>CAWUFW010000935.1:0-1442500 GCA_963921515.1 Calotriton arnoldi
TTAATTAGTACGCAATTATTATGTTATGTTAGACACACAGACATTTGTAAATTAATTAATTGGCACATATATTTGCGTGTTACCCTTCCCATTATACATGACATACATGGTTGATTAATTCACTCAAACGAACATGTTTATTAATTATTTTATGAAAATTGTTAGGGGTTAAAAAAAAAATCATTTAGCCTGCTCCATCAGCCTGCAGTGGCTGCTTGCTGCCAAGGAAAGGAGAAAAAGGACTTTGCTGTTTGCTGTGTCCCCTGCTTGAAGAAGATCTCCAAGGGCTTGAAATAGAGCTTGCCTCCTGTTAAGAAGTCTCAGGGACACAAAAGACTTCCTGCAACTCTGCTGGTGCTGCTGGACTCTTTCATCTGTGAGTCCTACCCTTGCCTGAGGTGCCTCCTGCAGTTAAAAGGCCTCAGAAGTGGGTTTTGCAGCTGCTCTCTGCAAGAACCGGCACGAAGCATCGTGAAACCGTGCAAAGCCTCTCGGAACTGACGCCGGGCGAGGCAAAGCCGTGCCGAGTCCCGCCAGGTGATCGAAGCCTCGCCGCGCAGCCCCCAGCACCGACGCCGGATGACGCGAAGCCTCGCAAAGCGACGGCTCACCTTCTGTGCGCAACACATCGCATTGGAGCGCCAAGTCTACAAGAAAGCCTGGGCCGCAATAAGAAACTGACGCATCACCTCCCCACACAGTAAGGAACTGACGCATCACCTCCCCTTCAGTAAGGAACCGACGCATCACCTCCCCTGCATGGCAGTTAGGAATCGAAGCATCACCTCCCCTGAAGTAAGGAACCAACGCATCACCTTCCCTGGGCATAAGAAACCAATGCATCACCTTCCCTGTGTCTGTTTTTGTTTGTGACTGTGACGCATCCAAGGTACTTTGTGTTGAAAGTGTTGAATCCATAGTTTGCTATGGACAGAATTGTTTCTTCTTTTTGAAAGTCATATTTTGATTACTGTATTGTGGATTTTTGTTGTTTGGTCTTGTTTTGGTTTAGATAAAGTTTACTTATTTTTCTAAACTGGTGTGGTGTCCATTTGTAGTGTTTTCACTGTATTACTGTATCTGTTCACACATGCTTTACACACTGCCTCTGAGATAAGCCTGTCTGCTCGTGCCAAGCTACCAATGGGGTGAGCAGAGGTTATTTTAGAAGTGTATCCCCCATACCCTGACTAGAAGCAAGGGTCCCTATTTGGACAAAGGTACCTACCTCTGCCAACTAGAGACGCCCATTTCTAACATTGGTGGTCAGTGGTGAGGATCCTGGACTTGCATTTGTGTCTTACATACAGTGATTGGTGTACACTACTAGTATAGTGCAGAGCATTACGCAACCACATACTGTTTTTTCTGTTTTCTGGTGTCCTCCTGGGAGCATTTTGTTTTTATACTGAGACTCTGGTTAGTTGTTGCAAAATGGAACTTGACTTCTGGTACATGTTCCTCTACACAATGAAGGAGCTACGTGTGTTCTGCAAGGAAAGGGGGCTGCCTGTGAAGAGAAGGTCCAGGGAGGATCTAGAGGCGTTCCAATTTCATTATGAGTTACCCCGCTGGGGGCCAACACTACCAGTTGAGTTGAGATCTCTGAAAGTGAGGAAGAAACAGAAAAAGTTGGCTGGCTTCTCGCTTATGAGAGAGGCTGAGAGAGCTTGATGAGGAGCTCGAGAGGGCTGAGACCAAGAGGGCCCTAGCCCAAGAAGAAGAAATGTGTGTAGCTCAGGAAGTGAGCTTGGCTGGGTTGGAGGTGGAGTCCAGCACAGATGGTGGCAGCAGAATTGTGTTATCTAGAGCTGAGGGAGCAGTACACACACACAGAGATGTGGCGCCTGACTTGAAGGAGGGGGTTAGCATACACCAGGGGGTTCAAGGATATGAGGTAGCTCCAGTGGTGCGCAGTGTCCCTGAGGTGGATTGGGGAACTGGCACATGGGTTCATAGTCCTAGTGGTGGGCCGGACACTCTACTGACTCTACATGAGAGGTGCAGGGAGAGGGGTTCCCCCATGGTAGAAGTCCTGGTGTATGAGTGTGGAGACCACCCAGAAGAGTCTGGGTTGAGTGACAGAGACAGTCAGACACTGTCTTGCCAATCTCACGAGAGTGGTGTGGGGTACGTGTGCGAGGCACTGGATGGTAAGGCAAAGGATAGCTTGGTTAACACCTGTGTGGGGGGGTGTGATTAAATTCGTGGAGAGCATATTTTAAGTCCCTGTTTTCCAGAGCTATGCCAATGCCTGGTGGAGTGTGAGTTCTCTGACCCCAGGGAGCTCACACTGGAGGCGGACCTTTTGGTGGATTCTAGAGGGTCTGAAGAGGCATCTGCGGGTGACCCTAAAGGAGGTGGCTCAGGTTTTCCCCAACCAAGTTAGGTAGGGGAGGGTGGTGGTAGCCCAGATAGGTCCCAGAGTAGTGGGAGGGGTGTAGGGTCCTATGTCCTATCTCAAAGGAGAAGGAGTGGTAGTGGACGGTGTCCGGAGGTGCCCAAAACCCAGTCCCAAGGCCTGGTTGGTTCCATGAGTGAACACCAGGAGGGGGGCCTAGTCTTTACTGGGAGGCCATCCCCTTGGGGATCCCAAGGTGTCAGTTGAGCTGGGGGAGACTGCTGTAACCAGCATTCCACCAGCTCTGGTGTCTGATCGCACCCCTCCTGTGGGGAGTGTGCATGAGTCCAGAGAGTGGGGTGAGAGGGGAACGCAGTCCCCAGTGGAAAGACCTGTGGGTCAGGGGTTGCCAGCTCTGAGGTCAGAGCACCCCAGGACTGACTCTGGTGAGGGCACTTCTGGACTTGGAGGTCTTCAGGCTCTGTCAGGTGGACAGGAGGCTGGAGACCTGAGCCAGGCAGACTCTGACACAACTCCAGAGGGGTGTGTTTACCCGGGGGGGGGAGTTGGTGTACTCCCCCGGAAGTCCTGGGTTGCCAGGCACAGGTCCAGCTTAAGGGTACAGACCCTGGGTTGGAGGGCCAGGTTCAGGGTGTCCCCCCTGACCTGGAGGAGGGGGCAACTGCTAACAGTGCCCCTACCGGTTTGTCTTCTGGGGGCACCGCTCCAGGTTGGAGGGTGCAGGGCCCCAGTAAGGGGGGCGGGGAGAGGGCAGCCTCACCCCTGACCTCTGCCCAGTCTAAGGGTACAGACCCTAAGCTGGGATTCCAGTTGCAGGATAGAACCCCTGAACTGGTGGGAGAATTGTGCAGGACACCTGCCACAGGTGCCCTGACAATTCTGAAAAGGGGTACCGCTCCAGGTGGGAGGGTGCAGAGCCCCAAGGAGGAGGACCGGGTGTGGAAAGCCCACCTCAGTCTCCTGTCAGCCACCGGGTACAGGCCTGGGGCTGTTGGGTCAGTGTCAGGATGTCATACCTGACCTGACAGGATGGAGAGTGGACCAAGGGTGCCAGGCACCTGGGGCTACTGTCCCCCTCTCCCTGACCCCACAGAGGTTGGAGAACCATGAAAGGCCTGGGGCCTGGTTCTCATCACTGACAGCTGTCAGTGGCCACTGTGGCTTGCTGTCCTGGTGGACAGAATGCCCCTGGGAGGGGGACAGGAGTCACACCCTGGGGGTGGACTGGGCCACACCTCTGTGTTGGCCATGTGGGTACTGTCTGTCTGTTGGGACACACCTGTAAGCAAGCTAAGGTTAGGTGCTGCACAGATGGTGTCCACAGGTGAGGAGAAGGGTTCCCCATGGGTTAGCTTAATGGGCCTGAGAGTATGGACAGAGGGATCCAAATGGGTTCAGATTGGCGTAGAACTGGAGTATGCCCCCGCAGTTGTGGGCCAGGGTCCATGTTCTATCGCCCCAAGCAGGGAAGCCTATCAAGGTATTGATTAGTCTACCCTGGCTTTAGGCTGGAAGGGGGTTGTGTTGGATTTGACCCTTTTTGCAGGGTCATCCCAGAACATTTTGCCTTCCTCCTGTATTTTTTCTGACCTGTTGTAGGTGGTTTTATGACTCTGGGCACTTTACCACTGC
The DNA here is from genome assembly GCA_963921515.1 of Calotriton arnoldi. Lineage (NCBI taxonomy): Eukaryota > Metazoa > Chordata > Amphibia > Caudata > Salamandridae > Calotriton > Calotriton arnoldi. Next base: position 3,995 of record CAWUFW010000935.1, read on the forward strand.
TGATCAGTGCTAAAGTGCATATGATCGCTTTGTAAATTGATGTTATGAATTAGTGATTCCATGATTGGCATTTTTGATTTACTTGTCAGACTCTAGTACAGTGCACTATGTGTGCCCAGGGCCTGTAAATCAAATGCTGCTGGTGGGCTTTCAGCTCTGATTGTGCCACCCACAGAAGCCGCTTGTAAAATGTGACTTAGGCCTGCCATTGCAGAGCCTGTATGCAGTCTGGGACTGCCATGTCGACTTGGCAAGTGCACACACTTGCCAGTCCCTAAACCTTTCCTTTTCTTCATATTAGTCACCCCTAAGGTAGGCCCAAGGTACCCCTGTGGGCAGGGTGCATTGTATGTGAAAGGTAGGACGTGCCCTGATGTGTGTGTCATGTCCTGATAGTGAAATACTGCCAATTTCGTTTTTCACTATTGCAAGGCTACCTGTTCCCATAGGACAGAATGGGAAGTTTGTTTATAACATCTTATAAACATAACTGGCCCTGGGAACAAGGTAAAAAAATTAAGTTTAGTATGCCTGAACTCAGAATATTAAAATACATCTTTTAAGGGCATATGTATGAAGCCTAATTCCCATTCGCAAACGGGCCGATTCTCAGAATCGGCCCATTTGTGAACGGGAAAAAGCTTTTTGGGATGTATCATCCCAAAAGGCCCTCTCAATTTAGGGAATCGCAAAATTTGCAGATCCCTATTTTGCGAATGCATTTAAGGAATTGCAGATTGCGATTCCTTAAATGCAATGCAGGAAGCACCCAAGTTGTGCGATTTTAGCCTAAGAAATCGCAAATTACCACCAACTTCAAGTTGGTGGTAATTTGCGATTTATTTGAAAAATTCACTTTTTTGCATTTTTCAAAGTGCCATGTGGCGCACATACATACCCTTAGGGCATGAATGTGCGCCACATGTCCACACATACATATTTCAGGGGTGCAACAGGGCGTCCTTTTGACACCCTTGAAATTGCATTCGCAATTTGCGAGTACCTAATGGGTACTCGCAAATTGCGAATGTCTGCCTATTCATTCCTATGGGCCTAGATGCCCATACGAATGAATGGGAAGGTATTCCTTAATTGCGAATTGCATTTTGCAACTGGCAATTAAGGAATACTAAGGAATCGCAATTATTATTGCGATTCCTACATACATTCTATTTTGCGAGTCCTTAATAGCAATTCTCTAAAAATCGCTATTAAGGACTCGTAAAACAAATTTTTCATACATGTGCCCCAAAGTGAGGGTGATTTTTACATTCTGTGTTTGAAAATACAACTTTTAGAAAGTAGGTATTTTCTTGCCTAACCATCCAGTGTGTCTCTGCTAGGTTTGTGTATTGCATGTCTGACTTTTGGATGACAGGGGCTGGAGAGGGGCAGCGGCTCCTGAAGTCTGATGAGTCAGGGCTGGGCTGAATAGGCCTGGTATTCATTTGGAGTGGTGGGAGGAGTAGCACCTGCACCTGAATAGGGCTGTGCCTGCCTTCGACAATGATGGCTCCGCCCCCCTGTGGTGTGTCTGGTGCCAGGGCTCACACTGACAATAGAGGTTGTTGTGCACTTGCAAAGTGCCCCACAGAACTGGTTTTGGCTGGGTACAGACACTCTCTGCCTTCAGAGAACAAAGGATTTTTGGGTATAAAAAGAGGGGCCCAGACCCCAGACTTTTAGATCACTTAGAGCCAGATAAGCTGAGGAGGAATACTGCCCCTGTGCTGTTTGATGTCTGGGGTTGGCCTGCAGTGGCTGCTTGCTGCCAAGGAAAGGAGAAAAAGGACTTTGCTGTTTGCTGTGTCCCCTGCTTGAAGAAGATCTCCAAGAGCTTGAAATAGAGCTTGCCTCCTGTTAAGAAGTCTCAGGGACCCAAAAGACTTCCTGCAACTCTGCTGGTGCTGCTGGACTCTGCCATCTGTGAGTCCTATCCTTGCTTAAGGTGCCTCCTGCAGTCAAAAGGCCTCAGAAGTGGGTTTTGCAGCTGCTCTCTGCAAGAACCGGCGTGAAGCATCGCGTAACCGTGCAAAGCCTCTCGGAACTGACGCCGGGCGACGCGAAGCCGTGCCGAGTCCCGCCGGGTGACGCGAAGCCTCGCCGCGCAGCCCCCAGCACCGATGTTGGACGTCGCGAAGACTCGCAAAGCGACGCCTCACCTCTTGTGCACAACACATCGCTCTGGGGCGCCAAGTCTACAAGAACTCCCGGGCCGCAGTAAGAAACCGACACATCACCTCCCCTGCGTGGCAGTAAGGAACCGACGCATCACCTCCCATGAAGTAAGGAACTGACGTGTCACCTTCCCTGGGCGTAAGGAACCGACACATCACCTTCCCTGTAGCTGTTTTTGTTTGTGACTGTGACGCATCCAAGGTACTTTGTTTTGAAATTGTTGCATCCATAGTTTGCTATGGACAGAATTGTTTCTACCTTTTGAAAGTCATATTTTGATTACTGTATCGTGGATTTTTTGTTGTTTGGTCTTGTTTTGGTTTAGATAAAGTTTACTTATTTATCTAAACTGGTCTGGTGTCCATTTGTAGTGTTTTCACTGTATTACTGTATCTGTTCACAAATGCTTTACACACTGCCTCTGAGATAAGCCTGTCTGCTCGTGCCAAGCTACCAAGGGCATAAGCAGGGGTTATTTTAGAAGTGTATCCCGTTACCCTAACTAGAAGCAAGGTTCCCTATTTGGACAAAGGTGCCTACCTCTGCCAACTAGAGACCCCCATTTCTAACAACAAGAATATACAAAATAGTTATCATAATTGAAATCAGAGCAAATCCAAGTTTCCTGTAGACAAATTATCAATGGGCAAAATTGCATTGAAAACTTAACGTGGACTTAGAGTGTCCCAGGCCTGCCATATTCCTGGAAATAATTGTTCCCGGAGTGCTACCTCTGCAACAGTAGAAGTTTTATATTTTTTGATGTCCATGGTGCTACTTCATCCCCATTCCCAAATTCCTTAACCCGCCGGTCCTCGTATCCCTCAATGTTTACCACTCTCCTCCCCATATCTTTACTGCCCTCATACTAGAACTTACATCTTGGGAATGCTCCTGGATACTCCATCTGGGATCAGCCTGCTTAGGGTCTGAGGTTTTTTCAAGTGGGAAAACATTAATCCCTTTTCTCTGAAAGTGGTCCAGATTAGCCAGGATTAACATTAGAACAATCCTAGAGCTAAATGTGACTCTAGAACTTGGAAGAGTAGTAAGAGGATCAAGATACACCCATTCAATATCCCTACTTGACACCAGACATGAGTCTTTGATCTCCAGTAGGAGTTGCAAAATATAACTTCTATTTAGTGGGCCCAAATCTCCATCGAACAATTCACAAAATTCAGTGTATTTGATAAATTATCAAGGCCAAATCCTTTACCAGGATTAATATTATACCTTGACTTTGCCCCTTGACTAAGCGGCTGTACTAATGAAATAAAAAGAGGAGCTTTCCCATTAAGAGTTCTCACAGGTTTGGGCACTAAATCCAAGAGAGAAGGTTCTTCATTGGAGGGAACTAAAGGGGGTATCTTAAAATCCCGGTCCACCACTTGGGGGACTCCATAGCCTTCTTCGATAGTTATCACTTGTTCTATAAGCTCATCCCTACCTCCTCCTTCACTATACAGCCATTCACTACACCCCTATTAATATGGACCATTGCGCCCATATCCTCAGTTCCCTTCCCCAACCAGTGACTATCTCGGATTTGGTACTTCTGATATAAGAAGAGGTGGGCTTATTGATTACTTCTAAATAATCAGACTCCAAACCTGGATGGACAACAGCATTCTCTGGGCCTTCTACTCCTCAGCACTTGGTGATGGAAGCAGGCTCACCCAAAACATTAGAGAACCTGTGTTTCAGTGACTTACTTTTCAAAACACACCGGACTCTTCTCTTTTTTCCCTTCTGGTGTTTTGCCTTATTGCAACCCTGAGGGTCCCCCTTCCTGGAAGAACCACCATCTTGGTGGACCCTTAATGAATTTGCACCAGAAGGGTGAGCATCTTGCAAAACTACAGCCCCAGAGGTACTATGAGCCCCTTTTCTGAAAATCAGAAAAACTGGAGGAGGGTTCCCAATTTCGGTTGCATTTGCACTTCGGACTATGTTACACCATACCTCAGAAGAATGATTTATCAAGGGGGAACTAGGCATATTGTTAAACTCCTTCATAACCTCCGAATAGCCATTAGATTTCCCACAAGAAGCAGCCACAAAACCACCATAATAATCTTCCACCTAAATCACAATATGTGCCGTTCCGTGTTTTACCATTATACTAGTCTGGGAGGATAAAGATTTCGTTTCAATGCCCCTTTCTTCCTTTCTTGGACATAAGCCAAGCAAGGTTAAGTGGTGCACTCCCAGTAAAATTCAGAACAAGACATCCAACACAAGTTCTGAGTTAGCCAAAGATCTATCCAGCAAAGCCAGAATTGATGCTAAAACCTTCTCCATACTCAATAGACGGTCGGAATGAGCCCTTCCCCCTCTTACTCCATCCCCTTCCTGATTAAATGACTGCAAACGTACTTGATGCCCTGTGGACAAAGATAAATCACAATTCAAAGAGGCATACATTAAACCCATTAAAGAAGTCCTCGTTGAAGGATTACTAGTATACAAGGCTGCGAAAGTTGGGCGATTAGGTAAATAGTCCAGATGCGAAGTCAAGACCAAGTCCGATGTAGTAGGTGACTTTAACCTCGCCTCCCTAATCAGATTCTTCTCCATGAGGGCAGTAATGTCAGGCATAGAGAAGTCCTCCATTGCAATAAGGTCATGATCACACAACTCATCACCAAGCCCCCTGTGGGTTACTCCACAGGCGACAATATTCCCAACCCAGGAGCCACGTCTTGACCACCGGATAACGTTCCAAATGGAGCTATGAGGGTTTCAGAACTGGACTTACAAACCAACTTGATCGCAGGAGTTCGGTCACTTTCCATCTTGGGAACAGCCTCAGTACCCATTTCCTCCATTACTTCTAACAGATTATTCGATTTTTTGGACTGGCTTAAAAAGTCAGCCGAGACTGGACTGTTAGTAGAATGATTAATTTGATACTAAGCAGTACCCTGTGGAAATAAAGTGACAATTCCTAAGACATCTTCATTACTTACACCTGGCATCCTCAGACCTTTGTTTCTTACTCCTTCCCCCCCTTACAGAATAGAAAAAGCTCGGGAGGTTAGACTTCAGGAAAGACAGGTGGGTCTGGGTCTTGTTTCATCAAATCGTTTTTTTTTTAGTTTTTAAAGATGTAGAGGAAGTTGCGACAGATGGTCCAGAAGTAGAAATTGTGTGGCTTGAGCACAGATACCTAGATGGAATTCTGCAAAGATGACCAGACACAGGTGCCTCAGAGACCAACTCCTCTACTCTTTGGGGAGACAAATACTGTGTACAGGGAGCATTGCCCTCCTACTAGCAGCACAAGCCGAACCGGCCTAATGCCGGCCACCTCTGCACCACCTCAGCTTCTCCTGTACACTACCTCTAAGTGCCTGCAAAGAAAGGAAAAAGAAAAAGGAGAGGAAATGTAATACAATGTGCTTGTTAGCGCAAACATTTGCTAGAGACAAGTCGATTGCAGTGGGAGCGGGCAGTCAAATTAGGCTAGGTGTGTCAAAACCCGATCTCTTAAAAATAAGTGGAAAAAATCCAATACATCCCAATAAAAAGGAGGGAACTAACAGATGAGAGCCCCCCCTCCACCTTTAATGATTACCACCAAAAACAGGGCACACCACAAGGTGGGGGGGGGAGTCATTCACACCTGCTCTTCTTTGCTCCGGACCACGTTGCTCAGCTGCCCAAACTGCTCAATCAGCTGAGGTCGCAGACACGCACGTGGGCCTCACTGCCTCGCTACTGCTCTCCCCCCACAGCTGGCCTCCACAGCCAGCACTTCAGCAGGAGATAAGGCGGGCTGAGGAGATTTGGCTTCTCTCTGCCCAAGGAACATTTCTCTGCACTCCGCACCTGTATTGCTGGGGCTGGAGAGCCGCTGGGAGAGCCAGGAAGCAGGAGTCCATGGCCTACTCTGCTCTGACTCCAATCTTCATTCTCCCCCCTGTACATAACCCGCCCTATTCTGCACAGCACAGAGCCAGGGGCTGCCTCAGTGTGATACGTCACTTCCTCTAATTCTAGGAAGATCACTGGCTGGATTGAACTTGTTTTCCAAATAGAAATTAAAGTCAGCCAATACCAAAAATTCAGATAAAAAAATTGATGATTCTAGATGCGTAACAAATTTATCAGAGAAAGCCGCTCTGAGGCCCAGAGGGCGATAGATGAGGAGTCAATTAAATGATTGAGTCTTGGCAAGCTCAATGATAAAGAACAGCGCCTCTAGCCCATCCATTGAGGCAGCTGTAAAAGTAGCAGGGAGACGGTTGCGATAAACAACCGCCAATCCTCCACCCCTTGTATAGGGTCCATCTAGACGAAAGATGGAAAAACCAAAGGGAACTGCTGCAATGATCTCCAGCAAATCACCTTGGCAAATCACTTGGTTATTCCTTGTTTTGAAAAGTTGACTGTAGGAGGCAAATCCTTCTCTGTGCTTGCTTCCATGATCCCAAAACCACCTCTGCTCACTTTGTTTTCAAGAAACATTTTAAAAGTTTTCTCAATATTTAGTAACTACCACTGTTATGTCCCTCAATGATTCTAGTGACAAGAGGTCTGCAGGCGAATGATGGGCTGTAAAATATGCATTAGCGTTGGTTCTGTTCTCTTACATCACAGTACCTACAGTTGTGCACAGTGCATGAAGCACACCCCAATAAATGACGGACACAAGAGCTTGTTATTTATCAAACATTGCGTGAACAAAACAACACGACGTCAAATATAAAACTTTGAGCATTGTCTTTTTACAAGGGGAATATAGGTATTGGCTTGAGCTCGCACAACAGTTTGGGTAGTGCAACACCCCTCTTCACACGATCTCAGATAAGCATATTGAACATGACATCATGCGCATGTTGTGCAGGTTTACAAACGGGAATAGAACCTGCGATATTCATTCTCCGAGCATCCTCTTTTCAGTGCCTAGCACCAGCCACAGGCATATTCATGGAAGACACACATATTCATGGGGTTATAGGTAACTCTGGCCAAACTCAAACACACCATCACCCCAAAAATGTGCTTCTTTCCAATCTTAGCCTCCCGGAGCAGGGCTAGGACACCAGGCTGCTTGCAGGCCAGCCTAAGGCCCAACTAGCCCCAAATTCACATCGAAGCCCTTTGGAAACGAGATGCACTATTCTAAATATGTGGTGTACTGGGCCTAGCCCTCCAAATTGTGTTCACCTTCCGCCTATCTGGCAGAAACCATCTCAGGCAAAAGGTTGGGGGAATCAGGAGAGTGGGAAAGAAGCTTCCTCTGGCAGGAGGTGATCCCGTTGGTATTAGGTGGAGAAACAAAGAGGCCGGACCGCGTGATGAGGCGGGTTTAAATACCTGAGGACATGCCTGTAGGAAAGTAGGATCTTTAATGGTTACCCCTACTTTTTGCTGGTGTCAGTATGTTTTTTGGACTAGTCTGACTGGGATCCTGCTAATCAGGACCCCAGTCACTGTGCTTACTCCTTAAATTTGACACAATTAGCTACTGGTGTACCCCTATAAGTCCCTAGTATATGGTACTGAGGTACCCAGGGCATAGGTACACCAGAGGTCTTCCCGGGGTGCAGCATGTATTATGCTACCCCTGAGAGACCACTCAAACTGTGACTACAGGCCTGCCATTGCAGTCTGTGCAAGCTGGTGCTAGCACCACTTACGACAGATATTAGTTTCCTTATATGTGAGGTCACTAAACTTAAAACCTATAAGTCACCCCTAAGGCAGGCCTTTCAATCCTTAAGGCATGGTGCTGGGTTATAAGTGTGAGGGTACCACTGCATAACCAGGACACCCCTACAAACCCCTGAGTCGATTCTCCAGGCATTGTAAGTGCGGTCCACCATTTTTACATATAGTGGCTATTCGTCACTACGCGATGGCATGTTTGGCATCAAACATGTTGGAATCATACCCCAACACCGTTACCGGTGTTGGAGGTATGATTCCATGCACTGGGGGGCTCCTCCCGGATTCCCCCAGTACTCCTGTTAACAGCCTTTCAGGGTCTGCTAGCAAGCTAGTGCTCCTGCCGACCACAGACATGATTCTGCCCTCCTGCTGCTGAGCTGAGCTTGAGCAGGGGAAGGAAGAACAATAGGTTTCCTGTCACAGGGAGTTGTGACCACCTCCCAGACAGGACTTATTTATTGGGCTGGGGTGGGGGCACTTGCCAGCGCCACCATTCTGCTTTGAAGGGCATATTTGGTGCCCGCCTTGCATACTCTGGTTTGAGCCAGTTCAGGGAGCCCTTGGCTCCTGCTCTAGTGCGAAACTGGACACAGGACATGGGAGAATCCTCCCCTCTGTCCAGCCCCTCCTCTGGGAGGGACCCCTGAGTCGTCCTTACACCTTTCTTAGGGTATAAAAGAGCTTACCTGTGGGTGAGTTCTCAGATTTGTTGTGGGACAAGACTCCAGCCTGAAACCACGTCACTCTTCGACTGTCGGGACACTTGGACTTTGCTGGACTTTGCCTGGAACCCAGACCACATCAAGGGAGGCTGCTGCTGCTCTTGGGCTCGCTGTTCTGCAAGTCTTCTTCGTCGTCTGTATCTGTGCTTCTTCCAGGATCTTCAACAGACCTGTGGGCATCAAGTAAACCGAAGTATTCTCCCTTGGAGTGAAGGTGTCACTCTGCTGCATCTTCAGGCACCGCAACGAAGCTGACCAGTCTGCTGCTCCTGACGTCCCACAGACGTCAAAAGACTCAACAACACAAGTGGTGGTTCTGCAACTCCGCTGAGGTCTGAGCTGTTCTCTCAGCAAGTTTGAGGCCAGTATCCCCTATTGGGACTGCTGGGTCCGAAACCCTATGCACTGTGTCGACTTGCCATTGCCAAGGGTTGTTGGCTCTGCATTCCAGAGATCTTTGGGATACCAGAAGCTACAGCCTCCAGCAACTCTTCCTGCCAAGATACCTGTACTCACCACATCCTGCATGGGCCTGCATCTTTAGTGAGCTGCTCAAGATTCTCTTGCAACTCCTAGGCCTTTGGCCTGTGGGTCCTCTCAAGGGTCTTCTCTTGCTACAGTGGGCTCTCCTGCTTGCTCGGGCCTGTTCTGACTTTTCTGCACTTGGTGAGTCCCTTGGACTGTGCTGGTCCCAACATTGCTCCTTCATCATTTTCTATGCTTGTTTTAGCTGCCAAGGTTTGTTGGTGCTCCCGCTGGACACCGACCCCCTGGTTCTCGACTTCCAACATGGGACAGCCCATGCATGCCTCCTGGTTTTCCTTAGCATCGCCTGATCCTCACAGCTGGAGCAACAAGGTCACCGTCATCACTCCTGCATCCTCTGATATCGGTGGGCATTGCTCTTCCGTGCCTCATGGTCACCTCCGAGTGGCATAGACTCTGGGGTATATTCACAAGAACGTGTGCTAAACATCTCCAAGAAATGTTAACGCAACTTTACACATCGCAGCCTATCGCGGGAAAATAACCCTGTGTTAACGTGGAATTCACAACACGGCGGTACCATGCGATAGTCTCACAAAAACGCGGCCAATGTCCGAGACACAACCACCGCGACGGAGATAAAACCACAAACACCAACGCGCAAAAAGACGCGATGGGCCCAAATGCAATAAGAAAACAGTGACAACCAGCGAGAGGCCAGCAACACCCACGCGAAATGCGGGAAAAAGCACAAGAACAGCCTACGGAAAATGCCACTAAAAAGGAAACCAACTGCGGAGTACCACGGATGCACCCTGCCCACTGCAGAGGACAACATGAACCCCACATTCCCCACGGAGGAACACCCAGGAATACAGGGCTCGTGGAAGGGCAATGAGAAGAGGAAGACGGGGTACAGTCCACAGGAAAACCCTATTATCGCCACAGATGAGAGCGAACACCACCACCAACTCCACGTCACCTCCAACGTGTCATTGGCAACAAAGAGGCAAAAATGGCACACCACCTCGGACCATGCCAATGCCGTCGCATGGCAGAGGAGGACAATGGAAGAGCACAAGAGGCGTTGGACTGATGTGAATGACAAAAGCCAAGCAGAAAATCGCTGCCAACACGAAAGCAGCAACGCACCCCGGAGGAGGGGGGCCAGCAGAACACCATGAGCTGAATGACATGAAGAAGATGGTGGCCACAGTCACCAGTCGGGAGACGGTGACATGAGTTGGTGATCTGGACACTGCCCAACATGACCCAACATCACATCAACATGGTGCGTAGCGAACTGGAAGTGGGGGTACGGGGGGAGATGGGCACAATGGCACACATCCACAATCAAGCAGGGCACACTGCACACCCACAATGACTCTGGATCATGTCCCTGATCCCATGGGAACACCTCAGCACACACACAAACACCAAGTAGTCCCACAAACACCATGTGCCCAAAGGGGCACCCACCCAACACATCAACATTCACACAACCAACACATGCACACGTGCGCAACACAGCAAACATGCATATACGTCAGCCACACTGACAATGCAAGAGACACCACATGACGAGTACCATGGCTGCAGTCCAATCATCATGGCAATGTACACGGCCCGACACTGAGGTGGCTGAGTGCGGACCACAACCAGAAAGAAGCAGGTCACATTCGGACACAACTACCTGCACAAACAACCCCTGACGTCAACGACACATCTGCGGACAAACCATGCCCAGGAGTCACAACTCGACAAAGAGCACAAGTTACCCAAGTCTGCAACATCTCAGCACCCTGGAAGCACAGAACTGACAGGCACACCGCATGAAAGGGATCAGTGGCAGACAAATCAGAGCCGCTGGAGCGAATCACACACCGTGCAGCAGACGCACATAAGTATAAGTGCACCTCGACAGTGACAACATCCCGGTACAAACAGCAACACCTCCACAACAGAACACAGGACACAACTGGTGCCGCAAATGTGCACAACATGGAACATCACATCTGGCACAGCAGGAAACTGGGACATGACAATGTACAAGTATAACCTGTAACCTGCAAATATGTTTTATTCACACATGCTGTGCTTGTGGACATTTTGTACTGTCCCATGATTGGCAGGGACGGCCACAATGTGACGTTCTCATAAGAAGAAATTGGCAATGATGGTGTTCCTACGGGCAATTCCTGCCGCAGCTGCAGTGGGATGTGGGCCACCTGCTCCATCGTCCCCATCATCGTCCGGTACTTCTGGAACTGGGATCCAAGGGGCACACAGGGGCGTACACAGATGTTGTGCAACACACAACATGCAACGATCATCTTGCACACGATGTCCAGGCTGTATAGGAGCTTTCCACCTGTGCCGTCCAGGCACCTGAAACGTGACTTCAACACGCCAAATGTGCGTTCAACGATGCCCCTGCTGCGTATGTGGGCTGCATTGTACTGCCTCTGGGTGGGTGTGTTCGGGTCTCGGAGGGATGTCATCATCCAAGGGCAGACTGCATATCCTTGATCACCTGGGACAGTGCAGAGAGAAAAGAGTCAATACGTGGTTCGGCATGATGTGTTGGCAGGCCCACTAGTCCAGTGACGCCTGTGCAGGTTGTGTGTGGGGTGAGTGTAAGCCAGCCCTCAGGGAGTAGCTGGTGCTGGCAACAAGTCCAACAGTCATCAGGCACTCAGAAATGCAATGACAGAACAACAAGGGAGCATGACTGGAGTCGCACACGGTTAGTGGCCCCGGATGCACAGCTGCCGACACGGGCCTACTGCCAAGGGACGCTGACCTGCGGGAGACTGGGGTACGGTCATGGGGGCAGAGCAGGGTCTTGAATGTCTCTGGGGAGAATGGGGGGTATACCCCCAGGGCATGATGCAGAGGGCACATGCCAGCTGTGTCCGGCAACATGGCGGATATGAATGCCACAGACGCATGCCAGACACCAAGTCCGTAACTGTCCGTTGATGCGGACAACCCCCAGGCCAAAGGCTCAGACACCAACAATGTTCCGCCGGAGGCTGACGGTCACTCATGGCGCACAGGGTTAGTGGCACCAGGTCAGTCCTTGCTACTGCTTGACCTCCTCCGTGACCGTGATCCGTGTTTCCACCGGAATGTGACGCATCGCATTCTCAGTCCTCCCCCTGCGTACACTGGCATGTGCCCGGCCATTGATCACTGATGACTCAGTTCAAGATGTGGGACATGCTGGACTGCAGTGTAGCCCGGCTGCAGCGGTGGAGTATGTCAATGAATGTGGACCCCTGGGGGCCTGTGTCACGGAGGACAGCGATGGCCTGAGGAGGCTGCAGACATGGGTCTTGGAGCTAGCACCGGCACGTGGTGGGCCCTCTTTGACACACGACGGTGTCGGCAGGTGAGCAGTGCGGCCTTGGAGCGCTGGGGCGGGAAGGCCTGGTCTGGGCATCAGCATCCTGGGGTGCAGCAGGCGCACAGGCTCGCAGGCCCCGCTGCTCATGGCGTCGGCCTCGTGGCGTACTGCGAGGCGCCGCCCTGGCAGTGACGTTGGCCTTTCCGGGAGAGAACCACGCTCTGCGCCACGGGGTTTTTGTACACACCCCTGCGCAGGCCTGGCGTACTCCGGGCCAACCCACTATGCTCACGCACACAGGGGGGGACGCAGCGAGCAACATTTCCGCAATCTGACCCACGGCCTGGGGTGACATGGTTGCGTCCACTGTTCACTACTCTCCAGTCACCAGCAGTTGATGTCTGCATGGACATATCTGTAGTTTGCATACCCATGTCTGGCCAGCACATCCACGCCTCACTTGTCGTTGTGTACATTCCCATTCACAGGTCACTTGCATCCTTCGCACATGGCTGCATTCCGCATCTCCACACGTTCAGCTGTTGTGTGGCTGTGGTGCCATGATATAGCTGTATTGTGTGCAGGGGAGGCCCATGATCACCATGGAGTTGTGTTGTCGTGTCTGGTAGGTGGCCATGTTGATTGACATGTTGTATGTGGTTTGGACACGTGTGCATTCCCACAGTTGTGCGTTGTGTGATGGTGTCTTTGAGGTGTGTGGTGTGTTGATTTTGCACTTACCAACAAGCAGTCCAGTTCCATAGATGCCATCCTGGAAGCGCTGGTTGATGATGGATTGTCGGAAGATGTAGGAATCGTGCACACTGCCGGGGTAGTTTGCGACGACATTGGTGAACATTCCCCGGTGGTCCACTATTGCCTGCACATTGATGGAATGCGTGTGCTTTCTGTTGCGGTAGTGGTGTGCAGTATCTGCAGGGGGCACAAGTGGGACATGTGTGCAGTCAATGGCCCCCAACACGTGTGGGAAGTTAGCAAAGGCGTAGAAGCCTTGCTTTGTCTCCAGCTGTTCCTACGCAGTGTGGGGGAAGTGAAGGTACTGGGGTATGAAGCTGATGATGGCATCCAGGACAGGTGTGATGAACTTTGACAGGGCTGGCTGTGAGACTCCTCCGACTCTGGCAGTTGTTGGTTGGAAGGTACCTGAGGCCAACAAGTGCAGCACAGCCAGCAGCTTTGTCTGCGGAGGGATGTTGGTTCTCCGCTGGGTTGGGACCGTCAACCTGGGGCCGATGTGGGTCATGATGCGGATGATGGTTGTCCTTTTGAGCCTGTAGTGGGCAATTACTTCCTCGGGCGTCAGGTCTGTGAGACTGGTGCGTTTTGGGTAGGTCCGCTGTCTTACTCTGCGCTGCCTCTGTGGTGGTCCGGGGGAGGTGCCGGTCCGGGTCCTGGGGGTGGTGGCGGTGGGTGTTGTGGCCCTGTTGGGGCTCCGAGCTGCATGATGAGTAGCTCCATGGCGTTGTTTGTTCCTCGGGTGTGGCTGTGTGCAGGGCTCCGTTGCCTTCTGAAGGTAGTCGTCCGGCTTTACACCGGCAGGAGGCAGGTGTTAAATACCTGCTGCTACCGCAGCTTATCGTGTGGTTTTGACTCGCATCGCAGATCTGGCAGTTCGTTGTGAAAGTGGTGTAGTGGTGTTTTGGTGTATTTTTGCACGGGAACGCCTACTCTGCATCTCATTAGGGTTAGTTGGTGGTGTCACCGTGGAGGTAAATGTTGAGGCGGTTATCGCGGGAATACTTGCGTTGTCTGCAGTTTTCACCCGCTTGTGAATGGGGTGTTAAATCTGTCACCACTTTTGTTGCGTTAAGTTGGCGATAACTCGGAGATAAGTCCTTGTGAATATCCCCCTCTGTCTCCTCTGCTTGCAGGTTTTTCTCTTTGAGAATCCACCCTTGGATTCCACTGGACTCTTGCACAGTCTTCTACAGTGGCATCTTTACTGAAGTCCTCCATTGCGGTCTCCTGTAGTTTCTGACGTCACTTCGCACCTATGCACCCAGCTTCCCTGGTGCAGGTATGGGTATCCATGTACGGGGTGACTCTCAAACCTTCTGTCTTCCACGGGGTTTCTTCAGGATCCACTTGGAAGGGTCCTTCTTCAAAACTGCGACCGCGACTTTTCCGGTGACTTCTATTAAGTACTCAGCGGTGTTTTTACTCTGCACACAGCCTCCATGGGGTTCCTGGGTACTTACCTTGGGTGGTTCCTTGTGTCCCCAGCTCTTCTGAGTCTCCTGGTCCAAGTCCCGACTGATGACGGATGATATCCAGAAACACGTGTCTAGAGATTTACAGCACTAACCTGCACCAACTTTGGTGAAATACTCCAGTAAATATTCAAGTAAGCATGTACTATGAACTGCATTTACCATAATGCTAAGGGGCGAACTGTCCTGGGAGGTGAAGCAGTGTGCTCCCACCCCTTTCTGTTTGAAAAGGCTCCCTTGAGCCATTGAGCTGACGAGCTTGTGGAGATGTACCTGTGCGCCTGTGAGAGGTACTGAGACCTGAAAGGATTGTGGCAGCCTGCCCAGCAACCCCAGATTAAATTCGTTTTTATCTCTACTGATGACGGATGATATCCAGAAACACGTGTCTAGAGATTTACAGCACTAGCCTGCACCAACTTTGGTGAAATACTCCAGTAAATATTCAAGTAAGCATGTACTATGAACTGCATTTACCATAATGCTAAGGGGCGAACTGTGCTGGGAGGTGAAGCAGTGTGCTCCCACCCCTTTCAAGTCCCGACTTCAGTCGCAGTTCGCATTACACTGTCTTAGTATTTGGTTTGGTCTCCCCTGGAAACCACTGTGTATTGTGCTTACTTACCTCTTGCAATTGAAGTATTGTTGTGTATTTATGTTGATATCTCACTAACCAATGTGTTAGTGAGTGCTGTGTAATAAATAGACATATTTTTATAACTGCACTGTGTAGTTCTTTTACATGTAGCCTACACTACATGATTAGATCTGGTAAAATGCTGCTTAACACTCCTTCTGGGTTAAGCCTGAAGGCTGCTCTCCACAGCTACTACTTAAGGAGCTTTCTAAAGTTATCTAAGACCACTAAAATCACCATAAGGGTTTATTTGGATTAGTTCAAGGTGCATCACTTAGATAAGTGTGCACCATATACTAAGCCAGCCTCCTACAATGCCACACCCCTTGACTCAACAGGCTCAAACCCCTGCACCCCCCCCCCCCCTGGAAACCCTTGGTGGAACACAACAACAGGAGGCAAGGAGGGGGATATTGTCATGGAGCCAAAATGGTGGTCGTGACCCTTGGTGGCCACTAAACCCTGACTATGGCTAGGTGCCATACATGGGTGCATGTGGTCTGGGAGTTGCCAGCACTAGAAGTTCACAAATATTGCATGGAGTGTTTAGCCAGGGACCCTGTGTTCAGTGTTATGCTGTGTTTAGTATATTCCAGTAAGAGATCACTGTTTTCATTCAAGATTACTGGTTTCTTCAAATGTCTACTATTCTCATTGAAGGCTACAAGTCTCTTTTGTGGTTAGTGTAACACATCTGACATTTTATTTTCATTTATATTGTGTTTATTGTATTTTTACTAAGCTAATTACTTTTTATTGCAGATATATTTTATACGTTATGAGATGTACAAATAGTTGTGTATTACACAACTGTGACTGGACATACATACAGTATTGCAGGTGTTATAATTGTGCTGCACCAAACCTAGTCTTGTCTCGTTCCTCACACCACTAATGAGTTAAGCTTTGAGGGTGATCATATGTTGCACAATAGTGGCCGGGTGATAAGTTGAGATCTGAAATTATAATTTCTGGCCTGTATCACCCCTTCATTAGCATGCACTTATGGGTTTTTTGCCTGGTAATCGCAAATAACATTTCAGATGCAAAATTACTGCATGTCTCTACATGCTTTCCCCAGTACTTGGCCTTTTACTGATAATATATTCCATCTGTTTTTGGCAGGGGGAAATGTACCTGGAATTTACCAGCCATGGTTATCAAGACTGCTGTAAAACCTAAGAACTTGGCCCAGATGTACTATACTTTCACGCAGCGCAAAGCAGCAAGCCACCTTGCTGCGCTAAGGGAAAGGGAAGGAATGCGCCATATTTAACTTTATATGACGCATTCCTGTCCTTTCCTTGCACTGGTGCACAATGTGCTGCCTTGCGGAAACGCAGGCACCCTTTCGCCATGGTGCAAGGGCGTCTGCATTGAAGGCAGTATGGTTTATGTGCAGGAAGGGACACCATCCTGTATAAAAACAATCCTTCAAGCCATTTTCCACTTTCTATGTGTGCTGCATAATATAGCACACATAGAAAGAGGAGAAATAAAGATATTTCTTCTTCTTGCTCCTCTCATGGGGAGGCGTAGCATTTTGACGTATTCCCATGTCTACCACTCATGGTAAATCTAGTAATGCACCAAAATCCATGGGTGGATGCGTGGGAACACCCACGCTCCAACCATGGAACACCTCCCTGGGGCAGAGTAATGGAAGGCAGCGATTACTTCAAACTTATCAAGCCATGCAGGGCCACGCAAGGTCATCTTGTGTGGCTTGGTAATTCTGAGTTTAGTGTTGCATCATCTTTGCCCCCTCTTGCGTGGCGCAAGGGAAACACAACACTATGATAATTATGGGCATAGTAATCCCATTTCTGGCAGAAACTTTAGTTTTGGGTTAGTTACTGTTTTACTTGTAATCGGGCTCCAAGAGAGTTCTGTATCCCCATGTACCTGCCCAACCAGAGAGCCTTACCATTAACACCACAACATGTTGACTACATATTTAGCCACTTAATTATGTTCTCACATCAAAATAACTTCATTATCTACATATAACAAGCTATATTTTTTTCATTTTTATATAGCGCAAACTCGAACAGAAGGTATGGGAGTGCTTTGCATGAGCACCAGTTGCTTTACACAATGAGACATTTATTTTTTGTTTGTAGGTAGGTGAAGATTAAGTGATTTGCCCAGAATCACAGGCTGTTGTGCAGACGCCGAGACTCGAGCCTGCTTTCTCAATTCCAAAGCAGCAGCTCGGACCATTGTGCCACATCCTCTGCTGAAACTCAGTGTAAGTATATTAAATAGCTGTCAGGTCGAAATCTGCTGGCATCACTGTCAGGTGAGGTCAACATTTTCTTCCTACAGGGCGGGAAAAGGAAAAGTGAGATGCATGGATTTCCTTAATAAAGTAGGAGCTTGCATCTTAGCCTCGAAAGATAAAGGTTTCTGTTAAAGGAAGTTCACACATGTT
Source organism: Calotriton arnoldi (assembly GCA_963921515.1). Taxonomy (NCBI): domain Eukaryota; kingdom Metazoa; phylum Chordata; class Amphibia; order Caudata; family Salamandridae; genus Calotriton; species Calotriton arnoldi. Next base: position 21,711 of record CAWUFW010000935.1, read on the forward strand.
CAATATTTTACCCAACAGCTTTAATCGAATGTGAAGAACTAGTGCACAGAGACACTCCTTAAACCTACTGATAAAACAAGGTAAACTTAACAGACATCAGGTGTTTGGAAAAAGTATTAGAAAGACACAAGGAGTAAGTACATTGCTTTATGAAATTGTTATGCACACAGGCTGCAGCTCGAGGCACCAACCAGTAGGTGGCGTTAGAACATTGTTTTTGGAAAGATTACTTCTTAGGCCTGCATATTTGGATACTAGAGAAGAGCCTTCTATTTGGATGGCTATAATTGTATCATGTCAATAAATACAAATGTACATATGTGCATGCTCCCTAAAGTATTCCCGCCCGTATGTAAGCAGGATATTTGCAAGCACCGATCACTTGGTATAGTTTAGCAGAAATGTGCAGGTTAAGGCTTTTAGAGGTTCAGGGAACTTGTATTCTACGCTTTTGTGTGTACACTTCCGGAAGGTATTTACTTCTCACGCAAGTCAAACTCAGAGGTGATATAATTCGCTCATGTCTCTGAATCTACGTATTCCTTCTATTGTGCTCCTTAGTCCTTGTGTCGAGTTATGCCTTCAACACATTTTCATGTTTTGACCGCTGTAAAGAATGTATGTCTGCTTGTATGTGCTATTTGTACAGTGTAAACCTGTCCAGATGCAGAGGATCGATGTACAGGGTCAAAGGTAAAGTACAGTGAACAAGTGATTGGATAGGTAGCTGGGACTGTTACATCATCATGATGTAGTGATCCTTGAAGAGCTGTGTCTTCAGGCCTTCCTTGAATTGGAGCAGGGTTGAGGCGGTTCTGATGGGTAGGGGGATGCTCTTCCAGATCTTCGGTGAATAGATGGACCGTTGTTTTGTTTTTTCATTCAGTGCTCGTTCTGTTATGAGTTTCTCCTTATGTCCTTGAGGAGATTCCAGGGCCAAAATTTACAATAGCCGGTGTTTCTCTTTGTGAGATAAAGGGAATAGCAGGCTGTTTTCCATGTAACTGGAAATATTGAGTAGACCCCAGAATACCAGGTTCAGTCCTGCATGTTTTCCCACTTCCAATGGACACAACGGGTCCAAATCTGCAAAAGTTTACCGAATGCAAATGTTGGGGGAGGGGGGGTTCTTTTGCCAGTGGGTGCAGCAGCGGCACCTCGACTAAGGTGGAGGAGCGTCACCCCACTGCTTTGCAGCAGGAAACCTAAAATTATAATTACTCAAGGTTATTATCATTTTATGTTGTCCTGCTGCTGCAGGTTTGCGGATGGGGCGGGCTGCTCTGATGACAGAGGAGCAGGGAGAGGAGTGGTTTGCCCACTCGATCCCTCACGAGCCGGCCAAACCGTCATGCGCACTTTGCATGTTCTCCACGCAGGCTGCTTTACAGCCTGTGTGAAGAACATGGCCAAGCTCCCATTCCCTGGTTGAGCGCTGAACCACAGCTCTCAGACCAATCACAATGCTGCATTGCAGCGTTGTGATTGGTGCAGGGGAGCCTGGGTGCTTCCTGTTCCGGCCCTAGGGGAGAGACGGAAGAGAGACGCACTGATTAGTTTTTTCTTTTTTTCTTTTTGAAACCCCTTAACCCCCCTTCCACGCTTCGCCCCCGATCCATGCCGGCCGCCACTGAGTGGGCGGGTGGAAGGGGGTGGAGGCAGTGAGAAGTAAGGTATCCTTTTATATCAGTAGTGGGATACCCTGCTGGGATAACACATAATGGAACCCTATGAATCCAGTCTGATAGTGTCCTGGCTGCGAGTGTGCTGAATGCTACTAGAGAGGTGAGATCGCTGGAGCAGTTTTTTAATACCCACAATCAAATCCCAACAGTATTGTGTAGGAAATTGGGAAATTGCACAAGTAATAGGCCCACAATTGTCCTTATTGGTAACCAAGCATCCATTGTAGCGATTGACTCTCTCAGGGTAGCGAGGCAGCGCAGTCCGAGGCCTACTCAGGGGAGGTGGTGTGGGCTAGTAATTACCATTCACTGGTACAGCATAAGAACACTCAAAAAAGAATTGTTCAGTCAGTACTTTTTCTTTAGAAAAAGGAGAAGTACATTTAATACACACACTACTATATACTGCAGTAATTTATAAATATATACATTGGCAGATGGAAAATACCATAGATGACATAATCCCCTTTGACCCCTTAAAGAGGTCATGTAACCATATACCATAACCCTACTGGGTTAGTCAAAGGTTCCAGAGCAGCTAACCACATAATAAAGACATCATTTTGTATTAAATGCACTCATCATTCAATAATAATCATGGGTAAATGGAATCACTGACAAAATATCGACGACCACAATATCGAGGTACAAAAATATCGGGACATAAATATCGATGCCAAGAATATCGACATCCTATCTACAACATGGTAAGTACAAAAATATCGAAAAAAACATATCGTTGTTAAAAATATCGAAGTACAAAATATCGGTTTTTTTAATATATAAAAAATAATGTAAATTAAATTAAATAATACATATAACTTTAAAAAACGTATTTATAATTATTAGAAAATGTTAACAATTATAAATAATAAATGTAATGTAAAAATAAATTAAACATATATATGTATAAAATATAATATATATACTTAATATTCATAAATAATTATTTTAATAACTTATAAATTGTTAAAAAACATTTTAAAAATTATAAATACATATATATACACATACACCATAATATAAATAAAAATATAACAAATATGTATAACAAATAAAAAAATTACAATATTTTTAATCTTTTTTAAAATAAATTATACACTGCATTAACTAAAACAGTAGACAAAATATTGTGTAGCAGAAGGGATAAAATTACTATTCCAACTCCAGAGAGTGCAACAGTAGGGAAAGTATTGGATAGCGTAGGGGTAAAATTACTATTCCCACTCCACTAAGTGCAAAAGTAGGGAAAGTGTTAGATAGTGTAGGGGTAAAAATTACTATTCCCACTGCAGAGAGTGCAACAGTAGAGAAAGTGTTGGATAGCTTAGGGGTAAAAATTACTATTCCCACTCCAGAGAGTGCAACAGTAGGGAAAGTGTTGGATAGCATAGGGGTAAAAATTACTAATCCCACTCCAATGAGAGCAACAGTAGGGAAAGTGTTGGATAGCGTAGGGGTGAAAATTACTATTCCCACTCCAGAAAGTGTAACTGTAGGGAAAGTGTTGGATAGAAAGATTAAAATTAACATGCTTATCAATTAAATAATTTTTTTAATTAAATAACCAATTAATAATTAATTTACAATTAATTAATTATGAATACCAATAAATAAAAATTAATAATTACTTTATTAAAATTAAATTACTTCCCACCCTATTCCCCTATAAACCCACAACCTGCTCCTAAAATGAATTAACACAATTAATATATCAATTAATCAATTAATAAAAATTAATTACCAATTAACAATTAATTTTCTAAAAATTATTTATCAATACCAATAAAAAAAAAAATGTGTTTATTATAATTAAATTACTTCCCAGCATATTCCCCTATAAACCCACAACCCGCTCCTAAAATAAATTAACACAATTAATTTATTAATTGATAATTATATTAATAAAAATTAATTACCAATTAATAATTAATTAACAATAAATTATTTGTCAATACCAACAAATAAAAATTAATAATTACTTTATTATAATTAAATTACTTCCCACCCTATTCCCCTATAAACCCACAACCCGCTACGGAACTAAAACGCAAAATTTACTATAAAAAAAATTAATAACTTCTAAAAGTTTAATGCATATATTTAAAAAAAAATACAATACTTAGCAAAAATATAGAACACATACATATAAAATACATACTAAAATACATAACACTAATATAAACATCGATATTATTAACAACGATATTTTTGCAAACGATATTACTGACTTCGATATTAACAAAACGATATTTCTTACCATTAGGTCGATATTCTAGTCACAGATATTCTTGATGTCGATATTCTGTCCCTTCGATATTTAAAACTCGATATTTCTGTAGGTCGAAATTAAAAACTCGATATTATGTTTGTGCACCGGGTAAATGCACTCTTTAATGTTAATAACGCGCATTTACTCTGATCAAAAATAATTGTCAGCATTATTATGTCAAAACAGTATTTAAAATGAGCAAAACACGTGTTTGTGTACTTTTTATAGACTTCTCACCCATGAAGGTGCTATATTAAAGGCAGCCCTAGAGGGAATCAGAATTTGATTGCATTGCACTGCAACTATAGACTTAGGGGCCGATTCTGATTCGGGCCGGAAAAATCTCCGTCCGAGCCGGACCCGGAGAGATTTCCGACCGAATCGGACTCTGGCAGTCCGACCGAACGAGTACGATGCGTTCGCATTCTATCGGACTCGATTCGGTCGGACTCCCATTGAAGTCAATGGGAGCCGCCCGTACAACGCGTACGTGGGCTCCCATTGACTCAATGGCTGCAAGGCGAACAAGGGCGCCCCCTGCAGCGGGTACGCGGCGAAGCGGGTCGCGCCGTACATGCACAGGTAGGGGGGGACCCATGGGTCCCCCCTGTGTGCGCCTCGCGCGGGTACGCGTACAGGGGGGTCCGAAGCGCACCCCCAAAGTGCGGCTCCGACTGCTCTTTCGAGCCGGACGGCGCGAGTCGGTCGGACTGCTCGCGGTGCGCATCGTACTTACCCGGCCGGAAAACGACTCCATTGCGCGAGGCGATCCGTGTCCGTCCGAGTCGGTCGGAGCGTGTTGGAACCGCGTCCGAGTCGGTCGGCGATTTCGCGGGCGCATGCATCGTACTCGCTCGGCCGGACGCGCGTCCGAATCGGTCGGGAAACAGGGCTCCGAATCGGATCCGGTTAAACCGAATCCGATTCGGAGCACTACCGGCCGAGATCGGAATCGGCCCCTTAGCCGCTAGAGAGCATTTCAATACGTGTACCATTTTTATACAGTTATGGCTTCAGTAAATTCAACCATACAATCAGCCCATAGGAGGAGCAGTAGAGTCAAAAACTCCAGCCTTGGGAGTGCTTAAAAACACTGAGAAAATCCTAGAGGGTCCCTGGATTCTATGACCCTGAAAAATTAGGGTCAGTCCTTGGAAAACAAAACTCTCAAGGCGAGAGCTTCTGGACTCCTACAGCACCCCCACTCTCCCTTAATTATGTTGGTGGTGCCCCTGCCATCCTGGGGTAACCACGACTGAAGACAAATGTGCAACTGACAGAGTCCTGCAGGCCATTATGGGGCACTCCAGCCGTAGTGGTGAGTACTTCAACAGCGGATCCCCAGCTGTGCTGGGAGCCCGCGTGCATTGCTTCCTTTTGTTTTAGTCTGGGGAAGGGGCCCACGCACTCCCCCTTCCTGGGAAAAATTAAATAGGCAATTATGTGCTGACCCTTGGGCCGTGGTTCACACCGGGGGTGATGCTAGGAGTGGCAGCGAAGCCCTACGCACTTCTCAGTGAGAGAGAAATGTCAAAGGTTGCCATTCTTTAAAATACCATATCTCAGGCCAGGTGGGCTGATTTTGACGATCCGGGGCTCATTTTACTTCTGGTCGTGAGCTCTAGCCACCAGGGGCAGGTGCAACAGGTCTTCTCTCCTCCAAAGCAGTGTAATCCTCAGAGAGCTGGTTCTCCTGGCTCCCTGCACCAGCCTTGCTTCTGGTCTTGGTATCTGGGCACAAAAGTCCAGGGCTTTCCCCTAATTGGCCCTCAGATGGTGTAAGGGGGCCACCTCACTGGAGGCCCTCCGGTCCTGGGGTCATGTGAGGATCTCCAGTTAAAACATCACTCTGGGATTAGCAATCCACTCACAAAAACAGGACAACTGGCAGACATGCTCCACATCTCAAGAGATCTTCACATGCAAGTTCAGGTCTTCAAATACAAGGCCAGTGATCCAGAGTGGTCAGGAGGAAAATAAAAAGAAAACATGTCTTACATGTGAACAAGTGACCATGGAAATGGGACAAGGTCGCCTTGAATCCCAGTCACTCCTCTGTGTGCAAACCTACCTGTTCAAAGGGTTATGCCCCTTAAGTGAAAACTCTTAAGTCTTAAGTGACTGATGACCCAAATCTTTGACCAACCAAAGCACGTCCCAATCCTCCTGCGGAAAACAAATATACATGTAATACATGGATCACCTGAGTTTTGTAAACTCATACGTTCCATAAATCTGGTGCTTAACAATTCATATTTTATTATTTCGATGGGGTCAGGAAATATTCCACTGGTGGACAAGAATACGTTTTTTGCATTTTAAGTTTTTAGAACTGCTGGAATTAAAAGCCCACCGTCCATGCATAGTTTTCCTCTCACGATTTGGCAAACCACTGCTCCAAGAAGGTATGGGGGACACAAGCCATTCTCAATGAACACAGGGAGAGCTCTGATTTGTGCAATGACAAACATTCAGATTGGCTCAAAACACCAAAGATCGTCAGCCATTCTGACTTGCTGCCTTGAGGAACAAAGTAATTTCACGGAGGCAAAAACTGAATTACAGGGTGTGCCACAGCGGAACACTTTTTCTGATATGCTAATACTAACCCCATTTTCCAATTTTAAAACTTTTTCCAAAGTGCAAAAGGGGTTCAGAAACCCATAATGAATCGCAATTTGGAAGGGGCATGTTAAGGGCATTCCTTCCAAATTGCGAGACTGTAAAATATGTATCAATGGTTTGAACCGTAATTCCGGTCACAAACCTTTGATCTGTTACTAACTCTCAAATTGGGGTGGAAACTGATTTGGGGAGGTGAAAGAGTTCCCTTTGGACCTCTTCCCCTTCGGAAATCGATGTGGCAGCTCAGGGCGAAGAAGCACTGATACAGGGGACCACTGCCTGCTCTTCTGAAATTTCCAAAATGGAAAACTTTTTTTCTTTTTAAACCTGTGCAAGTTCCTTTGGTTGCATTAAAAAAAAAAAGGTTTCCTGTTTTGGGAAGCAATCAGGGGGATACTGCACTGCTGTCCGTTGGAGGCCACCATACCTGTGATCGTGACCAATCATAGGGAGTTGCAATTAGTGAACGGCCTAATTGAGAATAATTATGCACATCATTTTGTGACCCCTGGTGATTCAATATTTTGTGAACTGACCTTCTCGGACATAGGTCAATTTGCATTTGCAAAAAGTCGAAGCTCAGCTAACAACCAATTTTGCAAATGTAACTGTTGTACATAGGGCCGCCATTCTGTGCGGTAGCTGCTCCGATTGGCTCACTTACCAATGTCTTACTGGACTATTATGAGGTGCAGGGAAGCGCAGATTGTGACGCATTGTTGAAAATTAGATTTGGTAGGGCCTGGCAAATCAGAAATTGGGTTGTAATCTATTTCTTATAACAGAGTGTCACCTTCCATTTCCCTGACTCAGGATCTGGATCCCAAAAAGGCAGATATGTCCAGTAGTGAGCTTTCAAAACTTCGCAATAATGAACATTACGGTTCTGACCACCCCATACCTCGGGGTTCTATCAAAAGATCTCAGCTGCCCTTAGATGACATGCCAGTACCCACTAAGGGGCAGATTTACAAGCCCCTTGAGCTGCCAGCACGTCACTTTTTGTGACACACTGGCAGCGCATTACAGTGCCCCATATTTACAAGGACAGGAAAAGCCACCCTGCATGGCTTTTCCAAATTGCTTGTGAACAAGGAAGTCTCTTCCGGAACGCGTTGCTTTGGGCAATACATTTTTCCCCGTTGACTGCATCCTGAGAGCGCGTATTATTGTAATCATGCTGTTGGAATGTGTATATATATATATATTCACTGAAAAAACCATAGGTTTTAGGGACAGTTATAGTTAGTTGGACATTGCACTCGTACAAAACCCGTGAAATTCCCCTGTTATAGTTAGTTCAGCTAACTATAACTCGCACCCCATAATGCACTGCTGATGACGTCACATATTACATCACTCATGACATGGTCAGTGACATCACTGATGACATCACTGATGACATCTCAAATGACATCACTGATGACATCACTGATGACATCATCCAGTGACTGTGTGTTTCTGTAAAGTTTAAATATGTTTAATATATATAGGGAAAGGCGTATTGAAGAATGAGTGGGTGTATAAGTGTCTGAATGGATGATTTAGTACGTGAGTGACTGACTCTACAAGTGAGTGATTAAACGTATCTTACTGAATGCATGGGTTAGTGACTAAACTGTGTGAATGTCTGTATCCGTCTGTTTGTTGGTGTGTAAGTGGATGCATGGATTTGCGAATAGCTACATGAGTGTCTATATGGGTTATTGATTGGTTCTCTGAGTATCTGTATGGCTGCCTGAGTGTTTGTGTGGGTGGGGTGTGTGTGACTCTATACATAGATGTGTGAGTGGGTGATTCACTGGGTGCATGATTTCAAGAGTGCATCTGTGATGGACTGCTTGGGTGGGTGAGTGTGTGTATGGGTGTGTTAGTGAGTGAATGTATATCTCAGTGGTACATGTGCGAGTAACTACATATGTAAAAGGCAGTATATATGTGTGTTAGAGTATTTAAATGGCTATAAGTGAGAGTGTGTTATTGTGAGAGTGGCTGTATGGATGCGTGTGTGCTTGTATCAGTTATTGTATAAGAGCGTAAGAATGTCCTAGTATTTGTATGAGTAAGTGAGCTGGTGTGTGTATAACTGTATAGGTGAGTAAATGGGTGTGTGATTAATTTTTTGCATGACTGACTAGGTGTGTGAGTACCTCTATGGATGAGTGGCGGTGTGTGAGTGTTTATATAGGTGTATGAGTGCATATGATAGTCCTGTACTGAGTGACTGTAAGTATGAGTGACTACAGGTGAGTGAGTGGATGTGTGTGTAGACCTAAGAATCAGTGAGTGGGTATGTAGTTTTTGGTGTTGGAGTGTCTATGGTTTTGAGAATGGCAGTCTGTAATTTAGAGTGGGTGTATCAAAAGTTATATTAGGGTGTGAGAAGATGCATGAAATTATCACATGGATGATGTCATCAGTGATGTCATTTGAGATGTCATCAGTGATGTCATCAGTGATGTCACTGACCATGTCATGAGTGATGTAATATGTGACGTCATCAGCAGTGCATTGCGGGGCGCGAGTTATAGTTAGCTGAACTAACTATAACAGGGGAATTTCACGGGTTTTGTACGAGTGCAATGTCCAACTAACTATAACTGTCCCTAAAACCTATGGTTTTTTCAGTGAATTTCAAAGGTTTTTTAAATGCTAATTTCTAACTATAACGTGTCTGAAACCTATGGTTTTTTCAGTGAATTTCAAAGGTTTTTTAAATGCTAATTTCTAACTATAACGTGCCTGAAACCTATGGTTTTTTCAGTGAATTTCAAAGGTTTTTAAATGCTAATTTCTAACTATAACGTGCCTGAAACCTATGGTTTTTTCAGTGAATTTCAAAGGTTTTTTAAATGCTAATTTCTAACTATAACGTGCCTGAAACCTATGGTTTTTTAAGTGAATTTCAAAGGTTTTTAAATGCTAGTTTCTAACTATGCCAACAGAGGTAGGACATGTGAAGAAAGAAGAAAAAACGCACAGAAAGAAGCAAAAGATGTGCAGAAAGAACCAACAGAGGAGCAGAAAGAGGCCTTGTTGCAAAATCATCCTGTGCCCACAACTTTTTCAGACGGGTACTGGTGGTAACTGACTCTGACTAACCAGAGCCAGTGCACGTTTGCACAGTGGTGAAGGGAGGGGGGGCCTGAGGTGACGTGTGCAAACGCGCCCCGTGGCACGTTTTAAGTTGCGGGATTAAGTCCCCTTGAATCCTGAGGGTCCCTGGGGTCCAACTAGCCCCCCAGGTACCTACAGTTAGGACCACAGAGCTGAGTTGCAGAGAGGCGTTCCGAGGCCACGCACCTTTTTTCACCTCTCTGCAACGCAACTCTGTTGTGCTTACTGAAGGTACCTGGTGTGCTAGTTGGCCCCCAGGATTCAAAGGGAATTAACTCCCCAACTTAAAACGCACCACAGGGCGTGTTTGCGCACATGTCACCTGAGGCCCCGCCCCCTCCCTTCATCACTGTGCAAACGCGCCCCGTGGCGCGTTTTAAGTTGGGGGATTAGGTCACCTTGAATCCTGAGAGTCCCTGGGGCCCAACCAGCCCACCAGGTACTTCCAGTAAGCACCACAGGACTGCGTTGCAACGCCTGTAACAAATTGTGCAGTTGTGTTTAGGTAGTGAAGAGGGTCGTGCTGGGGGTAGTGTTTTAGGGTTTAGGGTAGTGCAGTGGTGTTTGTGTAGTGTAGGGGGTCATGCTGGGGGTAGATTTAGGGTTTAGGGTAGTGCAGTGGTGTTTGGGTAGTGTAGGGAGTCATGCTGGGGGGAGTGTTTTAGGGTTTAGGGTAGTACAGTGGTGTTTGGGTAGTGTAGGGGGTCGTGCTGGGGTTAGTGTTTTAGTGTTTTAGGGTTTAGGGTAGTGCAGTGGTGTTTGGGTAGTGTAGGGGATACTGCTGGGGGTAGTGTTTTAGGGTTTAGGGTAGTGCAATGGTGTTTGGGTAGTGTAGGGGGTACTGCTGGGGGTAGTGTTTTAGGGTTTAGGGTAGTGCAGTGGTGTTTGGGTAGCGTAGGGGGTACTGCTGGGGGTAGTGTTTTATGGTAGTGCAGTGGTGTTTGGGTAGTGTAGGGGTTCGTGCTGGGGGTAGTTTTTTAGGGTTTAGGGTAGTGCAGTGGTGTTTGTGTAGTGTAGGAGGTCGTGTTTTAGGGTTTAGGGTAGTGCAGTGGTCTTTGGGTAGTGTAGGGAGTCGTGCGGGGTATTGTTTTAGAGTTTAGGGTAGTGCAGTGGTCTTTGGGTAGTGTAGGGGGTTGTGCGGGGGTAGTGTTTTAGGGATTAGGGTAGTGCATTGGTATTTGGGTAGTGTAGGGGGTCATGCGGGGGTAGTGTTTTAGGGTTTAGGGCAGTGCAGTGGTGTTTAGGTAGTGTAGGGGGTCGTGCTGGGGGAGTGTTTTAGGGTTTAGGGCAGTGCAGTCGTGTTCGGGTAGTGTAGGGGGTCGTGCTGGGGGGAGTATTTTAGGGTTTAGGGTAGTGCAGTGGTGTTCGGGTAGTGTAGGGGGTCATGCTGGGGGTAGTGTTCTAGGGTTTAGGGCAGTGCAGTGGTGTTCGGGCAGTGTAGGGGTCTTGCTGGGGGTGGTGTTTCAGGGTTTAGGGCAGTGCAGTGGTGTTCGGGCAGTGTAGGGGGTCGTGCAGGGGGTGGTGTTTCAGGGTTTAGGGCAGTGCAGTGGTGTTCGGGCAGTGTAGGGGGTCGTGCAGGGGTGGTGTTTCAGGGTTTAGGGCAGTGGTGTTCGGGCAGTGTAGGGGGTCATGCTGGGGGTGGTGTTTCAGGGTTTGGGGCAGTGCAGTGGTGTTCGAGCAGTAAAGGGGGTCATGCTGGGGGTGGTGTTTCAGGGTTTAGGGCAGTGCAGTGGTGTTCGGGCAGTGTAGGGGGCGGTGCAGGGGGTGGTGTTTCAGGGTTTAGGGCAGTGCAGTGGTGTTCGGGCAGTGTAGGGGGTGGTGCAGGGGGTGGTGTTTCAGGGTTTAGGGCAGTGCAGTGGTGTTCGGGCAGTGTAGGGGGTCGTGCAGGGGGTGGTGTTTCAGGGTTTAGGGCAGTGCAGTGGTGTTCGGGCAGTGTAGGGGGCGGTGCAGGGGGTGGTGTTTCAGGGTTTAGGGCAGTTCAGTGGTGTTCGGGCATTGTAGGGGGTGGTGCTGGGGCTGGTGTTTCAGGGTTTAGGGCAGTGCAGTGGTGTTTGGGCAGTGTAGGGGGTCGTGTTGGGGCTGGTGTTTCAGGGTTTAGGGCAGTGCAGTGGTGTTCGGGCAGTGTAGGGGTCGTGCTGGGGCTGGTGTTTCAGGGTTTAGGGCAGTGCAGTGGTGTTCGGGCAGTGTAGGGGGTCTTGCTGGGGCTGGTGTTTCAGAGTCTAGGGCAATGCAGTGGTGTTCGGGCAGTGTAGGTGGTCTTGCTGGGGCTGGTGTTTCAGGGTTTAGGGCAGTGCAGTGGTGTTCGGGCAGTGTAGGGGGTCGTGCTGGGGGTGGTGTTTCAGGGTTTAGGGCATTGCAGTAGTGTTCGGGCAGTGTAGGGGGTCGTGCTGGGGCTAGTGTTTCAGGGTTTAGGGCAGAGCAATGGTGCTCAGGCAGTGTAGGGGCTTGTGCTGGGGGTGATGTTTCAGGGTTTAGGGCAGTGCAGTGGTGTTAGGGCAGTGTAGGGGGTCGTGCTGGGGGTGGTGTTTCAGGGTTTAGGGCAGTGCAGTGGTGTTCCGGCAGTGTAGGGGGTCGTGCAGGGGGTGGTGTTTCAGGGTTTAGTGCAGTGGTGTTCGGGCAGTGTAGGGGGTCATGCTGGGGTGGTGTTTCAGGGTTTAGGGCAGTGCAGTGGTGTTCGGGCAGTGTAGGGTGTCGTGCTGAGGGGTGGTGTTTCAGGGTTTAGGGCAGTGCAGTAGTGTTTGGGCAGTGTACGGGGTCGTGCAGGGGGTGGTGTTTCAGGGTTTAGGGCAGTGCAGTGGTGTTCGGCCAGTGTAGGTAGTCTTGCTGGGGGTGGTGTTTCAGGGTTTAGGGCAGTGCAGTAGTTTTCGGGCAGTGTAGGCGGTCGTGCTGGGGCTGGTGTTTCAGGGTTTAGGGCAGTGCAGTGGTGTTCGGGCAGTGTACGGGGTTGTGCTGGGGCTGGTGTTTCAGGGTTTAGGGCAGTGCAGTGGTGTGCGGGCAGTGTACGGGGTCGTGCTGGGGCTGGTGTTTCAGGGTTTAGGGCAGTGCAGTGGTGTTCGGGCAGTGTAGGGGGTCATGCTGAGGGTGGTGTTTCAGGGTTTAGGGCAGTGCAGTGGTGTTCGGGCAGTGTAGGGGGTCGTGCTGGGGCTGGTGTTTCAGGGTTTTGGGCAGAGCAGTGGTGTTCGGGCAGTGTAGGGGGTCGTGCTGGGGGTGGTGTTTCAGGGTTTAGGGCAGTGCAGTGGTGTTTGGGCAGTGTAGGGGGTCTTGTTGGGGGTGGTGTTTCAGGGTTTAGGGCAGTGCAGTGGTGTTCGGGCAGTGTAGGGGGTCTTGCTGGGGGTAGTGTGTCAGGGTTTAGGGCGGTGCAGTGGTGTTCGTGCAGTGTAGGGGGTCGTGCTGGGGGTGGTGTTTCAGGGTTTAGGGCAGTGCAGTAGTGTTCGGGCAGTGTAGGGGGTCGTGCAGGGGGTGGTGTTTCAGGGTTTAGGGCAGTGCAGTGGTGTTCGGGCAGTGTAGGGGGTGGTGCAGGAGGTGGTGTTTCAGGGTTTAGGGCAGTGCAGTGGTGTTTGGGCAGTGTAGGGGGTCGTGCAGGGGTGGTGTTTCAGGGTTTAGGGCAGTGCAGTGGTGTTCGGGCAGTGTAGGGGGCGGTGCAGGGGGTGGTGTTTCAGGGTTTAGTGCAGTACAGTGGTGTTCGGGCATTGTAGGGGGTGGTGCTGGGGCTGGTGTTTCAGGGTTTAGGGCAGTGCAGTGGTGTTTGGGCAGTGTAGGGGGTCGTGCTGGGGCTGGTGTTTCAGGGTTTAGGGCAGTGCAGTGGTGTTCGGGCAGTGTAGGGGGTCGTGCTGGGGCTGGTGTTTCAGGGTTTAGGGCAGTGCAGTGGTGTTCAGGCAGTGTAGGGGGTCATGCTGGGGCTGGTGTTTCAGGGTTTAGGGCAGTGCAGTGGTGTTCGGGCAGTGTAGGGGGTCTTGCTGGGGCTGGTGTTTCAGAGTCTAGGGCAATGCAGTGGTGTTCGGGCAGTGTAGGTGGTCTTGCTGGGGCTGGTGTTTCAGGGTTTAGGGCAGTGCAGTGGTGTTCGGGCAGTGTAGGGGGTCATGCTGGGGGTGGTGTTTCAGGGTTTAGGGCAGTGCAGTGGTGTTCGGGCAGTGTAGGGGGTCGTGCTGGGGCTAGTGTTTCAGGGTTTAGGGCAGAGCAATGGTGCTCAGGCAGTGTAGGGGGTTGTGCTGGGGGTGATGTTTCAGGGTTTAGGGCAGTGCAGTGGTGTTAGGGCAGTGTAGGGGGTCGTGCTGGGGGTGGTGTTTCAGGGTTTAGGGCAGTGCAGTGGTGTTCCGGCAGTGTAGGGGGTCGTGCAGGGGGTGGTGTTTCAGGGTTTAGTGCAGTGGTGTTCGGGCAGTGTAGGGGGTCATGCTGGGGGTGGTGTTTCAGGGTTAGGGCAGTGCAGTGGTGTTCGGGCAGTGTAGGGTGTCGTGCTGAGGGGTGGTGTTTCAGGGTTTAGGGCAGTGCAGTAGTGTTTGGGCAGTGTAGGGGGTCGTGCAGGGGGTGGTGTTTCAGGGTTTAGGGCAGTGCAGTGGTGTTCGGCCAGTGTAGGTAGTCTTGCTGGGGGTGGTGTTTCAGGGTTTAGGGCAGTGCAGTAGTTTTCGGGCAGTGTAGGCGGTCGTGCTGGGGCTGGTGTTTCAGGGTTTAGGGCAGTGCAGTGGTGTTCGGGCAGTGTACGGGGTTGTGCTGGGGCTGGTGTTTCAGGGTTTAGGGCAGTGCAGTGGTGTGCGGGCAGTGTACGGGATCGTGCTGGGGCTGGTGTTTCAGGGTTTAGGGCAGTGCAGTGGTGTTCGGGCAGTGTAGGGGGTCATGCTGAGGGTGGTGTTTCAGGGTTTAGGGCAGTGCAGTGGTGTTCGGGCAGTGTAGGGGGTCGTGCTGGGGCTGGTGTTTCAGGGTTTAAGGCAGTGCAGTGGTGTTCGGGGAGTGTAGGGGGTCGTGCTGGGGCTGGTGTTTCAGGGTTTTGGGCAGAGCAGTGGTGTTCGGGCAGTGTAGGGGGTTGTGCTGTGGTGGTGTTTCAGGGTTTAGGGCAGTGCAGTGGTGTTCGGGCAGTGTAGGGGGTCTTGCTGGGGGTGGTGTTTCAGGGTTTAGGGCAGTGGTGTTCGGGCAGTGTAGGGGGTCTTGCTGGGGGTGATGTTTCAGGGTTTAGGGCAGTGCAGTGGTGTTCGGGCAGGGTAGGGGGTCTTGCTGGGGGTAGTGTGTCAGGGTTTAGGGCGGTGCAGTGGTGTTCGTGCAGTGTAGGGGGTCGTGCTGGGGGTGGTGTTTCAGGGTTTAGGGCAGTGCAGTAGTGTTCGGAAAGTGTAGGGGGTCATGCAGGGGGTGGTGTTTCAGGGTTTAGGGCAGTGCAGTGGTGTTCTGGCAGTGTAGGGGGTCATGCTGGGGGTGGTGTTTCAGGGTTTAGGGCAGTGGTGTTCGGGCAGTGTAGGGGGCCTTGCTGGGGGTGATGTTTCAGGGTTTAGGGCAGTGCAGTGGTGTTCGGGCAGTGTAGGGTGTCTTGCTGGGGGTAGTGTTTCAGGGTTTAGGGCAGTGCAGTGGTGTTCGTGCAGTATAGGGGTCGTGCTGGGGATGGTGTTTCTGGGTTTAGGGCAGTGCAGTAGTGTTCGAGCAGTGTAGGGGGTTGTGCAGGGGGTGGTGTTTCAGGGTTTAGTGCAGTGGTGTTCGGGCAGTGTAGGGGGTCGCGCTGTGGGTGGTGTTTCAGGGTTTAGGGCAGTGCAGTGGTGTTCGGGCAGTGTAGGGGTCATGCTGGGGCTGGTGTTTCAGGGTTTAGGGCAGTGCAGTGGTGCTCGGGCAGTGTAGGGGGTCGTGCTGGGGGTGATGTTTCAGGGGTTAGGGTAGTGCAGTGGTGTTCGGGCAGTGTAGGGGGTCGTGCAGGGGCTGGTGTTTCAAGGTTTAGGGCAGTGCAGTGGTGTTCGGGCAGTGTAGGGGGTCATGCTGGGGGTAGTGTTTCAGGGTTTAGGGCAGTGCAGTGGTGTTCGGGCAGTGTAGGGGGTCGTGCTGGTGGTGGTGTTTCAGGGTTTAGGTCAGTGGTGTTCGGGCAGTGTAGGGGGTCTTGCTGGGGGTGATGTTTCAGGGTTTAGGGCAGTGCAGTGGTGTTCGGGCAGTGTAGGGGGTCTTGCTGGGGGTAGTGTTTCAGGGTTTAGGGCAGTGCAGTGGTGTTCGGGCAGTGTAGGGGGTCATGCTGGGGGTGGTGTTTCAGGGTTTAGGGCAGTGCAGTGGTGTTCGGGCAGTGTAGGGGGTCGTGAAGGGGGTGGTGTTTCAGGGTTTAGGGCAGTGCAGTGGTGTTCGGGCAGATTAGGGGGTCGTGCTAGGGGTGGTGTTTCAGGGTTTAGGGCAGTGCAGTGGTGTTCGGGCAGTGTAGGGGGTCATGCAGGGGCTGGTGTTTCAGGGTTTAGGGCAGTGCAGTGGTGTTCGGGCAGTGTAGGGGGTCGTGCTGGGGGTAGTGTTTTAGGATTTATGTTAGTGCAGTGGTGTTTGGGTAGTGTAGGGGGTCGTGCTGGGGGTAGTGTTTTAGGATTTAGGTTAGTGCAGTGGTGTTTGGGTAGTGTAGGGGGTCGTGCTGGGGGTAGTGTTTTAGGGTTTAGGGTAGATCAGTGGTGTTTGTGTAGTGTAGGGGGTCATGCTGGGGGTAGTGTTTTAGGGTTTAGGGTAGTGCAGTGGTGCTTGTGTAGTGTAGGAGGTCGTGCTGGGGGTAGTGTTTTAGGGTTTAGGGTAGTGCAGTGGTGTTTGTGTAGTGTAGGGGTCATGTTTTAGGGTAGTGCAGTGGTGTTTGGGTAGTGTAGGGGTCGTGCTGGGAGTAGTGTTTTAGGATTTAGGTTAGTGCAGTGGTGTTTGGGTAGTGTAGGGGGTCGTGCTGGGGGTAGTGTTTTAGGGTTTAGGGTAGTGCAGTGGTGTTTGTGTAGTGTAGGGGGTCGTGCTGGGGGTAGTGTTTTAGGGTTTAGGGTAGTGCAGTGGTGCTTGTGTAGTGTAGGAGGTCGTGCTGGGGGTAGTGTTTTAGGGTTTAGGGTAGTGCAGTGGTGTTTGTGTAGTGTAGGGGGTCATGTTTTAGGGTAGTGCAGTGGTGTTTGGGTAGTGTAGGGGGTCGTGCTGGTGGTAGTGTTTTAGGATTTAGGTTAGTGCAGTGGTGTTTGGGTAGTGTAGGGGGTCGTGCTGGGGGTAGTGTTTTAGGGTTTAGGATAGTGCAGTGGTGCTTGTGTAGTGTAGGGGGTTGTGCTGGGGGTAGTGTTTTAGGGTTTAAGGTAGTGCAGTGGTGTTTTTGTAGTGTAGGGGGGTCATGTTTTAAGATGCAATGCTCCAATACCTGACCAGTCTGCACTACATAATACTGCAAAAAAACTAAAAATAAAAAGTGTTTTGCACACTTTTGTCATTGGGCTATATGTGGGCTACATCTTGGTAATATTTGTGCTACATTTGGGCTCTTTTTTCACTGGTGGCCATCTTGGAAGACTTCTTTGTTATGAAGTTTCCTAATTTCTTCATTTACTGCAGTCTCCTCAGTAGGAAATGCTTTCAGTTTTTTACTTTGATTCCATCAAGAAGGCATTCAGATGTCTCACATCTGCCATAAATTCAGAATGTTAGCACTCTAGTTGCTCATTAGATCGCTGGAGTAAAGCTACTGCTCACCAGGGAGTTAACTGGTAGTCTGCTGCTGGTATTGAAAGTGATTGTTTCAGTCTGCATGTCAGAATTTTCTAATGAAATAGAAGAGGATTTGAGATCTCACTTAAAACATGCCCTAATTTTTCTTTCTGCAGCACTAACCATAATTTCTATTTCAAAAAGAACCCCTCATTTTGTTCCTTTTTAAATTAAATGTTTTAAGTGTTACTGGTTTATTCCAATCAAGATGGCTTCAGGTGTGCCATACTTTTGTCATAAGTAAGGCTGTTATCGCTCTAGTTGTTCTTTAGAACACTCTGGGAAGCTGCAGTAGAACACAAAGGCATCAACTGGCAGGCTGCTCCTGTTGAAATATAACAGGAAGATATTTGAGATCACACTTGAAATATGTCCTAATTTTTCTTTCTACAGCACTAACCATAATTTCTATGACAAAATGAACCCCATCATTTTGTTCCTTTTTAAATTAAATGTTTTAAGTGTTACCAGTTTATTCCAATCAAGATGGCTTCAGGTGTGCCATACTTTTGTCATAAGTAAGGCTGTTAGCGCTCTAGTTGTTCTTTAGAACACTCTGGGAAGCTGCAGTAGAACACAAAGGCATCAACTGGCAGGCTGCTCCTGTTGAAATATAACAGGAAGATATTTGAGATCACACTTGAAACATGTCCTAATTTTTCTTTCTACAGCACTAACCATAATTTCTATGACAAAATGAACCCCATCATTTTGTTCCTTTTTAAATTAAATTGTTTAAGTGTTACCAGTTTATTCCAATCAAGATGGCTTCAGGTGTGCCATACTTTTGTCATAAGTAAGGCTGTTAGCTCTCTAGTTGTTCTTTAGAACACTCTGGGAAGCTGCAGTAGAACACAAAGGAATCAACTGACAGTCTCTGCCCTTGTTGGATGTACATGTTTTACTGAGAATGTCAGACTTCATTCTCACATGAGTGAGAAAGATAATGTGAATTTACAGAAAATATGCTCTCATTTTAGCTTCTGGAGCACCTTCCAAAACTCTATGGGACAAGCATGAGAAAATAGTGTTCTCTCAAACATGATTCATGATATCCCAGCAGAAGGTTTTTCACATGGTAAAATCACCTTAGAATACACCACAATTCCTAAAATTAGTATGGTACCATCAACAAATAAATTCTAATGTAACTAAAGCCTGTTATCACCCTTTATAGTTCTCCTTTTGGTGACCCTCAAAATCTTCTATTCACTACAATGCATTTCAATGAGGTACTATCATTTATATTGGTCCCAAGATGGTTGCCAGCAATTCCAGGATGAAGTGCTGACAGCCAATCAGATCTCACGATGACATGTGTGGTTAGGCTCCGCCCAGATATATATGTGACTTTACTTTTGATTTTCTCAGGAACTACTGAACGGATTTACACCATTTAAGCAAAAGGCACGACACTGAACCAAGGGCTACCTCTTTCCCAAATTTGGTGTAATTCCGTTCAGCAGTTCGGGCTGTAGCTGCGACTAAAGGTTCCTATGGAAAAATGAATGGGGAAAACGTGTTTTGGGACCCCCTTTTTCTCGGCCCCCGCTTGACGTATCACCCCGAGACTTTCAGGGTAGGAGCGGACCGGAGCGCCCCAACAAGTTGGAAACTTTCGCGAAGATTCGTCAACCGGCGCCAACGTTATTTCAAATAGAATGTCGCGGATTTCCTATGGATAATAGGTTTTAACTATAACTATCTACTGGCGACCGCCAGTAGATAATATATATATATATATATATATATATATATATATATATATATATATATATATTTTTATATTTAAATCCTGTAACTAATTTGTAATAAATTGTAACGCCTCGGACCACCAAAAAAACCCATCAAGTATGTCTCAATGTAATTTGTGTTGAACAGACCTTGGGCACAAATATCCAGTGCAATCCATAGATACATTTTAAATGCTGAGATGGATTATAGATTAAATATCTGTTCCACTTCACCAATCCTCGAGCACACTCCGCTCTGCTACTCAACCGTCATCAGACACACATTCACAAAAGAAGGAATTTATTTGAAAATTTTCGATTACTAAACAAATTGTTTCAAAAGTTACAAACCTCCAAATTAGTTGTGTACATTCTGTGCTTTCTTAAAATTTGCATATACATAAGTGACATTTAGGTAACATCAGTCATAGAGTACACTTTATTTAATTTACCTCAGTCATGGCCATTTCAGCGCATTCAGCCCCAGTTATTCATTTGTAAACTGCTGAGGTCTAGTGGAGGTTGTCACTGCAGCATCCCGGCCATGTCCAGGTCGAATGCGTCAAGATGACTCTGCAGGAAACTCCTACAGGACTGGAAGGGGGAGATCCCATGACCAGCTAGTGATTAACACCCCTGCAGACATTTAAATGTTGGTGACAACATCACCATGTTTGCGTGGGATTCGTTCAGAAATTGCATTGTTTCGCAGGCTTTTTCATACAATCTTCCATCGAAGGACCACAGAGGCCACAAGACATCCAGGATTTGCTCTTCATATGGATTTCAGTTTGCAATCTACAAACATGAAGGTGTAGATTATCCAGTGCTTTTGCAAAGCAGAACGAGAAAATGTACAATGAAGTGGCTTTTGTAAAAATTAAAATGAAAAAAGGTTGGGTTCTGTTTTTTCCCAGGCAATAATCAGAAACCCTTTCAACTGCAGGGCACCAGGTGTTTGGCATGATGTTTTACTTGCCCAAATGTCAAATCTATGGTGACAGTATAATCCAATTTTGAACAATATTTTTATTGATGGAGACCCTGAGAGATGACTCACTAACCTGGTAACCTGAACACTGATGTCCCGGGGAGGAATTTCTATCTCGGATGAACTGCCGACGACCTTGAATGAGATCTGATGATTGTGTTCATCCTCACTGCTATGACTAGGGTAGAAGACACGCCCCTCTCACAGTGATACACTCTGGAACCAAAACCCTTCTAACCCTCGACTCTCACTTCCACTTCCACAGCAGGGCTCCCCAACACTCAGTCTGATCTGCCCACTCTGAGGCATGAAGCAGGTCTTAGCTACACTGAATGCTGCTTTACGAGTGCTGGTTTGAAGTTATCTCGACCTAATCCAATGGCTGTTTCTATAATTACAAAATCCATACATTGTTACACAGCAGTTCTCTGTTTCTGTGAACTGAAACTTATAATCACTCAAAATCAAAGAACTAGTTATTTAATGATTGGATCATTCTGATACAGTTTGTTTTCCACTCACGGTCACTTGGAGTTTAGGAAAAGACACACGGAAGCCTTTTTTTGTAGCCTATGATGAAATCATTTGTTTCCACTGATGACGTGATTAGTTTTAAATATGTGATACATAGCGCCGTAAAGCCCCCAAAAGCAAGCGGACTGCTCAAAAGCAGATAACATAACATAACTGGAGTGTAACGCAGGGCCCTGCAGGCCCTGCGACACAGGGGTGCCCCAACCATTCAAGGGGCCCCAGACTCTTTAGAAGGGCTTCATTTAGCCCAAGGTGAGTGAATATCTGTGAGGAATGAAAGACTTAGGGGCCCTCTTCACATTCTGCAGGTGGTGAGGGGGGTATCATTTTACATTATGCCACTGATAACTAGGCCGAGATTCACAAAGGTGTCATGCAACGCAGCACAGCACCCAAAGAGGCTGCGCTGCGTTGCTTGACAGGGAGAGAGCAAGACAGCGCCATATTCACAGAGATATGGCACTCTCCTCCCCTCTCCATAGCACCGGTGCTGAGTTGTGCTGGCGTGCGCCAGGCACACACCTTAGCACCATAGTGCTAGAGTGGGTGTCTGAGTCTACCATAGGTATTGTACAGGAAGGGTATCCTTCCTGTACAAAATGCTATGACTAGACAAGTTAAAAACCTTTTCCTACTTTGTAGTGTGCTGTACACTGCAGCACACATGCAAAGTCAGAAAAGGAGAAATGAAAACATTTCTGCTTTTAATGCCTGCTTTTCAGCGGAGTTCATTTTTGGCGCTAAACCCTGTCTACTAATGTTAGTAGGTAGGGGTTTGCATCAAAAAGCATGGGCGGGTGCATGGGAACGCCCATGTACCATCCATGTAACACCCCCTTGACTCAAAGTAATGCAAAATTGCGTTTTGTGCTGCTTTGCATTACTTTTTCACACAAACCAACGCAAATACCAATTTGCGTTGGTTTGTTAAACGCCAAACAGGTTTAGTGTCAGATATACATTAAAAAAGTAGCACTTATCCGACATTAAACCTTTGTGAATCTTGCCCTAGGGCATATTGACAAAGAATTGGTGTAGTGCAGCACCGCAAGTCATTTTGCTGCGCTGCCCTATGCCAATTAGAAATGGCAGGAATGCATGGTATTTACAGGTAGCAGTGCATTCCTGTCCTTTTAGCCAGCACCAGCGCACAATTAGAAGCCATGCACCAACGCAGGCACTCTTGCACCATGGTGCAAGGGTGTCTGTGTTGTTGGCAGGATTAATTTTGTGCAGGAAGGCGCACCTTCCTGCACAAAAACAATCACGAGATGCGTTTTCCACGTTGTATGTGTGCTGCAGAAAGCAGCACACGTGGAAAGAGGAAAAAACAAGGAGTAAACATTTCTCCTCAATACACCTGCCCTAGGAAGGTGCAAGGTTTTGGCGCTGGCCCAGGTTTACGAGATATTGTAAGTCTGGGGCAGCATCAAAGTCCTTGGGTGTTGCTGGGGCCTAACGCCTAGGGTAGTCGACCTCAAAGCTGGGGAACTGGGTTCGAGTCTCGGCAGGGACGCTTCACATCCTGTGATTCTGGGCAATCACTTAATCTCCCCGTGCCTAACAAAATTAATGTCCATCTGTAATGCAACTGGTGCGCATGTAAAGCCCTCTGATACCTCCCGGGTCAAGCTCGTGCCATACAAAACTCCCCCCCAAAAAAATAAAACACCAATGGAATGCCTCTTCAACGCAGAGTAAGGCGACTTGCGCTGCTTTGCCTTACTCCTTATTTACAAGGCCATAAAAAGCCACGCAGGGTGGCTTTACATGACCTTGTAGATGTGGCTAAGCCCTGTGCGCCACTGGAACATCACAAAAAGTGACGTTCCGGCAGCTCACAGGGCTTGTAAATAGGCCCCCTAGTGTTTAATAAGACTGGTGCTCTTAGCCTGTCTAAGCAATCGAAAATAGCTCAGCAAACAAAATATGAAAAGTATCAAGCGCATCTGTGCAATAATTTAATTAAAGAATACTAGAAAGCAATCAAAGAAGGTAAGCTATCTGGTTTGACTCAGAGAAATATAAAAGCATTACTGGAATAGTAAAAAAAAAAAGCAGGGCTTAATTTGTAAAAAATACATGAATAAATCAATGTATTAATTACTGAAAGGGTTCCAATTTTTTTTAGGTGACCTCATGTAACGTTGCCGAAGGCCGGGGTAACTGAATGCTTTGATTCCAATTCATACCTTTTTCTTTCACCCTCTACGTTCTTTATTTTACTCCTATAGGCTCTTTTCATCCCTGTTTTCTTCCTTTGTTACTTTTATCCTATCCTACTTCTCCTCCTGTTTTCTTCCTTTCTACACTTCTTTTGCTCTGGGTCAAGACTGATAAAAGATAAGTCCTGTTCCCTAAGTATGAGTGCTGTTGATAACGCCGATTCTTATCTAATTATCTATAAGAACCTTCTGGCCGCCAAGATCTTTTTACCTGTTGAATAGTGTAAAGGAGAGAATCTCATCAGGTTAGATATCAGCATTCATTTTGTGTGAAAGGACCACTGACTCCGAATTCAAGTTTGAGAATTTATTATCGCCAAAAATAACTGAACGTGCAAGCACCTCAACACGAGGTTAAAGAAATAGATGGGCACTAATACAAATAATAATCTACGCAGAAATCTCATCCGACTCAGGACAAGGAGAATAGAAAGTTCTAGCAGGATCAACCAGACTATGATTGCTCCAATTTCTAAATTGCTCTTCATTGGACTAAACAAGCTTAAAATCAATTGCTGTCCCTACACTAACGCTAAGTGACATCCCTGCATAACGATTTCCCAGGCAAGAAAGAATAAAAGGTGTCAGCTGTGAAGACTTCCTAAGAAGTGCAATCACATAATACCTAAGCTCAGCTCTGTCCTTCTCTCAGGTCTCCCCTACCGCTTCTCTTTTCGGTTCCGAAGTCGGCCATTCAATAGCGACTTTACATGCTGTCCACAAATCTCCTGGTACCACTATGTCAAACAACGTGTTCAAATCAATCCACAATACTTTTGAAATTTTCACAAACCGCTCAACCTGCTTGTACCACTCTACTGGTTTTTCCCTCAGCCGAGGAAAATCATTAGTAAATGCAGCGAAATCACCTCTATTCCACGGCACATGCACGTACCCTCCATTCTGTACTTCCCGTAAAGGAAAATTTCCAACACCCGTCGCCCCCCCTCCTGGCGGCGGCATTTCCCCTTCTGCTCTCTTTGTTAGTTTCTTCTTGGACCACCTTTCTTCCCATTTGTCCAACAAAATCCATATCCTCATCCCTATGATCAGATCTCTGGTATGTGTCCTTAATCCTGTTAGTCTTTTCTCCTCCAGCTCCTGGTCACTGTACTGTAGTCTATGTGGTCCCTGTAACGCTTTAGTTTTGTTCAGGTCCACTTCATATCTTTTGGCCAATTCCTTCAATCTATCATGTGCCATTCTAGCTTTTCGAGTCACATCTTTTGCTACAAACAGCAGCTCATCTGATCCATAGATTTCTATCCTTTCCAAAGGCAGGCCCCCACTGATCATTTCGTCTACCTCTGCTTTCAACCTCACTACATCTAACATTCTTGCCTGTACTGCACTCCTCAGTACGTCTCGACAACCCGAGCCATCTCGCTCATCACAGTCACTATTCTGTCCTTGCGACCTATTCCCTTCCATATTCCTGGAACCTGGTCTGTCTTCCGAGACATTTTGTGGCCTATCTCTATGCATCCTATCCTCTTGGTTCGTTACTGTTGGTGTCCACTCCCTCAAAGCTGACTTAGATTCCCGCAAAGACCTCGGTCTTTCCGGTCTCTCCTCTTCTCGCCTTAAGGAAGAGTCCGCAGTAGCCGGTAACGGCGTACTTGTCTCCATTGGTCTTGGGAAATGAACCACCCTTACTCCAAACCCATTCCCACTCTCACTGTTTCCTTCTTCCCTTCCCTTCGGTACGGAGCTCCCTTCTCTCACTCGGTCTGGGTCGTATACCGATACTATAGGGCCAATGGTAACCGGTACTGTCAAGGAGTCCGGTAATCTCGTGTTCCCCGCAGGAGGCTGTGTTATCATAGACGCCGTTGCCCCCTCCGTTCCTGTGGAAATCCTTCCCACTACTCTCATGCTAGTCTGGTTCTGGCTCTCGTCAACTATTGCCACTGCTGGGGTCGTCTTTCCCTCTTCTGAATCTGGATTAAATGGTGGTGGCCTCTCCGCCAACATCCTATCCAACAGACTGTCATCTAAATCACTGTCGTCCTCATTGACTCTTGTTATCTTCCCATTTTGTACTAACAATGGGTACAACTTATCTCCGTCGATCGTGTCCGCTCTCCACTTTTTCTCCAATGCATCCCACCTTGCATCTTGGAATGCCCTGACCGATTTCTTCACCCTTTCTTGACACCTGTCCTTCTTTCTATCATACGCTGCTCTTATCCACGCATGTAGTGCCTCAAACTGTGTCGGTCTAGGTAGTGGTCGTAATGAAGCCATTACACTCTTTAGCTGGTACAGCACCTCTAACCTGAAAGTACCATATCGAGGGAACGACAATTCTCCTTCTGTTTCTGTCATTTTATGCCAATTCTCGAACCAAATTATAGTATGCAATCCTACATTCTTTGCCATATAATGTGCTGGTGTGTCCTCAGGAGGAGCTTCCTCTCCCTCCCGAACAACCACACGTCTATCACCTCTACAAAGTTCTCGTAAAGCTTTAAAACATTTCATGATGAATCAACTTTGTTATTCGTACTCAAAATGTCCGCTTTTACTTCCTGATTTCAATCCACCAATACCAGCGCGACTCACACCAACCGGCCTATCGCAGCGCGGCACTAGTCTGACGTCACGTTTCCTCCGCTCGCAGCAGTTCCCCTCCTTTCTATTTCACTTGTTCTCACTCGCATCTGTCCCAATCATACTCTGAAATAATGTCCGTCCTACCGAACAATTACCTCTCTGACCGTCAGTCTTACCAATGACCGATCAGCCTCTTGAGCTTGTTGACCTCAATCTGGCAACCGTCTGTCCACGAACGACCGGACAATCGCCTCTAATACACTCGATAGGATTCAATCACTCGATGTTCTGCACACAATAACTTACGACCTGCGTTGGTTATTCACACACTCACACATGTGTCCCTATCTTCTGTGGGTCTGTCAATGACGTCTCGTGACCCCCACAACCTCTGGTCAACGTTCTCAACTCTGGGTGTATTCTACACCACAATAAATCTCCCGGTCCCGCGCGCGCTCACGGTCCGTTTCTCAATCACTCAACTTTCGTTCCAACTCCGCAAGACATCACACAACAATAAAACACCGCAATCTATCAAACATCACTCTTTTCATACTCACACTACTACGAACTGCTACTTCCGCCGCACCGGCACTCTCCGTCAGTTTTCCACGACCTCCGACATCCGTCTCTCGCGGTCCTCTGGATCTGCGTCACTCGGGCTCTATGGGGCAACTTAATCTCCTATCTTGCTCTAGATCTCCCCTTACCATCAAAGGTAACCATCCTACTCTGCTACCAACTGATAACGCCGATTCTTATCTAATTATCTATAAGAACCTTCTGGCCGCCAAGATCTTTTTACCTGTTGAATAGTGTAAAGGAGAGAATCTCATCAGGTTAGATATCAGCATTCATTTTGTCTGAAAGGACCACTGACTCCGAATTCAAGTTTGAGAATTTATTATCGCCAAAAATAACTGAACGTGCAAGCACCTCAACACGAGGTTAAAGAAATAGATGGGCACTAATACAAATAATAATCTACGCAGAAATCTCATCCGACTCAGGACAAGGAGAATAGAAAGTTCTAGCAGGATCAACCAGACTATGATTGCTCCAATTTCTAAATTGCTCTTCATTGGACTAAACAAGCTTAAAATCAATTGCTGTCCCTACACTAACGCTAAGTGACATCCCTGCATAACGATTTCCCAGGCAAGAAAGAATAAAAGGTGTCAGCTGTGAAGACTTCCTAAGAAGTGCAATCACATAATACCTAAGCTCAGCTCTGTCCTTCTCTCAGGTCTCCCCTACCGCTTCTCTAGCCTCCTCCCTCAAGGCACTATCCCTAATACAAAACCATACTACAAAAGTACACGCCTTGATCACGCCTTCTTGGCCAGGTCTTCTTTCTTGTGCTTTTCCATTGAAACGGTGACTTCATCCTGGACGGTTGCGTTGACCTTGAGTCCCAGGCACCTTCTCCGCTGAAAGTATCATCCCTACATTCCATCTAACTCCCCGTACCATGCCTCCCTCTCTCTAGCTTTTGAAAACAAAGAGTTAGTCTTACTAACGAGACATGTGTCCTTGCACCTGCAACAAAAGATACTTTCAACAGAAACCTTCTACTGTGCAAATTAAATCTACCGTTTGTGCCCAGAGAGCCTTACCAAGGGAAACTTTTCTCTGCCTACAAAATATGCTAACATAAGAATAAACCAGGCCTTCCCTAAGCATATATGTAGTCAGGCCTTTACATATGATTTTTAAACACACATCTTACTTTTCCCTATGAGCATTTTCATTACACTTCATATGCAAACAATGAATTACATGTGCAACTTTAATATGGTGCACGTTTAAACTACTGCAATTACATTACACACAAACTAATTTCTCTATGCATTACGTTCACACAATTCAATAAGCATTGCATTACATCATTATCCTAACACCATTATACTGCTGAGTTCACTTCATCTCAGTGAACTATTCATTCTTTACTAAACATGCATGAGTATACAATGGGATATAACCGAATACATGTCTGAATACATATGGGTGCGGCCTATCAGTGATTATGATGCACCCCTACAATTCACAAGTACATTTCGCTCTATCAGTTCCCCCTTTGATGACTCCTGTCATCACATCTCATTCTACTCCCTCGGAGAAGGAACCGACCTAAACAGAACTTGTTCCCATCTTCCCTGATCTGAATTTCTCCATGCTCTTGAGCCTTTGATACTGATTGTCCTGCAATCTTGCCAATCTCATGTCATTTTCCCTCAAAGCTCTCTTGACTCTGCCTGCTCGATACCACTTGTAGGCCTTGATCATAATCCACAAGCCAGCCACACAAACCACCAAGATAAGGAGTGGTCTCAGGAAGTACCCAAGGAATCCCTTTCCTAGGTTTGCAAACCAACCTCCCACTTGACCAAAACCCTTTCCGACCTTTTCCCAGGCCCCTTCTTCGGTCAAATCCGCTATCTTTGTGTGGACCATAGTGATGTTACTTATATATTTCTCCAGATCCTTGCTACGGTCTGGTATATAAGTGCAGCACTCTTGAACCTTCAGCATTTTACAGACCCCGCCCTCTTTTGCCAATAGGACATCCAAAGCAAGGCGATTCTGCAAAACCATACCCCTTATCGACAACATCTCTCCTTCCACCAACACTAACGACTTTGCTGTGTTCATCGAAAATTCATCCACCACAGTCGCTAACCTCCGGATCTTCACATCATTCAAGACTACTCCTAGACTAGGTATCATAGCTCCAAAGATATCCCCCACAACGATTCCTGCACTTGCAGCTCTTCTCGTTCTTGAATGCTCTCCACCCTCCAGAAGATTTAAGTCTTCTGTATGGTAAATCTTTGGAAATATTATTGACAAATAACATGTTCCATACCAATTTGCAGGCAACCTCACATAAGCATTCTTCCCACATACGTAATACACCGTTGGTATCACTTGTACAGGACCTTGGAGAAAATCTTTTGCCACATCTGCCATGGTGAAAACGTGATCACAAGTACTCTGTCCCACTGGAACCTTTTCGTAGTAAGTCTGATAACGCCTTATACACAACTTACCCCTCTGCTCCTTATCTAACGCTATAGGACCATAGCTTCCCCTGGTCTTATGCAACCGTTCTTCATCTGTCCAATCAGTCCTGTGATGTCCCATATCTCGAGATTCAGTCAGCTTTCTATACCTATCTTCAACCTGATCTACAAACTTTCTCTCTACATCCGACATCAAACAAGTCAGATTGTTTCTGTGTGCGAATGCTGTATCCAATGCCAAACTCGGTATGAAGTACTTCCTCAGTCTGTCTTCGGTCTTATAATAGTCATACTTATTCAAATGCTTATAAGCTGGGACTTCAGGAAGCACTGCATCGAAATTGGAAAAGAAATACTCGAACTGATCTCTCTCATAAAACAAACTAAGCAAAAGACTATATGCAATTGCCTACTTCAGTGGATGAGGGTATTAGGTATCACCATCTTCCACTGACATATGGTATTTCATGTAGTCTTTTGCTTAGTTTCTTTATCTGCGCACAAGACTAACAGCCAACCCCCCATATGCCATAACAAATTATCTAGACAATGGCAAAAAGTCACCCTGCTGGCTTGGGCCAAGGCACAGGGGCCTCCTTTGCCTTCTGACACTATGGATGTAGACTTAGCACTTTCAAATTTTAACATGTCACTGAACGCAGTTTTTGACAAAATTGCCCCTTACAGCCATGGCAAAAAATGTTCCCATAGACCTCACGCCCCTTGGTATACTCCCAATCTAAGCACTGAGAAAGCCTCTTCCAAAAAACTGGAAATTAGGCGTTCGACTAATCTATCCATTTACAAAATAACCTATAAACTGGCTATAACAGTCTATCACCACAATATCAAGACAGCACGCACAACTTATATTGCAAAAACTATTGATGAAGCTGGGAACTCATCAAAATCTCTTTTAAAAATTTTAAATTCCTACATTAACCCTGGGGCCTGCATCTCAGATCCATGCCCATCCGAATCTCTCTGTGACGCTTTGGCTGACCATTTTGAGGGAAAAATAAAGGAAATTTACTTAAACCTCCCTCCTATCGTCCCTGTGAAACCCATAGTCCCTTCTCCTTGCACTGATTCTCCCATTAGTCTTTGTAATTTCACAGTAACCTCCACGGAAATTACCTCTAACCTTTTAAACTCTGTGAAGTCTGGCTCTCCTTCAGACACCTGTCTTCCCACAGTCCTGTCGACTCTTGCCTCCAAACTAGCACCGCAAATCTCTTCCCTAATTAATCTATCAATTACTTCTGAGAAAGTGCCCTTAGACTGGAAGGCAGCCTTGATCAGGCCCATTCCAAAAAAAAAGCAACTCTGTTCCCACCGATTTTGCTAACTACCGCCCTGATCCAGCGGCGTACTGGCAACAGATACTCCACTACCATATACTCACCTGGGCCCATATAACTCTCTTGCACTAAAGACCAAGTAGACCGCTGGAACTTTTTAGTTTTATAATTTTCATACCACAAGATCTAGTTATTACTCCTCTAACTAAACCTTTCACTAATCAAATAGTTCTTTCCTCTGGTCAATGGACCAGTTAGGTGGAACTAGTTGATGGTGATAATTAACATAACTTGATTAAACATTTCTTGATAAAAATAAAATAATCAAGAACTCGATAAGTTTTTAAAAATCTTTATCTAAATTAGTAGTTTGTGAACCATCTTAAACGTTTCAGTACAAACACCCTCATTCACAATAGTGCCAATTCAATCGAAACTTTCAATAGATATAACAATTCAGATCCACACAACAACTATACTTAGAAAGAAGAGGATAGAGAGAGAAGAGCATTTATCAAGACGATGAAATTATGATTACCAAGTATGGTGTGAAGACCAACCCCCTGGCCAAAGGGCTGGTAAGGGTCCCCGGGACAGGTCAGGAGACAAAGACTTCAGGACAGGAATCAGGACAGGATACTTCACCTCTCTAGATACCGACGACTGCGTCACACCCCTCTCTGACACTCTCTTCCTCCTCGTTGTTCTTCCGTGATCTTCTTTCTAACCCAATTAAGTTAAGTAGATGGTTCTGCATTCGATTTTCTTCATCAGCATCTCTCAGCATCAGCACCACCCCAGCACCGACAGCATCCCAAGCTCCGCCGTTTCCGCTCCCAACAAGCTTCTTCTTCAATTTCTTCACCGCAAGCTTAGCTAACTAACTAACTAAACTACTTCAATTATACCTTTCTATTACCATGTACCACCCATTAATGTTTCAATTTTACAAAATACTAACTTCTGATTGGACAGGCGAGGGGGGGATGATCATCACACCACGCTTACATTTCACTTATTTCTTTAAACCATTGTTTCAAGACTCCTCCCCTTAATCTTTATTCCGCACTTCCTTTCCCATACATCTTCAAACTTTATTAATACAAATGTAGCGATCTTTTGAATAAAGTTCCTTCATATGAACTTTTCACCCTCATGTTCCCAGGGCACATCTTCGCTGGCCTTGGACGCGTGACAAGTCCTTAGTCATCTTTTTTAGCTTCTCGCCAGAGCGCATGCGCGCGCAACGTCAGTCTGCTCGACTCAGACAAGTTTAACAGGCCCAAATACGCACTAATAATAAAGTCAAAAAGAACAATGTTATTCTCAAAAATAAATGATTTCACTGTATACCACCAACCTCTACTCTAGCCCATACCATTTATTATTTCCCTTTCTGCATTTGCGTTAGTATAAACTTATTTCCTAATTTCAGCAAGCAGGTGCCATGCATGTGAGTTTTCAAGCGGCCATTTTATGATTCTTTGCGCAAGCGCCAGAATTTCCCTCCAAGCGTTAGTACGTCTTACTTACGTAGATGCAGTAGACGAATGCGCAGTAAAGATTCCGTGTTAAAATGCATCTTAGTCCTTCATTTATGTTATTGCAGTTAGTAAACACATAGGCAAGCTTCATTTTCTTCCACATGTAAAGGAAATGTGTATTATTATTCACAAAACACGTTGTTAGTAATTCGTTAGTGAGTTTAAACGAGAGGATTGCTTCCGAGCAAGTCTCATGTATGAGTCCTTGCTCCATCAATCCCCTCTCTGATGGCATATTAAGCCATCACAAAATTACCCATCCATCCCAGATACCAACTTTAGCACCTCTCAGTTTTTCTCTAATTCTGCTCTTGATTTCTCATCATTCAATTCATTTCCTTTTAAATCCCTTATTTTCTTATATAATCTGCCTTTTATTTCCTCCAGCTGTATTTCATCATATTTTCTCTTTCGTTTCTGTCCCTTTCCTTCTCTTTCCAAATGTACTTTTTCCTTTCTTCCTTTTCTACAACACTTATATGTAATTATCATTAACATTACTACCGTTACTACCATGACTAATGGTATTATTATTTGGCCTAGAAAACCTTTCCCAAAAGCAACAAACCATTTCCCTATTGATGTTATACTTTTTGTTAGTCTTCCCCACACACTGTCAACCTCCAGTTGGGTCAAATCTTTATGCACTCTTGTAATGTTTTCAATATATCCTTTAATTTCTCCGCTCTTGACTGGAATATAAGTGCAGCAATGTTGAATTTTCAACATGCCACAGACTCCACCTTCCTTTGCTAACAGTATATCAAGAGCAAGACGGTTCTGTAAAACCATAGACCTAATTGCGACCATTTCTGTGTTAATCATTAGAAATCCTCCTGCAGTGTCTGTAGAAAGACAATCAACTATGGTTGATAACTTACAAATTTTCTGTGAATTTAGAATGACTCCAACTGAGGGTATCAGTGCACTAAAGATGTCTCCTACAATTTTAGAAAAACTAGCTCTTTTTCTACGTGTTGGTCCATTAGAATTTCCATTGGTTCTACTGATTTTATCCACATGATAAATCTTTGGAAAAACTATTCCAAAATAACAGCTTCCGTACCATCTTTTAGGTAATTTATAATGGGCATTATTCCCACAAACGTAATATACTCCTGGAAAAACAGGATCAGTTCCCCCTTTTAGTCCCCATCCTCCTAAAATTAGGAAATTGTGTTCACATTCACTGGAACCAATGTAATTATTGTTATAATCTGTCTTTAATCTATGGAGGCAGAATTTTCCCCTTTTCACAAAGTCCAGGGACATCGCAGCATGAGCCTTGCCACTTGCATAGATTCCTCCTTCCCAACCCATGGAGGTACATGGGTTTTCTGTGTAATTGCCTTCCTCAATAAATCCTGTCTCCTTTCTTCTACTAAACTCAAAAAATCTTTTTCTTCTTTTCTTAATGTACATGTTAGATTATCTTTACGTGCCTGAACTAAATCTATTGAACTCATTGTTAAGAAAAACTCACCCATAAACTGTGCGTTTTTACTACTAGCTACTGGATTCATATTTCTTCTAATAGGTAAATCAGGAAATACTACATCTAATTTAGAATAAAAATACTGAAGTCTCCCTGTAGCGTAAAATAAACTTGATAAAATACTACATGATGCACCATAAGTTAAAGGTATATGGTGATACGTAATCCCTTCTGATACTGATGAGGGTAACTTCATACACACGTAACAATCGTTAATTTCCATAGTGCTAACATACTGAAATAACAATTTAATAAACACATTAGAGGACATATTATAGTCTGATTCATTATGATAGTTTGCTTCATCTTCTACCCCTATTTCTATTTTAGTTTTTCTTATCCTATCCATCTTAACATTAGTATCTGTATTATTCTTGTCATTTGTTTTCATTATTAAAGGTACTCCTACTGTTAGGAATAACCATCCTAATGCTGCTAATAAAATACTACAAAAACAAAATCTAAAACACTTTCTTTTTAATCCACATTTTGGTTTTCCGGTATCTTCAGTTTCTGCCATTTTTCTCCAGAGAAAATTTATTTTCCCTTATCTTTTTCTTAGTCAGTTTTGACTTTCATTTTCGTTCTTAAGGAGGCCTCAGTTTGCTTTCATCAATCTGTGCAATATGAACCTCTACTGTTTCATCAGACAGATCTAGAGATTCAAATTCCTCTAGTATAACGTAAGTCCACTCAGGAGCCTTGTATCTCCTATTTAAGTTTCTCAATCTTGGACTTCTTCGAGTTATTTTTGCCAAGGTTTGTCTAGGTCTTGTTTGACTTGTGATTTCATTCACTTGCTCTGGCTTCTTTTCAGATTTTCTCAGATGATATTTTAGTTTCTTTACTCCAGTTGGCCAATTGTCTCCTTTTCTGACTCTTTTGATTTGTACTGCGTTTTCACCTTCTTTATCTCTTCATAAAATTCTTTTTATTTCATTTATTTTTGGCACAAGTTTTCTGTGCTTGTACCTTCTTTTGCTTCCTCCTGCTCAGGTCCTACCGTATTTTGTTCTACTTCTTCCTGAGCTTGTTCTTCTAATTCTATCTGACCCTGTTAGGTCTTAGTTCAAACCTTTCTCCTTCTGCCTGAACTTGTTCTTCTAACTCTATCTGGTCCTGTTCAGGTCTTAATTCAAACTTTTCTTCATCCGCCTGAACGTGTTCTTCTATTTTTCCCTTCTCAGGTTTGTTTGTGTCTCTTTCTATTTTCACCTGAGTGTGTTCTTCTTCCCCTGTCTCTTCCTGACTACTTTCCCGTCTTTTCAGTTCTGTTCTTCTTCTGGTTTCTATAGCATCATCGATTATTTCAATCACTGGGGTCCATCCTTCCTGACTTATCTCGCGCTGTTCGTCATATGGTTGTCTTTCAGAATTTATCACTCCAGATTCTTCAATTTCACAATTTACAACTCCTGACGCTTCAGCTTGCTCAGTCAGTGGTGGCTCTTGTTGATCTGATGGGCTCGGAACTCTTCTGGTATGGCTGGCATGAATTCAATTGGGCAGACCTGCACACTTCACTGCTGTGGTAGTGACTAGTATGACTTGCCGTGGTCCGTCCCACCTTGGTGCTAGACACGACTTTCTTGCGTGTTTCTTCAGTAGCACCCAATCTCCAGGATTCAAATCATGCGCTTGGTCTGGCTGCCTTTCAACTGCGTCTTCTCCAACCTGGTGAGAGATAGAACGCATCATTTCAGCCAATCCTTTGCAATAGTCCAATAACAGATCCTCAGTTATAATCATTAGTTTATTTCCAGGAATAAATGCCTGTCTCATAGCTCTGCCCATGAGAACTTCATGTGGGCTCATTCCTGTTTTTCTGTCTGGAATACTTCTGAGACCCATCAATACAAGAGGTAATGCATCTGGTCATTTCAGTTTTGTAGATGCACACACCTTTCCCAATCTTGACTTGATTGTGCCATTCATTTGCTCAACAACTCCAGAAGCCTCTGGACGGTAAGCACAGTGCAATTTTTGTTCAATGTTAAACGCAGCACAGATTAATCGAATTATTTCATTATTAAAATGAGGGCCTCTATCTGATTCCAAAGTGACCGGAAAACCAAATCTCGGCACTAACTCCCTCAACAACAATTTTGCAACTGTAAGACTGTCATTTCTTCGAGTTGGATAGGCTTCCACCCATCTTGAGAAAAGGCATACTATGACAAGTACGTATTTCAGTCCATTGCATGGGGGTAATTCAATAAAATCTAACTGTAATCTGGTGAAGGGTCCTTCTGCCTTTCCGATGTTTCCCCAGCTTACCACTGTCTTTCTACCTGGGTTCTGCTGTTGACCGGTTAAGCATCTTTGGCAAAGGCTCTCTGCGACTACCCTGAACTTCGGATTATACCAACTCTGTCTGAATAGCCTGATCATTGAATCTCTCCCTATGTGTGTTGCTCCATGGTACACTCTCGCCATTTTTGAAAGCAAACAATCTGGCATGACTGGTCTTCCATCTAAGTACACCCATACCTCATCATGTGGTCTCTTTGTACAGGCTGC
Organism: Calotriton arnoldi; assembly: GCA_963921515.1. Lineage (NCBI taxonomy): Eukaryota > Metazoa > Chordata > Amphibia > Caudata > Salamandridae > Calotriton > Calotriton arnoldi. The sequence goes on from CAWUFW010000935.1 coordinate 56,991, forward strand.
CTTTATCCAGATTTCTTTTTCCCTTTCCTCAACTTCTTCCTGCAATTGTCTAATCTCATCCCATGTTTCTGGTACTGAGAAGTACATAAGTTGGCATCTGGTTTCACCCGTTTCAATTTTTAGTTTATGGCTACTGCATTTTTAGCACAGTATTTCGCCACTTGGTCAGCATAATTATTGCCAGCAGTCACATAGTCATTTCCTGACTGATGTGCAGCACATTTTACAACTGCTATTGCTTTTGGCAATTGTAATGCTTCCAATAAATCTTTCACATTTTTGCTGTTTCTGATAAGAGATCCTGAGGAAGTCAGAAATCCCCTTTGCATCCAAAGCTGGCCAAAGTCATGCACAATTCCGAAACCATATTGGCTGTCCGTAAATATGGTTATTCTCCAATTTTTCCCCTTTTTACATGCCATTGTTAAGGCAACCAATTCAGCTACTTGTGCAGACTTGACCCCAGGTAAACAGGATGCTTCGATTACCCCAGAAATTTTACAAACAGCATATGCAGCACTTAGTCCTCCTTCTTGTGTCCTAAGACAGGAACCGTCTACAAATAACTCATGATCAGCCTCTTTCAAAGGTGACTCTCTTATGTCCGGGCGGGGCTTCGTGCATAACTCAGTCACGTCCAAACAATCATGACCACTTTCATCTTTTACTTCTTCATCGCAGGGGTCTGGTAATAGGGTGGCTGGGTTCAGGATCGTACACCTTATTACAGTCACGTTCTCAGCTCCCAAAATCACTCTTTCGTACTTTGTCAAATGACTAGGGGTGAGGTGCTGTGTTCTTGTTCTTGTCAAAAGAATCTCAACCGAGTGTGGAACAAAAACCTTTACCAGATGTCCCATCACTATTGACTCACTTTGCTCCAGACTCATAAAAGTAGCAGCTACTGCTTTTAAGCAGCCAGGCAATGCTGAAGCCACTGGGTCCAATGTGGCTGAGAAATATGCCACTGGACGTCGACTCAATCCATGTCTCTGTGTCAAGACTGAAAGTGCACAATTTTCTCTTTCACAACAGAACAAAGCAAAATCTTTCGTTTAATCAGGCATGCCCAAAGCAGGAGCCTCACACAAACAATTTCTTAGTCTCACAAATGCTTCTAAGCAGTCATCATTCCAATCAATCGGATCTTTTGCCCGTTTCTGGATCATCTGTATTAATGGCTTCACTAACATAGAAAAACCATTAATCCATTGCCTACAGTATCCAACCACTCCTAGAAACATTCTCATTTCTCTTTGAGTTTGTGGCAATTGCATTTCTTTGATTATTTTTATTCTTTCCGGTGTCACCTTTCTAACTCCTTTTTCTATTTTATGCCCTAAATATCTAACTTCTTGTTGACAGAACTGTAATTTTTCTGGAGACACCTTGTGTCCTCCTTCAGCCAAATGGTTCAGTAATGCAATTGTATCCGCGACACAATCTTCTCGTGTTTTTGATGCCACCAATAGGTCATCAATATACTGATCAGAAAAATGTGTGTGCGGTGCACTCCAATAATAATACGGTTTAAACCAATAACATGAATATAAGTTTTAGCCAGTTAGTCTAACCTGAAAAACTGGGTTATAGTGTGCTACGCAGTATTTGTGGGCTGCCTGTCCCACATGCATGAGAATGAGACAAAACCAAGCGAACATTCACTTGACCAACTGCGTGCACTACGAAGTATGTTCAACAAGCTTAATTGTGTTTCAACAAAATTATCAAGCTAAATGTCTAACATGTTCTGGAAAAGCACTTTGAAAAAAATAACGCTTCGAACCAATTCTGTTCAATAATTTTTCTTATTGAAAGATGCGAATGATGAGTCAATCATCTGTAATTAAACAATTCTGAAAATACATACACAGATGTATCCTTTAATCTATACATGCATTGGGCTACCCATGATTGTTTGTGAATCATCAATACTGTATATTTAGAAAAATGTATTTAGGATGAGTATTTGTGTATAGGTTAAAGGATACATCTGTGTATGTATTTTCAGAATTGTTTAATTACAGATGATTGACTCATCATTCGCATCTTTCAATAAGAAAAATTATTGAACAGAATTGGTTCGAAGCGTTATTTTTTTCAAAGTGCTTTTCCAGAACATGTTAGACATTTAGCATGATAATTTTGTTGAAACACAATTAAGCTTGTTGAACATACTTCGTAGTGCACGCAGTTGGTCAAGTGAATGTTCGCTTGGTTTTGTCTCATCAATATACTGAACCAGAACAGAATTTCCAGGCATGATCAACGATTCCAACCACTTTTTCAAAATCTGATTAAAAATTGAAGGACTCTCTGTGTACCCTTGAGGAACACAACACCATGCGTAAATACGATCTTCAAACTTAAACGTAAAAAGATACTGGCTGTCTGGGTGCAAAGGAATAGAAAAGAACGCTTGGCATAAATCAATTACTGTAAACCATCCTGCATTCCAGGGTATTTGATAAAGGATTACTGCTGGATTTGGCACAATTGGACAACAAGGAATTACAATTTTATTTATTTTCCGTAGGTCTTGCACTATTCTGTACTTTCCACTATGCTTTTTCAGTCCCATTATTGGCGAATTACAGGGACTACCCATCACTTCTTTTAAAATACCTTGTTTAACCATTCGTTCAATTTCTGGTATAATTCCTGCTTTTACTTCTGGACTCATTTTGTACTGTCGGGTGTTTGGATACACTGCACCTTCTTTCACTGTCACTTTAACTGGGTCTATATTTGTCATTAGCCCAATGTCTTTTCCTGTAAAATCCCATACTTCTGGGTTGACTGTCGTTCTTTACTCTTCTGGCAATTCATTCTCAGTTATTAATGAAAACATTTCATCTACTTCCGTTCCCTGTTTGGCCAGCATCATCTTATAAACTACGTCCTCATCAGGGGTTTGGAAAGCAACACCATCCGGTGTACAATAGATCGTGCAATTCATCTTGCACAAAAGATCTCTTCCCAACAGATTTACTGGACTGGAATCGCAAACTACAAATCGATGCATTTCTTTGAAGTTCCCAATGTGCACCTCCATTGGTTTTGTGATTGGGGTTTTAATCTGTTGGTTAGATACGCCTACAACTTGGATTGTTTCTCCCGAGAGGGGTAGGTTTGGGATGTCTGCTGTTCTCACAGTAGACCTGGTATCACCAGTATCCAATAGGAAAGTAATGTCTTTGCCTTCTACTCTCCCATCAACAAATGGACCTGACTGATCTACCAGCAAGGATGTGCCAAGCATGCACTCCTCTTCCTCCCCCCTCAGGCACCGTCATTGTGCGGATCCGAATGATTTTCATCATTTTGTAAAAAATATTGTGCAATTGTTCTATTATTCTTACCACTTTCTCCTTGAAATCCGGTGTTCGCACTGAAACTTTGATGGTTCACAAAATTTGGCATAGGAGCTGGTGGCACCTGATATTGTGGAGTAACTACCTGCTGCTGCTTATTCATAAGTACTTCATTCTGCATCTGTGGAATTAAATTTTGATTTGGCCCATTATTATTCTTATAATTCTGAATACTCTTACACTCATTCTTCCAATGTCCAAGCTTTCCGCACGCATGACAAGGAAACTTCTTTTTCGCCTCTTCTCTGTCCATTCGTCCCTTATATTTATTACCATTCGCTCCTTGATTATTCTGACTCTGCTCTTTCACTTGATTATTATTTTGGTCATTTGTTTTCTCTTCTTGCTGCTCTGCCAACTTAAGTTGTGCCCACATCATTTTCTCTTTTGGCTTCCTACGCCTGGCCTCAATGCCATCTCCGCAATATTTTGCGTACTTTAGGATCTCATCCACTGTTTTGCTTTGCCAACACAACATATGCTGCTGTATCATCTGACTGATTTCTGGTTTCAAGCCATATACAAACCAATACACAAAATGTCCCATATCTTTGTCATCAATATTCTCAAAACCACTATACTGCTTAAACACCTGCAATAACCGTTCATAGTACGCATGTACAGATTCATTTGATTCCTGTGTTGTTCTATCTATTTTTACCCAATCTGTTTCTTTAGGAGGGATTTTCCCTTTCAAATATGTAATCACTTGGTGATACTTTTTCATCACCTCTCCCGAAGGTGCTCCTGTTTTGGCATCTCTAGGATACTCCTCATTTGGCCAATCAATTGTGATCTTACACTCTGTCCATAAATCAATAGGTACCACTATATCAAACAGACCGTCCAAATCTTTCAATAAAACCTTTGAAACTTTCACAAACCTTTCTACCTGTTTATACCATTCAACTGGTTTTTCTCTCAGCTTTGGGAAATCATTTGTGAATGACAAAATATCTTGCCTACTCCAAGGAACATGAACATATCCACCTCCTGGAACCTCTCTCATTGGACACAATTTTTCCACCTTGCTTGATTCTCTTACTGGAAATGCAGCTGCTGCTTCTCTCGCTTGTACTTCCTCTTTCTTTCTTATCTATCTAATTCTCCATTTATCAATGTCTCCCCATTTTTGCAAAATGTTCATTAATTCTTTTATCTGTAGCCTTTTTCCAGAAGCATTTACACTTTCTAAATCTTTATCAGTAAAATCCACTCGATAGGGTTTCTGTAACAATTTTGATTTCCCTATGTCTATTCCAATCTCTGAAGCAACTTCAGTTAGTCTCTCATGAAATATTCTTGCTCTCCTAGTTATACTCTTGCATAGAAACAATAATTCCTCATCATTGTAGACGTTTAATCTCTCTGTACCCACACATCCTGTCATCATCTCTTCCAATTCAACTTTCAATCTGCTAATATCTAAAATCTTTGGTATTGGGTTCTGATTATCTCTTTCCTGAGCCCACCTTTCTATTTCTTCAGAGGTGACTACGGCTGTGCCTCCAGTTCCAACAGGAACCAAAGGTCTTCTTTCTCTTAAATTAATTGGTGTGACTCTCTTTGGGGTTTCTGTCAGAGGTTCCACATTAGGGAGATCCGTTAATGAAATAACTGACTCGCTTTCGCTAACTTGATCATCTGTGATTATTATCTCTTTTCTAGGACTATTTAATGGAACTGTCACAACTTGTGGTTTCTGGCAAATCTTATTATCTCCATATAATGGGATTACTGGACCAATGGTTACTGGTACTGTCAAAGCTTCAGTATTTAAATTCAATTGACTTATCCTTTGAACTAGTTCTTCTCTAGTTTTATTCAAAGCTTCTCTTTCATTATCTTGCAACACTCTGCTGTATGATGTCTCATGTAAAATCTGTGGAGTTAATGGTATTCCCATTATTGGCGCACTTGGGACAACCTTACTAGCTGCTTCTTGATACGGTGGTGGATTTTTAATTAAAATATCCTCTAATAACTCATCATCTGATTCACCATATCCTGCTGTGTTCAAATGTTTTGTTTTCTCCTTACACTTTTCTCCAGATTGTTCCTCAGCCATCAATACTGGATACAACCCTTCTGATACCATAGCTCTCCTCCACTGTTTCATCTGCCCTTCTCGTGACTCATGGAAGTGTCTCGGAAAGAATCCTCTATATCTTCCACCTCTGCATTTCTCTCGTTCATATGACTCAGTCTCCCATTCTTCTAAAGCCTCATATTGAGTTAACCTAGGTCTAGGCTCTAAATCATTCATTTTCAATCTTAAATTCTGAAGAATCCTCCCATTAAACGTACCATCCTTAGGAAATACTAACACACCATCATCCTTCGTATACTCTACCCAATTTTCCAACCACACGCAGGTATGATATCCTCTTTCCATCATCATAAAAGATGCTGGCTTCTTCGGCGGCGGAATAGGAATTCCCTCTCTAGTCAACACAGGCTTATCTTTTACAAAGAAATTCTTTATTTTCTTAAAAATTGACATCTTTCTTTTCTCTCCATACATTCTTGAAGAACGATGTAGGAAATTGTATTCCGCAAACCCTTGAAATTTCCTACCTGTACATCTTGCACTTACAGTCCAATCAAAATCCTGCATACAATTTTCTCCTCACCAATCCTAGCGTGGCTTTCAACTAAGTATCCAATCAAATCCGGCTCACACTCATACTCTGACCAATGCCAGCACAGCCTTTTCCTAACGTCAGTTCTGCTCCTTACTACTGACCCCTCCTTTACAAGGCTGCTCCTGTCACACACCCGCTGTGTCAACCAATCCCAGCGCGGCTCTCTGTGACGTCAATCCAACTCAGGCGATTTCTCACCCTCTCCTTTACAAAGCTCCTCCTGACACACGGCCGCTGTGTCTACCAATCCCAGCGCGGCTCACTGTGACGTCAGTACCACTCCGGCAACTGACCCTCCCTTTACAAGGTAATACGAAACTTTTATTTCTCAATATTTTACTTTAAAATTCTTTGTTATTAACGACATAAAAACATTCGCTACTCTGTCTGTTCCGCTAAAATAAAGGATAGTTTATTTATTTTTACTGCGAGTAAAATCTTCCGCTTACTTTTCATTCAAGCTCCAGAGAACCTGCTACTCCTCCGGTATCACCCGTTTGGGAAGTCTGAGACCAAAGTTTCACCAGCGAACCCCTTTTGCTGTCAATCTAGCTTGGAGGGACCTACTACTCCTTCAGGGTTACCCTTTCTAGGTGATTAAACGCCTAAAGTTTCATCAGCGAACCTCCTTGCTATCAATTACTCTCACTTTTACACAGAAAATAGTCCCTACTTTAACACTGAACTCCTCAGTGTTATTCCAACAGACGAGTAACCTCACTGCAGTATGGTTTCTATCGCCACCCGCTATTCATTTCCCCGGGAATTTTCCAGACGACATAAAAACAGGACGCTAACTCTTTTTGTTAAAACATAAGTCAAAAAATCAATAATCTATACTTATCACCAAACTAGTTACTAACTCTAGCTCTGCTACCAGAAAACTGATCCAGCGGCGTACTAGCAACAGATACTCCACTACCATATACTCACCTGGGCCCATATAACTCTCTTGCACTAAAGACCAAGTAGACCGCTGGAACTTTTTAGTTTTATAATTTTCATACCACAAGATCTAGTTATTACTCCTCTAACTAAACCTTTCACTAATCAAATAGTTCTTTCCTCTGGTCAATGGACCAGTTAGGTGGAACTAGTTGATGGTGATAATTAACATAACTTGATTAAACATTTCTTGCTAAAAATAAAATAATCAAGACTCGATCAGTTTTTAAAAATCTTTATCTAAATTAGTAGTTTGTGAACCATCTTAAACGTTTCAGTACAAACACCCTCATTCGCAAGAGTGCCAATTCAATCGAAACTTTCAATAGATATAACAATTCAGATCCACACAACAACTATACTTAGAAAGAAGAGGATAGAGAGAGAAGAGCATTTATCAAGACGATGAAATTATGATTACCAAGTATGGTGTTGTTGCAAAGTCATCCTGTGCCCTGGGCACCCCCCAACATTTTGCTGACTGATGCTGGTGGTAACTGATTTTGACTGACCCTGGGCTCTGCCTAACCAGGCCCAGGGCCAGTGCTGAGCTGAAAGGAACACATTAGAATACAGTTAAAACACCCAACATACACTAGGGTACACTATGGTATGGTGGGGTACCCCTGTAATTGGCATGACCTACCCCATAGGCCCCTAGTATATAATAGGGCAGGGGATTGAAACTACCTAGAAGTCCCCAGTACCCTGAGGCATGGCAGTTTAGAGGCCAGCAGCTTTTTGCTGAAGCCTGAGGTCAGTTTAAAAGCAGCACTGGGTGCCAGGACTGCTTTTAAACAGTAAATTGTGCCCAAACTCGACTTTGGTAGTAGGGGCACTTAAAAATGGAAAACTTACAATGTTTTGGAATATTAGGGACCCCCAGGGTCTCCCCTAGGTATCCCAGGGGTGGGGGGTCAGTTATCTATAAGGTACACCCTTATAAAATGAGTTTTTATATGCCTGGGTAAAGTGGAATTTCACATTTCACTCCCCACATTGTGTTAAAATGCTCCTCAAATTCGACTTTGATGCTAGGAGCACTGGGTAAGGAGGATCTTCAATATTTCTGCAGATTCAGAACCCCTAAAGTCTCCCCTAGTTGCACAGGGGGTGGGGGTCCTGGAGAAATTTGGGAAATACTTATAAAATATGTTTTTATAAGCCCTGGTGCTAGAAAACTGTCCCAAGTCATTTTCCCCATTGCAAACCCCATGGCCCACCCCATGGCCCATAGGTTAACATGGTAGGAAGTTATTGATTAATAAATATTGATAGGAGAGGACTAGCCGGATCATTCAAAGACTTCCCAGAATGGTAGTAGTAAATCCAACAATATTATATTGTTGAATTTCTCCTAAAGTGTACATACAAGAAGTTATAAGACTTTCTTGTTTGTAAGTCCAAATTCAGCCTTCCAGTGGTCTGCCCTGATTGGTCAGAGTTAAGTGGATTAGCCAGGCTGCTTTGAAGAGGTGATAAAGAACCCCTGGGGTTAACCACTCTGCTGGGAGGGCAGTGTGCTGGTCTATAGGAATGCCAGGCCAGGGGTGGAGTCGTAAACCATGCTCTTCAAAGGCAGAGGGGAGGCCTGGGTTTCAGTTTCAGTCTGACACTCTTGACCCAGAGTCAGGGCTAGGCTTAAGGAAGGTATGTGCAGATGGTAGGGGAGAGTCCATGGAGATAAGCCATCCCAGGGGGTGTGTTTAGCCAGCTCTTACCTCCTTGCTGGAAAATCAGCCATTATGGATTTGGAAGATTGGTGCACTCTGGGACAAAATAATGCCACACTCTATAGGATGTGGTCATAACTATGAGGAGTTACCCTGCTCTCATTGGTCAGAAGTGACCTGGTGCTTGACCCAGAGAATTTTGAATAAGTATCTGAGAGGGGCAGAGCCCTCCAGATCTGCTGCTTAAAACTTACTGAAGCAAGAAGTGCCCTGCTGAGAAGTTTTGCTGTGCAAAGATTTCTAAGGCCAGACCACTGAAGACTGCACCAACTGAAACTACAGCCCTGTGGATTACCTTGCTGCAAAAGGACTAAAGAGTGGACTCCCTGCAAGCTACAGGTTAACAGAGCTCACCTGGACATCCCCACAAAGAATTCCCAGCCGGGAGTACCAGTGGATTTGTAAGGGTTTTGTTCAAGTGGAATGCGGAATTGAAGTTTCACACTTTCAAGGACCTTCTTGGAGATTCCAGAACCTTGGATTGTGTGTTGGATACTTTGGGACCCGCAAGCAGAACTTCAGGAAGGAGTTCTAACTGGACCCCGCTTGCTGAAGAAGGCGGCACAACACAGTGGTGAGAAAATTCTTCAGAACAATTTCTAAAGGTGTGTCCCTGTCAGAGAAAACGAAATGACTAAAAGGGGCACTGTTGGTTTCTAAGCACTAGAAAGTGACTAAACTTTAAAAATTCATATCTCTGGTTCCCTACAATGGATTTTTTTCGTTTTGGTGTCATTTAAAAGATACAAATATTACCTATTTTTATAAATTGGTGTTGGATTTTTATTTTGTGTTGTGTCTTAATTATTTACTGAAATGGTGTTTTTAAATGCTTTACATACCTGTCTTTGAAGTTAAGCCTGTCTGCTCGCAGCCACGTTACCAGGGTTGAGCATAGGAATACTTTTCTAAGACCTATGCTGAGTCCTATCATGTGTTAGTGGCCTTATTGCCAGTGGCAGACCTACATTTGCCCCTACCAATAACCCACTTTCCAACAGGTGTGAAGACCAACCCCTTGGCCAAAGGGCTGGTAAGGGTCCCCGGGACAGGTCAGGAGACAAAGACTTCAGGACAGGAATCAGGACAGGATACTTCACCTCTCTAGATACCGACGACTGCGTCACACCCCTCTCTGACACTCTCTTCCTCCTCGTGGTTCTTCCGCGATCTTCTTTCTAACCCAATTAAGTTAAGTAGATGGTTCTGCATTCGATTTTCTTCATCAGCATCTCTCAGCATCAGCACCACCCCAGCACCGACAGCATCCCAAGCTCCGCCGTTTCCGCTCCCAACAAGCTTCTTCTTCAATTTCTTCACCGCAAGCTTAGCTAACTAACTAACTAAACTACTTCAATTATACCTTTCTATTACCATGTACCACCCATTAATGTTTCAATTTTACAAAATACTAACTTTTGATTGGACAGGCGAGGGGGGGATGATCATCACACCACGCTTACATTTCACTTATTTCTTTAAACCATTGTTTCAAGACTCCTTCCCTTAATCTTTATTCCGCACTTCCTTTCCCATACATCTTCAATCAAACTTTATTAATACAAATGTAGCGATCTTTTGAATAAAGTTCCTTCATATGAACTCTTCACCCTCATGTTCCCAGGGCACATCTTCGCTGGCCTTAGACGTGTGACAAGCCCTTAGTCATCTTTTGTAGTTTCTCGCCAGAGTGCATGCGTCGCGCAACGTCAGTCTGCTCGACTCAGACAAGTTTAACAGGCCCAAATACGCACTAATAATAAAGTCAAAAGGAACAATGTTATTCTCAAAAATAAATGATTTCACTGTATACCACCAACCTCTACTCTAGCCCATACCATTTATTATTTCCCTTTCTGCATTTGCGTTAGTATAAAACTTATTTCCTAATTTCAGCAAGCAGGTGCCATGCATGTGAGTTTTCAAGCGGCCATTTTATGATTCTTTGCGCAAGCGCCAGAATTTCCCTCCAAGCGTTAGTACGTCATACTTACGTAGATGCAGTAGACGCATGCGCAGTAAAGATTCCGTGTTAAAATGCATCTTAGTCCTTCATTTATGTTATTGCAGTTAGTAAACACATAGGCAAGCTTCATTTTCATCCGCGTGTAAAGGAAATGTGTATTATTATTCACAAAACACGTTGTTAGTAATTCGTTAGTGAGTTTAAACGAGAGGATTGCTTCCGAGCAAGTCTCATGTTCGAGTCCTTGCTCCATCAGCCCTATTTCCCTCCTCCCTTCCCTGTCCAAGCTACTGGAAAAACATATTAACTATCAATTAACCACCTACCTGGAGACTAATAGACTATTAGATGACTCTCAGTCTGGTTTCAGTCCTCTTCACAGTACCGAGACAGCTTTGCTTGTGGTCACTGACTATATTAAATGTTCGCTTGACGCTAATGTTCCGACAATATTGGTTTTATTAGATCTGTCAGGGGCATTCGATACGGTGTATCACCCCCGACTTCTCGACAGACTCCATGACCTAGGGATTCAAGGAATAGCCCTCAAATGGTTAGCAAATTTCCTATCACAAAGATCCCAAACAATCACCCTCGGCCCCTATAGGTCTAGAACGATGCACCTGACCTATGAAGTCCCTCAGGGCTCCTGTCTGAGCCCCACGCTTTTTAATATTTACTTGGCCCCCCTTGCTAAGATAGCCAGAGGCTTCGGATTTGAGATTATATCATACGCTGATGATACGCAGCTACTTTTCTCTTTTAGTTCTAATCTGTCCAAATCTAAAACCCTGTTCTCCTCCGGGATGAAGGCCATAGCCACCTGGATGTTGGATTTGTGGTTGGCACAAATCCTTTACACATTGCCTCTGTAGTTTAGACTGTCTGCTCTGTGCCTAGCTACCAGAGAGTGAGCACAGGCTAACTTAGGTGTGTACCCTGACTAGAGTGAGGGTTCCTGCTTATACAGGGTTCATACCGACTGACAACCAGAAACCCCCATTTCTAACACCAAGTCTAAAAAGTATTGCAGGGTCAAGTTAAAACAAGCATTTGCAATGCAATAGGTCTCGTATTATTAAAGTTTGAGCTATTGGTGTTGCATTATTTAGCAATGACAATAGCTCAAACTTTAATAATGCGAGACCTATTGCATTGCAAATGCTTGTTTTTACTGTTGCAATGGAACCTCACCCTCCGGCTCCTATGTTGAGGTGCGGATGGAGAATATAGAATGCTGTAGGGAGGGATAGATAGCCCTGTCCAAGTGCGTTAACATTTTAATGATCTATAAATCCCCCTCCCTTTTCAAGAATTTAAATAGAATCTCACTCACCTGTACAGTCACTCATACTTACAGTCACTCAGTACAGGACTATCATATGCACTCATACACCTACATAGACACTCACACACCGCCACTCATCCATAGAGGTACTCTCACACCTAGTCAGCCTTGACCTTGCCAGGTAGGTCGCTCCCCCCGCCACACAGCTCCGCCTGTGTTATCCGCCTGCTGCTGCTGGTAAGAACGCCCTTCCCTTTTTCCTTCTGTACCCCCGTTGCCCCATTTGTACTGTGCCCGCATTTGTCTGTTTTCTCGCCCCTTTTTTTCCTTCTGTACCCCCGTTGCCCCATTTGTACTGTGCCCGCATTTGTCTGTTTTCTCGCCCCTTTTTTTTCCTTCTGTACCCCCGTTGCCCCATTTGTACTGTGCCCGCATTTGTCTGTTTTCTCGCCCCTTTTTTTCCTTCTGTACCCCGTTGCCCCATTTGTACTGTGCCCGCATTTGTCTGTTTTCTCGCCCCTTTTTGTCCTTCTGTACCCCTGTTGCCCCTTTTGTACTGTGCCCGCATTTGTCTGTTTTCTCGCCCCTTTTTTTCCTTCTGTACCCCCGTTGCCTCTCGCCATTCCCGCCGCTGCGTCCCTGCGGCCCCGCCCCTGACTGCCCATTCGCTGCCCCTGCCTCCCGCCTCCCAGCTGCTCCTCCCTCCCACCTCCCCATAAATGGTGGCCGCTGCGCGGTGAGGAGAGCGACCCTTGACCTTGCCAGGTAGGTCACTCCCCCGCCACACAGCTCCGCCTGTGTTATCCGCCCGCTGCTGCTGGTAAGAACGCCCTTCCCTTTTTCCTTCTGTACCCCGTTGCCCCATTTGTACTGTGCCCGCATTTGTCTGTTTTCTCGCCCCTTTTTTTTCCTTCTGTACCCCCGTTGCCCCATTTGTACTGTGCCCGCATTTGTCTGTTTTCTCGCCCCTTTTTTTCCTTCTGTACCCCCGTTGCCCCATTTGTACTGTGCCCGCATTTGTCTGTTTTCTCGCCCTTTTTTTTCCTTCTGTACCCTCGTTGCCCCATTTGTACTGTGCCCGCATTTGTCTGTTTTCTCGCCCCTTTTTTTCCTTCTGTACCCCCGTTGCCCCATTTGTACTGTGCCCGCATTTGTCTGTTTTCTCGCCCCTTTTTTGTCCTTCTATACCCCCGTTGCCCCTTTTGTACTGTGCCCGCATTTGTCTGTTTTCTCGCCCCTTTTTTCCTTCTGTACCCCCGTTGCCTCTCGCCATTCCCGCCGCTGCGTCCCTGCGGCCCCGCCCCCTGACTGCCCATTTGCTGCCCCTGCCTCCCGCCTCCCAGCTGCTCCTCCCTCCCACCTCCCCATAAATGGCGGCCGCTGCGCGGTGAGGAGAGCGACCCTTGACCTTGCCAGGTAGGTCGCTCCCCCGCCACACAGCTCCGCCTGTGTTATCTGCCCGCTGCTGCTGGTAAGAACGCCCTTCCCTTTTTCCTTCTGTACCCCCGTTGCCCCATTTGTACTGTGCCCGCATTTGTCTGTTTTCTCGCCCCTTTTTTTCCTTCTGTACCCCCGTTGCCCCATTTGTACTGTGCCCGCATTTGTCTGTTTTCTCGCCCCTTTTTTTCCTTCTGTACCCCCGTTGCCCCATTTGTACTGTGCCCGCATTTGTCTGTTTTCTCGCCCCTTTTTTTCCTTCTGTACCCCCGTTGCCCCATTTGTACTGTGCCCGCATTTGTCTGTTTTCTCGCCCCTTTTTTCCTTCTGTACCCCCGTTGCCCCATTTGTACTGTGCCCGCATTTGTCTGTTTTCTCGCCCCTTTTTTTCCTTCTGTACCCCCGTTGCCCCATTTGTACTGTGCCCGCATTTGTCTGTTTTCTCGCCCCTTTTTTTCCTTCTGTACCCCCGTTGCCCCATTTGTACTGTGCCCGCATTTGTCTGTTTTCTCGCCCCTTTTTTTCCTTCTGTACCCCCGTTGCCCCATTTGTACTGTGCCCGCATTTGTCTGTTTTCTCACCCCTTTTTTTCCTTCTGTACCCCCGTTGCCCCATTTGTACTGTGCCCGCATTTGTCTGTTTTCTCGCCCCTTTTTTCCTTCTGTACCCCCGTTGCCCCATTTGTACTGTGCCCGCATTTGTCTGTTTTCTCGCCCCTTTTTTGTCCTTCTGTACCCCCGTTGCCCCATTTGTACTGTGCCCGTATTTGTCTGTTTTCTCGCCCCTTTTTTGTCCTTCTGTACCCCCGTTGCCCCTTTTGTACTGTGCCCGCATTTGTCTGTTTTCTCGCCCCTTTTTTTCCTTCTGTACCCCCGTTGCCTCTCGCCATTCCCGCCGCTGCGTCCCCTGCGTCCCCGCCCCTGACTGCCCATTCGCTGCCCCTGCCTCCCGCCTCCCAGCTGCTCCTCCTTCCCACCTCCCCATAAATGGCGGCCGCTGCGCGTGAGGAGAGCGACCCTTGACCTTGCCAGGTAGGTCGCTCCCCCGCCACACAGCTCCGCCTGTGTTATCCGCCCGCTGCTGCTGGTAAGAACGCCCTTCCCTTTTTCCTTCTGTACCCCCGTTGCCCCATTTGTACTGTGCCCGCATTTGTCTGTTTTCTCGCCCCTTTTTTTCCTTCTGTACCCCCGTTGCCCCATTTGTACTGTGCCCGCATTTGTCTGTTTTCTCGCCCCTTTTTTTCCTTCTGTACCCCCGTTGCCCCATTTGTACTGTGCCCGCATTTGTCTGTTTCTCGCCCCTTTTTTTCCTTCTGTACCCCCGTTGCCCCATTTGTACTGTGCCCGCATTTGTCTGTTTTCTCGCCCCTTTTTTCCTTCTGTACCCCCGTTGCCCCATTTGTACTGTGCCCGCATTTGTCTGTTTTCTCGCCCCTTTTTGTCCTTCTGTACCCCCGTTGCCCCTTTTGTACTGTGCCCGCATTTGTCTGTTTTCTCGCCCCTTTTTTCCTTCTGTACCCCCGTTGCCTCTCGCCATTCCCGCCGCTGCGTCCCTGCGGCCCCGCCCCCTGACTGCCCATTCGCTGCCCCTGCCTCCCGCCTCCCAGCTGCTCCTCCCTCCCACCTCCCCATAAATGGCGGCCGCTGCGCGGTGAGGAGAGCGACCCTTGACCTTGCCAGGTAGGTCGCTCCCCCGCCACACAGCTCCGCCTGTGTTATCCGCCCGCTGCTGCTGGTAAGAACGCCCTTCCCTTTTTCCTTCTGTACCCCCGTTGCCCCATTTGTACTGTGCCCGCATTTGTCTGTTTTCTCGCCCCTTTTTTTTCCTTCTGTACCCCGTTGCCCCATTTGTACTGTGCCCGCATTTGTCTGTTTTCTCGCCCCTTTTTTCCTTCTGTACCCCCGTTGCCCCATTTGTACTGTGCCCGCATTTGTCTGTGTTCTCGCCCCTTTTTTTCCTTCTGTACCCCCGTTGCCCCATTTGTACTGTGCCCGCATTTGTCTGTTTTCTCGCCCCTTTTTTTCCTTCTGTACCCCCGTTGCCCCATTTGTACTGTGCCCGCATTTGTCTGTTTTCTCGCCCCTTTTTTGTCCTTCTGTACCCCCGTTGCCCCTTTTGTACTGTGCCCGCATTTGTCTGTTTTCTCGCCCCTTTTTTTCCTTCTGTACCCCCGTTGCCTCTCGCCATTCCCGCCGCTGCGTCCTCCGCGGCCCCGCCCCTGACTGCCCATTCGCTGCCCCTGCCTCCCGCCTCCCAGCTGCTCCTCCCTCCCACCTCCCCATAAATGGCGGCCGCTGCGCGGCCGCGCCGCTGGCGCGCCAAAGGTGCGCCTAAGGCAAGCCCGTCTGCCCCCGTCCGCGACTGGACCGCGCCCAGCGCCAGAACCCCTGGCCCCCGCAGCAGCCAACCCACCCACCGGACCTACGACACCGCCACCCTCAACGCACTCAACACCGGCCGAATCCCCGGCTGCCACCGTGCCACCCCAGGACGCACCCACGGACCCTTCGCCTGCCAATCTTGCAAGTTCTCCTGCCTCCGGACCTGCACCGCACCCGCCACGCCGAGCACCAGCAGCAACCACCTGAAGTGCATCCTGCTCAACACCCGCTCCGTCCACAGACACGCCGTGGAACTTTGGAACCTGCTCGACTCCACATCACCAGACGTCGCTTTCCTCACGGAAACATGGATGAACGCCTCCTCAGCGCCCGACATCGCAATCGCCATCCCAGACGGATACAAGATCACCCGAAAGGACCGCGCCAACCAGACCGGAGGAGGCATCGCCATCGTCCACAAGAACACCATCCGCATTACGACCAACTCCGACGACACCTTCACAGCCGGCGAACACCTGCACTTCCAGATACACACCGACCCCAAGACCACCCTCAGAGGCACCCTCATCTACAGACCCCCAGGACCACGCACACAATTCAGCGAAGACATCGCCGACCTCATCAGCCCGCACGCCCTCCTCTCGGCCGACTACATCCTCCTTGGGGACCTCAACTTCTACCTAGAGAACAACAACGATCGCAACACCACCACCCTGCTGGACAACCTCGCCAACCTCGGACTCAAGCAACTGGTGACCACCCCCACACACCACGCCGGCCACACGCTTGACCCCGTCTTCTCCTCCAGCAAGGACATCTCCTTCAGCCACACCACCGGACTCCACTGGACAGACCACAGCTGCATCCACTTCAGCTTCAGCAGGACCACCACACACCACCACCCGCAACAGCTCCCGCGCAGAAGCTGGAACAAGATCACCACCGACCAACTCACCACATCCCTGAGCCAGAACCCTCCCGCCAGCTCAACGAACCCCAACCAAGCCGCCAGCAACCTCACAAGATGGATCACCAACTGCGCTGACATCCTCGCCCCATTGAAGACCCCCCAATCAGACCCGGCAACAAGAAAGCACCCTGGTTCACCGACGAACTCAAGAAATCCAAGAAGAACTGCCGGGCCCTCGAGAAAGCATGGCGCAGAGACCCGACTGCAGACAACATGACCACCCTCAAACACGCCACCCGAAAACACCACCAGCTGATCCACACCACCAAGAAAACCGCATTCAAGGAACGACTGGACAACAACGCCCACAACAGCAAGGAACTCTTCATCATCGTCAAAGAGCTCTCGAACCCCAGCGCCGGAAACAACGACATCACCCCCTCGCAAGACCTCTGCAACTCGCTCGCCTCGTTCTTCCACAGCAAGATCGCAGACATACACAACAGTTTCAGCACACAGCCGACGTACCCTACAACCGTTCCAACGTCCCCCACCTCCACCCTCCGAGCCTGGACCCCGATCAACACCGAAGACACTATCCGCACGATGAACTCCATCCACTCCGGATCACCAACCGACCCCTGCCCTCACCACATCTTCAACAAGGCCGACGCCGTCATCGCACCCCACCTCCGGGACATCATCAACACCTCCTTCGACACCGCCACCTTCCCAGAGAGCTGGAAGCACGCCGAACTCTGCGCCCTACTGAAGAAACCGTCAGCGGACCCCACCGACCTCAAAAACTACCGCCCCATCTCGCTCCTTCCTTTTCCTGCCAAAGTCATCGAGAAGACCGTCAACAGACAACTGGCCGCCTTCATCGAGACGAATGGATCCCTCGACCACTCACAGTCCGGCTTCCAGGCCAACCACAGCACCGAGACCGCCCTCATCGCAGCCACCGACGACATCCGAGCCCTGCTCGACAACGGGGAAACAGCGGCCCTCATCCTCCTGGACCTCTCCGCAGCGTTCGACACAGTCTGCCACCGCACCCTAGTGCAACGCCTGAACAACGTCGGAATCCAAGAGAAGGCACTGGAGTGGATCATCTCCTTCCTCGCCGGAAGAACCCAGAGAGTCCGCCTCCCCCGTTCAGTTCCGAGGCCACCGAAGTCATCTGCGGCGTACCACAAGGATCATCACTCAGCCCCACCCTCTTCAACGTCTACATGAGCCCCCTCGCAGCCATCGCACGCCAACACAACCTCAACATCATCTCCTACGCCGACGACACCCAGCTGATCCTCTCCCTCACCAACGACCCCACAACCGCCAAAACCAACCTACATGAAGGGATGAAGGACGTAGCCGAGTGGATGAGGAACAGCCGCCTGAAACTGAACTCAGATAAGACGGAAGTCCTCATCCTAGGATCATCACCCTCCGCCTGGGACGACTCCTGGTGGCCCCCTGCCCTGGGCAACGCACCCAAACCAACGGACCACGCACGCAACCTGGGCTTCATCCTGGACTCCTCCCTCTCAATGACCAGACAAGTCAACGCCGTCTCCTCGTCTTGCTTCAACATCCTACGTATGCTGCGGAAGATCTTCCGGTGGATCCCCACCGAAACCAGGAAGACGGTCACCCAGGCCCTCGTCACCAGCCGACTGGACTACGGCAACTCCCTCTACGCCGGAACCACAGCCAAACTTCAGAAAAGACTCCAACGCATCCAGAACGCCTCAGCTCGACTCATCCTGGACATCCCCCGACACAGCCACATCGCCGGACACCTGAGAGACCTGCACTGGCTCCCCGTCAGCAAGAGAATCACGTTCCGACTCCTCACCCATGCACACAAAGCTCTCCACAACCAAGGCCCCAGATACCTCAACGACCGTCTGACCTTCTACACTCCCACCCGCCAGCTACGATCGACCAACCACGCCCTCGCCGCCGTCCCCCGCATCCGAAGAGCCACAACGGGAGGAAGATCCTTCTCCTACCTGGCTGCCAAGACGTGGAACTCCCTACCCATCCACCTCCGCCTGACCCAAGACCACCTCTCCTTCAGGAAGCAACTCAAGACCTGGCTGTTCGAACAGTAGCGGACCCCCCTCCCCCTAGCGCCTTGAGACCCTCCGGGTGAGTAGCGCGCTATACAAATGCTTGATTGATTGATTGATTGAAGGCTACGAATGTCTCCTAGTTTCCCTTAGCTCCCCACTTTATCTGGTACTTTGAAGTGGCACCAGCTTCATGTAACGGTTACAAACCACCAGTAAATAAACAAATTTCGTATGTGGGCTACTCACACCCTCAATAGTCTCACTCCTGCTTAGGTCATAGTAAGCACACCGCAGTGATGGATGCTACGAACACACTGAAAGCGAGCCATCTCTTGGCTTTGCTAGTGATTGTTAATTCTAGACTATAACATGAAACTGACAGCTGGGAAAGGATGTATTGTATTTGTTATTGTAGTGATAATATTGTTGGTCTTGTGTATAGCGGTAAGTGTCAATGTCACTGTAGAACTTGGCGGAACGGTTTGCTCCTTGGTATATGTGCCCATGAAATCACGGAGAACGAAGTATGTCACTGTGCAATCAGGTGCCTAGGCCCACATGCCAAGTAAGAGTTCTTGTGGCTTTGTATCTCAGTGGCCATCATCTGCTGACTAAAAGTGCATGTCCTGTATTCCCCATCTAGCAGTCATAAAAATCTAGACAATCCGGATGCCACCCTCCCTGGGAAACGTACAGAACTCAAATGAGAGTGGGCGTATGCAACATTTGACTGCCATTACGCCTCGGCCAAATATTATTCTAAAAACAATGAGTAAAGCTGTTAAATTCTTCTTGGATTGCAGCTTACAACACCACCCCCATTGATAATGTAGAATTTCACACTGTTAGACTTAAAATATGTTCAGAGATGCTTTTATTTTTCCCCTCGCACCAAAAATTTGTGGTTTTGGCACTATATAAGGCGTGCTATTTCATCATGGAAGAGTATCTGTAGATGTGTGTAGTATTACAAAAATGTTGTAAGTGTGTGAGACGAATATCAACTCAAACTTTTTAGATGATGTATAACAACCTGCACTGAAGTGAGATGGTTATCAAGGACCCCGCCCCCCTCAAATTAACTATTTTTTTATATTTGAAAAGAGGATGTGGCCTTACGGCTAGAGCGGCCGACCTCGAAGCTGGGGAACCGGGTTCGAGTCTCGGCAGGGACGCTTAACATCCTGTGATTCTGGGCAAATCACTTAATCTCCCCGTGCCTAACAAAAAAAAAATGAATGTGTCCTTGTGTAACTCAACTGGTGCTCATGTAAAGCGCTCTGATACCTGAAACCCTCGGGTCAAGTTCGCGCTATATAAAACTCTGGGAAAAAAAAGAAAAAAAACTAGCTACGAGCCAATAGAAAGTCGTTCAAGAGTGCGGGACATGCTAAAAACTGGACTTCAGATGTGTGCATGAGAAATAACCTTATACACTTACATACGGTTAAAGACTAGAGCAAGCTAAACATGTGTGATTGTTTAAAAAAAAGAAGCTATCTGCTTAGCGCTGACCTTTAAGTCTAAATTGACATTTTCCTGTAATGCATATGGTGCGGCATCTAGTAGGATAATATTAGCTCTTTAAGTATCCACTACCACGTGCGTGCTAAAATAGGGAAGACGCATCAGACGGCCTGCAAATCCGTTAATCTTAGACGAAGGAGGCAAACGTTTCCTGGTACGATAAAGGCAGTGACGGGTGAAAATAAATGAGAATGCAGCCGTAAAGAGAGCAGCGTAGCAACAACTGAGGACTGGGATAGGGTGAAGAGGGAGCAGCGAACCAGGGAAGATAGACCGGCACTAGAGGAAAAGAGAGCTGGTGGGAGCACCCCGGAAGAGAATTATACCCTCGCGGCGAGTGAAAGGCGCCCCGTTTACCGAGGGCAGGGGTCGGTACCCAGGCCTTCTTTAGGAAATACATAATGAAACTACAGGTTATTAAACCCTCAACAAACGTACCCTCACTGTTAATAAAGTTCAGGTTGTTGCAAAGAGTTGAAATTCAGGCAGGCTGGAGAAATAAAAGACGTATTTTGATGCAGCCAAGGGCGTGTTGATGAGGCCTTAATTATGCATGGTTGAAGTAATGGCCCTGAAGCTCATGCACTTTTTTTGTTGGGAGCAGACTGGAGGGGTGGGACCAGAAGCTGGCGTGGCGCAATGCTGGCCAACAAGGATCATTCCCGGTAGATCTCAACTCCCCCAGTTATTAAGGGTAGGCTCAGTCCCCCATCTTGTTTCGGTACTCCTTCATAACAGCAACAATTGGAATATAGGGAGCATCCATTTGCATGCACTGCCAGTTGCATGGAAGTTAAGCTGTGGATTGCGGGTTGTAAGTACATTTGGTGGGTTAAGGAACAGAGGCCTTATGTTTTTCATGTGATTGCGTGCAGCGATGACAGGGTGAGTTAAAGGGAGCATGGCTAATGGGACTTCTTGACCAATCATGCAACCGGAGTATGTAAACATTTATTTTACCCATGTCAAACCATGTTCACTCATCCCTTCATGCAGCTATGTAGCGAGGCGCTCACCCAATTAACTACCGACTCATTCTAACACACTCCCGCACACACACATTTACTCTGACACTCCCGAAATAAATAAGGACCTTAAACGACCGATCTGTTGGCTTTGTCACTACTTGTTTTTCGCGCTGCAGATACAGTTGTAGATTAAAACCTGACGATATGTACCTTTCATTTTACCAGATTATGGAAAGACTTGCTGCACAACTATCCAGAGCTGAAATGTTCTAAGAGCAGACGCGATAGCCAGCTGGTTGCATGCCAAGTTCTCTTTTAATGCACTTAATTTACAGGGTGTGTTTGATGGATCAACCTCTTTCACAGCACAAAATCAACCTAGTGGGCAAGTCCTCTGTTTTTGAGAGGAGTTGTTTAGCCTAGCCATGGTTGCCACCAGCAAGGGCTCTTGGAATAGAAGGGAGTAGGGGAAGGTGATTCCTCAACAGACCAGGGGCCCAGCCTCTTACCTTCCTCCTGGAAAAACACATTGTCCTGGGCTTGGCTAGGAGGAAGATTGCCCCCCCATTCTGTGACCGAATCAGGGGCGGTGCAACATGGATGTTATAATCCCCGCCGGTCGAAGAGACTCTTAACTTGTGTTTTTGTCCCTGCACATTAAAAGCGAAAGCCCACCCTAGAGAACAGAACTTTTGGCACTTGGTGGTTTCAGCCCTGGTAGGGTTAGTTTGAGGGTCTGGCTGGGGGCAAGGGCTGGCTTGCTGGAAGTCTAAACCTCTAGCCTTACCCCCGGTTTTGTCCACTGATGGATTGAAATAATTTTCTAGGTAGGGGTATGTCTGGTTTCATCCACGGGTGCCCCAACCAGGTGAACGGGATCGGGAGGGTCCCTGGTCATAGGTCGATGCACGTAGTTATACTGGTGCATTTTGTTGGCTGCATGAGCCTGACTGCCTGGAAAGCACATATGTTGTTGTCCATTAATTTAGTATTTCTATGCTTACTCTGTGAAAACAAATAGTATAACCGTTGTAACTTGTCTGTTTGCTGAAAATTGTCCAGTTGGCCATATGCAAGAGAAAAGTGAGTAACTTGGGCAGTGACCTGTGTGTTTGAAGTAAAAGCTACGGCCTGAGAGAGAGATGCCAAAGAGAGGTGTGTCTATCCTGTTTGGCGCATGCTGCTTGCTTTGAGCACCACCGTATTGGTGGTGGTGGGAAATGTGATGGTGCTGGGGGGGAGACACCTATGCCGGGGCATGCTCGTAGCGAGTTGGTTAAGCACTGTTCTTTGCGTTCCTGCTGCAGTTCGGTGGGAGTGGGGTGGTGATCGGCAAAGTTTCCGATGTTGTTGGTGCGTAGCTTGGCTTGAGTTTTTTATGACCCAGGATATACCAAGAGACATCGGGCAGGAGGAGCTCATATCCAGCGCAGTTCTCGACCATTCTCCTCTGGAAATCAATCATGTTTATTGTTCAGAGTGCCCTGCTGTCGTCGCATGCTACGGCGATCAGGTTTTGCCAAGCCACATCATGCCCCTAGAGGTGGATTGGACTTTGGTATGTTATCATTAACTGTGCGTGTGTACAGAAGTTGCTTAACAGTAGAGATTGTGCAAGGTAAACAGCCCCGCCATATCATCGCCTTCTCTGGTACATAAGGTGTGTGCTGGAGGTATTCACGAGATCCAGCACCCTTAGAACGCAGTGCCTGGAGCCCACCAAACATTAGCTGCTGCTTTTCAGGTGCATTAAATAAAACGGCATATCGCTGGTAGTATCCATCAATATGGGTGCAGAGAGCAGAAGTGTTATATTCTAATACTTTGTTTCTGGTTTTTTAAAACCTTTACAATGTAAAACAGCAAGTGCATTTAGCAAAACAGGTGCGATTTCATGCCGGTTAAGGGGAAGTCGAATTCATATATATTTAAACCAATAACCACATTGGTGAGCTACATAAGAGTATCTAGTGGGAATGTCTCGTATAAGGCAGGACAGGGTCGAATTCATACGAGATGAGCAAAAATCGATTTCATGCTTATAACCAGTGGTGCGCGTGCACCACAGAGGAGGGGGGGGGGAAAGGGAGCGCGGCAGCGAGGAGATCGTGCGCTGCTGCGCGTGCTAGACACCGGTGGGAATGGGCGCCGCAAAGGCGGGACATGCGCCCGCCTTTGCCCAATTGCGTGCTGTCTTTCTTATAAAGACGCACGCAAAGCCCAATAGCCGGGGGAAAAACGAATCACACATGCACGAGCGTGTGCGATTCCTAGGTCACTTTCAAAACCCCATACAAGAGGTCTCGCGCTGCACGAGCAGGGCTGCGCACTGCAACGCTAGGCGCGAGACCTAAAAATGACATTTGTTTGGCCTCCTTGTTAATGTTGCAACAAGGAAATCAATATATTGATCATACGAAACTTCACTACAACTTCAGATGAAGGAGGTCCATAGTTATCTAGCACATACCTCACTTTGGTACATATGAGAGACCGTGAAACAACTGAACTGTAAGAAGTCTTACGTTCTAATGCCCATGTAGTAAAAGTGGAAAATGTATTTCTTTACTTTCCCAGCGCTTCCCCTTACATCAGAAGTATTAACAAAGACCTATTGAAAGCAGAAATAAAACTTTTTCAGCTTTAAATTTGTTGTTAGATTTGTTCTGCAGGATATGCACTTTATAGCTCAGAGTTTTTGCTCATGACGTATACCGGAAGTATTAACAAAGATCTATTGGATGCTGAAATTGGGCTTTTTTTAGCTTTTAATTTGCCACCAGTTTGTACTGCGGGATATGCACTCTATAGCTCGAAGGTTGCAGATGGCTCAATGTTGCTGCTAGAAGTCCAGGTACTGAGCCATGCTGGGACTAAATGAAACACGAGCACTGGTATGTTCCCTAACCTAGGCCCAGGTAGCACAGCGACCTTTTACCTACATTCGTCCTACCTTGCTCTGCATAATGGTTCTAGCAATTACCTTTTACCCAGTTATGTGCTGAATAAAATATCGATTGGTTTCCTTGGAACTACCCTAATTTATTATGCATAAGGATTCTTAGTACCATATCTTAATACCTTGCACATGACGTACATAACAGGGTTACTCTATACAAAAGTCACCGCTATTCATCCTCGAGCGACAGGGCTACTTTGCATAATTGCAATTATTGATTTAGGCTCATTTACATTATCATACTCACAAGATATCGATTGTGGTAGAACCCCGAGATTAGCTTTTTGGTATAAAAGAACCTCACATTCACTAGATAGTGAGAGGAGACGCTTCCACACTGACACTGGGGTCCTGCATGCTGAAGCTTTGACACACAGCGGTCTGACATGCCGTGCAGGGTGTCCAACTCGAGTCCTTCATTCTCTCCCATCAGGTAATGCATTGGGTTGGCTCTTTCCTAGGGGATTCTTGCCTTTACACCCACATACATGCTAGGTAAACTTAGGTACACTTAGGTAGGGTTAGTATCGTAGGAGTACGCTTGGTTGCTGTCATGTTTATATGCCTGCATATATTCACTGTTTTATCACCATGGTAGAACTCTACCTTTTATGTACTATGTTGGTGCTTGTAATCTTTTACATTTGTTACTGTCTAATGATTGTCGCAGCCAACATGTCTTATACTAGAATGACGCTGATTCAATAAATGCTTATTGAAAACGTCCCCAACGTGTACTCTGTATATCAGTCTGAGACTAAGTGAGCACGAGTGACTGAGCGAAAAGTACTGCACTGTTTCCACGATCCCTGAAAGGTCAAGAGTTGTCATGTTCAGTGGTTGCCAGAAGCTTTCCGCTCCAAGGTTCGTGGGCTTATAGTGGCACTGTGAGCTAGATGGTCTATAGGCCGACATATCCTGCGGGGGTGTCCGGCATCAGTCTGCTAGACACCAATCCCATTGTTTATGTTAACCAACGAATGCACAGAACCTATGCATTTGTAGGAACTACAGAACAATGGTTTAGTTTTTATTTAGAGGTCAAATCTGAATAGTTCAGTTGTGCTTTCTCAGTGACCCCTACTCACATTTAACCAGAGACATCTGGAGTGGGAAGGGAAATCCACCACAGCTGAGTAGGTATATACTATGTATTGGCTGTTGGTTTTTCAAGCTTGAAGGATTATAGTTTCCCACACTGTGCAAAAACTTTATCGCTTTTCTTTACTAATTCCTCGCACAATGTCTGTCAATGGAGACGGCGTTGCATATGCGAATGCAGTGGAAGGAGAGCAGGAAGGTGCTCTTAACATTACCGACAATTGCAGACATGCAGTTACTATAAAATTATTACAATACGGCTTCCCGCAATGGGTGGTAGTGTTACCTTCATGATACAGGCACATGAAGCATTCAGGACAGAGGTATTATATTCTTGGGTTAGATTCCCACCTGCAGACCCACAAACAAAGTTGTTTAATACTTACATTGAAGATTACTCACCTGAAGAATACTTTTCATATGTGGACATAGAAGTCCTGTTAACTTACCAAGAGCATATCAATTGGTTTAAAGGCGCCCTCTCCCACACCACAACAAATAAAGACTCTGTACGCTCAGCAGAGAAGGAGCGACCTGGCCAGTCCTAGCTGCTTACACACAGCATCCAGACATTGATACATTGTCAGCAGCAGATTTACGTACACTTTACAGAGACATAGTAAAACTGTACAGAAACCTTACACAGGTCGTAATGCGAACACTTACAATTCAACCTGCGGGGATTACTCAAGCTGGTCAACCTCAAGCGAATATGACAAACATCAGCCCACAAACACTAAATGCGATTATGGGAAGAATACCCACCAAACGTGAGCAAATGCCGTTCTGGATAGCACAGAAAATAGAACAGCTGGAAGCAGTTTTTCCCCATACGGGCCAGCAAAAAAAACACAGAATTCTAACAATTTGATTGCCAATGGGGGTAGCTCCCCCGATAGAGGATTGTACCACTTGGGGTACGGTTTTCGCTGCCGTTTATACCAGATTTCATAGTACCCCCTCAAAAGCAGTTAAACTTGATGTATTGAAACAAATACAGAATGAGTACGAGGCAGAATCTGCCCTGGACTTGGGGATGAAACTGATTGGCAATTTTGCCCAGCTATCAACAATTATGTTAGGTAACATAAAAGGGGAGGCAGCAACGGTGGCTATACGCCAACGCCTGAGGGAAGTCACCCCTGAACAACAGGAGAGTGAACAACCTAAAATTATCGAAGAAACCTATGCTTTGCTGGGTAGAGATCATTTGGGAGCTAGACCTGGGAAACCACAAATAACGGGTAATTCTGAAAAGGATAACTCGAAGCAAGCACCCAATTCTTCTAAGAAGAAATGGGATAACAAACAATCAAAAAATATTAAGCAAAATGCACCACAATCACGGGGTGGGTCTCCTCAACAGGAGCCCTTCGAAAAGGAGTACAATCTTAGAAACCATGATAATATTATAAAACTTGACAGGTATCAGGATACTGATACACGTTCCTCTCGTTCCTTTCAGAGTTCATCAAAAGACTCGGAGAGGGAAGGATGGTCAGAACACAGATCAGAAGAGTGAGTCAAACAGAAGAAAGAGACACATCGCACTTCAGACTATATTATCAAACAGGAAGATGAACACAAAACTAAACCTCAATTTAAGAAGAAGAAGCTAGCTGGCCCTAAAATAAGAAATGTCCAGACTACTGAGGACTCTGCTTTTGAACAGGAAATGGGCTCTGAGGATGCTAGACAGTGCAGCAGAAGTAACAATAGCTCACCAGAACCTGATGGAATTTCTGATGACAGCAGCGTTGAATGAAAATATCACGGTGGAGACACCTGATACAAGGGTAAGTGTCCCAAATCGTTTATATGAAATTATGCTCCAAATGGAGGGGGCCATACCCAGAAAAGTGAAAGGTCTTTTTTGGGAGAACCTGACATTCTCTTGGCTGAAAGAGATTGGCCGCCTGAGGTCATTATAGAATGCCTAAAGGGGGAAGATGTCATTTTACCAGCTTTCTTTGACCTCGTTCCAGAGTCATTTAACAATTAATACTCGCAGGAGTGGGCATGAGCGCTAGCTCCTGCACTTTACCGCAATCATGTATGGTGGGATGCTGAGTCACCTCACCTTGAAATCCCATTAGAAACTACTCCTACTCCACAAAGGTAGTACCAATAAAACATGATGCAAAGAAACAAGTCAGGGAGATCTTAGATCAACTTCATACCGTCTTGTTTTAGACTACAGGCATTTGAACACATGCACACAAACATTTGCAGTTCAAAATGTACACAGTGCCGCATTAATGAATAACATTGTGCGGAAAAAATATAACACAACACTAGATATCTTGAATTGTTTCTTCTGCCAAAATATAGCGCCTGGAAGCAGATATTTGACAGTATTCTCAGCTCTAGGCACTCAACACCAATTCTGTAGACTGCCCCAAGGATATAAGAATAGCCCTGGGTTCATCAAGAGAAACAGAGTTACTTCAAACATGTCATGAGGAGGCATTGTGCTATGTAGATTATATTTATCTGAAGGACGATGAGTTATTGGAACACTTGAACAGGTTGAACAACATAATTCTCGGGGTCGCCAATGTGGGATACAAACTGAATTTTTTTTAAAAATCAAAAATTGCCCACCTCAATGTCCTATTTTTGGAGTATGAGCTATCGAGTGAAGGGGAAAGCCTGGCAACTAATTTTTTAGAAAAGTGTGCGCTGCTCCAACTTCCAAAGACTCTGAAAGGTTTACAATCCATTTTAGAATTCCTAAATAGCTTCCAAACACTTGCACACATGTGTAAACACCACTAATTTGGTGATCCGTGTAGTCGCGGGTCAATCAGGGTACACTTACCTCACCTTCAGTGAAGGTGAAATGGTAACTATAGCATATAAATCACATTTGTACACAACCGCTGAAATGCATTTTGCATCCACGGAAAACATACTGACAGCAGTACAAACTGCTATGGTGAGAGAAACAGCACTAGCACAGGTGAAACGGATAATTGTCGTGACTCCAGTACCAACCTTAGGGGCTGTTACCAAAGCAAGCGTTCCAAACTCAAAAGCACTGCATCCACAATGGATACAATGGGCTAATTCTCTCACTGCAACAGATGTAGATTACAAATTTGATTCTACATTCTGCAGTACGAACAAGAATATCCTCTCCCGAATGAAATTCTGCCTCTTGAGCAGTACGAATACATCATTTATACTGATGGATCTGCCCAGCCTGCCGTAGGAAGTAAACAGCAATACAGAGCAACATGTGAAATTGTGAAGATACGTATGCAGGATGGCAAGTTCCGTCCTAGCAATACACAGACGCAGACTCTAGGAGATTGCACAGCACAGCTGGCAGAACTAAAAGCCCTGATACTGGCACTACAAAATCTGGATCAGGAATTCCCCACACTCATTGTGTGCGATTCGTTTTACTGTGTCCAGTCATACAACGAATATCATCACTATTGGGGCCAAAATTGGTTTTGAGATTCCAAAGGTTGCACAATAAAGCACAATATGCTGTGAGAACAAGAGGTAAAGCTGAAAAAATGCTTGCCATGGGGTCATATAATTCACACATTGAGTCATCAGCATGTTGGCATGCACGTTGAAGGGAATTCATTGGCTGATGAAGCTGCCAAGGCGACAGTGTGAACTGCTGCAGTTGCTGCAATCACTCATTCAAGCACGAGGATAGATGGACAAATAATGATAGCTGTAAACTCTACGCGTAACAGCTCAGCCTTGCCAAAAGGTTTTCCACTCAAGTACTCCTATAGATGCACAAAATATTCCATATGCTCAAATTCCAAGAGTCGGGGATAGAGTAATACCAAACTTGGATCACAGATTAGGATTAATTCTAGCTGCACAATAAGGTCTGGGTTCAGCACACACAGGTATCGCTGTGACTGTTTCACTACTAAAGCAGCGTTATTGGTGGTCAGGTCTTACTAAACAGACCAAGGGTTTTGTCCTTAAGTTTGACGTCTGTCAGCAGATGAAAGGTTCCACCGTAGCATGTCCACCAAAAACACCACTACTGGTATCAGACAGACCTCTTGCATGTGTCTATTTGGACCACTGTGGCCCTCTTCAATCTGATGGGGCTTACAAGTACATCTTGGTGGCAGTGGATTCATGCTCTAGATTCCTGTGCTTTTGGCCTCAGCGCTCGGCTGACGCCCAAACTGTTATAAAGGATTTGCGAGTCTTCATAGAAACATACGCAATTGGCTCATTACATTCCAACCGTGGCCCTGCGTTTAACTCACGGGCTTACAAAAAAGCCATGGGAAGTTTGGGTCTAGCACTGCGGTTCTCCTCCCCGTATCATCCAGAGGGATATTCGATCTTGTAGTGGAAGAACCGGGACTTAAAGCAATCCATAACAGCAAGGATATTAGGCTTGGGTGGCAGTTGGGTCAATCACCTTTATGGGGTACAGAGGGCACTTAACAACATGCCAAGAAAATCTCGGGGGCGTACTCCATATGAAGTCCTGTTTGGGATAAGAATGTGGATAGGAGTGCTGCAAAGTCTGAGAGAAAATAGCCTTTATATGAAACTTGAAAAATGCACCTTCAATGTCAGAATAGTAGACTTCCTGGGTTTCATACTATCTCCTGAAGGTGTGACCATGGATAAGCAAAAGATCAAGGCAGTAATTGAATGGCCCTCTCCCACCTCAGTAAAATAAATTCAAAGTTTTATTGGATTCACAAATTTCTACAGAAGGTTTATCAAAGAATTCTCTTAGAAGGTAATTCCATTGACTCGTTTATTACGAAAAGGAATTCCATTTGTGTGATCCAAAGAAGCTGAGGAGGCCTTTCAGTCTCTAAAATAGAGCTTTACCTCTGCCCCAATTTTACTCCACGCAGATCCTTCAGGACCATTTTACATGGAGACAGATGCCTCAGATCAGGCTATTGCAGGGGTTCTATCGCAGAGACATAAGGAAACCGGACAGTTGCATCCAGTAGCTTATAGGTCATGAAAACTTTTACCAGCAGAAGTTAATTACACAATCACCGAAAAAGAGTTATTGGCAATTAAGGACGCCTTTAAGGAATGGAGGCATTACTTGATGGGGGCAAGACATACAGTAACTGTACTTAGATCATAAGAACTTTCAGCTCCTCAAGTCAGCAAGGACTCTTTCTCCCAGACAGTTGCGCTGGTCCCTCTACTTTGAGGATTATAACTTTGTGATAACTTACCGACCAGGAAACAAGAATGGAAAGGCTGATGCCTTATCTAGAGTCAATACTGAAGGACAAAAGGTGGTTATCAAGGATCAGAAGATCATCCCAGAGTCAAAAATTGTGGGAACGATTGTGAGTGAAACACTAGATGAAAAGATTAAAAGTTCCCAAACACCAGAGGAAATGCAAGAATGGGTGAATGAGGATCCTTCTTGGGAAATCCGAAATCATCTGCAATTCGATGAAGGAGCTTTGCACTTGCCAACTCCAGAATTACAAGAGAGAGCCTTATTTGACTGTCATGAAAGTCCTCTAGCAGGTCACAAAGTAATCAGTAAAACTGAAGATTTAATGAGAAGACAATTCTGGTGGCCAAACATGATTAAGGGAAAAATCGATCAGGCAAGCCCCTCAGGGCTTTTGTGACCATTGCCCATCCCCCCTACCCTTGGCACACTGTCACAATGGATCTGATTGTGGATCTGCCCTCTTGTCAGGGTATTAATTCCATTCTAGTCATGGTAAACGGTTTTACAAAGATGGCCCATTTTGTCGCTCTTAAGCACATTCCGAATGCAAAGGAATTGGCACGACAATTCAGTCTCCATTTAGTAAGAATTCACAGTATCCCAAAGGTTATCATCTCTGATAGGGGAATCACAATTCTTGTCTCGTTTCTGGAGCATTCACTCAAGGTCACAACATTGAAACCAGATTCTCAACCAGTTATCACCCTGAGACAGATGGTCAGTCAGAAAGGGTTAATCAGGAATTGGAACAGTATTTGAGACTTTTTCTGCTAGATCAGGAAGGGGATTGGCCAGATCTCCTTTGGGCAGCAGAATTTGCACATAACAATTCGAAGAACATTTCCACTGGTTATTCACCCTTCTTTTTAAATTACGGTAGACATCCAAATTCAATAGTTAGCACTAAGAAATCACAGTTCCAGCTGTTAAAAACTTAGGGGCATATTCTCAAAGACTCATCGCCGATTTATCGGCACTTTAGCGCCGCAAAAGTGGCGATAGATTTATTGCCCTATTCTCAAGCTGGTGCAAACTGCCGATATCGCCAGTTTACCAGCGATAGCTGCCGCAAAAAACATTGCCACGGATGAGTGCGACAACTAACGCTAATGATATGCAGAGTAGGCGTTCCCGTGCAAAAACACACAAAAACACCACTTCGCGAGATTCTCAACGACCAGTCAGATCTGCGATGCGAACCAAGAACAGGCGATAAGGCGCGTTAGCAGCAGGGATTTAACACCTGCCTTTTACTGGTGTTAAGCAGGACGACCAACTGCAGTAGAAAGGGAGCCCATCCCAGAGCCACATCTGAAGACCAACAGATGCCATGGAGACACTGATCATGCAGCTCGGAGACCCAAGAGGACCACAACACCCACCGCCACCACCCCCAGGCACCCCCCTCCGGACCCCCCCCGGACTACCACCTAGGCAGTGCAGGTCAGCGGACGACCCTAAAACGCACCAGCCCCAGAGACTCAACGCCAGAGGAAGCCATTGGCCATCACAGGCTCAAAAGGACAACCATCCTCCGCATCCTGACCCACATTGCCCACAGGCTGACGGTACAAACACAGCGGACAACCTACATCCCCCTGCAGACAAAGCTGCTGGCTGTGCTGCACCTGTTGACCCCTGGTACCTTCCAACCAACAACTGCCCGAGTCGGAGGAGTCACACAGCCAGCCCCATCAAACTCCCTCACACATGTCATGGATGCATGTCCACAAAAGAAACGGTGGGCCCCTGTATTCGCACCACACGATAGTTCCAATTCGTAGTGTACCTGCGCAACCAACCCAACGCCAGCCGTGCTAGACGCCTCCGTGCCCCAGACCCAAGATCGTAGTAACCGAAATGTGGGTGCGCCAGGCCATGAAGTCCAGTAGTCAACAGTAGTGTAAAAACAGAACTTTATTACAAATACATAAATCAACAAAACGAAAAGCTCAGCCAACGCGTTCCATTCCCAACGGGGAACTTCAACAGGGCAACGTGTCTTCAGAAACTTGTGGGAGAAATGGTGACAATGGTCAAACTTCCGTATAGTCACATGCCTAATCTGGTACAGTGTACTGCACTTGGACAAACGAGAATGCTCACAGGCCTGATAAACCATGCATGAGAAGACCGTAACAGAACTACGTGTGGCAGTAACCGTCATAGGAATGAAGAGGAAGGTAACGACCACACAAACTGCTGTTACGGTCACATCATGCAGGACTCATCACACCTGAAAGCATCACAGTGGGTGTCAGCTCGATACCCGTTGCCCCTCACTCCTCCCACACTGCGCAGGAACATCTTGAGACCACGCAAGGGAACTACGCCATAGCTGGCATCACGCACGTGTTGGGGGCAATTCAAAGCACACGTGTATGACTTGTGCCCCCTGCCGACACTGCACACAATCACCGCAACAGCAACCACACGCATGCCATCACTGTGCATACAAAAGTAGACCACCGTGGCCTGTCCACCAATGTCGTCGCAAATTCCCCAGGCAGTGTGCATGATCCCCACATGTCCGCAAGTCCGCCACCAACCAGCGCTTTGAGGATGGCCCCCATGGAAATGCACTGCCCATCGGCAAGTACCATCCTGTGATTCTGGGCAAATCACTTAATCTCCCCGCGCCTAACAAAAAAATAAATAAATAAATGAATGTGTCCTCATGTAACGCAACTGGTGCTATGTAAAGTGCTCTGATACCCGAATCGGGTCAAGTTCGCGCTATATAAAAACTCCGTAAAATAAAAAATAAAAAATACCAACTGAACACACCACACACCTCAACTCCACAATCCCCCAACTCACAACTGTGGGAATGCACACGTCACCAATCCACCACCAAAGTGACCACTGCATGTGTTTCAGTCTCCGCCACAACCTGCCCATAGGCCTACACACGTGGCCGACCACCTTCAACGGGCACATTCACACTGGAGATGAGGTGGCTACGTCCCAAACCAACCCGCGCACATCATGATCATCGCATGCAGGGTCGTGTCAGCAAGGGCGGCACCCCCCACCCAGCCACGAGTCCGCCGCCGTGACCGGTGGTGCCTGCGCGATCCTGAGCGCCTGATGCACCCCAGCCCTGGTCATTAGACCGGTCCTCCGCCCAGCGATGACTGGCTGCCCCTGCGCACCCAGGCCTCAATGCTCACCTGCCGCCACCGGCGTGTCTCCAAGAGGGCCCACCACGTGCCGGTGCAGCCTCCTCAGCCGATCGCTGGATTCCGCGCCACAGGCCCCCAGCGCACCCTGCGGCACCGCACCGCGGAGTCATGTGTGTGCTGACTGCTGACTGCGCGTACACTGCGGTCCAGCAGGGCACACTGTTCAATTTGAGTCTTGATTCGCTGGACGCCGTATCGAGGCCAACGCATCATCACAGGCTGCACACCCGCTCAGCTCTTCAGGTGCCACTAACCCTGTGCAACGCAAGTCATCGTCACGTGATGGTAGGCCCCTGACAGGCGCAGTGCAGCGGGTGCCACTAACCCTGTGCAACGCAAGTCATCGTCACGTGGCGGTAGGCCCCTGCCAGCTGCAGTGCAGCGGGTGCCACTAACCCTGTGCAACGCAAGTCATAGTCACGTGGTGGTAGGCCCCTGCCAGCCGCAGTGCAGTGGGTGCCACTGACCCTGAGCAACTTAAGTCATCGTCACGTGGCGGTAGGCCCCTGCCAGCCGCAGTGCAGCGGGTGCCACCAACTCAGTGCACCGCAAGTCATCGTCCCGTGGCGGTAGGCCCGTGCGGGCCGAGGTGCAGCGGGTGCCACCAACTCAGTGCGCCACAAGTCATGGACCCTTCATGATTGGGTCGCATGGTGCGGACGCCATCATGTCATCTCCGGCAGTGGGGTATGTGACGTGCTAGGCCCCTTTTATTGGCAGGGTCACATGTCCTGTGATGCCTGTGCTGGATGGGTGTGGTGTGGGTGTGAACCAGCCCTCAGGGAGTGACTGTGGCATGCTGACGACTAGACCAGTGATCAGCAGATCACTACAGGGAAGACCTGGGACATGTAGCCTTGTCACTCCCCCCTCTGAGCGTAAGCGGAGTGGACTGGCCTGGCGTATGGCAGTCCAGCGTAGGGGTGGGAACAATGAGTCCGGGGCTCTGGGCGTGCTTCAGTTCTGGGCTGGACATGGAAGTAACTGATGCTTGTGTCTCTGTTGTAGTGTCTACGCCACCCGGCCCGCAATCGGCACTGTTGCACCCTGTGACTCAAGTCCCACGACATGAGCAACATGGACGTAAAGGGAAATCACTGACCCTACATTCATACTTGAATGATCAAAGGCATGACACATCTGTGCGATTCTGAATGTTTAATTCTTATCCAGTGGAGTGTTGCAGCTGGAGCAGTACAGGGCCATGCAAACCCCACTTCACATTATTGGCCCGTGGAGGGCCAGCCAGAGTCCTTCAGGGAATGACAAGTAAATCGGAGGAGGAAGAGTTCAGTTCGCAGTCTGATCGCTGTGTCATTGGTAACCAAACAGAAAATGGCAGTCCATGTCGAGGTCCAAGGTGAATGTCGTAGAGTGTATCGGGGGACAGTGGAAGGTGATGATGCAAAGGTCAGAACCAAGCAGAAACAGGACATATGGCGGAGATGAATGCTACTGCCTCCTCCTTCTCAGTAAGGTTGATTCACCTGCATCTTCGTCCTCTGATGTCACATGTGCCTCACACGTGGGTGGTGGTGGATTGCCTGCTGCACTGTGAGGCACTGACACATCAGGGGGCGGAGATGTGGATGTAGAAGCAGCAGCAGCATTCATCTGCGCAAGGCCTTGAGGCAGCAATGCCATGACGATGTGCTGCAGGGCATGGAAGGTCCCAGCCACATCTCGCTGGTGTGCAGCCGTGGCAGCCATTCTTTCCGCCGTCATCCGCTCCATGTTCTCCATGAGCCCCCGCATCTGTCCCAACTCCCGGCTGACATCGCTGGAGCCACTCTGACTGGACAGTTGTTCTTGTCTCAGTATCATGACTCCAGCGATGTCAGCCATGGATCGTTGGAGAGCATGGAGCGGACTGTGGGTGTCCGTTAGGGACTGTAAGTGGTCTCTGATGGTACTCAGACACCCATGTATGGCATCAAGTTTGGCTGCCATGAGTTCGAACCCCACCCGCACCTGATCAGCCATCTTCTCCTGGCACCCTAACACATGGCGTTGGAAGGCCATGTGTTGTTCGTGGGGGTCCTGGGAGTCAGCCGTGGTGGTGGGTGCTTCCTGCTGTGTGGTCTGTGCAGGGGGTGGGGTCTCCTCGATGCAGCTGGGCTACCCTGCTCCTGGAGGTGAGGTGCCGTAGCTGTCCATGAACTCTTGGAGGGTGTCGGTGTCGAAGGTGTGGAGGTCCTCTTCATCATCAGTGAAGAGCTGTTGGGTCTGCTCTGCAGGAGGTGTTGGTTCTCCCTCTGCAATGTGATGGGGAGATGCAGTTTAACATTGTGTTCACATGTATGTTGACGCATTGTACAGGTTTACATACAAACTGCATGACAATGTACATTGTGACTGTTTGGGAGGAGCTGCCTATTTGATGCGGGACAGTGGACATTTCGACAACATCACGGATGCGTGTTTGTACTTGTACATTATCATCTCACATTTCCCTGCTATGCCAAATGTGATTGACCAGTTTCTACACACAAGCGGCACCAGTTGTGTCCTCTGTTCTGTTGTGAACGTGTTGCAGTTTATACCACATTGTTGTCAATGTTGATGTGCTTTGAATGTTATGTGTGTGTGCTGCATTTTGGGAGAGTCACCCCTGCAGCTCTGATTTGGCTGGTCCTTATCCCTTTCAGGCGGTGTGCCTTTGACTTCTGTGCTTATACAGTGCTGAGATGTTGCATTCTTAGGTAAATTGGGCTCTTGGTGGGACTTGGGACTCTGGGGCATGGTTTATCCGTAGATGTGTTGTTGACGTCAGGGGTTGTTTGTGCACGTGGATGTGTCAGAGTGTGACCTGCTCCTTTACGGATGTGGTCCACACTCAGCCACCTCAGTGTCGTGGCGTGCAACATGTCATGATATATTGACTGCAGCCATGCTATTCGTCATGCAGTGTCACTTGCATTGTCAGTGTGGCTCACAGACACGCCGCTTTGCTGGGTTTGGCACATGTGCATGGGTTGGTTGTGGGATTGGTGATGTGTGGGAAGGGTCCCCTCTGGGCACATAGTTGACGGGGGCCTACTTGCTGTTTCTATGTGTGCTGCAGTGCGCCAAGGGGATCAGGGACATGATCCAGAGTCATTGTGGGTGTGCACTGTGCTATACTTAATTGTTCCTGTGTGCCATTGGGCCCATCTCCCCCCGTCCCCCCAGTCCCTGGTGGTTACTCACCCTGTTGCTGTTGTGTCAGGTCATGTTGAGCAGTGTCCGGTGCCCCAACTCCAGCCACCGTCTCCACACTGATGACTGTGGACACCATTTCCTCCATCTCATCCAGCTCCTCCTGTGGCGCTGGACTCCCACCTCCAGTCTGCATTGCTGCCTTCTGGTTGTTGCAGAGTTTCTGCTTGGTCTTGCGCTTCACATCATTCCAGCGCCTCTTGAGCTCTTCCATTGTCCTCCTCAGCACTCCGACTGCATTCACCTTGTCCAGGATGGACTGCCATGTTGCATTTTTTGTTGCCAATGACACAGTGGAGGTGATGAACAGTTGTTGATGGTGTTCTACCACCTCCGTGATCAGGATCCTGTTTTCCTGCGGACTGAACCGCGTCTTCCTCTTCTTCTTGTCCTTGCCCTTCCCTGTCCCCGAGGTCCCAGGCTGCTCCTCCGTGGGGCTTGTGGGGTTCTGGCCGTCCTCTGTACCTGCTCCGGCTGCCTTCATTGTGCTTCGCTGTAGTTCGTTTTTTGTTTGTTTATTTTTTTTTCCTGCTTTTGTAGTGATTTTTCCCGCCTGACGTGTGTGATTTGCAGGCCTGGCGCTGCTTTTCGCTGATTGTCTTATCGCGGTTGGGCCCATCGCAACTTTTTTCGCATTCGGGTTTGGATTTTCATAGCCGTCCCGGTAATGTTATCGCGGGCATTTGACGCGTTATCGGGAGACTATCGCATGTTACCGCCATGTTGAAAATACGACGTTAACACAGAGTTATTTTCCCGCGATAGACGGCGATATGTAAACTTGCGTTATCCTATTTTGGCGATGTTTATCGCACTTTCTTGAGAATATCCCCCTTAGTTCAACACATATGGGAGACTAACAAGTCAGCCACAGAACAACCGACTCATTCAAAATAAAGTTACAAGAAGTATGCAGATAAAAAGAGAAGGGTGGAAAGCACTTATCAGGTGGGAGAACAGGTATGGCTGAATACAAAACATCTAAAAGGGAAACAGAAGTTTCAGCCCCGTTTTATTGGTCCTTACACCATTGAGAAAATGGTAAATCCGGTGACTTTTAGACTAAGGTTTCCCCAGCAACTTAAATTCCACCCAGTGTTTCACGTATCCTTATTGAAAAGAACTTCACCTGGTTTCAGAGAAAAGGCACCCCCAAGGCAATACAAACTGAGGTAGGTGAATAATTGAGGAGAACAGAGTTTTAGACTCAAAAAGGATTCGAGGAAAACTGTTTAATTTGGTTGATTGGAAAGGTTAAGGACCAGAGGAAAGTCCCTGGGAGCCACAAACTGAAGTCCATGCTCCAAGATCAGTCAAGGCCTTTCATCACCAATATCCGCATAAACCACGGCTGGGGGGCCCATCCTTGCGGAGGGGTTCTGTCAGGAACCATAGTGTTAATCAAGGTCTTACCTCCCAAGTAGTGGGAGCATTGCAAAAAGAACAGGGTAAGAAGGCTCACCGACTTCCTAAGGGAAGAGAAGCACGTTCACGGAGTTCCCTGTGGCAAAGGTGGTCTCATAAGATGGCGGCTGCTGTCAAGGAAAGAAGTTACCGTTCTTGCGGTCTGCGCGGCTACAGGCGCTTGAGGACCGTGGAGAAGTGTGAAGCACTTGCTCAGCCTCATTTGCGGTGCACTTCACTGAGAAGTTTCCATGACGTTGCAGTTTTTTTCGACGCATGTGCGGTAAATCTAGAGTAGTGTTTCAGGGAAAGATTTGTTGCGCATTTTAGTCGAGCAGAGTTAGGAGACAACTTACAGACGTCGGTTCAGTTTCAAGTGAAAAGCTTTAAAGCCACAGAAGGTATTTAGTTTAAATCAAGTATTACCTCACAAGAGTCCATTACTCAAAGTCGACAAGTCGCCTTCAAGAGCAGCTTCAAGCGGCATTAAAACTACTGAGGCACACAAAAAGACACTTACCTGAATCCTTAAAATCCTCCATGGCATTTCAGCCTCGCCTTCTGAAGCGGTCACCCAAGAATTCCTAGAAGATAAGGAAAAAAAAGATAGAGGTCAAGAATGTGATGTTTCAGAGAGTTTAAGAATGTTAACTTATTAACAAAAAAAAGACAGTAACGTTTGACAAAGCATATAGAATAAGATTATAGTAATAAAGAAATAGTTTTACAAGGAGACAAATGACTGGATTTTACACACAAATATAAGGCTGAAGAAAAGACAATATTATAATCTAGGAAGAATAGGAGAGAAGCAAAGGTCCCGATCTTGAGGGGTATGAAAATGTAGTTTTGAGAGAATAATTACATTTTAAAAATAATAGTTAGCAATAGTGGAAAGTAGGAATGTATTGATTGTTGGCTTGTTTTACAGCTTTTCATCACCGAAAACACATTGCCACAAAGAAGACAGGCAAGGTGATAGCAGTGCCCAGAGAAAAAGACAAGGGAGTCTCTTATTTGTTTTCCCTTTCACCTTTCCCCCATGGAGACCTACTAATCTCTCAAGGTATTACTGGAGATTGGAGGGGGCTCTGGAGGGGTATTGGGTTTAAGCACCATTCTGCTCCTGTGAAGACTGGGGACTAGAAGGTATCATTTGTGACACTGTGTTATGACTGGCACCATCATTACTCTCCTGTCACTGTACAGCAGTTAAAAGCAGGGGCAGATGATTTTGGGGGTGTTACATAACATAAAATTATAGATGGCTAAAAAGGGAATTAATGGGGTGTTTTTTACATTGAGGGTCTGAGTGAAATCATAAACAACTTGAGCTTCACTCTCGCTGTCTATTTTATTTTACTTTTTTGTAGTTTTATATAGCGCGAACTCGATCTGAAAGCATCAGAGTGCTTTACATGAGCACCAGTTGCATTACAGATGGACACATTCATTTTTTGGGCACGGGGAGATTAAGGGGCATATTATCAAGGACGGCGATAAAAT
This sequence comes from Calotriton arnoldi, assembly GCA_963921515.1. Lineage (NCBI taxonomy): Eukaryota > Metazoa > Chordata > Amphibia > Caudata > Salamandridae > Calotriton > Calotriton arnoldi. Next base: position 96,772 of record CAWUFW010000935.1, read on the forward strand.
TATCGCCGCTTTAGCGGCAGAAAACTGCCGCTAAAGCGGCGATAATGGGCTTGATAATATGCCCTGGACAATTCCAATAGAAGCCCATGTTGACACCAGAACATGGACTTCTATTGGAATTCTCAAAGGCATATTATCAAGCCCATTATCTCTGCTTTAGCGGCAGTTTTCTGCCGCTAAAGCGGCGATAATTTTAACGCCGTTTCTTGATAATATGTCCCTCAGTGATTTGCCCAAAATCACAGGAAGTTTGAGCCTCCTGCCAGACTCGAAACTGGTTCCCCAGCTTCAAAGTCGGCCTACGTACCCGTTAAGCCACACCCTCCCCCCTCTTTGATGACATTCCACCACTTACAACTGCTAGGAGGGCTCCGTTACGAACTGCGCATTTTGCAAACAAGAATTTTGTCTTTTATATGTTGAAATGTTTTCAAGCTTGAAAAAAACGTAGAACAGGTAGCACTAGGGTAGCCACCATGGATGCTTATTTCTCGCATAGTAAATTTTATGCTACTACTGAACATGTTGTAACTGTTCCAAAGCAGCCTTGCCGATTGTACTGAAAGGATAAGAGCAGAGAGCCATACCGTGGTCAGAAGACCGGGCAATGAGGACAGAATGATATGGAAAGAAGGTGCAAGTAATACAGGCTGGACTCTAAGGTTAAAGGAAGGAATACATTGTGAGGATGGCTACGGACTTTGGGGCAAAATGACGGCAGAGGCTCAGGCATGGAAGATTACAGAAGGGCACAAGCAATGTTGCACAGTAGGGTCATGATTGGGAAAGTATGGGACGCATGTGCAAACAGCCACTGGACAGGCACATAGAAAGAGCACAAGTGTTACGGGTACAGGAGGACTAGAGGCAGACATTGGAGAGGCACAAGCAGAGATGGCAGAAAGAGATGAACAGGGTATAGGTAGGGAGGCACAATTAAAGACATAAAGAGGTAGAGAAGGTGATTGGTGATGAACGGGGCAATAAATTGCTGTACACTGCACATTATCACATAATAGTATGATGCATGTATTGCCATTTTACATATTTACATAATAAGGCACAAAGAGAGATAGGGGCAGATTTACAAGGACTGGCACATCTCTGCAAATCAGAAGGGATGCGCCAGAATAGATGCGACACGCAATTCTCCCCTTGCGCACCACGGATGCGTTGCATTTACAATGCGGTGCACCGTGGCGCAAGGATAGACAGATGCGTGTCGCATCTTGTGGCGTAAGGGCGGCGCATTGCTGGAGTCGTGTCGCAAGCGCGACGCAACTCCAGCAATGCTCAGGGGCCGCCCATACTTAACGTGGTGCGTCACTCCTTACGTCTGCTTCAAGCAGGCGTAAGGGTTTGACGCAGCGGCATCGTAAAACTGACTCCGTGAAATCTTGTAGATTTCACTGCGTCACTTTTACGAGGCTTTCCTGCGATGGAACGCCTACCCTGCGACGGAACGCCCACATGAAACCTGATGCAGGTTTCATGTGGCGCAGTGCTTTACAACGTGACACATCTGCCTAGATGCGTCACGTTGTAAATAAGTCGCAACGTGGCGCATGGTTTACGCCGCCACTGCGTCACAGAAGTGACGCAACAGCGGCGCAAATGTGTCGCAAGGGGCTTGTAAATCTGCCCCATAATGTTCTGCTGATTTGCTTAGAAGAATCCCAGCATTGTTTGTCAAGTATCCTTAGTGGACTTGATCCTTCCACAGAGCAGGGCTGTCTGGTAGTTGCTGCTGTGTCCCCCTTCTGCTGCTGCTGGTGCCACTGACTGGGAGATCAGAAGTTCGAGGCCCTCCTCCACCGCAGGCTCCTGCCTGAGCCTCATCCCTGGTGGTCCAGTGGTAGAGCGTCACTGCTCTGATGCTTGACTGACCTCCTGTCCCTCTTTTCACTGCTTCTGTCTCTCTTTTTACTTTTATTTTTCTGCCTCTGCCTTTGTATTTTCTTTATTTTTCTTGCTTCCTCTGGCTTTTGGCTCTTTGCTTTTCCTCCTGTTTTTCCCATTTTTGCCGCCCTCTCCCTCGTTGCTGCTGTGATCCCCAGCGGCACCGCCCCCCTCCAGTGTCCTCTTCCTTCTCCTGTGTTTCCCGCTTCCCAGCTGCCCAGCCCCTCCCGCAGCACTACTTAATAGTGGCTGCTGCGCTACGACGCCAGCACCCTCCATGGCCCTCAACCAGGGGTGGCACGCCGCCTGCCACCTAGCATCACCGAAAAAGACTCTTGGACCATTCGCCTGACGGAACTGCAACCGCACCTTCAGCCATGCCATCACGCCAGCCCCACTCGCCGCCCAGCCAACCAACAGTGCACCCATTCACCTCAAATGCATCCTCCTCAACGTGCGGTCCCTCCACAAACACGTCATGGAAATCAGGGACCTCCTCAATGCCACCGCCCCGCAATTGCCTTCATCACGGAAAGCTGGACCAACCCTTGCTTCAGACCAGACTTCACCATCGCCATCCCTGACAGCTACAAGATCACCCGCAAGGACTGCCCGACTGCCCAGGACGAGGCATCGCCATCGTCCACAAAAACACGCTCCGACTAACTACTCACTCTAACAACCCTACGACAAACATGGAACACCTCCGCTTCCAGATCTGGACCAACCCCAACATGACCCTCCGTTCGCACCCTCGTCTACAGGCCTCCCAGCCCCTGACCCCCCTTCACTGACTCTTGCATAGACCTCATCGCACCCCAGGCTCTCACATCCACCGACTATGGGGCCGATTCCGATCTCGGCCGGTAGGGCTCCGAATCGGATTCGGCTTTACCGGATCCGATTCGGAGCCCTGTTTCCCGACCGAACCGTACGCGGGTCCGGCCGAGCGAGTACGATGCGAAATCGCCGACCGACTCGTCCGGGCGTCCCGACCGCTCCGACCGACTCGCTCCCGGCTCGAACCGCTCCGACCGACTCGCTCGGACTCGACTCGCACCGCGCAATGGAGACGTTTCCGGCCGGGTAAGTACGATGCGCGCCGCGAGCAGTCCGACCGAGCCGCGCACTCCGGCTCGTAAGAGCTGTCGGAGCCGTACTTTGGGGGTCCGTGTCGGACCCCTGTACGCGTAGCCGCGCGAGTCGCACACAGGGGGGACCCATGGGTCCCCCTACCTGTGCGTGTACGGCGCGAATCGCTTCGCCGCGTACCCGCTGTAGGGGCGCCCTTGTCCGACTCGCACCCATTGAGTCAATGGGAGCCCGCGTACGCGTTGTACGACCGGCTCCCATTGACTTCAATGGGAGTCCGACCGACTCGAGTCCGATAACATACGGACGCATCGAACTCGTTCGGTCGGACTGCACGGGTCCGATTCGGTCGGAAATCTCTCCGGGTCCGGCTCGGTCGGAGAAATTTCCGGCCCGAATCGGAATCGACCCCTATGTCCTACCCGGAGACCTTAACTTCCACCTGGACAACCCCAGAGACCACAACACCGCCTCCCTCCTGGAGACCCTCGCCAACATTGGACTGAAGCAGCTAGTCACCACACCGACCCACACAGCTGGACACACACTCAACCCCGTCTTCTCCGCTAGCTGGAACATCAGCTACAGCCACACTACTGAACCCTCCTGGACCTACTATCACTGCGTACACCTCACCTTCACCATGCCCACCGTACACCACTGTCATCACCGCCCCCCCAGCCCTAGCTGGATCAAGGCCACTGAAGAACTCCTCATCAACTCCCTCAGCACAACCACTCCGCCAACGCCCACAGACGCCCACTTTGCAGCACGCAACCTCCACCAATGGATCTCCAACTGCGCCGACACCCCGGCACCCCTCAAGAGAAGACCTGGCAAATAACGTTCCAAGACGGACAGCTGGCTCACCCCCACCATCCACGAGTCCAGACACACCTGCAGATGCCTTGAGAAGAAATGGAAGAGCAACAAAACCCTGGAAACTCACTCGACCTTCAAGTCCACCGTCAACGCACACCACCTCCTCCTCAAAACCACTAAGAAAGTGTCCACCCAAGATAGAATCAATGCACACAACAGCAAAGAACTCTTCACCATCATCAATGAGTTTACCAGGCCCAACAGCGAGACCGCAGACCACAGACATGCCCCCCTCCCAAGACCTCTGCAACAAACTCAGCACTTTCTTCCACCACAAGACCAGGAAGATTTACGACAGCTTCAACACCCTAGACCCAACCGCCATGCCTGCGACCATCACAGACAACGAAACCACCCCCCAACAGATCATGCCCTGCTGGACCCCACTCACCACGGAGTACTTGCTCCAGACCATGAAGAGCATCCACTCAGGGGCCCCAACTGACCAATTTCCATACCACTTCTTCCACAGAGCAGCCGCCGCCGCTATCGCTCCCCAGCTCCGCCGTACCATCAACTTCTCCATTGAAACCTCCAACTTCCCCGACGACAGGAAACACGCCGAGATCAACACCCTGCTGAAGAAGCCATCCTCGGACCCGACGGACCTCATGAACTTCAGACTGATCTCCCTCCTCCCCTTCCCAGCCAAGGTCATAGAGAAGGCCATCAATGCCCTGCTCTCCAAGTTCATTGAAGCAAACCACGTCCTGGACACCTCCCAATCGGCATCCGAAGCAACTACAGCACAGAGACTGCACTCCTCCCACCACAGACGACATCCGCTCTCTCCTCGACCGGGGCAAGACAGCAGCCCTCCTCCTGCTAGACCTCTCGGCCGACTTCGACACCGTCTCCCACCGCACCCGAATCAACAGACTTCACAGCGCCGGAATCCATTACAGGGCTCTGGACTGGATCCACTCCTTCCTTACAGTCCGGACCCAGTGAGTCAGACTACCACCATTCCTCTCAGAACCCACGGAGATCAGCTATGGATTCCCCCAGGGCTCTTCCCTGAGCGCCACCCTCATCAACATCTACATGGCCCCCCTCGCAGAAGCCACGGACTCAACATCCTCTCCTACGCCGACGACACCCAGCTGATCCTCTTCCTCACCAATGAACCCTCAACCGCCAGAACCAGCTTTCACAGTGGAATGAAGGCAGTCGCGACATAGATGAAAGACAACTGTCTCAAGCTCAACTCGGACAAGACCGAAGTTCTCATCCTGGGACTCACTACATCAGCCTGGGACGGCTCCTTGTGGCCAGCTGCTCTGGGCGCCCCCCCCCACCCCGACGGACCACGCACGCAATCTTGGCATCATAATGGACTCTTCGCTCATGATGGATGGCCAAATCAATGCAGTTTCCTCAGCCTGCTTCCACACGCTCCGTCTGCTCTGAAAGACTTTCAGATGGATTCCCACAGAATCCAGAAGGACGGTCACCCACGCACTCATCACCAGTAGACTCGACTATGGGAGCACACTCTATGCCAGCGTCACCATGAAACAGCTCAGGAAACTACAGTACATCCAAAACACCGTGACCAGATTGGTCCTCGACATCCCCCGCCACAGCCACATCACACAACACCTCTGACATCTCCACTGTCTCCCAGTGAACAAGAGAGTCACTTTCAAGCTCCTCACTCATGCCTACAAAGCCCTGCACAACGAAGGACCAGCATACCTGAACCTCGCCTCACATTCCACGTACCTATCAGACACCTCCGATCCTACCAACTCATCTTCGCCTCCATCCCCAGGATCCACAAGACCAGAACCGGAGGAAGATCGGTCTTCTACCTCGCCGCCAAGACATGGAACTCCCTGCCCCTGCACCTCAGGCAATCAGTGTCACTGACCCAATTCAGGAAGGACCCCAGTGCTTTTGAGACCATCGCCGGTGAGTCGCCGCGCATTACAAGTCCAACATTGATTGATTGATTTATTGAAGTACCGAAGCTCATACAAATTCTGCTTCCTTCACGTGCACAGGCTAGTAACACCGCAGTGAGACACAGAAACAGCTTAACAGCTAGTCAGTGGTGGGCTTCATAGGAAAATCAGGCCAGGAGAAACAGTAGTGGGGCATTAGAAGAGAAACTGTAGGAATTAACCAGGTGTAGGAAAGAACCAGGTGCACCGGGGATGAATAGAAACACAAATCTAAATGCAATTGGACAGTTTTACACATAGGTGGCTAGAAGGTCTTAAAACATGTTACCAACATTGGATAATCTGTTAAAATCATTGGAGACCTTCTCCAGAGGCCAGACTCTCTGTAAGACAGGGATTAAGTAGATGCCAACTAGACGTCTTGAAGAAATATGATGTCTGATTTGTCTGTTGCAAGCTCTGAGCCTTGCTAGCCAGCACCGTTTCAACTGCAAGTGCTTTTAATTAATTTTCACTGTTTGGGGGGGACAAATTTGTACTGTTGCTAACTTACCCACTTGTTCTGAGTTGTTTGGCTTAATGGTCTCCTGCGGGTCTCCCGATTAAGCGGAGAAATCTAATCACCAATTGTGCCTACTTCCTTTTGTACGCTGCCATTGGGAGGTTAGCGGTCTAGTTTGCCGCACCTCCGCACATAAAATCAGATGACGGGGCAGGCGCACAGCTGTCAATGCATGCTCTAAGCCTTGCTAGCCAGCACTGTTCCATCTGCAAATGCTTAATTTTTTTTTTTACTGTTTTGGGGGACAAATTTGTACTGTTGCTAACTTAGCCACTTGTTCGGGGTTGTTTGGCTTTTTGGTCCACCGCAGGTCTCCCGAGTGAGCAGAGAAAGCCAATCACCAATTGTGCCTACTTCCTTTTGTATGCCACCATTAGGGAGGTTAGCGGTCTAGTTCGCCGCACCTCCAGACATAAAATTCGATGACGGGGCGGGCGAGCAGAGGTCAATGCAAGCTCTGAGCCTTGCTAGTCAGCTCTGAAGGTGTGCTCAAGGCAAGCCCGTCTGCACCTGTACACGCCCGATTGCCATTAGGAGTCTGGACCCCTTGTCCTTTTACTTCCAAGGTTAGGCCTCCTATCATCACCTATTCCTTTATGACACTTGTTAAAATTGTTGAAAGTTGTAGGCATCCCTTATCGCTGAAAAAGATTGCTCCAATTATTTCCCACAATTACTAGAGGGTCCCATGAGCTGCCCCAAATGTAAATTTAGTTGCAAGCTCAACGCTTCGAGTCACATAAAGCAAGGAGGTATGGTGCCTGGTAGTTCCCCTAATTCTTTTACGTTGGGAACATGCACCTCACTTCACTCTCAGTTTTCTCAATCCTTGCATTCCACATATGGTATTAAGAGTTGGTTCGTATCCATTCTGCTACCATGGTCATGCAGTTGATGAAGTTGGTTCTGGTGGTGGTTGTCTTGTCCATCAGGCAGAGGATTAGTTGAGTGTAGTCCGCGTAGGAGATGACGGTTATGTCTTGTGATTGGATGATGTTGGCTAGTGGTGTCGTATCTATTTCAAAAAGGGTGGGGCTGAGGGACAATTCCTTTGGGACTCCGCATATCCGTTTCTTGATCTCTAATATGAATGGTGGCAACCTGACCCTTTGGTCCATTCCGTGAGAAAGGAACAGATCCATTTGAGAGCGGATCCTTGCATGCCAATCTTGTGGAGTCTTCTGATGGGATCACTAATAAAATATCGACTACAAAAACCTCGTCCTACAAAAATATCACAGTAAAAATATCGTAAACACAAATATCGACACCCTATACTTAAACTAGGATTTAATAAAACATCGATAAAAAAATATCGTCAACAAAAATATCGTTAACAAAAATATCGGCAACATAAATATAGTCAACAAAAATATCGATAACATTAAAAATAAAACACAAAGACCAAAATATCGATATCAACAATATCGACTACACAAATATTGATAAAATATATATAAACAACATCAAAAAAAAGATTTAACATTAAAAACAATATTTAAAATTATAAAATTAAATTACATATCCCAATTACTTAGAATAAATTATAACAACATATATTAAAAATATTAAAATATTTAAATAAAATACTATTATAATACTAACACAAATAAAAATATTTATTAACTATACAACATAAAATAAATATCCAATAAACCGAAAATAAACTAAAATTAATATATATCAACTTTAATTCAATTAAATTACATTTATTTACAAATATAGTTAAAAAACAACAATAAATAACATAAATACAAACATTAAAAAACAATACATATATGTTAAACTAATTAAAAGGTAACTGCTAAATAATTTTTAAAAAAGTATCTCGACCAATCATTTTAAACTAAACTAAAACAAACCAATAGAAAACATTAACTAATTAAATGAACACTATAAAAACAAGAAATTAATTAATGCAATTTTACCGTATATCGGCCAAACAAGGAGGAAGAGCGTTACTTTGCGAGAGAGAGAACAGAGAAGAAGGAAGAACTACATAAACAACTATACCAAATTTTCAAATACACAGGTAAGAACAAAAATTTATAGCAAATTATAAACACTTCACTTTTTAAAATGTATTTAAGTTAAAATAATTACATGTTGTTCTTTAAATGTCACAGATAAAACTTCAGAACAAATACACCAAGAAAATATAGAAGAAACATTTTAGTGCCCACAATACTTAACTCAACATCATTAAAAATATAACAAACTAAATATAGAAATTAACCTACAAATAAACTAAATTAATTGTAATTTTAAAATGTAACAAAAATACAAAACATAGCTAACAAATGCTTTTCTTTTTACAGCTGCCACAAAATTCAACTAAACATCAACAAAAACCATTACATCAACGAAAATTAGTAAGTATATAATTTGTATTACAAAATGTTTTCAAATAAAATGTAATTAGCACATGCCTCAATGTCATTACTGGTCGCAAACAATCCAATTATAAAAAATTTTTTTTTTATAACAAATAAAATTACTTTTAAAATACATCGACTGAAAAAGCAATGGCAAAATAAGGGGTCCATTACGATAACCGGCGGAAAAAAATCCGCCATCCACCATAGCCTGAAAAAACTGCCCGCCTGCACCATGGGTATACCGACCGAGCAATTATGATGTCGCAATGCAATCTACGCCCACGGCGGAAAAAACACACAAAATTCCGCCCGTCCATACCAGAGTAGAAGATCATCCGTCCGCCACGGACGCAATCCTGCACGAAAACCCAAATCCGCCCGCCCCGCCGACCGAGACAACGACCGTGAAATTATGATCTCCCAGACATGAGCGCGGTAAATCCACAGATTCCCCGCGCCTGGCGCCCACGTCCGTGCACAGAAATCATTGGCGGAACAAAGAAACACACATGACATGGCCAACAAGTCCACACAGCAAACTACGCCAAAATACACAAACACAGAACACATCCCAAAGATACCTCCCCCCTGGCAAAAAAAAAAAAACTACAAATCCCAGGACACCAGACACAACACACCTGAAAACGACAGCCCATCATGACACACCCACATAGGTAAGTACAAAAGCAGCCCCTTCACAGACCACAATCCCTTGCACCACTACAAAGCGAAGACGCCATCAGAGAACCCAGACAGCCCCAAAGGAAAGCAGCACACCACACACACGCACACATCACACTCATCACCAACACCACCATCACCACTGAAACAACGGCACCACGAACACCCTGCACATCACACACCACACACCACACACCCACCACACCAGCACCACAAATACCAAACCACACACCATGCCAACACAAAGAATGCCGAAGTACACTGCCACTGAGTTGACGGTCATGGTCGACGAGATCATCAAGGTGCACCCACAAATCTATGGGAACCAGGTCCAACAGACACCAGTAGCCACCAGAAACAGAATGTGGAGCAGGATCGTAGACCAGGTGAATGCAGTAGGGAACGTGCCACGCAACCGGGGTGAAATCACAAAGAGGTGGCACGACCTGAAAAGCGTGGTCAGGAAGAAGGAGGCCAAGAATCGTGAGCTGGCTGACAGGACTGGCGGCGGGAATCCAGCGCTATTCAAGACCTTCAAGGCATGGGAGGAGAAGGTGCTAGGCATTCTACATCCGGAGAGTCTCACCGGAATACCAGGGGGAGTGGAGGCTGGTAAGTACAAACAAATGTATACCAGCACACCGCTATGTACTGTCATGCACTACCAGAATGCCATAGCTCCGAGGGCCAAACACCCCCATGTCCAGTACACAATACACAAGACATCTCTCACACATGCAACAGAAACTCCCACACACTCAGCCCAAAGGTACCAACAAACAAAACCATGGGGGCATGTGTACAGTCAGCCAGCACCACAACTCCCACCAGGTCCCCTTGTACCCCAGATGCGCTGGAAGGAGCACTCCCCACACCTACACTCATGTGTCAGCCATAGCTGCACTAACCAACAAGTAACAGGTAAGTAGCCTTACCACAACATCCGTGTATCGGAGGGGGGACTGCAGAAGTACAACCCCCACCAGGCCCCTAGTCCTACAGCGCAGCAAGATGGAGCACTCCCCACACCCATGTGTCAGCCATTGCAGTGCACACCTTCACCCGACAGGTAGATATGTTTCCCTACATGGAGGGGTGTCTGTGGGTGGTAAACAATCACCACAACTCACAACACGGCCCCCACCCCCACAGACCAGCAAGATGGAGCACCCCTCTCTCTCATAACCATGTGGTAGCCATTGCATTGCTCCCTCCAAACCAACAAGTAGGTAGACTACTGTACAGGGCGGGGTGTCTGTAGGCATGAGGACTGTACTACGACTAACATTTGGGACATGTCACGTAGCAGAGTAACAGGTAGCACTGCTCCCTGTCATAACCATGTGACTAATGTGCACACGGACATGAATTACAGAGTCATAGCCCACATGAGCCATCTCAAATACAGTAACACGTAAGGAGTCACGTCTGCATGCACAAGTCTCACTGGAGTACTGACCCACATGGCGTGCACTGTGCCAGTCATCACCACATCAGCAACACCATCGAAGTCTTGTCCATGTAGACGTGTCTGCTTGTTCCGTTGACATTGTACAACATCACCCATGTAAGTCTATCTTGTCTCAATGTAACAGAGTGGGACCCCAGTAATGTCACATACACCACTGGACCCATGAAACCACACAGCTACACAATGCACATTCAAAATCTCATCCATCTCATCTGTCAGCCCCAGTGTCATGTAAGGTATACCATCTAAACAGTTGTCCCATATACAGTAGTCCTGCAAAGATCCCTGCCGATTACCAAACATGTGTCTGCAGTGTCTGAAGCGCACGTCACACTGTGATTTACAACATACCTAAAATAGTCTACACCCCAAGAGCACTGCATTGCCGCACATGGCAGAGGGTAGCACGCACATCAAGGAATTGTCCCATCTGTAATACGTTGTGTGGCACACAACCATTACTCACTCACCACAATGCTTGCAGTGTAATGTCCCCAAATGATAACAGTGAGCAGATATGCTGGGTATGTCAGACATACACACACCTTTGTCTCTGCAGTGTCGTGTGGCCAAAACACATGTCCCCTTCCGCACCCATATGTCACAGTATGTACCACAAAACCATATTTCATCCCAAAAGCTTACATGGGGCTCTACACCGTTTCCACCAAAGCCACAAAATGTAGGGGTACTGCAACACACACCGATTGGCATTCCAAATCCGTCCCATGCCATATGCACCCATCACACTATTCCATTGCCATGAACACGCACACACATTGTAGAGCCATACACATGCATCTGGGAAATCAGTGCACAACTGTGCACAAACTGTGAATGTCAGACATCGAACACAAACCTTGCAAGGTGCAACACAATAACCTTTCGTCTCCGCCCCACAGGTGACGAACAGCATGATGCTGGAGAGGGAGACAGCAGCCATCACAGCCAGTCAACAAGCCCTCCACCCGGACTCACGGATGTGGAAGAGCTGGACACCTCTTCGGACGAGGACTCCCGACCAGGCACATCTGGTGTGGCAGGGCGCAACTGCTCCCCAGGACCCCTCCCACCCACCAACCCATCTCCCAGGGCTGGTGACCAGTCCCAGGCCCCTGCTGCCATGGTCATTGTGGCCACCACCACCGCCGCAACCACCACCACCACCACCACCACCAGGGCCTCCCTGACCACTCACCCTGCGCAAGGGGTTGTACGCATGTCAACACCGAACCTGGGAGCGACAATGAGGCCCCGGGTGACCACTGTGGCGAGTGGGCAGGTCGGTGGCAGCAGTACAGGTGGGAGGAGCAGGGTCAGGCCAACGCCATCAGAGCCTGGGAGCCAAGCCCTGCCGCAAATCGCCAGAGTCCTTGGGGCCTATGAAGAGGCCCAGGGACAATGGGCCCGGTCAGCTGCCGATACGCGGGAAGTCCTTGGGGTGTTGAGGTCCATGGACACCCATATGGGCCAATTCGTGACCCGTATGGGCAAACTTGTCGACCTCATGGGCCAGCTAGTGGTGGCGGTGAGGGCACAATCAAGGCCAACCACACCACCTCCACCACCACCTGCTGGGGCGCAGGGTCGTGCAACATCCAGTTCCCCTGCGTCCACAGCGAGTGGGCAATCCTCAGCCACCACCAGCAGCCCACAAACACAACCACCCCCTCTCAAACGTGGAAGGGGCCGTCCGAAGAGGAAACAGGTGTCCAGAGATGACTTCGCATGCTCCAAACGCCAGTGAGTCAGCCAGCCACGGTGGCCATCTAATGCAATCACTTGGACTACTACCCTACCCCACACTGCCATGTGAATGGCATGTGTCTGTCGGACTGTGGACCCAGAACAACATGGGGACACCTTGACCATCATGCGGACATGTCCGTCAACTCATTGTTCCAGCATGCACCACTTGTGTGATCACCTTGCCCACAATCACGTCACTGCTTTAAATACCTGTATCACATTCTGTCTTATCTGCTCTGTGTTTAATCAAGGATGTGCAACCGTCACCATGATCAGAAATGCATCTGTAGTGTAGTATGTCGATAGGCCAGGAGAGGCTGTAGGGACCTAGGGGTGAAAAACAGAACAAGAGTCCATTGAATGTGTGTGTCACACACTCATCACACAGTCCTTGTCATCAAGTTTAAGCAATGTACACAGATCTCACAGAGCAACATGGCACAATGCTACAGCCACTGTCAGTGGCATACTACCCTGGACATGGACCATTGCCACACAGCACTCAGTGAACAATAGGCCGCCGTGACAATGCACACATACACCTACACAACTACAGCAACATCAGCCGTCGTACATGGTCACTCACCGTCAAGTGAAGTAGCGTGCGATGAGCTGCTGACGCTCATTCACTGCTTCCTCCTCTCCACTGTCCTCGTCACTGGACACAGCTTGGTCTGCAGGCGGGGGCCCTGGCTGATCACCGTCATCCACTATCAGGGGGATCTTCCTGCGAATCACGAGATTGTGCAGCATGCAGCATGCCACAACTATCTGGCACACCTTCTGTGGGGAGTATGCCAGTGCACCCCCGGTGTGGTCCAGGCATCTGAATCTGGACTTCAGGAGTCCAAAAGTCCGCTCCACCACACGTCTGGTCCTCCCATGTGCCTCATTGTATCTGACATCAGCTGGTGTCCTAGGATTACGTAGTGGGCTCAGCAGCCAAGGCCCGTTAGGATATGCAGAGTCACCTGGGTGTGAGACACACAGAGAATCGTTGCAATTCCAACAGGATACAAGGCAGCATGTCACACCCAGCACGCTACACGAGTATGCATACTCACCAACAATCCATGCACGGTCCGGTTGAAGATTGGTCATCATTCGTGGGAGGATGCTGTGGCGCATGATGTGCGAGTCATGGGCGGATCCGGGAAACTTCGCACACACGTGTGTGATAATCATGTCCACCAGGCACACCACTTGCACATTCAGGGAGTGGAAATGTTTCCGGTTCCTATAGATGTGCTCCATGCCCTGTGGTGCAACAAGGCCAACATGGGTGCAATCAATTGCACCAACAACGTGGGGGATGCGTCCAAGGGCATAGAAAGCACCCTTCACTGCCGCCAAATCACGAGCCCTGGGGAATCGGATGTACCGGTTCCTGTACAGCATCATAGCTGACAGGACATCCCGTAGCACCATGCTGAACATGGGCTGGGACATCCCACCTCCACTGCCCACCGTGTGTTGGAAAGATCCGGTTGCGAAAAAATGCAGTGCAGCCATCACCTTAGCCGTGGGGGTGAATGCTGTAGGATATACCCTGCGAGGACGAAGGTGGGGTTCCAACATTGCACATAGGTGATGCAGGGTGGGTCTGTCCAGACGGAATTTCCGTATAACCTCCACATCCTCCATGTCTGCCAGCAATTGGTAGGGGCGATGTATGTTTGGTCTCCTCCTAGGACAGATGGAAGTGGACACATGTCAATGCAACACACCACATGGCATTTTCACATACACAAAACTAAAATTACTGACCAAGCAATAGAATCACAGAACAGCTGACAAGTAGGGACAGCACAGCTACAATACTCTTACACAGGTCCCCTTACCAATAGCAATGACCACTGACACAAACCATTGCTATGAGCATGCACATGGGGATTTAGGCCATAATAGCTTGAAAGGCATGATGATGATTTCAGACTGCATATGTGTGAAGCGGCAACACCACGGCAATATACCTAGCTGCTGTGCCTGACACAGCTTCCGAGGCTGGGTGAGTATGGCACACACCAACAACACAATGTACACAGGCTGAGCGGCCCAAACAAGTGGGTCCTGTTGAACAACGGGATATGAGACAGTCAATGATGTCCCTAGTTCACCCAATGTACAGCACTGTACGTATCACACCTCCAACACACATTGACAGGTGTACACATTGACAACTCCATGACTACACAGCTGTGTGAATGCAAACACACATCACAAGTGACACATAACGTTGCACGTGCCAAGTGGGAGATGTACATTGAGAAATATGGCATGTGTGTGCATATACACATCCCATGCTCCCATGCTAATGTGTACATGATGATGTGCCAACAGACATGTGGAGGCTGAGCACTGGCCGCCAATGCCTATGCACACAGCATGAAGTGGCCCTGTCTAGTGTGGACATGCTCCCACACACAAATCATGGCCACACATGCAAATGCATGGCGCACATTAAACTGTGGATTCCACATGGCAACAGCGGACTGTACCCGCCATGGACCAGGCCCTTGAGGCCAACTCTAATGGCCCTCGCGGTTGCATCCTGCGTGTTCGACTATAGAGGTAAGCGTACCGGGACAGCTCGGAGCAGGCCATTGTGTGCATTTGAAGTAGGCAGACATGGTACACCAATTGCAGCAGCTTGGACCCACTGAAACAGCCCCAGGGGGCTATATGAGTGTGGGAGGGAGACCGGCATTACCACAGCTTCCAGGGACTGCTGCCTGGCATCCCTCAACAACACCTGTTGCTGCTGCCACCTGTCCACCTTCATGTCGACGACTCTGAAGATATGTCCAGGTCCACTCACCAGCGAGGAGCTGGAGATCCTGGATTCCGAGCTCTACGCACACTGTCCAAGGCTATTTCTTGCAAAGGTTGTGTGTGTAAGACAACTACAGTGTGTGTGGGAGTGCATGTGGGGGACACACATGTTGTTGATCCACAGCACTATGAGTCAGAGCCTGTGGGGTTCCAACATGCACTGCTTACCATGCTTACTACAGGTGGAAGGGGTATGTAGGCTCTCTGGCACTTTCCCATGCATGTCCCTCCCGAGTGGTGGTACATGGCATTATCATGTCAGACATCCAGTAACGCAGCCACTTGGCAATGCAGGACTCAGGGCAGTTATTGCTTGTGTGAATGGCTGGCTGGGTCCCTGCTGGCATTCTCAGTCTCAGCAGACCTGGGCTGCACATTGACCGCCCAATCCTAGAAGGAAACAACACTGACTGTACAGTGGGTTACATGTGTCTTTTGTTCACAACTCCCCTGAAATGTGCAAAATCAGCCCTGTCGATTGAACACCCCAGGCCTTGTGATAGGGACGTGTGTGAGAGATAGTGGCACTGAATGTGACCTCCATTACGGGGTGAGCCATTTACAGTGCGAGTACGTTGAGGGCTGCGCAGTGTTGGACACAGTTAGTCCAGCCACAAAGATGTGTTGCCTTGTGATCTATGTGTTGGTCTACCTGACAATGGACAGTAGATGTGGGCAGACTACACATTGCTCAATGTGCTGGCATCCTGCATGTGAATGGGATGGACAGGTACTGTGTACACACTCCCACCAGCATGCATTCACGTGTGGTGTACACATGCTGTTATGCCATGTCCGATTACTTTTTGGCTCTGTTACACATCTCTGAGTATGTTGGATGGGTCAGCATTATGCCACTGTTATTGGTGGATGCGGGTGATGATGATCAGTGTATGAGTGATTTCCAACCCTCTTGTGTACCATCCCTGCAGTTGGAAGTCCTCCAGCCCGAGGCCTTGTGATGATCCATTGCATCCAAGTTGATGCCTCTGTGTATGTGTAACCGACAGTGCAGCCAATTCCACACAGGGTGTGACGTCATCTGCCGGATGAGCGACTACGTGGCGGAGACGAATCGGGGGATGCCCCCTCGTATTGTCAGGTTAGCACGGCGCTGCATTTCACCACTAATGGTCTACATCTTGACAGTCACACAGCCTGTGCCGGATGCACGTTTGTAGGGGCATCGGCAGCAAGCAAGTGTACAGTATTGTGGGATGGTGTCTTCTGCTGTGAGAGGCAGCATGTGTCCACAGCCTACCCATAATCTGGGTAATGTGATGTTTGTTGTGTGATGCAGTGGGTTGTAAGTGTATTCTGTGCTGGGTGCATCTGACATGCATATGCGATTCCTGAGGGTCAAGATGTAATTTGAGCACTCTGCATTGTCAATGCATTCAGAGTCGTAGCCCTCAGGTACAACCTGTAGTAGGCTTGATTGGCAATTCACATGTATGTTTGAGGCACTGTGCCTACTCTGATTTCGTTCGGACATATGTGTGCGATGTCTCACCTCATATTCCTGGTACTTACACATCCGGCACACTGTGCAACAGTAGTTATGCTTGTGCGAACAACAGGTGGATGGCATGGGCTCATGACCATTGTGGACTGTCATGTTGCAGTCTGTGTGAGTGGTGTCCCATTCTGCTCCATGCAGGTATGTCCTTGGCCTAATTACGTAGTGGTCATCCTTGCCACCATCAGGACAGTGGGTGTGCACACAGCGATTTGTGGCTATGGTCGCAGGGTGACACAGGCCGGGTGTTGTGCTATGTGCACAACACATGTGCCACTTATTAGCGGCTTCATTTCCTGTACGCCAGCCATTACGTGTTTATTGTGGTGGCTGTATACAATTGCACAGGTATTTATTTTTTATTTATTTACTAATTTTGTACAACGCGTAGCTGCCCCAGCGACGGGGCGTCCCAGCGCTACCCAAGAACATCATGCAACATGTGGATTTGGGAATGTTCTGTGCTGCTTCCCTTGCACATGTCTGTTTAATTGATGCCAAATGAGTGAGGCCACCTCGCTCTCTCTCATGTGGCATCTCACGTGGGTGCTGAGGGACAGGGTATGGTCAACAGTGGTGAGGCATCGGATGAGGCAGCTGCACAGGAGCTGAGTGAGACAGATGTGACCAGCGCCTCAGAGGGGTCAGACGTGTGCTGGATGAATCACAGGCCGAGACGGCAATTTCTGCGTCATCTGAGGATAGAGGTGAGGCATTCATGTTTGCTAGCACAGGGGACGTGGACTCTGGCTCCTCTTCAGCCACGCGGAGGCCAATGCCCGCCCTCCCATCTACTTCCACTGGTGCAACACGTGTCGGCACAAGGATGAAGGATAGAGTGTCCTTCACACCAGGCACAGCTGCCCCTGCACATGTGACCCCTGGTGCCCTCAGTGCTGGGTCTGTTGAGCTTGTGCGGCATCTCTGCGTGGGGCAGACAGCTCTCCTCAATAACTTCATTGCCCATGACATCACCTTGCCGCAGGTGACATAGTTCATGGAGGGCCTACATGTACGCGTGGGTGGGCTACACCAGACTGTCCAATGGTTGTCCTCCCCAGTCAAGGTGGGCCTTCAACTGGGCCATTCTCAGGCTGACATTCCTGTCCCTTTCTCCACCCCCCTGGAAAGTGGCACATCTGACAACAGCAGGGCACGAGTCCTAAATAAAGATGTGTTGGGACGCTGACGTCACGACAGGAAGTGACATCACGAATGGTGGCTTGCACTGTCAGACTCATTGCCTCCCCTCGCTCACCCCTTATATGCGATTGCATCAGAGGAGCCAGCGCGTGCACCAGCAGCTCCGATCTCACCCCAGAGAGGCCAAAGAGTGAATGTGTGGCTCCATTTGCTCCAGTTATCGAGCTCGCGGTAAAATGAGTGGTGGGACGCCGTCCACCCGCGTGGTACCCCGACTCGGAGTCTGGATACACCACATGCAACACACAGAAGCCGTAGCTGCCCTAGCGGGACAGGCCGCAAACACCATCCCAGACGAAAGGTAGACCCACCCCGGCGCGCATAGTCATTACATCCGCTGCCATTGACAAGGGACCCATAGAGTGAGGCCTCAGGGTGACGGGCCTCTGAGCCATCCCCCGCCAACGAGTGTCATGCAACTCACACATATCGCAAGGCCAATAGGACACTTTGCCTGCACAGTCCAGGGCTCGACTCGGGGTACCACGCGGGTGGACGGCGTCCCCACACTTATTTTACCGTGAGCTCGATAACTGGAGCAAGTGGAGCCACACATTCACTCTTTGGCCTCTCTGGGGCGAGTTTGGAGCTGCTGCTCACGCGCTGGCGTCTCTGATGCAATCGCATCTAAGGGGTGAGCGAGGGACGGCAATGAGTCTGATGGCGCAAGCCACATTTCGTGACGTCACTTCCTGTCGTGACGTCAGCGTCCCCCCACTTTTCATTTCGGACTTGTGCCCTGCTGCACACTGAGAATGTGTTGCCTGCGAGATGTGACCAGGAGAAGGGCGCCATGACCTCCCACCCACCAAGCTCCACTGCCATCCCGTGCCCTGGGTAGCCTGTGCAGGTGGACAATGTAGGGGATACACCTGAAGGACAGGGGATGTAAGTGCCTTGGCAAGGGCCAGGCAGACACACAGCAGTATCCAGCATGTCCCCAGAGGGAGGGCTAACGCCTACACCTGATGCAGCATTGATCGTGTGCCCGCCTGTTGTGCCCACACGAGTTCACATTCCTCCCCAGACAGGTAGGCTTTCCAAATACCCAACACAGTGGAAATGTACCCCTCCGGGATCCTCCCCACACAGTCTGTTTCAACACTGCATGAGTGCACCTACCCGTGCCACCCACCCACCTGGGCCAAGCAGCCCTCCCGCTTCACATGCCACATGTGTGTCTTCCACAGTTGTGCTCCTCTCTCAGGGCGGACCTCCAACTGTCCCGTAGCACACAGACAGCACCAAGTCGGACTGGCATCCTGTTTGAATGGTAGGCACCCTCACACAACTACCTGTGACACAGTGGTGGCTGTAATGGCTATTGTGACTGCCATGGCAGTGTTGCTGGCCATGGCAGGGTACACTCACACACAATGCATGCGCAGCTTTTCGTATCACTACTCTGCACATCGGACTGGCCACTGTCCCTAGTGTTGAACAATATTGTCGCCTGTCTATGTAATCTGTGACTGTATGCTGTTGTTCCTGTAGTCGGTTGTGTCTGTGTAGTTGCTGATTGCAGTTGTTACTGTGTGTGCATAGTTAAGTGAGGCACATGCCGTGTATGGTATCTCAACAATTGCAATGTCTGGTCTCACATTCCAATGTGTTTTACACGTGGCTGGGACTTCACTTCTTTCAGACTCTGCTACTTGTGTGTGTGATGAAGAAGTATTTTAGTGACACGGATTGTCTGCATGTATTTGGTGGTATTTCTGGGAAAATGTATACGTGTCATGTTTGCGTGCAAGCAAAGCACAGGGTGTGAGTCTAGCCACAGGATGACAGGTAGCATGTGCAGAGTGTGCGGGTATGTGTGAGCTTACTTTCTGGGTGGCCAGCAGTGTAGGTGTATGTTAATCTTGTGATGAACATTGAGCCTGGGCACATGGCTTACTTTCAAAGTGTGCATTTGGGAGGTGTAGGTGTGTGTGGTGTGAAGTGTGTGACTTTGGGGTAGTGTTGGTGTGTGTGTGTGCACTCTGGCAATGTCGACTACACACATGTGTTACCCAGGGGCATGGTGGGTGTTTGTATCCGTGTTCAGGTCTGTGAATGTGAGCACATGTGTGTATTGTATGTTGCACAGTGTGCAGTGTGTGGGTGTGTCCTTGCAGTTCAGGATGGCTCCTACTTAATATGTTTTGGCCATTGTGGGTCTGCAGGGTGTGTGACTGTCAAGATTGTGCCTGGTTTAATTAAGCATGTATGTGAGTTTCTGCAGTTCGTACTCACTGTGCGGACCTGCCCACCCACACTGATATCCTGTGTGTGTTTTGTCATGCATTGCTGTAGCATGCTTCTTGCGTGGCTCCTACTTTTGCTTGATGAGTGTGATGTCCGACTGTGAAGGTAATTATACACATATGTAGGACTGTGCTTTGAAGTGACCAGGCCGTCAGTGTTAATGTGATGATCTTTTGGGCCACGTCAGAGTCTGACAATCAAAGGCCCACGACCTGTAGTATTTCACTAGGTCCACTGTGGCGGCAACTCATATGCATTGACATCCAATGTCACTGGACTACATGGTCATCTCACGACTCTCGTGTACTTCACACACTCTCATCCTCTCTCATTCGTACTTGTCTTCGAAAAATAATTCTACAGAGTCACATATTTGCCTCAAGGCATGTATTTGGACTTACTTCCTCTGTGATGCAGTATAGTGGACACTACTGGCAGCAAAATGCATGTGGAGGATATACTTAGCATGATTACACATACGAAAGGGGGTACAGGTAGATGTAATTAGTTGTTGACTGTGGAATGGAGGCTTCAGAGTTACAACTGACTTGCCCTTGCTATGCTAAAGTACATTTGCTAATTACTGATGGGCTCTGGGCTTTGACTCAGACAGTATTCATTTAGCCTACCAGACAGCTTGACATCATAGGGACAGTTCATCTCAGTTCCATGGTACCGGTTTAGTACAATAGTGACTCCGACACACCTGCGTCAGAGGTGACATCAGGGCATGTGCCTACCTGCATGCAGCAGCGTCTCACCAGTTGTTGCAATGTGGTGGCTACTGAACATGACACTATAACTAGGGCCATGTTGTAGGGGGTTGCATTTGTTGTCCATGCAAAAGTCCTGGCACGGAAGTACAGACAAAGGTGAGGTGACAGTTCTCACGTACTACAGCAGACAGAAAAGTGTGCACTGACAGGTGCATGTGTCCAGGTGCGCAGAATACATATTATGGCATAGTTGTTCATGCTGTATTGGCCATGTGGTTACTGTACACAAGTCCCATACCTCTGCCTCCCCCTGTTCATGCAGAGACACGGGATATGGTGAGGAACAGAGTGCATGTCCCGAAAATGTCAGATGTCATGGCAGTGGAGTTGATGGTAAGGTGTTAGTTGCAGATTATATGGTATAGTTCTTGTACAGCTAACTGCCCACTCCGTGCGAAAGCCAAGCATGGGTACGATGTTGAACATCAATGTTCAATTGGGGGTACTGAGTCGGGGACCCATGAATTGACAAGTTGTATGCAATACCTTCCAGCAGGGCATCCATCCCATTGATGGTAAACATGGATGTCATCCAATGAAGCGGATGGTGGGTAGCAACGTGTTCGTCGTAAGTTGTCCCTTGTAGAATCCTGATGGGACATGTTGGATGACATTCGATGAAACTGTGATCCAGAATACGTTGTGTGGAGGCACACTGGTCCCATTGCAGTGTGTCCCCGATTGCAGCCACAAACGCCATGCCCCCATACACTGAACAGATCCTGTCGTGGTCGTCCAGGGGTGCAAACAACTGTACCAAGTCCGACTTTGGACATGCCGGGTTGGAGAGACATAAATCCACAGGCCAGTGGAATGGACACCTCCGACAGTAGAAAACGGGGATGACGCAGCTGAACATTGCAATGCGGTAAGTTACTCGGTAACTTACATTCAGCATTGCCAGATTTGAACAGCCCACTATGTGTAGCAAGCTGTCACTGTACAGCTTGATCTGTCCGGCGTAGTTGAGGTACACTGGTGCAACAGCCATATTGCTACAGGGTGATGTGATGGCGTGCTCCGGCTGCCTGAGCAGTCAGCAGAGTGCAGCCTCCGACGATGCAGGGAATTCTGGAATTGATGTACGGCGGCAGGACTTGGGGTATAGCTTGGGCGGAGGACACAGTCCCTCATCCCACATGCTTCTATGAATAGTCAAGGCCAGTGGTGTCTGACTCTTTCCAGATTACTTGCATTTGGCCCACATGGAGGAGTGGTATTATTGTATTTTGTGGTGTTATCTTTCTTTCATGTTGTGCGCTATCTGCCAGTGGACGTTTTACTCTGCATGGCTATGTTTTGCTTCTTGTTGGTACAATGGCTCCATTCTCCTGCATAATTTGTTGCAATGTTATTTCGGAGTAGGAATGGAAGGCCATTCAGTGCTATCTGCTCTCCCGTGTGTGGGCGGGACACTCCGTTGCCGCTGTACATTGAGGCTTCTGTGTGGGTGTAGTGATTGGGCACACCTGTTCTCAGGCAGCAGGGTTTTTCTATTTTGTACATTGCATGGGTTGATATTGCGAGCAGGATGGTATAGGTATTTCTTGATGAGACTGGCGTGCCTTTTGCGGACATTGTCGATATTCTGCGCTGTTATGTAGCAGCCGCCGTGTGCTTCTCCATGTTTTACACACAAGGGTGTGTCCTATTTTGCCATCACATTACTCCCCTGTTCGGGACACTTGTGTGACGTCAAGTTGACAACTGTGAGTTGTCGGTTGGGGACATGACTGATGCAGGAAGGCCACGTGACATGTGCCTTCAGGGTGGTGCTGGTGTGTGGGGTGTGTAGTTGTGACCCTGTGGTGTTTGTGTGCAGCCCATGCATGGCGCTGTCGTTGGCCCCTGTGTTGTGCGCATGTGTACCTGCGTCATCGCCGCTACGCTGCGGTGCCGTGACGGGGACGTCACTTCCTGGGCCCGGGTAGTGGGTGCCCAGGATGTTGCGAGTTGTGTTATTTTGACAGGTGGGACATGTGTGGATACAGTGGTGGATGTGTCCTGTCCACACAGGGGTGCCTGGGGGGCCATGTACAGTTTTTCCGCCCTTGCATTGTGTGCAGTGTTTGCGTGCCCTTGTTGTGTGTCTGCCTACCTGCGTCGTCGTGGCGCGTTCACTCCTAGGTGGTGCATCAGGTAGAGCATGGGGATGGCCTGGAGTGCAGGGTTCATATCTGGGTGGGCCGCCTTTTCGGTCTCCGTACTGAACAGTCGGTTTTCCGCCTTGGTATCTCGTGCGGTGTCTCTTTGCCGGTGAGGCTGTTTGGTTATGGCATCGTAATTTGTACGCCGGGCGGTACGTCATTTCGTCGGACGGTGTGTCTCCATTGGTTCGCGCCACTATGTAGACGGGCGCACTTTGATGGCGGGCGGCGTCGCAGGCTTACGGGCGGTGTTTGCCTGACTTTTCACATCCTAATTTGGCGGGCGTGTGGGCCGTTGCTGGCGGACGGTAACTAGCGGTTTTTGCCTCCGACAGCACGGCGGTACTGCTTCCGCCCGACATCGTAATGGGCCCCTAAGTACTTTCAAACTACTATTTGTTTTAATTGATTACTATGAACCTCTACACCCATAGGAATTAATAAAAAGATCTTATACTCCCTATTTCAGATTCTATATAAATAACAATTTATTTAGCAAATCATATATACATTAAAAATTGCAACTCTTAAATAGCAATTCCTTAAACATGGCTATTAAAGATTTTCAATTCTTTAATTTCATACATGTATTCATAAATATTGTAAATAAACTAACAGACTGATTATATAACGTTTTCTCTTTTACTTAACAGCTTACACTTCAATATAACTGCACCAAAAAAGTTACAACAGACAATTTCGAAGAAAACTACAAAATCTACATTAAAGAAAAAAATCAAACAAAGTAAGTATACAAAGAAACTAACAAATAGAACAAAATAATAAACAATAAAATTAAAAAAACAATTTTAACTAATAAATTATTTTTTCTTCTCAGCTTCTGCAAACTTCACCAACAAAAAACATCAACGAAATTAAAGTCATCAACTACAACTAGTAAGTATTAATTTTTTTCCTTCTAAAGACAAAACGATACAATTTAATTAAAATAATATGTACATTTTTAATAACAAAAACATTTTGGGGCCGATTCCGATCTGGGTCGGAAAACTCTCCGACCGAGCCGGATCCGGAGAGATTTCCGACCGAGCCGGACTCCTACAGTCCGACCGAGCGAGTACGATGCGGCTGAATCCTGCCCGACTCGATTCGGTCGGACTCCCATTGAAGTCAATGGGAGCCGGTCGTACAACGCGTACATAGGCTCCCATCGACTGAATGGGTACGTCGCAAACAAGTGCGCCCCCTACAGTGTGTACGCGTCAGTGCAACTCGCACCGTACATGCATGTTTAGGGGGGACCCTTGTCCCCCCTGTGTTCGACTCGTACGGCTACGGGTGCAGGGGGGTCCGGCATGGACCCCCCAAGTCCGGCTCCGGGAGCTTTTTCGAGCCGGACGCTCCGACTCGATCCGGATGTCCGACGCGTCCATCGTACTCGCTGGGTCAGAGAACGTCTCCATTGTGTGGTGCAATTCATGTCCATACGAGTCGGTCGGAACGGTTGGGATCCGGAAACGAGTCGGTCGGAAACAACGCGTACACTCGCATCGTACTAGCTCGTTCGGACAGCTGTACGAGTCGGTCGGACAAAACGCGCCTGGCTCCTATTTTCTATGGGCGAATCCCGTTCGGTGAGCTTACGGCCGAGATCGGAATCGGCCCCTGTGCTTTCAAACCAACAGATAATATAACAGTGAATAAACAACAACCATCAATACATACCATCAACAAAAGTAAAGCAACACTAATGTAAGTATAATGTATATAACAATAATTATACTAGCATTTTTATTATTTAACATTGCATAATTATTAAACATAAAAATATATATATTCACAGATACACCCCAAAAATGACAGAAGGAGCAAAGTTCATTTAATCACAAAAGGGGAAACTAATGCTGTGCTATATGGGATACACTTATACCCAAGAAAAAGTTATTGAAAATAAAACACACTGGAAATGTGGCAAATATTATTCCAATGCCTGTTACGGGAGAGCCACTACAATAGATACCAATGTTGTAAATGTTAGAGAACACAACCATCCCCCAAATGTAACTAAAGTTGAATTAAGAGATGCCCTAGAAACAATAAGGGAAGCAAGCACAAGCTCCCAACAAACAAGCCCTCAAATACTGAAAAATGTTTTAACTAGAGTGCCAGAACATGTCACACGACATCTGCCTTCTATCCCCAATTTAAAAAGACTAATAGCAAATACTAAAAGAGCTACATCTCAAACTCCACCTATCCCTCAAACCTTTAGAGAAATTGAAATACTTCCTGAGTACACCATCACCCACAAAGAGGAAAAATTCCTTATTTATGACAACGAAAGTCATGACAAAAGAATTATAATGTTTGCAACTAATACAAATTTACAAAAACTTAAAAACTGCACAACGTGGATGATGGATGGTACCTTTAAAGTTTGCCCCAAACCATTCTATCAGCTGTACACCATCCCCGGAGAATATGAAGAGACAAATATCCCCTTTATTTACGCATTACTGCCTAATAAACAAAACACCACTTATGTAGAACTACTAACTACAATAAAACAATTCACCGAAAACTACTCTCCCCAAAGAATCATAATAGACTTTGAACAGGCAATGATTCAATCCATCCTATACCCACACACTGCAATACAAGGTTGCTATTACCATTTTAATCAGAACATATGGAGGCACCTACAGAAATCTACTTTAAGCATAGATTATTCAACAAATAGCAACTTTGCTTATCAAATTAAAAAATTAATAGCCCTGGCCTATGTCCCAACTACTGAAGTACCCAATCACTACAACTTACTTATAGAAAGTCCTTTCTATCAAGCTAATGAATCATAATTAAGTCCCTTCCTAGACTACTTCGAAGACACCTGGGTGGGAAGGTTACATAGGTAAGGGCACCGTAGACAACCTAAATTTCAGATCCCCTGGTGGAACATATACGCCAGTACTGTGGCTCAAAAAGCCAAAACAAACAAAGTGGTGGAAGGATGGCATAATGCCTTCCAAGCCACAATAGGAAGGGGACAACCAACACTGCATAAACTAATTAAAGCAATTAAAAAAGAACAGAGCTACCAAGAACTCAGACTTGAGCAATCACTAACTAAAATAGGCCCTAAACTAAGCAAACAAACTAAAACCATGTATGAACAACTGCAACATAAAACTAAGGTGCTCATTAGGATGGCGGACGGACTGGAATCCGTCCCCCATCCTGGTATAAACCGGGACTGTCCACCATACATGCGGCAGTCCCGCACACCGGATCAGGATGCGACCACCACCGTAGCGGTCGGATCCTGCATCTTAACATTGCGGTGGTTGCTGCTGACAGCAGCACCCGCCGCGATGCGAAATTGCCATGTTGTGCATTTCACAGCACTATGTGGCAGGCACCACACGGTGCCTGCCACGTGATGCTGTGAAATGTAGGGGGGGTACCATGGGTACCCCCCAAGTGCACCCTGCCCTCTCCCAACACAAGGGGGGCCCACAATGGGCCCCCAAACCCAATCCCCGCCAGCCTTCATCGTAATCTGCTAGGCACCGTCGCCATTTTACCGGTGAAGACCGCTCCGCCAGGCAATCCGGAGGAATGCCTGTAGCGGTTCCGTGGCGGACGGTCTTTGCGACCGCCACGGTCGCGGTGAGATTCCCCCCGCCATCCTAATTTGGCAGGGAAAACTCACGGTCGGTGTACGGAAGGACCGCCACCACATGGCTGGCGGTGGCGGTCCTTCCGCCATCGTAATCGACCCCTATGTTGTATCCAAATACACAAGGTCTAGAATACCTAGACATAAAAGCAAAATCAATTCTTTAAACTAAACAAAATACTAATCATAATTTAAAACATTCCAACTATAAAACATATAAACATCATAAATTGTTTTTTTAATATTTATAATTATGTCATAAAATTTGAAATATAGCAAAAATTATATGACATAATATAAATATTAAATAAAAATAAACAATAAAAAAAATAGATAATTTCCCACCCATAGTAAATAAAAATAATACTCACAGTTATGGAGCAGTAGAATATCCTCAAAAACAATAAAATCCACAGCAAACAAAATAAAATGAAATCCAGTTCATACCAAAGCCCCAAAAAAATGCAAAAATACATCTGTAAAAATAAAATCCAACGCCACAATCCTCTTAATAACGAAACCCTAAAAAACCCAAAAATAGTGTAGAAAAAAACACTCCAACAACCCAGGAAAAAAAGGAAATGTCAAATAACTTTTCTCAAACAAGAAATAACGTTTTCCTTTTTAAAAAAAAACGTGTCGGTAAATCGATCCGTTCACAAAATCCAAATTCTGTAAATAAGAAAGAAAACAACACCCACCTACAACACAAATACAAACCCACAAGCATTATTATCAACATTAAAAACACAATAATACATTTAATAAACACATAAGTAACACTACATAACATTCTAATTATACCCAACACTACGTCCAACACATAAAACACTTGGGGGCCGATTAGGATGGCGAAAGGACCACCACCGCTGGGCCGGCGGTGGTGGTCCTTCCACCATCTGACAGCAGTTTTCCCCCGCCAGATTATGATGGCGGGGGGAAATCTCAGGGAAGCGTGGGGGACGCAAAGACCGTCCGCCACGGTTCCGCAAGGCGGTCCGTTTCTGCCCGCCTTGCGGAACCAAAAGATAGGGCAGCATTGCGGCGGTGCCATAGGGATTACGATATCCCTTTCCGCCTGTCTTTTCGCGGCGGTCATCCCACCGCGAAAAGACAGGCAGAAAGGGATTCGGGGGCCCGTAGAGGGCCCCCCTTGTTGTGGGGGAAGGTGTTGCTGCACTGGGGGGGTACCCATGGTACCCCCCTGCATTTCCCTGCACTGCGTGGCAGGCACCGCGTGGTGCCTGCCATGTAGTGCAGGGTAATGCAGTGCATGCCATTTTAACATTGCGTACGGTGCTGCAGCCAGCAGCGCCGTCCGCAATGTTAAAGGCCCTGGATTCGCCCGCCAGTATGGTGGGCGCATCCTAATTGCAGTAGTGGGACCGCCGCATGTCTGGCGGGTGGTCCCAAACACCGCAACGATGGTGGGTGGACTCAGGTCCGCCCGCCATTGTAAAGAGCCCCTAAACTCCCAAAACAACACCTAACCACACCAAAAACCATCAAACAACACCCTAACAAATCTATTTACACTACTACTACCTTACCCCTACCCTAAAACTAACTTAAAAGTATATAAAATTAAACTTACCTGAAAGGGCAAAAAGCAGCTCCCAACCACGAGGTTACGTCTTCCAAAATGACCTAAAAATGAAACCGATAGAAAGAAAAGTGAGAAAAAAAATGGCGGCATAATTGAAATGAAAAAAAGACTAATTCCCCATAGAAAACAATGAAAAATATAGGATAAAATATTAAAAATAATATATACAACTTTGTGAATTGCATTGTTTTTCCTAATATTTAAAATAAATTAAAATCAATATATAAAATATACATTAACTGTTATATGATTAAAAAATATAATATTTAATGTATATTTAAATATATGTTTATTTAATGCAATATAAATGTACAAAAAATATAAAAATGTAATAAAAAATAAATATGTTGTACAAAAAATTTCTGTTACAAATATTGTAAATTCTTTAACATATTAAATATTATTTTATTAAAAATAATATTCAATATACTAAATAATAAAAGAGAACTTTGTCAAATACATGTTATTTGATTTCTCAAAAATAAAAAAATGACAATTTTTTTTTAAATGTTAAAAAGTATACAAATGTTTCTTTTTGTAATAAACCATAAAAATGAAACTGTTTATAATTAAAAAATGGAAAATACTTTCCTTTACCATTCAATGACTATGGGGCTCATTACGATGGCGGAATGATCGCCATCGCCGGGCTGGCGGTGGCAATCGTTCCGCCATCACAATGAGATTTACCCACCGCCATATTAGGATGGCGGTGGGTATCGCGTCGGACGCAAAGTCCGTCCGCCGCTGGCAATCGTAACGATTGCCTGGTGGGCAGAGCAGGGCCACTAATATGGTGGCGGTGCCTAGCAGGCACCGTCCGCCATATTAGGATGTGAGAAATGTACTATATTTCAAAAATGTTTAAAAAAAATGGTATGTATAAAAAAATATTATTTGTTTAAAATGTACACATAAAAAATAAATGTTACAAATATATTATGTTTTGTAAAAAATATTCATACCATAAAAATTATCATTTATGTTTTCATATCTTAATAAAATTTCTAACTTTAAAAAATACAAAGAATTTAATTGTGAATGAAAATATGTATGTTTTCACATAAAGAAGTGTTGGAAAAAAATAATATATCTATGTACTTATTACAATATACATATAAACTGTGCAACAATTTTTTCATAATAAATAATTAAAAATTCCTATTGAAAATTTACAAATAAAATAAACTCTGAAAAAAATGAAAATAATACCCCCTCCCCAAATTACAATCCCAACAACAAAAATAACTATACTCAACAAAACTACTTTATAATAAACCATAATATTTTACTATTCCAACTCCAAATCCAAATAAATTCAGGGAAAGTGCAAGATAGTAAACCATAATAATTTACTATTCCAACTCCAAATTCAAATAAACTCAGGGAAAGTGCTGGATAGTAAACCACAATATTTTACTATTCCAACTCCAAATCCAAATAAACTCAGGGAAAGTGCTGGATAGTAAACCATAATATTTTACTATTCCAACTCCAAATCCAAATAAACTCAGGGAAAGTGCTGCAAAATAAACCATAATAATTTACTATTTCAACTCCAAATCCAAATAAACTCAAGAAAAATGCTGGATAGTAAACCATAATAATTTACTATTCCAAATCAAATCCAAATAAACTCAGAGAAAGTGCTGGATAGTAAACCATAATAATTTACTATTCCAACTCCAAATCCAAATAAACTCAGGGAAAGTGCTGGATAGTAAACATAATAATTTACTAGTCCAACTCCAAATCCAAATAAACTCAGGGAAAGTGCTGGATAGTAAACCATAATATTTAACTATTCCAACTCAAAACAAAAACTTAAATAAAGGAAAATAATAAATAAACCCCCCCTCCCCATATTAATCTTTCAAACCCCAAAAATGTGATTATTCACATTTTTTTTTACTTATTTTAAAATAATTTTAAAAACACAAATACATTTTTACGAAAAATAAAAAAAATAAAAATTCAAATTGTCTATAAATATTACTAATTCATAAATAATAAAGAATATTTTTGATTAATTCTAAAATATCTTAAACATGTATTTAAAAATTTCAAATTTTTGATAATAATTGTAAATAATTTATTAAAATATTTAGGGGCCCATTACGATACCCGGCGTAAATAAATCCGCCAGGCATGGAATCGGCAAAATACCGCCCGCATACACCGTCTGAACACCGACCACGCCATTACGATAACACAAACCAAAAACCGCCATCGGCGGAAAAATCGCACAAAATACCGCCCGCCATCGTCCGAGTCGGAGTCAAACCGCCCGCCACGGACGGAAACACGCCCGACAACACAAAACCGCCCGCCCTCACGGCCGACACACCGCACGTGAAATTACGATCGCACCGCCATGAGCGCGGGAAAACCACAAATATACCGCCCGCCAGCGCAAACAACGCCGATGCCAATCGACACGGCAGAAACCATGGCGCCCACGTCCCTGCACAGAAACCATCCGCTCACAAAACCAATAGCACACAACATGGCCAATAAGTCCACACAGCAAGGCACGCACAAATACACAAGCACAGTACACATCCCGAAAACACCCCCTGGACAAACAAAAAATACAAAGGCCAGAACACCAGACACAACACACCTGAAAACAACAGACCATGAGGACACACCCACATAGGTAAGTA
This sequence comes from Calotriton arnoldi, assembly GCA_963921515.1. Classification (NCBI taxonomy): domain Eukaryota; kingdom Metazoa; phylum Chordata; class Amphibia; order Caudata; family Salamandridae; genus Calotriton; species Calotriton arnoldi. Next base: position 128,032 of record CAWUFW010000935.1, read on the forward strand.
CAAAAGCAGCACTCCCACAGACCACAACCCCTTGCAACATTGTAAACCAGAGAGGAGAGGAGAGGACACAGTGACACAGCAAGGACAACAGCACACCACAGAAACGCACACATCACTACCACCACTACCACCACCACCACCACCACACAACACCACCACCACCACCACCACCACCACCACCACCTCCACTACCACCAAACACCGGCACCACAAACCCCCTGCACATTACACAACACACACCGCACCAGCACCACAAACATCATGGCACCACAAAGAATGCCCAAGTTCACGCCCATGGAGCTGACGGTCATGGTCGACGAGATCATCAAGGTGTACCCACAAATCTATGGGAACATGGTCCAGCACACACCACTAGCCACCAGAAACAGAATGTGGAACCGGATCGTAGACCAGGTCAATGCAGTCGGGACCCTGCCCAGGAACAGAGTCGAGATCAACAAACGTTGGAATGACGTCAAGAGCCTGGTCAAGAAGAAGGAGGGCAAAAACAGAGAGCTGGCTGCCGTCACTGGCGGAGGGAATCCCGCGCTCTTTAAGACCTTCAAAGCGTGGGAGGAGAAGGTGCGAGTCGTAATCCATCCGGAGATCCTCGCCGGATTAGCAGGGGGAGTGGAGGCTGGTAAGTACAAACTAATGTATACCAGCACACCGCTATGTACTCACATGCACTACCACCATGCCACAGCTCCCAGGGACAAACACCCCCATGTCCAGCACACAATACACAACACATCACACACACATACAACAGACACCACCACACACAGCCCAAACAGAACAACTGTAAGATGCGTGGGGACATGTGCACACTCAGCCAGCCACGTAACCACCAACAGGTCCCCAAATATGCCAGAAGCGCCACAACGAGCACCCACCACACCCATGTGTCCGCCATAGCTGCACTAACCGACAAGTAACAGGTAAGTGGCAGGAACACAAAGTGCAGTGGGTGGGAGGGTGGACAGCCCAAGTACAAAACACACCAGGCCCCTAGTCCCACAGTACAGCAAGGAGGAGCATCCCCCACACCCCACAGCCACGTGTCAGCCACCGCAGTGCACAACGACAGCCGAAAGGTAGACATCACGGTCCACAGCAATCGGTATCAGTGGGTGTCCAGCCACCACTACGACCCACAACACCCCCCCACCCCCACAGACCTGCAACATGGAGCACCCCCGCTTAGAGCCATGTGGCATCCAGTACAGTGCACGCACGAACAACTTGCAGGTGGGAAACTGGACAGGGCTGGATTACTGGAGGCATGAGGACCGGAACACGACCAACACATGGGACATGTCACGTAGCAGACGAACACGCAGCACCGCCCACCGTCACGAACAAGTGAACAATGTGCACACGGATATGAAACACAGAGTCACACCCCACATGACCCATCACAAACACAGCAACACCCAAGGAGCCACGTCTGCATGCACAAGCCACACTGAACATAGTACCACACGGCAGCCACTGTGCAACCCATCACACACAACCGAAACACCATTGAAGACCTGTCCATGTAGCCCCCACTGCCTGTCAACCCCACACCCCACAACTACGCCTATGTAAGACAAACAACACTAGACGCAACAGAGCGGAACAACAGAAATGCACACGAACACCACTGAACCCATCAAACACACAGACACACCATGCACATACAACATACCATCCATCCCATCCGTCAGCCCCAGTCTCATGAAAGGCATGTCATCCGCACAGCTGCCACACATACAGCAGTCACGCTAAGACACATGCCCATGACCAACCATGTGCCAGAAGTCAATGAAGCGCACGACACACTGTGAGCAACAACACACAACATGCGCCACACACCCCCCGAGCACTGCAGTGATGCACATGGCACAGGGCAGCACGCACACCAAGGAGATGGGACAACTGCAATACGTTGGCTGGCACACAACTATCACTCACTCATAACGATGCGTCCAATGCCATGTCCAGTAACCACAACAGACAGCAAATATGCAGGGCATGTCAGGCATGCACACACCTCAGACCATGCACTGTCATGCTGCCACAACACATGTCACGTTCGGCACCCATGGCTCACAGCATGTACCCCAAAAGCATATCCCCTCCCAAATGCGAATCTGGGGCATGGCCCCCATGTTGCCATATGCGTTCCTAAGCGTTCCATATGAACTCCAAAAGCAAAGTAAAAACCAGACCCAGGATGGGCCAGGAGCCCGCATACACCAGAGTCACAATGAGTAGGGGCAAAGCAACACACCCATCGGCATGGCCAATCCGTCCCATGCCACATGTGCACAGCACACAGTCCCATTGCCTAGCACACACAACTACAGATGCCACAGCCACACACTCGCCTCCGGGAAACCCATGTACGAGACTGCACGAACTGCCAATGTCAGACGACTAATACATACTTCGCCAGGTGCAACACAATAACAAATCTCATTCTCTCCACAGGTGACGAACTGCTGGACGCTGGGGATGGAGACAGCAGCCAGCACAGCCAGCCTACAAGCCCCCAACGAGGACACACGGATCTGGAGGATCTGTCCACCTCTTCGGACACGGACCACCAAGCTGGCCCATCTGGCGTGGCAGGGCCCAGCCGCTCCCCAGGACCCCTCCTACCCACCAACCCATCATCCAGGGCTGCTGAACAGTCCCAGCCCCCTGCTGCCACTGTCGTTGCGGCCACTCCCACGGTCATTGCGGCCACACCCACGGTCATTGCGGCCACTACCACTGCCGCAACCGCCACCATCGCCGCACCGACCACCACCGCCACCACCACCACCACGTCTTCGCTGGCACCAGCCCCAGCGCAGGTGGTGGCCCGGCCGACTGGATCCACCCTGGGAGCCACAGCGAGGACCGCGGTATGCAATGTGGCTAGTGGGCAGGCCGGTGGCAGCAGGACTGGTAGGAGGAGCAGGGTCAGGGAAACGCCAGCCTCCCCTGGGAGCCATGCCCTGCCTCAAATGGCCAGAGTCCTTGGGGCCTATGAGGAGGCCCAAGAACAATGGGTCAGGTCTGCCACAGACACGCGGGAGGTGCTGGGGGTGCTGAGGTCCATGGACGCCCATATGGGCCGATTCGTGTCCCGTATGGACCAACTCGTGGACCTCATGGGCCAGCTGGTGGTGGCGGTGGGGTCACAGGCAAGGCCAGCAACACCACCTCCGCCACCACCTGCTAGGGCGCAGGGTCGGCCAGCAGTGTCCACATCCCCTGCGACCACAGCCAGTGAGCACACCTCACCCACCACCAGCAGGTCGCCACCACACACCCCCTCCCAAACGTGGAAGGGGCCGTCCGAAGAGGAAACAGGTCTCCCGGGAGGACTTCGCACGCACCAGTCGCAAGTGAGGCAGCCAGCCAGCCTTCCGCCAGCCTGCCTTGACCAGCCACTGCATTGACTTGCTCTACGATCCCACTCCACACAGCCAGCTGGATGGCATGTGTGTGTTGGACCATGGACATAGAACCAGTGGGTACACCCTGAGCTTCACGCAGCCATGACCGACAGCTCATTGACACTGCACGCACCACTTTTGTCATCACCTTACGCACAATCACATGTCACAGTTTGTAATAAATGCACCTTTTTCACTAACTGCTGTTTGTGCCCTGTGTTTTATTTGTACGGAATACAACGGCCACCTTGGGCGGAAAGGCACCTGATGCGTGGCATGGCAATGGAATCCGGAGGGCCTGTAGGGACCTAGGGGTGGGAGACAGAACAGGAGCACATTCAATGAGTGTGTCACACACCCATCACACAGTACATGCCAACAAGTACAAGCAATGTACACACATCGCACAGAGCAATAGGGCACAATGCCACAGTCACCGACAGTGGCATACTACCCTGGCCATGGAGCGTTGACACACAGCACGTAGTGAACAAACGGCCATCCTGACACAGCACACACACACCTGCACAGATACAGCCACATCAGCCGTCGTACATGGACACTCACCGTCAAGTGAAGTAGCGGGCGATGAGCTGCTGCCGCACATTACCAGCTTCCTCTTCTCCGCTGTCCTCCTCACTCGAGCTGTCCTGGTCTGCGGGCTGGGGCCCTGGTTGATCTCCGTCATCCACAATGAGGGGGATCTGCTTCCGAATGGCCAGATTGTGCAGCATGCAGCACGCCACCACTATCTGGCACACCTTCTGTGGGGAGTACGCCAGTGCACCCCGGTGCGGTCCAGGCACCTGAACCTGGACTTGAGGAGGCCAAAGGTACGCTCGACCACACGTCTGGTCCTCCCATGTGCCTCATTGTATCGATCGTCTGCTGGGGTGCGAGGATTCCTCAATGGACTGAGCAGCCATGCCCCATTCGGATACGCAGAGTCACCTGGGTGTGAGGGACACAGAGAACCGTTGCTATTCCAACTGGACAGGGGACAGCATCGCACAACAAGCACGCTACACCACTCCACATACTCACCGACAATACAGCCACGATCCTGTTGCAGATTGGCCATCAGTCGTGGCAAGATGCTGTTGCGCATTATGTGTGCGTCATGGGCCGAGCCTGGAAACTTTGCACACACGTGGGTGATCACCATGTCCGCACGGCACACCACTTGCACATTCAGGGAGTGCGTGTGCTTCCTGTTGCGGTACAGGTGCTCAGTGGCCTGTGGTGGAACAAGGCCAACATGTGTGCAGTCAATGGCTCCCACAACGTGTGGGATCCTGCCAAGGGCATAGAATGCACCCTTCACTGCCGCCAATTCACGAGCCCTGGGGAAGCGGATGTACCTGTTCCGGTAAAGCATCATGGCTGCCAGTACATCCCTCAGCACCTTGCTGAACATGGGCTGGGACATCCCACCTCCACTGCCCACTGTGTGCTGGAATGACCCAGTGGCGAAGAAATGCATGGCGGCCATCACCTTAGCCGTGGGGGTGACAGCAGTCGGATACACCCTGCGGGGACGGAGATGGGGCTCTAACATGGCACACAGTCGATGCAGGGTTGGCCTGTCCAGCCGAAACTTCCTGATAACCTCTGTATCGTCCATGTCCGCCAGCAGTTGGTATGGGCGGTCAATGTTCGGTCTCCGCCTGGGTAAAATGGCAGAGGACACATGTCAAAGCAACACAACACATAGCAATTGCGCATTCACATCACTGACATGACTGAGCAAGCACATGTGCCACAGCCCAGCTGTCAAGCTGGGACGGCACGGCCACAATACACTTACACAGATCTCCCAACAATGGCAATGGCAAGTGAGACATACCACTGCCATGGTCATGCACATGGGGATCTAGGCCCCAATGACTTGCGGGGCGTGCTGATGGGGACTGACTGCATATTCGTCAAGCGGCAACGCCACGGCGACATGAGTGTCTGCTGAGCATGGAACTGCTTCCGAGGCTGGATGAGTATGGCACACGACGACGACGATGTGGGCACGGGCTGAGCGGCCAATACAAGTGGGACCTGTGGCACGAGGGGAAATGAGACAGTAGTAGGTGTCAGCACTGCACCCTATGTACAGCACTGTACGGATCACAGCTCCCGAAACATTGACAGGTGTCCACATTGACAGCCCCATGCCAAGACGGCTGTGTGCTTGCAGTCACACGTCACAGGTGAGAGGTTACATTGCACGCGCCAGGTGGCAGACGTACATGGTGGGAGCTGGCATGTGTGTGCATGTGTCTCCTGTTCAGGATCCACCAGATGGGCGCTGACTCTGTACTGACCATTGGACACAGCATGTTCCGTGGTAGGCTTGTGTGTGTGGGATGGTGGCACTGGATGTGCCTCCGTTGGGTGGGGGGCCATGCACAGGGCGGGTACGTCGATGATTGCGCATTGTTGGTCACGGTGGGTGCACCTACTAAGATGTGTTGCCCTGTGTTCAATTCCTATGTCCGCATGATGATGGACTGTGGATGTGGGCAGACTACACATTGGTCGATGTGCTGTCTATATGCATGTGCCTTCACACCAGGCACAGCTGCCCCTGCACATGTGACCCCTGCTGGACTCGCTGCTGGGTCTGTGGAGCTGATGCACCTTCTGCGCGTGGGGCGGACAGCACTCCTCACTTCCCTCATTGCGCATGTCATGTCTTTGCCGCAGGTGACATGGATCATGGAGGGCCCACATGTACGCGTGGGTAGGCAACACATGATTGTTCACTGGTCGCCACCCCCAGTCAGTGTTTCGAATGGGAAGGTTGTCGTGCTGGTGGTATGTTCGATGTGGCGGATGGGCGGGCCTAGGTGCGGGCTTACATTCCGGACATGGGGGGTAGTTGAATTGGCGACTAGTTGCAGTACACACGGGACACGTCGCTTCCTTTCCACATCTGGGTCATCCCTTGTACTAACTGACAGTGATACAGTCATCTTCGCCCCAGCCCTCATGTCCTCCCCTCGCCCCCCAATATGCATGCTCACCTGCGAGGCTAGCGCTTGCACAGGCAGCCCCAAGCTCGCACCAGAGAGGGCAAGGAGTGTATGTGTGGGTCCAGTTGCACGAGTGGGCTGTCTCAGGGTATGATGTGTGGCGGGACGCCGTCCACCTGCGTGGTGCCCCAAATGGAGACCCGGCCTGCATGGACTATGCATCACAGTCTTCGCCTTCCGGATCCGCCACCTGCGACACCCAGTGGCTGTGGCTGCCCTTGCGGCCAGGCCGCGTCCGTCTGTGGCTGATGGCCCACACATTCACTCTTTGGCCTCTCTGGGGAGGGCTCGGGGGTGGTGGCGCACGCGCTTGCACTTAGTCGCAATGGCATGTGGCGTGGTTGGTATGATGGGCAATGGATGGGATGGTGCGAGCCACCTCCCGTGACGTCAGTGCTGCTCGTGCTGTGGTGCGTCCCCCTACACTTCCATGTGACTTGTGCCATGCTAGACGTTGAGGTTCTATTGCCTGCGTGATATGACCAGGAGGAGCGCGAGGAGACCTCTCACACACCATGCTCCACTGCCATCCCGTGCCCTGTATCGCCAGTGCGGATTGACTATGTTGGGGTTACACCTGGTCGACTGGGGCTGTGTGTGCCTTGTCAAGGGGCATGGTGGGCGCACAACAGGATCCAGCTTGTCCACAGAGGGTGGGCTGAGGTGCGCCTGGTACCGCTTTGTACGTGTGCCCGGCTGCTGTGCACACACGTGTTCACTCCCCCCGACAGGTGTCCTCTCACAATGCCCAGGGAAGCGGTGGTGTACTGTTCATGACCCCTCCCAACACGGCGTGCTCCAACTTGTCATGTGCGCATCTACCCGTCGCACCCACCCACCTGAGCACTGCGTCCATACGACTTCACACGACACATGTGTGTCTTCCACAGTAGTGCTACTCATTTGCGTTGACATCCAATACCAGTGGACTACATGGTCATGTCACGACTGCCGTGTACTTCACATACTCTCATCCTCTCTCATTCGTACTTGTGAAATGAGTCAGCGGAGACAGTTCTGGTTTCAAACATTATATTGAGTCTTCTGTCCTCTGTGATGCAGTATAGTGGACACTACTGGCAGCGGAATACATGTTGGGGATATACTGAGCATGATTGCAAATGGGATAGGGTGTGGGGTTACATGTGATTGGCTGTTGCATGTGGGATGTGGGCTTCAGAGTGACATCTGCTTGGCCAAGGCTGTGCTAATGTACATTTACGTATAGCTGCGGAGCTGCGGACTTTGACACAGACGGTATACATGTAGCCTACCAGACCGCTCGGCATCATGGGCACAGTCCATCTCAGTTCCATGTGACAGGTTTGCTGCGGTTGTTCCTCATGCACGCGTGCATGTGAGATGACATCAGGGCATGTGCTTGCGTGCATGCAGCGGCGTGCCACTTGTTGTTGCACTGTGGTGGTTACTGGACATGTCACAGTCACTGGGGTCGTGTTGTTGTTGTATGCACTTGTCGTCCATGCAAAGGTCCTGGTATGGGATTCCCGGGGCGGGGGTGGGAGGGGTGCAGCACCCACAGACTCCAGGCGACCTATTCATGTCCACTGAGCGGTGTGTGTGTCCATGGGCGCTGGATCCATGTCGTGTCCTGGTTGTACGTGCAGTTCCGTCCATGTGGGTGCGATGCACAGAGCCCATGCCACTGCCTCCCACGATGCATGCGGTGTTCCTGGATGTGATGGGGAACAGTGTGCATGTCCCGGTCATATCCGATGTCATGGCGATGTCGTTGATGGTGTGGTTACAGTTGCCGGTCGTTTGGTTTGGCTGTTGTGGTGGTGACTGGCCAGTCCGTGCGGAAGCTGAGCATGGGTGCGGGGTTGGACTTCATAGGTCACTCGGGGAACCTGCGTTGTGGTCCGACGTATTTACAGGTTGTCAGGTATGCGATGCCGTCCAGCAGGGCTTCCATGTCATTGGTGGTGTACATGTTTGCCAGCCAATGAAGCGGATGGTGGCTGTCAAGGTGTTGTTCGTAGGTTGTCCCTTGGAGGACCATGATGGGGCATGCTGGGTGACATTCGATGTAGCTGTTCTCGATGATCCGTCGTGTGGAGGCACAGTGGTCCCATTTCAGTGCGGGTGCGATGTTGGCCACATACGCCATGCCCCCATAGGCAGAGCAGGCCCTGTCGTGTGCGTCCAGAGGGAGGAGTAGTGGTAGCAGGTCCGCCTTCAGACATGCCGGGTTGGAGAGGCATATCTCGACGGGATGCTGGTAGGGACACCTCCGACAGTAGAAGACGGGCATGACGCAGCTGAACAATGTGATGCGGTAAGTCAGTCGGTAACTTACGTTCAGCAGGGACAGGAGATCGCATCCCAATGTATGGAACAGGTTGGTTTTGTACAGCTTGAGCTCTTCGGCGTAGTTGGGTAGGTGTGTTGCGGTTGCCATTTCGCAGCGGTTCGTAGAGGTGGCGTGCTCCGGCTGTGTGTGCAGTCTGCAATGTGCACGCTCCGGGGTTGCTGTGAGCTCTGTGTAGTCGTGGGGAGACAGGACTTGTGTTCTGTTTGCTTGTTTGGAGGACACGGGCCCTCTTCCCACATGCTTCTCAGACAGTTCAAGGTCGGTGCTGTGTGACTCCTTCCAATTAACTTGCATGTGGCCGACATGGGGGAGTGTTTTCTTGTTTCTTCCCCGTCCGTTGTGTGCTTCTGTGATATGCGCTATCTGCCCTGTGGTCGGTCTCCTCGGCATGCCTGTGTTGGTCTATTCTTGGACAATGGCTGTATTCACCGGCTTCTGTCGTAGGGCTGTGGTTTCGGTGTTGGAATGGAAGGTCATTCAGTGCTGTCTGCTCTCCCTTGTGTGGGCGGCAGGCTGCCTTTCCGCTCTGCGTTGGGCCTTGTGTGTGGATGTAATTCTTGGGCCACCTGTTGTCGGTCCCCGGGCTCTTTGGTGTTCCGTTTTATATGTCTTGTTCATATGTGCAGGGTGGTATGGGTTTTCCAGTGTGGTACTGGCGTTCCTCTTCCCGAAGGGGCCCTGCTTCTCCTAGTTGGTGTTGCCGCCGCTGTGTGCTACGCCATGTTTGTTACACTGGGGTGTGTCCTGCTGTTGCGTGTCTTCACTGACATGTGTGCGTCGGTTGTGTGGCGTTGGGTGTTGTCCGTGAATTGGGCGTTGGGGACATGTCTGTGGCCGGCCTGTCACGTGTCATGTGCGTTCGGGGTGGGGCTGATGTGTGTGCTGCTTGGTTGTGTCCCTGTGTCTGTGTGCGACGCATGCATGGCGCTGCGGTTGGCCTCTGCGTTGTGCGCATGTGTGGCGGCGTCATCGGCGCTTTGTGGCCGTGACGGGGTGGTTGGTTCCTAGTCCCAGGTGGTGTGTACACATGTGTTCCGCGATGTTAGGATTTGGCCTGTGTGTCATATGTGGATGCGATGGTGGATGTGTAGTGTACACGCGCTGGTGGGGGGTTGTCCGCTTTTTCCGCCCTTGCACTGTGTGCGCTGTTTGCGTGCACTTGTTGTGTGTGTGCCTACCTGCGTCTCCGCGGTGCGTTGCGTCCTTGGTGGTGCATCAGCAGAAGCATGGGGAGGGCCTGCAGTGCTGGATTCATGCTCGGGATGCCGCTTCTTCGTTTTCCGTGCTCTGCGTCCGTGTTACCGCCTCTCTTTCACGTGCGGTGTCTCTTAGCCGTGGGAGCCGTTTGTTTGCGGCATCGTAATTTATACGCCGGGCGGGACGTGTTTCGTCGGACGGTGTGTGTCAGTTGGGCTGCGCTGCTACGTGTACGGGCGCACTTTGATGGCGGACGGTGTTGCTGGCTTGCCGGCGGTGTTTGGCCTGCTTTTCGCATCGTAATTGGGCGGGCGTGTGGACTGCTGCGTGCCGGCGGTAACTGGTGGTTTTTGCATCCGCCAGCACGGCGGTTGTGCTTCCGCCCGCCATCGTAATGAGCCCCTTAAATATTAATATTTTTTTTTTATAATTTCGAAATATTTACTCAAAAATTTCACTACCAGTTTTTTCAAATTTACAAAATTCATTTTTTTATCAAAACAATATTTTCAATTTACTCCCCACCCTTATCCCCTATAAACCCAAAATCCCGCTAATAAAATATATACAAAATGTAATAATATATAATTTTTTCATCTACATTTTTAAATTACTCCCCACCCTTATCCCCTATAAACCCAACATCCCACTCCTAAAATAAAAACAAACTTAATTTTTCTAAAATAAATTAATCAACATTTTTAAATTACTCCCCACCCTTATCCCCTATAAACCCAACATCCCGCTCCTAAAATTTATATTAAAAAAAAACATTAATTGAACATAAAAAAATATTTAAACATTATAAATGTACTAATACAAATTTACTTAAAAATAAAAAAAATTAGAACATATTTTAATAACATCAATATTTTTACCTTAGATATTTACAAATTCGATATATTCTAAAAAAACATTATTTTCTAACATCCATAATACTTACCTCAATAATTAAAACAATCGATATTCTTACCTCGATTTTCTTGCATGTCGATATTTTTGCATTGATATTCTTTCTCTGCACCCTTCTGATGAGGGTGTTCTGGGAGAGAGTGTACAAAGCCCCAAAGAGGTCGAGCAGGGGGAGGACTGCTGTTTCTCCTTGGTCCAGGATGATTCAAATGTCGGCGGAGCTGCAATGAGTGCTGTTTCAGTGCTGTGGTTCTTTCTGAATCCTGATTAGGGGGTCGATTCCGATCTCGGCCAGAAGCGCACCTAACAGCATTCGTCCGGAAAAAAACCAAGCCGAACGCGTGTTTCCCGACCGATTCGGACAGTCGTCCGAACGAACAAGTACGACGCGCATAACAGCCCAGATTCTGAGCGAGCCGTACTCACCCATGTCAGCTCCTGTTCCCCGCCCGAGCCGGATCCGTAAACGTCCAATCGAGTCGCACGGAACCAAATACACAGCACCTTCCGGCCGGACTAGTACGATGCGCACTCCGTACTCGCCGAACTGGTCGCTACGTCCGACACGTCAGAGCTTTCGGGAGAGCTGCACATAAGCTCCGATTCGCGCCACAAGATGATCCACGGCTACGAGACGAACAAGCCAGCGACGAGTACGAGTCGAAGCCACGAGAAACCCGAACGAGACGAACAAACCATGAATCCCATCGCGCAGGTCCTACCAATACTCTACATCTATTACCGGGACCGGTACGGACGCGTACGGCGAAGACGGTAAGTCAAACACCCACTACACAAACAAACCACATGTACCCAACATATGTCACACACACATAGGGATGCAGAAATGACGTACACCAGCAACAGCAGAACCATAGGGGCGTGATGGCTACCACCAATGCCATACACACCCATAGGGGGATGGATGCCTACCACCACCCCTACTCAGGGGGGCCTGGATGCCTACCACCAACACCACCCCTACTCATGGGGGGCTGGATGCCTACCACTACCACCACCCCTACTGAGGGGGGACTGGATGCCTACCACTACCACCACCACCCCTACTCAGGGGGGCCTGGATGCCTACCACTACCACCACCCCTACTCAGGGGGGCCTGGATGCCTGTCACTACTACCATCCCCACTAATAGGGGGATGGATGCCTACCACTACCACCACCCCTACTCAGGGGGGGCTGGATGCCTACCACTACCACCACCCCTACTCAGAGGGGCATGGACGCCTGTCACTACTACCATCCCCACTAATAGGGGGATGGATGCCTACCACTACCACCACCCCTACTCAGGGGGGCCTGGATGCCTACCACTACCACCACCCCTACTCAGGGGGGGCTGGATGCCTGTCACTACCACCACCCCTACTCAGGGGGGCCTGGATACCTACCACCACCACCACCCCTACTCAGGGGGGGCTGGATGCCTGTCACTACTACCAACCCCACTCATAGGGGCCTGGATGCCTACCACTACCACCACCCCAACTCAGGGGGGCTGGATGCCTGTCACTACTACCAACACCACTCATAGGGGGATGGATGCCTACCACCAACACCACGCCTACTCATGGGGGCTGGATGCCTACCACTACCACCACCCCTACTCAGGGGGCCTGGATGCCTACCACCACCACCACCACCCCTACTCAGGGGGCCTGGATGCCTACCACTACCACCACCCCTACTCAGGGGGCCTGGATGCCTGTCACTACTACCATCCCCACTAATAGGGGGATGGATGCCTACCACTACCACCACCCCTACTCAGGGGGGGCTGGATGCCTACCACTACCACCACCCCTACTCAGGAGTGCCTGGACGCCTGTCACTACTACCACCCCTACTCAGGGGGGGCTGGATGCCTGTGACTACCACCACCCCTACTCAGGGGGGCCTGGATGCCTACCACTACCACCACCCCTACTCAGGGGGGGCTGGATGCCTGTCACTACCACCACCCCTACTCAGGGGGGCCTGGATACCTACCACCACCACCACCCCTACTCAGGGGGGGCTGGATGCCTGTCACTACTACCAACCCCACTCATAGGGGCCTGGATGCCTACCACTACCACCACCCCAACTCAGGGGGGGCTGGATGCCTGTCACTACTACCAACACCACTCATAGGGGGATGGATGCCTACCACCAACACCACGCCTACTCATGGGGGGCTGGATGCCTACCACTACCACCACCCCTACTCAGGGGGGCCTGGATGCCTACCACCACCACCACCACCCCTACTCAGGGGGGCCTGGATGCCTACCACTACCACCACCCCTACTCAGGGGGGCCTGGATGCCTGTCACTACTACCATCCCCACTAATAGGGGGATGGATGCCTACCACTACCACCACCCCTACTCAGGGGGGGCTGGATGCCTACCACTACCACCACCCCTACTCAGGGGTGCCTGGACGCCTGTCACTACTACCACCCCTACTCAGGGGGGGCTGGATGCCTGTCACTACCACCACCCCTACTCAGGGGGGCCTGGATACCTACCACCACCACCACCCCTACTCAGGGGGGGCTGGATGCCTGTCACTACTACCAACCCCACTCATAGGGGCCTGGATGCCTACCACTACCACCACCCCAACTCAGGGGGGGCTGGATGCCTGTCACTACTACCAACCCCACTCATAGGGGGATGGATGCCTACCACCAACACCACCCCTACTCATGGGGGGCTGGATGCCTACCACTACCACCACCCTTACTCAGGGGTGCCTGGATGCCTACCACCACCACCACCCCTACTCAGGGGGGCCTGGATGCCTACCACTACCACCACCCCTACTCAGGGGGGCCTGGATGCCTACCACCACCACCACCCCTACTCAGGGGGGCCTGGATGCCTGTCACTACTACCATCCCCACTAATAGGGGGATGGATGCCTACCACTACCACCACCCCTACTCAGGGGGGGCTGGATGCCTGTCACTACCACCACCCCTACTCAAGGGGGCCTGGATACCTACCACCACCACCACCCCTACTCAGGGGGGGCTGGATGCCTGTCACTACTACCAACCCCACTCATAGGGGCCTGGATGCCTACCACTACCACCACCCCAACTCAGGGGGGCTGGATGCCTGTCACTACTACCAACCCCACTCATAGGGGGATGGATGCCTACCACTACCACAACCCCTACTCAGGGGGGGCTGGATGCCTGTCACTACTACCATCCCCACTAATAGGGGGATGGATGCCTACCACTACCACCACCACTACTCAGGGGGGCCTGGATGCCTACCACTACCACCATCCCCACTCATAGGGGGATGAATGTCTACCACCCACACCACCCCTAAACATAGGACGGGAAATGCATGACACAACCAGCATACTCCAACATAAGGAATGTCTGAAAATACATCCCACCAACACCATGACAAGCGTGTGTAGTCTGTGTCAAATGCCCACAACACTGAACATGTAATTGAGCATACAATGTGACCCCCTATCACATGTGTCACACATAAATGTGTGTGGGCTCCACAATGCAAGCAGACCATGACCACTGTGGGAATGGGGTATAACACCCCATCATCACAGTGACCAAAAGGTAAGTGTGGAGTCCTTAGCTGAAGCATATTTTGAACATTGTGGCAATGGGGTCTAAACCCCCATCATCACAGTGACCAAAATGTAAGTGTGGGGTCCATACCTGAGGCACATTTTGAACATTGTGGCAATGGGGTCTAAACCCCCATCACCACAGTGACCAAAAGGTAAGTGTGGGGTCCATAGCTGAAGCACATTTTGAACACTGTGGCAATGGGGTCTAAACCCCCATCATCACAGTGAGCAAAAGGTAAGTGTGGGGTCCATAGCTGAAGCACATTTTGAACACTGTGGCAATGGGGTCTAAACCCCCATCATCACAGTGACCAAAATGTAAGCGTGGGGTCCATAGCTGAAGCACATTTTGAACACTGTGGCAATGGGGTCTAAACCCCCATCATCACAGTGAGCAAAAGGTAAGCGTGGGGTCCATAGCTGAAGCACATTTTGAACATTGTGGCAATGGGGTCTAAACCCCCATCATCACAGTGACCAAAATGTAAGTGTGGGGTCCATAGCTGAAGCACATTTTGAACATTGTGGCAATGGGGTCTAAACCCCCATCATCACAGTGACCAAAATGTAAGTGTGGGGTCCATACCTGAGGCACATTTTGAACATTGTGGCAATGGGGTCTAAACCCCCATCACCACAGTGACCAAAAGGTAAGAGTTGTCATGGAAAAAGCTGCAACTGCCAAACAGCATGGATGATCCCTGGTCACAGAACAACAAATACATCAGTGGCAAAGTAGTGCTTGTGTCCCATAGCAACATACATTGGGTGAGGCAAACAGTGCAGTGCCAATAAGATATACCTTTGGCCATGTGCAGACAAACATCACCCATGGGGGCTGACATTTGCAACATTCCTCAATAACACAATGACAGAAGTGACCATCATAATGCAGCCCCACATATCTGCACCAATGGACACACAAATGTAGATATCCTTTGGAGACTGTAGATGTCAGGAGAACAAATACCATACCATGGCAGCCAAGGGACATACAAACCATGATCATTGTGCTGACTGATGACCTAGGAGTCCCAGGGACAGCAGGGGAAAGCCAACAAACAACATACAGCCAATGGCACACTAAAGATATGCCAATGCAGTGGTGCAGATGCACAAACACAAACAGGCAGCCTCACACTGCAGATCAAACACAACAGGTGATGGGGGTGTGCCAGTGTCCCCAGGCAACCACACAACACATGAGGAGGCCTGAATCACAATTACACAGATGTGTATACAGTGCCACACAAAAGTAACTCATGGATCGGATTCCCCTATGTGGGCAAACAGGCATTGTTAGATGAGAGGGAGCCCAAATTACACATGTCACACAAGCTTGTCGGAACAGCAAATAACACAGCAAGAGACAGACCCACCACAGCACTACCTCCAGGGACCCCACATCGTGTTGACCGTGGCCTGCATGATAATACCACTGTGATGACAAAGCTAGATGTCGTTCACACTGTGAACCACAGTCATGTGTCCTGAGCAACAAACTACCATCACACCTACACAAGCACAAATCAATCAGCACGGCCTGTCAGCCAAGGCCAACATGGAGGTAGGGGTCTAGCCGTGCAACAACTCTCATTTGCACACACTCAACACCACACACCTTGATCTCCACCAATGTGCAGCAGTGAAGCTCACATGGACTGGTGACATTGCACATGCACCCATGACAATCCATGGGGTGGTTGTGGGAACTAAGGTGCAGAAATCCATCACACCTGGCCAGTCAACAAGACTCGTGAATGTCTGACACACTGCACAGTACGCTGTACATGGGCATGACGTGAAATCCACCACAATCAATGTGATCCCGGACACAGTCACACACCAATGAAGAAGTCAAGGTCACCCACAAAGAACACACATAGACAACTTCCAACATTGCAGCTCTGACCCAGAGGAGTGGCAGCAGTCACACACATAACGTGTCACAATCACTGAAAGCTAACACAAACTGTAAATTACATGACTTGTGTAACCAACAAGTGCCAAGGGGAATCCTGACTGTGTCTCATCTGCGTTTGCCCACAAACTCAGCCCTGACAGCAAACACACCTATGGATGACACCCTGATGACCAGTAATGTGCCATGCACCCACATCCCAGAGAACCCAGTGCGAAGATTTGGGTGGTACATAGGTCAACTCAGCAAGCATCACAAACAGGAACATCACTAGGGATCCCAGCCTGTGTTGCAAAACGGAAGTGAACACACACAGACATGCTCACACAACACACACCTTGGGCTCAGGCAATGTCATGGAATTACACACTGCCATGAGGGCACTCCACTCCTGTGTAAGGAAAGCTGTGCCATACGTTGTCTCTGCAGGGCTCTATCATATCAGCAGTACACTTGGTCACTCAGTCAACAATTAGCACAAAATGAAGGCTCTCGTCACATCAGCCTGGTCATGGGAGTGTCACCGACACCATCTGCACAGATCCAACACACATGTATAGCAAGTTGCACTGATCACACAGATGAGTCCTTCCCCATTGATGCCCAAACTTGCATGTCCAGTGGAGATGGTCACACGGTCAGGGAAATAGACAAATTGAACAATGGCAAGCACAACAGATGTGCAGGGGTGTAAGCCACAGATGTGATATTGCAAATAAAAGTAGGAAATCCCATTGCCAAATATTGAAAACATGACACCCTCATATTGCTGCAAAGGATGACATGGATACACACCAGGATAGGACACATTCCCCCTGGACCACATGGGGTCCTGCACAGTAACACTTCATTTCCCTGATATCAAAAATCACCATCAGTGCAGCAAGGGCACGGTTAGCATCATCAACATCATGTACATCAGAAGCAAAACCACTAGAGAACAGAAAGTAGCTTTATTCAGCATTTGTGTGTGAAGAAGTGAAAGTCCAGAATATAACAAAGGCCAATGGCCAGTCCATAACAAGAGTCCAAACAGGGTGACAGTGCCAGATGTCACCCTTTGCTTGCCTGCACAGCTACACATCAGGGACATTCCCCTCGGAGTGGCATACGGGGGGCAGGCCAGGCACCGCAGGGACAGGATCAGGGCTCACCAGAAGGAGGCAGGGAAGGGGTGGTGGGTGCTGGAGAGTCACTGACAACTGCAGTGGAGGTATCTGACATGGTGTGTGCCAGCACAACTGGGGGCTTGAGTCAGATGGTGTGGGTGCCGGTACGACTGCAGTGGGCCGTGCAGATGGAGTGGACAGGTTCCCCACTGCAGTGCCCAAGTCAGACCGGGTGGTAGTGGACTCCACTGCAGTGCCTATCTCCAGGGGAGTAGAATGTGGTTCAGGTAAGGTGGGCAGGACAGAGGGGGAGGACACGCTCTCCACACCAGTGGCACAAACAAGCGCAGCGGGGGGTGTGGTGCTGGAAGAGCAAGTGGTAGGGGGAGAAGGCCGGATCATTTTGGGGATGGTGTATCTGTGGGTGGGGGAACCTGGGGCAGGGTGTGGTGGGGGAAACTGTGGAGTGGGGACCTGAGGGATGGAGGAAAGAGACTTGGTGGTTGAGCTGCAGGGTGGCGGCGGGGTCTTGCTCTTCTGGGTCCGGGGGGACTTGCGGATGGGGGCCTCAGTCTGTCTGCACCTGGGGGAGGGTGTCCGGGGGTGAGGGGCACTCCCCTCTGTGTGGGTGGACTTCCTCTTCCCCTGTAAGCTGGATCAGCTGGATTGGAGGGGAAGAGTCCGAGGTCACAGAGGAAGAGCTGCTGTGTAGGTGGGGTTGCAGGTGAGGCAAGGGAAAGGGCCTTGGAGGGAGAGGTATCGGAGGACTGCGGAGTGACTGTGGATGCCTGTGTGTGTGTATGTACCCCATCCCCTGTGGGTGTGGTATCAGTCCCCTGAGGATGCCTGCGTGCACGTCTTGTTTTTATAGTGGGTGTGTCTGTGCTGCTCGTGTCTGTGTGTTTGGGTGAATGTGCAGGTGTGCATGTGCTTGGGACAGGTAGGGTGCCAGGAAGTGTGGATGGGGCAGAGGTAGGAGGGGTGAGGGACTGTTGGAGGAGGGACACTGCTGCCGTCAGGGAGGAGTCCATGGACCTATTGCTCCTCTGTAGGGCAGACATGCCCGATGAGATGCCCTCCATAAACGACACCAGCTGAGTCAACAGAGTGGTGTGGGCATGGAGGACACTCAGCATTGCTGTCTGCCCTACATGGAGCTGGCGAAGTAGGTACACAGACTCCTCACTCAGGGCAGCAGGGGACACAGGGGCAGGGGCTGCGGTGCCTGGCACGAAGGAGACACGCTCCCGAACACGGGAGCCTCCACGGACCTCTGGAATGGGAGCCGATGGGAGGGCGGTGGTGGTGGTGGTGGTGGTGGTGGCGGGGACAGCAATAGTAGCTGGGGTGTGGTGGCTGCTGATACCCGCCTCCACAAGGGAGTCATCCTCCGAGCTCCTGTGGTCCTCAGCTGAGGTGGATGGTGCTGAGGACTCCTCGGTGTGGCTCCCCTTGCCCTCTGTGCCACTGGGTCCCTCCGACCACTCATCGGCTGCTGACCCAGTCTGGCTCAGTGGCTCCTCCTGGTCCGTGGAGCTGTCTCCTCCTGTGGCCGTGGATGTATCTGCAAACAATTAGGGAAACAGACAGACATCAGTCACCTGCACTGACCGCACAAAACCACAGTAAGTACAGCACATTACAGAGCAAGCCCTGGCATCCTTAGTTGAACATTGCCAAAAGTGCCCAAACAGAGTAGGAGAAGCCAATTGTCAGTCTGATGGTCAACCATGGCACTCACATCCCTCCTGGCCTTGCACCCATCGGTCTGGTGTCTGTCGGATGGCAATACACCAGTGTGGAAGGTACACGAAGGAGCCACATTGAGGCCCCATCAAGCGGCACAGCCACGACCTTCACGAATGAATTCAATAAATCAAATTCATGTTTGACTCCTCAATTATTCCATATGTTTCTCCATTATTTTTCACCTTTTCACGCTCACGCACATCCTTCCGTGATCGTTATGAGCAGCAACATTTTAAAACTGTGTGATGGATTATAACGACGTGAAAAGGAGTTGTAATGGAGGACCGGTTTGAGCACAGGCAAATCAACAGATGTCACGATACCCCTGACGAAGGGAACATCCCGAAATGCATTGGGTGATTTTAAATAAAATCGTGACATGAGGAAGCATGTAATTCTCCTGTGTTTTTTGTGAAAAACCACGATTAAAGATGAGAATGAATAGAATGAATTGAAAAAAATCAGGAGAAAAGGTGAAAAATAATGGAGAAACATATGGAATAATTGAGGAGTCAAACATGAATTTGATTTATTGAATTCATTCGTGAAGGTCGTGGCTGTGCCGCTTGATGGGGCCTCAATGTGGCTCCTTCGTGTACCTTCTACATTGCAGCGCAATTGGGCGGAGCGCGGAGCAAGTGTGCACGCCAACAGTGTTTAAATTACGGAGTACATTAAGCTTGGAGTACAGACAATAACGGAGTACAATGGTGTGCATCTCACCACTTCTGATTTGCATTTGAATACACCAGTGTGGACACATGCACCACCTACACAGTAGTTGGACAGTGCAGAGAACACGGGGAAGTATGTGAACATGCACACATCACAACTCTTGCCACTGAGTCAGTACAGGTGTCCGGATAAAGGGATGGCCAGAGTCTATTTTGAAATGCATGTGATGCATACCAGCACCAGACACCATGATGCACCCATGTCCTGATTGTCAATGCCACAATGGGGTGCATGTAGCACGTCACTCCCCTGCAGGATCACTCTTAGGAAGTTTAACGCCATGGCACAGGCATGCCTGCAAAGTCATACATCACTGTCTCCAGTCACATGGGCAGGGCAGCCAGACAACAACAGTCTGCACTGTGTCACAATCCTAGGTCATGGGGAATGCAAGTCCAGTAGCCTGCAAGTGCACATGTCCATCCCCCACAAACCACATCATCTGAACTCTCATTTGTCCACGTCATACCAATTGGACATATGGGAGACATGAAACACAACCCTCGGAACATGAGCACCTCACAATCTGCTGTGAATGGGAAACAGCTGCCTGAACTTCACAGTCGCATACCCCAGTATGCACGGTCAAGTGATCAAACACCTATATGTCACACAAGTATCGTCTCCTATGGTCACATCTCCGTTGGCATGCTGAGCCCTAACCGATAAACACCCCAGTAGTCCTGACAACAAAGCCACAGCACAATGACACAGAGGCAGACACCTGAGGGAACATTTCACTGAGCACAACGTGTCAGCTGATACACGGGAGTGGGAGTAAAGAGTGTATTGTATGGCCTGGAGTAGGGATGACTGTCCTGCTCCACGTGAAAGAGGGATGAGCCCTGGACAGTAGGCAGGTGGCTAAGCATGTGTGACACACTTGATATACATACTCCTGAGGCCCAAACATTGTTCCCAACCGCAGCATGAGTGTGTGCCAAATACCCCAGGCACATGTGGTGAATCAGATCAGCAATTGGACCACATATCAAAGTAACACGCAGATTACATGTCAGAACCCAGGCATTGTGTAAGCAATGGGCCCACCCATGAATCCCACCACAGAGTTACGGGTACAAATGCTGTCCCCCACCTTGAGCTAAGCAATATGCAAGGACACAGTACCCAAGTGACACAATTTCCTGACTGTAAGGGCCACACCTGGGTATCAGATGAGGAGTGGGCAGTGCACAATTGAGGGACATGGGTCCTGGACCACATAACTGATGTACTGTTGAAGTTTAACCAGGCCAGAGAAGGGCACATAGCATGTCAGACAAAGCTCACAGTGCAGTCATGGACTCACCCCCTCCTTGCTGCTGTCTGCCCTTCAGCTGCCCATCCAGATCAGGGAAGACCACCGCCAGGATACTGAGCATGTGGGGGTCAGGGTCTGGTGTCCGCCCCTCCTGCGAGGAGGCGACAGCTTCAGCTGGACCCTTGCGATCCTCCGGGTCCAGCCCCGAAGGTCCTGCCACCTCTTCTGGCAGTTGCGGATCCGGCGCTTGTAGACCCCCACACACCTTACTACCCGGGCGATGTCCAGCCATATTTCCTGCTTCTGGTGGGCATCAACCTGTGAGGATGACAAAGTGTAAAGGCCATTACTACACATGCAACAAATCCGTGCATCACACATTTGGATATACATGTCTCAATCACAGGGGCACATGTTGTACACGGGCAGTGCAAGGATGGCTATGAACAGTTTGCCAGCAGTTACTACATGGTATCATTGCCTGGGAAGTCAAACCTTGTTTAAATGCACTGTTACTGCACTATACCTGTTCAGTGCATGTAACTACACACTATGGGGGGTGAGAACTACTCAGTGAGCCTGCTAGCCAGTGGCGTGCAGACTGTAAGTCTGGCTAGTCAGACAACATGCACATTTGTAAGGCAGTGGACAGCACACTCACCTGCTCCCCTTTTATCCCATACAGCTTGCTGTACTGTGGAAGGAGGCTGTCCAGCAGGGCCTGGTTCTCCTCAAGGCTGAAGGCTGGGGCTCTCTCCACAGTACGTGCCATTGCAGGATCCAGAGGATGCAGAGACAGCAGCAGTGGTGGTGGCAGATGTCGTCCTGGAGCATGTAGTGCAGGCAAGTGAGCTCTCAGGGGAACAGCCAGCATTATATGTGTGCTGCTGAGGCAGATACTGTCCCATGTGTCCAAAGTGATAGGTCCAAGTCGTTTGCATCTTCTGAATCTGGCCAATCCATGGAATTGCACCACTTACACACGCCCACAGCATCCTTCAAAAGTTCAACTTCATGACACCCATGCATTTGCAACATTGTTGTGGGTGGCCAACTGAATTCACAGCATCAGACCCGTTAAACTTTCGAAAACGCGTCCGTTGCCATGCCAGGCCATAGCCAATGCATGTGCACCGATCGGTCCATTGCTGTACAACGCGTATTCCGGGTACAACGCGTACCCGCTCACAACAGATTCAATGGCCAGTGCGTGCACACCGATCGGTCCATTGCTGTACAACGCGTACCCGCACACAACAGATTCAATGGCCAGTGCGTGCACACCGATCGGTCCATTGCTGTACAACGCGTATTCTGGGTACAACGCGTACCCGCACACAACAGATTCAATGGCCAGTGCGTGCACACCGATCGGTCCATTGCTGTACAACGCGTATTCCGAGTACAACGCGTACCCGCTCACAACAGATTCAATGGCCAGTGCGTGCACACCGATCGGTCCATTGCTGTACAACGCCGTACCCGCACACAACAGATTCAATGGCCAGTGCGTGCACACCGATCGGTCCATTGCTGTACAACGCGTATTCCGGGTACAACGCGTACCCGCTCACAACAGATTCAATGGCCAGTGCGTGCACACCGATCGGTCCATTGCTGTACAAGGCGTACCCGCACACAACACATTCAATGGCCAGTGCGTGCACACCGATCGGTCCATTGCTGTACAACGCGTACCCGCACACAACAGATTCAATGGCCAGTGCGTGCACACCGATCAGTCCATTGCTGTACAACGCGTATTCCGGGTACAACGCGTACCCGCACACAACAGATTCAATGGCCAGTGTGTGCACACCGATCGGTCCATTGCTGTACAACACGTACCCGCACACAACAGATTCAATGGCCAGTGCGTGCACACCGATCGGTCCATTGCTGTACAACGCGTATTCCGGGTACAACGCGTACCCACTCACAACAGATTCAATGGCCAGTGCGTGCACACCGATCGGTCCATTGCTGTACAACGCGTACCCGCACACAACAGATTCAATGGCCAGTGCGTGCACACCGATCGGTCCATTGCTGTACAACGGGTATTCCGGGTACAGGTCCATTGCTGTACAACGCGTACCCGCACACAACAGATTCAATGGCCAGTGCGTGCACACCGATCGGTCCATTGCTGTACAACGCGTATTCCGGGTACAACGCGTACCCGCTCACAACAGATTCAATGGCCAGTGCGTGCACACCGATCGGCCCATTGCTGTACGACGCTTCCCTGTACAGGTCACTCGCATATGTCACCATGCTTGTCACTGGTGAACGTATGCCAGTAACATATACTTGCCAGGGACTCAGGGGCACACCTACAACACCACAGCCTGTCCACACTGTATCCTAAGGCATGTAAGGCTGCATTACCTTTTCTGTGTATGGGGGTCAACATGTGGTTTTCGGGGTGGCACTTGGGGGCAGCCACTCCCAGGCTGTGCACGTGTTCATGGGGACAGGTTCCTTTGTGTGTTGTGCACATGACCACTGTGATGTGCAACTGTTCACTTCAGAGCATGTGGCATGGTCACATTTCACGGTTGTGTATGTGTATGTCATGTCACATACCCCCTGAGTCCCATGTGGGACGGTATGTACGTCACAGGGTGACCCATTGCCACAATAGTGATGGCCCTCCACAGTCTGTGTGCATGTTGTGTTTACAATGTCTCTGATTCCATGTGCACAATGGGAGACAGTCTCCACATCCACGTTGTTTGTGCATGGACTTTGATGTTGTGCGTGTGTGTGTCACAGACGTCCATGTCTGTCCTGCCGAGGCAACAGGGACCACTACCTGTGGGGGGTCATGGTTGTTTTGCTGTGGTGTATTCATGATGCACCATGTCATGCCAGTGTCCATGTGGCAATACAGGGTCCCTGGGAATCTACCTGTCAATGAGCTGTGATGCCTGGGGCACATCTGTCCTCACATGTCACTGTGGTGTGTGTTTGGAACGTGACAGCAGTACATGGGTACTGTGACACAGCCTAATGATATCCCATAGCACAACCTGGGACTTGTTGAGGACACATGTTGAACTGTGATGTTAGATGTTGTCCATTTCGGTGCCATACATGTCCTTACGAACGGCACACACATCATGTACTTGTGTCTCGTAATGATGTATCATGTGATATTGAGTCTTGTCTATGCCACATATGTGGGGTGACTGACAATCTTTCTTTCTTCACCTATGCACTGCAGGGCACCAGCTGTCCATAGACCATTCCCTGACCTTGCAACGATGGTGGAACGTGACTGCATCCGACGGTACCGCTTCACCAGGCAGCTGATTGAGGATTTGGCAGTGCGCTTGGCCCCACATTTGCAACCTGGCCGGCCGTACCCTACAGCGCTGACCCCCAAGGTGAAGGTGATGGCAGCCCTACACTTCTTTGCCACCGGTACCTTTCAACACACTGTGGCATCTGCTGGTGGGATGTCACAGACTATGTTCAGCCGTGTGCTACGCGATATTTTGGAGGCAATGTTGAGATGCCTGAACCAGTACATCTATTTCCCTAAATGTCAACAACTCACTGACGTCGAGAGTGACTTCTATGCCCTGGGGAGGATGCCACATGTCATTGACTCCATTGATGGGACACATGTGGCTTTGGTACCACCACAGGCACATGAGCAGGCATACAGGAACCGTAAACATTATCACTCGATCAATGCTCTGGTGGTATGTCTTGCAGATATGAGCATCTCACATGTGTGGGCACGTTTCCCTGGTTCGGCACACGATGCCTTTGTGATGAGGAGTAGTCGCATCCCGAGGATGATGTCACAGATGCGGAACCAGCGTGCCTGGCTTGTCGGTGTGTACTGACTTTGTACCATTGTGTGTGTTCTGCTATTTTGTATTCCGCCCTCTTTTCCAACTCAGCTAATGTGCAATTGTCTGTCTGTAGGTGACTCCGGATACCCCAACATGCCGTGGTTGCTGACACCCCTCAGGAACCCTGTGACACCAGCCCAGATGCGCTACAATGAGGCACATGGTCGGACCAGGAGAGTGATCGAGCGGACATTTGGTCTCCTGAAGAGCCGCTTCCGCTGCCTGGACAAGACAGGAGGGGCCCTCCCATATGCCCCAGCAAAGGTGTGCAAGATTGTCATCGTCTGCTGCATGCTACACAACCTGGCAGTGCGGAAGGAGTTGCCTCTCATCCAGGATGACGATGACCAACATCCGCCACCTGTGGAGGATCCTGGCCTGGGCCACGATGCCAGTGATGATGATGATGATGAGGGTGATGTCCGCACACAGCTCATCACCAACTTCTTCAGCTGAATGTGAGTATCCAGAGATGTCATGTCAATGATTTGAGTTTGCATGATATGTGTTGGTGGTGCTCTGTTGCTGTTTGAGTGTGGCCATGTGCTACTTGACTGGATGCGTGCAGCGATGTGTCCTTACAGGTAGTCTGTACTCCCCAACAGTGTTGACATGCTAACTTGGTTTTGTGTAGGTATCTTGTGACATGTATTGGGCATGAGTATTGCAGTTCTGTCCTGTTCTTCAGTGCTTTTGACTGTGTGTCATGTCTGTCCTTCACAGGGTGCTTTCAGAGTTGTTTGGTCAACTCGGATCCCCCGACACCATGATTCAACTTCCAGGGTGGAAGCAGTCGTTTCCCTACAGGTGATGTGCCCCACACCCCTGGACTTTCTTTCTTCTACACTTGTTGACTGTGTGGCCACTGCCACGTGGGATTACCTTGCATCTGTAGTGGAAACAATATGTTGCAAATGTGTAATAAACCTGTGCTTCACTTTGGGATGTGCATTGTCTGTGGTCACACTTCTGACTGACATTTGCTTACTGCACCTGTGGGCTAGTTAACACAGACTCTGAATAGGTGTGGTGTCTGTGCATTCCACAATATTTCCTGGCAACATCAGTGTAGGCGATGAGTCCGATGGCCCTGGTGTCTATGTGTTGTGTAGCCCTAGTGGTGTGTCTCCCTCATATGTGTCACGTCGCCATGACTCACATGACGGCGTTGAAGTTGCTGTGGCAGTTAGCATGCACGGTGTCATTTAGCAGATCATCATCTCCGTGACAATAACAACGTTGGAATCACAACAGAGTCAAGTATGGTGTATTGGTGAGTTTATTACATACATGTGTGAGGTTAGTGCACAGGATGGTGGGTGCTGTACATTGGGATTGGGATCCAAAGTTCCCAGGTGAGTTGGAAGTCTCGGTAGCAGAAATGTCCAGGGTAAAGACAACAGTGATCTGATACATTGGTCCAACTTGAACTCCCCATGTCATGTGGGTGAGTTGTGTTGCATTCAACAGGGTGAACAGTTTGCACACAAAGGAGAATTTCCAGAACAGGTGTTGGCTTCCTGGGGGATGTACATGGCCATCGACCTCTCAGTTTTCCTTCCTCGGACGACCCCTCTTCTTTGGGGGGGACCCTCACGTGCAGGCTGCTGCGGTGCAGGGGACTCTCCGCCAGAGTCCTCCTCCCTCCCTGTGGCAGTTGCAGGTGTTGCAGCACCAGATGTTGTGGGCACACAGGGAGGTGTGGCCATGTTGGTGCTAATCTGGCGGAGGCATGTCAATATGTCCCTATGCACCGCTGTCAGTTCTTGCAATGTGTCCCACTTGGACTCCATGCCAGACATGTGTGTCTCCACACGGGCCATGTGTGTCTCCACACGGGACATGTGTGAGTCCAAGCGGGCATGATGGGCAGCCTGCTGCTGTTGAATGTCCTTGAGGATCCCCACTACCTGGGTGACCTCTCCGGTGCTATTCTGGTACGCATCAGCAATGCGTACCAGTTGTGGGTCATCATGCAGTCCAGACCCCTCTGCAAACAGCGACCTATGTCTACCACCCCTCCCACCACCCCTGGCAACACGTGCAGGACCTGCGGTGGCACGCACAGGTGTCCCTAGGCCTCCTTGGGGTTGTTACTGGGGTCGTTGTCCGTAGCTCGACGTTGGGCCAGGGTCCCTGTGCTGTTGTCATTGGTGGTCCTTGGTCTGTCCGTGTCGGCGGGGGTGGTCTGTGTGTTGGCAGTTGTTGGAGGAGTGGGTGCAGGGGGTGCAGATGTTGGTCCTGCTGGTGCTGCATGATGACTCACGTCGGAGGGGCCAGGTGGGTCTTCGCCATCCGAGGAGGGCAGAGGATGTTCCACACCAGTGCGCTCAGTGTCCCCCGGTGCCTGGGACTGGGACTCCTCATCGTCTGCTGCTGTGTCCCCTTCATCACCTGTTTTTAGAAGAGACACACAATGTATGTTATGTTTCTACAGGCATCAATGGTTCACCCACCTGACAGTTGTGACTGTACCTCTGGATGCGGCCCTGTACAATGCATTGACCTAAGTTGTCACAATAAGAGGTTGATATTGGTGTAGCACATTGTCCTGCAAACCTGAGGCATTTAAATGTGAATGTTGAGGTGTGTGCATGGCCAGCATTGGTTGTATTTGGTGGACATCCGGCCCTCCTTCTCCACCCAGCCCAGTTATCCCACCATGAAGCATGCCACCCTTGCAGTGGGTTCAGGTTGACTCTCAGGATGTCAGTCAGTGGTGTCCTGCTGTTGGTTGGTGCCCAGGTCCCAGCAGGGCCTGGTACTCCCCTCAACAGAGCACCATTGTCAGCCATCTTGTCAGTTGTTTTCCACTCCCTGTGATGTGAGCATGGTTCATAGTGGTGTTGATGGGCCAATTGTGAGGGTGACCAATGTCTGTGACTACAACTCCCATCATGCTATTGCCTACACCCCCCTTCCCAGCATGCCCATACTTCCTTCCTTTTGAGTGGACTTCACTGTGTGTGAGTGTGACAGCAATGGCAAGATGGCTGACAGTGTGGTCCTGTTGTTTGTTGGTGCACAGTTCCCAGCATGGCCTTGGGCTCCCCACAGCTGAGGCCAGTGTCAGACATCTTTGAAGTGGCTTTTCACTCCCTGTGAGGTGTGCATGCTTCAGTGCTAGCTTGCTGGGCCATGTGGGTGGGGGATGTTGAGCTGTGACTACCACTCCCATCATGCTATTGCCTACAACCCCCTTCCCAGCATGCCCATACTTCCTTCCTTTTGAGTGGACTTCAGTGTGTGTGAGTGTGACAGCAATGGCAAGATGGCTGACAGTGTGGTCCTGTTGTTTGTTGGTGCACAGTTCCCAGCAGGGCCGTGTGCTCCCTACAGCAGTACCCAGTTTCAGCCATCTTGTCAGTTGTTTTCCACTCCCTGTGATGTGAGCATGGTTCATAGTGGTGTTGATGGGCCAATTGTGAGGGTGACCAATGTCTGTGACTACAACTCCCATCATGCTATTGCCTACACCCCCTTCCCAGCATGCCCATACTTCCTTCCTTTTGAGTGGACTTCACTGTGTGTGAGTGTGACAGCAATGGCAAGATGGCTGACAGTGTGGTCCTGTTGTTTGTTGGTGCACAGTTCCCAGCATGGCCTTGGGCCCCCCAAAGCTGAGGCCAGTGTCAGACATCTTTGAAGTGGCTTTTCACTCCCTGTGAGGTGTGCATGCTTCAGTGCTAGCTTGCTGGGCCATGTGGGTGGGGGATGTTGAGCTGTGACTACCACTCCCATCATGCTATTGCCTACAACCCCCTTCCCAGCATGCCCATACTTCCTTCCTTTTGACTCTGCTTCCCTGTGGGATAGTGTGCCTGTGCTGCCAGGATGGCTGACGGTGTTGTCCTGGCGTTTGTTTGGCTACAAGTCCCAAAAGTGTCCCTGTGCTTCACACAGCATGACCCAGTGTGGTGGTTCTTTGTGGGATATTAAATTAAAGTGTGAGGCATTGCATTCTCCCAGGTGAGTTGTGTGGAGTTTGTGTTAAGGGGGTGTGTGGGAAATGCTGCTTGTAACTATGGTCAGAGCTGTCAGTCCTCCTTCCCACCCAGCCAGATATCCCACCATGGAACGTGCTTCCATTGCAGGGAGTGCAATTTGGCAATCAGGATGTCAGTCAGTGGTGTCCTGCTGTTGGTTGGTGCACAGTTCCCAGCAGGGCCTTGTGCTCCCCACAGCAGTCCCCAGTGTCCGCCATCTTGTCAGTTGTTTTCCACTCCCTGTGATGTGAGCATGGTTCAGAGTGGTGTTGATGGGCCAATTGTGAGGGTGACCAATATCTGTGACTACAACTCCCATCATGCTATTGCCTACACCCCCCTTCCCAGCATGCCCATACTTCCTTCCTTTTGGGTGGACTTCACTGTGTGTGAGTGTGACAGCAATGGCAAGATGGCTGACAGTGTGTTCCTGTTGTTTGTTGGTGCCCAGTTCCCAGCAGGGCCTTGTGCTCCCCACAGCAGTACCCAGTGTCAGCCATCTTGTCAGTCCTTTTCAACTCCCTGTGATATGTGCATGGTTGAGAGTGGTGTTGATGGGCCAATTGTGAGGCTGACCATTATCTGTGACTACAACTCCCATCATGCTATTGCCTACACTGACTTCACCAGCATACCCAGAATTCTTTCCTTTCAGTGAGCTTCCCTGTGAGGTGGTGTTCTGGTGGTGGCAACATATGTGACTGGTAGTTTGTTATATTTGTGCCACTGGCTTGCTCTATTTATTGTTAGGTTTGTACCTGTCATGACACTGTTACATATCACTATGAGATGGCAGGTATTGTGTTTCTCTGACTAACATAGTCATCTTGGTATGATTATCTTTTGGTTGCTGTGGATTTGCTAAGGGTGCATGGTTTGACTATCCCCTTGACAGTGATGTGTGTGTATTGCCACACAATATTGGGTATATTAGTTGTGTACTCACCAGGCTCTGGGATGTTTGTTAGTCCATATACGCTCACTGGTGGTAGGATGGCCCGCACCTTCTCCTCCCTGGGCCTGAGGTATAGTGGTTTGGCAGGAGGGCCACTGCCGGTGCGCTGACTCACGATGTAATCCTTCTTTAGTAGGTCCCTGACCCTCCTGCGCACGTCATACCACCTGTTCTGGATGTCTTCCTTTGTGCGCAAACATGGTGATTGTGCGTTGACCCTGTCGACGATCCTCTCCCACATCTTGGTTTTCTGCGACATGGGGGTCTGTTGGACTAATGTACCAAACAAGTGTGGCTCTACCCTGAGGATCTCATCTACCAGGACTTCCAATTCACTGTCTAGGAACTTATGATTCTTCTTTGGGGGCATGGTGATGGGTGGTGGTGGTGATTGATGTGTGTGTGTGTGCAAGTGAGGGTGTGTGTGTGTGGGTTTGCTGTGTGTATGTGAGGGTGCTATTTGTTGAGGTGCTGATGGTGTGTGGCTTGTGTGATGGATGAGCTGTGGGTGTGTCTGTGGTTGCTGTGTGTTGGTGTTCTGTGCTGGCAGGTCAGTTGAATTTGCAAAGGATCATGGTAGGGATTTGTGGCCTTTATATAGGTGGAGTTGGGGGTGTGTCCTTGTTCCCTGTTTTTTCCCCCCTGTATTTATTGACTTTGTAATTGCATGTTTGGCCCTTTTTTTTGTATTTTTCCCTTTGTATTTTTTGTGCATGGAGGAGACGTTCTTCTGACCGAGTAGGACGCTGCTGTTGTCTCGTGCCAGCTTCTCCGTGTCGTTCACGCTGTGTTTCTGCTAGGTTTATTGTGCGACGTACGCGTCGGTCGCGGTGTATTGGGTTGTTTCGGATGGGTTTTGTATGCGTGTTGGTCGTGCGGCTTGGTCTCCGTGCGACTCGGTCTGGTTTTCCACGCATTGCATCGTACTGCGCGGGTCGGAGTTCGCGGGTACGTTTCGTTCGGGTTCATTCCTGGTGCATGTCGGTCGGTTCGATTTGCGTGGTTTCCCGGCCGGATAGCTTGTTTCCGTCCGGTTCTGTCGTTCGGCTTGTGTTCCGTACGAGTCGGTCGTGATTCACATGCATTTCATCGTACTACCCAGGTCGGGCTGTGCAGGTACGTGTCGGTCGGACTTTATTCCCGTACCAAGTCGGTCGGTACGTTTTCCGGCCCGAATCGGAATCGGCCCCTAAGTGTTGTCTAGAAGATGGTGAAGACTGAGGGGGGGTTGTGAGTTGACTGTTGTTAGAAATTGGGTCTTTAGTTTGCAGAGGTACGCAACCTGTCCAAGTAGGGACCAAAATCCTAGTCAGGGTAAGTGAGATACACTCTACAAATTAACCTGTGCTCACCCTGTGGTAGCCCGGCACAGAGCAGTCAGGCTTAACTGAAGAGACAATGTGTAAAGTATTTATACAAAGCAACACACAGTAACACAATGAAAATTCCACAAAACACTCCACACCACGTTAGAAAAGCAATTATGATTTTGTAAATAAAACAAGAAGAAACTACAAAAATCCAATGAATAGAAGTTGAGATATGAATTTTTTAAGATTAAAAGTAAAAATAGCACTTAGAAGCAATAAGCGCCGAAGGGGGTTATCTGGTTGAGCTAGACCGGGGCAAAGTCAAGAGTTCAGGCTGACCACGATTGAGCACTGAGACAGATACAGGAGCTGTGTAAGGCCCACTGAATAAAGTACCTTGATCCTGGTCACAACAGTGAGATGCTGGGCGCAGCCAAGCAATG
The DNA here is from genome assembly GCA_963921515.1 of Calotriton arnoldi. NCBI lineage: Eukaryota > Metazoa > Chordata > Amphibia > Caudata > Salamandridae > Calotriton > Calotriton arnoldi. The sequence continues at coordinate 159,890 of CAWUFW010000935.1, forward strand.
CGTCGGTGTTGATGCGCTGAGCCAAGAGGCGTTGGTTCTTTAGATGATGCACCAGGTTTCTCCACGCAGTTGAGGGGATGCGTCGATCTGCCCACACTGCAGCAGCGGTGATGCGGTTGTTCCGATGGGTCGGTTTTTTAGGCAAATCGCTGTTCCAAGTGCGATGCGCCGATTCTGCTCCCACAACAGGATCGATGCATCGGTTATGCTACACGCAGACTGAATATGCATTGATTTTACTGGTGCAAGAACCTGGGTCCACTTCCAATGGACCGGGCTCAGGAGTAGGTGGTGAGACTTTGATATCCCTGAATCTCAAGCATCAGGAAGCAAGCCAACAAGTCCTTGAAGATCACTCTGGGTTCAAGGCAGAGTCCGGCTCTCCCTTAGCAGGGTCAGAGAGCAACAGGCAGGAGGGCAGCACAGCAGAAAAGCAATGCTTCCAGGGCAGCAGTGTGAAAGTGCTTGTAGCAGCACAGCAGTCCTTTTGACGGAGATTCTTTACAGGTCCAGAAGTGTCTGATTTGGGGGGTCAAAAACCCAGTACTTATATCCAGTTGTGCCTTTGAAATGGGAGTGACTTCAAAGAAGGGTCTTTGAAGTGCACAGAAGTTATTACTTCTTAGTCCTGGCTCCAGACTCACTTCAAGGGGGATAATCAACCCTTTGTGTGGGGACAGGGCACTGCCCATTATTATTAGTAACTTATAGTGCACACAGCTAACTCGAGGGGTTTCCCGGTATGAGGAAAGTACAGATGGAAGGTCCCAGGACAGAGACTTAGAATAGCCATGACTTCAGATTTTTGCGGAAGGTGAAAAATGACTTACAGTTTCTGAGAGCGTCTGGCAGAGAATTCCCTAATTTAGGGCCTAAGCAGGCAAAGGACTGGCCTTTCATACTGGTTAGGCAGAACCTTTGAACGATGAACAAAGCTTGATTCGAGGATCTCAATGACCGAGTTGGCTGATAGGGAGTTGCAAGTTTCTGGATGTAGCATGGTGCCATGCCATTCCAAATTTGGCCTTGAACATGTAGCACAGTGCTTTGAACTAGATACATTTGGAAAACTTAAGCCAATACAATTTCTGTAGCAGATGAGAGAATGAAGCATATTTGGGCAAGCAAAGCAGCAGCATTTTGAACAATTTGTAAGCGATGACAGAAGCCTTGTCCTTACCCAGGTACAACACATTGCCATAATCCAATCTGGATATGACCAAAGCCTAAATTACAGTCCTTTGGACAACTAGGGGAATTAGCCAAAGGATTTTTTCAGCCATTTAAGGACTGCAAAGCAGGTGGCAGTTAATTTAGCTACATGTGGCTTCATGGAGAGTTTTTTGTCGATAAGAAAACCCAGATTTTTCACCTTGGAAAAATGAATAGTTGGAGTCCCGAAGAATTCTGGCCAATGTCGTGGGCCCCAAAGGAAGATGTTGTTATCCAGAACCATAACCTCAGTCTTGTCGCCATTAAGTTTAAGTGAGTTTTTATTCATCCATGGCGAAATTTTACTCAGGCCCATGTGTAACAAGGCCAGGTCATGGCTCTGTGTCAAAGATAATGAAAAGATGATCTGACTATCATCGGCATATGAGAAGAGGGTAAGGCCGTAGCTCTCTCTTAAATCCCTCAGAGGGCTGATATAGATGTTAAAGAATAAGGGGCTCAAAATGGAGCCCTGCGGAACTCCGGAGGTCAGAGCCTGTGATTTAGATTTTACATTGTCCGAAAGACCTGGAATGTACTGTCCTTTAGGAAGGAGACAAGCCACCCCAAGGCTGATACTTGCTTCAAGTCCTAATGACTCCAATCTGTTAACCAGAATAGAGTGAGAAATCGTGCCAAACGCAGCACTCAAATCCCACAGAATGAGTGTGTACGTACCTCCCTTATCCATATATTGCCTTAGATGTTCCGTCATGCCAAGAAGGACAGATTCAGTGCTATGCTCAGCCCTGAAGCCTGACAGTGAGGAGTGAAGGAAATTATGAGCCTCAACAAAAGTGGTGAACTCGGCGTTAACATGTTTTAACCAGAATTTTGGAGAATACTGGTAGCAGGGAGATAGGGCGGAAATTCGACAGACAGGAAGGGTCCAGATTGGCTTTTTTCTGAAGGGGGAGGACTAAAGCGTGTTTCCATCTCTGAGGCACACACCCTTCACTCAGTGATGTATTGAGGAGCTCCGTGATCGTAGTTGCAATTGACATTTCCAGCAGTCTAAGCTTATCTGATGGGAGAGGATCCAAGGGGGAACCTGTTGTAATAGACATTAACGCAGCCGAAAAGGATGCAACATCCAAGGGAGGCTATTTTGTTTAGTTTGACGGCACACTCTGTCTTAGTTGCCAGATAGTTAGCCTCCACTAAAGATGCATTAAAGGCCTCCTTATTAAAATTGACACCTACTTGCAGGGAATCTTTCTCCATCTGTAGGTGAATCTTTTCCACTTTGTGAGTGAAAAATAAGGCTAGTTCATCACATTGGCACTGTAAAAGAGAGGGCGTCAGTGAGATGTTGCTAGCATCTGATAGATCTTTCACCACTTTGAAGAGTATCTTCTGACAGTGCTGGGCCTTGTTTATTTTTTATGTATAGTACATAGGGCATCATTACGATGGCGGGCGGACAAAGTCCGCCCACCACCGCAACGGAATGCGGGACCGTCCGCAAGGGGTGCGGCGGTCCCGCACCTGAGATTAGGATGCCACCGCCACCGTGGCAGTGGCAAGCCCTATTCCCAGCATTGTGGCGGGCGGTGCTCACAGCACCGCCCGCCACAATGCTGGGAATAGACGTCGTGCATTGGCATGCACAAGGTGACAGGCACCGCGCGGTGCCTGCCACTTCGTCCATGCCAATGCAGGGGGGTACCATAGGTACCCCCCATGTGCACCCCCCACACCTCCAACTTCCTGGGGGCCCGCTACAGGCCCCCAAAGGCAAAGACCACATGCCTTTCCATGGTGGCAACGCAGCCATGGGAAGGCACATCTCCGCCTGCATGCTAATATGGATGGCAGTGTCTTGCAGACACCGCCACCATATTAACCATGTTTTCCGCCGGTCGACGAGTCGACCGGCGGAAAAGCAGCGGACGGTCTTTCCGTCCGCCGCGGACCCCCCAGCCATCCTAATATGGCGGGGGTCTTTGCAGTGTGGATGGCGGGCGGATTGCGCCCGCCGGGCCGGCGGTGACTACCGCCGGCAGGGGCGATCCGCCCGCTATCATAATGACCCCCTTAGTGCGGGCAGACTTACAGGAGGCATGATACGTTTTTTGTAATTCTCTATATTCAGATTTAGCATCTGTGTCATATGACTTTACATTCAGGTCTAAGTTTCAGTTCCTCCCTCCCATCTGCCCAGGATGAGCCATCAGGATTTAAATGGGCACTCAGACACACCTAACCTTCCTTTTTGCGTGGCTGTCTAGAGGGAATGCACAAAGTCGAGCTGTCACCCACCCCAGACGCATATTGGAGTAGGCGGCAGGGACACAGAGCTTTAAGAACAGAGAAATACTAACGTTCTAAAAGTGGTATTTCTAAAATAGTAATGTTAAATCAAACTTTACCAGTAAAGAGGATTCATTATTACCATCCCAGATATATGAAACATGACAGAACGGCTCCTTCTCAATCAGGAATTACAGCTTAAAAGTGTTATAATGAATTCCCAGTGTTAACCTATGGGAGGAGTAGGCCTCACAGTAGTGAAAAACAAATGTGGCTGTTTTTAACTACCAGGAAATGCAAAACTTAATATTACATGTCCTACCTTTTGGTTACACAGCACCCTGCCCTAAGGGCCTCCTAGGGCCCACCTTAGGGTGATTTATATGTAATAAAAGGGGAGATTAAGGCTTTTCAATGGGTTTTAAATGCAAAGTCGACATTGCAGTAAAGCTGCACACACAGGCTCAGCAGTGGCATGCCTGAGACATACTTGCAGAGCTACTTAAGTGGATAGCACAAGCAGTAGTGCAGGCCCACTTGTAGCATTTAATTTACAGGCCCTGAGCACATGTTTTGCACTTTACTAGGGACGTATAAGTAAATTAAATATGCCAATTGTGGGTACACCAATGTTACCATGTTTAGGGGAGAAACACATGCATGTTAGCACTGTTTAGCAGTGGTAAAGTGCTCAGAGTCCGAAGGCCAACAAAAAGAGGAGGTAAGTAGCAAAAATGGTTTTGGGAAAGACCACCCTAAGGCTGACAGGTCTAACACTTGTTGATGGCCTTCTCAATAACTTTGGCTGGATAGGAGAGCAGGGAGATGGGTTGGAAGTTGCTCAGTTGATTCGGGTCAGCTGTGGAAGGTGCTGATTTCTGCAAGTTTCCATTCTTTCGGGAAAATGGCGGATGCGAAGGAGGTATTGATGATGTGGGTCATGTTGGTTGTGAGTGGTGATGTTTCCAGTCTGTAGATGTGGTGGAAGCCTGGGCCAGCTGGGGACCCTGAGTGGATAGTCTGCATGAGTGTTGATATGTCATATCTGACGAGGGTTGTCCATTCGGTCAGGTGACCGTCTTGTTTGGTGGTGGGTAGGTTAGTGATGAGTTCTCTTGGGTTTGGTTGGTGTACAAAGATGCTGTAGGTCTTTGCGATTTTCCTGTGGAAGACGTTGATAGGTTGTTACAGAGGTGTTGGTAGACAGTGATGTTGTTGACAGTGGCTGAGGCGAAATCCTTGACGACCGAGAAGATCTCTTTGCAGCTGTTGTAGGTGCCTTCAATCTGGTCCACTAGTGCTTTTTTCTTGGTGTCTCTTATTTGCTCGTGATAGCATCTGAGTTCAGCCTTCTAGGTAGTTCTGTTGGTGGTGTCGCGGCTGGTTGTCCATTTCCTTTCTAGCTGTTTACAGTGTCGTTTGGTGTCTCAGAGGTCTTCTACATGCCAACTGGCCTACTTGCTTGATCTACTATGCTTGTTCAGTTTGATGAGTGTGCGGAAGTATGCACAGTTCTTGATCCAGTTGTTGAAGTTGTTGATGTCATTCTCGAGGTGTCTGTGGAGTTAGGTTGATCTGTGCTGATGGTGCTGAGCCAGTCTGCTTCTGTGATTTTGCGCCAGCTGTGCCTTGGAGTGCTGAACACCCCTGGTAGGGGTGCTGAATTGAGGTGTGTTGATTTGGAAGTGGATGATGGAGGGGCTGGTACAGGTGAGTAGTGTGGTGGAGTTGTATTTGATGTTGTCACTTGAGGTGAAGATGGGGTCCAGTGTGTGCCCTGTGGTGTGTGTTGGTTCTAAGGTGAGCTGGGTGAGTCTAACATTGCTCAAGCTTTCGTGGAGTGCTGTGGAGTAGGGGTCATTTTTATCTTCCATGTGAAAGTTGGTGTCACAGAGGAGAAAGTAGGTTCTGGAGTTAATGGTGAGTGGGGTGACGGACTCGGTGATGAGGTTAGTAAAGGTGGCTCATAGTCCAGGTGGTTGGTAGGCAAGGGTTCCGTTCAGGGTGACGTTTTTGGAAATTTGCAGCTTGAAGCGCAGGTGTTCCATAAATAGGCTGGCTTTCTCTCTGGATGGTGTGCATTTGATGGATTCCTTGTAGATGATAGTGAGTCCTCCTCCTGGCTTGTGAAACCGCTCATGTCGACTGATCGTGTAATCCGCTGAGATTGCGGTGGCAATGTCATTAGCCAATGAGCGGTTGAGCCAGATCTCTGTAATGAAGAGAATGTTGGGTGCGTCCCATATTTCGGTTGTGTGTTTGCATTGTCTATCTCATCTCCCTCTCAAATTCATGTCTCTCTTACCTCACCTCTCTCTCATAATTCATTTCTCTCCAGTTTATCTCTCTCTGCCAAACCTCTCAATCTACCTTTCCATTTGTACTGTTTATTGCCTCTACACCTCTGCTCTGTGTGTTTCCTCTTTCTTACCTCTCTGACTACCTTACACCTTTCTTGCTTTTTGCTCTGCTCTCTATAAATACACCTCTCTCATCTCTCTGTATCTCCTTCTCTATTACAACTATCCCATCTTCTTCACTTCTGTTTCTGTCACTCTCTTTATACCTCTCTACCCCTCTCTCTATCCCATATCTCTTACTGCTTCAACTTTCTTAAGTCTATTTCTCTTACTACCTAACCTCTCAATTTGCCTCTCTCTTAATTGTCTACCTCAGCTCTCCACCTCCCATCTATACTTTAACCTCTGTTAATTTTGTTGCCATTGCCACTACCTTACTCCTTTCTTCCTACCTCTCATTCACTTGATCTTTTCTCTATCATAACCCTCTAACTTCCCTCTCTCTCATGCCTCTCTGTACTTCCTTATTGGTTTCAAATACCCTAAGCACTGCATTGCTTTCTTTACATTCTGTATATTTCACCTGCCACTCTCTTCAATAGAAAGCTCTGACACCATCAAAGTTGTCAGTTTCAGAAATGATTCCTAAATTGGAGATGATGTTGCCAACCTGAACCTGTGGAGCCTAGGCTGGTGCCATGCTGGACATCAGGGCTTAGGCCTGCATCATAGGCGTTGAGGTCCAGCGTGAAGGATGGGCTGAGGCTGAACTCGTTAAGGAGGTACCACTGGAGGGCCCACTGGTAAAAGTCCAATTTGAGGCCTCAACAAATCCATGGGCACCAGAGGGACCAAGAGTCAGAAATAACTGCAGCTTCACCTCTTTAGAGGCCTCAGTGACACCAGCTTTCACAAGGAAGAAAGGAGTAAGGTTGTGGCAATGGTAACAAAATTAACAGAGGTTAAAGTATAGATGCCAAGGATTTAGTAACTATTGAGGTAGAGATGACATACAATTAAGTATGTAAAAGGAAATGGGTAAAGTAGAGAAAGGTGCAGTGGAAAGAAAGGGAAGAAGTAGAGAGAGAGTAGCAAGGTAGCCAGAAGGAGGTAAGACTAAGTTAGAAGGAATTAGGCAGATATTTAGAGTGAATTCAACGGTCGAGCGGAATAGTCTGTTTCCTTGCTAAGCCCAGCCATGAGCCATGTGCTGAGCACATGCAGACTGGCTCTCGGAAGACTGGACATGGGCCTACTGCTCAAGTAGCGTGCAGCAGGGGAAGCTCGTGCTCCACGCTGTGCACGCTCCAACGGGCTTGAGAGGAAGCTGCTCTACAAATGAATCACTGACACTGCAGCCGCCCAAGTGAAAGCGGTTGAGTGCATGATGCCAGCCTAGTTCAACATTTGCAATTTCTGAAAGTCTCCTGCTGTTGCCTGGGGTGTGTCTAATTCACAGTGAGGCCTAGACCCCTGCGCTCACCTCCCTTTACCCAGAGTAAACAACTAGCAAGGCCCCCAGGCAGGCACTACTAAAAATACGCGACTGGGCACCTGGTAGAACTATAAATAACTCCTGCCAATGCAGGGCACTCGGGACGCTGATCCTTTTGGGCCCCGGCGCCACAGCACAGGCTGCACCACTGATAGTTGCTCACCAGGATCACATTTGGAAACGTCAGGGGGAGCATAAGGTTTGCAAGAGAGTTCCTATTCACTCTGCCATTCTAAAAAACTAAATTGAATTATGCCTGGCACATGCCTCCGCATGTTGCATATCAGGTAAATCCGCATACTTATAAGTGCATGAAATGCCTGCCAGCTCCAGGGCTCAGGATGCCTCTCCAGTGAGACATGTTGTCCTTTATGTGACTCCCTAAGAATCGGCCAGGTCTCAGAGATGTGAGACCCAAAACAAAAGCTGGGCAGGGAAACGGGAAACGGGAAGCAGGTTAGGGATATGCGTGACTTTGAGAAACCCTCTCTGATTAATGTATTTCTTTAATAGAGCAGTTTTGAAATTGTTACTTTCTTACTGTAGGGAAACACCAGTCCTCTCTGTCTCTCACTATTGAAATAAAATCATCTTTTTCATTAGGTGATCATGGGGATTATTCTAATGGTATATGGCAATGCCAAAGGCCAGCATGTGGGGAAGCTTTTACACCCACATAAATGGGGACAACCTATAAAGGATAGTCAATGGCTAAAGCCATGTGATAGAAGATGCCCTGTTTGCACTTGAGGTCCACTGATTTATGAAATGTATGGAAAGTGTGGAGAAGAAACGCACGAATACTACCTGCAAGGAACCTGCCTTACACCTAGATTAGGTAGCATCTTCGTGCGTCGGGCACGTTAAGATCATACTCCTCTTTCATTGGTGCCAGACTCTAAATAACGTTTATGCACCTACTTTACAGCGCTACATTCTGGCCCCCATGTATATCTTTAAGCGCCAGTGCAGGTGTCACCGCAAACACACAGGCAAGAAGGGGGTACGTTTGTATTCAAATCTCCATTTACTCATATCTGTGTTCCCCGTCTGCAGTCCCATTGATGGTGTAAGTGAAGTAGGTGTAGTGGTCAAGTGTACACTAGTTATAGCTGGCTATTATTAGCCAACCAGAGGAGAAGAGCCCTTTTCCCTTTCTTGTACTGTGGCCCATGGCACCTTTGCTTTACAATTGCTGGTATGAGATCTTGTCAAGACTTTGGATTTCCACCACCCATCTGCCTACCCACACTCATGATCAAGGCCAGCTGGAGCACCGGTGGCACCTGGTGAAACAGTCTACTTTGGCATACCCTACCCCCCAGGACCTCTTCCTTGAATTTCCTCACTACCACTCCGCAAAATACCCCTCATCTCCCATAGCCCATCACTCACATAGCACTAGCAAAGGCTGACTTTACTAATTCACTCAGCTATTCACATAGAATACACATTTGTTCTTTGCAGCAGGCATATTTACCCTCTGCACTACTTTTTGACGAGTCAAAATTGCCTTTAGACAAAACTCTGATCTCTCTCTCTAGCAGGAACTTTAATCACAAGAGTTGTCTTGACATTTTTATTGCTGCCTGAAAGCAGGACAGCACAAGGAACCCTGCAGCAGGTGCTTTTAAATCGTACTTTATTGCTAAACACAGCGCCCCCTCTGAGGTCAGTGCCCCCCTTTCAGGTCAGCGGCGGCACGGGTCGCACTACACTAAAAGCCGTCCCTGCTCATGATTCAGGGAAGCTACAATCTCTTGGGGTGGAGAGGCTGCTCCTTAACTTTGCTCCCGTAGAAGACCTAATACCTTTTACCATCGAGACATGACAAATGAAAAATAAATGCATTTGTTTGAGAAGGCAGTCTGGTAGCCTATGGGAATTGATGCCTCCTTCGCAATGTATTGGGATGAAATGAACCTGGAGTGCTATGTGCTTCATAGAACTGAACATTATTGGCAACTACTTCTAACAATGTAGAGTTTTTAGAAATGAATAGTACAGCACCTAACCTCACCGCCCCACAATGCGCACTATTTAATGGCAATATATGCCAATATATACCACTGACAATCCTCTTCAAAGGGTGACTTGGTTTGGGGATTAAGAGTTGCAATGAAAATATGTGTCCATTGTTGCAGTGCATTAGAATCCTGAAGTGTCATAAAAAGTTAAGTAACAGCAGAGTCTGCATAAACCTCCAGACCAAGATTCCATTATTTCAGTCCGGGAATCCTATCAGGTGATGATGTATATAGAGATTTAGAGCTTGAATTAGATGTTAGCGGGACCGCGACGGAGTGGGCTTTCTTGGCGGTCTTTCCACCCGTCTACCTTGCGGTCTGTCCACTCTATTACAATGATGCCAGTTTGACGGAGTAAAGACCGCCACAGTCCCGTCAACTCTGCCAGGAATGTTCTCCTGAGTCTACAGCGTAAATTGGTCAAAGCGGCTGTCGGATGGCGGACCGCCACATTCACTGCCTGGCCAAACGCGATGTGCCTTACCTCCGACATGACTGTGGAGGTCAAGCCGCCACACCTGAGTTGGCGGTTTGGGAAGGACATAAGTCAAAAACTCACCTTTACTCATGTTTACTCTCCTTCACAACCATGAACCCAATCAACCAGTTGGTGCACCTGATCCTGCTGATCGAGGACGAACAAAATCAACACATTTGCAGACGGAATCATTGAAAAGCAACACCTTTACCTGTTACCCTTTCAATTGTTACAAAACTCAAGTGCTGTAATCTTGTGTACAAAAGTCGTACTTACAAGCAATAGCTTACCAATGTGCAATGCATATGTCTGAATTGTTGATATGTCAGCACATTAGATATAAATATTTGGTGTAAGCTGCCTTCGAACAAATTTACACTTGCACAAAAAAGGATAACAAACCAAAAAAATGTACAAAATACTTGCAGGTGTGCTTTAAAAAAGTAAGAAAACTGCAGCATCAAAAACATATGCAACACACATTGGGAGTAGTGCAATGTAACATGATGTACAAATTGCACTACAAAAGTTGGAACCTTTGCCTTAATCATTAGCACTAAAATCAATGGCAGTTTCAGTTTGGAAGTATCAAACATATACATCCATATGACTTTACCCTTTGTCTACTGCAAGTCCTGTAACATCTCCAAATTCAATAGTCACAATACTTGATAAGGTGTAATGCATATGTGCTCAGACTGAGCAGGACTCAAGGTCAAACAAACACACACATTTAGAAAAAGAAATGTTCAGCATCAATTAGTTGGTGCAAGTGGCCCTTACTAGGATGAAAGCCTGCACCTACATCAAATGGGCATCACATACTATGTTTACCAGTGTATGCACTTGACCAACTACACATTAACTAATCTAGCAAGAGTACATGCCACCATGGTAAAGAAAAAGAAGTATTTCACATTTTAGTTAGAAACATTGCTAGGAAACAAACAATAGTGAATTAAAATTATTGGCACGACAAACTTGGTGAAAATAAAACAAAATATTTGTTAGCAAAACTGAGATGATTCTCTCACAAAATAATCAGCAAACTGCCAGTCCAAAGTAAATAATACAGTTTCTCTTGCACTCCTGTGCACTGGCACAACTACTTGCCTCCTGAGGGCCGGCATAGGAACCGCCTCAGGAATGGGCATCTATGTGGCAGAGCAGGCATCTCTAGATCTTACATGGGAGGGGATTATGTGGGGTTGGTAGGGGGGTTTCGGGCTTGGGAGGGGAAGGATGGGGTTGGGTTTGGAAGGGGAGCTTTATGGCTTTTTTATCTGAACCTTTGGGTGTGGGAGAGAAAGGGGTGGGTTTGGTATTCTGAGGGGAGGGTGTTAGACCTGGCATTTTTGGTAGGTTTATCCCCAGATCTGTTGCTTATTGACCTCCTGTTTTTTACCCATTTTTCATTGGCTTTAGACTCTGGGCACTTTGCCAACTGCTAACCAGTGCTAAAGTGCATATGCTCTCCATGTATATCGTGTTAATGATTGGTTCTCCATGATTGGCATATTTGATTTACTGGTAAGTCCATAGTAAAGTGCACTGTGTGTGCCCAGGGCCTGTAAATCAAATGCTACTAGTGGCCTGCAGCACTGATTCTACCACCCAAACAAGTAGCCTTTCAAATGAGTCTCAGACCTGCCACTGCAGTGTCTGCACGAGCAGTTTTTAACTGCCATGTCGACCTGGCAAGTGCACCCACTTACCAGGCCCTAGTCTTCCCTTTTCATACATGTAATGAACCCCTAAAGTAGGCCCAAGGTATCCATGTGGGCAGGGACCAGTGTGTGTGAAAGGTAGGACATGTGTTGGTAAGTTTTATATGTCCTGATAGTGAAATACTGCTAATTTCGTTCTTCACTATTGCAATGGCTAGCTCTCCCATAGGTTATCATTGGAGCTGCATGGTAACATTTTGCCAGTATAACTTTCAATTGGGAACAGCTAGAGAATTGGAGTTTAGGCTCCCTGAGCTCAGTATTTAATAACACATCTTTTGGGAAAGATGGTTTTTAAATTGTGTGTTGGAAAATGCCACTTTTAGAAAATGGGCATTTTCTTGCTTAACCATCCTGTGTGCCTCTGCCTGCTTGTGGATTCACTGTCTGGGTTTTGACTGACAGGGGCTGTTTGTGCATTCACTCCAGCCACTCACACAAAGGGAGCTGAGGTGTGCCCTGCATATGCTGATGGGCCATCCTGGGCTAGAGTGCTGGGAGGAGTTGTCACCGACACCCGAATAGGCTGTGGCTGCTCTGGACTATGATTTCCACCTCCTGTAGTGAATCTGGACCGGGGGGACATAACTGGTTTTTATTCAGCAAGAGAAGACTTTCTGCCAAAGACTTCAAAGAGAAAAGTAGTATAAATATTGGGGCCCTGACCCCAGAACTTTAGAACTCTTTTGGACTAAGAGACCTGCTGAGAAGAAGAGTTGGAAGAGCTGCCAGGAGGAGTACTGCCTCTTTGCTGTGTGTTGCTTTGTTGCACTTGCCTGCAGTTGCTGCTTCTGTCTAGGGTACTGAAAGGACTGAACTGAACTTTATGCAACTTATTGCCTTAGTTTCTCCAAGGGCTTGAAGTAGAGCTTGCCTCCTGTTGGAAGTCTCAGGAACATCAAAGACTTCAAGTTCATCTGCTAACAGCACTGGGAACTGTGTGTTTTGTGCTGCAACAGAAAAAAAACCACTACAACGGTGTCAACGATGTGGCTGCAGGCTCCGTGACCTGAAGGCACAGCAGAGAGCATCGCCCCACTTCGCAATGCAACCCCGGTCTCCCCAACGTCGCCGCCTTACGCTGTCACTGAGCCACTGCTTGCACCGTGACCTGTAGGCAGCGCACTTCGCATCGCCTCGCATCACCTCCTGGCCTCACCGACGACACTCCACGCTGACATCAATGCCGCTGCCTGCACCGTGGCCTGTGGACACCGCTCGTGAGGTACACGAAGCATCGCCCCATCCCACACCACAGCCCTGGTCCACGGACGTCGGCGCCATCGACTCCAGCATCGTCAAGCGACGCACCTGCTTGCACCGCGACCTGTGGGCACCGCACGAAGTATTGCTCCACTTCGCATCACAACCTTGGGTCTACCGAGAACAGCGCTTCAGCAATGACGACGACGCTGCCCGCAACGTGTCCTGTGGACATTGCACATCGCATCACCCCACTTCACACTGCAGCCCTGGTCTCACTGATGATGCCAGACGCTGTCACCGAGCTGCTGCCTGCACCGTGACCTGGGGGCACCGAAAATCGCATTGTCCCACTTCACATTGCAACCCCGTCGCATAGATGCCAGCGCTCCTGACTTCAACTTCACGGAGTTCGATCTGCAACGCGTATGACTTCAAGGGCCCGACGACTCTTGCACTGACCTCTGAAACCGATGCCTGCCAACGCTGGTGACTCTGCCTCTTCATAGCTCATCACAAGGTCCACGATGGCCTGCATTTCAAATGTTTTCTTTGCAGGTCGTCTTAACACTGTAGCTGGCTGAACTCTTGGATTTGTTTGTTCACAACACTGTGATAGACCCGAACGGAGCTCTCAACTTCAAGGAACTGCCTTTTAAGTTTATTCTTGCAAAATTCATATCTTTATTACTGTATGTTGGATTTTTATTGTTTTGATCATGTTTTACACAGATAAATATTGACTATTTTCTAAAGCTGGTGTTGTGTCCTTTTGTAGTGTGTTCACTGTATTACTGTGTGTTATGTGCAAATGCTTTACACATTGCCTCTGAGATAAGCCTTACTGCTCGTGCCAAGCTACCAAGGGGGTGAGCAGGGGTTATTTTAGGTGTGTAATCCCCTTATCCTGACTAGAAGGAAGGGTCCCTACTTGGACAAGGTGCCTACCTCTGCCAGCTAAAGACCCCCAATTTCTAACAGAGGGTTTCTGTTTTTTAGGGGTAGTCTCAGGAGGGGGAGTTTTTTTTTTATTTGGGGGGGAGTTGGGTCATGGAGGGTATTAGGGCAAGGGAAAACAGGACATCCTCTCAGGAAAAATGGGTGGGATATTTGGGAGGGGTTGAAGTTTGGGAGGAAGAGGGAGTAGATATGTCTGCTGTGTGTGTTGAGGGTGCGGGTACCTGTGGGTCTGGTGTATGTACTAAGTGTTTTATCGTCTGTTGTTTGCTAGGTGTGTGTTGCGTGGGTGACTGTTTGCATTTGTTTTCCTGAGGTGTGCTTCCTAATTTGTGTGTGGATATGTGTGGTGTGAAGGTGAAGGGTGTTGGTATGGTGCATGAAGAGGGAGTGCTGCATGTGTGTGGTGTTTTTTGAGCTGTCTGTCAGTGTGCTGGCGGAGGGGGTGGTGAATGTATCTGTGGCGGTGTGTGTTCTGTCAGTTGGTATGTCGGTGGAGAGGGTGGTGAGTGTGTTTGTAGTGGTGTGTGTGCTGTCGGTGGGTGTGTCAGTGGAGGGGGTGGGGAGTGTGTCTGTGGTGGTGTGTGTTCTGTCTGTTGGTGTGTCGGTGGAGAGGGTGGTGAGTGTGTTTGTAGTGGTGTGTGTTCTGTCAGTTGGTGTGTCGGTGGAGAGGGTGGTGAGTGTGTTTGTAGTGGTGTGTGTGCTGTCGGTGGGTGTGTCAGTGGAGGGAGTGGTGAGTGTGTCTGAGGTGGTGTGTGTTCTGTCAGTTGGTGTGTCGGTGGAGAGGGTGGTGAGTGTGTTTATAGTGGTGTGTGTGCTGTCAGTGGGTGTGTCAGTGGAGGGGGTGGTGAGTGTGTCTCTGGCGGTGAGTGTGTCTGTGGTGGTGGGTGCGGTGGATGCCTGTTTGTCAGTGTTTTCTGTGTGTGTGCTGCTTGGGTCTGTTGAAGTGTCCGCATGCAAATGTTTGTGTGTGCTTTTGACAGGGCGGGGCATGAGCAAAGAGGATGGGGCAGGTATGGGAGGTAAGGCAGGAGGTTGGGCAGGTTGCAAGGCTGCAGTCAGGGAGGAGGCCAGAACCTGAAACGACCACTGTAGGGCAGACATACCTTTGTGAATGCCTTCCAGGAAAGCTGACATGCTGCATCTGGTAGCTAGAAAAAAAGGGAGTTAGGCCCACGGGGCAAGGCACAGGCAGGGCCGTTTATATATACTTGAAAAAAGAATGAGCCTGTACCTTGCGTTCTTTGTTTAGTATACAATTTCACTAAATAGTCAAACCCATCGATTTCAGTTTGAACAGCTATTTTATTTTAACCTTTTTATTTTCACTAGATTCTTATTTTTTACTGCTTTTTTTGATCAGAAAAAAACATGTGTCTGGTCGTATCAAAATTCTAGACATAAATGTGCTATACAACATATATTTACATAGATCAATGTGTGACTTTTACAAAAAGAACATCTAATACATATATCACATCCAATACATATATCACAATTGTTATTCTCAATTTTAATCCTGAAAACTCTTAAAGCGTCTATATTCAGTATCCCAAATCAATACAGGGGAAACTATTATTTTAGAAATCTTCTCAGATTAAATTTTATTCATTATTCCTCTGTATTTTTATATGCCGTGTGCCTGTGCCATGTTCCGACGCGTTTCGAGTCCTGGGAGTTGAATACCAGGAATCTCATCAGGGCTTTTGAATTTTGACAGCAATGCTGATTTCTGTAAGGGTGTGTAACATAAAACAATTATTACAAGGGGCTCCTTTCTGTCTCACCTTAAATTCACCATTCTCATTATTTCTATTCGGGTTCTTTACCTGAGAATTCTTACTAATCTTCACCTTAAGGTATACGCTTCACCAAAGGACATTTAATCTCAATCACTAGGGATTCTGTTAAAAAACAGAGAGCACTGTCAGTGTTGTGCATTCTTTACTGCGACATTTTAATATCTCTTTATCCAGCAGTCATCTCCTACCTTATCTTTGTCTTTTATAAGGCAATAAGCTTCACCAAAGGACATTTAATCTCAATCACTAGGGATTCTGTTAAAAACAGAGAGCACTGTCAGTGTTGTGCATTCTTTACTGCGACATTTTAATATCTCTTTATCCAGCAGTCATCTCCTACCTTATCTTTGTCTTTTTATAAGGCAATTGCATCTAGTTTCCTGCAATTTAGGTTTACCTATTCTCTGACTTGGTTGAACTGCAATTGCTTTCATCTCCTGATCCCTCTCTGCCTCCGTTTGGTCAGCAATGGAGTTCAGCCATGAGGTTCAAACTAATATGGTGTCTCCCTAGGTACCCTGGGAAATGTAGTTTCAGATATTAACCAATAGAAAACGATCTCTTGTTGAGCCTATGTATTGCATTCTGGATGACATAGTTTAAGTCTTTGATAGCTCTGTCATGCTGTTAAGTAAAGAATGCACAACACTGATAGTGCTCTCTGTTTTTTAACAGAATCCCTAGTGATTGAGATTAAATGTCCTTTGGTGAAGCGTATAAGGGGACTGCACTCTTTTTAGGAGCGGGTGGCCAGATGGGGGGCAGCATGGAGGGTGGAAATGGGACTCAGTGGTGGACAAGGATGCAGGTGTAACACTTCCTGGTGGGTCTGCCACCACTAGGGAATGCTCACTGGTGGAGGCCTCTGAAGAAGATGTACTAGAGCTGGAGACCTCCACAGCACTCCCATCACCCTCCATGAGACTGGGTCTCTCGCTGTCGCTGGTGTTGGCAGCACCCGAACCGGAGTAGCTAGCTGCTTCCCCGCCTTGTTGGACATGTTCTCCTTCACCTTCTGCTGAAGATGCTGTGAAGACCTTATATAATAGATCATTGTATCTTTATAAATGGAACTGATCATGAACTTAGATCACAAAACATTTAACAAGATTGCACATTATACCTGCTTCAGGCTCTCCAACTTTGTTTAGACATTATTATAATCGCATGCATGTAGGCAACATTTTCCGAAACTATTTGGTCACAGTTTGGTCATTACACATGATATCTCCTATATAATGGATGCTCCTGTCTCTCACCTTTCCATTACATTTCTACAAGAACCATCTAACACCTCTGAATATTTGTCTTTGTTGCATAGAATAATGAACTTGGTTCAGCATAAGGATATCAACCTAAAATACCTTTGAATCTGCATCTTTTGCATTCACAAAATAGGTAAACATGTATCAATGTGTGTCAACAAATACTGCAATGTTGTACCAAAATTTGTATGCACTGAGAGCCTGTTTGCTTTGTGTGGGCCTTTCACAATGCTAGCACTTACTCCAAGTGTATGTCAAAAGTCTAGATGACTATATGCATCTTGTACTGAAACAGCTAATCAATGTCTGACGCACTATGTCGATACCTAGACTATAGAAGATTTATTTCTAACACTCTGTAGTCTGGATTGTCCTTTAACCTCTACAGCATAAATAAATGCATAGGCCTTGATACACTACTAATACACTCCAGTACATAACATAAACATTTTCACATTTGACTCATGAATATCGATAGTCATGAGTGGTAAAACTTGTACTAGTGTAAAACCAGTTGTCACAAAACTATGGTGGCTTGCACTTTAGATGTAACTTGGTACAACATCACAGGCAATAGTACAGACACTGATATATATTTCATGATCACTTCTAAGAGACAAAGGTAACTCACAATATGCAGTATATTTCACCTTGATAGATTTCTACTTTTGACTAATGAGTCCTAACGAACCTGATTCTGTGTTTCCAAGATGGGAAATCACTATATACATGTGATGGAACATTCCATCACCAAAAGGCGTTATAAGTATTCACTTTGACTCCATCATAGATTTAGCTTCTGGACACAAGAAAGGTCAATGATCAATGGCTTTGTTGATGTGTTACTGTGTCACCAATGAGTCCACATTGCTGCCTGTGTTGTTCTAAATGTGTATGCCTCTCACCGATTTGTATGAGAAACCAGACTGGCTTACATCGGCACTTATGAAGGAGGAAGACATCATGCAAAACTGTCACTTGTAATAAGAATTAACATGTATAAAATCTGGCTCACTTGCTCACTCTTGTGTGGGTGTGAAATCAACTTACCAAGGTGATGTCTGGAACATCCACTGTATCTTGAATGCATTGTATGCTATGTCACATGTATTAGGGCTAAGCCTACATCATTCACAATAGGAAAGGATCATCACACCTGATACATGAATAACTATTGACCTGTTAAATACAACTGTCCCTCTTACATCCAAACACTCATAAGTAACTGTTGCTTAGGCAGGCATATGTCTGCTGAAACCAGTCGATTGGTAATGAACACAAAGCAGGTGTTTTCCTTTTCCACAAATTCATGTACTAAAGAGTTCATCATACACCTTGTGCCAAACTTACACCTTTAAAAACTCTTCTGCATTAGACATGTGTCAACCTTCATGTAGATGTCAAAAATAGTTGTTGTAGCTAAAAGTAGTTAACATGTTCAACTCACACCACAACTTACCCTCTTGCTGCTGCTTTTGGGCTCTCAACTGCCCATCAAGCGCTGTATAGGCCAGAAAGAATAGGGGTTCCCTCATTGGAAGGACTCGTCAGGCTGCAGTTCAGCTGACTTTAGAGTCCAGCATAATATGTCCTCCCACCTCTTCCTGCAGTGAATACTGTGCCACTTCTAGGCCCCCAGGGTCTGCACCTCCCTGGCGATGGCCTTCCAGATCTGCCGCTTCAGATGGGCATTGACCTGTATGGATACAAGAAAAGAAATTAATAAGAATGGGTTAGTGAGTTTTTGTTTGTCTAAAGTGATGTACTGCAATTTCTCTACACTATCCCAAGCATGACTCATAAGTTAATATGCCACATGTTCCTCCTCACATGCTGACCAAAACAAATATATAAATGCACACTTTTGAAGTGACTGGTTGACTAACCTCATCCCTTGTCACTTCCTACACTCACAAATCCAGCACAGTGACATCATGTAAGCCAAGGTCACATACATTTTCATGTGAGCTAGTTCAGATCAATGCAAAACATTGTGAGCTACTGCCAGGCAAGCAACTTGCACTACGAAAGGTCTGCCATGAGTGTCAGTGAGAGTCCATACCTATGGATGGGCTAACATTGTACAGATGACACAGTCTGTGTGGTAAAATCTTGTGGCAACTGATGACATAATCCAATACTATTTTGCCTATTTAATCTGCATCTTTTGATTATGTCTCCTTCTTCAATGGTGGCAAGGTATGGAACTGGAAATGTAACAGAGGCACTGAGTATTTGTGTTATGTATGGTTTGTTATGTTTAATTAAAAAAAATGACAGAACAAACTGTTTCAAATGGAATGAAATACTAGTTGATGAATTTTATGTATTTGTATTTTTTGTCATGGTAGAAGTTAGTGAAAAGCCTTACATACATGCAATTCACTTATGAATACACAACACTTTTGTTGGAAACATTTTGAAAAATATGATGGAATGTGTAACAATAGCATGAATACAAAACAATAACTTCCACACCAGTCTTCTATTTTGCAATTATTTTCTTTTATTGCATAAAGAGAAATTATTAAAAAATGAGGATGAAGCAAACAAAATAAAATCAAGTCAGTCATGGTGAATGAAACCCTAATTGTTGAGCCAGAATGATTTGTAGTTCAATGTCCAAAATACACCTGTGATCAGAAAGGTAAATTTGACCAGAAATAGTCCACAGAGGGAATGGTAGTCACACACTGGATGGAATTAGGATCCCAATTTCTTGCTGGCGGTGGGGGTCTTGCCATCCTCTCCTGGTCATCCAGATGAAAGTGTGTACCTGTGTTTGGTTGGTGGATCAACAGTTTAAGGGACAGAGGTGGCTGCAAGTATTGCCTATGTTGGCAGGGCCTCTCTTTCTGTGGCTGAGGCTGATGGAGTTGAGCCAGATGGAGTTGGCCCACAGAAAGGGGAAGATTGTGCAGGAAAAGCCCTGTACAGATTGGTATAAATGTCCTGCAGCACCCCAGTCAGTGAGCCCACATTGGAGTTCAGATCTGCATCTCAACATTGTGCTCCCTCTGCAACTGCGTCATCTCCTGCACCCTGGAAAGGACCTGGCCCACCATTTCCTGGGACTGTGTAATAATTCCAAGAACTTGGTGATGTTGGTGTGGGTGATACTGACCCCAATGGCCTCACAATGCTGGCCCACAGAGACGCTCCCACTACCCCTAACCCCACTAACCCGTTGCCTTGGGACAGTGTTCCCCATCCCACTGGTTCCTGGCTGGACTGGAAGTGATGCTGTTGTTTCTCCATCACGCAGGACTGGGGGTCACAAGATGGTGCTTCTTGCACTTTCTCCACAGGAAGTGGAGGGATCTATTGGCTGTGGTGTTGGTATAGCTGGGGTGGGAGGTGTAGTGGTGGGCCTCGTGAGACTCACTAGAGCGGTCGGCCCAAGCTGATGCGATGGACCAGCTGTGTCGTGTTCATCCAAACTTGCATTGGAGACATCCCTGGAGGCTTGCTCGTGGGCTGGAGTGGAGTCATCTGGAGTGGCAGATGTTTGTCCATGTGTTGTGGCAGTTATGCCTATCAGGAATGTAGGAGAAAATGTGTCAGTAAAAGTGTGGATTGCACATCCAATAAGTTTTGAGCAGCTGTAATGTAGACACCTAAAAAGGAAAAGAATTTGCATATCATGATTGAACCTTTCAGTGTAAAAAAGTTTTAGTACACATACAGTTGATGTTTCATACAAAACTACTTGTAACAAACAGGTAATAAGATATCCTGAAATGAAAAAGAAGCATTAGTAAGTATACCTGAAACCATTCAACACAACACAGTAGAGAGGAGAAATGTCAAATTCAGCATTCCAAGGCGTAGCAAGTTAAGTGACCAACATATACACAACTCAAACAGCTGTTTAGCATTAATTCTCATATGAACTGTGCATAGTCCAGTTTTATGCCACGTGTATTCCGCATTCAATTTTAGATGGCATATATTGTTCTGGTCAACAAATGTTGTTTTGTGGGACTAATGACCTCAATTCACTTACATGACAAGAAAATGACATGATCCTAAAAACACCACAAACTATTTTCACAAGAGAGCATTAAATATAGATTGATGAATGAATGACACTTTAGCATATGGAAACAATTGTTAAACAAGCATTTGCAATGCAATAGGTCTCGCATTTACGCGAGTTTGAACTAATGGCACTGTAAATGATAATGCCTTTTATTTATGTTTTGGTTTTTAAAACATAAATAAAGGCATTGTCATTTACAATGCTAATAGCTTAAACTCTCACAAAAGCGAGACCTATTGCATTGCAAATGCTTGTTTTATATGGGGCAGACTTATTACGGGTGTTTGTAGTGAAAAACAATGACACGACTGAACGAGAGGGGCGAGTAAGTATAACGTCGCGCGCGCTTGGGTTTCACTGGAGATAAGGAGAGTTTAAAATCGCTTGTTCATAGGTGCGACTTCACGGAGCTCAAAACAATAATGAAAATAACAGGCGGGGGAGGAGAGGAAGGAGAAATAGAAGGAAAATAGAGGGGGTAGAGAGCAGTGTGGGAGCGGAGATCTGAAGGAGCCAGCGCTGTCCCTGCTCCTTCTCCCAAGAACTTAAAACGAGCCACTGGCGCCATTGTTAAAAGTGCACACCCGTGTTTTAAAAGTGAAAGCAGCAAAATTAAGCTTGGTCCGGGGGAATTAAATGAGGAAAGAACAAAAAGGATTATTATGACATTGCAAAGCACATCGTTTTTTAGTATTAGATCATTTTATGATTGTACGTAGTTTTTAACAAAGAAAATACCTGATCCATTAAAAACTTTTGTTAAAAAATGAAGCATGCTATCCTTGTATTCTTTGCGCGTATTCCATAGTAAGAAACAGGAGAAAGTGATTTTGCCTGACACTTACTTTTATTTTAAATGTGGAGAAAATTACATCCGTTCAATTCCTTTTTATACAAAATCCCCCAAAATTGAGCTCTATTGAGTTTTGCCTGCTGCAAATTTGTATGAGCATACCCTGTTTGCTCCACTCTTGCTAAGCATGCTGAAAAACTGTGGAAAGGCTTTTTTCTACCAAAACGTTTATTCCGTTTTACGCAGGGTGATCAATGAACGTTGTCTGCTTAAAGTTTTTGAAGCTAAAATTTGAATAATAATCGTTTTTTTGTGTTGTTTAAATAAAAAAGTACAATTTCGCGTTCACTGAGGGGGGGTAAATAATATGTAGGCCTATTATCCAGTTTCTAAGCGCTTATTTTAGCAACCACCGAAGGAAAGACAGTTGAGTTTGCCCTTGGCAGAACTTGACCTAATGTCCAGGAGGTTACAGTAACAGAAGATGTCAGCAGTGAGTGTTGAACTCTCTGTGCTACGAGTCCCTGTCTGCTGCCGGCTACTTTCAGAAGCAGGCCTACCTGTTAACACTTTAGGTGCTGACAGGGGTCAGCTACGGTTAATGGCTGCGTCCCGGGCGTGAGAATATTTCACAGGAGGTGGTGAAGCTTGCTTTTTGCTAACCGCAGTGTGAATTCCCCTGCGTGGAAAAAACAGATCTTGTAATGTTGTCATTAGGACCTGCTAAGCTTTCTTTGGCCATGATGCTCAGACGCCAAGAAATGCATTTTCCCACTTAAGATCCGTTGTCACGCGCGTGCCAGATGTCAGGAACTCAAATGATTAACAGCACAGCAGAGCGGAGAAATGTTTTCATATCTCGGAAAACGTAGTAGTCCAAATAACGTAATTACACAACGTGCGCGCGAGAGTAAAACGTTTAACCGTCCTCAGCCGTGACAGCAGGGTTTCAGTCAGCGCAGTAAACATGGGGTTGGGCATTAAAACAAGGAGCGAGGGGCGGGTGGTGGTGGGGGGTGACAACACCGAGGAAAGCGGCCGTGCATATTAAACGTATGCACGAACCAGGCGCCATGGCAAAAAAACAACGAAGTAGTCCCTAAATTAAAAGATACAGCCCTGCAGAGTAACTTAACTGTAGTTGGTCGGTGCTGCTTCCTCCAAAAATGGAAGTGACGCATCGCATCCACAGCCAACCATAAGCCTGCTAACAAAAGCAATGCCACAGTTAACCAATGGCAAGCGGCAGGAGAAATTACCCTCGATATTGTATTTACTATAGGTCTTGCGACAGCGAATGCGCTGTCTAGGCTCGACCTAAAAAGGGGAGAATGAGCTAAATTAAATGGCATTTTTTTTTACCCAAAGAGAAACAAGGCATCATGGTAGTTGTAGTTTTTTCAACTCAACATTCACAACACTTACAAAATTGTAACTTGAACATACTTTGTGTAAATCTGCAGTAGTAAGAGATCAGGCATTTACTATGGGAAACATGTATATGTTATTTGGAGTATATACACTTACAAGCAACATACCATCATGTACAATATGATGGCTATTATAACCTGTTATCTTAAATACAACGTAATACATTCAAACAAACAAGCCAAAGAAGATGTTACTGATATATTTAGCTTTCTATGTCCAAAATATTGTGCATGACACATCAGCAACAGCTAACATCAAAGCAAATAGGAGTTTTGTGTTTAATGACACATTGACAGGTATAACCTACCAGACTCCACTCTACCAGGGATTCCTGTCAAACCTTCAGGATGCAGGATGGACAAGACCTTCTCCTCCCGGGGCATGAGATGTAATGGGGGGGGGCTGGGAGAACCACCACCAGTCTGTGGGCCAGCATGAGGGCTAAGGAACACACTCTCCCCCTCAGGTCGTTCCACCGCTTCCTAATTTCATCCTGTGTGCGCAGATTGTTAGCTGCAGCATTCACTCTGTCAGCTATTGTTTTTTTCTGCCTCTGAATATTCAACTATTGATTCTGTATGGTGTTCTTAAAATTTTTATGATAGTCCGTACATATGAGGTACACTGAAATTCATGGTGTTTTAGAAAACACTTCACTATGGGGCCCATTAGGATGGCGGGCGGATCGCCCCCGCCGGGCCGGCGGTAGCCACCGCTGGCCCAGCGGGTGCGATCCGCCCGCCATCCTTCCATGATTGACCCTCCGCCACATTAGGATGGCTGGGGGGTCCGCGGCGGACGGGAAGACAGTCCGCCGCTTTTCCGCCGGTCGACTCGTCGACCGGGTGGAAAACTGCCACAATATGGTGGTGGTGTCTGTAAGACACCGCCAACCATATCATGATGCCTGCGGTGGATTGCCTTTCCATGGTGGCGTTGCCGCCATGGAAAGGCATGCGGTTTCTGCTTTGGGGGCCCGTTGCGGGCCCCAGGGTGTTAGGGGGTGGGGGTGCACATGGGGGTACCTATGGTACCCCCTCATTGCCATGCACTATGTGGCAGACACCACGTGGTGCCTGCCATGTAGTGCATGGCAATGCCGTGCACAGTCCTCTCAAATTGCGAGCGGGTCTGCAGCCAGCAGATCCACCCGCAATGTGAAAGGCACAGGATGCGCCCGCCAATGTGGCGGGCGCATCCTAATACACATGGCGGGACCGCCGCAACTTCGGCGGTCGGTCCCTAGCTCCGTTACGGTGGCGGGCGGACTTTGTCCGCCCGCCATCGTAATAGGCCCCTATGTTATGTATCGAAGCTATTATATTATAATAACCTTGCTTAAATAACAAACTGGATTTTGGCAGACAAGAAACATGCGAGATAGCTCCTTTAAGCTTAGTGACGTCAGGGTGTCATGGTGGTGCTATACAGAATACCTCAAATGGCTAAAAATAAAAAAGTAATCCTAATAACAGTATGCACATTAACATTAAAAGGGCAACAATTGTGTAGTAAATCAGCCAAAGTACAAGTCAAACAGACCGCCAAGGTTAGTTACTCTGGTACAGTTCCACTTGACCAGTTGAAACTGAATACTGAGTCCAGATTTTAAATACCAATGTGGAGAGCAATCCAGGATATGTACATGCCCCGTGGAACAGTTTATTGGCATCTAACGGGAGCTATTGTTGTCATTTTTTATTTAACAATATGTTTTTTCCACTATATTGCTTTCCGATGTCCATGAATTAATATGTGATTCCTGAATCAGGAGAACTGGTCAACTGGAATATCTACTACGTAAAGTATTGCTGAATATCTTTTATACTCATGGATTCATCTCTATACCACAAATGTTATGTTCTCTTCTAAAAAGACGTGGCATTAGAATATAACACTATTTAAACACATGAAGAATTAGGAGTGTGTGGTTGTGATCTGGGGGGCTCTGGTTTACAAGCAGCTGCTGCATGTGCAGCTCCTTCGAGACTACTCTCTCTGCAGCAACGAGGTGGAGGATTCAGGGACAACACCTGGTTCTGCGTCTTCGGATCTTCTGAAAAGGGGAATCAATAAAACATTCACACAAATGAGGGCGACTGCGCGAGAAGTATCATCTCAGGAGGCGAAGAACTGAGTGAGCTTCAACCCCATCACAAATCCAAACATTCAACAGGCAGAAGCAAGATGTAAACGTGCAAACCACGTTTGCATACAGGGTGTTGGTGTTTTTGCATAACTCCAGCCGGGGCTTTCCGTATCGCTCTGTCCGGTTATAAATGGGTTTTGCAGGGAATTCATCAGAAGTTAGAAAGCGTCTGTTCTAGAGCAAAGAAGATGAAGTTAGCAACTCAGTTCTGGATATTTCTTTTCTGGCTTCATGGTAAGAGCTGTGAGTAGTGGACTGTGATTTATTGGTATAAGATGTGTATGGTATTCAATTTTATCACATCCTTGTGCAGATTTCATACTCTGTAAATAGTTCTGGCTGATTAATGTTGTCATTAATTGTCTTTCTGTGTTCAGAGTCCAGAGCGCAGATTGTGCTGACACAGACTCCAGAAGTCCTCGCGGTGACCCTGGGAGAAACCATCTCAATCCGATGTAAATCTAGTACATCCATCAGCGATGATGTAGAATGGTACCAGCAGAAGCGCGGAGAAGCCCCCAGGCTTCTCATTCATAATGCCATCTATCGCCAGTCCGGGGTCTCAGACCGCTTCAGCGGCAGTCAGTCTGGCACTGATTTCACTCTCAGCATCAGCAGGGCCGAGGCCGGCGACGCCGCGGATTATTACTGTCAGCAGCATAATAGCTTCCCTCCACAGTGACACAGAGCAGAGCAAAAAGTGCCATTTCCTCTTTATGAGCTCAGCTCAGATACACATTGCTGCGACTGTTCAAGAACTGAGGGGTGCGCTTACACACCTGGCCACTCTGGGCTTGAGTTTCCAAACATAAAAAGAAGTTGTCTTAAGTTATGATCTTAGGTGCATTTTTAATCGTAGAGACACAGTTTAAAACAAGCATTGGCATGGCCAATAGGTCTCTCCTTTTGGCTTTGCCAATACAGACCTATTAGCTTTGCAAGCAAATGAGGTTGTAAGAAAGCAAACTAATGGTAAGCAATAGGCTGACTAAAAGCCCAATTTAAGTGTCAGCATTTCCACAATAGGCCTAAAGATGAATATATAAAATGAGGTCCTGGGAAGTAAAGTGATGTAGGACAATGTCAAGGTACAATCAAACTCCACCAAGCCATGTTCCCATTCACCTGAAACTTTTAGCAAGTAATCAAGTGGAAAAATGTTGATAATTAATAATGTTGGGAAGAGAATGGATCCTAGAGGAACTCTATAGTTCAGTGATCTCAGGAAGCATAATGGCTTCTGCTGTAGCTTTCGCTGTTCAGATTAGCAGATATGACACAAGCCCACTGATACTCTAGTCAGACACTTTTCCTACTGATAGACGGTGGTGAAGAAGGTGAAGTGAGTGAGCAAGGTTGTCAAATGCCACTGATGAATCAAGTAAGAACAGAAGACCAGAGTTGTTCATGACCACAAGCAAGTACCACAACAGTCTCAATTCCACGTGAGGGACAAAATGTTGACTGCAAAGGGTGCTGAATGAGGTGAGCATCTAGAAAACATCATAGCTCAGAAGCAGCCATCAGTTTCAGGATCCTCAACATGAATGGGAGGGCAGATACTGGGCAGATGTTAACCGAGTCGCATGCATTAATACAAAGGGGGATATTCTCAAGAACGTGCGATAATCATTGCCAAAATAGGTTAACGCAACTTCTCATATCGCCGTCCATCGCGGGAAAATAACTGTGTTAACATCTCATTATCAACATGGCGGTAACATGCGATAGTGTCCCGATAACGCGTCAAATGTCTGCGATACAACTACCGCGACGGCGATAAAAAAGAAACCCGAACGTGAAAAAAGTTGCAATGGGCCCAACTGCGATAAAAATCCAGCAAAAAGCAGCGCCAGGCCCGAAAGTCCCACAAGTAAGGTGGGAAAAATCACTATAAAAGCGGCAAAAATGAAATACAAATAAAACACAAACAACTGCGAAGCACCATGGAGGTAGCCGGAGCAAGCACAGAGGACAACCCGAACTCCACAAGCCCCACGGAGGACCAGCCTGGGACCTCGGGGTCAGGGAAGGGCAAGGAGAAGAAGAAGAGGAAGGGGCGGTTCAATCCGCAGGAAACAGGATCCTGATTACCAAGGTGACAGAACACCATCAACAACTGTTCGTCACCTCCACTGTGTCATTGGCAACAAAAAATGGAATATGGCAGTCCATCGTGGACAAGGTGAATGCAGTCGGAGTGCTGAGGAGGACAATGGAAGAGCTCAAGAGGCGCTGGAATGATGTGAAGCGCAAAACCAAGCTGAAACTCGCCAACAACCGCAAAGCAGCAATGCAGACTGGGGGTGGGAGTCATGCGCCACAGGAGGAGCTGGATGAGAGGGAGGAAATGGTGTCCACAGTCATCAGTGTGGAGACGGTGGCAGGAGTCGGAGGACCGGACACTGCTCAACATGACCTGACACAACAGCAACAGGGTGAGAAACCACCAGGGACTGGGGGGACGGGGAAAGATGGGCACAATGGCACACATGCACAAGTAAGTACAGCACATCTGCGGGCAAACCATGCCCAAGAGTCACAGCTCTGACCAAGAGCCCAATTTACCCAAGTCTGCAACAGCACAGCACTGTATAAGCACAGAAGTGAAAGGCACATCGCCTGAAAGGGATAAGGGCCATCCAAATCAGAGCTGAAGGGTCAAATCACCCACAATGCAGCACACACACATAACAGTCAGAGCACCTCAACATTTACAACAAAGTGGACCAAACTGCAACACTTACACAACAGAACAGAGGACACAACTGCTGCCGCTTATGTGTAGAAAATGGCCATTCGCATTTGGCATAGCAGGAAACTGTGAGATGATAATGGACAAATACAACCTCACATCCGTGATGGTGGCGAAATGTCAACTGTCCAGCATTAAATAGGCATCTCCACAGAAACAGTCACAATGTACATTGACATGCAGTCTGTTTGTAAACTTGGCCAATGCGTCAACATACATGTGAACACAATGTCAAACTGCATCTCCCCTTCACATTGCAGAGGGAGAATCATCACCTCCTGCAAAGCAGACCATACTCCTCATCACCGATGATGAAGAGGACCTACACACCATCGACCCCGACGCCCTCCAACAGCTCATGGACACCCTCAGCACCCCACCCCCAGGAGCAGGGCAGCCCAGCTGCATCGAGGAGAACCCATCCCCTGCACAGACCACACAGCAGGAAGCACCCACCACCACGGCCGTCTCCCAGGATCCCCACGAGCAACACATGGCATTCCAACGCCGTGTGTCGCAGGGCCAGAAGGGGATGGCAGAGCAGGTGCGGGTGGGGTTCGACCTCATGGCAGCCAAACTAGATGCCATACGTGGGTGTCCAAGTCCCATCAGGGACCACCTACAGGCCCCAATGGACACCCACAGTCCGCTCCATGGTCTCCAACAATCCATGGCTGACATCACCGGAGTCATGACTCGTAGACAAGAACAACTGTCTAGTCAGAGTGGCTCCAGCGATCTCAGCTGTGAGTTGGCCAACATGGGGAGGAAGATGGAGAACATGGAGCGGATGCAGGCGGGAAGAATGGCTGCCACGGCTGCACACCAGCGAGATGTAGCAGGGATCTACCATGCCCTGCAGATACTCATCATGACAGTGCGGCCACAAGGCCTGGCGCAGATGAATGCTGCTGCCACTACTCCCTCCACATCACCGCCCCCTGATGTGTCAGTGCCTCACACTGCAGCTGACAATCCACCTCCGGCCCCTGATGTGTCACTGCCACACAGTGCCGCAGACAAAACACCACCACCCACATGTGAGGCACATCACACATAGGAGGACGATGATGAGGATGAATCTGCCGTTGGGCTAAGTAGGAAGCGGTAGCATTCATCTCCGCCATATGGCCTCTTTCTGCTTGGTTCTGCCCTCTGCATCATGCCCAGGAATAACACCCTCCACTGTCCCCCTTAACACTCTGCGACACTCACCTTGGCCCCCGACATGGACTGCTAAAATCAGAAATCAGAAATCAGACTGCGGACTGAACTCCCTCTCCTACGATGTACTTTTCCCTTCCCAAAGGACCCTGGCTGGCCCTCCACAGGGCAACATTGTAAAGTAGCATGTGCATGGCCAGGTACTGGTCCACCTTCACCACTCCACCGAATGTGATTAAGACAATCAAATTCACACAGATGAGTCATGTCCGTGATCAAGCAAGTATGAAAGTATGGATGTATGTGGGGGCAGTGATTCCAAACAACGGTGCTCCCTGGGAACTGATTCTAATGTGCATGTATGTCTGTGACCCAGATAGGCAGTGAGATGACTGGGAATGTGTGAACTAGCTGTGGCCTCATTGCTCCAAAACAACAATCTCGCTATTTCCAAACTTAGCCCCACGTCAATTTATGAAATAGGGCTGTGTGTCACAAAGGCAAAGTCAAAGTTATGTGGAAGCCACAGCTCGGAGCAATGATTGGTTTGAGTGTGGAGAGCTTGGACTCCTGGGATGGTCGGTGCGTAAGTGTGAAGGTCATACCATGCAAGTGAACTACGAGGAAGGACTCCTGTGTGTGGGGTGTGTATACGTTGGTCTTTGGTTAGCGCTGTGCGTAGTGTGGGAGCCGTCAGCAGCTGCTATGGTATTGCTCAGGGGGTGCCGGGCACATGCATTCCCAAGGTCGGAGGTGCAGATGTGCTACCGCCTTCTAGTTCAGACAGAGGGGCTGTCATCCACAATGTTAGTTTGTCATCTGCTTGCATTCTGGAAATGTGATGGGGATTGGGGGGGGATGTCACTGCTTCGCCTTCTGGCATGGTTGAACCCTTACCAGCCATGTACATTCCCTCACGGTCAGTATTGCATGCACTGATGTAGCAGTGTTGTTTTGCTGCAGTCTGACAGTGATGGGTGCAGGTAGCTGTGAGGAGGCGGTTGACCACTCACCTTGCACCTATTAGCTGGCATTGATCACTACTCTTGATGGATGACGTCCGTGTACACATGTGACCTGTACATGGCACATTTGAGCAGGGGACACCTTGGTGTATTCCACGCAAGGCGGACCTGCTGACTTCTAGGCTGGTGTGCATCTCCCAATGTTGCTGAGGTGTCCACTGTGCCCACATCCTCCTTCCGGCCATGTTGTTCATGTTGTGGGACTCGACACACAGGGTGTATATTTGCATCAGGCAGGTACATCTCTGACCACAAATGGCACCCTGTTGTCTTTTCCTGAACACCAATGACGGCCTCCATGTCATGTTCATATACACGTGGGACGCTGATGAGTGGCATGACGTACTACATGTGACACCCTGATATGGCATATCGAATACGTGATGCCCTAAACAGCCTCTCGGTACAGAGGTGACATACATATCTCTTCTTGCAACATATGCAAATGTTAGCACTCAATTTTGCACTTACACCCGTCAGAGTAATGTGCTAATGCAGAGGACTGTCATGCACACGGGGAATGTGCGTTGCTAAGATTTTATTTGCACATGCTGGTCATGTGGTCATCTTGTACTGTTCCATGATTGCTGTGGACAGTCACAATGTGACGTGCTCATGCGAAGAAATTGTTGATGATTGTGTTCCTTTCGGCTATTCCTGCTGTGGCTGCAGTGGGGTGTGGTCCACCTGCATCATCTTCTTCATCATCGTCCAGTGCTTCTGGGACTTGGATCCATGGGGCATTGGTGCGTACACATATGGTGTGCAATACACAACATGCAGTGATCATCTTGCACACTATTTCTGGGCTGTACAAGAGTCTTCCACCGGTGATGTCCAGGCACCTGAAATGTGATTTCAACATGCCAAATGTGCGTTCAACAATGCCCCTGGTGCGTTTGTGGGCCACATTGTACTGCCTCTGGGCTGGGGTGTTCGGGTCTCGGAGGGGTGTCATCATCCACGGGCAGAGTGCATATCCTTGATCACCTGTGAGAGGTAAGTGAGATTAGTGTTAACTGGTGGTTCTGCATGCTGTGTTGGCTGACATACAAGTTTCGTGGTGTGTGATTTGTGCGAGCTCAGGATTCATGTTAGCCATGCATTGCTGCAGGCAAATGTGGTAGGACAATGTGTATTACGTAGCCTCACAGCTGCTCCTCCCTCCCACCGAGCCTATTTACTTGTGTGTGCTACGTGGTTGCATCACTTGCACTCCTACGGCACACCATTGTCATGCCTGTCTGCGCATGTCTGCAGGACTGACAGCAAGACTGTGATGTTGGCCGTTGAAGGTGGGCGGCCACGTGTGTGTAGGCCTATGGTAAGGATAGGGCGGACACAGATGTGGAGTTCTGGCCTGGCTGAACATGCGCTGATATTGAGGCTAGGCCTTCGGTTCAGGCTGCGGCAATATAGATACACACACAACAGTTGGCATGTATGAGCCGTGACCCCGAGCGGTCTCGTGCTCCTTTATTAATCCATTCAGGCGAGGCCGCCCTCCTGGTGCATTCTACATTGCACATTGTTGATTACAGGCCGGGTGGTGCAGACACTACTACGGAGACACACACCATAGTCACTTTTGTGGCCAAGCCGGAACTGAACCATGCCCAGAGCCCAGAACTGAACCACGCCCAGAGCCCCGGGCCATTTCTCCGCACTCCTCACACGCATGCGCCGCCACGGCGGCACTGGGATGTCTTGTGCTTTGGAGTACATCTCCAGACGATCTACCCAGGCTTCCCGGCGGCCTGCCTGGGATGGGGGTGGCCCCGTGACTGTGAAGGGCTCCAGTGGCATTACCGAGGACATGCTGTTGGCTACTGGAGGTGGACTTGTGGGGTAGCCCCTCGGGACAATGACTTGCGGTGCACTGAGTTCGGCCCACCGGGAGAGCTGAGCGGGTGTGCAGCCTGCAATGATGCAGCAGGCCTGGTGGCTGGATGGTGACTTGTGGTGCACTGAGTTGGTGGCACCTGAGGCCCTGCATCCGGCAAGGGGCAACCGCCACGTGGCGATGACTTGCGGTGCACTGAGGTAGGCCCACCGGAAGAGCTGAGCGGGTGTGCATCATGCTATAATGCTGGAGGCTGGATGGTGACTTGTGGTGCACTGAGTTTGGCCCACCGGAAGAGCTGAGCGGGTGTGCAGCCTGCGATGATGCAGCAGGCCTGGAGGGGCAGACTGGAAAGGATGTGTCTGTTACTTGCTGTACCGCAGTGTGGTCAGAAGGCAGCAGTAGCCAACTCGCAACTCCGCGGTGCGGTGCCGCTGGGTGCGCTGGGGGCCTGTTGCGCAGAATCCAGCGATCGGCTGAGGAGGCTGCCAAGCTCGCAGATCCCGGCCTATGGAGATTGCACTGGCACGTGGTGGGCCCTCTTGGAGAGACGCCTGTGGCGGCAGGTGAGCAGTGAGGCCTGGGTGTGCAGGGGCGGGCATTCACTGCTGGGCACAGGTCGGGTCTGGGGATAAGCGGGCTGGAGTGCAGCAGGCGCACAGGATCACGCAGGCACCACTGGTCACGACGGCGGCCTCGTGGCAGGGTGAGGTACACCGCCCTGGAAGACACGCCACTGCATGCGATGACGAGATGTGCGTCGGGTGGCGTGGGACGTAGCCACCTCATCGCCTGTGTGACTTTGCCCATTGTAGGTGGTCGGCCACGTGTGCGTAGGCCTATGGTCAGGATATGGCAGACACAGAGACACATGAAGTAGTTACTTCGGTGGCCGTCCCGGAAGTGAACCACTCCTTGAGCCCTGGCCTATTTAGTCACTCCCCTACGCTGGACTGGCGTGCGCCGGCCCTGCCCACTACGCTTACGCTTACAGGGGGGCCGACATGGCTACTTGTCCAAGGTGTTCTCCACTGCCTGTGATGGCATGGTTGCGTCCACTGTCCACGACAGTACAGACTCCAGCAGTATGTGTCCACATGGACATGTCTGTGCTCTGCATACTCAAGACTGTCCAGCACATCACCGCCACACTTGGCATCGTGTACATTGTTATTCATAGGTCCATTGCCTCCTGCGCACAATCGTGGTTCCCACCTCTCCCCACATTCTGCAAATGTGTGGCAGAGGGGCTATGCCTTAGTGTATGGTTTGTCCACATTTCTGGCCCCTCTTACCATGGTTACGTGTGTTGTCGTGTCTGGCAGGTGTGCATGTTGGTTGGCATGTTGTATGTGATTTTGTTACGTGTCCATTACCACAGTTGCTCATTGTGTGATTGTGGAATTGAGGTGTGTGGTGTGTTCCGTTGGTACTTACTAACGAGCAGTCCATTTCCATAGGTGCCATCCTGAAAGCGCTGGTTGATGATGGTCGGAAGATGTAGGAATCATGCACACTGCCTGGGTAGTTGGCGACGACATTGGTGAACAGTCCCCGGTGGTCCACAATTGCCTGCACATTGATGGAATGCGTGTGCTTCCTGTTGCGGTAATTGTGTGCAGTGTCGGCAGGGGGCACAAGTAGGACATGTGTGCCGTCGATTGCCCCCAACACGTGCGGGAATCCAGCTATGGCGTAGAAGCCTTGCTTGGTCTCCAGCTGTTCCTGCGCAGTGTGGGGGAAGTGAAGGTGCTGGGGTATGAAACTGATGATGGCATCCAGGACAGGTGTGATGGCCTTTGATAGGGCTGGCTGTGAGACTCCTCCGACTCCGGCAGTTGTTGGTTGGAAGGTACCAGATTCCAACAGGTGCAGCACAGCCAGCAGCTTTGTCTGCGGAGGGATGTTGGTTGTCCGCTGTGTTGGTACCGTCAGCCTGCGGGCAATGTGGGTCATGATGCGGAGGATGGTTGTCCTTTTGAGCCTGTAGTGGGCAATGACATCCTCTGGCGTTAAGTCTCTGAGGCTGATGCATTTTCGGAAGGTCCGCTGTCTTGTTCTGCGCTGCCTCGGTGGTGGTTCGGGGGTAGGGGGGGATCCTGGGGGAGGGGGTGGTCCTGGGGGTGGTGGGTCTCCAAGCTGCATGATTAGTAGCTCCTTGACATGTGTTGGTCTTCAGATGTGGCTCTGGGCTGGGCTCCCTTTCATGCTGCAGGTTGTCGTCCTGCTTTACACCAGTAAAAGGCAGGTGTTAAATCCCTGCTGCTAACGCGCCTTATCGCCTGTTTTTGGGTCGCATCACAGATGTGGCTGGTCGTTGAGAATATCGCGAAGTGGTGTTTTCGTGTGTTTTTGCACGGGAACGCCTACTCTGCATATCATTAGTGTTAGTTGTCGCTCTCATCCGTGGCAATGTTTTTTGCGCCAGCTATCGCTGGAAAACTGGCGACATCGGCAGTTTGCACCAGTTTGAGAATAGGGCGATAAATCTATCGCCACTTTTGCGGCACTAAAGTGCCGATAAATCGGCGATAAGTCCTTGAGAATATGCCCCAAAGTGTCTTCAGTCTGAGGAATGCTTGTTTTAGACTGTATGGGACCCAACTTTATAAGCAGCGCAAGCTGCAGAGCAGTTGTAATAACTAGTCCCTATACTTCAAGTGTTAAATATGGTAATCTTCATGGGGTGGGAGAGGGGTGATGGGGGAACACAAATCTGGAAAGTGGCTATTTAATGATCAACATAATGTGGCATATAACCCCCCAGCCCCTTGCCTTGGTCTAATTCCTACAGGTTGAGCTCTATTCCCTACAGGCAGACCTTCTGTATGCACAGAGAACAATATACCCTGTGTTTATTAACTGTGGCCAAATCTGCTTTTCAAATTATAATAAACATTTTCCATGCAAAGATCCATGCAGTTTCTCAACGTAGCACAAAGTAATAACTATCTCAAGCCGCTTCTCTATTGAGCAGCAGCATGAAAAGATCCCAGAGCATGGGTACCAGCTGGGTTCAGGACCCACAGCCATCCAAACCTCCACCAACGCAAGTGGCATCAGCATTGTGCTCTGTGTCAACACTGACATCAAGACACGAGGCATGATTACATAGGTAAACATATTCCTAAGAGGGTAGCCAAAGGATGTCCCAGCAGTGCTGGTAAAAACAAACAAAAAACGTTCAAAAATTCAATGAGACTTTTGAACTTGCTGCTGGCAACATGCCACCAATATCTTTTCCAGTGCCGTTTTAGATACATTTGCAGAAGCTGTCATTTTCTTCACCTCACCACAGAACTTCAATAAACAAACATCTGAAAAAAAATTATATAACTTTATGGGTCATATTATCAAGAACGGGCGATAACATTATCCTCCGCTTTAGCGGCAGGAAACTGCCGCTAAAGCGGCGGTAAGGGGCTTGATAATATGCCCTATAGAATTCCAAACGAAGCCCAGGTGTGAGCTCCTTCACACCAGAACCTGGGCTCTATTGGAAATCTATAGGGCATATTATCAAGCCCCTTATCGCCGCTTTAGCGGCAGTTTCCTGCCGCTAAAGCGGCGATAATGTTATCGCCAGAGGAGAGACCCTCATCTGCATGATATATCTTATGGGCTTTCCATATCGGCCAGTTGCTTATCCACCCCCAATATAATAGCTGCATTTCGCCATGATGCTGCCTTGGAGTGGATAAGATCCGAGATGTTCAGAAGTTTGTGAGCCTTCCTCCATGCTTACTGAGAGGCATAGATAATGGGATTGATAGATGCAGTGATTTGGGGTCTTGAAGTGTAATCAAACGCGATTTTAGTATATGTCGTTCAATTGCGACCCATTGGAGTGTCATTCTATGAGTGTGCAACAGGAAAACTGAATATACAAGCTATTGCGGCAACCAGTAACTTTCTAAATGAGGCAGACCCCCTTTTTCAGTAGAAGTATGTAGTTTTGAACCCTTTAAGCTTGGTTTGTCTCTCCTCCACATAAACTGAAAAAATACTATGTGTTATGTCCTTAAGAAAAGGACTGGTATTAATAGGAGGATCATGCCGAAGATGCAATCAAACTTAGGTGCCTTATTTATTGTAATGACCTGGACCCTTCCCCAAAAGCAACAATTTCAGATGAGTCCATTTGAGAAAGTCTTGTTTCATTTAGTTGATGATGGGTTGGCTGTTGTCCCATACCATGTCTTGTAATCCTAGATAATTAGAGGCCAAGGTACTTCAGTTTGTTGGGTAACTATTTAAAAAGCACTTCCCTGAGAGACACCTTCATAGTGGAAGGGGATAAGGGTAAGACCTCACACTTGCACCAGTTTATTCTATAACCCAAAATTTTGGAGAAGGGGTTGAGTTGAGTCATACGTGCAGAGGACGAGTCGGAGGGGTGGGAGAGAGTTAACAGAACATCATATGAATAGCAGAGCATTTTTGTCTCGCCTGTGGTTGTCACTATTCTCTGAATGCGAGTATTGTTCAGTTTGACTATTGCAGTAGTTCTAGTGCTAATAACACAGCAGGAGGGACAAAGGAACACCCTGGTGAGTCCCACAGTAGATGTGAAAGTGAGGTGAGCTGAAGTCACCACAATTAACTGATGCTGTGGGGTATGATACCTTCCCCTTGTCAACGTGAGGACATTTTGACAGACGTCCATGTTAGCCATCATCTGGAATAACTAGTCCCATTCCACTTAGAGGAAAGCCTTTTCGGCATCCAAGGGGAGAAGCACCTTCTCATCTGGGTCCTCTCTCACCAAGCGTGAGAGAGTGCACAGTTGATTAATGGAAGAATTCCCTGGCGCAAAACCCACCTGTGAGGGCTGAATAAATGTGAATACACCCTTTGGGCAATTTGCAAGGACTTTGACCAAGATCTTAACATCAGTATTTATGAGTTTAATTCGGGAGGTAGCTGGGGCATTCTAGGGGCCTTTTCCCAGTTTAAAAATTACTGATATACTTGCTTTGTTAAGGTCATTATTCAGATAGCCCTTATGCAGTATTTTATTAAATACTGCTGCTGCCAAGGGTAGGGTCAATGGTTCAGTCATTTTATAAAATTCGACTGGGTATCTATCTTCTCCAGGTGCTTTGCCAGTGGACATGCCATTGATTGCCTTAGCAATTTCTTCTGCAGTTATCTTGCTTTCCAGTGTATTAGATTGGTCCTCCGTTAGTTTGGGTATCTGGAGTTTGTCATAAAAGGCGGCCTCCTCTGATTGCCTGAAGCAATTGTTGGAGGTATAAAGGAACTGGTAATATTTCTGAAATTCTATGATTATATGTAATGGGAGCATAAGCAGGTGAAGACTCAGAATTAGTAACACACTCACAAGTGGGAGTGGGGATATGAAGTGTTTTAGTGGATATGAACTACATTATAAACACATTATATATTTAAATCATGTTAAAGCACAGGATACATTTAACAAGTAAACAAATGTTTAGTAACCTAAGTAATCTGAAAAATCTTTACGTGGGAGGAAAATATCGGTTCCAAACAAAGGGTAGAAGCAATTTACCTTAATATAAATAACATAAATTCAATCAAAAAATCAGTTTAATTGACATAATGGGTGTGGAAAATTTGTGTAAATTGCTTTTGCATATTGACATAAAGTTTGTTAACTTTATGTGTAATTATGTGAAATGGAAATGTGTCACTTTGCGTTATATTTTAACATGAAATGCATTTGTACGTCAATTTTTGGTGAGAGGACTTATTTAAACAAAAGCATTGTGAGCAACAACTATTCGTGTTCTGTTGTTTCCATGCATTTAATGTAAATTCTTACAGCGAATTCCAGGTTTTCTGTAAAACGTTTATTGGGTAATTTTGATAATGTTGCTTAACAAGCATAATGCAAAATTCTCAAAATTACGCAAATTATGCATGCATAATTTAAATTTCATCTAAGCCTAACATTACGGTTCTGAAAACCCTAATGTTAGCATTAGCCTGTAATGTTTAGAAGCACAACCATAGGCCATTCACTGCTTATAAACTCATATATGTTGTCAGTCAGTTTCGCAGA
Source organism: Calotriton arnoldi (assembly GCA_963921515.1). Taxonomy (NCBI): domain Eukaryota; kingdom Metazoa; phylum Chordata; class Amphibia; order Caudata; family Salamandridae; genus Calotriton; species Calotriton arnoldi. The sequence continues at coordinate 197,857 of CAWUFW010000935.1, forward strand.
TGGATGAAGCTGCAGAGGCCAGCAAGCAGTATCAAAGTTGAGATTGCATGCATACTTTACTGTCTTTAATGCGCAGGGACGGCTCCTCCGTTGGAGCAGAGGGGCGTCGTCCCACTTAAAATCCCCCCAAAACTCCAGAGATGAGAAATAAAGTGGTAATTTATTACCATTTTATTATTCATCCCCCGTCCCAACAGGGCGTCAGGATGGGGGCAGGGCTGACAGCAGCAGGGTGGAGGGTGGGCCGTCTATGCACTGTTTAAAGTGTGCATGTCTTTTTGGCCAGCCACACATGCACGCTTTAAACATCTCTAACCTAGCCGTCTCAAGACAGCTGGGTTAGAGCATGTGCTGTGCGCTGTGGAGTGGCGAGTGAGGCCGCTCACCCCAATCAGGGGGCTGCTCTCATGCTGCATGAGAGCAGTGCCAGGATTAGTTTAGGGAGTTGCTGCATCCAGTTACTGTGGAAAGAGGACCGGAGCACGTCACGTTCGGTAAGTTTCATTTATTTAGATTTTATTTTGCGCACTGATGTCCATGCAGTGTTTCTAGGCAGTACACATGACAGCAACATATTCCGCAGGTCACCTCTTGCCTGGTGGATGGCACCAAGAGAATTTTGCACCAGTTCCCTTCTGAGTAAGTACCAAGCACCACGCAAGGTTGAGATGTATAATTGTTTTTTTAATATACACAACCATTATGAAACACTAATCCTCATGCCACATTCATGGCCCCAACAGACTGTGCATATACCATTTCACACATCATGTACTGTACAGATACAAGAGGGACATGTGCAAATAGTTTATCATTTTTCTCCTCAGGTGATGCTGTATATGCACTCTCCCTTCATCTCCTCACACCATACAGATGTGCAACCACTGCACCTCAGTGTAGGTGCAATAGGGCACATATATGTACACAGGTGATCAGCGAGCACACTTTTGGTCTCCTCAATTGCCATTCAGATGTCTTGACCATACGAGGGTGCTACGCTACTCCGCTGAAGTTGTGTGCAAGATAATAGAAGCCTGTTGTGTCTTGCACAACATAGTAGTAAATCATGGATAACACATACCTCTGGACCCTCACCTAGGTCTCGATCTGAGCAACTGGGCCATTGTAGAAAACAGAGGGCAGGGTATGCAGATGCATGACCAGCTGGTTGACACTTTTTTCTCCTGAGCAACCTGTTGTGTTTCAGTGTTTATGTGGTTTGCAGTCTGTTGTCAACGATGATTGGTGAACATTTAACACTCTGTCCATAAACTCTGTCGTGTAGTTCCTATAGTACCCCTGCAGGACCTGCGCGTTTGGATAACATAAACTGTGGGCTTGGTGTTAGACTGGCTCTGTGAACCCCACCGCGTATGTTAGCCGGATTTGCATTAGCTAGCTCACAGTGCCACTAGAATCTCCTCTTATCGGGGAGAGATTAGTTTCTGGCAACCTTAGATCATGACAACCCTGATCCCTCAGAATCATGGAAACAATGTACTACTTTTCGCTCAGTCACTTGTGCTTACTTATTTGGTTTGTCTCAGAGAGTTACACAGAATAAACAGTCTGGGCGTTTCAATAAGTATTTATTGAACAGTTGTTATTCTTGTAGAATATATGTGCTGCAGTAACCAGCAGACAATAGCAGAGATATATTATCAGCAGTACGATAAAAGTGAAAGGGTAGTACAGTTCTACCATATTGTAATAATAATGGTTACATACATGAATATATAAAATGCATTATAAAAGTGCGCGTACTCCTACGATGCCTAACTAGATGTACCTAAGTGTACCTAGCATGGGTGTAGGTCTAAAAGCCTAAGAGCCAAGAATCCCTCTAGGATTTAGTCGAACCCCATTACCTGAATAGAGAGAGTGTGGGACCCTGTCCTGGTCTCGAGTTGGACACCCCCCAAGGGATGTGTTAGACCGCTGTCACCTGGAGCGACTGCATGAAGGAGCCTCAGCATCTCTGGTCAGTGTGTCGGCATGGAAGTCTCGGTTCCCTCTATCTTACAGTGGCAAGATGTGGTGTATTTATACCCTAAAGTGTCTCGTCCCTCAGTATGGTTTGTATTGGTCTTTGTTAGACATGAGGAAGACGTCAGGGTGAACTTTGTACATACATATTATGAGGGAGATGTAGCTGGTGAATGCTCATGCATAATTTATGAGTACATTGTAGGCCTGTGTTCGGGAAAAACCCTGCAGTGTTCTAACCACAGACTAGATAACGTTCAACCCTCAGAGCTCGTTGTGTACTGTGGGGAGCTTATGTAGCTGAAAGATCATGCCTATATTAGGGCATAGGAGATCATGACTAAAATAGGGCATAGACGATTATGACCATAATAGGGCATATACGATAATGACCATAATACGGCACATACGATTATGACCATATACGGCATATATGAGCGTGTCTATATTAGGGCCTCTATACGAAACATAACACCCACTCCACTTTCGAATTGGATGACAATGACCATACTTAAAAATCTGGAAAATTAATTTTTTTTCTTAAAAACAGCTAAAAACATGGTTTTAAAAGCACATTTAAAAAGTGTTTAAAAATGTTTCAAAGCGATACCAAAGGGGATGATGGACGGAGCGTTAGAGCAAATTAAACACTCACCCCCAGTCAACTGATCTGGGTTTAATCCATCCTCATTCTTTAGCTCACTCCACCACCCCAGTTCAGACATGGCCATATGCAAATCAGTCTGACTCTGTGCCTCATGGGAACAGTCCAGCCCGAACTGCCAACCCATGTCTTCCCTGGACCGGAAACAAGCATCCTGGGACCGGTTTCGGGTTCAAAACCCTCATCAGCCAAGCTATCTTGAATCCAGTGGCAAAGTGAGCAAGGGACCCACGTCTGGGCATACCCTGCCAACTTAGGGCGAACAAAGCGATACCAAAGGGGATGATGGACAGAGCGTTAGAGCAAATCAAACACTCACCCCCAGTCAACTGATCTGGGTTTAATCCATCCTCATTCTTTAGCTCACTCCACCACCCAGTTCAGACATGGCCATATGCAAATCAGTCTGACCCTGTGCCTCATGGGAACAGTCCGGCCCGAACTGCCAAGCCATGTCTTCCCTGGACCGGAAACAAGCATCCTGGGACCGGTTTCGGGTTCAAAACCCTCATCAGCCAGGCTATCTTGAATCCAGTGGCAAAGTGAGCAAGGGACCCACGTCTGGGCATACCCTGCCAACTTAGGGCGAACAAAGCGATACCAAAGGGGATGATGGACGGAGCGTTAGAGCAAATCAAACACTCACCCCCAGTCAACTGATCTGGGTTTAATCCATCCTCATTCTTTAGCTCACTCCACCACCCCAGTTCAGACATGGCCATATGCAAATCAGTCTGACCCTGTGCCTCATGGGAACAGTCCAGCCCGAACTGCCAAGCCATGTCTTCCTGGACCGGAAACAAACATCCTGGGACCGGTTTCGGGTTCAAAACCCTCATCAGCCAGGCTATCTTGAATCCAGTGGCAAAGTGAGCAAGGGACCCACGTCTGGGCATACCCTGCCAACTAAGGGCAAACAAAGCGATCCCTTGCTCACTTTGCCACTGGATTCAAGATAGCCTGGCTGATGAGGGTTTTGAACCCAAAACCGGTCCCAGGATGCTTGTTTCCGGTCCAGGGAAGACATGGCTTGGCAGTTCGGGCTGGACTGTTCCCATGAGGCACAGGGTCAGACTGATTTGCATATGGCCATGTCTGAACTGGGGTGGTGGAGTGAGCTAAAGAATGAGGATGGATTAAACCCAGATCAGTTGACTGGGGGTGAGTGTTTGATTTGCTCTAACGCTCCGTCCATCATGCCCTTTGGTATCGCTTTGTTCGCCCTAAGTTGGCAGGGTATGCCCAGACGTGGGTCCCTTGCTCACTTTGCCACTGGATTCAAGATAGCCTGGCTGATGAGGGTTTTGAACCCGAAACCGGTCCCAGGATGCTTGTTTCCGGTCCAGGGAAGACATGGCTTGGCAGTTCGGGCTAGACTGTACCCATGAGGCACAGGGTCAGATTGATTTGCATATGGCCATGTCTGAACTGGGGTGGTGGAGTGAGCTAAAGAATGATGATGGATTAAACCCTGATCAGTTGACTGGGGGTGAGTGTTTGATTTGCTCTAACGCTCCGTCCATCATCCCCTTTGGTATCGCTTTGTTCGCCCTAAGTTGGCAGGGTATGCCCAGACGTGGGTCCCTTGCTCACTTTGCCACTGGATTCAAGATAGCCTGGCTGATGAGGGTTTTGAACCCAAAACCGGTCCCAGGATGCTTGTTTCCGGTCCAGGGAAGACATGGCTTGGCAGTTCGGGCTGGACTATTCCCATGAGGCACAGGGTCAGACTGATTTGCATATGGCCATGTCTGAACTGGGGTGGTGGAGTGAGCTAAAGAATGATGATGGATTAAACCCAGATCAGTTGACTGAGGGTGAGTGTTTGATTTGCTCTAACGCTCCATCCATCATCCCCTTTGGTATCATAAAAATGTTACAAATCAGCTATTCTTTTGTTGCCACTTGAAAAAGTCCATTCTGTCTCACTTATAAAAGTTGCATTACTACAAGCAGAAGAAGGCCATTCGTTCTCAAGTGAAAAGTGTCAATTTCGGAAATGTTCCAAATTTAGTTTGTTTATTTATGAAACGAAGTGGAGAAGCCGAATTCTTTCCCAGGACGCGATGAGCCAATTCAAGATTAAGTGTCCTGGCTTGGAGATACAGATACGGTGTTAGCTACTGCAGACAACAAATCCAACGCCTCGCAGAGAACGTCAATCGCACATAGATGGAATTCAGCACTGCCAACAGTCGGTGCTGCGGCAGCTTGTGCGGCAGTTGTTACCTGAGTGCCTGTGGAGGAGCCACCCAACCCAGCAGGAGCAAACGGCACCTGTGGATTCTCAAGGAATGCGTTCATCAGAATTGGAAGACGCTGGGGACAACGCAGAGCATGGGCCTTTAGGGGGTCCAGCATAGCATCCATGTCCGGAGGCGTATCTGATGGAAACGTTAGACAGAGATCCAACGTGCATTCTTCTCCGCAAAACAGGCATCGAAGAACAGGTAAGATGCAGTTCACCCAGGCTGGTCTAAACGATAGAAACTAAGAGGCGTTCAGTTCTCTTAGATAAGGTATACCCAGAAGCTGCACCATGCGTTCACAGTATTTCCGCTCCTTGAGTATGTTCGCCATTTCCTCAGAAAGTGGGCCGTCCATTGCGTAGCAGTAAGATTACAATCAGGACTCCTGCAATTAGGAACAGGATAAGCGGGAGACCTCCAAACACGCTTCCCAATACGGAGTGTATAAAATGTGGGATTACTCCGAGGACTGTCTGAAAGGTGCTTAATAATTAATAGTCCTGACCCTATGGTCTTAAATAGGTGTACAATACCGCTCGTATCAGACATGTTAAAGATACGACCCACCATTTCTGCTAAATGAAAGGGGCAGTTCATATGTATAAGCACGTGTATCTCAGTCGAGGTCCTAGCAACTTGAAGTTCAAAGGTTTCTTGAGCGGAGGTTAAGGGCACGGGTTGCTGTAAAAGCATGGCTTTCAGTCTGCTCAAAGTATCAAATTGTATAAAGGAAACATTCAATGAAGGCCATAACGGTGCCTCCCTGACTGTGTTCAGTGGCGGAAACAATACTTGCATACAGCAAGTAACCCTGGAGTTAACAGTGACCAGGTAGGCGACGCCCGGAAGCATCCCACAGCAACCTTGATCGTTTAGCATCAAGTAACTCCCATACGAGAGCAGCTGGAAAACCGGTGTGATCATGGCTGCTGGGGTCCCTGACATGTGACAAGATAGATTCGCTACCGAACCACTACATGCTCCGTGCAGAGAAATATCCTGACACATGAGAGAACCGCTTAAAGCGTTCTTGCAGCTTGTACCACTCAGAAACACTTCTCGATCCCCATTCCGGCATCAATATCTATATGGTAACTCCCAAGTTTCCTTAACATAACCCTTACCCATTTTTTCATATTTGCTGCCTGCCTTTGCTCAAGGCAATATTGAAACTGAAACGTAGTGACCGGCAGAGTGATTTGGCCATGAATTAGACATTCAGTTGATGGTAATTCGGCTACAGTGAATGGTAACCTTTCCAGTTTCTCAATACGCAGCATTGTATATTTGGCTCCTCTTTGTGCCATTTCTGTCTGTTTATCAGTTAGATTGTATTCTGAAAACAGAGACGTGGTGTTTATAAAACGACAGGGCACATAGCCTGCACGCAAAGATTGCAGCGTCCACCTTAACATCATAATAGAACGTAACTGTGATTGCCCATGTTGTAACAAGGCCAGATCTTGTTCTAATATGTCAATTGCTGAAGATACAATGTTGCCTAAAGAGTAAATCCTGGAGGTCAAAGTTGTTAACCCATTATCCACTACATTATCCACTACAGCTAATGCCTTCTCTAGGTTAATACGGTCTCCTGCGGCCTCCTGTTGGGATATTTTCCAGTTTTCATTATAATAGGCATAAATGCCAGCATATATGAAACGTTTCTGACGTATTTTCCTTGGGCCTGACAAGAAATCCCTAAGGTCCACATCAGGTGTGAGTAAGGTCAAGTGATGTTTTACTTCTGTGAGTGTTGAGGTCTCTAGCCAATCAAGGCACAACTTCCCAACACTATAGGATGTCACTACCCCTGGGTGTTGTCTCTGTACATAGCGTGTATCTGGCCTACTGAAAAAGATAGGATCACAACCTCCTCTCATAGGAAACAAAAATCAATGTTATGATACCGGACACGATCTGACTACCAATGTGCATGACAAAAATGAACACTGCCATTGAACCTTTCTCAATGAACTCATTAAATTAAAAAAACACAATTCACAATGCACTAACTTTTCATCTCTCAAAGAAATCAATAAACTAATGTTACCCTGTGGTAGTGAATCTGAATGTTTGGTCTTCTGGCCAAAACCTTTTGTCCTAACTTAACTATACATGAACACTTAGGGCCTGATTACGCGTCTGGCAGTTCGAGGACCGTCAGACTCGCCGCGCCAGCCCCATTACGTGTTGGGATGTCGGACCACCCTGGGACTAACGAAGCCGCCATGGAACCGCCATTCCCTGCAGGTGGTGTGGCATTCAGGAGCCTGCCATATGCTTGGCGGGACTGCTGCAGTCCCGCCAAGCATATTACGAGTTTCCTCTCCACCGGTGTTGACATGGAGGTTCCCCCTCCATGCCCCCTGTGCCTCCTCCACTTCTGTATGCACACAGGGGGGCATAACAAGTGCCCCCCTTGTGTGCATGCACAAGAGTTCTTGCACGGCATGGACTTTTCAGTCCATGCCGTGCAGGAACCTTGTGAGGCGTTCCAATTGCGATGCCCTTTTCAGAGGCACCATGGCCTTTCAAAGCCATACTGCCCTAAGAGCGCCACGCCGCCCGCCCGCCAGGCTAAAAATAACTTGTAATCTAGTGGTACGGGGCATAGTTGTGTAGTACCGCCCGCGCTCCACCAAAACTCGTAAATGGGCCCCTACTGTTCATGTATTCTAGCAAATTTACAACTCAAATACATTATCATGGAGTCAACTTGCTCCCAGTAAACATGCTTTGTCTTTCAGTTTAGGGTTTGGATTTTAACAGCAACTTAAAACATAGGATATCACATGACCCAAAGGTGCTAAAGACACCGGGTCAATGGTACTGTGTCCAGTCAGGACAGATCTTATAAATGAAAGGGTGGAAAACAGGGTGTGAGCCCACATGGCTACACACAAGGGGCTATCAGAAACATCCTCAAGCCTTGGATAAAACTAACATGCAATCAAATTTTGGGTGGAACCTGTGCACACCCAGATGAAGTCTGGGGGTTCCCACATTTGGATCTGAGGCACTTCTTCCAGCACTGTGGGCCAAGAGTAGGAATCCCATAATTATGGCAACAAGTAAGTGTTAGTACTGGGGGAGTGGGTTCACTATGCTCCACACTCATTGCCTGCACTTCTAGAGTTTATATTAGGCAATCCTCCTCCAATCTGCATTGAGCATTCTAGTGCGCCCACAGCTTGAGCTGGTTGGAGGTTTCCACACAAGTAAATACAGCAGCAAAGAATGCTACAGTATGACATCAGGCTTAATCCCTGCTGAGAGGAATCCAGCAGCTCCAGATCCACTACCCAAGTGGCACCTGGTATGCAGGTATGCAGGACTAGGCAAGGCACCTGTATTCAGAGATGTCGAGTTATCTTAAAGTCTATATGTTTATCCTGTGGTCTGTGCATTTTTGTTTTTAAATATGCACCTTCTTAGACCAGGTTTTCTATTTTGGTAAGACCTCAGTCTTGTCCTACTGAAAGAGTGAATGTTTTGTCTTACTCTACCTCCAGAAACTCCTCTTCATCAACCTTATCATTCATATACTCCAATCGGACACAGTGGTAGCTAGGCTCTAGTCTTACAAACCACATTCCTTCCCTAGAAACACAATTGTCTGCCCATTTCTACCATACTCTGCTACAGCCTGATTTAAATTCATGTCATGTTTCTGGCTATCATTTCTTAATTCCTATTTCCATAGTAAGATTAGCAGGTCCAACCACAGATATATCCATCCTACATGGCAGATAGTGGGACAAAAATCCTTGCACCATGTGGACTGCAGTGATATTCTGCCCTTGTATTCAACTTTCTTTCTGCCCCCCTCTTTTTCCTTTAGTGTGCTTTGCAACAGTGATACTGCTCAAGGTGCTCTGAGTACTAGTCAGCTTTACCAGGAATACTTGTATGACCGAATATTGAGTGCTAAAAATCAAGGTATAAAACAAATCAGAGCAAAAATATTGATATTGATAACCAAAATATTGAGAAGGTATGAATTGTTTGTTAACTATAGAGTTACTAGTCTTAACTACACATCTTTATACCTTGAAAATAAAAAAATAAAAAATATGTATTACAGTTATAGTTAGGATTCCCAAGTATAGGAATACCTCAGATTTTCGGTCGCTAATAACTTTGCCACCCATTTCACGAATATCCAGGAGAGGTTCCAGACCTATAGCTTTTTTTTTACATTGGTGGAGGATGGAAATTTTTCCAGGGATTGGTCAAGGGGGTACAAAGATAAAAGAGGGGTCCCAATATGCGTTTTTCAGTCAATGCATTTTCTATAGACTTTTGTATCGGATATAGCACAAAAACAGCTGAACGAATTTCCATGAAATTTGGCAGGATTATACATTACGGTGTGCAGATAAGTAGGGTAAGTATTATTTAATTTATAAGGCATTTTAACCACTTTGCTGCTAGGCCTCCATCCCCCCCGTGCTTAGCCTTTTTTTTTTGCTATTTGGGCTACTTCGCGCTAAGACCCCTGTCACTTTTTGTCCACATAAGGTATCCACGTCAAATTTGAATCCTTTTCTTCCAACATCCTGAGGATTCTAAAGGTACCCAGGCTTTGTGGATTCCCCTGGAGACGACCGAGAAATTAGCCAAAATACAGCTACATTTGGGAGTTTTTGGGAAAAATGGGGGAAAAGTACTGCAGATGAAATGTGTCTGGTTTTTTTCCCTTCAAATTGTATCAACAAAGGGTTTGTGGTGCTAAAATCACCATCTTCCCTGCTTTCAGGAACAGGCAGACTTTTGTCAGAAAACCAAAATTTGCTACACAGTTTTGGCATTTTACTGGGACATAGCCTATTTTTCCTATTTTTTTGTGCTTTTAACCTCCTTCCAGTTAGTGGAAGAAATGGGTATGAAAGCAATAATGGTTCCTGGAAAGCTGTACATTTCAAAAAATTAGATAACATTCTAAATTCAGCCAGGGGTCATCTGTGGAGACCCTTTAAGGTTTTCCTATAGAAACTAACAGTTGAAATAAAAAAAGATTGAAATTGAGTTGAAAAAAAAGCTGCCATTTGTCCCAACATTTTCAGTGGTAACTTCTTCTAAGTATGGCAGATTTGTAAAAGCAATATACATTCTGGTTACGGTGATATATAGGACTTGTAGATTCACCAAGAACCCGAGGTACCCAGAGCCAATAACTGAGGCTGCACCTTGCAATGGATTCTGGGTAGGAAAACATCGGGGGATCCATGCAAGCCATACCTCCCTGGACTCCTCCGGGTGCCTAGTTTTCAGAAATTTCTGGGTTTGGTAGGTTTCCTTAGATGCCCACTGAGCCCTGGACCAAAACACAGGTGACTCCCTTGCAAAACCAGGTTGTTTTGTGATAGACAATTTTGATGTCTCCACAAAATGTTTTGGGCCGTTCCCTGCCACGCGTACTTGGCCCACCCACACAAATGAGGTACCATTTTTATCGGGAGACCTGGGAGAATGCTGGGTGGTAGGAAATTTGTCTACAATTAAAGTATGCAGTTCCTAATATTAACAGCAGGTGGTTATAATCAATCAAAGGCTCCACACAATGGTATAGAGCGAGACTTAGGAGGAGAATCTCCTCCTGTTGGAAAAAGACCCTCACACACCCAGCCAGCTAGGTGTCTTGCTTCATCATCGGGTCTGCTCCTTATCGGGTTGGCGCTGCAATACCCGATCGGCGCCCGAGATGGGGCCTTCTTGGCGGAGATCTTTATTCCTTATGCCATAGGGTGTAGTGCGTGTGAGGGCCCTAAAAGTAGTGTAGGTGCTAATGATAGGTGAATAAATGTAGTCTAAAATAGGAAATGGTGGTCCACTCAAAATCATTTTAATGAAACGTGGCCATCACCCTAATTAAAAATGAAAATGCGTATCTTACTCTAAATTTGTGAGATTATACGCTTATAATATAGGTCAACATGTTTCTTGCCTTTATTCTTAATAGATGGCAATTCCTCAGGACCTGAGAACTGCATACTTTAATTGGAGAGATATTATGTTGGGCATGTATGCTGGACCTAAGAAAATAACGCCCTTGATTTCCCTCTCTTTGTTTAAACTAGTAGGAAATTTGTGTCAGCCCAGTGATCCCACAACTTTCCCACACAGCAATGTGAGAACAATTTTGATGTCTCCACCTTACGTTTTGGGCCCTTTCCTAACGCGGGTACTTGGTTCACCCACATAAGTGAGGTAGCATTTTTATCAGGAGACCGGGGGGCAACGCTGGGTGGTAAGAAATTTGTGCGGGCCCGGTGATTTCCAACACACAAAATATATAGAAAATGTGATTATTTTAGTTAAATTTGAGGTTTGCAGGGGATTCTGGGGAGGAAAATGTTTGGGTATTAATGCAAGCCACACGTCCCTGGACTCCCCCTGGTGTCTAGTTTTCAGAAATGTCAGGGTTTGGCAGGTTTCCCTAGATGGACGCTGAGCCCGGGATCAAAAACACTGGTGACCCCCATGAAAAACCAGATCATTTTGTGACAGATAAGTGGGCACCTGTGTTTTTGGTCCCAAGCTTGGAGACATCTAGGGGAGCCCAAAAACCCAGACATTTCTGAAAACTAGACACCCAGGGGAGTCATGGGAGGAGTGGCTTACATGGATCCTTCAACGCTTTCTTACCCAGACCCTGCTGCAAACCTCAAATTTAGCTAAAAAGTCGAATTTTCCTCTAATTTCTGTGTGGGAAAGTTGTGGGATCACTGCACGGCACAAATGTCCCACCACTCAGCGTTCCCCTCAGTCTCCCGATAAAAATTATACCTCACTTGTGTGGATGGGCCAAGTGCCTGTGACATGGAAGGGCCAAAAATGTGTTGAGATTGAGGGGGACCCAAAGCATGTCAAAAAGGCAGACTGTTAATATGTTTTAGAATGAAGCTGCTTTAGCTGAATTTGAGTTTTGAAAGGGATGTTGGGTAGGAAAATGTTGGGAGATCAACACAAGCCACACCTCCCTGGACTCCCCAGGTGCCTAGTTTTCAGAAATATCTGGGTTTGGCAGGTTTTCCTTGATTGCCGTCGAGCCCGGGACCAAAAACACTGGTGACCAAAAACACTGGTGACCCACTTTCAAAACCAGGTCATTTTGTGATTGATAATTCTGATGTCTCCACAATTCGTTTTAGGTCCTTTCCTGTAGCAGGCACTTGGCCCACCCACACAAGTGAGGTAGAATTTTTATCAGGAGACTTGGGGGGACACTGGGAGGTAGGAAATTTGTGCGGGCCTGGTGATCTCACACATTTACCACACAGAAATATATGGAAAATGTGATTTTTTTGTTGAATTTGAGGTTTGCAGGGGATTTTGGGTAGGAAATTTTGGGGGATCAACCTAAGCCACACCTCCCCGGACTCCCCCTGGTGTCTAGTTTTCTGAAACGTCAGGCTTTGGCAGGTTTCCCTAGATAACCGCCGAGCCCAGGATCAAAAACACTGATGACCCCCTTTAAAAACCAGGTCTTTTGGTGACAGATAGGTGGGCACCTGTGTTTTTGGTCCCAGGCTTGTTGACATCTATGGGGAACCCAAAAAACCTAGATATTTCTGAAAACTAGACACCTGGGGGAGTCCAGGGAGGAGTGGTTTACATGATCTTTCAATGTTTTCTTACCCAGAATCCGCTGCAAACCTCAAATTTAGCTAAAAAGTCAGATTTCCTCTAATTTCTGTGTGGGAAAGTTGTGGGATCACCGCACGGCACAAATTTCCTACCATCCAGGGTTCCCCTCAGTCTCCTGATAAAAATGATACCTCACTTGTGTGGATGGGCCAAGTGCCTGTGACATGGAAGGGCCAAAAATATGTAGAGATTGAGGGAGACCCAAAATGGGTAAAAAAAGGCAGTCTGTTGATACGTTTTTAGACTGATGCTACTTTTGGCACCCACAAAAATGAGGTATTATTTTTCTCGGGAGACCAAGGGAACACTGGGTGTTAGGAAATTTGTGCCTGTGCGGTGATCCTACAACTTTCCCACATAGACATGTGAGCAAAATATGACTTTGTAAGTACATTTAAGGTTTGCAGGGGATTCTGGATAAGAAAACACTGGCAGATCCATGCAAGCTACACTGCCAGCCAAGCGACAGTCCATGCACACTGCCAGCCAAGAGTCAGTCCACGCACACCACCATCCACGCACACCACCAGCCAAGCACCATCCACACACACCACCAGCCAAGCGCCACCCATGCACACCGCCAGCCAAGTGCCACCCACGCACACCACCAGCCAACCACCATCCATGCACCCTGTCAACCAAGTGCCAGTCCACGTACACCGCCAGCCAAGTGCCACTCCATGCACACCACCAGGCAAGTGCCAAACTACACACACCACCATCAAGTGCGAGTCCACACACACCATTAGCCAAGTGCAATTCCACGCACACCACCAGCAAAATGCCAGCCAAAGGTCAGTACACGTATACTGTCAGCCAAACTCCAGTTCACACACACACAAACTTTCCCTGGTTTCTAGTGGCTTTCTGCCCCTTTTGAGGGCAGATGAGACTAAAAATATCACTGAAACAGCCAAAATGCGTGTCTAAAAAAAGGGGAAGGACCCTTGCCTATGGGGCTTCTCCCTGACATGCCCATAAACATGTCCGTAGTGCCTAGTGGGCTTTCTGCCCCGGGGGGCAGAAAGACTGTGTCAATTTTTTGGGGGGAGGGGTCATTAGCATGCCCATTCTGGGCAGCCACCACCCCTACATATAAAAAAACAGCATAATCTCTGGTGCCTAGTGGTCTTTCTGACATCCCAGGAGGGCAGATCAGTGGCTATTGCCCCCATCTGCCTCCTGGGGGAGGCAGCAAGTCTGTGGCTAATTTTTTTCGGGTGTAGAGGCATTGGCATGCCAATTCTGGGCAGCCCCCACCCCTATGTACAATAAAAAAACATAATCCCTAGTGACTAGTGGGCTTTCTGCTCCCCTCGGAGGACAAATACGGGCCTATTGTCCCCATCTGCCTCCGGGGGAGGCAGAAAGACTGTGTCAAATTTTTTGGGGGGGTGGGTGCTTGGCCAGCCCTGAATTGAGCTGTCTTTAATGTTTAGGGAGGAAGTCATGTGACCAGGGTCACATGGTTCCTTAAGGCATAGTGGTTGGTGCTGGCATGCAGGATTGCTGGGAAATGCAGTCCCAACTCCAAATTTCCCTTGGTTCCTAAAGGGAACCCCAAGCTCACCTATTGGTGGAGAAGGGGTCACGTGTGTGTGGGAGGTTGTGGGGGAGAAGGATGGGTAGATGGGAAATGTAGTCCCATCTCCCCATATCTGTGGTCTTGTAGTACAAGCCAATGACAAAAAGGGGGGAAGAGAAAAGGAAAAAACACTGTACTATGGAGAAATGTACAAATATTTTTGTGATGCAATGATGTGAATATGGTGAAAAATACACTTTTGTACAGACCCAGTGTCAGACAGCAGTCCGTATTCATTAATGTTAGCTAGTGGATGGTGAGCTGCAATACATATTATTGTAGCACATTCCACCATGGGATGTCATCATTCAGTCCATTTTTCTGCATGGATAATTTATAAATCCAACGCTGTTCCTTCTCAAATAAAATTAATTCCAGATTCCTTGTCTCCGCTATGACATGTTCTAGAATGACCCATTTGAGGTCTTTTACGGAGTGTCCAGCTGTGATGTAATGTTCTGCCATTTTGGTGGTATTGCGTCTACACCTGATGTTACTCCTGTATTCGCAGACTCTTCTGCTTATTTTTCTAGTCGTCATGCCTACATATCTGAGTTTGCATGGACAGGTTATCAGGTATATGACCTGTTTGGTGTTGCAGTTTGTATGTCTTCATAATTGTCAAAGAGTGTGTAAGCCTAGGTCAATTTCTTTTGTTGGTGCGGTCAGGTGGCAGACGATGCATTGACCACACAGGTAATGACCTGTTACTCCTGGAAGGCCTAGAGCACTGTGAATCGTATTCTTTGATTTTAATTTGGCTCAGGGTCTGGTGTGGACAAGTGTATCCCGCAGGATTTCTGCTCTTTTGTTAGAAAAGAGGGGATAGTCCCACTGTCTGGGTCCTGTGTTTAGAATGCGCCAATTGTGTTTAATGATCTTTTTAACACAGTCTGAGGCGATGCTGTATGTGATGACACTTACCAGAGGAGGTTCTGTTTTTTCTTTCACTAGTGTTTCTAGTAGTGCATCTCGATTCTGATTTCTCGCATGTTTTTTTGTTTTCTGAATAATTTTCTCAGGGTAATTACGTGCCCTTAGTTTGTCTGACAGATAGTCTGCTTGTTGTTTAAAGTCGTTTATAGGGCTGCAGTTCCACCGCAGGTGGAGGAATTGGCCATAAGGAAGATTTTCCCGCAATGGACGCGGATGAAAACTGTCAAAGCGTAACAAACTGTTCTTAGCAGTGGGATTCTGATGGGTATCTGTCTGTAGTGTTCCTCTCTCAGGGAAGATATCCAATTCTAGGAATATACGTGATTCTCTACTGATAGTATGTGTGAATTTAAGGTTCCTGTCCTGGTTGTTGAGCCAATCAATGAATTCGGAGGCAGTCTCTCCATATCACTAGAATGTCATCTCTATATCGTTTTCAAACAGAGATATCACTCCAGTTTTGGTTGGTCTCGTGTGTTTGGTCTCGTGTAAGATGTTTTTCTTTTCTAAGTTGTGTACATATAACCCTGCCACACTAGGGGCGAAAGTACTCCCCATCAAAGTACCGTGGGTTTGTAGAAAAAGGGTACCTTCAAACTCAAAGTAGTTTCTTGTCAGAGCTAGCAATGCGCAGTCCATCACAACATTTCTAAGGGTGGAATGGGCCCATTCTGCCCTCTCAAGTACCCCATTAATGATCTCTAGAGTTTCTTCTTGGGGGAGGCTGGTGTACAGACTCTCTACATCTAAACTCATTAGGAGGTCTTGTTGGTCATCAAATTCAATATTTCTCATATGGACCACTAGGTCCTTTGTGTCTTTTATGTAGGCATCCGTTTTCTGTAGAATTGGCTTTAGGAAGAAGTCACAAAATTGTGACATAGGTTCCAGGAGGGAACCTATCCCTGATACAATTGGCCTGCCCGGAGGTGGATCACAATTTTTGTGGACCTTTGGCAGAGTATAATAATATGGTATCAACAGATTGGTATTTCTCTAAAAAATCCCCTTCATGTTTTGTGATCCCCCTCACACTCTGCCTCCTCTACCAGGGAGTAAATCTCAAATTTCAGTGTGGGTGTGGGATCAACAACAAGTGTCTTGTAGTTGTAGTTGTGTTCATCTGCCAATAGTCTAAGGCATTCTGTTCTGTAGGCTGTGGTGGACTGTAAGAAAATCCCTCCGCCTTTGTCGGAGGTTAAATGGTGATATCAGTGTAATTCATGTAGAGCTTGTTTTTCTATATTGCTTAAATTTTGGAATTATCTCAAAGGTTTTGTGTCAATGCCTTCGATTTCTTTATATACTGCCTGTTCAAAAGCCACTTACTCCACTGGGGTGGTATGAGTAGGTGGGTAAAAAGGTGACTTTTTTCTCAGGCCAGTGGAAGAGAGATCTTCTGTGATCTCCTTATCCCCAAAATGGGCTCTCAGGCGTAATTTGCTAAAGAAATTGGCCAATTCGGAATGTAAACGGAATCTGTCAAAATTGGGTGTGGGCACAAAACCCAGGCCTTTATTTAGAACCTGGAGTTGTGTAGTTGTAAGATTTTTGCCAGTGAGGTTGGTCACTAAATTGTTTATGTAATGTGGCCCTGTTGCGCATTGGTCATGCCTCTTGTATGTCTTCTGCTTTCCTCTGTGTCCCATTATACCCCTTTACTTCTTCCCCTCTGACACTGGCCCCTGGATAAAAAAGGCTGCTGCTGGTTTTGCTGGAAAGGTGTTGGGTCCATAGGGTTAAATGTTGGTCCCCATGGCACCATCTGTTGGCCTTGAGGCTGGAAAGGAGGCTGAAAGTAAAGTGAGACTGGTGGGTAGATATTGTAACCCTGCCAAGGTCGTGCCCAAGGTCTCCTTCTGTTTCTTGGTTTGGCTCTCCATTTAGGCTCGCTATCACTCCCCCATGTCTCTTAGGGGGTGATTACAATGGTGGACGGACTTAAGTCCATCCGCCATCGTCCTGGGGTTTGGGACCGCCTGCCTATATGGCGGCGGTCCCGCACAACATATTACAATGTGGCCACCACGACAGCAGCCGCAAAAGGCATCATTAACATTGCGGCGGGTGCTGCTGTCTGCAGCACCCGCCACAATGTTAATAATGCATGTTGTACATTTCCCTGTACTACGTGGCAGGCACCACACGGTGCCTGCCACCTGGTGCAGGGAACTGTAGGGGGGCACCATAGGTGCCCCCAAGTGCAAAATGCACATGCCCCCAAAGTACATCCCCGCCAGCCTTTCAATGGCGGTTGAACAGCCATTGACAAGCTGGCGGGGATGCAGCATCCAAATCTGGCAGACGCTGCCTGCTAGGCACCGCCACCATTTCGTGGATGCGGGGTGGGTCCGACAGGTAATCAAAACGATTGCCTCTGTCGGACCCGTGGTGGATGGGCTCTTAGTCCGCCAAGCACACCACCCGCCATCCTGATATGGGGGCGGAAAAAGGCCTTACGATGGCGGTGAACCCGCCACCGGCAGCCTACCGGTGGCTGGTTCATTGCCATCGTAATCACCCCAATAGTCCGTTGATCTGTTATCTGAGGAGATCTGAAGGTGCTCTATAATCTGGTGTGGAGTGGGGGGTAAACCTTAGAGTATGAAAACTTCTTGACATCCTTTTGTAGTTTCTTAATTTTAGACTGGGTGAGGTATCCTTTGTATTCATTGGTTTCCTTGTTCATTTCGTTTAATCTCTTCTTGAAGGCTGTCACTGTTGCTTAGTTAACCTTCACTGGTCTGTATCTCGACCAGAATGGTCTCTGCTAATCTTTTGTCTGTTTTAATGATTAAGATTAGCCAATCTCTTGTGCAGTGCCATGCGATTTGCACCCATTCTTTTAAAAAGTTGGCATATTCAAAGAATATCCTTCGGGTATTAGTCACCAGCAGACCTCTTGGGGCCGCATTGGCTCTGAAGTACTCAATCATAATAACACCATGAAGGATTACTCTTTTCCTGTTTCTATTTTTTTCGGTCAATGTGTCCCAATCCTCAGTCTGTGCTATGGTCTGGGAGATGTTGAGATCCGACAGGAGAGATGGTCCTGCCAGGATGTCATTGACATCCTCGTCAGTAAATGTTAACCCAAAGCTTTCTGCCATTATGAAAGTTTGGTGATGTGTCCTGTGTGTGTGCTCAAGTGAAATCGTGAAGGGAGGCATGCCCCGTCTGATACACGATAATCTAAGTATGAACAAGCATGAGACAATTACATGATCAGGGGGTGTGATTCACATCTGACGAAATTAGGATGATCCTTGACCAAGGCGGTCCTCATATTACTGGATCTGTCGGCTGCCTTTGACACGGTCGATCACGCCATCCTGATCGACGGTGTCTCCTCCATCGGCATTCACCATAGGGCTAGAGCCCTTCTAACCTCTTTCCTCTCCAATCG
Organism: Calotriton arnoldi; assembly: GCA_963921515.1. Lineage (NCBI taxonomy): Eukaryota > Metazoa > Chordata > Amphibia > Caudata > Salamandridae > Calotriton > Calotriton arnoldi. The sequence continues at coordinate 216,336 of CAWUFW010000935.1, forward strand.
CACCCAGTCAGTCAAACTTGGCGACTTCTACTCTCCTGTATTCACCCTTCCCTGTGGTGTGCCCCAAGGATCCTCCCTAAGTCCGACCTTATTTAACATCTATGTGTCGGACCTGGCCAGGATCATCAAAGCACACGGGATGAGACTAACCTCATACGCCGACGACACCCAACTGGTGTTGGAAGTTCACAACGATGGAGGAGCAGTTGCTGCCAGCTTCCAACAGGGAATGTTGGCCATAAGCTCCTGGATGGCAAACAATTGCCTAAAGCTTAACTCCGATAAAACGGAGGTGATGATCTTTGGCAATCTATCCCCTGGCTGGTCCCCCACCTGGTGGCCATCCGATTTGGGACCCCCTCCTGGACTGGTTACAAAGGTCAGGAATCTTGGCGTAGTGTTTGACGACAAATTGTCTTTCCTTCACCATGCGAACGCGGTCGTCTCTTCATCCTTCTACACCCTGAAAATGATAAGGAAACTCTTACCATTTCTCCCCCCCAGCACCGGTAAGACCCTCATGTGCACTCTGGTAATGTCAAAGACGGACTATTGCAACGGACTCCTCCTAAATGCTCAAGAGAAAGTCCTCAACAAACTGCAACTTGTCCAGAACTCAGCTGCCAGAATTCTGTCCGGCACCCCCAAATATAAATCGATCTCTCAAGTTATACGCCAGTTTCAGTCGAACAAAATTCAAGGCACTTTGCATCGCATATAAAGCCATCAACAACACGGGACCTGAGTTCCTAAAAAAAATACTCTGCCCATACAATCTGAACAGACCTTTGCGTTCTTCATCAGCCCATCTGTTGACTATTCCTCGCACTAAGAAAACATCTTGGGGAGACAGACGTTTCACAGTTGCCACGGCAAGACTGTGGAATACCCTTCCCCTCCTTATCAAAACCAGTCCCACCCTCATGATATTCAGGAAACAAGTAAAAACATGGATATTCAATCAGTAATCATCTACCTAGCTGCTCTCCTTTACTCCACAGCGCCGAGAAACCCTAGGGTATTTGCGCGCTATATAAATTGTATAAATAAATAAATAAATTAACAAAAATGCTTTTGTGTTTTCTATTTCAGCGACCACTAGAGGTAAAATGTCCTATATGGTCTGAATGACTGGATGCTTCATATGTAGCGTACTGTGCAAACCAGCATTAGAAGTTGGTATTTAACACAATCTGTAGAAAATCTACGGATTGAGTTGGTCCTGAAGAAAGCCTGCTGACCCTGAGTGGCACTTGTAACAGGCTGAAACATGTCGAGTTATAGATGTTAGGGGTCATTGCATTCATAGAACACTGTTTTTATCCCAGCTAAAGGACCTTATTAATAAACAAGAATTTGGATCCTGAAGGCTTTTTTAACTTGCACGTAGGTCTTAGTAAGAGCTCCGCTTACAAACCCCGTTGAGCCCACCCACTCACACTAGGTGCAGTGGGTGAGTATCCAATGATGAAGCATGCCACAGGTGAGGATCCTACTAATCTAGCCATGTAATGTAATGCAAGGGTCGCACCGATTCACCTGGGTGCATATTCCTTTCCACATAGATATATATATTGAGACCAGTTAATTTGACCTCTTAAAGCGTTAGGAGTTCGTCAGTGGCAAGGCGTCCCCTCTCTTGTGAACTGATTAAGTTTAAGGGAGGCTGAGGGTTGCCCCAATTTAGCTTCTCACTCCTCCTTGTTTTTCTATGTCATTTCACTGAAACAATCAGAACAGCCTCAGGAGCTGGGGAAGCTGTTCCTCAGCTCCCGAGGCTGTTTTGGTTGAAAGGAAATGCCTCTGGTGCCCACACCAGATGGACTTCCAGTGCCATGTGGTCCGATGTGCAGGAGCTGGTCCGACGTCCATGAGCACTTTTGCGTCGGACGTCTCCCGCGCGTCCAACGCACTCAATGGTTAACATAGTGATATCTGTTGTCACAGTAGTATCATGAAATTCTGTGATATTTTGCAAAATACCACCGTACATAGCAATGACAAGGCATTATGTGAATGGTTAATGACCGCCTTTACAAAAGTTAAAGGCAACCATGTTGTTTTAAGCACACTTTGGCTGTGTTTTGGTAACAGCTTTAGGGCCTCATTACGATAGTGGTCGGACCGCCACCGACAAGTCGTTGGTGGTGCTCCGACATCAGACAGCCATTCAATCAGACCACCGCTTTACAATGCTGACGGTCAGACCCACATCTGTCGGACGACAGACCACCACCTCCGCTAGGATCAGAGATCCCGACGGGATGGCAGTCAGAGCAGCATCTGATAATGGCGACAGTGCTGAGGCAGGAGCCGCCACTGAGATTTGGATATTCCTTTCCGACAGCCTTTTCATGTTGGGAACACCGCCATGTAAAGGTTGTTGGAAAGGGATATTGGGGGCCCCAAACAGGGTGCCCGTCCATCGCAGGCCACTGTAAAGTGGCCCTGGGGGCACATGTAGTTACCCCACTCACCATGCCACACATTGCACAGATGTGCAGGATGTGCCTTTACGGCATCAGCATGTGTTGCAGCTCTTTCCCATGACCACAGCATGGCCCTGCTGTGTTGCCAACCGCCAGCCCAGCGTTCACATCCTAATAGGGTGGTTGGACCGCCTACGTGCATGTCGGCGGTTCCCTGAACGCTGCAATAGCGGTCAGTGGTCCGACCGTCCAGCATCAAAATGATGCCCTTAGATATAAGTAAGTATTAGGTTTTAGGAAAGGAGAAAAAAAAGATTTGGTGGTGTTTGTTCCCTCTATCACCCTAAACAACAGACCATCAGAGAAAAATGACCTACGAATGACCAAGCAATTACTTGTATTCCTGAACGTGCAAGGGATGATGCAGGCAAAGCATGTCTGATGCTTTCCTGTATCCAAAACCAAATGACCTGGAAGTCAACAAACACTATGGGGGAGGGAGATTTTTTAGACTAGATACCAGTGCCTCCCAAGGTGATGGTCTGGGAGAGGACTCAGACGAAAACATCCTATTCAGAATTGAGCAGGCCAATCGACCATCCCATAATCTGGCATTCAAGCATTTCTGCTTTATGAATATATGCACCAAAGTAACAATTTTGGCCTGTCAGATGTCTAACACAGGTAGCTCTTGCACTAATGCAGTCATGGTGGCCTTGGCGGAGTGAGCCCAAATTCCATCATGGGTTTTTTCATGGCCAGCACATAGCAGATTTTGATAAAGAGGATTATCCACTTTGGCAGGGTCATCGTTTGCACTGCCACTTTCTTGTCTCAAAAATCCCCCATAGAGCTGATCAGCAATGCAATGGCCTTTGGTGCCCTAATTGTAAAGGTTCAAAGCCTTCTCAGAGCAAAGTCAATGGAGTCTTTACTCTTCATTCGAGGGGTGAAACAGAGCAAAAAGTAATGGCACAGTAATCTATTAGCCAACATTGAAAGAAGCCACTCCCTCCTTTGGTCATAAGGTTCCCCTGGTCCTCTGCAATAATTCATCTGGAAAGACGGTGGTGTAGGTGGTTGCACGTAAGCTCATGCAGTGAACTCACGTGACATGATGATGTAATCGCAATGGGGAAAATGTTTTCAGTGTCAACAGTCATAAGGAACAACTGTGCATTGCCTTGAAGGGCATGCACATGAGGAACATTAAGAACATGGTCAGGTTCCATCCTGGAATCGTGGGGGGAACAAGTGAGTCAAACCTTTTACAAAACACATGACAACAGCAGATCTAAATGATGATGATGAAATGATCAGGCAAAGATAGAAAAGCTGAAAGGGCCAAGAAATTACCTTTCACCAGGCTCACCCCAAGGCCATGGAGTAAATATATAAAAAACTAAAGAACGTTGGATCTTTTGAGGTGTCGGGGTTTCATGAACCACACCAAACAGAAAATATGTCCCAACGCCCAGCGTAAATTAACTTTGCGGTAGGGCATCTGGCCTCACCAGTGACATCACTTCAAATGCATTCAGATGCTGCCACTCAGCCTCTATGCATGGACGTGTAGGTTGTGGAGACTAAGATGCAGGACACTGCCCTGTTGCTGAGAGCTTCTGAAGTGGAAGCGTGATTGAAGGACAAATAGTCAGGTTCAGGCGCTCTGGGTTTCACACTCTTCTGGCACCAGTCCGAGTCAGTGAGATTGACTTGAGACTGGTCTCCCTTCGGTGCAGACAGAATATCGATGTAGAAATATCGACTTGCATGAATATCGAGTCAAGTATTTCGATGGTGGGAAATATCGAGGTACGTTTTTTCGTTATTAGAAATGTGGAGGCCGATTCACAGAACTAATCTGAGATAAAATCCTAAACTTACAACTTTTGGTATTCACAGAAGTTATTTAGTAGTAGTAAAGTTTACTTTCTAAAAGTGGCATTTTCTTTAGTAAAAGATGTGTTATTAAATTCTGAGTTCAGAGAGCCAAAATTGTATTTTTCTATCTTATCCCTATGGGAAGATATGCTTGTAAAATGTTACAAAGCATTCCCCATTCTGTCCTATTGGGCAAGATAGCCTTTAAATAGTGAAAAACGAAATTGGCAGTATTTCACTATTAGGACATGTTACACACATAAGTACATGTCCTACCTTTCACATACACTGCACCCTGCCCACCGAGGTACCTTGGGCCTACCTTAGGCGTAACTAATATGTCAGAAAAGGGAAGGTTAGGGCCTGGCAAGTGGGTGCACTTGCCAAGTCGACATGGCAGTTATCAACTGCGCACAGACACTGCAGTGGCAGGTCTGAGTTACCTTTTGAGAGCTACTCATGCGGGTGGCACAATCAGTGGTGCAGGCCCACTAGTAGTATTTGATTTACCAGCCCTGGCACACTTAGTGCACTTTACCAGGGACTGACCAGTAAGTCGAATATGCCAATCATGGATAACTAATCATGTTCACAATTTACACAGAGAGCATATGCACTTTAGCACTGATTAGCAGTGGTAAAGTGCTCAGAGTCATAAACCAACAACAACAGGTCAGGAAAAAATAGGAGGAAGAAGCAAAAAGTTTGGGGATAACCCTGCAAAAAGGGCCAAGTCCAACAACTTGTTTTTATAGGAGTGGACAGTGGAGGTCTTTTGCCCCCCCCACCCTGGGGTTGCCTCACCCTGGTTTTTATTTCTTCATGTTGCCTTTGTCCCTGTTGGTATTTGTCCCTTGCGACTGTCGGCACTGTATGGCAGGAAGGTTCCTCCTGCAGGTCCCACAGCTATGCTTAAACCTGCATGCGCTCCCCCATTTACACTCATCTTTGTCATATTTCCAACATGTAGCCACTCAGGTTTTACCCGTCCTGTTGCCAGGGTGGCCTTTGCCCTTGAACCCTTGTCCTTGACCTTCGTATTTCCCTTTGAACCCTGAGAGACGAAAAGTGGATTTCTGCATGCTGAGGCTTTCCCTGGCCGCCACCATGTGGGTCGTGAAGCCCTCCATGTCCTGGCAGTCCCATTCCATTATCGGCAATGTCTGCATCTTTTCCCTAAAACCTTCATTGTACCTCAACCACGGGTCACCCTGATACTTTTGCTGCACTTCATGCACTTTCTGTTCATATAAGATCAGTGATGCTGCACTCTGAGGGAACTTCTCTATGAATACGCATGCCAGCTTTCTGAAGGCCCTTAACCAGTTCTCTATAGTTTGCTCTACTCTGGGTTTGCATCTATCCCGTCTGTCCTCGTCTTTCTTGTCCTGAGCTGTGAGGTCTAAGCCTGCTTGGCGCACCTCCAGCAACAAGAAAATATCTATATATTCCTTTTCCCAAATCCTTTCCTTCACTGTTAGTGGAATAAGGTTTGCTAATCCCAGTAGCTTTGTGGTAGTGGGCGGGTCCCCCGGAGAGGGGTGTATGTACTTGTTTGCAGGTTTACCCCCGGGTCCTGGTCCTCCCCTGCCCCGGCCCGGCCGTTTCCCTTCTGTGCTGCCTTGCCACCCTTTGCGGCCTCCTTTGGCCCTGTGCCCCCTTTCCTCTTCTCCCCAGTCAGCTTTCTTGCCTAGTGCCACCTGTTCTTTGACCAGGCCCCGGGCCCTCCCCGCTGCGTCACGTATTTGTTTGGGGTCCCCCCCAAATGGGGATCCTGGCCCAGGCCATTGCCACCATTGCATCCATGCAGCTGGGTGTGGCTGCATTTGCCCCCATGCCTCCCCCTGAAATTCCTGCTGATCCCCTCCCGGGTTTGTTGACCAGGGGGGCTGAAAGGTCCATGGCCCCTGCAATGCAAAGCTGCTTACCCCTGACTGTGTCCCATAACTCATGATTTTCCCTGGTCCTCCCTTATCTGGACCCGCTTGCCCTTTCCCATGCCGCCCGCCCCTGTTGTTTGGTGCATGGTGCTTACCATCTCCGCTGTTCACCGTGAACCTCGGTGCGCTGCGTGACTCCTGAGGGGCCGCCGTGCTGGCCACAGACCCCTCATCGTCGATGCTGCTGTTGAAATGTAAATGTATACATTCACTTTGCTAGTGCATTACTCTATGTAAGTTAGCATTCGCCATTTTGAGCTATGATCGAAGCTAACTTCTGTCTCACTCTGACTGCCTCAGCAGAAAGCAGCTGCAATGTTTTTTTGTATTTCTCCAAGGTTGAGTTTCGCTGTACTAATGAATAGACTGTTTTTGTCATCACACACCTTTCTCACTAAATAGGCCTGCTCCCACCCTTAGAGCTGGGGTACGGGCAGAGTAGCCTTGACGCTGAGATAGCATGTACCCGGTCCTGTGATTGCAACTCATCTTTGTGTATCTTCTTTGTTCACCAGCTACCAACTGGAAACTCCCAGTCTGGGCGTGTCTTTAGTGGTTCTGAAGATGTACAATAGGTGTTATCATGTTGGTTGAAGTCAGTCCCTCTGCAGCAATCTAAGGAGGCTGGTCCGACCGGACTCTGCTTGAGTGTATTACTAATAAATACTTTGGTTTGCATTCTCTACTGTCTAACCGACTCTTCACTTGTTAGGAAGGCTGAGAGGTGGTCACAAGTGACCGGGGTGGCCCTAATCGGGTCACTTCCTTCAGTTGGCGCCCGGACAGGGACTCCATCGGGTGGCCCATCCTTGGGTGAGAAGGTCGGGGCCACGTCGGGTCGGACGGGCAGACCGGGGATCCCTGCACGAGAGAGTCTTGTACTCGCAGCTGCCCCGTCTGTCTGAGCAGGCGTTGCCTCATCCAGTGGTCATCCCGACTGGGGTCCTGAACGCTGAAACCCTTGGATCTGACCGTTTGGTCCGAAGAGTCGGCAGTGGAGAATCACTTTGTTTGACCTGTGTGCACCAGGTGAGTTTGTTTTGGTTCTTTGTGGATATGGCGCTATTTTGATTTGTATTTGATACGGTCTGAGGACTGTCTTTGGACAAGCGCTTGAATTTGTTTGAGTTCTTTATGAACATGTCATGGTACCACTTTGATTTGTAGTTGATGAGGTCTGAGGACCGATTTTTGGTAAAGATATTTGCAAATATCTGCTCGGCATAAATAGTGAACTTATTTTGTTTTGAAAATGCTGTGTCTTAGTAAGGTGTTTTGTTTGCGCTGTCGTTGTTCTGCTGATGCTCGATTGGAAGAAAGACAGCCAGTGCCTCCAGAAGGCACTCCAAATTTTGACATGTACGTCAAACATGGCATTGGCCCTATTATGTTTAGTACGCTGTGGCACAAATGTAAGAGGGACAATGCCGAGTTGCAGTGGCCATTGACGGACACTTTTGATGAACAGAAAATAAATTTTTTACGGGATAAATTGTTTGCGAAAAGGAGTAGGCAGTCAATGATTGATTCCCTCAGAACATGGCAGAAAGAGGCTAAACAGAGACGAATGAAAGCAGAGAAAGAGTCCCGGAAGGGGAGAATGCAGACATTGACTTAGAAAGCTGTAGCGCATGATAGAAGAAAATAGAACAAGCATTGGCATAGCCAATAGGTCTCGCTTTTGGGACCTTAAGTGTTTATTTTGAAGTTTTTGCTATGTTGTATAGTATTGTGGTGGATGTGTTTTATGTTGAAAAGATTTAATTCAAAGTATTATATGTGCTACTTAGTGTTATTATGTGTAGTGTATTGACGTTGCATAGAGTATAGTGTAATTATGTGGTGTGTAATTATGTGGTACTGAGTGTTGTTATGTGTAGTGTATTTTTATTGAATTGAGTGTAGTTATAAATTTGTGGTGTGTTATTACGTGGTACTGAGTGATAATATGTGAATTGTATTATTTTTGTATTGTGTTGAGTGTTCTTATGTGGCATGTAAATATGTGTTATTGAGTGGTATTATGTGGTGTGTATGTTGCATTTAGTTGAGTGTAATTATGTGGCATGTAATTATGTTGCAGTGAGTGGTCTTATTTGGAGTGTATTTTGCAATATAATTTGGTAGCATATAATTATGTGGCATTGAGTTGTATTATGTGCAGTGTTTTTGTGTTGTATTGAGGAGAGTGTAATTATGTGGTGTGTTAATATGTGGCACTGAGTGATATTATGTGGATTGTATTGATGCTGTATTAAGCATAGTGTAATTATGTGATATGTAACTATGTGGCACTGAGTGGTATTATGTGTGGTGTGTGTTGTATCTAGTATAATGTAATTATGTGTTATGTAATTATGTGGCAGTGAGTGGTATAATATGGAGTGCATTCATTTTGCATTTTTGTAGTGTAATTATGTGTTATGTAATTATGTGGCATTGAGTGGTATAATGTGGAGGGCATTTATGTAGCATTTATTGGAGTGTAATTATGTGTGATGTAATTATGTGGCAGTGAGTAGTATTATGTGGGATGTATGTTGCATTTAGTCTAGTGTTATTATGTGTTATGTAATTATATGGGTGTGGTATTTTGTGTTGCATTGAGTACAGTGTAATTATGTGAAGTGTTATTATGTGTCACTGAGTGGTATTATATGTGTTGTATTTTGTTGCATTGAATATAGTGAATTTGTGTTATGTAACTATGTGGCAGTGAGTGGTATTATGTGGAGTGTACGTAGGATATAGCAACGTGTAATTATGCGATGTAATTATGTGGTTTGGAGTGGTGTTATGTTGAGTGTATTTATATTGTTATGAGTAGAGTGTAAATATGTGGTATGTAATTATGTGATATTGAGTGGTATTATGTGAAGTGTATTTATGTTGTATTGAGTAGAGTGTAATTATGTGGATTTATTTTTTGAGATAGATTGAGGTATTTCGTGAGAGAGAGTGTTATAGAGTTAGTTATTGAGGCAGAGAGTTAATGCAAGAGATATTTTATTATTTTTTGTGTTGTGAGAGCTAGTGTGTGAGAGATATTAATTAAGTAGTGTGGGTGTGTGCACGTGCCCTGGTCCTGGCTGTGGTGCCGAGCTTGCCAGAGTACACTGGTGTGTTGCTTTGGACAGGCGGAAGTAGTGTGTTCCCCATGTATCCTCGGTACCTGTCTGGTAACCCCCAGCCAGTGCTTCGTTGTTCTTTTTTCTGGACAGACCGCGTTTTTCACGCTCTTGCATGACGCCTGGTCGTGTTGCTCATAAGAACATGTATTGCTGGACAGCACCGGGTTGTGTCAGTGGTCAGGCGTGGACTGTGTTGGCGGACAGGCGTCCGTTCATTGTATCACAGCTTCTGAATGAAAGGAAAGGGAAAGGCTGAGGGTGTCGAACAATGCCTCTATAGAGGTACTTTATACAAAGAAACAGTTTGGCTCACACTCTGTCATGTGCTGGCTCACACTGCGAGCTTAAACATAAAAATCATGTCATGTCATGTCATGTGCGAGGTTAAAAATATGCGAGGGGCTCAAAGGGGCAGTGGCGCGATTCCCTTGCGGGAGCGTGCAAGGTTAAAGATATGCGAGGGGCTCAAAGGGGCAGTGGCGCGATTCCCTTGCGGGAGCGAACTTTAAACCATCTGTTTGCAAGTTAATTACAAACAGATGGTTTGAAAGCTCGCTCCCGCAAGGGAATCGCCAAACGTACACGCGTTGCCATTCAAAGCAATGCAACACGTGCACGTTTCTGGCCAAAAAAGCGAGTCGATTACAAGAGGTCCCCTCCTATGCAGCGCATGCGCGCTGCGTAGGCAAGACCTAAAAAGGAATAGAATGTGCTGATAGGAAATTTCGATTACAATATGAAAAGTCTTATGTTGCTCGAGAGGAAAATGATGCATTTGTGGAGGAATTGTTGGATACTAGACCCCCCTCCTCCATATCCCCTGCAGAGAATATGCCCTGCCAAACCCCAGTCCCAGCCATCGGTTTCTTCTGTCTCTGTTGCTTCTGTTTCCTCTACTATTGATCAACCTGTTTAGGCCACGGCGTCTCCTGCCCTTTCTTTGGCTTTACCTTCTGCGGCTACTACGACTGCCAGTCTCCCTGCTATGCCCATTGTTTCGGCATCTCTCTTGCAAGCCCTTACACCTACGACACAGTCACTAGCGACATTGGTGCCTGCTCCTTCTGTTACTACTCCTTCCCCGTTCCTCCATTCCCCTACACTACTGAGTAGCGGAACACTTGTATGTGGAATAGGGGATGGAGACAGGGCGACTGCTAGGGGGGGATATTGAAACTATCTGATGTGGGAGATGAAGAGAAAAAGGTGGTAGCCAAGCAGGCCGCTCAGTGGGCTTGTCACCCCATTTACAGTGCGGAGGATGTGTGGAGTGTGATGAAAGTTTATGAGCCATTTGTGTAGCAACATGCCCTTAAGCACATGTCGGCTACTTTGATTGGACTGCGGGAACAGTGTTTCAATGAAGTAGCACCCCAGATTATTTATGATATTACGGACCATGTATATGCTGCAGATATGGCACCTGGTGAAGTTTTTGGTAATGTCGTGAAGCTGGTCGCTTATCGGAGTAGGTTGCTTGAAAAGAGTCCAAAGACAGTATCCCAGTTTCCGATGAGGGAAGTCCACCCCATATATCACCCTGAAATACCAGAGCTACGGGATCAGCATAACAGTGTTACTAGACCCCGGGAGGAGGCCCGGTTCCAGGAGCAATGGGTTTATACTCCATGGAAAAGGAGTGAAGTTTTGTCCCTTAAGACTCAGTTGCCTGATCCTATAAAAAATCCTACTGCATACTATAAGGAATTGACTGAGGCCGCTTCCTCAACAGTGATGACGCTTGCGGATATTTAAATGTTCTTTGGTTTATTGGTGCCTGTTGATATTTGGAGGCAGGTGCATACACAGGACCACATTGTGGAATTGGGTGGCACTTGGGATCAGATTAAAGCATGGGACCAGGAGAGGAAGCCTTGTGAGAAGCCTAAGGCTGAGATACTAGCTTTGCCTGTTCGAATTATTACATATATGCACTCTCTTATCCCACCGAGAAGGGAGATTGGGACAAGTTAACGGCATGTCGTCAGAAGAAAGATGAACGTGTGTCCGATTTTTTCACTCTGTTTGAAGGCGTGTTTTTGGATTTCAGCAGACAGGATTTGTCGGTGGAGGGGGGTGTCCGACTGTTCGTTAATAGATTTGTTACGAACCTGCTTCTAGAGATCGCGACTCGGCTGCAGGCTTCGGAGAGCACTTGAACTACCTTCTCCCCTTCTGTGATATTGAGTATGGCACAGTATTATGAGCACAGGGAAAATGAGGAGAAGGAGAAGGTGGAGAAAAAGCATAAGGAATTGAAGACGAAGGTGTTGTTACAACAGGCTTCTCGAGGGAATGGTAGAGGACGTGGTGGTCCGGACCGGCAGCTCCCGCTTACTACCAGGAACACTATGCCTGTAGGACTGAATCAGTGTGCATACTGTAAAGAGGAGAGACACTGGCGCAGCGAGTGTCCTGTGCTTTTGCAGAAGATGGCGGTCCCGAGGGGATGAGGGTCTCGTGGACAGTGTCGCCGAGATGGTGGCCAGGACAGAGTTCAGGTAGTTGGGACATCAAAGGGTCGCACTGACCAGAACTACTTTGATGATCCTTGGGGCAAACAGTACTACCACGATGACTTTGACTTAGATGAGGTGATGGGACTGTCTCACAGCTAGGACAGCCAGGGACAGAGTGAGGGACCAGTTCAGATACCTGTAGATCAACACGGTCCTTACATTACTGGAAATTTGCATGGTTCAGCTAAGGAATTTTTGGTGAATACAAGGGCAATGAATAGCTCTATCTCTCGTTCACTGGTCCCCGGGGCAGCTCTGTCTGGCCATAAAAATGTTTCGGTAGGATTTTCTGGTGTACCGGTTGTGAGCCCATTTTCAAACCTCTTACACTAACCATAGGTCCTTTTACTGTTGACTCGCCATTTTTGTTGACATCTAATTGTGGAGAAAATCTGATGGGCTTAGACTTACTGAAGAAGTTGCATGCAACCATTTATTGTTCCCCAGAAGGTGTTTATATGACAATGGGTCCGAATGTGGTCAGCACTAAGCTGTGCCTGTCCAAAGATGCGCCCATCTCTGCTGAATTTAAGGATGTGCCGCCCACGTTGTGGGCAACGGGTGACACGGATGTAGGACTCTTGCTGATACCTCCAGTTTCCATTAAAATAAAAGACAATGCCATTTTGCCTCATGTGCCTCAGTACAAAATACTGCAAGCAGGGGAGAGAGCTTTGTTGCAGATTATACAGGATCTGATTAAGTCAGGTGTTGTTGAAGAGACGACTGCTAATGTGTGTAATAGCCCTATTCTTCCCATCCTTAAGAGGGCACCTTCGGGTTCCTCTGATCACCTCAATGTTTATCGTTTTGTGATTGACTTGCGCGAAGTTAATAAAATCGTAGTTCCTCAGTTCCAAGTGGTCCCTGACATTACTGCCCTTCTGATGATGATTCCTTCCTCTGCTAAATTATTTTCTGTCGTTGATCTAGAAAATGCATTCTTTATATTCCGATCCATCCAGACAGCAGGCACTTGTTCAGCTTTACACTTGCTGGCAGAAGATTTAGATTCTGTCGAGCTCCTCAGGGCTATACTGAGAGCCCTAGTATATAGCCAAGCTTTAAAAGCCCAATTAGATTCCCTTACGCTTTCCTCAGGTAATGTATTGCTCCAATTTGTGGATGACCTTCTCATCGCTTCTGACACTGAACAGGGTTGCAAAGACAGCACGGTTAAATTGTTGTTGCATTTGGCACACCACGGACATAAGGTGTCCCTTTCCAAATTTCAATATTGTCAACATTGGGTCACCTACTTAGGTCACCTACTGTCGAAGGAGGGTAGGAGATTGACTCCTGAGCGCATCAGTACTATTGTTAAAATGCCTATCCCTCAAACTCAAAAGGATGGCATTACTTCCTATTGTCGGCACTGGATCCCTAACTACTTGTTACTAACAAAGCCTTTGCTAGCACTAACCACAAAGATGTGCATGAACCATTGCCTTGGACGCCTGAATGTCAGCAGTCTTTTGAGCAATTAAAAGTTGCGCTTTGCGCCCATGCTTGGTACGCCTGAGTATGCAAAGCCGTTCGTGCTGTACGTACACCAGACGGCTGGCTGTGTGCTCTCTGTTTTAACACAGACCTTTGGATGTAAGCAACGGCTGTGTGCTTATTTTTCTGCTCTTCTTGACCCTGTTGCAAGAGCCCTCCTGAGCTGTCTAAGAGCGGTTGCGGCAGTGGCTGTCTCTATAAGGCAATCGGCTGGGCTCGTACTTGACACTGACCTCACAGTTATGGTACCCCATGCTGTGTATACACTTTTGAATAAGAGCAAGATACACCACCTCACCAGTGCACGTCTGACCGGTTATGGGTTGACTCTCTTTGCACCACATGTCACGATTAAAAGATGTGCCACTCTGAACCCAGCCACGTTGCTACCCCTCCCTTCTGAGAGTGAGGAAATTGATATTCATGATTGTATTTTCCGAACGGAGGAAGAGACGAAAGGACGGGTAGACTTGACTGACGTTCCCTTATCTGACCCTCAAGGGGAACTATATGTCGATGGCTCATGTTTTAAGTTACCAGATGGCACTACAACTGCTGCATACGCAATCACAACACTGTACACGGTAGTCGAGACGTCACAAGTTCCCTATCAGTTGGCCCAAGCTGCAGAGATCGTTGCTCTTATTTGAGCCTGCGAGTTGAGTGAGGGACTGGCTGTCAATATCTATACAGACAGTCAGTACGCAATTGGAGTCGCCCATAATTTTGGCGACTCTGGGCAGAAAGAGGGTTTCTCACTTCCCATTGGGATGAAAATACAACATGGCCCTCTTATACATAGGCTTTTGTCAGCTTTGACGCTCCCTAAGAAATTAGTGATAATAAAGTGCAGCACCCACAAGGCAATTACTGACAATGTGGGTAAGGAGAATGCATTTGCAGACCAGACAGCTAAGGAGACAGCTCGAACGAAGGTGAAAAAGATGTTTGTAGCAGGTCCCGTTAGGTGAGTGTCCAAGGTCACCATGTTCGAGGATACGCTGGAAAATGTCAAGGAGATACAGATAAGTGAGGCAACTATTGAGGAATTAGCGATATGGCAGGAAAGCACAGCACGTTTGGATGAGGATGGGTGTTGGACTGATAAGTTAGGGAAGCAGAGATGGATGCTAGCAGATGCATATGTTCTTCCCGTAGTCACCATGGCGCACGGGCCAGCTCATATCAGTGCTAAAGGCATTTGTAAGCTGTAAGACCCTGTCTGGCAGAATGATGACATCCCAAAGACTGCCGCCCATTTGGTCAAATACTGTATGGTGTGTATGATGCACAATCCTGGAAAGGGTACCCCTACGCCACCTGGTAATTTTGCACCTCCCACTCTCCCTTTTGGGGTCCTCCAGTTAGATTATATAGAGATGGATCGAGTCAACAACCTGAAATATGTTTGGTGGTTGTTTGTGCGTTCATTAAATATGTTGAGGCTTACCCCACGAAAGAAAACACAGCCATAGCGACGGCAAAGGTGCTCCTGAAGGAGTTCTTTCCTCACTTCGGCTTGCCCCGTTTGATTTGGAGTGACAACGGAAGCCACTTCAACGCAAAAGTTATTCAATTAGTTTGTGAGGGATTACATATCAGACAGAAATTTCATGCTGTAAATCACCCCCAGTCAGCAGGATTGGTTGAGAAATACAATGGTACTCTCAAACTGAAATTGGCAAAGATTCAGGAGAGCACAGGGTTGCAATGGCCAGATGCTTTACCATTAGCCCTTTTGTCCACACACACTACAGCACATTCAAGAACAGGACTGTCACCCTACAACGTCGTGTTTGGGCGCCCGGCAAATGTCTGGGGCGTCCCACGTCCTCGTAGGTTTTCTGAAATTGAATATCCTCTGTTAGTGGACTGTCTGTATGAGTTAACTAAAACTGTTCTATTCACCAACAGATCCAGGATTCGCTCCCACAAATACCTGAGGGGCCAGGACATGACATTCGGCCTGGAGACTTTGTACTCGTCCATAACTTTCAGAGAAACTGGAGCCTAGAGCCGAGGTGGAAGGGGCCAGTCCAGGTGCTCCTTGCCACCCGCACCGCTGTGAAGGTCAAGAAAGAATTGGATTCATTGCCAGCATTGCCGCAAAGTGCCTCTACCTTTACCCTACGATCAGTGGGTCCTTGAGGGCATTGGGGACTCTGAGTGTGAGAAAGTCCCGCGATTCATTCCCTTTACTGACGCCCAACTCACATGGACCCAAACAGAGGCTTAGAAAGATGAGACCCTAAATGCGGCAGTGCCCCCGGAGATTAAGGCAATTCCAGAGTCTTCTTCCACTGGCCCCTCTGTTTCTGACCCCCTTTTTTCTGACCCCTCTGTGCCTGGAGTAGTTAGGTACAATTTGCACCCCAGACGGAGGAACAGTGCGCCAAAGTAAAAGTCAGATTAGCAGCAATGGACTCCACAAGTCAGGCAACAGTAGCTTAGGGAGAAGCGAGATTGGTGCATTGTTCGGACATTGTATAGGGTAAGCTGAGTGTGTTCCCCAGAAGGGAAGTACATTGCCCTGCAACGTGGGATACGGATCCGAGCTAGGACTGAGCAGCTCCACCGCCTGTGCTCAAGAGCGCCAACGTTGATGAACAATAGGAGTCTACCAATGAGGCTCAGATGGACACTGGGAACATTTGCCCCCCCTTTTTGTCATTAGTTCCATTGCATTCCTTTTTCCCTTGTTCACAATGTACCCGTTTGGTCAGCACATTACTGAGGAACAGCAGCCCTTTGCACCTCCGCGTCCAGAGCGGGGTTGGTGCACGAAGAGTAAAATAGTTTTTGCATCAATAGTTGTTATTGCACTAATAATAGTATTAGGGATATCTTACTTCCTGGATGAGAAGTATCCTGTACACTCTTTGATTGGGACAACTCCTGTTCCCCCTGAACACCTGTTTGTTATTTTGGCCCCTCACAAAGGGGAACATCGAAAAACCTATGCAGACAATGTATTTTTACAAATGTTGCATCAGGCCCTTGACACGTCCAATGCTACTAATGGCTGGATCTGTGGATTGCTTCCCTCAGTTACACATAAGAGTGATATTTTATATTATCAATTATGAAATCCAATTGGAATATGGACTTGCGCACTCCTCCTTACACTTGGGTGATTATGAGGTATGTGGGTGCCTAATGGTAAACCCTCCTGAGTGTGAGGGTGGGTTAATGAGAAAAACAAGCGCTGTCTCTCGTGAGAGTAACGTCTCCAATAGGCACTCCTTCAAATAAATTTCAAGAATTTCCTTATGAATTATTCGCAAGATTGTGTTTTATTTCATTTCATTTCAATTTAGTACTATTATTTCCATAGTATTCATTGGTTGCATGATTATTCAATCTTTTCTGCCCAATGCATTTCGGGCCAGACCCTTCATCAGGGGACTTAATTTGAGATCGCTTTAGTGTAGACTATACATATTACGATAGTAATTCGTGAAGATGCATGAATTAATTGCTGTACTTGAACCTGCCATGAAGAAATGGTGGATAAAAGCAGAGGCGGCGTGTGTTGCGCTCGTGCGATCCGATTGGAAGGAGTGCCTATTGGAGACGTTACTCTCACGAGAGACAGCGCTTGTTTTTTTTATTATCAATGCCATTATCCTATCTCTGAAGTTGTGAAGGGTGGTTCGAACTGTTTGCTATGGTGCATTATCACTTTCAATTCTCTGCTATAAATATGACATCTGCTGACTCTCGCACTGTGGTAGAATATATACGTTTCCATCAAGGGTTTACTCACATGGGGTTAGGAGACCAGAGGTCCCTGGTACATTGTCTCCAACAGCCTGTATGAATGTATATGAGCGAAACATGAAATGAAATGCTAGATTTCCAAGGGTTTAACACTACTGAATATTTCCGATCATTTCAAACACGCAATATTACTAAGGATAAAGCATGCCAGTGTCAGTAGTCAACACAACGGCTGGTTTCTGTGTTCAGGGCATTGGGAAGGTGAAAGTAGGAGAGAGTAATTGCAATTACACATATACGCTGAGTACGATTAGTAGCCCGCCTTTGCTCCCGCCATATAATGTCTATTTTGTTTGTGGATCCCAAGCTTATGTGTGGCTCCCTAAGAGGTGGTCCGGTATATGTTATCTCTCTTTTCTTCTTCCCCCAGTGTATATAGCACCGTCCAATTACCATAAGGACCATCGATTGCAGTGTAGGAGTGCATACCTGCCCCGATTTAGAAGGGTCATTAATACAGAAGATATAGATCAGACAGATACCACTTTGCAACAGTTCACAGACGCCATGAAAGGTTTTGTACCCTTTTGGGGCCCCATGTCCAACAGCCTTAATATTCGTCAACTCACAAGAGTTGTCGAAGGGGTCATTAATACGACAGCAGGGATCCTGACGAATATCACAGCTGAGCTTCAGGCTACGAGACTTGTTGCTTTACAAAACAGGACGGTGTTAGACGTCATCCTTGCTGACCGGGGTGGGGCCTGTCTCGTCATAGGCAGTAGCTGTTGTGTATACATCCCGGACCACGCCGCCAATGTATATGCCGCCATACAGAAGTTGCATAGACTTTCATCCGACGTACACAAAGAAAACGGTACCTGGACACTCTCTGGAACAGTTCTGGGGTATATTCACATCCTGGGGTTGGAAAATACTTGCTTTCCTGGTGGTAGTTGCTGGTATTTTCTTCACATGTTGTCTCTGTATACAATGTCCCCCGGCCTGTTGCTCTTATTGTATCATAGCAGAAGGCGCCCATCCATGATACTAATGCTGTGATCATGACTCAGAAGGACATAGAAAGATTTATGCAGATAGACAAGGATGAATTTGAAGACTCTTTTTCCTTTGACGATGAATAATGAATAATTTGGGGAGAGGAGTTGGCCTAACGGCTAGGGCGGTGATGGAGCAAGGTTTCACAAATGAAACTTGCTTGGATTCAATCTTCCTCACAGTATTAATTTATTAAAACTTGTATTGTAAATACTAACCCTTGCATACACAAATACGAGAGGGACAGACGCTTGTCTATGTGTTTTACTAATGAATAACGCTTGTTCCTAACCTAAAATGGCCGCTAAAGCGCGGGAACTTCTCTGCGCATGTCGCAACCTGATCACATGGTGTGACGTCTTTCTTTGCTTGGTGGGAAACTTCTGCTTCTGCACAGTGTGCACTAAAATGGCTGCTCAATGTTTTCACATGCTTAAGCTTGCTCTCATGTCATTATTAAATTGTCGTTTTCTTAATGCTACTAATGCGGGATAGTATTATAATTAAATGGGAATAAAGTAGGGAAAGTGGGTATACAGTGAAACATTTTATTTGTGATTTTAATATTTTCTTCTTGCACTTTTAGTAATTCGTAAACTTGGGCCTGGGTTGGTGACTTGAAACTCGAGAGACAAATGGTTCTGCGCATGTGTCCTGTATGCCTGCCAAAATGAAGTCAACTTGGACGTCTCACAAGGCCACGACCTATTGGCCGAAGAGGATGTTCTACATGTGCTATATCGATACATTTGATACATTCCCCTGTAAAATTGTACAATATTTGTCGTGAGACGGGTGGGAAATAAAGTGAATGTATTAATTTGAAGGGGTGGGAACCTAGAAACAATAGACTTCACAATTTATGCCAAATTTGTCATGGTGCGAGAATCCACCCCCTGTCCCTGCCCAATCAGAAGTAGTGGTCCCATATTTTAGCAACATTAAGGGGAGGTACATGGGCATAGAAGGGTATAATAGAATATAGCATTAGTTAATTAGTCAGAGCTAGATTCCACAGAAGAGAGAACATACAGAAGAGCTCCAGACCGCTAAGCTGATCGATTGCAGAGGTCCTGAGGAGGGGGTGGCGGAGTCCATTAGACGGGAGAATCGAGGAGAAGCTAAGTACCAGAGAGGGGAACGGCACAGGCGTCGTTATAGAGAGGTCACCAGTCCTGTCCTGATCCGGGAGGAGGTCTTTGCTCTTCATCCTTCCTGGGTCCTATTCTTTCCAACTCCTTGGCTAAGGGGTTTGGTTCTCGCACTTAAGTAAATATATGCAACCTTTAGTTGCGCTGCTGTTCCTATCCTCTCTATTCCTTAAACACCGTCATTTATTAGCAATAATTATTATATGCTTTTACTTGGGTATTCTGATCAAATACCGTGTCTTTCCTGTATTTTACTCTGCTAAAACTTTAGATAAACATTTTAAAACTTCCTGACTCTGTGATTATTTCAGGATTATGTATTATAATGAATGTCACTCATTTTAAACTTCCCAATTAGCAAAGGATTCATCGGTAAGTTATTACTCTTCAATCAGAAGGTAATTGGTAGCAGGGATTTTGATAAAAGAGTATATCTGATACCCCAGTGTAAGTATTAGTGTAGTATGAATGTATGGGCCCAAGTGAGTATCTGAGGTATGAATGCAGTTTGCTAATATTGCGCTGGATCAGAATTCTGGTAGCAGAGGATGGTTCCTCTTTGTTAATTGGGTAATGAGAATTTTATTTTTATTTTTATGAACTAACATCCGCTTATGCTTATTTTTGTTTTTATGTTGTCCAGAATACCCCGGGGTAAAAAAGAATAGCGGGTGGCGAGTGGAAAGCCATACTGCAGTGAGGTTATCTGTCAGGCAGAAATAGTACTGAAAAGTTAAGCAGGGCTATCAGTACTCGTTAGGGACTCTATGCGTGTGAGTAATAGCAAAGGAGTACACTGGTGAAAATTTAATGTTATATCACCTAGAAAGGGTAACATTGAAGAAGTAACGGGTATTTCGGAAGCTTGTGTGAAGAGTAAACGGAAGGGTTTTACTCGTAGTGTATGTTTTAGTAAACGGAAAGGTTTTACTAAGTGTGAGAGAAACTATCTTTTTCGAATTAGAGAAACTGGCACGATAGCGAATGTTTTATGTTGTTACTGAATTGTAGAGAAAATAAGTTTTGCGTAAGATTTTTGTAAAGGGAGGGTCAGTTGCCGGAGAGGGAGCTGACGTCACAAAACGCCGCCCGGGATTGGTTGGATCCGCGGGCGTGGAGAGACTCTTGTAAAGGAGGGGTCAGTAGTCAGGAGTAGTACTGACATCACAGGTGCCGCGCTGGGATTGGTTGAAACAGCGAGGGACAGAGAAGCGCAGATTGTAAAGGAGGGGTTGACAGAAAAACGTCACCAAAAGGCCGCGCATGGATTGGTTCAGAAATAAAAGTTAGCAGACATTTGATTGGTCAAAATTAGAAAAGCGAAATTCTTAGTGGGTAAAGGATTGCATGTTAAAACGCGATCCGACTTTAACAAGAAATCGTCCAGATAGGAGATATTTGGGCTTTGCAGAATATAATTTTATACATCGATATTTGCCCAAGATGTACGGAGAGAAGAAAAAGATGTAATTTTTACAAAAGATTAAGAATTATTTCAAAAAGGACAAACCAATCAAGACTAGGGAGGGAATTATTATTCCCCCAGCCAAAACACCCGCTTCATTCATGATGATGGAGAGAGGTTATCATACTTGTGTATGGATAGAGAATTGGAGAGAATACACCAAAAATGATGGGATATTAGCATTCCCCGAGAATGGCACGTTCAATGGGCGAATTCTTCAAGATTTGAGACAAAGGATGAATGATTTAGAACCTAGACCCAGATTAACTCAATACGAAGCTTTAGAAGAGTGGGAAACTGAGGCGTTTAAGCGTGACAGATCTCGAAGCAATGGGAGGAATCCAGGATTTTTTCCCAGATATTTACGTGAGACTAGGGAAGGTCAGTTGAAGCAATGGAGAAGGGCAATTCTTACTGAGGGATTGTATCCATTATTAACAGAAGGAGAGAAATCAGGAGGCAAGTGTACAGAAAAGACAAAACATTTAATGAGACATGAGGATTCAGAAGACGAGTTTATGGAGGAAATGTTGAGGAATCCCCCACCATATCAGGAAGGGACAAGTGGACTCCCTCCTAGTGCACCACCACAGACTCCAATGGTACCACAAGTACTGCATGAATTCACCCCAACAAGAATACTTCACGATAAAGAAAAGGAAGCCCTAGAAAAGACCAGAGCAGAATTAGTACGGAAAATAACCTAGTTAAAGGTACATCCTGATTCATTGACTATTCCTGTAACCATTGGTCCAGTAGTGCCATTATATGGTACTCAAGGAAATTGCCCTCCATTGATACCCGCACCCACTCCTATGAATACTCCTGTGAATCCTCCAAAACCTGAAACTCCAGTCATAATTGAGGATCAATTTAGTGATTGTGATTCCACAATATCTCTTATGGACTTACCTGTCAGAGGTCCAGTAAAGGGTACTCCCAGAAAAGAGGTACACGAGTGTTCAAAAGATGTGAGTTTAATAACTTCATCAGGGGCAAAAAGTGCCACCATAGTAACACCTGAAGATTTAGAAAGGTGGGTACAAGGATCAGACAAGCTGTGCACACCTCCAAAAATACTGGATATTCAGAAATTAAAAGTCGAATTAGAAGAAATAATAGCAGGAAATGTAGGATTAGAACGCTTAAATACCTATGATGAAGAAGAATTATTGTTTCTGTGTCGAAGTATCACTAGAAATGTAAGGTTATTTCATGAAAAGCTGTCCAATCTAGCCCTACAGATGGGAATAGAAATAGGGAGATCAAAAGTATTACAGAAGCCCTATAGAGCAGAATTTTCAGACAAAGATTTAGAAAATATGAACGCCTCTGGAAGAAGACTACAAATAAGAGAATTAATGTTAGTTTTGCAAAAATGGGGAGACCTAGATAAGTGGAGAACTAGGTGGGCCAAGAAAAAGGAAGAAGCTCGATCAAGTAGAATAGCATCCGAATATGTGATGAAGGAGACAGAAAAAGCTGACCAAATGTACCCGATGCGAGAAGTTGCAGGAGGAGGATATGTACATGTCCCTTGGAGCAGACAGGATATTTTATCATTTACAAATGATTTTCCAAAGCTGAGAGAAAAGCCAATTGAATGGTACAAGCAGGTTGAAAGGTTTGTGAAGGTGTCAAAGGTATTGTTGAAGGATTTAGATGGTCTGTTTGACATAGTGGTACCTGCCGACTTATGGACAGATTGTAAAATCACAGTGGATTGGCCAAGTGATGAGTATCCCAGATGTCCAAAGACAGGTGCCCCGTCAAGTGACGTGGTTAAAAAGTACCAGCAGGTAATAACTTACCTGAAAGGGAAAATACCACCGAAAGAAACAGATTGGGTGAAAATAGATCGAACCACCCAAGAAGCTAGTGAATCAGTTCATTCGTATTATGAGCGCCTTTTACAGGTGTTTAAACAGTACAGTGGATTTGAGGACATTGGAGACAAGAACATGAGTCAGTTTGTGTACCGATTTGTGTACGATTTGAAGCCAGAGATTTGCCAGATGATTAAGCAGCATATGCTTTGCTGGCAAGGGAAGCCTATTGACGAAATCCTGAAATATGCAAAATATTGTGGGGATGATATTGAGGACAGGCACAAGAAATTGCAGGAGAAAGTGATGTGGGCACAGGTGAAAATGGCTGAGAAACAGGGAATTAACTTAGACAATCCCAATGAAAATCAGGGAAAGGATTCTGGAATGAGTGGTGATTCAGGGAATGGTGGAAGAATGAAAGGACGGATGAGCAGAGAAGAGGCTAAAAAGAAATTTCCTTGTCATGGATGCGGAAAATTGGGGCATTGGAAGGACGAGTGTAAAAAGATTCGAAATAATAATGGCCCAAATCAAAATTTAAATTCACAGACGCAGAATGACTCACAGCAGGGGATAAATCCTCAGAGTCAGTTGCCATCTCCACCTGTTCAGGGTAATGTAAGCAGAGCAAAGCACGGTACAGACATCGGATACCCAGGAGGAAGTGGTAAGAATGATTATATGACATCACAGTTTCTTTTGTAGGATGATTTCTGTAGGTTCGACGCATGACGGTGCCTAGGAGAGGGGGAGAAGGAGTGCGTACTTGGCGCATCCTTGCAGGTAGATCAGTCAGGTCCATATGTTGAAGGAAATGTGAAGGGTAATGATATTACTTTTCTTTTGGACACTGGTGCTACCCGGTCTACTGTAAGAACAGCAGACATTCCAAACCTTCCTCTCTCTGGTGAAGATATCCAAGTAGTAGGTGTTGCTAATCAAAGAATTAGAACACCTCTCACTGAACCAATGGAAGTTAAAATTGGAAATTTCAGAGAAATGCATCAATTTGTAGTGTGCGACTCTAGTCCAGTAAACCTATTAGGTAGGGATTTATTGTGCAAAATGAATTGTACAATTTTCTGCACACCGGATGGTGTGGCAGTTCAGACACCTGATGAAGATCATGTATATAAAATTATGGTTGCAAAACAAGGTACAGAAGTAGATGAGATGTTTTCAGTACTAACAAAAGATGAGTTACCAGAAGAATTAAAAGGTACAGTAAACCCCATAGTATGGGATTTCACTGGAAAAGAAGTAGGACTCATGGCTAAAATAGACCCAGTTAAAATCACTGTAAAGGAAGGTGCGATTTTTCCAAATACCAAACAGTACAAAATGAGCGCAGAAGTAAAAGCAGGTGTGATTGAAGAAATCAACCGAATGGTTGAACAAGACATACTGAAAGAAGTAATGAGTAGCCCATGTAATTCACCAATAATGGGCTTAAAGAAACCTAGCGGAAAATATAGGATTGTTCAAGATCTGAGGAAAATTAATAAAATTGTGGAACCATGTTGTCCTATAGTGCGAAATCCTGCAGTAATTCTGTACCATATCCCTTGGAGTGCAGGATGGTTCACAGTAATTGATTTGTGTCAAGCATTCTTTTAAATTCCATTACACCCAGACAGCCAATATTTATTTTCATTCAAATTCAAAAACAAAGTCTATGTGTGGAATCGTGTTCCTCAGGGGTACACAGAAAGTCCTTCTATTTTCAATCAGATATTGAAAAGGAGTCTTGAAAAATTAGTGATGCCAGGAAGTTCAGTCTTAGTACAATACATCGACGACTTATTAGTGGCGTCGAACACCAGAGAGGACTGTGTTGTTGATTCCATAGCACTCCTAAATCTTTTGGCAGAAGAAGGTCATAAAGTCTCACTTGAAAAATTACAATTCTGTACAACAGCTGTTAAATATCTGGGACACCAAATTGAGAGGGGAAAAAGAAGAGTAACCTCTGAAAGAGTAGCATTAATAAAGAAAATGCAAATGCCTGTAACCCAAAGACAAGTAAGAATGTTCCTAGGAATAGTAGGTTACTGTCGACAATGGATACCAAACTTTTCCATGCTGGCTAAACCCTTGATTAACATGACCAAAAAGAAAGCAAAAGACCCTGTTGAGTGGGAGGATGAAAGTGTAGAAGCCTTTGTAAAATTGAGAAACGCCCTTTGTTCAGCACCTGCCTTAGGCATGCCTGATTATAAAAGAGAATTTGCATTATTCTGTCATGAAAGAGAAAATTGTGCACTTTCTGTCCTAACTCAGAGACACGGATTAGACAGACGTCCTATAGCATATTTTTCTGCTACATTGGACCCCGTAGCAGCCGCGTTGCCAGGATGTTTAAAAGCAGTGGCAGCAACTTGTCTGAGTATTGAGCAAAGTGAGTCAATTGTGATGGGACATCCTGTAAAAGTGTATGTTCCACATGCAGTAGTGATTCTGTTGACAAGAACCCGAACTCAGCATCTTACTCCTAGTCGGCTGACTAAATATGAGAGAATAATAATGGGTGCTGAAAATGTGACCATGGTAAGGTGTACTATAATAAATCCAGCAACATTACTACCAGAACGATATCATGAGACAAATAAAGATGACGAAGAAGATGAACATGATTGTGTACAGATTACAGAATTATGCACAAAACCTCGCCCAGATATAGAGGAACAGCCTCTTAAAAAGCCAGACAGGGAGCTATTTGTTGATGGTTCATGTCAAAGACATGAAGACGGTAAACTAACTGCTGCCTATGCGGTATGTGAATTGACTGGAATAGTCGAAGCATCCTATTTACCAGGAGTCAAATCTGCACAAGTAGCTGAATTGATTGCGCTGATAAAAGCATGCAGAATTGTGAGGAATCAGAGACTAACTATATTTACTGATAGTCAATATGGTTACGGGGTAGTGCATGATTTTGGCCAATTATGGATGCAGAGGGATTTCATGACTTCTTCAGGATCCCCCATAAAAAATGGACAATTTGTAAAGGAATTGCTAGGAGCAATACAATCACCAAAAGAATTGGCTGTGGTGAAGTGTGCCGCACATCAGTCAGGAGATGACTGGGTGGTAGTCGGCAACAGATATGCGGATCTGGTGGCTCAATATTGTGCAAAAACCTGAACGTCAGTCAATAAGAGGGTGGAAAGAATGGGAATCAGCTGCCAACTTATGCTGTTTATGCCACCTGAAACTTGGAATGAAGTAAAAAGATTGCAAAATGAGGTTGATGAGAGTGAAAGGAATTTGTGGGTCAAAGTAGGTTGTTCCCAAAGAAGAGAGGATGAAGTGTGGATCAGTGCAGATGGCAGACCAGTCATGCCAGATTGTTTACTTTCATAAATGGCCAGAATGTATCATGGAGACACACATATAGGGAGAGATGCAATGATTAGGCTGTTCAGACAAAATTGGTACAATCCCAAATTCAGAGCTGTTACAGAGAGTCTTTGCCAGAGATGTCTAATTTGTCAAATGCACAATCCAGGCAGAAAAACAATAATTGGGTTTGGGAAAATTGGGAAGGCAGAGGGTCCATTCATAAGACTCCAGTTCAACTTCATACAGTTACCACCATGCAGAGGGCTGAAATATGTACTAGTCATAGTGTGTCTGTTTTCAAAGTGGGTGGAGGCTTATCCTACAAGGAGAAATGACAGCATTACAGTTGCAAAACTGTTACTTCGAGAGCTCATACCTAGGTTTGGTTTCCCAGTATCTTTGGAATCAGATAGAGGAAAACATTTTAACAGCGAAGTGATCAAACTGATCTGTGAAGCATTCCAAATCAAACAGAAACTGCACTGTGCATATCGTCCAGAGGCTTCTGGAGTGGTTGAACAATTGAATGGCACTATAAAATCGAGGTTGGGAAAAATGTGTGCATCAACATCATTGGAGTGGCCAGACGCATTGCCACTTGTTCTGATGGGACTCAGAAGCATACCTGACAGAACGACAGGATTGAGCCCACACGAAATTATGATGGGAAGAGCAATGAGACAAACACATGTTCCCACAAACAAACTGGTGAATATATCTGATGATATGGTACTGGACTATTGTAAAGGATTGGCTGACCTAGTGCGTTCTGTCTCTCACCAGGTTGGAGAAGACGCAGTTTCCAGGCAGCCTGAACTAGAACATGATCTGAATCCTGGTGATTGGGTGGTAGTGAAGAATCACACCAGAGAAACGTGTCTATCACCCAGGTGGAGCAGACCTTGTCAAGTTATATTGACCACCAATACAGCAGTGAAGTGTGCAGGATTACCTAATTGGATTCACGTAAGCCACACAAAGAGAGTACCAGACCCTGAAGAAGAGAATCTTCAGACAATGCCAATCACTGAAGAAGCTGAAGGTTGCCCAGCTGAAGAATCTCAAGCTCGAGGTTCGAGAGAAGCTGACGAAGAACAACCGAGCACAAGTCAGGATTGGATACCAGTGGTAGAAGTTCCTGAGGTTTACCACAAAACGAGAAGTCAAACAAAATTGCAAGAAATTGAAGAAGATCAGATAGGTGAAGAAGAAGTGGTTCAGGATCAAGAAGAAAAGCCAGTCAAAGATCCTGAACCAAATCAGATAGGGAAAGGAAACTGGACTCAAAACAGTGAAGATCTAATAGACTTTGAACAGGGAGAGACAGGTTTAGAAGAATCAGGTCAGGCTGCAGAAGTTCACAGTGCAATAAGCCCTGATCAGAACCAGTTAGGTCAAGAAGAATACACAGAAGAAAAAGAGAGTGATAAAAATGAACATGTAGAAATAAACAAAGAACAAGGTCAAGAATTTGAAAGTCATAGTGGAACTGCAAAAGAGAAACCAATCAGACCAGAAAAAGAACAAACGAAAGAAGTAGTAATCAAAGAAAATGAAGCAGTACTAAGCAGTGAAAATAACGAGATCTCTGAAGACGAAAATAAAGAAACAGTGCCAACAAAGAAAACAAGAAAAGGAGATCATTGGCCAAGTGTCATTAAAAGAGTGAAATACCACATAACAACCAGAAGTGAAGATCCAGATCAAGTGCCTGAAGTAACAAGTAAAACTGAAACAGAGAAAAAGTCTGCTAAAAGAAAAAGTAAAAGGTTGAGACTCGTGAATAACAAATTTAAGGGTCCTGACTGGACTTATATCATTCTTGAAGATTTTGAAAGCTCAGAATCAAGTGACAGTGGTGGTGAAGGAACAAGTGCAGAGCTAACGTACAAAAAAGAAACAAGACCACCCTGACTAAGCAAAAGAATCCGCTGAAGAAAAGGAATAGAGATAAGAAGAGCAATCTTCCTTGTCGAAAAATGCCTGACGATAGAGTTACTGGGAGACCAAAACAAAATTGTTGTAGAAGATGCTGTGCAATTTGCATATGTAGTCTAGTAGTGGTGCTTTTAGTATGGTTAGTCCTGATTGTAGCAGTTCCTTACCTGATGATAATAGATAAAAAGATCAATAATGAAACTATAGGGAGGACAGCAAATATGAAGGGCAATAGAGTAGAGCTAATGGCAGAAGATGAGGCAGAAATTCATCGTGAGATAGCTGATAACGACACTAGTTTAAATGTTTTCACAAAATTATTGTTTCAGTATGTAGACACCATGGAAGTTAGTAATTGTTATGTCTGTATGAAGTTACCTGAATCAGTAGCAGAAGGATTAACATACCATCATTTACCACTGACATATGGCATCTCATGTAGTGTATTAACAAGTTTATTTTACAGAACAGGTAGACTGCAGTATTATTATTCAAACTTAGATGTGATATTTTCTGAGGTTCCGATTCGCAAGCGTATGAACCCAGTGCTCAGTAGTCAAGACGCACTGTTTATGGGAGAGTTTTTCTTAACAATGAAATCAATAGACATAACACATGCACATAGACACAATCTAACATGTTCTTTACTTGAAGAAGAGAAGGTATTTTTGAATTTAGTAGAAGATAGAAGACAGGATTTTCAAAAGAAAGCTTCCGAGCATAAGGCTCATTTACCACCTTGGGCTGAGAAAGAAGGGAGTTACACACCTGGCAAGGCTCAAGCTGCTATGGCTCTGGATTTTGTAAAAACAGGAAAAATTTGTCTTCATAGGTTAAAGACTGACTATAACAATGTTTTCATCGGTACCAGTGAATGTGAACACAATTTCTTAATTCTTGGAGGTTGGGGACTCAAAGGAGGAACAGATTCAGTTTTTCCTGGAATCTATTATGTGTGTGGGAATAAGGCTTACTTTAGGCTTCCTGCACGGTGGTATGGAAGTTGTTATTTTGGAAT
The DNA here is from genome assembly GCA_963921515.1 of Calotriton arnoldi. Taxonomy (NCBI): domain Eukaryota; kingdom Metazoa; phylum Chordata; class Amphibia; order Caudata; family Salamandridae; genus Calotriton; species Calotriton arnoldi. The sequence goes on from CAWUFW010000935.1 coordinate 245,261, forward strand.
AGTCTTTCCAAAGATATACCACGTAAAAAGAAACACTGGGAGCAATGAAAACAATAGTGAATTAACACGTAGTAAAAGAGCTAGTTTTTCTGAAATTGTAGGCGATATATTTGGTGCATTGATACCTTCAGTGGGAATAATTCTGAACTCAAGGAAAATATGCAAAATGTCTACAGTGGTTGATCGTTTATCAACGGATACTGCTGGAGGTTTTCTAATGATTAATGCGGAGATGGTTGCGATTAGATCTATGGTGATGCAAAATCGACTTGCTCTTGACATTATATTGGCAAAAGAGGGCGGAGTCTGTAAATTATTAAAGACGAAACACTGTTGCACTTATATTCCTGATAAGAGTGCAGAAATTGGAACGTATATTCAGAATATAACTAAACTTGAGAAAGAACTTAAACCACTAGAAGTTGATAGTGTATGGGAAAGATTGACAAATAGTATCTTGTCAATTGGAACCTGGTTTGCTAATGTAGGTAAAGGACTTATAGGTCAAATACTAGTTCCCTTAGCAGGGATAGCAATAATAGTCCTGACAATAACAATATGGTGCAAATGCTGTAGAAAGAATGGAACATATAATGTGACAGGAAAAGGAAAGAAGAGAAAGAGGGACGAAATGGAACTTGAAGAATGGAGAAGTGAACTATATAAGAAATTAAAAGGGGATTGTAAAAATAGAAAATGTAAAAATGAGAATGAGAATGAAGTAATTTGCTAGAAGTTGGCATCTGATTGAGGGTAGTTTTTGATGGCTCAGAAACGCCATCAGAGAGGGATTGATGGAGCAAGGTTTCACAAATGAAACTTGCTTGGATTCAATCTTCCTCACAGTATTAATTTATTAAAACTTGTATTGTAAATACTAACCCTTGCATACACAAATACGTGAGGGACAGACGCTTGTCTATGTGTTCTACTAATGAATAACGCTTGTTCCTAACCTAAAATGGCCGCTAAAGTGCGGGAACTTCTCTGCGCATGTCGCAACCTGATCACATAGTGTGACGTCTTTCTTTGCATGGTGGGAAACTTCTGCTTCTGCGCAGTGTGCACTAAAATGGCTGCTCAATGTTTTCACATGCTTAAGCTTGCTCTCTTGTCATTATTAAATTGTCGTTTTCTTAATGCTACTAATGCGGGATAGTATTATAATTAAATGGGAATAAAGTAGGGAAAGTGGGTATACAGTGAAACATTTTATTTGTGATTTTAATATTTTCTTCTTGCACTTTTAGTAATTCGTAAACTTGGGCCTGGGTTGGTGACTTGAAACTCGAGAGACAGATGGTTCTGCGCATGTGTCCTGTATGCCTGCCAAAATGAAGTCAACTTGGACGTCTCACAAGGCCACGACCTATTGGCCGAAGAGGATGTTCTACATGTGCTATATCGATACATTTGATACATTCCCCTGTAAAATTGTACAATATTTGTCGTGAGACGGGTGGGAAATAAAGTGAATGTATTAATTTGAAGGGGTGGGAACTTAGAAACAATAGGCTTCACAATTTATGCCAAATTTGTCATGGTGCGAGAATCCACCCCCTGTCCCTGCCCAATCAGAAGTAGTGGTCCCATATTTTAGCAACATTAAGGGGAGGTACATGGGCGTAGAAGGGTATAACAGAATATAGCATTAGTTAATTAGTCAGAGCTAGATTCCACAGAAGAGAGAACATACAGACGAGCTCCAGACCGCTAAGCTGATCGATTGCAGAGGTCCTGAGGAGGGGGCAGCGGAGTCCATTAGACGGGAGAATCGAGGAGAAGCTGAGTACCAGAGAGGGGAACGGCGCAGGCGTCGTTATAGAGAGGTCACCAGTCCTGTCCTGATCCGGGAGGAGGTCTTTGCTCTTCATCCTTCCTGGGTCCTATTCTTTCCAACTCCTTGGCTAAGGGGTTTGGTTCTCGCACTTAGGTAAATATATGCAACCTTTAGTTGCGCTGCTGTTCCTATCCTCTCTATTCCTTAAACACCGTCATTTATTAGCAATAATTATTCTATGCTTTTACTTGGGTATTCTGATCAAATACCGTGTCTTTCCTGTATTTTACTCTGCTAAAACTTTAGATAAACATTTAAACTTCCTGACTCTGTGATTATTTCAGGATTATGTATTATAATGAATGTCACTCATTTTAAACTTCCCAATTAGCAAAGGATTCATCAGTAAGTTATTACTCTTCAATCAGAAGGTAATTGGTAGCAGGGATTTTGATAAAAGAGTATATCTGATACCCCAGCGTAAGTATTAGTGTAGTATGAATGTATGGGCCCAAGTGAGTATCTGAGGTATGAATGCAGTTTGCTAATATTGAGCTGGATCAGAAGTCGACCTTGAATCTGGGGAACTGGGTTCGAGTCTCGGCATTGACGCTGAACATCCTGTGATTCTGGGCAAATCACTTAATCTCCCCGTGCCTAACAAAAATGAATGTGTCCTCATGTAATGCAACGAGTGCAATGTAAAGCGCTCTGATACCCGATACGGGTCAAGTTCGCTCTATATAAAACTCTGTAAAAAAAAAAAAGAATACATGAAGTGGTCTAAATGCTGAAAATAGTTGTTGTATATCTGCTATGCTGCACTCTCTATTTACTCAATGTCTTATGGTTAAAAAGAAGGGTCTGTTTAAATGTAAATGTATGCATTCACTTTGCATTACTCTATGCAAGTTAGTATTCGCAGCACCATCTTGTATTCAGTTGCCATTTTGAGCTATGATCGAAGCTAACTTCTGTCTCACTCTGACTGCCTCAGCAGAAAGCAGCTGTAATATTTTTTTGTATTTCTCCAAGGTTGAGTTTCGCTGTACTAATAAATAGACTGTTTTTGTCATCACACACCTTTCTCACTAGATAGGTCTGCTCCCACCCTTAGAGCGGCGGGTAAGGGCAGAGTAACCTTGACGCTGAAATAGCATGTACCCGGTCCTGGGATTGCAACTCATCTTTGTGTATCTTCTTTGTGCACCAGCTACCAACTGGAAAATCCCAGTCTGGGCGTGTCTTTAGTGGTTCTAAAGATGTACAATAGGTGTTACCATATTGGCTGAAGTCAGTCCCTCTGCAATCTAAGGAGGCTGGTCAGACCTGACTCCACTCGAGTTTATTACTAATAAATACTTTGGTTTGCATTCTCTACTGTCTGACCGACTCTTCATTTGTTAGGAAGGCTGAGAGGTGGTCACGAGTGACCCGGGTGGCCCTAATCAGGTCACTTCCTTCACTGCTCCCCTCGGTGTCTGAGCCGGGCCACACCTCCTTTGGTGTCGTTGCCCTGTGCCTGCCATGGATTCCATTCCTTGTACTGGTGCCCCTTGCAGCGGGCTGCCGTGGTGTTTTCTGAGCCCCCTTATTGCCTGGTTTTTCTGCAAGCCCCTTCATACCCGTCCATGTGGGTGGTGCTGGTGCTGTTGCCTGTGCTGGTTTTTGCTTTTTCTTCATGGGCCCATTCGCAATGTGGTCATCCATCCACGCCTTTCCCTTGAGGACTACCAATGCCTCGCTTTTTCTAGTAGTGCTTCCAAGTCTCCATCCATCTCAGGCCTAGAGTCCTCCTGGGGCCTCTTCTGATTTTTCTTGAGGGCTTCGCTGTCCCCAGGTGTTTCCCTAAAGCGGGCTGGCATCCTTTTGCTCCTTGCAGCTGTCCCATGCCGCCCTGCCATTGCTTCCAGCTGTTTTCTCTTCTTTTAGGGGTGGGTGGGCTGGGCAGGGACCCACGTGCCTACAATGCCAACGGTTCCTGTTTTCTCTCAAACAACTGTGGATTCGGAGTACCACCGGTTGTGCAATGCGATGAGGGGGACCCTTATTCTAATAAACCCAGCCAAGACTGTTTGCCCCTTTTAAAAAACTCTCCCGGGCAATCCGGTGCCGAAAACAGCTCAATCTTTACCATACCCCGCGATGCGTCTCTGTCTCATGCGCTCAGCTGCAGGAGGCCACGCCTCCTCCTCGGTTTCCTGGAAAGCGGGGGAGGAGGCCTCCGGTGCGCGGCAGACTTCCCAGCTCCTAATGAAGCTGGACTGCTCCTCCTTTACCGCTGCCGCTGGCTTCAATATCCACTCCTGCCACTGGATCAGTAATCTCCCCCGCTGCAGTTCCACTCGTGGATGCGGCTCGGACGCGTCGGGCTCCATCGACAGTGATTCCAGATCTCACCAGGCACAGCCGGTTCCAGCCGTGCCCTTCTTCTTGCTTCCTCCATGACTATGCTGCTCTGCAGGGAGCCCACCGGGTCCTGGACGGATCCTGATATTAAGAATTCTTGACGTAAAAGAGAGCTTCCCACGACGTCCTCTGTAGGCTGCAGCAATGAACCTCGGCACCAGGTATTCTGTCTTTGGCCAGCGGGGTTCGAATGCAAACTGGGGCCCTGCACCCCTTCTTAATCCCCACCGGCCGCTTGCGGCCTCGTCCCCTGATTGGGGGGCCAGTGGCTACCAAGGGGCGACCAATGCAGTATGCCCCTTTTTTCGCTACGGAGGACCCCCGCCTCCGGGTGGCATTTGACCCGAGCCCCCATCGGGTCCGGCTGCGCCTCCCCCTGTTTCTTTGAAGGAGACAGTAATGAGACAGAATATCAAGGCAAAAAATTCGAACTACATTAATATCGAGTTGGAAATGTCGTGTAATGGAAATATCCAGTGAAAGAATATTGTTGTCAAGATTATCGATGTAAAGGTAAGTAATATTGATTTTAAAAATATAGAAGTCATTAATATCATTTGCAAAAATATAGTTGTTTAAAATATCGATTTTTTAATTAGTGTTATGTATTTTAGTATATATTTTAAAAGTATGTCATGTAATTTTTTTCTATAAGTATTGTTTATGTTTTTTAATATATGTGTTAAACTTCTAGTAGTTATTACATTTGATTTAATTACATTTTGCTTCTTTTAGTTCCGTAGCAGGTTATGGGTTTATAGGGGAATAGGGTGGGAAGTAACTTAATTATAATAAATTAATGATTATTTGTTTATTTAATTATATTTCTTTAATTTATATTTAATAGTGTTAATTGTGCTTTAAATCTTTTTTTGGGTAAATTTTATGTGTGGTTTGTGGGGTTTATAGGGGTAAAAGGTGGGACGTAATTTATTTTTAATTTTTAATTAATTATTAATTAGTTGTTAATTAATATTAATATTAATTAATTAATTGATAATTAATTATGGTAATTGTGTAATTTTGTTAGGTGAGGGTTGTGGGGCTAATAAGGGTAAAGGTGGGAAGTAATTTATTTGTAATTAATTAATTTATTTTTAATTAATTAATAATATAATTAGTTGTTAATTAATATGACTTAATTGATAATTCATTATGATAATTGTGGTATTTTATTTTTTTAGCTGTGGGTTGTGAGGTTAATAGGGGCAAAGTGTGGGAAGTATTTTTTTTAAATTAATTAGTAACTAGTTGAGAATGAATGTTAATTAATTAATTGATAATTAATTATGTTAATTGTTTAATTACATTTTTTGGGGTGTGGGTTTTGGGTTTATAGGGGTAAAGGGTGGGGAGTAAATTCATTTTACTTAATTTATAATTAGTTGTTAAATACTATTAGCTATTTTTTTGAAAATTATTTTTAATTGTGTAATTATGGTTTATAAAGTTAACTTTTAGGTGCGGGTTGTGGGGATTATAGGGGTAAAGGGTGGGAAGTAAATTAATTGTATTGAATTATAATTTGTTTTTTAATTAACAATATTTGTTTAATTGATAATTAATTATGTTAATTGTGCAAATTTTTTTTTTTACATTTTAGATGTGTGTTCTGGGTTTTGTAGGGGTATGGGGTGGGAAGTAAATCAATTTTAAGCAATTAATATTTTAAAAAAAGAATATTCATTATTAAATTAATTAATTGTGTTGTGTGTTTTGTGGGGGTATATTGTGGGAAGTACATTAATTATAATTAATTAATAATGAATATTCAATTAAATTAATTAATTTATTGATTAATATTTATATTAATAGTGTAAATATTTTCTTAGGTGCAGGTTGTGAGTTTTCTGGTGTTATAGGGTGGGAAGTAACTACATTTATGTAATAATTAATGTTTTTGTTTATAAATAATTTCTAAATAAAAATATTTATTTTTATGAAAATCATTTTTGTATTTTATTTATAATAATATTTGTAGGTATTTGTGATATGTATTTAACATTATAACATGTTTTTGTTTTTAATTTAAAAATAAATATATATGTATATATATATATTTCAACTTATTTATATATTTTTTTATTTACTTTGTTTTTAAAATATGTTTATTTTGTTGAAGATATTTTGTTTGTTTTTAATGTTGAACTGACTGGAGTGGGAATAGTAAATTTTACCCCTCTGCTATCTAAAAGTTTCCCTACTGTTACATTTACTGGAATGGGAATAGTAAATTGTATGCCTCCGCAATCCAACACTTTTCCTGCTGTTGTACTGACTGGAGTGAGAATAGTAAACTGTACCCCTCCGCAATCCAACACTTTCCCTACTGTTGTACTGACTGAAGTCTGAATAGTAAATCTGACTCCTCCGCAGTTCAACGCTTTCCCTACTGTTGTACTGACTGGAGTGGGAATAGTACATTTTCCCCCTCCGCAATCCAACACTTTCCCTACTGTTGTACTGACTGGAGTGGGAATAGTACATCTTACCCCTCCGTAATCCAACACTTTCCCTACTGTTGCACTGATTGGAGTGGAAATTGCTTTTTTTTTGTTAATTATACATTTTATTGTTGTGTGAAGTGTAGTGGGAATAATAAATTATAGTATTTTGTAATGTTATATTTCATGTAATTTTATATTTATTGTAGTTAGAACAGCAAATCTTATTTTGGTGTGGTGTAAAATATTTTGTTACTGTTGTGTTGTTTTAGGTGGGAGTAATTATGTTTATATTTATTTAGTCAAAATTGTTTTTCTTTTTAATGTGGTTGGAAATGTAAATATATTTATTTTAATTTGTAATAATTTATTTTATGTTTCACTTTATATAACTATGGGGCCGATTACGATGGCGGACTGACTGGAGTACGTCCGCCATCGTGGTGGTGACCGGGACCGTCTGCAATACATGTGGCGGTCCCACACACCCAATTAGGATGCGACCGCCACCATGGCGGTCGCATTTTGCACTTTAACATTGCGGCGGGTGCTGCTGACTGCAGCACCCGCCGCGATGTTCAAAATGCAGGTTGTGCATTTCACTGCACTACGTGGCCACTTGGTGCAGTGAAATGTAGGGGGGTACCACGGGTACCCCCCAGTGCACCCACACCTCCCCCCAACACAAGGGGGCCCGCAACGGGCTCCCGAAACCAATCCCTACCATCCTTTCCATGGCGGTTTCGCAGCCATGGAAAGGCTGGCTGAAGACAGCATCCTAAATTGCCTGACGGTGCCTGCTAGGCACCGCCACCGTTTTAGCCTATCTGGACCGTCCGCCAGGCAATCGTAACAATTGCCTGTGGTGGTTCCATGGTGGACGGTCTTTGGGGCCGATTCCGATTCAGGCTGGAAATCACTCCGACCGAGCCGGACCCGGAGATATTTCCGACCGAATCGGACTCTAGCAGCCCGACCGAATGAGTACGATGCGTACGCATGCAATCGGACTCGATTCGGTCGGACTCCTATTGAAGTCAATGGGAGCTGGTCGTACAACGCGTACGCGGGCTCCCATTGACTCAATGGGTGCGAGGCGAACAAGGGCGCCCCCTACAGCGGGTACGCGTCAATGCGACTCGCGCCGTACATGCACAGGTAGGGGGGACCCATGGGTCCCCCCTGTGTGCGACTCGCGCGGCTACGCGCACAGGGGGGTCCGACACGGGCCCCCAAAGTCCGGCTCCGACTGCCCTTTGGAGCCGGACGGCCCGAGTCGGTCGGACTGCTCGAGGCGCGCATCGTACTTGCCCGGCCGGGGAACATCTCCATTGCGCGGTGCGAGTCGTGTCCATGCGAGTCAGTTGGAGCGGTTCGGACCCGCGAACGAGTCGGTCGGCGATTTCGCGTGCGCTCACATCGTACTCGCTCGACCGGACGCACGTTCGAATCGGTCGGGAAAGAGGGCTCCGAATCGGATCCGGTTAAGCCGAATCCGATTCGGTGCCCTACTGGCCGAGATCGGAATCGGCCCCTTTGTGTCCGCCACGGTCGGCGTCTGGATCCCCCCGCCACTTTACGATGGTGGGGGGAAAATTGTGGTCCATGGCCGAAGGCCCGCCACCGCACATCTGGCGGTGGCGGTCCTTCCGCCATCGTAATGACCCCCTATGTGTTTGATTCATTATAATAATAATATTATAATTTGCAGTATTTTTTGTTTGCAACTTATTTTTAATTAAATTGTAAAATATATGTGTTTAGTTTGATTTTGATTTTAAATTAAATTGATTCCCTTTGTTATTATTCTATATTTTTGGTATATTTAAATATGTTTACATATACTTTTGATAATATTATGCTATTTAAGATTTTTTAAATTATATTATTAGTTAAAATATTTGTTCATATTTTTTATATATGTATAATTACATATATATGTATATATGTATATATGTGTGTGTGTGTTTTAAAAGGAGTTTATTTTTTGTATTTGTTCAAATATACATTAATGTAAAAAAATTATACATTAAATTTAGTATTTAATTTATATTTATTTTCATATTTTAAATTATATATATTTCAAATTCGATATTTAATACATCTATATTATTGTAAACTATATATTTTTTTTGATATTTTTATACTTACCTGTTTAAGCATAGGGAGTCGATATTTTTGCATTCTATGGGGCCGATTCCGATTCGGGCCGGAAATCTCTCCGACCGAGCCGGACCCGGAGAGATTTCCGACCGAATCGGACCCGTGCAGCCCGACCGAACGAGTACGATGCGTCCGTATGCTGTCGGACTCGATTCGGTCGGACTCCCATTGAAGTCAATGGGATCCTGTTGTACGACGCGTACACGGGCTCCCATTGACTCAATGGGTGCGATGCGGACAAGGGCGCCCCCCACAGCGTGTACGCGGCGAAGCGATTCGCCCCGTACACGCACAGGTAGGGGGACCCATGGGTCCCCCTGTGTGCGACTCGCGCGGCTACGCGTTCAGGGGGTCCGACACGGACCCCGAAGTACGGCTCCGACAGCTCTTCTGAGCCGGAGTGTGCGGCTCGGTCGGACTGCTCCGCGGCGCGCATCGTACTCACCCGGCCGGGAAACGTCTCCATTGCGCGGTGCGAGTCGAGTCCGAGCGAGTCGGTCGGTGCGGTTCGAGCCGGGAACGAGTCGGTCGGAGCGGTCGGGATGCCCGGACGAGTCGGTCGGCGATTTCGCGATCGTACTCGCTCGTCCGGACGCGCGTACGGATCGGTCGGGAAACAGGGCTCCGAATCGGATCCGGTAAAGCCGAATCCGATTCGGAGCCCTACCGGCCGAGATCGGAATCGACCCCTAAATGTTTACCTCAATATTTTTAACATGTGTATTTTTCTGGTCGATATTCTGTCAGTGAACCGAAGGAGACAAGAGGCGTTTGGCAAAACAGGAACAGTTTGTTTAATTAAACATTGCGGCAGGGAGAACAGTTACAGAAAGAGGGTCTGAGGTCTGTCTGAACTTACAGTCGATATGAGATGGGTTTATATACAATTCATTGAATGCCATAAACAGTTCAGGTGATCTTTGTTTGCTAAGAAATATGAACTGCTGCTTTTAGACTCGTAAATTAATTTGATGGGGAATCCAGCTGGGCCTCCACCTTGCGTGGATACAATACAGCCAGTGGGTAAAGTGTCCAGATGTCCGGCATGGGGAGCGTGTGATCACTGCGTGTACTGTGTGTGTTTTGTCCTGATTGTCTATATGTTCCTAACTTATGTGGCTTCTGACTTTATGATGTTTTGGGAGCTCCCGTACCCTTCCAGCCATGTGTGCTTTGTTAGAGCCAATCTTCCTGGACCATTGTGGTGTCGCTGCACCTATCTGTGGGATTGATCTCAAATTTGCTGTTCGTGTATTTGTCTGCCAGCTACGTGCCATCCCACCTGTGGTTTGTCAATCAGTGACCTCAGGCCTAGGTCTCAGAGCCTGCCTGACTACGTATTTCTGAGTCAGGGTTGACATAGAGTTCACAATTGATGAATTTGTTAATTAAGATGATAAATGTATCATTCTTCATATTGGCATCTACTTCTCAATATTAACATTCCCCCCTCTCGTTGAAATTCCAACTATACTATTTAACCCAAACTTTGTAACAGTTACTTTATTGGGTGGCTGTTGTTCTTTAAGCTCGCTTTTGACAATTACTAGTTTCCTAGTTACTTGCATGCTACCCGGTTTGAGGACTGCCTTTTTGCAGCATGAAATACCCCATCATATGGATCTACACAAAATCAAGAACACAATGATAACCGGCAACAACGACGTGCACAGACCGGAGATCCACTGGGGCAGCTAGGAGAACCAATTCGAGGACCACTCCTGCTCATGAGCACCTCCCTCCTCACGCATGTTTCTTTGTAAATAGTGCAGTGCTTGGATGGTAACACTCAATTCTCCAGTGTCCATGTCGTTCCCTGGGATAAACGTGCAGCAATACGCACCGATCTTGGTACACACCTGCAAGAAGCTCGCTCTGTATATATTATACCAAAGTAAGGTATAGTGTGCACAGAGTCCAGTGGATTCCCAAAGGTATAGCAGAGGCTAAATTAGGTAGGTACTAACAGCTCTCTTCGTGGTAGTGTGGGCAAGCAGTTAGGCTTAACCAGAGGGTGTGTTAAGCATTTATTGTATTCACTCACTCAAGACTGATGGCACACACTCAGAGACAGAATCCAGACTCATTAGTATAAAAAAGGTATACTTATGTTTTATTTTTAGAACCAAGCAGTACTTAGCAAAGATAAGTAAAGTATACTCTCAAATGCAAGACTTTACAAGGAAATGCAGTTGTGGTTGAATTTGCACTCGTCATAGGTTGGTATTGTTCAAAAAGCAGTTTAGATTACACAGTAAGTACTTTTAGAACACTTTTGGAATACTTTTAGATTACATCGACTACTCAAAGTGGTAGGCCTAGATACCAAGCCAGGGATCTCAGAATGCACAGTAAGTAGGACGTTTAAACAGTGTAGTTACTTTTTCTCCATACAAACATAAGTTCAACACTAAAACACTTAGAACATTTTTAGGGACAAAAACACATAACATTGGTCCCTATGGGAGAAAAATGGTTATCGGTTTCACAGGTAAGTACTCGACTCACAAGTGGGAGTATTGGGGGGTATGGACCAAGGTTCCCCAAGGTCTAGGTAGGCACTCAAGTTGCACCACCAGCGGCACTGGGGCGGCCAGGTGCAGAGTGCAGGGGCCCAATGTTAGTCAATGAGGATAAGAGGGCCTTCAGTTAGGGACTGCTTGTGAGCAGGACACATGGCTGTGGGAGCAAAACTCCTGGGGTTAAGGTCAGCACTGCAGGAGCCAACAAATAGCATGGGAGCTGCACCACCAGCGGCACAGGGGCGGCCAGATGCAGTGTGCCAAGAAGACGTTGAGGACCCTGTGGATTCCAATAGAGGCCTTCGGTTCAGTAAAGATGCAGCAGGCTCAGACAGGGAGGCTTCCTGAAGGCGACCACCGGCTGGAGAGGTAAGTTGGGTTCTTGGGGGATGCCTGGACAGCATTGGTTAGGCCACCCAAGATGGTGGGGCATCGGGTGCAATGGTGTCTTTTGGTGTTGGGTCTTCTTACCAGCTCCGGTCGCCAGGACCCTTCAGGTTGAGGCTGCAGGTGTCGTCTTGAAGCTTGAGGGAGTACAAGGACCACCAGATCCCAGGTCAGGATCACTGGGGAGACCTCCTCATGGTGTTGGGCCACTCGAACTCGGGTCAAGGGCTTTGAGTGCAGAGTGGTGCAGAATCGCGGAGCCGCCTGGATCCGGATTTTGTGGGGGAGTCTTGGTTTGAGCAAATCTGGTGCTCACAGGAGATAGAGTCTGTAAGATGATTGTAGGGCAGGTCCTCCTTGTTCCGGTGTTTGCTGGCTGCTGGACTCACCAGAGTTCTCGTTGTAGGCAAGTTAAAGGCGGGACAGGCCGATAGGGCTGGGGCCAAAGCAGTAGGTGTCCTCTTCTTCCTGGGTCAGCATGACTCTTCAGTCCTTCTTCTTTCTTCCTCGAATCTGAGGAGGCAAGGTTCAGGGTTGTTCCTAAATACTACATTTAGGGGCGTTAAAAGGGGTGCGCCAAGAAACCGTTTGGTGAATGTGCGCTTTAGAAATGATTTTTAACATAACATAACATAACATAACATAGGTTGGGATCATTGGGTCCCTTCCTTGCGGTGGGTACACCCACTATTATGCCACCCTTCAGTGGGAGGGGAGCAGGAGCCTCTCCTTAATTGGCTGGGTCCCCTCATCTTCAAGATGGAGGGGACTGAGGTGTGTGCTTCACCTCTCCTCCCTCACCTGAGGGGTGGGATTGACAAAGGTGAGCACATCTCTCTTCCTAGCTTGGTTTTCATACCGATTCCCCACCCCCCAAATTGGGGGGCAGAACCAGTGGGAGCCAGCTGCTGGGGGCAGCAAAAGGCAGGGACAGCTTCCACAGGCGACAGGCCTTTGAAGCTTCCCCTTTGTGGACCCAGCTCATCCTGGGAGAGGAGGCATGATGGGCTTTGTTTCTGGACCCAGAGAGCAGAAGCTCCCTACCCAGGGGTCCAGAAACCTATCTGATGGTGGCAAATGGCGGGCAGCCATTCAGGAACCACAGCAGAGCTGTTCTTTTTTCAGGGGGCATCTCTAAGATGCCCACTGAGTGCATTTTACATTAAATTCCAGACTGGCATCAGTGTGGGTTTAATGTGCTGAGATGTTTGCTACACAACTTCCCAGGTTTTAGTAAAGCCATTATGGAGCTGTGGAGTTCGTAATGACCAACACCCAGAGCATATACTCTTTATGACTTTACTACACTTACAATATCTAAGAATGTACTTAGACACTGTAGGTGTACAGGGCTCATGCCACTGTACCCTCACCGGAGGGCTAAGGCACCCTGCTAGAGGGGTGGCTTACCTAGGCCTCAGGTAGTGGGTTGTGTGCCATGTCGCCTCATCACTTTTCTCTGCACCAAAACACACAGACTGCAATGGCAGTGTGTGGGTGTTAAGGTACAGGGCCTCTAAGGGTGGCACAATAGGTGCTGCAGCCCTGAGAGGCCTTCCTTGGTCACAGTGCCCTTGGTACCCAACTATCTTTTACAAGGGGCTTACCTGTGGCCAGAGATGTGCCGATTGTGGGCACAAACGTACAGTTTTGGGAAAGAGAACAGGCTCTGAGAACCTGATTGGCAGGGACCCAGGCCACATCAAGTCAGGTTGCATCAGATGGCAGGCAAGAAGTGGGGGGTAACCATGCAAAAAGGGGCACTTTCCTACACAACCCCTTAAAAAAAAGAGGATGAAACTAACCTTTCGCAAGAGAGACTTCATTGTCTAAGTGGAAAAATCTGGAAAGGCCATCTGCATTGGCATGGGCAGTACAAGGTCTATGTTGCACTGTAAAGTCTATTCCCTGTAGGGAGATGGACCAGGTAAAAAGGTTTGGACTTTCTCCTTTCATCTGCATCAGCCATCTGAGAGGTCTGAGATCTGTGGTCAGTTTGAACTAGGAAGTGAGTACCAAACAGGTATGGTCTCAACTTCTTCAGGGACAAAACCACAGCAAAGGGCTTCCTCTCAATGCCACTCCAACGCTGTTCCCTGGGGAGTAGCCTTCTGTTTATGAAAGCAACAGGTTGGTGTTGTCCATCATCATTTGTTTGGGATAGGACCACTCCTATCCCTAGCTCAGAGGCATCAGTCTGCAGAATGAACTGCTTGGAGTAATCTGGAGCCTTGAGAATAGGTACTGAGCACATTGCCTCTTTTAGGGTGTCAAACGTCTTTTGGCAGCCAACTGTCCAGTTCACTTTCTTGGGCATCTTGTTGAAGGTGAGTTCACTGAGGGGTGTCACAATGAAACCATACCCATTCACAAACCTCCTGTAAAATCCAGATAAGCCAAGGAGTGCCCTGACTTGGGTCTGGGTTGTTGGAGCTTCCCAATCCAGAATTGCCTGGATTTTGGGTTGTAGTGGTTGGACTTGGCCTCCACCTACAAGGTGACCCAAGTACACAACAGTTCCCTGACCTATCTGGCACATGGATGCCTTGGTAGTTAGGCCTGCAGGGCCTGTAAAACTCCCCCAGGTGGACCATGTTATCCTGCCAGGAAGAGCTGTTTATACATCAAGATAAGCTGCACTAAAGCCTTCCAACCCAGCAAGGACTTGATTCACCAACCTTTGTAAGATGCCAGGGGCATTCTTTAGACCATAGTGAATTTGAAGTGCCCATCAGGTGTGGCGAATGCTGTCTTTTCTTTTGCTCCAGGGGCCATGCCAATCTGCCAGTACTCTGCAGTTAAGTCAAAGGTACTTAAGTATTTGGTTGCCCCGAACGTATCTATCAGTTCATCAGCTCTGGGGATGGGGTATGCATCTGTCTTGGTGATAGCATTGAGGCCTCTGTAGTCCACACAAAACCTAATTTCTCTCTTTCAACCCTGTAGATGAGGTTTGGGGACTAGGACAACGAGGCTGGCCCAGGGACTCTCAAAAGGCTCAATGACCCCAACTCAAGCATCTTGCTGACTTCAGATGTGATGTTTTCCTTGACCTTGTCAGACAGGTGATGGATTTTGATTTTGACAGGCAAGCTGTCTCCAGTGTCCACATCATGAGTACACCAGGGAGTCTGACTAGGGGTCAAGGAAAAGAGCTGTGCATACTGTTGCAGAACCTGTCTGCAATCAGCTTGTTGTTCGGCAGAGAGGGTGTCTGAGTAGACAACTCCATCTATTGACCCATCTTGGTGGCTGTAAGAGAGGAGGTTAGGGAGAGGTTCACTCTCTGTCTCCTGGTTCTCATCAGTAACCATCAACATGGTCACATCAGCCCTGTCACAATAGAATTTTAGGAGGTTCACATGTATCACCCTTCTGGGGACCTGTTAGTGCTCTGGTCTGCCAAGTAGGTGACCTCACTCTTTTTCTCTAGGATAGGGTAAGGGCCACTCCATTTGTCCTGGAGAGCCCTTGATGCCACTGGCTCCAAAACCCACACATGTTGCTCTGGTTGGAATTCAACCAGTGCAGCTTTTTGGCCATACCAGAGCTTCTGGAGCTCCTGGCTGGCCTCAAGATTCTCAATTGCTTTCTGCATGTACTCCTGGAATGAAGGCCTAGCACATAGTTCACAACATCTTGCTTTGGTACATGATGGGGTTTCTCCCATACTTCCCTCACAAGGGAGAGTGGTCCCCTTACAGGGAGGCCTAACAGAAGTTCAAAGGGTGAAAACCCTACTCCCTTCTGATGCACCTCCCTGTAGGCAAAAATCAGGCAGGGCAACAGAACATCCCCTCTCCTTTTACGTTTTTCAGGGAGTCCCATTGTCATGCCTTTAAATATCTTATTGAATCTCTCAACAAGGCCATTGGTTTGTGGGTGGTAAGGTGTTGTGAACTTATAGATCACTCCACACTCATCCCACATGTGCTTTATGTATGCAGACATGAAGTTGGAACCTCTGTCTGATACCACCTCCTTAGGAAACCCTACCCTGTTAAAGACACCAATGAGGGCCTTGGCTACCACAAGGGCTGTAGTAGTCCTAAGGGGAATGGTTTCAGGATACCTGTTGACATGACCCTCTACCACCAGTATGAATTTGTTTCCTGAGGCAGTGGGAGGCTCAGGTGAACCCACTATATACACACCTACCCTCTCAAAGGGGACCCAAACCACTGGTAGTGGAATTAAGGATGCCTTTGGGTGTCCTCCTATCTTTCCGCAGGCTTGACAGGTAACCCAGGAGCTTAGAAACTCCTTCACTTTTTGGGACATCTGGTGCCAATAGATGTGGGTGACCGATCTTTCCCAAGTTTTGGTGTGGCCCAGATGTCCAGCTAGGGTGATGTCATGGGCCTGAGAGAGTAGAAACTCCCAATACAGCTGAGGCACTACCACTCTCCTATTGACACCAGGTTTGGGGTCTCTGGCCTCAGTGCACAGGAGTCCTTCCTCCCAATAGACCTTGTGGGAGCCACTGACATATCCCTGCTCCTGTGCAGCAGCTTGCTGCCTCAGGCCTTTAAGAGTGGGGCACCCCTGCTGCCCAAGGCACAGCTGTTTGCTAGAGGGTCCCCCTGAACCCAAGAGCTCTACCTCGAAAGGTTCAAGCTCCATGGGCTCAGGTCCCTCTGGGGCTGACAAGTCCTCTCCCTGAGGAGAGGGGTCCTGATCTTTTTTCTCTGTGGGAGTTGCTTCACCAGTCTTCCTACCTTTTTGTTTGGGAGGTTGGGCTATCATTGTAGGCTCCAGCTCTCCTTTTTCACCCTGTGCTAGGCACTGTGCTCTTGTTTTCACACACACTATCTCAGGGTTTTGCAACATGGCTGCATGTGTCTTTCTTTCTACCTCAGCCCAAACTGAGGTTTCCAGATAATTTCCAAGCAGACAGGCAGCTGTGTGTTTTAGAGAGACCACTACCTGTTTCAGGCCAGCACCCCACCCAGTCTAATATCACCATAGCCAGGCATGGTTAGTGGTAACACTGTCAGCATTGGCAACTGGATATGTTTTTCCAGTTAGGTCTTGCTCTGGGGAAACCAGTGTATCGCTCACCATGGTGACACTGGCACCTGTATCCCTCAGGGCTGCTATCTTAGTTCCATTCACTAAGGGGTACTGCAGGTAATACTTTAAATTAGGGGGCCAGACAGACAAAGTGGCTTACCCTCCCTCCCATTCAGAGACCAAAACCGCCTCATTGTGAATCCTGATTTGCTCTGAGCACACTATTGATCCTATCTGGAGATTTGCCACACCAGTACAAACTGGTGGGGGACTAGGGGCTGGTGTGTTGGGACAGGCAGAATCTCAAGTTTGGTGTCCCTTCTTGTTACAGTGGAAACACCAGGCCTTAGCAGGATCAACATTTTTCCCCTTGTACCCACTAGTGGGATGTGAAGAGTTCTTGGGCCCACCCCCCTGATCAGGATTTTTGGGGGCCTTTAGAAGGCTCTTGTATTTTATCTTTGGGTTTCTCACCCTCTTTTCCTTGGGGAGGCTTTGTGACACCTTTCTTTTGGCCACTCCCAGTGTTTATCTTGACCCAGTGGTCTGCCTTCTTTTTCAATTCTTGGGGAGAAATTTGACCTAGGGCTACCAGATGCTGACGCAACCTTTCATTGATGCAGTTACTTAAAATGTGTTCCTTCATAAACGAATTATAAAGTCCTTCATAATTCTGCACTTTACTTCCAGTCAACTCGCCACCTAGTGTCTTTACTGAGTAGTCTAAAAATTCCATCCAGGACTGACTGTGGGATTTCAGAGCCCCCCTGAATTTAATTCTGTACTCCTCAGTAGTGAGCCCAAACCCCTTAATCAGGGTGCCCTTCATGAGATCATAGGACCCTGTATCTGCCCCAGTAAGGGTCAGAAGTCCGTCTCTGCACTTACCAGAGAACAGTTCCCAAAGGAGCGCTCCCCAGTGAGACTTCCTCACTTTTCTGGCTTCACAAGCCCTCTCAACGGCTGTGAACCATTTGGTGATGTCATCATCATCCTCACTTTTTGGGACAATCCCTTTGAGGATTTTAGGATCATAGGATCCTTTTCTCTCTTGGTTTTTAGTATTGTTGCCACCATTGATGGTCCCTGGGCCCATATCTGCTCTCTTTTTTTTCTAGTGCTAGGAGCCTAGTCTCTATCTCTAGTCTCTTGGCCAACCTTGCTATAAGGTTGTCTTCTTCAGTGAAGTTGTCCTCACTGCCTTGTGCAGAGTTTTGCCTACCTTTGTAGTGTCTAGACCCTCTATTCCCTCGCTTGGAGGTGGGGAACTCAAAGTTCCCTTCCTCCCTAGTAGTTGTGGTGGAGGGTTAATGACCTCACCCCCCTCACTACCTTCCCCATCTCCCTGTGAGTCTCCCTCAGCAGGAGAGGGGTGGTCCTTTTCATACTCTGCCAGAAACTCTAGGAGTTCTATTCTGGTAGGATTGGACCCTGTTCTCATTTTTCTAGCCTTACAGAGAAGCCTTAGCTCCCTAACCCTTAGGTTGGAGTAAGGGGTGAGGTTGAGCTCCTCAGCCATATTCCCTGTGTTGCTCATTATTTTCCTAAAGTGGGATTCTTTATAGAAGACCTAGACAAAAAAGTTCCAAGTACTTCCCCCTTAACTTCAGTGACTTTTACTTTCTCTACTACAGGGACTTACTTCAAGGTCCTATCAAGACTTTTTAGTAATTTGGAAAATAGTCAATTCAAAACATAAGTTGTACTAAAGTTAATTTTTGGATTGTTCTCATGTGATCAGAGGTTGACTAAGTAAGTCCAATAAATGCAAGGCTTTACATCCCACCACTGCCACCAATGTAGGAAGCTGGCTCGGTATATACTATACCGAAGTAAGGTATAGTGTGCACAGAGTCCAGTGGATCCCCAATGGTATTGCAGAGGCTAAATTAGGTAAATACTAACAGCTCTCTTTGTGGTAGTGTGGGCAAGCAGTTAGGCTTATCCAGAGGGTGTGTTAAGCATTTATTGTATACACTCAATCAAGACTGATGGCACACTCTCAGAGACCAAATCTAGACCAATTAGGTAAGTATAAAAAAGGTATACTTACGTTTTATTTTTAGAACCATGCAGGACTTGGCGCAGGTAAGTACAATATACTCTCAAATGCAAGACTTTTCAAGGATATGCAGTTGTGGTTGAATTTGCACTCCTTACAGGTTGGTATTGGTTCAAAAAGCAGTTTAAATTACACAGTAATTACTTTTAAATTACATCGACTATTCAGGGTGGTATGCCTAGATACCACGCCGGGGATCTCACAATGCACAGTAAGTAAGACTTTTAAAGATTTGCAGTGTAGTTACTTTTTCTCCATACAAATATCAGTTCAACACTTGGAACATTTTCAGGGACAGAAACACACAACATTGGTCCCTATGGGAGAAAATTGGTTATCGGTTTCACAGGTAAGTACTCGACTCACGAGTAGGAGTTTTGGGGGTTATTACGAAGGTTCCCCAAGGTATAGGTAGGCACTCATGTTGCACCACCAGCGGCAATGTTGTGGCCGGGTGCAGAGTGCAGTGGCCCAATGTTAGCCAATGGGGCGAAGAGTGCCTTCAGTTAGGGGCTGCCTGTGAGCAGGCAACTTGGCTGTGGAAGCAAAGCTCCTGGTGTTAAGTTCAGCAATGCAAGGGCCAACCATCAGCACAGGATCTGCACCTTCAGCGGCACAGGGGCGGCCGGGTGCAGTGTGCCAAGAAGACGTCGGGACTCTGTGGATTCCAATGGAGGCCTTTGTTTCAGTAAAGATGCTGCAGGCTCAGGCAGGAAGGCTTCCTGAAGGTGACCACCGGCTGGAGAGGTAAGTTGGGTTTTTGGGGGATGCCTGGACACTGTCAGTTGGGCCATCCAAGGCCATTGGGCGTGGGGTGCAGGGGTGTCTTTTGGCGTTAGGTCTTGTTAGACTTGGCATCTTTGGCGTGGTTCCCTCTGACTTTTTGCCTCTACCTCCTGTATTTTTGATGCTGTGCTGCATTTAGATTTTTCTGGCTTAGATGCTTTGGGCACTTTGCCACTGGTGATCAGTGTCAAAGTGCAAGTGCTCCTTGTGCAAATTATTGTTACAATTTGTTCTCCCTGATTGGCATATTTGATTTACTGGTAAGCAGTGCTTAATTTGAGCCAGTGCTTTCCGGGGCTGAGCACCGGCACTCAATTGGTTTCCAGTGCTCGGCACCGGCACCTAATTGTCAACACCACACTTAGGGCCTTCTGCCACATGGTGGCACTGCTCATGTAATTTAGAGATGAGCAGTATAACAGTTGTTTAGGAAAACAGTATACATTAAAACAAAAGTGCTAATACCTGCCTCCCCAGCCATTCCTTTAGCTTTGGGGGCCTGGAATAATTTGAACGGTCGCATTTACATGCGAGAGAGATGGTTAGTAGTTGTTTTGGCAGCAATGACAAGGGCGATGGGTGGTGCAAGCTGCAGTGGCCTCCTGGTCAGAGCCCTGGCACTTAATATTTTACAAATTAAGCACTGCTGGTAAGGCCCTAGTAAAGTGCATGGAAGTGTGCCAGGGCCTGTAACTCAAATGCTGCTGATTGTGCCACCCACATGAATAGCCCTGAAAAGGTATCTCAAACCTGTCACTGCAGTGTCTGTGCACAGTTGTTAACTTCCATTTCGACTTGGCAAGTGCACCCACTTGCCAGGCCTTAACCTTCCCTTTTCTTACATGTAAGGCACCCCTGTGGTACACCCAAGGTAACCCCATGGGCATGGTGCAGTGTGTGAAAGGTAGAACATGTACTGGTGTGTGTGACATGTCCTGATAGTGAAATACTGCCAATTTCGTTTTTCACTATTGAAAGGCTATCTTGCCCCATAGGATATAATGGGAAATGCGTTGTAACATCTTACAAGTATAACTCCTCATTGGGACAAGATAGAGAAATACAGTTTAGGTTCTCTGAACTCAGAATTTAATAACACATCTTTTAGTAAATATGTTTTTTAAATTGTGTGTTTGAAAATACCACTTTTAGAAAGTAGGCGTTTTCTTGTTTAACCATTCTGTGTGCCTCTGCCTGTTTGTGTATTGACTGTCTGGTTTTGCAGTGACAGGGGCTGGGGATGGACATTCACTGTAGACAGCCATTGGGGGGGTTGAGGTGTGCCTGGTCCTTCCTGGGTGACTCAGAGCTGAGCTGAATGGGGCTTGGCTGCATTTAGAGTATTGGGAGGAGATTTCCTTGCACCTGAATAGGGCCTGTCTCCCTTGCACAATACTGGGCTTGGACTGGGCTCAGAGACACTTGCAGAAGGAGAACAAAGACATTTTGGGGTATAAGTATTAGAACTAAAACCCCAGAACTTTAGATTACTTCTGGACTCAAGTGGAACCTTTGCCAAGAAGAAGAGTTGAGGAGCTGTGAGGAGGAGTACTGCCCCTTTGCTGTGTGCTATGTGGGGTTGACCTGCAGTTGCTGTGCCTGCCAAGGAAAGGACAAAAACTGGAACTTTGCTTTGAACCTGCTTGAAGAAGATCTCCAAGGGCCTGTGCGTGCTGGCCTCCCATTCTGAAGTCTCAGGAACACAAAGACTTCATCCCCAGCTCCCATGAACTCTGCTGCTAAGAGTTCTGACCTGCCAGGAGGTGCCTGTACTAGTTCTGGGCCTCTGGAGTTTGTGCTTGCTGCTGAGAGCTGGAAGAAATCCAAAGAACTGAAGAAATCGACGCATCGCTCTTCTTGCGGCCGTTTTTCCGGTGCAGCACCGCTGTGCGTGGAGAATCTATGGAGAGTATGGTACGGAGGTCAGTCTCACCCTTGTCATCAGTTCCCAGATTACTGGGGCTCCCTTCCTCACCCCCACTTGCTGTATCACTGTATAGGCCCACCACAAATCTCCTTGTTACTCATGTATGTTCGCCTGAACCAGTGGGAGTGCATGTTCATGCTGCTGGTGTTCTATGTGTTGAAGGCAACGGGTGGCAGGGTCAAGCTTTTAGGGGCTTTTTCACCAGATTTTGTTTGCTCTGGAATTGTCAGGGCATGCTGGCCTGTCAGTTTCTCATACTCGGGCCTGACCATTCATCATTCGGTGGAGAGCCCGACGGCTCCTGCTATTCGTGGATTGGAATATCCTAAAGCGGGGGGAACTGGAGCGAGCACCTCCATACTTGCATATGCTGACTCCTTGCTTGCTATCTGTGGTGTAGGATTATCGATCTGGGCCTCCTCAAAGATAGCCCATAGTTCTAATAATGGCTCTCTCCTGTCTTTATTTTGACCTGTGTATTTGGTTTTTATGTGTGTTCTCATATGTTCAATTGCGTTAGTGTGAAAAGTTCCCTCCTTTGGCTGGGGAAATGTGTGTGCCTTCGTGTGTGCGTACCATTCTTGGCAAAACATTTACATTTTTTTAGCCTGTGAGGGAAACTCAATCAATCAGTCAATCAATCAGGGGCTTGTATAAAGCAGCTACTCACGCGTGAGGGTCTCAAGGCGCTGGGGGGGCAGCACCGTAGGGTGCTGGGGTCATCTGACGAGCCAGGTCTTGAGGATCCTCCTGAATTGGAGCAGAGTAGGGCTTTTGCGGAGGCAGAGGGGGAGGTCGTTCCAGGACTTGGCTGCTAGGTAGGAGAAGGACTTTCCACCCGTTCTGGTCTTGTAGATGCGTGGCATGGTGGCCAGAGAAAGGTTGGCTGATCGGAGGTTTCTCTTGGGTGCGTGGAAGAAGATGTGGTTGTTTAGGTATGCTGGTCCGATGTTGTGAAGGGCCTTGTATGCATGCGTGAGGAGTTTGAAGGTTATTCTTCTTTTGATGGGGAGCCAGTGGAGTCCGCAGAGGTGTTGGGTGATGTGGTTGTGGTGGGGGATGTTTAGGATCAGTCTGGCTGCGGTATTCTGGGCAGTCTGGAAACTGGTTTGCATGAGTTTTAATGGGCAATCCATGCTAAGTCTGGTCGTTTTTGTGGACAAAGTCCACTTTAGCTCCTTTTTGGGGAATCTTTGGTTTTTGATATAATTGTGGGCAAAAATGTACGTGGTGTACTTATTGCGCTATCTACAGATGCATCAAACAATTCAATATGAACATTTCGTCAACACAAATAACAATGCATGGAAGGGTCGCAACATAGGTACAAAAAGTGCAATTGTCAACAAAAACAGTGTCTGAACGATATCTACTTTTGGTGTCAAATATAGATTGTGAGAAATAGTAGCACCCTCATTATGAAACATTGAGTCATCGACAAAAAAATGCAACATTTACTACACTCATTGATCAACTTTTGCACAAAATACAGATTGCAATAAAGAACACCATAGAGATCACATATACATTTCATCAATCTTAACAACTGACAGAAAAAATTATGACTTTGCCAAAAATCTCCTTGTCTGCTGCTGGCACTTGCTATCCTGTGACCAGGAGAAGCTCTGCATTGTGCACATAACTAAGTGAGCCTGATAGTCTGCCAATATCGGCTCAGGGACAAAGGTTGTTCACGTAAAGGAGGGAATAACGTAAGAACCACAGGCCCCTCTTGGCCACAAACGAGTTGCACCTAGTTTCCCAGGTCCAAATCTTTTTCCCTAAATGTCCAAATTGCACCCTGTATCACACCCAGGGGCCAAGCATACCATCTGTGTCATGCCCAGTGATCCAAGCAACCAACACCTCTCAGTCCTTTTAGATAACAAAAGTGTTAAGACACAGGTGGTGCTGAGAAACCGTTTTAGACTAAAAAATAAGATTGAGGTGCCAACTCCACCCAATTATGATAGCTTTATCACAAAAATAGGTTCCTGGGAGCCATAAACGGCTATACAATAACTACTCACCTTTCATAGTGTGCTGACTAAAAAAGGTGACCTATGCGGGATCGCTTCTTAGGCCGCCTTACGACTACTCAGCTAGGAGATATAAATAGGTAATATGCCAGATTCCATCAGTGACAGGGTACTCAGGTTATCTTTTTACACTTCTTCCTAGTTTGCCATACGCCAAATGCTTTACTAAGGTTCTGCTGTAATCTCTTACCCTCTTTGATAGCTGCTTCAGGACGGCCCTCTGCCCCGCGGATTCAGCAGAACTTCCATTCAATTGCGGTGTCTTTTCACTTCACTTCCCTTGCTTTGCAAATGTGAATCCATCCGAACAGGGATCAGCTCCTATCTAGCTCACCAAAATGTTGCATGAACAAAAAATACCTTAAAAAAAAGGGACAAGAGGTGTTTGGAAAAACCAAAACTGTTCATTTGATTAAACATTGCGGCCGGGAGAACATTTACAGGCATAGGGTTAGAGGACCATCTTAACTTACAATCGATCTGAGATGGGTTTATATACAATTCACTGAATGCCATAAACAGTTCCAGCGATCCTTGTTTGGTAAAGAATGTGAACCGCTATGTTTGAAGTCATAAATTTATTAAATAGGGAATCCAGGTGGGCCTCGACCTTGTGTGGACACAACACGGCCAGCTGGTAACGTGTCCAGATGTCTGGCATGGGGAGTGCGTGATCACTGCGTGTACTGTGTGTGCTGCGTCCTGATTGGCTATATGTTCCTAACTTATGTGGTATCTGACTTTAAGGTGTTTTGGGAGCGTGCATACCCCTCTGGCCATGTGTGCTGTACTGGGGCCAATTTCCCTGGACCATTGTGGTGTCTCAGCGCATATCTATGGGATTAATCTGGGATTTCCTGTTCATGCGTTTGTCTGCTGGCTATGTGCCACTCCACCTGTGACTTGTCAATCAGTGGTCTCAGGCCTAGGTCTCAGAGCCTGCCTGACTACGTATTTATGAGTAAGGGTTGGGAGTTCACAACGGGTGAATTTGTTACTAAAGACTCAATTTAGTTTTTATAAATAAATGTATTGTTCTTCATATTGACATCGACTTTTCAATATTAAAACAAGGTAAGCTTTCCTCATACTATAGCATTTCCTGTTCATTTGTCATGTCATACAATCTGCATGGTGGTAAAATGTATTACCCTTACATCCCTCCCTCACTTGAATTCATAACAACTGAGGCCTTTCTGCCTCCCCCAGACACCCATCCCACATAACTGCAATCAATAAACACTGACCACTCTTATTGGTAAAACAATCATTAATCTGGAGGACTGTTCCCCATCTGACCCTTCTGATAGAAAGGTGGGTGCTGGCATTGAGAAGGTGTTTGCGGCTGAATATTTGGCATTCAAAGCTAGTCTGTATGCAGCATATTCTGCTCAATCGGTGATTAAGAACTTTGATCATCTATCTGCGGCTATTCAGGAGGGTCTGGAGTGTTCTGAAGTCTTAGCATGCATGGAGCAACAAGCACTTCTGATCACCAACATCTCCTCTGATATGGTTAAAGCAACTGCGATGTCTTCAGGAACCTTGGTGGGGGACAGACGTAACCTCTGGATGAGGGAGTGGAGAACATAGGCTGTGAAAAAGAATACATTGATGAAAATCCCCAAATGCTTTCGGGGAGTGCTTGGATTCAATGATATCAAAGGCTTTCAAAGATAATAACCACACTCTGCCTTACAAAGGGAGAGCAGATTATAGGAGATTTGGGGACAGGCAATTTAGATCTTCTCCTCGTTGAGATTCTAAGTCATATACAGCTTGAAAGCAGAAGTACCAGCCAATGGGATTCTCTTCTAAGAAGGATGCCAATAAAAGCAGTCCAGCTAAAAAGAGGCCTGTCAACTATGGTTCCTCTAGTGTTCTTCCAGAGGAGGACGACTGCATCATTTTGTGAACGTTTCGCACCAGGATGTCACAGACAAGTGGGTTTTGGGCATATTCAGCAGAGGGCATATGACAGACCTTTGACAACAACCTCCAAGAACGGGGATCAAAAGAATTCATCTACCAACAGCAGATCCTAAATTCCTGACTCCCTTGCAAAGTGTGACCTCGTTGCTTATAGATCTGGAGGTTGCATATCTCCATGTTCCTAAAAAAAGTCACATCAAAGATTTTTGTGGATTGCTCTATAAAGTGACCACTCTTAGAGGCTCATTACGATGGCGGGCGGACATGAGTCCGCCCGCCATCGTTGCAGTGGTTGGGACCACCACACATATTACGATGCGCCCGCCAGTATGGCGGGCGCATCCCGGGCCTTTAACATTGCGGATGGTGCTGCTGGATGCAGCACCGTTCGCAATGTCAAAATGGCATGCACTTCATTTCCCTGCACTGCGTGGCAGGCACCGTTAAAGTTAAAGTTAGGAGTCCTAACGTTACTACTACTAAATGCCTTTTGTGAATACCAAAAGTAGTAAGTTTAGGATTTTATCTCAGTTTAGTAGTAGTAAAGTTAGGAGTAGAAAGTAGGCATTTTCTTGTTGAACCATTCTGTGTGCCTCTGCCTGTTTGTGCATTGACTGTCTGGTTTTGGAGTGACAGAGACTGGGGAGGTGCATTCTCTCAGACAGCCACCGGGGGTGGTTGATGTGTGTCCGGCTTTCCTGAATGAGTCAGGGCTGGGCTGAATACACCTGGGCTGCATTCAGAGTAGGGGGAGGAGTTCTCACTAGCACCTGAATAGGCCGGGTCTGCATTTAGAGTGGTGGGAGGAGATTTCCCTTTCACCTGAATAGGGCCTGTCTGTCTTCCACAATGCTGTCTCCACCTCCTGCCGGGCAGCTGCACCAGAGAGGACAGAACTGGTTTGGACTGGGCTCAGAGACCCTTGCACAAAGAGAACAAAGACCCCTGAACTTTAGAGTACTTCTGGAATCAAGAGGAACCTTTGCCAAGGAGAAGAGCTGGAGAAACTGAGGAGAAGTACTGCCCTTGCTGCGTGTCTGGGGTTGGCCTGCAGTTGCTGTTTTCTGCCAAGGAAAGGAGAAGGACTTTGCTGTGTGCTGTGTCCCCTGTTTGAAGAAAGTCTCCAATGGCTTGAGTAGAGCTTGCCTCTGTTTTGACGTCTCAGGAACACAAGGACTTCACCCCCAGCTCCCTTGAACTTCCTTGCTGGGCGTTCTGACCTGCCAATAGGTGCCTGTGACTGTCTTGGGTTGTTTCTGCTGTTGGGAGCTGAAAAAGCAATGCAACGACAAAGAAATCGACACATCGCTCTTCTTGAGACAGTTTTCCAACACAAAGCCGTGGTACAAGCAGAATCTCCATGCATTGCCGTGCCACTGCAGAAACCAACTCAGCGCTTGTTGCCGCGGCAAAAATCGACTTATCGAGGGATTGCGGCTGAAAAGGTCAACGCAGCGCTGCTCGCCGCTGCCGCATCGTTCACCGACGCATCCCGGATTTCCACGCATCGTCGCTGTGTGGCAAGTTTTCCCCGACACATTACCCACCAATCATCGCTTCCCCCCACAGACCGGACCCGACGCATCGCTCCCCTGTGTACAGCGGAACTGTCGCATCGCATCCACAAAGGTCTCAGGAACGACGCATCTCTTTGTTTTTCCTCACTTCTCCTTGCTGTGGCTGTTTGGCTTGGTGAATTTTGTCGCAACAACAGGTACTTTGCAAGAAATCACGCATCCATAGTTTTCTATGGACTCAGTTGCTAAAACCTTTTGAAAGTCATTTTTCTTAATACTTGTATGTTGGGTTTTTGTTGTTTTGGTCTTGTTAAGTTTAGATAAAGAGACTTTATTTTCTAAACCGGTGTGGTGTCCATTTATGGTGTTATCACTGTGTTACTGTGAGTGTTGGTACAAATACTTTACACATTGCCTTTGGGATAAGCCT
The DNA here is from genome assembly GCA_963921515.1 of Calotriton arnoldi. Taxonomy (NCBI): domain Eukaryota; kingdom Metazoa; phylum Chordata; class Amphibia; order Caudata; family Salamandridae; genus Calotriton; species Calotriton arnoldi. The sequence goes on from CAWUFW010000935.1 coordinate 272,672, forward strand.
GTCTGCTCGTGCCAAGCTACCAAGGGGGTGAGCAGGGGTTATCTAAAGTGTGTATCCCCCTTACCCTGACTAGAACCAAGGGTCCCTATTTGGACAAAGGTACCTACCTCTGCCAACTAAAGACCCCCATTTCTAACACAAGTAGACTGGTTTTATTATTAATTCACTATCCAAGAAAGTGTCAGAGCGCCACTTCCTCGGAGTCTGTACGTTGCTCTATGGGCCCACCTCTCGGTACCTCCAATTCAGGATGCTATTACAGCACTGAAAGTTAGAGTGACCAAGTGGAGGGAATGGTTTGAGGAAGGGAACAGCTGGGAGGGAGACCTGTAAAACAAACAGATAAACATACAAACAATAACAATCAGTATAAATAATTCTCAGGTACCAGACTCTGCTACGCGGAGTCTTATTGCTAATGAGTCTCTACTTTATCACGAGCCCGTGATACAAGTTATACAGAAAATACACTTCCAAGGAATGTGTTACAATCACACCTTCCTAACAGTAAAGTTCAATAATATACAGAGCATATACTCATAATTATGACACAGTACACAAATGAGCCCCTGTGCGAGCTTGCCCAAGCGCTTGAAAAATCAACATACCAAAGGGCTAATCCGAAAGTTCCACATACACTATGCCAAATGGACCCAGAGCACTAGTCCCTATGTTCACCAACTCAATATGCAAAAATGAGCCAGAGCTCTAAATCGTAATTGCTGGACCTAATGCTCGACAACACAATGTTTTAATGAATTCCAAAACGTGCAATCAAAAGTGTGAGTGTAATCATACAATAGTCAAAATAAACTCCAGAGCGCACTGTTGTATGCTTGCCAAAATGTAGTTTGCAAAATGAGCCCCAAAACGCATGATAGTGTGCTGCCAAACACTGAATGCAGCAAATGAGCTCCAAAGAGCACCGAATCCCAACAAGGAAATGAAGTTACTCTGTTGCCTACAAACAACAGAGGCTTACCTGCAGGCTCAAAGTAAAGTGGAATGAACTCACGAGTCAGCAGAAGAAAGAGAGGCTGCTTCCACACAGGATCCAGAATAGTGAGCCACGCCCAATGGGTGTGGCTCCTTTTATAGGCAGACCACACCCATAGGCAACCACACCCAGTGACTGCTGTGTGGGGATTCTGGGATATGTAGTCTCCTATAGTTACATCCAGCAGGGAAAAAGGAGAACATATAAAGGAAAATGAACAATGAAAGGAAAATACAAAGAAAACATATTGCAGTGCTTAATGTACATTTACAGGACACTGCAGCCACCATTTAGCAACAGGAAAATGTAGTTTCCCACATCGTACCACAGTGGGGGCGGGCCCTAGAATGCGCGCCACAGAGGCGACGCTAACAGAAAGGCAGACTGACAGCAATTGGCGGAAGGGTTCACGGCGGGCTTCCCCATCCCTTACAAAGGACCTGTGTCCCGGCGGGATAGCCGCAACTTAAAATCGGTACGGGACAACCCGGAGGCGGCTAGAGAGAAGGTGGCCAAGGAGGTCCAGTTGGGTAGAGTAGCTGGCCCTTTTCCGTTCCCCCACTACCAAACATGATAGTTTCACCGTTGGGCGTAGTACCTAAGAAAGAAGCAGGCAAATTTAGGTTGCTACACCACCTGTCACACCCACATGGGGACTCCATCAATGACTGGTTGGAGCAGGGCAGCTGCTTGGTAGCATACGCCTCCTTAGACGATGCGGCAAACTTGATCAAGCAAGCAGGAAAAGGGGTACTATTGGCCAAAACAGACATAGAATCAGCTTTCCGCTTATTGCAGGTGCACCCGTACAGCTACCACCTCCTCAGGTTTCAACTAGGGGGGGAATATTACTATGATAAATGCTTGCCCATTGGCTGTTCTATTTCCTGCTCGTATTTTGAATCCTTTAGCCATTTTCTGGAATGGGAACTCTGGACATGCCACCCCGCAGGGGGAAGGGTCCACTACTTAGATGACTTCCTGTTCATTGGTAGGACTGGAACAGGGGAATGTGCTGACCTCCTCCGCCTGTTTGTGGGCCTGGTGCAGCAGTTGGAGTCCTGCTCCCACAAGACAAAACCGAGGGCCCAATGACCAAGCTATCCTTCCTCGAGATAGAACTAGATTCAGTGGCTGGGATGTGCAAGCTACCACTAGAGAAGGTGGATGAGCTGCGCCAAATTATACGGCGCCTACGGCAGAAAAGGAAGGCAACACTAGGCGAGATACAGCAGCTGATGGGGAAACTGAACTTCGCTACGAGAGTGGTCCCCGCGGGGTGCCCCTTTGCCAGACACCTGGCCTGGCTAACAAGGGGCATGTCACAAAAATACCACGGGTTCGCCTCACTCAAGGGGCTTGGTAGGACCTGGGGCAATGGGGCAATTTCTTGGCCAAATTTAATGGTGCCCTCATGTGGCGTGAACCGTGGGTGCATGCTGACCAGATAGAATTTACACTGATTCAGCAGGGGGCTATGGATTTGTGGCCATCCTGGGATCGTCATGGACAGCTGCACAATGGCCAGACAGCTGGCAGCAGAACGGGACCATGGGCAACATCACCTTGCTTGAACTGTTCCCCATTGTAGTAGCTGGGAGTATTGAACAGAGGTCCACGGATACTAGGACTGGATATTATTGCCTTTATTCAATAAAATCTTCTTGGGAGGAGCTTTTGCTCGAGGCACTGGACCACTCCAGCCTCGTATTCATAACAGTTGTTTTAGGTATTGAGCATTTGCTCCTCTTTGCAAAGCATAGGTATTTTGAGCAGTAATGAAACTAATTTCTCTTTGATTCAATATTATCTGAAGAAGACAATTGTCCGGTGTTTGTCTTAAGAAAAATCTTTATTAATTACATGACATGGTCTTCATATGTACTTTTATTATTGGTGCTCTGGAGGTGAAGTAGCAAAACAGCCGACACGTGTTTCGCCCTCTGGTCAGTGCGACCTGCGCTTTCTCAAGGCTTTCATAGTAGAAATTAAGGTCAATGCAAGTCTTGTAGGTTACAGCATATCATTCTTCAGAACATTAAAACAAGTACATGTTGTTTTTTGGTCAACGAAAAAGGTTCCGGGTCAATCCCTCACGAAAGAATGTTCAAATGTGCTCTCCCCATTGTAGTAGCATTCGTATTATGGGGCCACAAACTGGTTAACAGACATATAACCTGTGGTCAGACAACCACGCAGTGGTGCAAGCGATAAACTTAGGGATAGCAAAAGGCCCGGCTGTGGTCAACCTACTGGGTAACTAGTTGACTGCCAACTGAAAGAAAACATAGCTATTAGGGCAAGGCACATTGCGGGAGTGGACAACTCAATAGCAGATGCCATTTCTCGTTTTCAGTGAGGCAAGTTCAGGGAGCTTGCCCCTGACGTGGACCAGGCTATGACACCAGTACCAGAAGAACTGTGGGAGTTGGTGGACCAGGAATGAGAGAATTGTTGGACAACGCACTGGCCCCCAAGACAGAGACCCACTATCGTAAGTGCTGGGCAACCTTTGCTAACATTACAGGCACCAGGGGGGAGCAGATGGTAGGGCAGGAGGAAGTGACAGCTTTTTTAGAATGGGCATTCCAGAACAGGAAGACCAAATCATGGGCACAAGCACACCTGAGCACAGTGGCTTACTACTCCAAACTGGCATCCGGTAAGGATCCCACAAGGTCCTTTTTATGCAGAATGGCCATAAAAGGCTGGGGCAGATTACAGGCCAGAGATGGGGACAGGCAACAGCCCATTGATTTTGCAGTCCTAAAACAGGCATTCTGCGCATTCGATGAGGTATGCAACAAGGAACAGGAGACAAAGCTATTCAGGGCAGCATTCGCACTGGTGTTCTTCGGGGCATATAGGATCAGCGAGATAGTGGCCCCCGCGAAAAGGGAACCCGGGAAAGGCATGCATACACAGAACAGACATAAACATGGGAACAGGGCATATGGTAATCTACCTACGTCGGTCAACGACGGACCAGGCGGGCAAAGGGAAGTTTACTAGGATCAATTGTATCATGGACCAGACTTGCTGTCCAGTGTGCCTCGTCCGAGATTATATGCCACAGGAAGGGCCGGCATTGGGGCCGCTATTTATACGTAAGAACGGGTCATGCTTAAGCCGGTTTCAGTTCATTGCAATAATGCGAAAAACACTGGTACAGGCTGGGCTCCCACTGTGGGAATTCGGGTCACACTTGTTCCGCATAGGGGCAGCTACCAAGGCGGCGGACCTGGTATTGGGCGCGGATCGGATCAAAGCAATAGGGCGCTGGGCATCAGGCGCCTTCACATGTTACATACGCCCCTCAGGATACTGAGTCTGGTTTCTCACCCTGCCACCGTCTAGGTCTGTCGGAGTGGCTCAAGCAAGTTTGGATGGTGGGGTACTCCAACATAACATGGGCAGAGCGGTGTGCAGCGGCGAGGCGTGAATTCAGCGGAATCAGGCTCCGGAACACAGAAGTTATCTGGTTGGGACAATCGGGGATGAGGTGGGACCAGCTCCTCCTCATAGTACAAAGTGCACTGGGGCAAGGTGGCAGGCCAGACTCAGTAGTGGTCCACCTGGGGGGGAACGATCTGGCAGCCACAGGGAGGAGAGGCCTCTTTGAGAAAATGTTCACAGGCCTCGCAGCTCTAGCGAAGTTAGTCCGCCCGGCAGAGATAATTGTTTCTGAAATAATAGTGTGCAAGGCGTGGAGGGGGCCCTAGACCAGGGAGCAGTTGAAAAATCCAGACGCAAGTTAAACATTACCAGACAAAGATATGCAGGGACAATTACTGGGGTTTCGTAAGGCACGGTTTCATTAACCTGAGATCCCGGGCTATCACTTGGAAAATGGGTACACCTGATGGGGTGGGCATGGACATGCTCGTACTGAGGGTGCGCTCTAGTCTTTGGGGGCATACTCGCAGACGTGCAGCGGACGCGCACAGCTGGCGTGCCGAAGGCGCCCCTAAGGCAAGCCCGTCAGGGAGCCGGAAGCGGCCAGCGCCAGCCATGCTGCCCGTTTCCAGGCGGAAATGCCGGCTGGTCGCTAGTTTTACAACCGTGCAGATCTGCTAGCGTTAGACCTCCAACGGGGTGAGTGTGAACGGCATTGGGCGGTTCTAGACAATCTGAACAGGAGGTGTGAGAACTGCCAGTTTAGCTTCTGTAACGAGCGGGCTGATTGTACTCCCCCGGCAGTTCCCCCCCAAGCTATTCCTAAAGGTAAACTCTTGCGGGCGGCGTTAATCAATTCCCGCTCGTTAGTTAAGCATGCCGCTGATATATTTGCGCTCCTCTCCGACGAGCAGCTCGATATACTTTTTGTGACTGAGACGTGGCTGAATGAATTCTCCGCACCAGCTATTGAGTTAGTCATTCCTGGGGGATATAAAATAGTGAGGGCTGACCGCAAAGGGGGAAGAGGCGGAGGTATTGCGGTGGTGTTCAGAGACATGTGGGTTTTTACCCGCGAAGACACCCTAGGCATTGGGGACGGGGAGGCACTTGACTTTTCTATTACCATATACCCGCATTTTACGCTGGGCGGCACGCTGGTGTACAGACCCCCCAGCCCCGCGGGAGCCTTCCTGAAAGCCCTAGATGAGGTAATTGTCCCCAGGGCCCTTCGTTTTTTGAACTTTCTGCTTCTTGGAGATTTTAATATCCATTTGGACTGTGTGGAGGCTAGCGACACCAGAGAATTTTATGATTCGCTTAACATGGTGCAACTTACTCAATGGACTAATTCTCCGTCTCATAGTGGGGGCACATTTTAGATCCAGTATGTTCCAATTTTCCTCTATGTATTATGGAACCCCTTCAAGTACCATGGTCTGACCATTTCCCGATACAGTTCTCATGGACCATTGCGTTACCTCCCTCCCCTAAGGGATTTCCTCAAGGCAAACCCCCACCAAGAATCGATTCTGCCACCTTTTGCAAGGCACAGTCAGACACACGCCCTTCGGCCGCAACTAACCTAGATAGTGCGTTGGAGAGCTTCACTAACTGGATCTCCCAGGCTATTGAATCCATAACTCCGCCCTGCTCGAGCAATAGGGCAAGAAACGCTCCTTCTAAACCCTGGTATTCTAGTAAGCTTAAGGAATTAAAACAATCCTGTAAAAAACTGGAACGCAGTTGGAGACAGGCATACTGCCCCTTAGCTAAAACAGTACTAAGGAAGGCTCAGAGGGAATACTACGCTGCTATTAGAGAGGCCAAAAGTAGCTTATATGCAGAACGTATTGCCAAGTCCAAAAATAACTCGAAGGAAATTTTTGCTATTGTCCAGAATTTTTTAACACCCGCTGCTGAGCGTATTACCCTTCCTGCCTCCACAGAATGGTGTGAGAAGCTGTCATGCTTTTTTATTGATAAGATCCAAGCGATCCAGGACAGTCTAGGGACCAGTTCCCCCGGGTAGGTTGGGCCTGCCATTTCATACATTTCTGCTTTTACCCCATCAGTTTCCCCCCCTGACGGGGTTCTCACCCATTGCCCCGCTTGACACTCTGTCCATCCTTAAATCGCTTAAGTCGGGTTCGCCAATCGACCCGTGCCAGGCTAGGCTGCTTGCTGGGGCTGCTGAGGTGGTCAGTCCGGAGGTTAATACCATCATTATTCTATCTCTCCAGACTGCCACAGTTTCTCCGAAATGGAAGCGGGCTAAACTAATACCGCTACTAAAAAAGCCCTCCCTAGATCCTGCCACGCCTGCTAGCTATAGACCTATATCTCTCCTTCCTGCCGTGGCCAAGGTGTGCGAGAAAGCAGTTTTTAAACAGCTATCCACTTTTGCTGAGGCATCTGGGGCCCTTCATCCAGCCCAATCTGGATTTAGGGCAACATATAGCACAGAGACGGCCTTAGTCGAAATGTCTGAGGCAATAAGAGAATGCTTGGATGCAGGCGGCAGAGTGGCTCTGATTTTATTGGACCTCTCTGCCGGCTTCGGCAAGGTGCCTCACCATCAACTGCTTGCTCGTCTCGCAAGTATTGGTGTGTCTGGACGGGCCTGGGACTGGCTCAAATCCTTCTTAGACGACAGATCCCAACAGGTATGGCAGCCTCCGTTCTTTTCGGCCCCCAGAAAGGTGACCACGGGAGTTCCGCAGGGCTCCACTTTGAGTGCCCTGTTTTTTAATATTTATGTTACTCCCTTAATTTACTTAGCAGAGGAGCTGGGAGCCAAGATCATAGCTTATGCCGATGATACTCAGCTCCTCTTCACCTGGAAGGAAAACAACTTGTCCCCGGACAAAGCAAAAAACTGTCTCTCTGCTGTTTTTAAATGGCTTGCACTGGCGCAGCTGAAGTGCAACGAGGACAAGTCGGAGGTACTTCTGTATGGATACTTTCCTCCGCAATTTAGGGAGGCTCTATGGCCCACTGAGTACCCCCCGCCCAACTCTGTCGGTAACCCTGCTAAGAACTTGGGGGTCTGGTTCAGTGAAGACCTCAGGTTCTCCATGCAGATAAAAAAACTTGCGGGAGTGTGCTTGGCACGTTGAAATCGCTCAGGAAGTTTTTTCCCCTGCTACCTCTGCCAGCCAAGGAAATGGTGACTCCTGCTCTAATCCTGTCACGCATTGATTATGCCAATGCTTTGTACATTGGCCTCCCTGGCTACCAGCTAAAAAAGCTGCAAACAATCCAGAAAGCGGCAGCTAGGGTTCTGCTTGGTATTCCAGGAAGATCTAGCATGAATCAACATTTACGGGATCTCCACTGGCTTCCCGTGGCCCGCCGTGTCCAGTTTAAAGCCCTCATTCTGGCACATGGAGCTTTGCACGGATTAGGGCAGCTTTACCTTAGGAAACGTTTCGCCTTCTATGTTCCTCGAAGAAATCTGCGCTCCGCTGTACAGCGTCTGGCAGCCGTCCCCCGCTTCCGCCTTACTCGAATGGGGGGCAGCTCCCTATCTTTTAAGGCAGCTGAAGCCTGGAATTCCCTCACTCTGGAACTGCGTAACATCCAAGATACTAGGCTGTTCAAGAAGCATCTTAAGACCTGGCTTTTTGACTAAACCTAGTTATCCTCAGCTTCCTCTGCTCCTGTCGTTAGCATTCTGCGCCGGGTCACTCCTGAGTATCCGTGCGCGCTACAAATGCATCATAACATAACATAACATAACTTAACATTGTGGGGGTCCTAGAACAACTGGGTTTCTCTTAAAGCAAAACGGGCAAGGAGGGAAAGGGGGGAGCTTCCTCCAATCGTCAAACCGTAGGTAGGATGGCCGAAGAAACCCAGAAAAAGTGCACAAAAGAGGGATATTACTAGAGGTAGATGGGCGACTCACACAGTGTCCTTGGCATGCCTCATGGTAGGGACACTGAGTGAGCGAATGACAGCACACAGTCACAGGCAGAATAGATGAGATGCTTGTGCAGGGTCCTTGGGATGCCAGACAGCAGGGGCACTGAGGAGAAGGCGAGTAGCCAACAAGGGTGCAGGGCAAGCGGAACGGCACTTGCAGCCCGGGCCGCTCCTAACGGACACCCAACAAAGTCGATAGCAAGGGAAGCCTGGAACCGCAAACACAGAGGCCTGGCAAAAGGGGCATCTCGAGTAAAGACTGTGCTGTCAGGAAGTGAACAACTATGAGAATGTTACAAGGACAATGCAAGATGTACAACAACATGGATGTTTATGAATGAACAAAAAAAATTGCGAAATGTACAAACCATATTATGCTTGAATAAACTGCGGCCTTTTTTATGCACCATATCATATTGTCACTGGAATGATGAACAGGGAAAGGGACGCATTTTTTGGGTGCTGAGAGGGGGAGGAAGGCTCGTCCCTGGTAGGGGTTGTATTTCTTGTTCAAGCAACACTTGCAATGTATTGAGAAAGAAAGTGCCTGGCGTTCAATGCACTTGTAAAACATAGACATTATGGACAATTGTTTCCAGAAATGTAAGAGTTTTTAGAAATGTATAACACAGTCCCCTATGTCACTGCCCCACAATTCGCACTATTTAATGGTAATATACAGCACTGACAATCATTTTCAAAGAGTGACTGAGTTTGGTGAATTACACTTACTGTGATAATACATATCCGTTGGCGCAGTGCATTTGAATGTGATGCCCTAATAAGTTAAGTGACAGCAGAGTCTGTATAAACCCCGAGGCAAAGGTTGCATTATTTCAGCCCAGGAATCATATCAGATGACGATGTGTAGAAAAGATTTAGACACATTCTGCTGCCGAAACACCACACTGAACCCTAGTGAACCTCAAACAGGCGAACAAGTGCTTGCATTGCCTCCTCTGCTCCCCCTGGACAGTGATGTCCACTCACTCATGTCAAATCACCTCATACTGGGTAATAGTGCTACCGTGATACTAGTGCAGACATCACTGGTGAGTGGAAGAGGAGACACAGTACAAGCATATGAAAAAGGGACATTTTATATTATAAAATGTATCAAATCCCAAATAAAAATAGGGGAAAGCCTGTAAAATTAACCTGACATACACATAGCGAGGGAAGACAAGAATCTATCCTGTGTAATAATTGTCTTCCCTCTTATGGAACAGTGGTTGCACCCGGATGTTTGGAATTCAATGTGATGTGTTGTGTTTATGTATTTGTCTAAATACTTCTGACGGTACCATTCCATGTGGCCAATTACATCTGGACCCAGGTCCTGGCACATGCATTACTGGGGGTTTACTGAACCGGTGCGGAGAACAACCCAGGAAATGTACTGTTGACTGTCCTATGTTCTTGTGGATTCATCTCTGCACCACAAAGGCTATGTTGTAAAAGACGTGGCATCAGAATATAACATTATTCGAACACATGAAGAATTGGGAGTATGTGGTTGTGATCTGGGGGCTCTGGTTTACAAGCAGCTGCTGCATGTGCAGCTCCTTCGAGACTACTCTCTCTGCAGCAACGAGGTGGAGGATTCAGGGACAACACCTGGTTCTGCGTCTTCGGATCTTCTGAAAAGGGGAATCTATAAAAGATTCACACAAATGAGGCAGACTGCACGAGAGGCGTCATCTCAGGGGGCGGAGCACTGAGTGAGCTTCAACCCCATCACAAATCCAAATATTCAACAGGCAGAAGCAAGATGTAAACATTCAAACCATATTTGCATACAGGTTGTTGGTGTTTTTGCATAGCTCCAGCCGGGGCTTTCCGTATCGTTCTGTCGGGTTATAAATGGGTTTTGCAGGGAATTCATCAGAAGATAGAAAGCGTCTGTCCTAGAGCAATGAAGATGAAGTTAGCAACTCAGTTCTGGATATTTCTTTTCTGGCTTCATGGTAAGAGCAGGGACCGCTGGGCTGTTATTTATTTGTATGAGATTTGTATGAATTTAATTTTAAAATACAAAATGTCTCAGTGTTGTTTAATAATTTTCTACTGGTTTCACACTTTGTAAATTGTACTGGCTGTTTATTGATGTCATTAATTGCACTGTTCTTTGATATAATTAATTTCCTTTCTGTGTTCAGAGTCCAGAGGGCAGATTGTGCTGACACAGACTCCGGACGTCCTCGCCGTGTCCCTGGGAGAAACCATCTCAATCCGATGTAAATCTAGTATATCCATCAGCATTTATTTAGCCTGGTACCAGCAGAAGCGTGGAGAAGCCCCCAAGCTACTCATTTATGATTCCACCAATCGCCAGCCGGGGGTCTCAGACCGCTTCAGCGGCAGTGGGTCCGGCACTGACTTCACCCTCAGCATCAGCGGGGCCGAGGCCGGCGACGCCGCGGATTATTACTGTCAGCAGAGACAGAGCTGGCCCACAGTGACACAGAGCAGAGCAAAAACTGCAGGTTCCTCTTTCGGACCTCAGCTCTGACAACCATCGCTGCTGCTGTGCAAGAACTGAGCGCTGCTCCTCTGGGCACGACTGAGCACAGCGCTTGAGTTAACAAACATCTAAAAAGTTTTTTGTTTTTTTGAGTTATGCTCTTTTGTGCATTCTTAACTGTAGAGGTCACCCTTGTCTTTAAAATCAAGGGGCATATTAGCAAGACCCACGTTGAAATTATCGCCGTTTTAGCGGCAGGAAACTGCCGCTAAAACGGCGATAATGGGCTTGCTAATATGCGTTATAGAATTCCAATAGAAGCCCAGGTTAGATGTGCAGGACATCTAACCTGGGCTTCTATTGGAATTCTATAACGCATATTATCAAGCCCATTATCGCCGTTTTAGCGGCAGTTTCCTGCCGCTAAAACGGCGATAATTTTAACGTGGGTCTTGCTAATATGCCCCCTAGTTTGGATAAGCGATAGCACTTTGCATATTATCGAGTTTCCTGCTGTGCTCTGTGCTTCGGTTCTCACTGTCTCTCTTCATTCCCTATTACAGGTACACCTCCATGATCCCAGAAGAAGTATAATGAGAAAGTAACTGCTCAAATAACAAGCATTTGCAATGCAATAGGTCTCGCATTTTAGGAGTTGGAGCTATTGACATTGCAAATGGGAGTGATTTTTATTTATGTTTATTTGTTTGTAGTAGAGTGAATATTTAAAGAAAAAAAGTGCACACTATGCTATTTTATACGCTTTTATAGCAACTCTACAGTAAAGCTATGGCTATATTAATGTAAAGGAGTGTGAATGGATGAATGAAAATACAAAAAAAGGATATAAAAATTCAGGATGGATTGTATAGCAGTGACAGGGGCTACCTAATTTCTAATAAAAATACATATTAAAAAAAAACCTCACGCACAGAATGTGAAACCAGCGAACTTCAGGAAAGTGGCTGGCAACAGCGTGGTGACAGACATGTGACAGAGCTAGTCTGTTTTCACTAGGACAGCACCTCGGTGATAGGATTACAGGAATGACTGTGGAATTGGGCACAGCGCGTCACACTCTGAAACACTCCCACAGATCCTTCTGGAAGGTTAACCAACAGATATACAGTTCTAATCCTAGTCCCCTGTGGCCGTGTTCACATTTGTAATGGTCTAAAGCGTAAACACAGAGTGAATCTCTCTCGTTTAGGCTCAAGACTAAAATACATATTTAATAAACACTTCATTTTTAAAAAATGCTTCGCGGTGCACACGTACGTCAATAAAACACTGAAACAAATTTGCTATATGTTAAGTGGCGCTTATATTTTGTTTTTTATTTGTTTATCTTTGTTTATTTTATAATGTTGCCTCGACGCTTCCAAGCATATTTAGTAATGCAACTAGGTTTGTGTTGGACACTCAATGAAAGTGAGGCCTTCGAGCAAGAAAATACACTCTAAGGTTATGAAGAGGATAAGAAACTTAACTTTAAACATATGTTTTATATGTTTGCACTGCTGGTTGCCAAATGCACCAGGTATGCACATTTAAAATGAGTCGTAATCTATGGTTTATGGTGATAGGTCTCCCAAGGAGCAAACAACATGTAGGGTTGCATGGGTGATGCACGAAGGTTAGAAATGCCTGGAAATGAAGGCGGCAGAAAGGCTTCTTGGTCACTTCAGAGCAGGAAGGCGCCTATTCACAGAGCCTTGTGAGCCTGTCAGGGGTCGCCAAGTCACGAACAACGATTGAAACTCAATTCACAGCATGCAAAGGTATCCATGCACAGAGCAGCACAGCAGAGGGGCACAATTAAAGCATCCCATTATGCGGCAAACAGCTCGGCATAAAAGCAGTCCTATAGCAGCCACAACATAAAGCGCAGGGCAACTCGCAAATGCAAGTCTGTGAGTCCCTTTTTGGGTTGGACAGAGAATGCAGGCAGGTTTTAGTGAAAGTCATTCATGTCTGGCATTCCCTCGTGAAATCAGCACTCAGTCACAGGGGCCATGAACCCTCACTCATGGGCAGGAAGGAGGGGCGCCACCGGCATGGTCCCGAGCAGAGGGTAATTAAAGGGGAGAAGCCCCGCAGTGGCCTCTGGTCTCAAAGCAGTGACAAGGGAACACCACAAGGTGGCACTCTCATGGCCCCTCTGTAGACCCAGTGTCTCTTGCGACAGGAGCTGCCCCCCTGCCCCCCTAGGGTCAAAGGCGCTCTGCCAACCTGTACTCACCAGCCACCTCTCTTCTGTGCCCTGTTGACGTCTCTCCAGACTGAACTCCGTATCCCCTGAAATAACAAACGTCTTGCAGGATGTCCAAATGGCCATTAGTGGAGAGAATGCACCATTTGAAAACCTTGTATAGAGCTCACGCATTGGAACCAGTCGCACTCTGTGATTGATCGAAGGAGCAGAGGAGCTGCGCTGATACGTTTTGCGCTCCAAGTTCCGACCAGTCGCCACCTGTATCTGGGCGTATCAGCAGTCTCTAAGGCCGGCCAAGTGATCGCGGCCCATGTGGGCAAACTCCCTTCAGAGCAGGGGCCGAGGGAGGTCTAGGTCGCCGGTGGTAGTGGCGGACGCATGCTTTTTTGTTTACTTTTCTTTTATAATGACGGCACCCGCGCTTAGACTTTGAACATCTTAAGCTAAAGCGCGGGTGCCGCGATTGCTGTAAAAGATTTTTTCTATTTCTTTACTTTTAAAGCTATTGCGACACCCGCGCTTTAGCTTAAGATGTTCAAAGTATAAGCGCGGGTGCCGTCATTATAAAAGAAAAGTAAATAAATAAAAATAAAAAAAGGTTGGTGCCAGCTTCTGGGATCGCAAGGAAAACAAGCATTTGCGCATGCGTATAATATAAGGTTGCGCGCGCATGTTAATGCGCACTATTTTTAAAAAAAACAATTACGCTGTGTAAGCGTAACGAGACTGAAGTTAGGCGGTGTTGCTTCCGGAATGAACGGAAGTTACGTATCGGCTGAAGAGCCAATAATAAGTCTGGTAACAAAAAAAATGCAAAAGTTAACTAATGGAAATCGGCGAGAAATTACCCAGCAATAGGCGGAGTTTCACCACCCATTTGATTACAAGATGTCTCAGAGAGACAGCGCATGCGCGCTGCCTAGGCGAGACCTAAAAAAGACTCTAAAGCCAATTCCAGGTAATGGTACAGGCGATAAAGCTAAAAGTCATATGCCAGCATCTCTTGACTATTCCTTAGCAGAGAACCACTGTAAACTGATATTAAACTTTATGCAGTCATGTAAACTGGGGAACTTCGCCCTTCGTGAAGGGATTACTCCTGCCTTTGAACCTGACATTTTCCAGAGAAGGAATGGGCTTGGCAAAGGTTTGTGATTACCCATGAATACATATGTGGATAATTACTTACTTAGGCAGACCCCCACCCCTGAAGCCCCACAGCCCACCCTGGGTAGCAGACGTGGTCACACGGGCAAACAAAGGTTTCTGCGTCCAAGCGTTCAACGTAGGTGAGCAAATACCTTTGTCAATCAGGTTCACTGTGTGTACAATGATCTTTCACTTCAGCCATTTTACAGTGTTCTAAAGACCCATCAGGCCTAGTTTTTGCTTCATCAATTCTCTAGAATAAATAAATAACTAATTCAGAGGTATAGTTGAGTGACCCGCTCACTCACACTCTTCCCAGAGTTTGTGGACAAGCCCATTGAAACACACCTACTACAAAGTTTCAGAAGCAAAGAACTTTCATCAAACACACAAAAGGTGACAGGAGGAATGCTTTCAATGTGCCAAACCACTGGCAATTGCTCAGATTAGCATTCAAACCCATCATTCTTTTGTCTCTCATGCCACCCCAGTTTGGACCCAGCTATAGGCAAATCAGTCTTGACTCTGCTCCAATAGGAGCAGTCCTGATCAATCTGCATGGCTAGGTCCTCCCTGAACCGAAACACAAGCAACCCAAGACTGGTTTCAACAGTGAGTATTTGTAAAAAAAAAAAAAAGTAAGTGGCGCAGCCCTTCTGAGGAAGCCACTGCAGCTCGCCCCACCCATTGCCCCTGCCAAAGCTGCCAAAGGCAGTCCCAGCACAACTACTCACCATTGCACTCCTGCAAGTGTGACATTTCAGACTATTCCAGGCGATCAAATCAGAATGGTGAGGGCAATAGATATTATACATTTTTAATGTATACTGAATTATTAAACACTATCATTGTGCTCATTTCAAAATTAGACAAACAGCGCCACCATGTGGTAGACTGCCACAAGTGCCTTTGTTGTTAATTAAGTGTATGTGCCTAGTACCGGAATCTACCTGCTCAAATTAAGCACTGGCCGTTTCACACTGATTGTGGCTTGTCAGTCGAGTGTAGCTTGGTTTCAGTGGCACCGTGAGCATGGGGACCACGTCTCTGTACATACCTTTGCCACTTAGGGTTGTACATCAAACACAAAAAAGGTGATGGGAGGAATGCTTGCAATTGGTCTAACCACTGGCGATCTCACATGGTTGAAATGCTACCCAGAGCGATTACCTCTGGTTAGAGTTATTGCAAGCATTCGTCCCATCACCTTCTGTGTGTTTGTCCCACAGAACTTTCATGTCAGAGGCCTTCGAAGACATGAAATTCATGAGCTCTACTGCAAGGACTAGATGCATGCTCCCTCTAAACCCCGCGGTTTGCGCTTAATCACCTGTTCACGCAAAAACATATACTGCCTTGCAAAGAGTTTCCTGCCCATGGCTGCCAGACATTACTCCAAAGCCCTCTACTGAAATACAGATCATGTACCTGTATCACACTGTCAGAAGTGCTGCTTGATTACTGAAGTTTTGTTCAGTTTGGGAGGTCCTCTGGAAATACTTTGGTATTTCAGACTGTGTCAGGCTTGGAGAAGTGGTCATGCCAGAAACTTCGGAGGCAGAGCCAAGCTAGTGGTTTGACTTGGCACCAAAAACCAATGTACGAACAGAGGCAGTCTAAAACTGCAGCAGGCGCATTAAAAAATAATACAAGAAGCCTAACAGTAAATCAAGGATATACGAATATGTGTATATTATATTGGAACATTTTGTTTCCAAACTTCTACAGTATTTAAATAGGTTTTATGGAACATCTATGTACATAAAAAGCTGCATAGTTTCTGTTGCTTCTGGCAAAAAAGAGTCTGAACCAGACGTTTGGTTTGACCCAGGCTGGAGCGTTTAGACCTTCCTAAAAAATAGAGGGGCATATTAGCAATGCCTGGCGATAATTATCGCAAAGCGCAATTAGCGCTTGGATAATTATCGCATGGCATCGCCGGTTTCTATCGCGGAGTTAGCGTGCAATCAGCAATGCTAATCTCCAAAGCGATAGAAACCTTGGAGAACAGTGTGAATATCGCCTGAAAACAGGCGATATTCACACTGTTCCCCAGTTCTGCTTGCTGATAGTGCCAGGGGGACTTAGCCATGTAATCCACCTCTCATTGGATTACATGGCTAAGTCAGGGTGGGACCAGGTGTTAACAAACCAGCGCTAAACGTGTTTAGCGCTGGTTCGCTAATCACCGCCCCTGCCTCGCTGATAGGCGTTAGCGACCTCAGCGACTGTTTCCAGTCGCTGTTAGGTGGGGAACGCCTACTTTGCATGCCATTAGCGATAAATATCGCTGGCATGCAAAGCGGCACCCAACCCGGTCGCTATCGCCTACAAGCTGTCGCTAACAGCAGTTAGCGACAGCTTGTTGATAAGGCGATAAAATTATCGCCGCTTTAGCGGGAAAAAGTCCCGTTAAGGTGGCGATAATCGCCTTGCTAATATGCCCCAGAATATTTCAAATTACCGTTCCACTATAAATCAGGCCTTGCGTTTCTGTCGGCTTGTACCTTTCTGGAACAACTGCGAAATCAAGAGTTTTCATTTGACAGGATGTGCCAAAGAACGTCATACAGTCGAAGTCTCTTTGTGACCTTTTAAAATTCAAGCTGAGCATATGGGCTGTTTCCAAGTGGCTCTGCCAGTCTTCACAGATCCATCCACATCTGCTGATGCACATTCAACAGCACATCCCCGGGAGGACTTTAAAGCAATTGTTTTTCTTGCTCTTGGTGTCTGTTACCTTACCTGGCGGTGGAAATCCAGGCATGCAACGAGGCCCACATTTTGACTGTTCGAGAGGAGTTTCTAACTTGGGCCGGTAGGGTTGGTGAGGTCGGAGCTCGAGATAATGATTTGTGGAGCTCGCTCTCTCGTCTGCTTTCTGGTACAATGTGTGAAACGGAGTGTCATGTTTGTGGGCGATATGTGGGGAAGAGTGCATTTTAAAGTAAACTGGGCATTAACATTGGTCGCAGCACCACAGGGACCTTTTATAACGCATTTAGAGTTCTCCCTCATGAACTTTTAGCAGAGTACATAACAAATTCGGCCAATGCTCATAGGACGCGGAATTTCACGTTCTAAGTGGTGGCAAGAAACTCAGTGGGACTGTGGCGTTATTCTCCTCCCAACAAGAATACAAACAAGTCAAAGGACGGGGACATGCCCACAGCTTGAGATCTGCACGAGCGCCGCGTTCTTCCCGAGTGGCTGCATCTGCAGGCATACTCCGACGCACCAGCGAAAGTTTGGAAATGGCAATCTTTCTTCCAGCTTCTCAGCAGGATAAACAGCACGGCATCGCAGGATATGAAACTGAGAGAGGGAGAGAGAAAAGGAAAAGCGCGTAATAGACACCAAAAGGCCTGCCTATTGGTGTCTATTACGCGCACCAAGCGCGTAATAGACACCAATAGGCCATGGGCGGAGCAATGCGTCCGCCTCTGGCCAATTGCGTGCAGTCTTATATATAAAGACGCACGCAAAGGCCAATCGCGTAGCACAAAAGGAATCGCACACGCACGAGCGTGTGCGATTCCTAGGTCAGCCTCAATACCCCATTTTTCACCCACTAAATGTCTCGCGTTGCACGAGCACTGCTGCGCAGTGCAACGCTAGGCGCGAGACCTAAAAAACAAAGGACAACAGCAGGATTTAGACAGTTGCCAAAAGCAGTGCTCTAAGACAGGGGTGTAACCAGAGCTGAGGGCTGGAGACGAGGCCACGTGGTGTGATGGGCCAAGGGCTGGGGACGAGGTCAAGTGGTGGGCTGGGCCAAGGGCTGGGTATGAGGTCACGTGCTGTGCCAGGCAAAGGGTTGGGGACGAGGTCAAATGGTGTGCTGGGTCAAGGGCTAGGGACGAGGTCACGTGGTGTCCTGGATCAAGGGCTGGGGGCGAGGTCACGTGGTGTGCTGGGTCAAGGGATGAGGTCACGTGGTGTGCTGGGCCAAGGGCTGGGGACGAGGTCACGTGGTAGGTTGGGCGCTCAGGTTTTTGTACAGACTGTAGAGGTGGTGAAAGGTAATCAGATAACAGAAAATCTCACTTTCTCTTTAATGTATCCATCAGAAGCTCTACACGCTGTGTGCATGATGAGCAACAGGTGTACTGAAAAACATGTGCCAGGGCTCAACAGAAATCATGCCTGTATTATCTTCCCACTGGAGCTGGGTACTTCAATTCTGTGCCGATCCGAGGTGCCATTTCCACGAGGGTGAGAAATCGATTTGCATCCCTCAGCAATCTGCAAAAATAGTATGTGGAGCTTTTCAAAGACAGAAAAATACAATATTTACTAAGGCAATGGCAGCTAATGTATCAAATATGTTTTACTGGCCCTTGAATAAACCAGGATTCAAATAATAGGTACATGCAAGGAAGTGATTTATTATTTGGGGTGGGTAATCACTTACCTCAAGAAATCATCGAAACTTATAAACCCGAAGCTCTCAGTTGATGATAATTAAAACACTAAGCTGTGGGTGACAGGCACTTTACATAACAGCTTGCATCTAAAAAATGTGAAAACCGGAAGAGGCCTTCGGCGCCTTGGTACTGAGTGACTGGGAAGTGCCAAATTTGGTCTGTAAAAAACTAGAGAGGAACTCACACTGGCAATATCTACTGGAGGACATGGTACATCTAGGTACATTAAATGTCTACAAAACACAGGTACGCCCTGCAGAGGAACACTACACGAAGGCGATTTTAGAGGCTCTAAATAGAAATAAAATGATTTCTGTAATCATACATGAATTTTCAGATCCAGATTGCTGTATTCAAGATATATTTCCACAGTTTCTATTTGATAATTTGGCAGATTTTGTTTGACACAAAGGTTCATGGAATTATTGGTGATCTAAAGCCACATTTGATTGCGACTAGTCCGCCACAGGATGCTGACTGCTTACATTGTGGGATTTCAGCTGCCCGCCTGGACCATTTACGATCCTTTGGGATGATGACAGTGAACATGCGCAAGAGTTCCTGCATGGCATGGACTTTTTAGTCCATGCCGTGTAGGAACCTTGTGAGGCGTTCCCATTGCAGTGCCTTTTTCAGAGGCACCATGGCCTATGAGAGATACACCATCCTGGAAATGCCATGCCGCCCGCCCACCAGACAAAAAGTAACTTGTAATCTGGCGGGTGGGCGGAGGCGAGTCTCGGCGGTGCAGAGGTGCGGCGGTGGAATACTGCCTGCCCTCGCATGGCCGAAACTCGTAATCGTGCCCCTACTGTTCATGAATTTTAGAAAATTTACAACTAAAATAGATTATCATGGAGGCAAATTGCACTCAGGAAGCCTGCTTTGCCTTTCAGTTTAGGGTTTGGATTTTCATAGCAACTTAAAAAGTAGGATATCACATGATCCAAAGGTGCTAAAGACATTGGCCCTAGCTGAAGAATCTCAATTAATACATTTGTTTTCATTTCATTAGTGGACAACTATAATTCTAGTGTTTCAGCTTACCTCCTTACAACCACTGCAAATGAAAAACTTTCCTCTCTTGGTGACCCAATTGGTGAGTCTATCTCCATTTCAGGAGATATGTCTAGAAAAATGGTATTTTGCAAGTCAAAACACAATGTAAAATCAATATAAGGAAGGGCAGCCATTTGTCCCCTTCCTCATCATCATCATTGTCCTGTGGGACATTGGGTGCCTTGTGTATTAGGTGACATTTAACATATAACATTTTTCAATAATATATGTTCATTATACTACTGTTTCACCTCATGCTAATTGTAACTTTGGTACTTCATTGTTATACCAATAAAAATTATTTAAAAAAAAAAAAGAGCATGAATCCTCTGTCAGTAATCTGCTTGAGGTTGCGGTCTTGGATTGGAATCTGGTTGTATAGCCACTTTTTGCGCTTTCAGGATTTCATACTGTAATATTGGCTTGGAGCAGACGGACATCGATTTGTGGTCTGAGATCGTCACTGGGATTGGATCATAGATCGGAACTGGCAGAATGAGTGTTCAAGTCAGTACTGAAGGAACCGTCAAGGACCTTGGTGCCGGACTTGAAGTCAGCACTGGAGTTGATATGGGCCCAGGATCAGGGGCAGAACTGCCAGCAGAAGTCCAAGGGGGAACCTTTATCTTGACACCCTCGGCTTCTAGCTATACTTCGAGTAGTGGGATGAAGTTCAATCCTGTTTGGCCATCTTACGCTTTATGCTTAGACCTTGATTTCCATTTATCAGAAGACTTTGTGCTGAATATGGACTTTTTGCAGGAGTGGTCCCATGAGTTGGACCATGATTAAGCCCAGTTTCAGGAATTAAACGTAATGAATCCTGACATTTTCTGATAGGATATCTTTGCATAGCACACTGTGAGAAGGTTTTTGAAGTCGCCAGAAGATGGACAATGTTGGGAGAGGAAAGAAAGGAGCTGATATGAGCAATCAAAGGTGAATAATATTCGTGGTTCCCCATTTTTTTGACCTCCAGGGCAGAAAAATTCACAAAGGAATCATATGACGCCACTTAGCAGTGCGCATGAGCATTGCGGGTAGAATTTTCCACATCCAGTCTGGTGCCTCGGGATAGTCTAAAGCTGAGGACTTGGTGAATAGAAGTATCAATCCGAAATCAATGACAGTATAGAAGACCAAGAGATGATGAGTGCTCACTGTAAGCCTCAATATGTATGGACATGTATGTATTTTTTAAGATTTGATTTTGACGAACAAAAGGTCTTGGCTAATGCAAGTCATAACAAGCATTTGCAATGCAATAGGTCTCGCATTTACGCGAGATTAAGCTATTGGCATTGTAAATGATAATGCCTTTTATTTATGTTTTTAAAAAGAATACAAAAATAAAAGGCATTGTTATTTGCAATGTGAATAGCTCAAAGTCGCGTAAATGCGAGACCTATTGCATTGCAAATGCTTGCATTTCTTTGCTCCCCGTCTGTTAAGCCGGCAATGGCAGCCGCTTGTTGGCTCTAGTGAAAGGCGCTCTTCGGCTGCTTTGTAGTGCTAAGAAGTGTATGTTTCTTCGGTTTACTCCAGGCTCCCCGCGGAGCGTCTGCCTCTTGCTCTGGTGTTGTTTTTGTACTCAGACTGCTCCCCGCCCCTTCTCACCTCTCTGAGAGCCAGTGCCCCCTTTGACCCTCTACCTGCCGCCCGCCCTGCCTCTTCTCCCGGTTCACACCTTGGTGCTTTCACACTTAACGTCACCTCCAGCTCGCATTTTCAGAGAGGGCCTCGGGGCTCCCGATCACCTCCCCAAGATGAGGAGGAGGAAGAAGAGAGAGAGGAGACAGAGGGAGACTTGGTGGGGGGCGGGTAGACGGATACGGTGGGAAGTGAGAGTGAAGAAAGAGGGGGGAGAGAGAGAGAAGTAAGAGAGAGAACCATGGGGAAAGAGAGACCGAGAAGTAGGGAGAGATGAAGGAAAAAGAGAGAGCAAGTGGGAGGGAGGGAATGGGGGACAGAGAGGAAGAAAGAGAGGGGGGGAGGAAAGGCACCGAGGCGATAGGACTCCAAAGGGAACAAAGACACTGCGATCAAGGGGACAGGGCAGGGAGGACGAATGTAGAGGAGACGGGAGAGATGGACACAGTGCCAGGCGCTGGGGAGTGCAGCAAAAAGCAATGGAGAGAGTGCCAGGAATAGTCAA
Source organism: Calotriton arnoldi (assembly GCA_963921515.1). Classification (NCBI taxonomy): domain Eukaryota; kingdom Metazoa; phylum Chordata; class Amphibia; order Caudata; family Salamandridae; genus Calotriton; species Calotriton arnoldi. The sequence continues at coordinate 294,461 of CAWUFW010000935.1, forward strand.
GTCAAGTCAAATATACTTTTATTTGATTTCATAAAAAAATCATAAAAGGGTGGAGAAACTACCATAGATAAAACATGCATAAAATATACATTTTTGAATTTTGAAGAATCGGGAAAAGACATGGAAACATTTGTCAAAAAGCAAAGAGCAATGGTTAAAAAAGTATTTTAAAACGTGCAAGCAGTGCAATAGAGGGGTTTCGGGGCTGAATGATCTGAAACTACTTAAGTTGATTGGCAGATTCTATTTTATCCAGTTCTTTTGCCACGTTTTTCAAAAAGTTTATGGCGCTGCAGGACAGTGGGATTGATGAGCCTCCGAGGCAATGAACCACTGCTGCTCTACAAGTTCTTACTTGTTCCTTCCTGAACACCTCCCGAAGGACCGTTTTGCGTGTTTCTGCTAGGGCAGGGCAGATGCATATTAGATGTAGTAAGGACTCATCCCCTACCCCGGATAGGCGGCATTCCTTTGATTGCCATGAGTGTTTCCATTTCGGTGTTAGGTCCTTAGATGGATATGACCCAAGCCGTAATAGCATGAAGAAGTGCTTTTTCTGGTGAGGAAAGTGATCTAGCAGGTAAGGTTGGGGTTGCAGCCTTTGGTATGTCTGTATCACCAAAGCATGGGATTTTTTTGCTAGAGCTGTTTTGTCTAGTAATAATGAGTACTGTTTAATCGCTTTGTTGACCGCAGATTTAAAACCGAGGTAGGTAGGAGCAGTAAGCCAGGTCTACTCTAGCTGCAAAGCCGAGAGCGAAGCCTTCAGAACTTTGAAGATTGAATTATTAAGCCTGGCTTGGTTTTCAATCTCTACCCAACAATAGTGAGCAAGTGTGTTGTCCTCTGCGTCCCTCATCCTTCAATAGTACTTGACTAGTGCGCCTTGTCTGTCTGGGATCTGATATCTTAGGCCATATTCTAGCCGAATTTGAGCTTGCGGGATGTAACGGGGATTGCAAATAATTTCTTAAAGAGGATTGACTGTGCTATGTTCAACCCTGTGGCATCTTTGCCATTCAAGATTTCTGTACCGTATGAGATGGAGGGAAGGAATTTTGCTGCAATAACCTTTAGTAGATGGCCGGTAGAGCAGCCTGTGAGCTTCTTTTTAAGATTTTAAAGGCGAACTGCAGCTGTTTAGATTTTGTGCGACCTTGGTCCAGGTGTGTCTTGAAGTTGAGATTGCGGTCAATTTGGAAGCCTAGATATTTGTACGAATCCACCTCGGTCAGAGGTCGCTTGCCCAGGGCCCAAGTAAATTTGCGGTTTTTCACAGCTTTAAGATGCTTGACAAAGCGCATCACCTTTGTTTTTTGATGATGGATGATTAATTGAACCAAGGTGATATATGCTCCTAGTTCGGTGATTAGTCTTTGCAAACCAACCGGTGTTTGTGCTAGGAGAACGATGTCATCAGCGTATTGAAGGCTGGGTATAGGAATGTTGCCAAGTTTTGGAGGGTCGGATTGAGTCGACCGAAGGTGCTCATCCAGGTCAGCAATGTAAATGTTGAAAAGGCAAGGAGCCAGCACACACCCTTGTTTTAACCCGTTGAGAGTTGTGATCTTGTCAGTTATGCTGAGCCCGTCTCCTTTCCTGATCTGCACCCACGTCTGAGAATACAGGTTGATTATAGCCTCCAACAACTTGTCTGGGACCCCCCAATTATGCATTTTTGCCCATAGCGTGGCTCTCGAGACTTTGTCAAAGGCCGCTTTAAGATCGATGAAGCATGCATACAGTGGCCTTGATTTTACGAGAGCTTGGTTGGCTAGGAGAGTTACAGCAGAAATGTTCGTAAGAGTGCCCATCCCGGCCCTAAATCCGGTTTGTGTGTAAGGGATAAGATTTTTTCGTGCCGCCCAGTCCTCTAAATCTGCCAGCAGGTTTGATGCGTATATTTTCGCCTCCACGTCAATTAACGCGATCAGTCTATAGTTTGAGGGGTCGGAGCGAGAACCCGACTTGTATATTGGGCTTAGAATACTTCCCCTCCAGGAGTCGGGGATCGTGTTGGAGGCTAAAAAATCAGAGAAAAGAGGGGTCAGATGGTTCACCCACAGTTGTGGATTTTGCTGGAACAAGGCATTTGGGAGGCCGTTGGGCCCTGGAGCACCCTCGGATCTTAAGTTTTTTATTATTTTTAGGACTTGCTCGTTAAGGATCCGGGGTGAGAAGTCTGGTAAATCAGAGGTGGAATCGTATTTTACTAGATCTCTGGCAGCGGCTCCATTCCTTGTTGGAGAGCCACAGTCAGCAATACCTGGAGATGAAGTTTTCTTGTATAGTGATTCAATGTGAGCTCTCCATGTTTCCTCCATTATGTCCGAGTTGTGGTGTCGGTTCCTACCGTTGGTGAGCTGGTTAATGATTCCCCAAAAGAGCTTGGAGTCTCTTTGTTTGCAAGAGTAATGGAGTTTCGCCCAGATGTTTTCGTGAAACGCTTTCTTGGCCGCCTTTATGTCTCTTTTGAGGTCTTTTCTGGCTTTTGAAATTAAAAGCAGGAGGTCTTGGGAAAAGGGTGATCCCCGGGATCTTAATTGACGTAAATGTTTATTCAAATGTTGTTTTTTAATTCTGAGGCTTTTAGTAAACCATACTGCCCCTAAAGGTTTTCCTGCTTTACTGCCAGTCACTGGATTGGAGCATTTTAGATTTAGTTCTCTAATAAATAACTCCCAGGCCAGGATGCTTGATGATTCTATTTTGGTTTTTTCCAAAATGCTGATGCATGTGCCCATAAGGTCGCATATGTTGTCCTTTTTCCATGAGAGACGTTTAAGGTTGTGGCAGTTAAGTTGTTGTAGCGTTGCGTTAACAAGGATTGGATTTGCAGTTTTTCTTAAGAGCGTGAAGGATTGCGGTTGGTGGTCACTCTCTACTCTGTCCAAAATTTGAAAGTTCATAATATAGGGAGCAAGGTTGTGATCCGTGAGGGTGTAATCGATGGTTGAGGCTGACTTTTCAGTGACCCTTGTGTATGCTGCTGGGCAGTCTGTCGGGCTTTGACAATTGAGGATACACATTGAGAGGTCGTGCAGGCGAGCTGCGCATCTCTTGCCTAGGGTGTCACGTCGATTTGAGGCCCAAGCGTGTCCCCTAGTGCCTTTTGTCTCTTGCAATAAGTTCATATTAAAGTCCCCAGACAGGATGATATTAGCGTCAGAGTAGGTGAGTTTTAGTGTGGCAAGTGAGGCTAGTAAATGCTCAATACTTGCTTGTTTTTGTTTGAGTGCAGGGTGGATGTAAGTGTTCACGATCAGCAGGCTGGTTGAGGGCGGGGCGTCAAGTTTGACACATTGCAACCAGGAGGAATCGAGGTCTATTGCGGAGGCAAGACCGGAAATATCAGTCAAAATAAAAGTGGAGAGACCCCCTTTTGCTCTCCCTTGGTTAGTCCCCTTCTTAGCAGGTTTCAGGAATTCCTTGTAGCCGACTAGGGATGTGGAATTTGTTAGCCATGTTTCCTGAAAGAGGAGTATGTTGTACTGTGTGATAAACTCCATGAAGTCTGGATCTTCTAATTTCGTACCGAGGCCAAACACGTTCCAGGAGCATATTTTGTAGCCCTTGGGTGGATCAATGGCTACCTGTGGGTTTTTTCATGCCCTGGCTTGAGATGTTCCAGCCGTGTTTGGATGCCAAGATCCTATTGACTGGCTGGCTTCAGGGTGAGCGAAGGTGATTTGGAATGTCCTGGCCTTTGAGACTATGCCTGATAGAGGGCTACAGTTGTCCGGGCCTTTGGCACCTTTTAGCAGGCCTGCTGAAAGTGTGGGCAGGTTTAATGGACTTGGATAGCACGGAGGGTCGATCTTTTTTAACTTGATGCCCCACTTTTCAAGAGGATCCCTCTGCTGCCAGATTTTCTCAGTAAAGAGGGGGTCTGCGAACGTAGCCGTAGTTATTTCTTGGAATTCCGTGGAATGCGGGTTCTGTTTGAATTCTATGCTATCAATGTCCCTGGTATTGATATGGCTCAGGGGGGGAAGAGCTTTGAATAGTTTTAGTAGAACGCTTCTATTGAGGATGTCGTGGTTACCCCTTCAAACGTTGTATGGAATAAATTCCAATTTTTATTTGTATGGGAAATAGTCATGCTGCAGCACGCGTTCGCCCATTATAATTGTTTTAGCGCCCCCTTTTGGCTCTGAGTGTGGCAAGGGCGGGTGCAGAGAAACATTGGTATTGTTTTGAGTGTGAATTTTGTTGACCCTTGTGTTGGTGATGTCATTGCATCCCGGGCTCAGCTTGTTGGATATCACTAGGTTGCAGCTAACTTTCCCGGCGTTTTCCTTGATCGTGTTGACCTCTCTAGGGCACACTGTGCTTACTTCTTTCATTTCAATCCTGGATGGGGATACAAGTTTTGCTAAATGTATGGCCGGGGTGTTAGCATGTTGTTTCTCTTTCCTGGTTGGAGGTTTAAATAAACTATATAGTTTGTCTGACAGCGGTTGTTCCCTTTTGATGTCGTTTGGGCTGCTGAGTGTAGTCGGGGAGACAAGTGGAGCGGACAAGGGTTCCTTACTGCTTTTTGCTTCCGGAACATTTGAAACCTCGTCATTTTCACTTTGTTTCCTTCCCTGTTCAGATTTAATGGAAATTGCGTTAATTGACTGTCTTGGTTGTTTGCCTTTCCTCACTTTTCTTAGGCGTTTTTTCTCCCGCTTAGTTAGTGGCTTGTTTTCTTTTGGTAGCCTTCCTGGTGAATGATTGCTATTGTTAAAGGATTGGGAGGCCAAAATGTTGGAGTTATCGCGGGAGGTTGCGGCCGCGGGTGCCGATGTTTTGGCTTTTATTGGTGTTGGAGGGGTGCCCGTGCTGACAGTAATTTGATCCTCCATGGGGCCGGAGCCTCCCGTTTTCTTATCCTGTGGGGCCTCGTGAACTTTCCTGGCCTGCGGAGAGATGTTTAATAGGGCTTCCCTGGTGGTGCCCAGGAGATCTGTCAGTAATGTTGGAACAGTGGCGAGCTTGTCAATGATTTGAGTGCAGTGGCAGTGGCACGATTGGTATGTGGTGTCCCGGTCCCGCTGCACCTTCGTGATCATCTCATTGAAGCTGTGTAGTTTCTGTTCGACCCCCTGGACATGAATTGCTAGGATGTTTAAAAGATCTACTTGTGTATCTAGCTTATCAGCGTGGAGGGTCATGGCTTTGCCGATCGTATCCAAAGTATTGAACAGTAGTGGCCAAACAAGGGATGTTGGAGATTCGCCGGAGGGAGCCTGAGCGTGGTTATCCCTGTTGCTAAGAAAGGCAGGAAGAGAATTGCTCTGACATTCTGGGGATCTGCTGGATTTGTCCCTTTTCTTTGGGTCCTTGATTTGAAGGGAAGGCATCGAAGGAGTAGTTCTTAGGGTTTCAAACTGGAAGAACGACTCCTCCAGTAATTCGATTTGGCTGGAGATCTGGCCTTGGTGTTCTATTGCTTCACACAGGTGCGAAAAGTGTTCGAAATTGTCTCTGCTGTTTTGCGCTTCAAGGTGTGGGCCTCCTGATAGCGTGATCAAATTGCTCAATGGGCTCATAATGTTTATAATCGATTGGTCGATAGGGACGCCTTCCTTGGGTCTTTTAGATTCTTGGGGGCCCGAAGAAGGTGAGGGTAGTGGTTGCGAACACAAAGGAGCTGAAGGAGGCTGAAAAGGCTGAAAATGATGATGAAATTGTGCCTCGATGACTAGGGGCTTTGGCTTTGTCTTTTGGTGCAGATGCAGATCCGCAGGGTGGAAAGCTGTTGATGATAGAATTTGAAGACTTGGGACTATGCTAGTTACTTTAGCTATAGCTGCCCAGCCATTGGTCTGAGGTCCACTCTTAATGGACTCGCATCTTGTGGATGAACTATCAAGTGTGGGACTCGTGGGAACCTCGCTTGCAGAAACTGTGGTAGGATCAGTTGAGATGTTTGTTTTCGGAGTCTTGGAGTGGTTAGGGTGTCGGTTTTCCGAGGTAGATTTGATGGCAACTTTTAAAAAATCAGTGATCAGAGCCCGTTTGCTGCTGTTTTGAGCTGGATGAGGCTTGGTAGAGGTCATGAGTGAGGCTGTAGTGCAGCCTTTCCACTTAGCTTCCGGGGTCGATACTGTAGGGATTTTCGAAGTTGCTGTAGGCTCGGTGCCCACCTGGGCTTGATTTTCATCTTCATGGGCTGTTAAAGCTGTAAAGGCCGCTGACTCACATGGCGATTCTGGATCTTCACTGCTTGGTGTTCCTGGTCCTGAGAGGCGCTCGCTGGGAGGGGCTGTGGTAGGTGCCTTAAGTTCCTCCTTGGCCTTGTGCCTTTCCTTAGGTAGGGGCGCTCCCCTGGTTTTTCCTGAACGCATTTCCAGCTTGTAGACCTGGATTGCAGAGTTCGAGAGGCCTGGGGGAACTGTAGGTGCAGGAGGTGCGGGAGCAGGGCACACTGGGGGCGCCAAAAGCCTGCACACAACCTAGTTGGGCCACTTCTGTAGGCACTCCCGGGCTAAACATTCTGCAGCCACCGGTAGCGGGGGCCGCGCACTCTCTCGCACTCTCACTGGCGCTGCTTTAAAGCCCTGCAGGAAAACTTTGTGCTTAGATGTTTGGTGCGCAGTGCCTTGCCTCCGTGTACATTACCTGCCTCTCGTCTACCCTCCAGGCGGTGATGACAGGCAGTGAAGGCAGTGGAGGCGTGCAAGTGCCCTTAGTCAGGATTATCTGGGTATTGTCTCGGCGCTTAATCTGCAGTGATTGCAGTGGATTTCCGTGTCAGTTGCTGCCCCCTTACGACTGGAGTGATGAAAACAAAGGAGAGGGGGAGGGATCCCAGTCCGCTCTCCGCATTCTGCACGTTTTTGGTGGAGTAGGCTCGGCGCTCAGCTCTGGTTCAGCACTTGATGCGGGAAAGTGGGAGCCGCGGAAGCCGCGGGAGAGGGGAGCGGGCGTAGGAGAATGAACCTCCGCCACTCCAACCGCTCGACCCGACTTGACTCCACTGGTCCCCAATACCTCTGGCGGCCGGCTCTTTACCCGGCTCTTACCCAGATCAAGTCCGGTCCACAGTCCGCACAACACCGCACCGTTACGCTCAAGCCGCTGGCCGCTGGCTGCTGACTGCTGACCGCGGGAAATGGGAAAGCTCCCCCACCACGAGCAGCGGTGTAGCTTCTGACACTGGAGTAATTAGCACCCTCGGGGCAGGTATAGAGAGAGAGAGAGATGTGGGTTAGTGGCCAGCTTCCGAAATATGGACCCTGCGGGCTGCGCCCAGTGTTGACACGTGGAAAAACAATCGTCTAATTACGGTTAAAACCTTTATTTCCCTGTACCTTAGGCTGTAGCCATATCTATTCCTTACTCAAACTCCCCGCTCCAGCAGCAGGAATCGGATGTGACGTCCCCCGTGGCACCGGCAGCTCGACGGCAATTTGTAAAGTTGTGTTTGGTGAACCGCATCAGAAAACAAAAGCGCAGTCTCCATTTTACTTATTAAGCGCGGTGTGCATGCTACTATGAAGGTGCACTGTCCAAAATATAAACAACGAACAAATGAAAAGCGCGGCCCCCATTTGTGCTGCGCTGGTTACATAAATAAAATGGAATGAAGATAAAACACACACCGCCAACTTCAGAGACCAAGTTCCAATTCAACCATTTAAGCAGCAGTTACCTTGCCGTTGCCGACCGCTGTTCTTCCTGCAAGACGGCGTTTGTGACTCGGTGGCACCGCTGCTCCTGCTGAGTAGTGGGGGCGGTGAGAGGAGGTGTCAGGCAGTTCGGCGACAGCACGCCTGCTACTATGAAAGTGAGAGCGGAGCTTGAGTTCGCGCTATATAAAACTGCAACAAAACAAAACACGGAACCAAAATGCATTAGGCGCACTTCACTCAGAAATTCACCCCCGTTTGTTACTTATTTGGGTCGTGGCCTGGCCGCAAATGAGAGTATGTCTGGAGGACTGTCTGTGGCGGGTGGTGCTTCATTGCAGGCTGGCTGAGTTCAGGCAAGGCGGAGTCGAGCCTTCGAAGGCCGCGGAAATTAGAGTTTGCCGCCTAGCCCACGGCCGAATCCACATTGCTAGTGAGGCTGTCCTGACTCCTGTGAGTCGCAGTTGGGGCTACCCAGTCACAGACCCAGTGGGGTAAAATAGCATAGATATAGCACGGCGGGGGCCCAAGCTGTGTGAGCTGCCTGCAGCACTGCTGCGAGGGGCCCAATCATTAAATATGCAGAGCCGCCTTACTCAAACTCCCCACTCCAACAGCAGGAATTGGATGGGACGTCCCCCGTGGCACCGGCAGCCCGACAGCAATGAGGTTACACGCAGTTCTAAACCACATACCACATTAGGGATTAGCAGCGAGGGTTGCTGCGTGACTGCCTGACGGGGGGAGGGAGGGAAAGTGAAAGCGCGCCATGCGCGCATTGTGCTGACTAAAGAAAGTGAGCCATGCGCGGGTTGTGCTGAAACGCCTGTGCTGACAAAAGAAAGTGAAAGCGCGCCATGCGCGCGTTGTGCTGAAACGCCGCGAGCAGTGCGCGTGCACATCTCCTGTCCGGGCAGGCACGTCAAACAGGAGACAGGGAGGGAACAAACATGCCTTACTTCCAATGAAAAGCGCGCATTTGTGACGCGCACCAATGAGAAGCATGGGTGGAGCTTCCACCCCGCTTCCAAAGCAAAACCGACGACAATAGTCTCGCAAGCGGGCAGCGCATGCGCTGCGTCGCTAGGCGAGACCTAAAAATGAAATGAAATGGCAATTTTCAACTTCCCTATCATAGAGTATGAAATAGAAGCAGATAAATGAGTGCATCTTGGTTTGCTTTAATTGTTTTATCAACATGTTAGAATTCCGATGTTGGTTTATTCTGAAGAACAGTGCTTCCTACAGGAAGTGCCAAGTATGAAGACATTACTGCATACCACTTTAAAGCTTTTACTTATTGGGTATAGCAGACTGAGATATAAAAGATAATGCGTTGAGGATGTACCATGGTAAATATTCAGAGGCTGCTGCTGAGTGTTGGATCCCTATTTTCTAGAGTGTGCATTGTGTTGTTTTTTTCTAAATTATACATAGTACTAAGTCCTCTGGCATGTATTGCTCTTTTGGTTGCCTCATAGTGTAGCATGGACTACTGAACTTCAGACAGGCTAAAACCCATGGAGATGGTGCCCACACCAAATGAAGAGATTCAATGAGTAGCAATCTGACTGTCACTGAAGCCAGGCAATTGCTCATATGTATATAACTGGACTGCGATTATGTCAGGGTCTGCCCAGCCATCCAATTAGGCTCCTGTAGTAGTGCAACATGGCGAGCACCAATCATTTGGGGCGGAGACGTAGCACCATTTCTTGACTTCTGGAGAGGACTTAATACCTTTACAACCAAGCAAATTCTAAATGCAAACTGTCACAGATTATTTAGAAATGTAAGTGTTTGATTTTGTAGTGCTCAAGACTACCAGTGATACATTCTGAAGTGTCTAAGAAGTACATATTTTGGCGAACAGTTTACCTCATTGTTTCAGGATGTACTTAAAGATATATTACATACTATTTTCATTACTTGATGATGTATAGAAAGGCTTGCATTCCACTACCAAAAAAACCCTCTTGTCTCAATCTTTAGCTGCAGTGACTCATCAGTGAGTTCCATTCTCTTAGGTGAAATCACTTTATCCTACATGATCTTGCTAGTGTGATATTGACACAGCCCCTCTGAGAGGAAGAGGGATGATTGTGGAAGACTCTGGGGAAAAGGACATTTTAAATTGTTGAATACCAAATTAGGAGAAACTATAGTTAAAAAATAATGGCTCCAATGATCCGCATTTTGAGGGCAGCACTAATATATGTCATGTTTGAACAGGCTACATTACCCTCTGCATTGTTGATCTGCTCATTATGTCACCATGTTAGTTAGAACGAAATGCTCCCAGATTGTAAAATGTTATGAATCTGTTTTTTTTTTGGTTTTCAATAGACTATTCAATTCGTCATCATATCACAGAAAAGGGAAGGAAAAAATGATGCATAAATGTATATGAATATATATATAAAGCATCTTTTAAATGTGATACTAGCCCCGACTTGTATCATATTTATCCAACAAATTAATCCTTTTAAAATATTTTTTTCTGTTTGGCTAACTTTTCATTTTTCAAACCCATGAATAAAATGAAGGTAGATCTTTTGCCTTTCATAATTCGCTAAACAATTAACGCGCAACAAGCAACATAAAGTCCAACTTATCCTGGGGTTTTCTAATGCGTACTAGCAAGTTCATTCTCTGGGGCAGTGACAACAGGATGTTACTCTTCACTAGTGGAACCACTGGCCTTTTGCTAGAATCTCACTGGGTCATTATATAGTAGGTCAGCCCTCCAAAAATGAGACTTCCTACCACTCCTTTGATGACCATGTGCAACTGCAGCACAAACATCCTCACACATAAAGAAAAAATACAGAATGAGCAGCAGCACATACAGGGGCATATGTTCAACTGAATGACGGAGCATGGCGTTAAGCAAAACTTGCTATCGCCAAGCTCCGCCATTCCGAAAATGCAGGGACGCACCGTATTTACAAAGATACGGTGCACCCCGGTATTTCCTACTGCGCTGGCGCGAAATTAAGCTGCCTAGCGCCAACGCAGGCACCCTTGCATCATGGTGCAAGGGTGCCTGCGTTGGGGGAAATGATTGTTTATGTGCAGGAAGGTGTCCCTTCCTGCACATAAACAATCATAAATGGTGTTTTGTCAAGAGCAAAAACGAGGAGAAATAAAGCATTTCTCCTCGTTTCGCCATGTTAAGACCAGGTTTTCCCTTGTCTTAATTTTGATGCTGCCCCATATTTACGCCACTCTTTTAAATATGGGGCACCGTCAAAATCAATGGGTGTTGCGGCAGAGCGCCCACCGCAACACCCATTGCCCACCCCTTTCACGCTAAGTGTAACGTGAAAGGGTACATTATTTACAAGGCAGTGTTAAGTCATGTTAAGTGGCTTAACGCTGCCTTGCAAATAAGGCAAAGCCCCTATCACCACAGGAAGGTTGTAAAAAGTGACGTTCCTGTGGCGATAGGAGAGATAGGGGCTTGTAAATATGCCCCACCCTTCCTTAAATACAGAACATGAAGATCTCATGGCTGGCTCATTAGATGCAGCCTCAAAAATCTATGCTAAAACTCTTTCGTTACATCCTGAGCAGGCGACCCCACGCCTAGGGGAGGGGCGCCCTTAGTTGCGCCACGGAGCCGAGACTCCTCCAGGGGCTAGATGCCGGAAGGGGATGGATCCCTGTTGACGCTTCAATACGTAAAGGAAACTGAAACTAAATTATGTTATTTAAGGCGGCGCCCCGGGGTCTCATCCTCTTTGTCTTCTTGGACCCCAGGGAAGCCGCAGGAGCGTTGAAAAGCGAGGCGGAGTGTGGCATGGTGGGTTCAAGGAGGCCTGGCATAGCATTAACTCACTAAGGTCGTTAGCTCAGTTAAGTAATGCACAGTGCTCATAACCCCAGTTCACGTTTCGATTCCCCTTATGGGAATTTGCATTTTTCCATCCTGAAGGTAGCGAGGCCTGTTTGTCTATTGTCAGTTTCATTTGACTTTTACAGCGCGCAACAGCTTTTGGGTAATTTATATGTGATGTCCGGAAGGTAGCGAGGCTGCTTTGTTGGACGGAGCAGCGGCGGGAAGCAGAGTGGTTTTGAAGGGTGGAGGCAGGCTGCCGCGCTATGCAGGGGCGGGCCCGTTGCGTCTTTGGCTCGGGGTGCATGCCTCGGTGCACACGTTCATGGGGCTGCGCTTTCAGGGTGCAGTTTTTTCTCTGTGCGCATTGAATTAGGGCAACCGGGCCCGCGGCGGTAAGCGGCATGGATCTGGAGGCTGCCGCGATATGGGGAGAGCGCGCCCGTATGTGGTGGGGGCATGGCTCCAGTGACGGAGCATCGTCTTCGGCCTGAGCTGGGGGTGCGTGCTTCAACGCGCACCATGCCGAAAGGGAATTAAAATTACCACACAGTTTGAAATCTCCCTTCTGAAAGGGCTTATGGCAAGTCACACGCCGCTTTACATTTCCATTTCACAGCGCTGCCGGCACAGGTAACAAAAGAGGGACAGGAAACTGTTCAAAGCGTAGTTGTCTCGGAAACAAACAATTCTGCACTGTGCGTTTTCCTTTTTTATTTTTGATATGATGGCTCTTTTGTTTAAGACAGGTGGAGGTAGTGAGCTATTGGCAATAGCACAGTGGTTAAGACCGGCGGCTATGGAGTCTGCGGTGATGAATTCGACTCCTGCCATAGATAGGGGGAGGTGTGCAAAAAAAAAAAAAGTTTTTTAATGCAACCACTGTGCTCCGGAATGTGTATTTTAATACTTAAGGTGTTTAATAATGACAGAAAAGCAGTTTTTTTGGTTTTCGTGTGTTTTCTCAATTGGTGTGTAAAGTGGAAGATTTATAAGACGAACAAGGTCTTTAAATGAAGTCTCGCCTTGGCACAAGTGCGATCTGGTTTTCAGAACACCTTTTTAAATAAGCACTGACATCCCCAGTAGGCAGGTTTTTCTCAACCTGTGGTATAAAGTTGACAAAGTGAGCAGAGTGGATTTAATGGGCGTGCCCAGGCGCACAGGGAATGATTGTTGGTGTAGTTCTTAGGGGCGGCACGGATGGGGCAGAGGTTCAATTGAAGAATTAGCCCCCCCCCCCCGAATTTTTAGTAGCCCCTCCTGAAATTTGGCTCTAGTTCCGCCTCTGGTGTGGTGAGTTTATTGTGATTCTTGCGGATAGTAGGAATACCACCATGCGGTAACGAAGCAATGGTTGGGGGGCTGTACGCTGGTCTAAGGATGCAGCAACCTCTAGCTCGTGACTCTGCACATGGGCGTTCAGTGGAGAGGCATTTAAGGCTATGGGGAAGCGGTGCCCAGGACGTAGCCTTCACTAGTGCAGCAGGCGCAGTGGTACCGGGCACTAAGGTGGGAGGGACACACTGCACTCCCATTGTGATTTCTTTACTGAGGAACCTCAGAAAAGGGGGGGGGGGACATGTTTCCAGTTTACATTTCTCTTTGTAGCAATTCCTCACAGTTGCTCAATGTCAATGCTTGTTCTCGTAATTCTAATATGTTGTATGCGCTAAAATGATGTCATAGCCTGAGATTAGGCAGGACATTATAAAAAAAGAAAGAAAAAAAAATCAGGTAGTGAACACCTAATGCATGCAGGAGAATGCATAACGACTCGTAGGCGTTGGAGACTTGAACTCTGTCAGAAATATTTTGCAAACCAGTAACTTTTGGAGGTTACTTGGACACAATTAATAGAGGTGGCATTACAGCCAGACCTGCCGAGTTAGCTTATGGGAGTTCAGGGTTCGAGTCTCAGAGCTTGATCCAAGCAACATTTTCTGAGGGTTGGTGTATATATATTGTATGTGTGCAATCATATTGTCTGTGTGCAATCATAAGGGCTAGCCTCCTCAGTCGCGGGTAAATAAATGCATCTGATTTTGTATAATTAAGGCGGAAGCACACCAAACATTGATGGCGTGTCATTCTCTTCCCTTATATGTTTGTGGGAGGCGCACCGCGCAGACATGGTGGCAACATGTTCTCAAGACAGCAACTACACGGAATTTCGGGATGACCGTGATATCAGTTCCAGCATGCATGGGAAGGATCTTGTGCCCCCTGTGGAAATTGGTTTGTATGGTTTAGGCAATCGGGCTCAGGGGTAAATATAGCCTGGCCTGTGCGGAGGAGTGCAGTCCTTCTCCTTGTACCGTGATGAGGCGGAAAAACAATAGGCATTCTTGCTAATTTTACTTAACTTCCTGTTCACATGGGCGGGGACAGAACTGGGGTGTATGGTCTGCCACTCTAAGTAACACGTGATCAACAATACTGGGGAGGTAGATCCAGCGAAGTCTTGCTTACAGATTTAATATGACCTGCAGGGCTGAGCGCCCTGGCAATAATAACGTCAGCTGTTTGTCACTGACGCTTTCAGTATGTGCGGTCCCAATACTCCTACCAGTGGCAATAGTGGCTAAGCTTCTCCAGGGTAAGTAGGGCCGGCTAAAGTCATCTGGGTCAGTTCGGTACCAGCTTGCATACCTATGCTTACATCTAAACACATGGCTGGGGCTAGCTAAGGGGGTGAACTAATTCCCGGCATTAATAGGTAGTCACTCATGGGGTTCTCATGGTCCTGCTAATGAGTCTTTAGAGCAAGTACACAATCCTTCTCAAGGCAATTGGCGCAAGAGGAACGCCTTCCATCCAAATTTGGGACAATCAACCCGTGACCATGTTGAACAGAATATATTCCTTTCGTCAAGGGCGGTTAGGCCAACTTTCAGTGCCACCTTTCTAGTGATCGTAGCTGTACACAAGCGTGGTAGCGGGATCAACCAATTACTAAGGACAGGAGAAACATCAAGGTATTAGATTGTTTGGCTGCACCAGTCACTATTTTTTGCTTGTGTACATGATGTGGCTAGTCATTAGAAAAAGAAAAAAAAAAGAAAAATTCTACAGCTACTGCTTGCCTTGAACAAGTGCAACACAATTTTTTCTTATCGGTAGGCACTCACGTTACATGACAAGTAATAAGCAATTGGGTTAAATTGAAGAAATAAGCTTGGGGGACTGACTAAGTATCACCAGTTCATTGACATGCACTAGTCGTACCAGGCAAACAAAAGGATTTAGCTAGACTTACGCTGAGCCACTTACAGGAGGTGGTGTATCAGATGGATTAGACAACAGGTCCAGCCTCTCTTGAGGCCGCTTGGTATAGGTCGTAAAAAGATACCGCTCCCGGCAGAAGGGACACATGGGATGGCTCCCAAAAGGTGTCAGTAACGGGCACATGGCTTCATTAGATGGTAACTAGCTTCTTGGGCTCCGGGTGGGAGAGAGATAGGGCTCGTCTGCCGGTGGTTCATGACTTTCTGGTCTCACCCGAGATGCTCAATGGATGCTCTTTGCGGGTTGCGTCAGGCTCCAGGCACCCTGGCTGGGGCGATGCGTTACTGGGGGTCTTCGGTTGGGTGGTTTCCTCCACGATGGAGGGTACCGGTTCCTAACTTTGTCTCTGGTTCGGGTCCGGTTGGCATGGATTCTAGTGGGGTAGAGAGCATGGGGTTCCCAAGAGGCGTCAGTAACGGGCACATGGCTTCACTAGTTGGTAACTAGCTTCTTGGGCTCCGGGCGGGCGAGAAATTGGGCTCGCCTGCCGGTGGTTCAGGACTTTCTGGTCTCACCCGAGATGCTCAATGGATGTTCTTTGGGGGTTGCGTTAGGCTCCAGCCACCCTGGTTGGGGCGATGCGTTAGTGGGGGCCCTCGGTTGGGTGGTTTCCTCCACAATGGAGGGTACCGGTTGCTGACTTTGTCTCTGGTTCGGGTCTGGTTGGCATGGATTCTAGTGGGATAGAGAGCATGGGGGCTGGACTCCCGGATATCATACCATTTCCTGAACTTTGCGGCCAAGAACATTATGGGAGCATTCTGGGCCCAGGTAATTTGTCACTTGACGTTTAGTTCATTCTTGAGGATGCTACTGATTCATGTCCTTCTGTTATAAGGGGCATCATCTTTAGTGAAATAGTCAATCCGGCATACTGGATATTGGTTATCTTAGGGGGTTGTCAGGCTGCAACTGGGGCCAAGCAGCTCTCCCCAGGGGGTTTCTAAAAAAAACAACAACAAAAAACAATAAAATTAAAGCAGTTCCCTGCCCAGGCCAGTTAGTCATTCACGCTGGCGGGATCCAGATGTTACCGCTGGACAGGCAAGGGGTGAGCAAAGCCTTGTTCGCAGCCATGTCCAGGATTACACAATACTTTCCAGCAACCTTAATATAGGGTTCAGAAGTAATACCGCAGCCGGTATGGGTTCGGAGGGCTCTGGAAGGCCAGGAACAAGCTTAAAAAAAAAAAAATATATATATATATATATATATATATATATATATATATATATATATATATATATATATATATATATATATATATATATTCACTGAAAAAACCATAGGTTTTAGGGACAGTTATAGTTAGTTGGACATTGCACTCGTATAAAACCCGTGAAATTCCCCCGTTATAGTTAGTTCATGTGAGAAGTTGGCCTGGCATATGCTGTCCACTAATTATAGTGGGCACCGTGCACCAGTCCAAATCGACTCTTATGGTAGGTAGGTTAAAGACAACCTTATTGAAAGCTATCCTAGTGGTAGCTATGGAGAGCAGCCTTCAGGCTAAGTCTTGAAGGAATGTAAAGCAGCTTGTTTTACCAGTCTATAATCTCTTGAGTGACCAAATGAAAGAGCACCACACCAGGTATATATTCAAAATATATGTATTTATTACTAAACACACCCCTCTAGTCTCTTTATGAGGCTAGAGTTCGAAGTACATAGGTTATAAGATCTTAAATCACAGTAATAGCACAAATACACGTTTGGGCCCTAGGGGCGTACCAAACCATATACCAATAAAGTGGTATGCGAACCACGACTGAACTAGACACTAGGCCTAGAGCCTCTAGAAGTGCTTGGACCACAAGGAACCACCCAAGGTAGTGACACAGGGGACCCACGGGAGACGCGTGCAGTGTAAATACACAACCGCGATACGCCGTTAACTTCTATGGAGAAAGTCGGGATCGGGAAAATAGAGGAAAGGGACACTTAAAAGAGGACTAGGACAAAACCCTTTGAGATCTAGGACTTTGAAGAGTCTCTACCCACGGGAGCACCGGAGTACTCGTGTTACCTCACCCAGGGAAGCCGGGTGCATAGGTGCCTTTCGGGGTCGGGTTTCGTCGTCGGTTCTTATGGCGATCTGCTGCAAAGTGCTGCTGGCGACCAGGAGAAAAGTGTCCGGGTGGATCCAAGAGTGGATCGGAGTTCTGAAGAACCTGAAAGCAGAGGGGACAGAGTCTGGGTCACTAGCCAGTGACCAGGGAGGCGATGGACAGATGCCCACCGATGTCGAGTGCTTCAGGTTCGATGACGGTCGTCTTGACTCTTCAGCCACGAGGTCCGGGAGGCGTTGTCGGCGACCAGGAGCAGGATTCGGGCTGTTGCTCGATGTCTGTCGAGTGCAGAGGTGTCGGCGACCAGATTGGACCCAACAAGCCTTGGCAACGGCAAGTCTCGAGTAAGATGTAGATCGTCGATGATGCAGACCAGCAAGGTCTGGGGAACTCACCCAGCGAGGGTAAGTGCGGGCAGGCCTGGAGCAACCAGACTGCCAAGTAAAGAAAAGATTGGCCTTCGTTAAGGGCTACTAGCCAACGGGCTAGCGACCGCAAAGGAGCCTCGTGACGCCGCACGTGGAGCTGGCTTACAGGACACTCGGAGTGGGAGCCAGTGATCTTCGGTGCAGGTGGTGCTGGAGGCTAGGGCTACTCGGAGCCCAAAGCACGACTTCTTGGGAGACCCAGAAGATGGTGCACTTGCAAGTGTGCGCGGTGTCCAGGGGTCACGGTCTCAAGTCACCCACGATAGCCACGGGCCTCAGCTTTGCTGGGGACTCAGGGTAGCCTCGGGGAAGTCTGAGAATCCACCTCTGGTGATGCGATGACTTCGGCGTCCGACGGGAGCTTCAGTGATGCGAACCGGACAGATGCTTCTTTGGTGCCTGCCAAGCAGGGGAGTCACTCCTTGACCCCAAGGGAGATTCTTCAGTCCTCTAATCGTGAGTAGAGCGTCGAAGGTCCAGGATTCAGTTTCAGAGTTTCGTCCAGGTATAATCTAAAGTCCTAAGGACTGGGTTCCTACCTTTATTCCAAAAATAGGGGATGGACTACTCTGTGGCCCCACCTATGGGTGGGTCAGGGCAGAGGGGTGGCTACACCCCTTTCCCTTTGTCCAGTTCGCGCCAAAGCAGGGGCTGCAAGCCCCTGATCCGGTTTGAACTGGGGTATGCACAGGGACACCAAATGTGCCCCCAGTGCAGGACTTCAAAGCACCCGAAAGTGCTCCCGCCCAGCCCCAATACACATTGTCCTGTCTGGGGAGGTGGTCACACCTCCCTGGGACAGGAAACCTATTGTCCAGGCCTCCCCTGCCGGAGTTTCGTCCAGCAGCAGGAGGCCAGACTCGTGTCTGTGGCAGCAGCATCCATTTTGTGATGCCAGGGCTCTGGAAAGAAGTTACCGGACTCGTCAGAGTTAACATGCCTTTCCCTCTACAAGGGTGGAATGCTACCCCCGCCGCCAGGATTGGCGGGGGGTAGTATTCCAAGATGTTTGACACCAAACACGACATGTTTAGGTGCAGCCATTCCATAGTTAGCATTTTACAGCGAGGATATAATGCGTTTAAGAGTATATGGTCAGGCTGCACTACAAACAGCATCAGAGATGGTCTCCGAACGCTGCAGAGGGGCCCTGCTCATGCAGGGGCACCCTCTCACATAGGAACCATGCACTCTGCCTTTAGGATTGATAAGGCCTGCCTTAGGAGTGACTTATAGGTTTTTATGTGTATGCATTTAGTGATATAGGTAACCTATACCACAGCAAGGGGTGCATGCACCACCTTACCCAGGCTGCAGTAGCAGACCTGTGGTGTCAGTTTGGATGGCCTACCAGGGGTGGCATAATACATGCTGCAGCCCCTGGCAGGCCTCTGAGGTACCTATGCCCTTGGTACATAGTATACCATATACTAGGGACTTACAAGGGCACTCCAGATCCCAATCAGTGATGTGCCTAAGGCACATGGAGACCCTTTTAAAGAGGAAACAGCTAGGCTTGGGTTCTGAATAGCAGGGCCCCAGCCAGACTAATGTCGGAAACCAGTGACGTATCAGCAAAAAGTGGGGGTACCCATGTGAAGCAGATCCTACTCTCCTACACAACCCCCCCCCAAACGTAGGGACATTAAACTAACCTTGCCCAGTTAAGTCTTCTTGTTCTAAGTGGAAATACCTAGAGAGTCCATCTGCATTCGCATGGTTACTCCCAGGCCTATGTTCCACTGTAAAGTCCATCCCCTGTAGGGAAATGGACCACCTAAGCAGTTTGGGGTTTTCACCCTTCATTTGTTTTAGCCATAAGAGGGGCTTATGGTCTGTCTGAACCAGGAAGTGTGTACCAAACAAGTATGGCCTCAACTTCTTCAGAGCCCAGACCACAGCAAAGGCCTCCCTCTCTATGGCTGACCAACGTTTCTCTCTAGGGGTCAGCCTTCTGCTAATAAAAGCTACTGGCTGATCCTGACCTTCTTCATTCAATTGTGACAGTACAGCCCCTACCCCCAATTCAGATGCATCCGTTTGAACAATGAACTTCTTGGAGTAATCAGGACTCTGCAGAATTGGAGCAGTGCACATGGCCTGCTTGAGGTCATCAAATGCCTTTTGACAGCTAACTGTCCACTGAACCTTTTGGGCATTTTCTTAGAAGTTAAGTCATTCAAGGGTGTCACTATTGATCCATACCCCTTGACAAATCTCCTATAGTACCCAGTCAGGCCTAAGAAGGCTCTCACCTGAGTCTGGGTAGTGGGAGCAGTCCAGTCCATTATGGTCTGGATCTTGCTCTGCAAAGGTTGAACCTGGCCTCCACCCACAAGGTGGCCCAGGTACACAACCTGACTCTGCCCTATCTGGCACTTAGTGGCCTTGATAGTCAGGCCTGCCTTTTGCAGGGCCTGTAAAACATTCCTGAGGTGGACCAGGTGATCCTCCCAGGTGGAGCTAAAGACAGCAATATCATCTAGATAAGCTGCACTATAGGCTTCCAGTCCTGTGAGAACTGTATTCACCAACCTCTGGAAAGTGGCAGGTGCATTTTTCAGACCAAAGGGCATTACCACAAATTGATAATGTCCACTAGGGGTTGAAAATGCTGTTTTGGGCTTTGCAGTATCAGCTAGTCTGATCTGCCAGTAGCCAACTGTTAGGTCAAATGTGCTGAGATATTTGGCAGAGGCCAAAGTATCTATGAGCTCATCTGCCCTGGGTATTGGATGGGCATCAGTCCTAGTGACTGCATTGAGACCCCTGTAGTCTACACAAAACCTCATCTCTCTTTTCCCACCACTGGTGTGAGGTTTAGGTACTAGGACTACTGGACTAGCCCAAGGGCTATCTGAGGGCTCAATCACTCCCAATTCCAACATCTTCTGGACTTCAGTCCTGATACAGTCCCTGACATGGTCAGGTTGCCTATAAATCTTGTTTTTAATAGGCAGACTGTCCCCAGTGTCCACTTCATGAGTGCACCAGGTGGTCTGACTGGGTGTCAGTGAAAACATATGTCTAAACTGATTGAGGACTTGCCTGCAATCAGTTTGTTGCTGGGTAGTGAGGCTGCCTGCCAAGGCTGCACCATCAACTGACCCATCGTCAGGGTTCTGTGAGAGCAGGTCAGGGAGTGGGTCACTCTCTTCCTCCTGCCCTTCATCAGTAGCCATGAGCAAGCCCATGTCTGCCCTGTCCACATATGGCTTAAGTCTGTTGACATGGAGAACCCTTTGGGGACTCCTGGGTGTTCCCAGGTCCACTAAGTAAGTGACCTCACCCTTCTGCTCAACAATAGTGTGGGGTCCACTCCATTTGTCTTGGAGAGCTGCTGGGGCCACTGGCTCCAACACCCACACCTTCTGTCCTGGCTGGTAAACAGTCAGAACAGCCTTTTGGTCATGCCAGGCCTTTTGAAGTTCCTGGCTAGCCTCAAGGTTTTTGGTTGCCTTTTTCATGTACTCAGCCATCCTGGAGCGGAGACCAAGTACATAGTCCACTATATCTTGCTTTGGGGGCTTGAGAGGTAACTCCCATCCTTCCTTCACCAAGCACAGTGGACCCCTCACAGAGTGGCCAAACAGAAGTTCAAAAGGGCTGTAACCAACCCCTTCTGAGGCACCTCCCTATATGCGAATAAAAGGCAGGGCAAGAGTATGTCCCATCTACGCCTAAGCTTTTCTGGGAGCCCTTTAATCATGCCCTTCAAGGTTTTGTTGAATCTCTCAACTAAACCATTGCATTGTGGGTGATAGGGTGTGGTGAACTTATAAGTAACCCCACACTCCTTCCACATTGCTTTTAAGTACCCAGACATGAAGTTTGTACCCCTGTCTGATACTACCTCCTTAGGAAAGCCCACTCTTGAGAAGATTCCCAGGAGGGCCCTTGCCACTACAGGTGCTGTAGTGGTCCTGAGGGGAATAGCTTCTGGGTACCTGGTGGCATGATCCACTACCACCAGGATAAACCTGTGCCCAGAGGCTGTTTGGGGATCCATGGGACCAACAATGTCAATCCCTACCCTCTCAAAGGGCACCCCCACCACAGGTAGTGGTATCAGGGGGCCTTTGTAGTGCCACCTGCTTTGCCACTGGCTTGGCAGGTCACACAGGAGCGACAAAACTCCTTACTGTCTTCAGACATGTGGGGCCAGTGAAAGTGAGGGACAATTCTGTCCCAAGTCTTGTTCTGGCCCAGGTGTCCTGCTAAGGGAATATCATGGGCTAGGGTCAATAGGAAGCCCCTGAACTTCAAAGGTATTACCAACCTCCTGGTAGCACCAGGCTTGGGGTCTCTACTCTGAGTACAGGAGTCCATCATCCCAATACACTGTATGGGGACCACTAGCTTTCCCAGCAGCCTCAGCAGCAGCTTGCTGTCTGAGGGGTTCAAGGGAGGGGCAGCTCTGCTGCTCCTGGCTCAGATCTGCCCTAGAAGGTCCCCCTGTCCCCAAGAACTCAACCTGGTCAGGTTCAAGTTCCTCTGGGACAGTTCCTTCTTCTGGGCTGAGATCATCCCCCTCAAGGGACTGATCTTCCTCCTGAGCCAAGGGGGAAGGCACTGCCTTAACCCTACTACTCCTCCTCTTGGAAGGCACTTGGTCCATTCTTCCAGAATCCAAGGCCTGTTCAGTGCTAGACATTTTGGCTTGTGACCTGGTCACAGCAAACACATCTGCAGGGATCCCCAGCATTTCTGCATGGGTCCTGAGCTCCACTTCTGCCCAAGCAGAAGTCTCTAAGTCATTGCCAAGCAAGCATTCGACTGGTAGGTTTGCACTTACCACAACCTTCTTAAGGCCAGTTACCCCTCCCCAGGAGAAGTTAACAACTGCCAGAGTATGGTCTGTTCTGACATTGCTAGCATTGGTCACTTGGTACATCTCACCAAGCATAACTTGCCCAGGTAGCACAAGGTCTTGTGTCACCATTGTGACACTTGCCCCTGTGTCCCTAAATGCCAAAGCCTCTCGTCCATTGATTAAAGGCTGTTGTCTGTACTTGCCCAGATTACTGGGACTCACAGTGGAGGTCACATCCATGCCTCCATCACAGACTAACACAGCCTGAGTCAGTTCCCTGACTAAGTCAGAGCCCAACTCCGTTCCCAGGGTGAACCCTACTAAACCCTTTGCTGGAGCACTTCCACCAACTGTACTAGGGGGAACAGGTGCCTTAGGGGCATTGGTGGGTGCTGGACTGGAGTCTTTGGACTTGGTGCAATCACTGGTCCAGTGGGTCTTTTGCTTACAGACCTTGCACCATGGTTTTCTTTGGCCTTTACCCTTGGTAGACTGGGAATCCCCACCAGAAGAAGATTTTTGGGGGCCTGATGAAGACTTTTGATCTTTACCCTTCTCCCCACCCTTGTCAGAGTTCTTAGCATCTTGCTTCTTGGTTTCCCCACCTTGGTTCTGTACCTTCTGCTTCACCCTGGTTCTGACCCATTTGTCTGCCTTCTTTCCCAATTCTTGGGGAGAGGTCAGATCAGAGTCAACCAGGTACTGATGCAACAGCTGATTTTGACAGTTATTAAGAATCTGCTCCCTCATTATCAGATTATACAATCCTGAGAAGTCACACACCTTACTGCCCATCAACCAGCCTTCCAGAGCCTTGGCAGAACAATCCACATAGTCTACCCAGTCTTGAGTCTGTGCTTTTGGGTGTCTCTGAACTTCAACCTGTACTATTCAGTGGTTAGGCCAAACCCATCAATAAGAGCACTCTTCAAGACCTTGTAATTGTCAGCATCCTCCTCTCTAACAGTGAGGAGCTTGTCTCTATCTTTGTCAGCAAAGGAGAGCCACAAGATTGCTGCCCACTGCTCCTGAGGGACCTTCTGTACTTTACAGGCCCTCTCTAAAGCAGTTATCCATTTGTGGATATCATCCCCACTCTGGTAGGGAGGGACAATCTTGCTCAGGTTCCTATGGTCATAGGACCTTTCCCTATCTCTAGGGACATGGCTGCCACCATGGGACTCTAGTCCCAACTTTCTTCTCTCTCTAAGGAGATCTAGGGATTCTCTATCTAAAGCCAATTGCTTCTTCCTGATCTCTAGTTGAGTTTCCTCATACTGGACCAGTCTCTTTCTTCTCTCATGAGAGGATTCCCTCCTGTGAGAAGAAACAGAGCTCCCTATTGAGGTGCCAGAGTGGTTAGACTCCTGAGAAGGAGACCTAGACTTTCTGAGCACACTCATAATCCTTCCTGGGGGACAAAGGTGTGGTACTCTAGATCCTCATCTTCATCTTCCCCAGAAGGGATTGGGTTTTCCAGGTCAGGGTCATTGTCACCCTCCTGGTCAGTTTCAGAGGGGGCTGGGGGTAGTGGTACCCCTGGTCCCTTCCTCATCTGCTGGCCCACCCTCTGCTCCTACCCCTTCAGTCTCTGAAGACTTACTAAGATCATAAGCCACCAACAACTCCTGGAGGTGTTGGGTGGTGGGACTTTGGCCTGTCCTTAATTTCCTCACGTTACACTCCCATTCTTGGAACTGAGAGCTTTGTGTGTCATACTTGGAGGGGGGAAGCTCAATGGCTTCCTGCAGGGCATCTTTGGATCCTGCTTTTAAAGACATTACTAGTGTGGTGTGGTGTATGCACTACCTACTCTAGTGTGGCCTACTAAACTCTCTTGAGTTGTAGAAAGGGTTGTGCTATCCCTTAACACACAACTCTAAGTTCAGTAGAACTTACTGAATTCTAAGCTTAAATTATATGTACCTTAGGTACCTTTAGTGGTTTTCAGTTGATCAATTCAATTGAGATTATCTGGTAAAACAATAGCAAGCTGGAATCCCACACGCTGCACACCAATGTGAGAAGTTGACCTGGCATATGCTGTCCACTAATTATAGTGGGCACCGTGCACCAGTCCAAATCGACTCTTATGGTAGGTAGGTTAAAGACAACCTTATTGAAAGCTATCCTAGTGGTAGCTATGGAGAGCAGCCTTCAGGCTAAGTCTTGAAGGAATGTAAAGCAGCTTGTTTTACCAGTCTATAATCTCTTGAGTGACCAAATGAAAGAGCACCACACCAGGTATATATTCAAAATATATGTATTTATTACTAAACACACCCCTCTAGTCTCTTTATGAGGCTAGAGTTCGAAGTACATAGGTTATAAGATCTTAAATCACAGTAATAGCACAAATACACGTTTGGGCCCTAGGGGCGTACCAAACCATATACCAATAAAGTGGTATGCGAACCACGACTGAACTAGACACTAGGCCTAGAGCCTCTAGAAGTGCTTGGACCACAAGGAACCACCCAAGGTAGTGACACAGGGGACCCACGGGAGACGCGTGCAGTGTAAATACACAACCGCGATACGCCGTTAACTTCTATGGAGAAAGTCGGGATCGGGAAAATAGAGGAAAGGGACACTTAAAAGAGGACTAGGACAAAACCCTTTGAGATCTAGGACTTTGAAGAGTCTCTACCCACGGGAGCACCGGAGTACTCGTGTTACCTCACCCAGGGAAGCCGGGTGCATAGGTGCCTTTCGGGGTCGGGTTTCGTTGTCGGTTCTTATGGCGATCTGCTGCAAAGTGCTGCTGGCGACCAGGAGAAAAGTGTCCGGGTGGATCCAAGAGTGGATCGGAGTTCTGAAGAACCTGAAAGCAGAGGGGACAGAGTCTGGGTCACTAGCCAGTGACCAGGGAGGCGATGGACAGATGCCCACCGATGTCGAGTGCTTCAGGTTCGATGACGGTCGTCTTGACTCTTCAGCCACGAGGTCCGGGAGGCGTTGTCGGCGACCAGGAGCAGGATTCGGGCTGTTGCTCGATGTCTGTCGAGTGCAGAGGTGTCGGCGACCAGATTGGACCCAACAAGCCTTGGCAACGGCAAGTCTCGAGTAAGATGTAGATCGTCGATGATGCAGACCAGCAAGGTCTGGGGAACTCACCCAGCAAGGGTAAGTGCGGGCAGGCCTGGAGCAACCAGACTGCCAAGTAAAGAAAAGATTGGCCTTCGTTAAGGGCTACTAGCCAACGGGCTAGCAACCGCGAAGGAGCCTCGTGACGCCGCACGTGGAGCTGGCTTACAGGACACTCGTGGAGTGGGGGCCAGTGATCTTCGGTGCAGGTGGTGCTGGAGGCTAGGGCTACTCGGAGCCCAAAGCACGACTTCTTGGGAGACCCAGAAGATGGTGCACTTGCAAGTGTGCGCGGTGTCCAGGGGTCACGGTCTCAAGTCACCCACGATAGCCACGGGCCTCAGCTTTCCTGGGGACTCAGGGTAGCCTCGGGGAAGTCTGAGAATCCACCTCTGGTGATGCGATGACTTCGGCGTCCGACGGGAGCTTCAGTGATGCGAACCGGACAGATGCTTCTTTGGTGCCTGCCAAGCAGGGGAGTCACTCCTTGACCCCAAGGGAGATTCTTCAGTCCTCTAATCGTGAGTAGAGCGTCGAAGGTCCAGGATTCAGTTTCAGAGTTTCGTCCAGGTATAATCTAAAGTCCTAAGGACTGGGTTCCTACCTTTATTCTAAAAATAGGGGATGGACTACTCTGTGGCCCTACTATGGGTGGGTCAGGGCAGAGGGGTGGCTACACCCCTTTCCCTTTGTCCAGTTCGCGCCAAAGCAGGGGCTGCAAGCCCCTGATCCGGTTTGAACTGGGGTATGCACAGGGACACCAAATGTGCCCCCAGTGCAGGACTTCAAAGCACCCGAAAGTGCTCCCGCCCAGCCCCAATACACATTGTCCTGTCTGGGGAGGTGGTCACACCTCCCTGGGACAGGAAACCTATTGTCCAGGCCTCCCCTGCCGGAGTTTCGTCCAGCAGCAGGAGGCCAGACTCGTGTCTGTGGCAGCAGCATCCATTTTGTGATGCCAGGGCTCTGGAAAGAAGTTACCGGACTCGTCAGAGTTAACATGCCTTTCCCTCTAGAAGGGTGGAATGCTACCCCCGCCGCCAGGATTGGCGGGGGGTAGTATTCCAAGATGTTTGACACCAAACACGACATGTTTAGGTGCAGCCATTCCATAGTTAGCATTTTACAGCGAGGATATAATGCGTTTAAGAGTATATGGTCAGGCTGCACTACAAACAGCATCAGAGATGGTCTCCGAACGCTGCAGAGGGGCCCTGCTCATGCAGGGCACCCTCTCACATAGGAACCATGCACTCTGCCTTTAGGATTGATAAGGCCTGCCTTAGGAGTGACTTATAGGTTTATATGTGTGTATGCATTTAGTGATATAGGTAACCTATACCACAGCAAGGGGTGCATGCACCAACTTACCCAGGCTGCAGTAGCAGACCTGTGGTGTCAGTTTGGATGGCCTACCAGGGGTGGCATAATACATGCTGCAGCCCCTGGCAGGCCTCTGAGGTACCTATGCCCTTGGTACATAGTATACCATATACTAGGGACTTACAAGGGCACTCCAGATCCCAATCAGTGATGTGCCTAAGGCACATGGAGACCCTTTTAAAGAGGAAACAGCTAGGCTGGGGTTCTGAATAGCAGGGCCCCAGCCAGACTAATGTCGAAAACCAGTGAAGTATCAGCAAAAAGTGGGGGTACCCATGTGAAGCAGATCCTACTCTCCTACAGTTCAGCTAACTATAACTCGCGCCCCCGCAATGCACTGCTGATGACGTCACATATTACATCACTCATGACATGGTCAGTGACATCACTGATGACATCACTGATGACATCTCAAATGGCATCACTGATGACATGATGCAGTGACTGTGTTTCTGTAAAGTTTAAATATTTTTAATATATATAGGGAAAGGCGTATTGAAGAATGAGTGGGTGTATAAGTGTCTGTATGGATGATTTAGTAGGTGCGTGACTAACTCTATAAGTGAGTGATTAAACGTATCTTACTGAATGCATGGGTTAGTGACTAAACTGGGTAAATGTCTGAATCCGTCTGTCTGTTGCTGTGTAAGTGGCTGCATGGGTTTGTGAATAGCTACATGAGTGTCTATGAGTTATTGATTGGTTGACTGAGTATCTGTATGGGTGCCTGAGTGTTTGTGTGGGTGGGGTGTGTGCGACTGTGCATAGATGTGTGAGTGGGTGATTCACTGGGTGGATGGTTTCAAGAGTGCATCTGTGATAGACTGTATGGGTGGGTAAGTGTGTGTAAGAGTGTGTTAGTGAGTGAATGTATGTCCCAGTGGTACATGTGTGAGTAACTACATATGTGAAAGGCAGTATATATGTGTGTTGGAGTATATAAATAGCTATAAGCGAGAGTGTGTGATTGTGAGAGTGACTGTATGGATGAGTGTGTGCTTGTATCAGTGATTGTATAAGAGCGTAAGAATATGCTAGTATTTGTATGAGTAAGTGAGCTGGTGTGTGTATAACTGTATAGGTGAGTAAATGGCAGTGTGTTTAATTATTTGCATGACTGACTAGGTGTGTGAGTACCTCTATGGATGAGTGGCAGTGTTTGAGTGTCTATATAGGAGTATGAGTGCATATGCTAGTCCTGTACTGAGTGACCGTAAGTATGAGTGACTGTACTGGTGAGTGAGTGGATGTGTGTAGACCTAAGAATCAGTGAGTGGGTATGTAGTTATTGGTGTTGGAGTGTCTATGGTTTTGCGAATGGCAGTCTAATTTAGAGTGGGTGTATCAAAGGTTATATTAGGGTGTGAGGTGGTGCATCAGATTATCACGTGGATGATGTCATCAGTGATGTCATCAGTGATGTCATTTGTGATGTCATCAGTGATGTCACTGACCATGTCATGAGTGATGTAATATGTGACGTCATCAGCAGTGCATTGCGGGGGCGCGAGTTATAGTTAGCTGAACTAACTATAACGGGGGAATTTCACGGGTTTTATACGAGTGCAATGTCCAACTAACTATAACTGTCCCTAAAACCTATGGTTTTTTCAGTAAATTTCAAAGGTTTTTTAAATGCAAATTTCTAACTATAACGTGTCTGAAACCTATGGTTTTTTCAGTGAATTTCAAAGGTTTTTTAAATGCTAATTTCTAACTATAACGTGTCTGAAACCTATGGTTTTTTTCAGTGAATTTCAAAGGTTTTTTAAATGCTAATTCCTAACTATAACATGTCTGAAACCTATGTTTTTTTTCAGTGAATTTCCAAGGTTTTGTAAATGACAATTTTTAAATGTATTAATTGTTATCTTTATTTTTTTATACTGATTTTCTACATTTTTTTAAACTATTTATTTTTTAAATTACATTGTAATTACATTATACATTACATTACAAAATATACTTTCTCAGAATGAATTACTTTAGTTTAAATTCTTTGCAAATAGGCAATAGACTTTTAAGTACAGTAGTTACAGTTGTTGCAATGGGCAACACAATTTCAAACACAATGCAACATTGAGCTCAATGTGAATTTCTAGTTAAATGCAATTAGTTACTTTATGGATTACTTTTCTAACCACAGGACTGGATCCTAGATTCAGTCCTGGGACATCTCCTGTAAACAGTTGAGTAAAAGCGTTTTGGTTACAGTACTGATTTTTAAGGAATATTATTGTATTTTAAAAGTTGACACTTAGAAACGTTTTCACATAGAATCACCAATGTTATCCTATGGGAGGAAATTCACTTAGCAGGTAAGTAGTGTTATCGTTACTTTTTCTTACTCAGTGGTGGATCCTGGATCCAGCACTGGTGCATCTCCTGTAAACAGTTGAAAGAATGCGTTTAAGTCATACAGGCGATTTTTAAGGAATATTTGTAGTTTGTGAAAATCGACACTTTGAAACTTTTCTGCTGAAAACCAGACAATGGATTCCTATGGAAGGAAATACAAGTTACTGGTAAGTACGGTTAGAATTACTTTTCAGGGTCAGTGCTGGGCTAAAAGATGCAGCACTGGGTTCTCTCCTGATAACAGGTTAGTAAATCGGAATTCGTAGTTCAGCTGATTTTAGAGGAATATTATAAAGTTCCAAAACTCAACACTTAGAAGAATTTCCAAGTGAAACCAGTCAATGTTAGCCTATGGAAGGAAATTCAAGTTAATGGTAAGTACAGTTGGAATTACTTTTCAGGATCTGTACTGGGCTGAAAGATGCAGCACTGAGGTCTCTCCTGATAACAGGTGAGTAAATCGGAATTCGTAGTTCTGCTGATTTTAGAGGAATATTTGTATGTTTCAAAAATCGACACAAACTTTTTCAGCAAAAAGCAGGCAATGATATCCTATGGAAGGAAATTCAAGTTACTGGTAAGTACGGTTAAAATTACTTTTCAGGATCAGTACTGGGCTGAAAGATGCAGCACTGAGGTCTCTCCTGATAACAGGTGAGTAAATCGGAATTCGTAGTTTGGCTGATTTTAGAGGAATATTTGCACAATGGTGAAGAAAGGGGGTGGGGCCTGAAGTGACATGTCTGCAAACACGCCCTGTGGCGCGTTTTAAGTTGGAGAATTAATTCCTCCTCAATCCCGAGGGTCCCTAGGGGCCAACTGGCCCACCAGATACCTCCAGTATGCGCCAGAGAGCTGCGTTGCAGAGAGGTGTTCAGAGGCCACGTCCCTTTTACAACACTCTGCAACGCAGCTCAGTGGCGCTTACTGGAGGTACCTGGTGGGCTAGTTGGCCTCCAGGGACCCTCAGGATTGAAGGGGATTTAATTCCCCATCTTAAAACGCGCCACGGGGCCTATTTGCACACATGTCACCTGAAGCCCCGCCCCCTCCCTTCACCACTGTGCAAACACGCCCTGTGGCGCGTTTTAAGTTGGGAATTCGTTCCCCCTCTGCAAACGCGCCAGGGGGCGCGTTTGCAGAGTGGTAAAGGAAGGGGGCGGGGCCTGCGGCCCGATCGTTTTTTTTTTTTCCCCAAGGGGGGCTGTGTGGCCCCCCTTCCCTTTTTCCTTTTTTTGGGCCCTGGGGACCCCATCCCCCAAGGCTTTACCCCTTTTTTTTCTTTAAAAAAAAAACGGGAAGGGGGCCGCATAGCCCCCCTCCCGTGGCCGATTCTGGCCCCGGGGACCCCATCCCCGGGGCATGGCCACTCTTTTAATTATTTTTTTTAAGGAGGGGGGCTGCGTGGCCCCCCTCCTCAGGCCTCCTTTTGCCCCGGGGACCCCATCTCCCGAGGCAGGCCTTTATTTATTTATTTTTTTAACTTTTTTGGGGGGGTGAGGGGGGCCGCGTGGCCCCCCTCCCGGGCCACTACTTGCCCCGGGGACCCCATCCCCCGGGGCTGGCCCTCTCCGTTGGGGACCGTGGGGGGTCCCCAATCCCCCACGGTCCCAGCCGGCTCCCCGCGTCCCTCGGGAGCCGGCATTGCTTTCCACATGGGGAGCTGCTGACATGCAGCTCCCCATGTGGAAAAGCAATCTGCTTGCTTCATTGAAGCGAGAGCAGGTTTCCCTGCTCTTGCTTCAATGAAGCAAAGCAGTTTGCAATGACAGGACGGGAGCCGCGAGGCTCCCGTCCTGCCATTGCAAACAGCAGTGTCCCGGGGTTAGGCACCCCGGGACACTGCAGGAGCCGGCCCTGGGGGGTGGCAGTCCCCAGGGCCATCAATGGCTCCAGGAGGGGGGCCGTGCGGCCCCCTCCCCACATCTGCAAAGCCCCGGGGAGGTGGTGGTCCCCGGGGCTTGGCGGGTCCAAAACGGACCCCCATTTTAAATTTCTTAGTGCCCCGGGGAGGTGGCGGTCCCCGGGGCATGTGGGGGGGCTGGAGCCCCCCCCACACAGGTGATTTAATTTAAAAAAAGAAGCACCGGGGGGTGGCGTTCCCCGGGGCTGCGGGAGGGCTCAGAGCCCTCCCGCACCATTTTGTTTAAAGCCCCGGGGGTGGCGGTCCCCGGGGCTTGGGGGGGCCTTAGAGGCCCCCCCATATAATTAATCATTAAAGCCCCGCATGCCCCCGGGACATGGCCCACCCGGGGGTCAATTAACTACGAAGCGCGGGAGTCCGCGCTTCGTTTTTTTTTCTATCGGCAGGATCCGCGCACCCAGTGCGTTTTCTGCCGATTTAAAAAAAAAAAAAAAAAAGTTTTTGGGGCCCTGGGGGTCCTTGTAGGAGCTCTGAGCAGGGCTAGGGGGTCAGGGTGTTTCTACCCTGCCCCCTTTTTGCATTTTGCGCCCTTGTTTTTGTCTTTTCTTGTCCCTCGGTTCTACCGAGGGACAAGATGGCTGCCAACACTTCCTGGTTTGGAGTGTTGACAGCCAATTAGCATGCAGCTCGTGGTCGGGAGGGTGCTTGGATCCTTGTGCCTCTAAATATCGAAACTTTTATTTTGGATTTTCTCAGCAACTACTGAACTGATTTACACCATTTTTTAAAAGGGTGCTTTCTTAACCAAGCACTACCTTTTTGCCAAATTTGGTGTAATTCCGTTCAGCAGTTTTTGCTGTAGCCTTGCATACATTTTCCTATGGGAAATCGATTTTTTCACTCTTATTTTTTTAATTTCTCCGCAACTACTGAACGGATTTACACCATTTAAAAAAAAGGTCGCTTTCTGAACCAAGCGCTACCTTTTTGAAAAATTTGGTGTAATTCCGTTCAGCAGTTCGGGCTGTAGCCGTGGCTAAAATTTCCTATGGGAATTAACATGGAAAAAAGGGAGAAAACGCGTTTTGGGACCCCCCTTTTTTCTCAACACCCGCTTGAAGAATCAACCCGAGACTTTCAGGGTAGGAGCAGCGCGGAGCGCCCCAACAAGTTGGAAGCTTTTGCGAAGATTCGTCAACCGGCGCAAGAGTTATTTCAAATAGAATGTTACGGATTTCCTATGGATAAAGGTCCTAACTATAACAATCTACTGGCAACCGCCAGTAGATAATATATATATATATATATATATATATATATATATATATATATATATATATATATATATATATATATATATATATATTCTTCCACACGCACATCGATTCCAATAGCGTAAATAGGAGAGCACTCGCAGGTCCTTGTCAAAATAATTTATTCGTGCACAGACCCCCCCGCACTGACAGACACGTTTGGGCAATCTGCCTTTCTCGATGTCAGTTACCCCAAGTGTATGACACATTTTTAAAGTGCTGAACGTGAATTACGTGCAATAGAAAAGAAACATCAAAATCAAAGAAGGCCTCGTATAGTTACTGCCTGATGCAGAATACATGGCGGCCATCTTAGAACCTGTTCCAGAGTTAATATAGGTTCACAAAAATTCATCAGTACTCCAAGGTTATACATCAATATATACAACTATTTACATGTGGTTTAAGAAAAAAGGAAATAAATACATATATATATATATATATATATATATATATATATATATATATATATATATATATATATATATACACATTTCATGGTTAGAAGATCCGAAATTTCAACATGATTAAAATGTTACTTATTATTATCGGGTCATTGTATCAAACCAGTCAGTATTGGACGTAGCGGCTCATGGCGGGGGTAAATACCATTGTTCAGCCTAAATTGATATTAATTCTTACCGCTTAATTACCACTAAATTAATGGCACACTGACCTGATTATGCCCTGAATGGGCAAACCACTCGGAGTACTGTTAAGTGAACAAAATTGCGCCCTAAATGGGCATACCAACAAGGTTGTGTACGTGAAGCAAGGCCTAAGAATAATCCATTTATACAATCATAACGGGGATTAAAAACTCTCAATTAATCGTTTCATTTATGTAAAGAATGATAAAAAATGATGATAGAAAAGGGGAGAGTACAGGAAGAACAGAGAAAGCAATAAGACACAGAAGATTATTCTCCAATTATTCTAAGTGAGCCCATAGCTCTTCGTCGATATTAAGGCCTAAGGGAACTCTAGTTTGGAGATCTATTATGTGTTTAGATTCTAGGGCCCTTAGTGCCCTTGTCCTGTCTGCTCCCATTTCACTCTTTGGTACCTGATCAATGCAGAAGAATTTAAGTTGTTTTGGATCACTTTTATGCATATGTTCGAAATGGCGAGCCATCGAATAGGTCTGATCTTTCTTAGTGATGGCTCGCATATGTTCTAGTATCCGTTTCTTTGCTGGGTGGAAGTACTGCCCACGTATCTTTTTGGACACAGGCATTCTAATACATATACAGTGTATTCAGAGTTGCAATTCAACAGCCGATTGATCTTTCTTGCTTTTCTAGCATTTGCCCCACTCTCCAGAGTTGCATACTCCAGTACTCTGTGGCTTTGTTTGCATGCCTTACAATTAAGGCATGGAAAAAACCCTCTAACCATGTTTGTTTGTGGTACCGATGGCTGGAAGTGGCTGTGTACAAAATAATCGCCTATTGATTTGCCACATCTATATGTGATCAACGGATATTCTGGAATAACTTTTTTTAAATGGTATCTG
Source organism: Calotriton arnoldi (assembly GCA_963921515.1). Classification (NCBI taxonomy): domain Eukaryota; kingdom Metazoa; phylum Chordata; class Amphibia; order Caudata; family Salamandridae; genus Calotriton; species Calotriton arnoldi. The sequence continues at coordinate 328,037 of CAWUFW010000935.1, forward strand.
TTCGAAGAGTATGCCAATTTCTTTTTAAAATTTGAACCACTTCTGGAGATTTGAGATTATAGCATGTAATCATTCTCACTGGGGTAACTGTAGACGTACTCTCAGATTTAGATGTTTTGGGTATCAGTAGTTGCAATCTATCTATTTTCTCAGTTTTTTCGGAAGCCTGATGTAAAATACTCGGGGAGTAACCTCTGTCTGAACCTTTGAAGAGCCTCATTTTTAGCCTTCTCATACTCTCCCGAGGTAGTGCAATTTCTTTTTAGACAGAGGAGTTCCCCATAGGGGATGTTGTTTATCATACTCATCGGGTGGGCACTCCTGGCATGAAGCAGGGCATTGCCCACTGTAGGTTTTCTATATAAACGAGTCGATCTTGGAATTGTCTATATAGACTTCCACATCAAGATAACAGACACTGGTGTTACTAATTTGACCACTGAATTTCAAATTAAGGTCATTACAATTCAGGGAGGCAACATACTCTTCTGCAGCAAGACGGGTACCCTTCCACACGATGAACAAGTCATCAATGTAGCAGGCCCATAATACGATGTGATCTAACCATCGTGCGGGTGAATCTCGTCAGGCCACGTGCTTCTCCCACCAGCCAACGAAAAGATTTGCATAGATGGGGGCGAGGCACGTGCCCATCGCCGTCCCCCGTTGCTGTTTGTATAATTGGCCTGAGAAGATAAAGATGTTATTCTCCAGGCAAAAAGTAAGCATGGCCAAAAGCATCTCATTGTGCTTAACATACTTCAGCATCTCATTGTGCTTAACATACTTCAGGGGTCGCTTCTTCAGGAACCACTTGACAGCCTCTATACCATCCTTATGTTTGATACAGGTGTAGAGGCTGGTGATGTCTAATGTGATGAGGAGCATGTCCTCCTCCCAAGTGACACCCTCAATCGTTCTCAAAAAATCACCGGTGTCCTTTATGTAGGAACTAAAATCTCTGACCCATGGTGCCAGGAAGAAATCTATGTAGGTAGAGCAATTCTCCAATAAACTGTTGATAGATGCAACAATAGGTCGCCCTGGTGGTCTACTGGTGTTTTTATGGATTTTAGGGAGGTGATAGAACGTGGGGACAACAGGATATTCACAGAATAAAAAATTATATTCATCTGTATCTATCAACCCCTCCTCCCTCCATGTCATCAGTAGTTGGTGAAAGGTCTTTATACAATTAGCATAAACAGTTCTAGTGGTTGGTAAGTAGCAATCTGTGTCTCCCAACTGGCTTAAGGCTTCTGTAACATAGTGCTCTTGAGAAAAATCAACAATGTTACCGCCCTTGTCTGAGGGCTTTATTACGATAAAATAAATAATAATAAAAAAAAATAATAATAAAAAAAAAAAAAGCCCAACCATTCGAGCAAAGGCTGCCTGCTAGACCTGGCACCATTGGCGTTGGTCTCGCTTCCATTTTTTGCTGTTGCCTCCTGTATTTTGCTATGTTTTTGCTGGTCTAGATGCTTTGGGCACTTTGCCACTGCTATTCAGTGCCAAAGTGCAAGTGCTTCCTATTGTAAATTGTTGTTATGGATTAGTGATTCCATGATTGGATTATTTGATTTGCTTGTCAGACCCTAGTACAGTGCACTGTGTGTGCCCAGGGCCTGTAAATCAAATGCTGCTGGTGGGCTTGCAGCACTGGTTGTGCCACCTACAGAAGCAGCTTGTAAGCTATGGCTCAGGCCTGCCATTGCAGAGCCGGTGTGCAGTCTTGGACTGCTATGTCGACTTGGCAAGTGCACCCACTTGCCAGTCCCCAAACCTTCCCTTCTCTACATGTTAGCCACCCCTAAGGTAGGCCCTAGGGCAGGGTGCATTGTATGTGAAAGGTAGGACATGCCCTGGTGTGTGTGGCATGTCCTGATAGTGACTTACAGCCAATTTCGTTTTTCACTATTGCAAGGCTAACTGCTCCCATAGGTCAGAATGGGCAGTTTGATTATAACATCTTATAATCCTAACTGACCCAGGGAACAAGGTAGAAATTCGAGTTTGGTATACCTGAACTCAGAATGTTAAAATACATCTTTTAGTGTGGGTGATTTTTACATTCTGTGTCGGACAAATTCAGGGTGTGCTATGCGGTGCCCTGGATTTCAAGTAATGCAACTGTTTGCTGTAGCATGTTGGGGCCTGCTGGCACAATATGCGCAGCTGAATTGGACGGTCGAGTCGGCCAAATTCAAGTTGAAGTGTACGGCCAAGCTGAAGATCAAGTGTAATGTCTGGCCTAATTTTCCTAACTACTTGTACTCTCGTAGTGGTTTGTGGTGATTATCTGATTTATGTGAATAAAAAGTCTACGCCTTGGACAACATAACCTGCTTCTGAGAGTTCTTGGCCCCCGCGGGGGCGGTAGGGTGTCAGAGGTGGGGGAGGAGTGAGTTTTACGTTGTTACGTTGTGCGCATAGTATGAGAATTGGTCTTTTGAAACGGGTATTATTCCGAGAGAGCAGGGAGGCTTTGGGGAAGATGATTCCACAGTGGATCACTGTTCAAGAATTCAGTAGATCACAGGTTAAGAATTCAATGCACACTATATATAAACATTTGAAACTGCATCGTCAGTTATAATATTAGATAACCATACTGATATGGCACTCTATTGTCTAAGCACTAACACCATAGTGTGCATTACCATGTGGATACCAACCGCCCTCTTCAAATTTGGACAATGAACAAATGTGCTTAGCGTAGGATGAGATGATGTAGGCTTCAGGAATATAAATCATTCTAAGTTTCAACAAATCTTTCATTTAATTCACCCGTTTGATTATGCAATAGTGTTACAGAGTAAGTTTTAATACATTACACTGGAGTGGAATAATCCCATTCACTAGTTACAAAATCTGTGTTAACCTCCCGATCCAAACCTATCATCTCTCCATACACTCTCGCTTAAAGTCACAATAAAGCCATATATTCAGTAGCGGCCGGCAACATTAACATCTGGTATGGCACGATGCCCAAAAAACTCACCAAAAATATGTTGCTGGCCACAAGGTCCAGTCACCTTCTCTCACTTCTTTTGGCGCTCTCAGACTCAGGCGGAAAGAGAGGGACTTACTCCCTTGTGCCACGTGAATCCACAGCTGCAGCTCCAGGATTGGTTGGAGCAGGCTAACCCAGTGCTCATTTTGAGGCTGGGGTCTGCGGCTGCAATCCCTCGGCTGTTTCTCAGCCTTGGGATTGCAGGCTCAGAAGTGCGCAGTTCAGATTGGTCGGCTGTAGACAGCCAGCCAATCTTTCATGCGCACTGGCAGGGGGCTGACGTAATAGTGCAATTGCACTAATCAGCCCCGCCTCCTGCCTCGCGCTGTAGCAGCACGAGCCTGCCACACATGATAAAATGGCAGCAGGCTGGGCGACGACATCCGCCATAATGTATATTTGTTTGTTTTGAACACAAGCTCTTGCCTGAAGAGCTTTGTAATCCTTTTTTACATGTGCACTATAGGTCAGTATGTGTCATTTTTTGTGTCAGTCATTACTCACCAATGACTGCAAGGAATCGGTTTTCTACTTGGCTATAAATCGCTGAGCATGCCCAACAAATGTTAACTAGGTCTTCAAGAATGCAATTTGGAATAATTGAATGTATTCTGACCCGTTTAGAATCAAATAAAGCAGATGAAGACATGTGGTGACTCCGTTTACACACCAAAGAATTCAGAGTTTGGCTTCATTGTAAAAATCTGGAACATGCTTGTTCAAGACCGTAGAAGTGTTGCTCTTTGAGGGACATTTGAAACTGCATGTAAAATTAATTACATATTCCCTCTCAAACACACCCACAGCCAAGACAGACACCTTCAGACTGTAGAGTAATAAGTGTAAAAAGAAACGAGAAGGCAGGAGGCCTTTTCCCTTTATGCACCCAGGATCTGGAACAACAACCTCATATCCATCGGGACCATGCTAGCGCTGCTCCAATCCCCTTTAAAGAACACCACACCACATCACAATGCAGTAACAGTACATTTCTGCTCTAGGAGCGCAGCTGCCTCTTCTATTGCATGTTGACTTCATGATTGCCATTGACCATGTACAGCACGCCCCTGACTTTTGGCTGTCTTCATGCAATCCAAATACTACATACATAAATATATACATACATACATACATACAGACATGCATACATACAGACATACATACATACATATAGACAAATATAGATTCCTCTTAGGTACATATTTATAGTGGTAACAGATTTTCGCAAGATTACTCCTTGGTTGGTACATCTAAATCTGAAACTATACATCTGGCAATGTGGTCTGGTTAGGTAACCAGCCCACAACCTTTTAATCTATAATTATGGTTGTGTTCCACACAACTATTTTTTCATTTAATCTCTGAATCATATGAACCCCATCACTGAGAGTGCTACTTTACAAGGTTCGTCCTCCATCAATAAAAAGTAGTAACAACACCATAAAACATGAGTTCATTATATTGAAACAGGAATATCGCCTCCAAATAATGGAAAAGAAGCGCAGGTTTTATGACTGTCATTGGAATCTAATAAACCAAGCAATTATGCAGGGTAAAACAAACCATTTTTGGCGATTGGTCAATACTGAGTTAACTGTATCACTGTGTAACCTTGAGGCTCAGGTTAGCCAAACCTAATGGATAGGTTACATCTCTGATTTATGCAAAGGTTCTCCCCATATCACAGAATCCTTGACTGGTACAGAATTGTTGCCACCATCCCCAAACACAGCCCCTCAAGTACTAAGGGTTGTTGCTAATTTTATTGGCAAAAACAAATCTTGCAGGCAGCCTGGGCTGTCTCCCCGGCTGCAATATTCAAGGTGCAGCCTCTATGGTGGGCGAACCTACTTAATCCATTTTTAGGTCGAGCCTAGCGTTGCAGCGCATGCGCTGCTCGCTTTGCGAGGCATGCAGTATTCAGTATGATGTGGAATCTCTGTGGAAGCTCCGCCCATATTTTTCATTGGCTTTTGTCTTAAATGCTGCCTTCCGATTGGTTTGAGGCTTGTTAGTCCTTCCTCATGACGTCCATGTCGTCATTTGTATCCTTCCATGGCTACTGGTCCCTTTACTTCGAGCACTATTTTTTCCCCTGCCTCCCCCCCCTCCCGCAGTCCGTGACTTCTGCCGCTGCCGCCCCCCGTAGCACTCCCGTTCGTGCCTTCTTTCCCACCCGCACTTCCGTTTACAATGCAATAGGTCTTGTGGAAATGCGAGTCCTATTGCATTGTCAATGCTTGTTTTTCCTTGACTGGTACCTGCAGCGCCTGACTCGCCCACCTGTGCCACGCCCCCAGCGGAACACGAGTCCCACCCCGGGGCCTGCCCCACCCCTAACCGTGCTCCCAGTCCCACGGCAGCATCAGTGCAGGAGTCTGTTCCTACTGAATGTAGTCAGTTTGATTTGTATCCCAGTCAGTCGGAGTGAAAGAAGCTAGCCCGCCACTTTTCTCGAACCGGTGACTCAGTACGTGTAAACAACTCTACCGCTGAGCGTCTTGCAAAACGTTTTCTTCAAACCTCTTCCGTAGCGGGAGTGCGCAGGTTATTTTATTACATTGCTGTCAAGACAGCAGTAGCAGCAGGGAAGGAGCGTGTGACCCGCCGCTTCCTCGTTCAGTTCATTGAAGCAGCAGGACTGACTGGTCCGGCAGAGGGAACTCAAGCTCAGCTCCGCATCAGCATAAAGTCTCGGCGCACCCACTGACCATCCCTGTCTGTGCCTCCACCATCCCCTCCGGCCATGGAGTGGAGAGACAGCCCCACGGAAAACTGCGTGCCGGCTTTCACCGAGGGTCAGAGGTGGCTGGAGGTGAGAACCCTCGTTTCTGTATTGTTTCTGTCTCTAGCTGTTCCGTGGCTTGTCAATAAACGGAAAACATTCCCGTTGGTTAGATAAGGATCCAAAGCAACAAAAAATGCTGTAGATTTGGGTGATTTTGTTTTGCTTGCTACTGGGGCGTTGTTTACCACTGTCCTAACCATGGGTGGATGAAGGAATCCCATTGATTGTGATTTACAGTTTTGTTTGCCCACTTTAAAGAAAACCTTCCTTCCAGTAACTGGCCTTTGCGTCGCCAGTAATTAGAAGGAGTGGATAATGTCTGTCTGATGAGTTTGACACACGGGGTGAGCGGATTCCTGGTGCAGGTCTGGGCTGCGGCTTCATCTGAGCGGTCTTTGAGGTGTTCAGAGTTTACAGTAAACACGAATTGTGGCTTTGATTGTGTGCACCTCCCCGTGGAATGGTTCCTGTTTAACTTTATGTACTGCTGTCCCTACTGAGTCCTACCTGCTGTTTGAGTGACATTCACTCAATGTGACTGATGCCGGGTGGGGCCAGCTGCATTAAAGGCTTTGAGGCCAACCCCCTGCTAAAACTGGCCCCCTGCTCTGCATGTGTTCTTGTTCGTCCTTATTAGCATCTCTTAAGTTGAACTTGTTTAGAAATCTGTGTTGTGCAGGACACCTTCTGTGCTGCTGTTTCTCCCTTCTGGCCACCTGGTAAAAAAATGCTGGCCTATCTCATGGATTTATTGCACCCATCAGATTCACAGTGTGCCTTCCTGAGTGAAGAACCGCTTCTGATGTTCTACCTGTGTGCTGTGGTCCTACCTCTAGGAAGTGTGGACTAACTCAGGTGTGCCTAGCATATTTACCCTTTGCATTAGATGGACTGTTGGTCAGGGGGGCACCAACACTCTTTGCTGCTGCCCTATGTCCCCTAAGATGCCAGCTTCTGGTTGTCTCTAGGTTTTTCTTTTGGAATTCCTCCTGTTCTGATGAGTCCATGAGTGCTCTATAGCCACCAATGTCCTCTGTAGGTGCACAGTCGAGACCAGTTACCCTTTGGGAGACCAATCCATAGTCCACTAGCAACAGTGTCTACACATCAACAATGGGAATTCCACTTCAATTTTGTTAGTATGGTTACGACCTCAGTATGTAGTCGGACAACATTTTAATACCCTCAGAAAAGATTCAGCTAGTACTCCTTTCCAGTGTAGTCCTTTATCAACTCAGTCCTAAACAGCAAGTATCTATCTGTATGGCACCGTGCAACTCGCCAGAGGCAACCAGTTACACTGGTATGTGATTCACAGTATGAAATTTGAAGTGGGGCCTTTTATATACTCCCAAAGTCAGACAGGATCTGGCAAACGCTACCCTTGGGATGTGACAACCTGTTGCCACTGGTTAGTGAGTCTTTCAAACCTGTGTATCTCATTTATTAAGAATATTTCTTCCTGTCATTCAAAACACTTGAGAGCTAGTAAGTAATTCCTCAAGTTAAGGTATATGGGAGATTACTGAGTAATTGGGTAGGTGCTGTCGGTTAATCCAACATGGCATCTGCGTTAACCATTAACATATTCCCATGGCCACAGGAGAGTGGCAAAAAATGGTAACAGAGAGGGACCCCTTGGGCTAGATGAAGGCCAACCTAGTGAGCCTTGGGTGGGTGATGTTAATTTATCGCAGACCCAGAGACCACCTGTGAAGTTTGAGAAGTTCTGCCTTGTTGATTAGTCAGAGAGTGAGGGAGTGACGGTCAGGAGAAGGGAGTGATGTTGGTGGTTAAGCCCAGTGTAATTCTTAAGAATTAGGCAAAAGGAATGTGTGGCATTATAAGGTGGGTAAATGGAAAACACAAGCATTTGCAATGCAATAGGTCTCGCATTTACGCAAGTTTGAGCTACTGGCATTGTAAATGACAATGCCTTTTATTTATGTTTTAGAAAATAAAACATAAATAAAAGGCATTGTCATTACAATGCCAATAGCTCAAACTCGTGTAAATGCAAGACCTATTGCATTGCAAATGCTTGTTAAAATAGGTATCACATACAGATTTACTTCCAGACTTTTGGTGAACTCTCGGTGGAGCGCCATCACAAGAAAAGCAGTCGATTTGAAGCTGCTAATTACAGGACTTTTAACTCTTTAAATTACAGGACTAAAACTCTTTTGTTACAGCTTGAGAATTAGGATTTCGAAGCAGGTTTCAATCCCAGAGTGCAGGATCACTGCTTCACCCTCTGGAGGGTGGCTAGGCAGGGGAAGCAGTTAGTTGGCAAATTATGCTGCTGCTTTGTCAACTTGCAGGTTAAATTTGATCTGGTTGTCCGCGCTATATTGTATAATAAATTAAAAAGCTTAAACATCCGCTTTGATTTACGCATTGTGATCCAAAAGCTGCATCTCCAAAACTGGGTTCAGGTGGATCTGAACGGAAACAGGATTCTTCCAGAGAAAATACTCTGTCATAAATGGGCTTCTTCAGGGGTGTGTTTTAGCTCCCATCCTATTTAGCCTCTTTACTTCTGAGTCCTTCCAAGGGAACTTTTGGAAACAACATTTTTCTCCCCTGAAATCGGAGGATGTCATGTTCTGTGTCTAATGTACGCTGACGATCTTGCCCTTATGGACTATTTTCCTGTCAGCCTACTGCTAATACATAATGCTTTATAAGCATATTGTGAGACAAATAAACTTTGACAATGATTAATGAAGAAAAAAACAAGACCTTATTGTTCTCAAAAAGACCCAAGCTTGTTTCTTGATAACTCTTCTTTGGAACAGATAAATGTATAGAAGTATCTAGGTCTTCCCGCTGCAAATAATCTGCAATGGGATAATCATCATTGGGCCCAATTACGATGTCGGGCGGAAAGCTGTCAGAGGCTTTCCGCCGGACATCGTTGGTTTCACTCCGACCGCCGTATTAGGATGACGGCGGTCGGAATGAAACCTTCGGGGGGAATTCCGCTGCGCTTCAGTGCGTCGGAATCCACCATAATCCCATAAAGACCTCGGCTCCGCTGTCGGGATGGCACTTTGCTTTTCCATGTCGGCCTTTTCCGACATGGGAAGGCTGTCGGAAAGTGACATTGTGGGCCCCTAGCAGGGCCCCTTCCTCCATGGCCCTCCTCTATGGGGCCTGGGGTGCACCTATGGTGACCCCCTAAACATCCCTGCATGGTGTGGCAGGAACCATAACGTTGCAGGGATGTTTATAAAAATTAATTTTCCAATGGCAGCTTGCTCTGCAGACCTTTTCTGCCCGCTACACAAGCTGCCATTGGAAAATGGATGTTTCTGACCGCCCATAGGAAGGTCGCATTCAAATTGTGAGGTCGGAACCGCCCACCTATGGTCGAGCGGTTCTATACTGCTACAGTTACGTCCGCCCGACATCGTAACGAGGCACTGAGTGTTTTAAAAGCCTCCTTAATGGGCACAACTAATGTCTAAAAAATGTTTGATGATTGCAAAATGCCAGATTATCAGCTGACTCTTTTAAAAAAGTAATCTTTTTGTGTCCCTCCTAATACAATGATACAACCCCAAGGTATAAACTGGGCCTGACCTCTTCGGATTTACTAGCTAAAACCCATGTCTTGAGGTTCTTGCTTTCTCTTGGAAAAAAAGAAAGATTATGTCAAATTTTCTGCCAAAATTGTGAGGGACGCACAGAATCTTCCAAACTAACTCTCACCACAAATTGCTAAATTTGCTTGTAATTTCAAGTTAGATTTTTATGTTTTCTATGAAGACAAGCAAACCCCACTGACAAAGATAAACATTCTTCAGAAAGTAAGTTATTTTCTGATGCTAAAAATAGTAATGCACTCAATTGAACATTTGTAAGAGGTAGGGAAATTTCATTGCCTCTCCAAAATCTGGAAAAGAAAATTAGAAACTGAATATTGCAGATTCATATAAGCATTGATACTATTTGAAGTATCCCTGTGCTTTTTGTTTATGTTTGTTTTGTAAAGCGCATGGCTACCCGAAGGCTTTCCCGCACTAGTGAGTACTGTGCTGAGAGTAGGGCCTCTGGTATACCAACGGGGAAACAGCCATGTCTTAAGTTTCTTGCTGAAGGAAAGTTCACTTTCCAGTGCTCTGAGACTGGGTGGAAGATTGTTCCACAACTTGGGTACTACGTGTGCAAACGATCTTCCTCCCCATCTCATACTCTTCACCTCAGTTGTACTGAGGAAATGAAGATGTGAGGATCTCAGGTGTCTAGTTGGAACATAAGTGGTTACCAACTCTCTGAGCTTTACTGGGCCCTTGTTATTTATGGCCCTATGAGCAATACAGAGGGATTTAAACTTAATCCCTGCCTCAATTGGGAGCCAATGCAGCTGTTTCAGGGGTTCTCTTGCAGAGACATAACTAGGAACCTTTAGAAGGAGCCTTGCTGCCGCATTTTGCACAGTCTGAAGCATCTTTATTACGTATTTGGGTGCGCCCACATAAATTGAGTTGCCATAATCCAGACGGAAAGCTATGAGGGATTGAATGACCATTTTTCTTAGATGCTCTGGGATCAATACCAGTAGCTTTGGAATAGAATTTGCCATAATAAAGGTTATTGTACTTGTGACCTTGGAGTTATATGTAATTTAACTAATTTGTTTCTTGATTGTCTATTTTTAAAATGTTTAGGAAAACAAATTATTTGCCCTATTTTTAAAAGGCATGGAGTTTTATCAAACTGAAGCACTGAGCACTTTATTGGCAATGGAGAGTTTCAACATTGCAATCTCAATTGCAAGATTTATTACCACAATACAGTACAATTCATTTTTAAAAGTGAAGTAGCCATTTAGGGTTTAATGGTAAACAGTGAAAATGATTTTCTTATTGCACTGGCTAGTAATGAAGCATTGAGTCTTGATACTGTGACCATAGCGGTAAGATTCACTATTGCCTTATAGAAAAAGCAATATTTTACTTGGAAAGAAGCCACTTAATAGTGAAAAGTGTGTATTAATACTAATGATTTAAATTGTGTTTGTAAAGTATTATTGGTTTTATATTTGAATTTTTACATTTCTACAAGATGATTTCTTGGAAATAAATAAATTTGAGTGACTGACATATCACCTCCCTCCTTCATTAATAAGTAATCCTTTTACTAACTTTGCTGATACATTTTGATATATTGTAGCACGGGTATGCTATTTCAATTACCTTTCAGTTGATATGGCACGTCTTCCAAAACAAGTGTTGCCAAATGTCCATGTGCTCAAACACAAATCGTCATTGCATTTAGGCACCCATAACTGCACCCTGCTTTAATGTATTCAACTATTGACTCCAGCATCCACAAACGTGCGAATCCAAAATACCACAGACAAACACTCACCAGTGAGTGAAGAGGGACTCCCAGTTTTAAGTCAAGCCCACTGGCTCTGCAAATGCTTTTTAAATTTTAGTTTATCATTCTGACATGATCCTTGATCACGTTGTAACTGTAAAGTTATAAAATCTTTGCAAGAAATTGGGTTATTGGTTTGGGGGTGAAGCCCTACACAAGCACCAACCACAATCACTGTCAGGGTGAAATACAAAAGTCACTAAATTAACCTGTGCTCTCTGGTAGCTTGGCACAAAAGCAGTCAAGCTTAACTTAAGGGCAATGTGTAAAGCATTTATGCAGCACTCAAACAGTAATAAATTGAAAACACCATGAAAATCCCACAGCAATTTACAAAAATAGAGTAAAAGCACCACTCAGGGTTATCTGGTCATGCAAGAATGGGTAAAAGTCGCAAGTTCAGGTTGACCACGATGGAGCGTGGGCTGGATACAGGGACTGGGTTAGTCTTGCAGAAAAAGTCACCTTCTCAAAGTCCAGTGTAAAGGTGGAGGAGGCTGGGGAGAGTAGGAAAAGGTTTGCAGATGGTTATCGCTGTAGGGCGAAAAGCAGGCGTGGTGTCGTGGACAATTATCACTGTAGCGTAAAAATTCTGTCTGGTGTTGCAGATGGTCATCGCTATAGCATGAAAAGCAGTCCTGGTGTTGCGGACGGTTGTCTCTGTAGTCCAAAGATCCTGTCAGTTTTGCGGATGGTGGTTGCTGGAGCTTCGCATTGACAGTCACAGCGCTCTGTCAATGCTATAGCGCGAAGTGCAGATCTCACATTGTTTGTCATCGTTGTTGGTTACTGTAGTGAGAAAAGTTGGGATCTCCGGTGCTTCACATTGACGGTCAGCGCATGTGGCAAAAGCCTGGTCGTGAAGAGCCCAAAATGTCAAGATTTCTCTCTTGACTTCATCGAGGAGCACTCTGATGCCAACCAAGGACCTGGGGCGGCACTTCTTGAGGATCACAGACTCACTCTTGCAGAGGCCAGCATGGCTCTGCCAAGTCCAGTTGCAGGTCCTGGTGCAGCAGGGCAAGAGGGCAGTTGGAGGGAGGCCTCTGAATCTTGTTGTGTCCCTGAACCTCAGACATGAGGTCAGTCAACTGACCCTTGGAGTCACTCAGGTACCCTGGAGTAAATGATACAGGTCCAGTCTTCCTTCTCAGACAGCAGGGCGGGCCTCAAGCAGCAGGGCAGTCCTCTGGGAGCAGGGCAGTCCTTCTGTAGTATCCACATGTCCAGGTCTGTACTGAAGAGTTGGTATGAGGGTCCTATTTTTGTATCTGGTGGCAGTTTTAAAGTGGAAGAAACCTCTGGAGTTTTTTCCCCACGGATGGTTCTGGAATATAACTCCTCTCTGCCCTGTTTCAAGAATGTGTGGAGTCACAAAAGGCTAGTGTGAAGTTCTTTGTGTGCATGCTGTGGGAGTTCTTATGAAATGGAAGTGAGGCTGGGCACAGCTGTGACCCCCCCCCATCCTGTTGGGATGTGCCATCCTGTGAAAGACCCAGTCCTCCTCTGTAACACTGTCTGGGTGAAATACACAAAGGCCAATTGGCAACTACAACTATTCATGTGACCGAGGATACAGGCTACAGGCAACAAATGGTTAGGACAAGAAAATTACAGCTTTTTAAAAGTGGCATTTTCAGAATTGAGACTTAAAATCTGAACCTTAAAACCATTTAAGGGAGTTTTAAATTACAATTCATTTGAGTGTAAACATTAAATTTTTACCTGTTCCCAAACTAAAGTAATCACGTACTAAATGCAATAAGGTAACCCAATGTTATCCTATGGGAGTGGTAGGCCTTGGAGTAGTCAAAAAAGATTTAATGAGTTTTTCACTACCAGGACATGTAAAAAGTAAGAGTACATGTCCAGCTTTTTAAATATACTGCACCCCACTCTATGGGCTATTAAGGGCCTACCCTTGGAGTGACTTAGATATATTAAAACTGAAGGTTTACGCATGGCCCCAACCTCTGGGCTCTACTACTGAACTTTCTAATTTCAATCCTCTGCCCATTGAAGAACTATGCACCTTGTGGCCTAAGGTTAAATCAGGATAACTAGCGATCCAGCCTCACCTTTGATTCTGGAGCGTGGGATGGACGTTATCCTCTCTAGGCTCTGTAGTGTGCTCAATAATTCTGTGGTGTGGTGCCTATAGGATGGAAACATGCCATGGTTGTGCATCTTTAAAGAAAACACATTGGACCCAAAAAAACTGAACATTTTAGGTCCATATTTCTACTTCCTTTCTTTTCCAAATTAATTGAAAAGCACGTCAACACTCAGCTGATGAACTTGATCGAAGCTCAGAATTTAGTGCATGAGACCCACTCAGGCTTCTGTCCACAGTACAGCACGTGTCTACAGCCTTCTTTTTGAACAGTTGCGGAATTGTGGTATTGCTGAGCTAGCTCTACGCTGGCTGGCCTCTTTCCTCCAGAACCGCTCCTTTCAGGTGGTTCAAAAACCTTTGACATCGGAGATCTTCCTGCTGCAGCACGGGGTGCCTCCTGGCTCTGTCTTGAGCCCTACCTTGTTAAGTCTTTACATACACCCCCTGGCAGATGTCATCAAGCGTCATGGTTTTAATATCGTATCATGCTCCGATGACACACAGCTCATCACCACTCTCTCACAGGTTGAAGGAGTCACTGAAGCAAGACTCAGATCCTGTCTGGTTGAGTTACCGGAGTGGATGGATAACAGCTGCCTAAAGCTTAATGCTGGAAAGTCGGAGGTACTAGTCCTAGGAAAACAACCTACTATCTAGTCAACAGCTTGTTGGCTAGATGGCTTTGGACCAGTACTGTCCCCTTAGCCAAAAGTTAAAAATCTTGGCTTTTGTTTCGACACCAACCTCTTTTGATAGTCAGATGTCATGCCTGGCTGGAAACTGCTTTGGTATTTTGAAAACACTAAGCAAATTCTTGAGTCTCCTTCCATTAGAAGCTAGGAAATCTATAGCGCAGGCACTGGTAATAGCCAGGCTGGACTATTGCAATGTGCTCTACTTTGGTATTTCTCAAAGTAGAATGGGAAAACTTCAGATAGTAGAGAATGAAGCAGCCTGTCTGCTGCTTAATCTTTCCAGACGCTCTTCAATGGGCTCTGCCTTTACCAAACTCCACTGGCTTCCTGTTCGCAAAAGAACTGCTTTCAAAGCAATGTGCTATTGCCCTAAAACCTTTCACAGGAAAGGCCTCCAATGCCTGACTCCATTAGTGAAACCTTACCATCCTGGAAGAAGTCTGAGATCTACAGAAGCTGCTTTTGCTGAGATCTCCTTGGTCAAGAAAGCTCGAATAAGAGGATGTTCTTTTAGCTTTCTTGCCTCTAAAATGTGGAATTCCCTGCCCCCATCTCTAAGATTGGACTGCTCAGAACCTATCTTCTGGAAAAAAACTCAAAACCTGGTTCTTTAGACATGCATAGTGGAGAGGTGTGGTGCAGTGGCCAGGGCAGCTGACTTTGGAGCACAGGGCTCACGGTTCGATCCCCGGCTCCGGAGGCAGCTCAGCTCAGCACCATGTGACTCTGGGCAATAGCTCACTTAATTTCCACGATGGCCCCCAGCGCCTTGAGACCCGTAAGGGTGAGTAGTTTGCGCTTTACAAATACGGATAAATATATATATAGTTCTTTAGTAGTGGGTGCAGCTTTGACCTCAGCCAGAGCAGAACCTTCAGCGCGGGGACTCTCCGAATGGAGTAACTATGTACTCCATACATCTTTTATAATAATCATAATAATCTTTGTGATTATTATTAATATTATTATTATTATTAGTATTAGTATTATGGCAAAAGGTTTATTTTGCCAGGGTGAAATGACAGTTTGCAACTACACTTATGATGCAATGGCAGGCCTGAGACATGTTTGAAATGGCTAAGTGGGTGGTACAATAAGTGCTGCAGGCCCACTAGTAACATTTAGTTTACAGGCCCTGGGTATATGTAGTACCATTTGGCTAGGGCCTGATAAGTAACTTGAATGTGTGAGTTGGGTGTAAACCAATTTTACCATGTTTAGAGGAGTGAGCACAAGCACCTTAGCACTGGTTAGCAGTGGTAAAGTGTGCAGAGTCCTAAGGCCCATGAAAAATGAATCAAGCAAAATAAGAGGAGTGGCTAGTTTTAGCTGTCTCCAATACTCGTGTTGTATCTCCCCCACCCCCAGTGCTTTTCCCAAAATATACTTGAATAAGCTAAATTGCTTGCAATGGGTTCATTTGTGAAGTTGTATAAGCAGAAATGAGATAGTTGTCAAATAGAATAAATCCAGACAACTATCTAACTTCTACTTAAATTACTTCACAAATGATGCCCTTGCTAGCAATTTACTTTATTCATTATTGAAACCCTAGCTCCTGAGGGAGTTATTGGGTTTCCCATCCTGTTTGGAGTGATCCAAAAACATACCTGTCGTTAAAATGAAACTAAACATTGACCTCTTGGTCTGGTTCCCAGTGGACACAGATTCTACAGTTGTAAAGTCTCTGATCAGGCTTTACATTTCTTTCCCCCTTTGGGCTGTCTGTAAAGCATAGTTTGAAAACTTCCTAAACACAGTTCCTTCTTGGCAAAATATTGGTTTTGCTTCCCTTGTTTGTTTCAGAATGCACTCTTTAATCCTGAATACCTGAAGATAAGCACTGATAGTTCAGCGACAGTCCTCCTTCTTCTGTTTTAGGAGAGGTATCCTATGGGTCCTGGCAACAGTAAACTTTACAATTAGCTAAGTTTATGCCCCTTAACAATTCATCAGTGACCTTTTCCACTGATGATTTCTCTTCTACCCCTTCCAGGATCTCTGCAAAATGAACATTTGACCACTGGGATAGATTCTCCACATCTTCCCTTTTGTTCCTGTTTATAAGAGTAGTTTTTACATCTTCAAGTCTCTCTTCCTCCTAAGTGATTCCATTGAAGAATTTTACCAACTTATTATCCAGGTCTTCCATTGTACCTTAATTTCCCTGAGGTATTCTTCTGAAGATTCTGCTCCTTATTTGTTTCCGGCACTTCTATAAGGATTTTCTGTAAAACTTGTAACACCTCTTCACCTTCCTGCATGGATGTCACTGTCCCTAGATTGCATTGGCAACGATAAGAGCACTAAGGTTTCAGACACATCATCTGAATTATCACTTCTTTAAAACTCAGAATCTGTGGAGGCGAATTCTACAGGTTTATAAATTGGAATAACATATTCGTATAGGGGCGATTGGAAAACATCTCTTGGGTTGCTTACTTTTGGGTTGGGCAGGTCCTTAAATGATGGAATATATAATGTAATAATGGAGGAATTACTCAAGAGTTACTCCTCCATTAATCTCCATCTTCGACTATCTAGAACAATCTTAGCCTTACTGATATAAGCTCCCCTCACCTGAGATTTCATCTCCTCTCCGAATCTGCCTGCATCCATAATGTGATCCACCCACACGGGATTTCGGTGGGACATTACAAAATGGAGGTACAGAGAGACTTCATTGCCTCTGGTCCCATGGCATTACCTTTGTTACATCAATTGCTTCATTATTTAAGGCCTTCCCTTTCAGAATCTGCCTGATATCACAACTAAAATGACAAGTAACTTAGACGTACTTTCATCTGTAAGCACTTTCTCAGCCCTTGCGCTACCGGGAAGGAAGGTTGCCTTACCCTGTGACTCTATCTCCTCTGTTCCTTTAATTTCCCTGTTTGCCTTTGCACAGCTGTAATATGCTACTGGGGTATTAATGATCAGCTCCTCGCCTTCCATAAACCCCCCAGGTTACTAATAATTAGCGACAACCAATTATCCTCATTTTCCTGCATTTTGAAGATGTATTTGCCTTTGTCACAAGAGTGGTAATCCATTTCATCATAGATACTACTCTTTTCTTCAGTGGCAGCTGTCTGGGGCTCCTCTAACGTTAATGCCTTGGTAATGAAGGAGGCTCTTTACATTTAGAGAAAGTGGATAAAATGTGATAGAGTCTAAATGCTATGCTGATGAGTAACAGAAGCCTGGATGAGACTCCAATTATGTTGCAACCCCTCTGACTTTTCTAAAATCAAGGAGTCAATTACCCATCACAACATCTGCAAAGGAATACTCTCAATCTGGCCATGGCCCCTGTACTTTATTGCCAAATTGCTCCTCTTGGAAAACTCCCTGGAATGTCTCAAAAATATTATTGTTCTCTTTATCATCTTTTTCTTTATTTACAGACATTCAGGTCTATCCTTATCTTATTTCCCATGCTGAACTTTGCCTCTATACTCCTGCAAGGCAAGTTCGTTTCAGGTCTTTCTGTCCAGTATTACTGTCTCTTCTTTGTACCTAAGAAGCTTAACAAACATGGGTGTGCTCTTGCTGTCTGGGGTCAGTGTGCCTGTGGATTGCTGCTGCTTTCCTGTCTTCTTTGTTTTAAATGTGGGTTGGTGGCAGTAGTGTCAGCACAGGGCCTCCTCCTCTCATTCCGTGTAGTCAGTAAACCACTGGGTCTGTGCTTAATCGGGCGCTACTCTCCGTTGAAGAAAAGCAATAGACATCTGCACTTCTCCAGTCTATATATGGCATCAGACTACTCTGTGCCAGAAGCATTGATCCACTCTGCTGATGGATGAGTGAAAGGGGAGGATGGAAGGATGGATCAGTGAAATGATGGATGGAACGATACATGGTGGATAGGTTTGCAAATGGTTGAATATGTTTGGATACAGATGGGCACACAGATGGAAGGACAGAATGAATGGTGAAAGACTGAATGATAGATAAAATAATGATTACACCTTGTAGCACCCATTATCTTAAGTAACATTTCCTATACATTGACTTTCACGTTTATATGAGTCATTGTCTCTATATAATGTATGTGTGATGTAACGCACTCCGACATCCTGCCCTACATACTTGGGATGAGTAGCACTATAAAAGAAATTAAATACACATGATAGATGGTCTATGTGAAGATGAGGGGGCCCTTCAAATGGTAGCTGCCTCCGCAAAAGCGCACCCGAAAGTGGAGCCCGTCAGTTGGCTTTTCTCATTAATCATTACCACATGAAGTAGACACTTGTGGCAGGACAAGCGGCACAGTGCATTGCAAACAGGTTTTTAAATCAAGGCGAGACCGTGGCTTTGTGGGGTGGAGTACAGGGACCTGAGTTGTGAGTGACTGCATGACCCCCAATGGATAATTCCCTCCGTTACATTTACTATAAAGTGGTCATGCCGGTTACACTTTGGCATGAACTGAAAATCTGGCTCCTTAATCTCCCTTCGTATGTCTGCATCACCTCTTCTTTCTTGTTTACATTGGCTCCCAGCACAAGTATTTAAAGCACTCTGCATTCCATTACCATGCCTTTACACCACAGGGAACTGCGAGAGCTCGACCCAAACCTATTGATAATGTTGATAATAATCTGGGTTTACATGGCAACTGTCTTGCATCTTACTTATTTATTTTGCTAATGGTTCATGTTTAATAACTATCACTTGTAATTGCAGTGTTATAAAGTAGCGTATTATTGTCATATCTTATTAATCAAATGCAATAGGTTTTTGAACAAATGGCATTTGGAACGCATATAGTTGAAAGCGCGTTCATACACGATAATGAAGGAAAAGAGTTTTGGTGAGGTAAAATATTTGCCTAAGTTCACAAAATTTAAGTGGGGCAGCCCTGATTTATCTACGTTTACTGGTTTCACTTTGTACAAATGGAATGGAAATGGCAACTGGCCTCCCAAAAAATGCTGTGCTGTCCACTCCCCCAACTCCCCACCCTAAGGCCAATCCAAGCATACCACTCTCAAACTTCACTGGCCGCCACTGGTGGTAAACATAGCAAAATCAGAGACAGACCTTTACCTCTTAGTTATTGTTGGACCTGGCCCCTTTTTCAGGGTTATCCCCAAACTTTTTGCCTTCTTTGCATAATATTTTGACATCCTGGGGTCCACAGTTTAGGAGAAGGATCCCCCATGGGTTAGCTTAGTGGGCCCTGACAGTAAAGACATAGGGATCAAACTGGGTTCAGAGAGGCAGTTGCGGGCCAGGGTCCATGTTCTATCGACCTAAGCAGGGAAGCCCATCAAGGTATTGATTATCTACAGACGCCTTCTTGTTGCCTGTTTCTCTGCCTCTGCTGGGGGCTGCTTTTGCCTCTCTGTGTACCCTGGTGAGACTGGAGTCCCAGGGTCCATCTCCACGTGAGCACCGCCACTTCACCAGTCGCCTGCTGCGCCCACAGGGGACCACAAGTCCCAGCATCCTCCGCTGCTCACCCAGGTGCTGCTAATGAGGGGGAGGTGTTGTCATCGCGCTTATAGCGCTGCCCCCCCCCCGCAGCGCGGGACTCCTTCTTGTTGCCTGTTTCTCTGCCTCTGCTGGGGGCTGCTTTTGCCTCTCTGTGTACCCTCGTGGGACGGGAGTCTCAGGGTCCATCTCCACGTGAGCACCGCCACTTCACCAGTCGCCTGCTGCGCCCACAAGGGACCAAAAGTATCAGCATCCTCCGCTGCTCATCCAGGTGCTGCTAACGAGGGGGAGGTGTTATCACGCTTATAGCGCTGCCTCTCCCCCCGCAGCGCGGGACGCACGCGGGCGGCTCCCGGGCAAAGCCCAGGCCAAGGGAGGGCCCGTCCTTGCCCGTCCTTGCCCGTCCTTGCCCGTCCTTGCCCGTCATTGCCAGGAAGAGGCAGGGCAGGGCCACCCCCCTTGAGTTTGGGCTTAGGTGCCAACAAAACTGGTAGGTCCTTCTGGGGACCGTTTAACATCATTGGGAACAGCTGGTGGAACTCGGAATATTTCACACAGGTGATACATCTGCAACAATCTGTGGATATTGTTTAACTCTTTTACCTAGCTGTTCACCAACAGACTGGTTATTTGTTTAATCGAATCTTGGAATTTTATTTTTCTTTGGTATTTTCCTGTACTGTTATTGCGACCTTGTGTCTTGGGACAGCCTGATCTTCCTGGACTTACTTTTGGGGTAATTTGGTATTGTATTATTTTCTTTGTTCTGGACATGGGGAAGCGTAGTTGTGTAGCTAAAAAACATCTACCGGCGTTGTTACCGGCCCCACTTCCCCAAACTTCGATTGATAGGATGCTTCAAAGAGCTATAGGGGTAGTCTTGACTGAAATAGAGCTTACAGAGAGACGATTATCCCTAACCCCAGACACATTTCTTCAGCCTTCTGAGCCACCAATCTCTGAATTATCTAGTCCCGGATTTACTTCTGATCTACTAGAATCTTTGCCTGGCCCAATTGAGACATTGTCACCACCTTCACAACATTCCCCAGTAAAGCCAACAACCCGTAAAGGCAGAATGATCATTACTTTGCCCAAGACTGTTAGGCGCAAAACGGGTAATGGGGTCGGAACGAAGAAAAGGACAAGTCCAGATATAATTTCCAGCGAGGATGAACCTGTCAGTCTTAGGGGAGTGGCAGAATCATCCTCCAATTTTCATAAAGATCTTGACTGTCCCTCATGGGTGAATGAATTTGATAGTGGAACTAGAGGCACAGATGAGAGCCATTGTTAAGGAAGAACTAGGGGCCTGATTCACAGAACTAACTTACGTCAAAAACGTAAAGTTAGTACTTTTTGGTATTCACAGAATACACTTACTCATTTCGGTATTCACAGAATGAACTTGCTCATTTCGGTATTCACAGAAGTTAGTAGTCCTAACTTTAGGACTCCTAAATGCCTTCTGTGAATACCGAAAAGTCTTAAAGTTAGGATTTTCTCAGTTTAGGAGTAGTAAAGTTAGGACTCCTAACTTTACTACTCCTAAACTGAGAAAAATCCTAACTTTAAGACTTTCGGTATTCACAGAAGGCATTTAGGAGTCCTAAAGTTAGGACTACTAACTTCTGTGAATACCGAAATGAGTAAGTTCATTCTGTGAATACCAAAATGTGTAAGTGTATTCTGTGAATACCAAAAAATACTAACTTTACGTTTTTGATGTAAGTTAGTTCTGTGAATCAGGCCCATCCACTCCACCTTGGGAATATAGCTTGAGGTCAGTTGCCTGACCTGAGCTTACAGGCCAATTCTTCGGTCAATATTTTATCTGTTGTAGTAAAGAAGAAAGACTGTAGATCACAGACGGACAGAGCAGGACATCCCCCCTTAGATAGATGTGGACCTTTTAGTGCTCCATCTTGTCCAGTTTTAATGAGTGTTGTCAAGGCAGCGGCTCACAGCTCTGTGCATGAGGGAAACACTCAGTCTCACTGTGAGGAACCTGGCCCCCTTCAGGCCCAAGCACGGAGGACAACTCCTGGCCCCAGGAGCCTTACTACCGAGAATGTGAGCTTCCATCCTGCTCCTAATAATGAAGGCCCACACAGAAGCAGGCCTACCCACCCTGAGCAGTTGTCAGGCAGGGAAAGGCTTAACCCTGTAGAGAGTGAGAACACAGGTCCAATTTTACTGGCCACCCCAACAATAGATCTACCTCCAGCCTCTCTCCCCTATGTTATAGTTCTAACTGGTGTACCTGAAATTAAACCAGCCCAGAGGGAATCTCAGTTGGAATTGAGGAACAAGTGCCTCATGGGCAGTTTCCCTATGACAGGGCAGCTGAGATTTTATTAGTTAGAAGAGTGGCTTGGGTTGGCAAGAACCCCATATCAATCAAAGGAGACTGTATAGTTATTAATTTTAGTAATCCCCAGACTGTCCAAATCCTGGCAGGCCAGTTTTCCCGTTCTTATGCACCGCTTACAGGGATTCAACCACACACCCTGGACTTTTTCTATTCTTGTAATTATCCACCATCCTGGACCCCTTGCACTAGAGCTCCAACATACAGGTTTCAACCCCATCCATCAATAGACCAACCCCCTAGAATCCAGTACAATGTTGCAGTAGCAAACAGATATGGGGCCCTTGAAGAGGTGTATTGACTTATGTTACCATTTGATCTTACTTCTAGCCTTGGGTCTCGGGGGGGGGGGGTAATGGAGAGTTTAAGCCGAAAAATACTGGGATCCAGCTACAGAGTATCTTTGGCATGACTGAAGATGCACCAGGGGAGTTTCAACCTGAATCTCATCAGGGACCTCAAGTTTATGATGGTGTTAGTACAGATGTTTCGAGTAATCCAGCCCATCTTACCCCCGATTTCATAACTCCTAGTATGGTTAGGAATAGCTCCCTAACGGAAGCGGGTGTATCAGACTCCGGGTCTGAGCCAGAGATTATACAAACCCCCAACCCCTCTGGCCATAAAGTATATGAAGGCACTTTGAACTCAGGCCATAAACTGAGGGTTTTGTCTTGGAACATCGCTGATATTAAAAGCAAACTCCAAAATCCTGATTGGGGGCAATTTGTACAAGATTATGATGTGTGTATGTTCCAGGAGACATGGGCAAGAGGGGACATTGCTATGAGGGGATATGTAACTTTAATGTGCTAGCTACTATGGGGGGCAGAGGTAGACCATCGGGGGGTTTAGGTACGTGGGTTGCTTCAAATCTGGACTGTACTGTTGAACAATTGAATACTTCATCTGATGATATTCAGTGCACTGTCCTTACTTTTTCTACCAGGATTAAAATAGCCTTTATTATTATTATTATTCATGCCCTGTAACTTTCGCACAGGAATCCCTGGCCATTGATATGCTAACCACATTTATTGAACTAATACCCCCGAATACTAGGATGGTTATAGGGGGAGATTTTAATTGTCAATTTGAGCCTCTAGCTCCTCCCACTGATTCTTCCCTTACTGATGAGGATTCCTTCTGGTTAATCCCCGAACCGCAAATTCCTCCGGTAAAGGCCTGGACTCCCTTGGTCCTCCAGATCAGTGCAGTAACACTAACTTATGCACTGAGGGCATGTAATGGCCGTACTAAGTCGGATCAACCAGGGAAGCCTACCTTTAATAGACCAGGGCAATCATCCTTGTTGGATTATATTTTAGTGGAAGCAAGCATATGGCACTGGGTTGTTGACTTTGCTGTCTTGCCGAGACACGACAGTGACCATAATGCTTTGGCGCTCGATCTCAAGCTTCCCGATCTTTACAGTCCCTCAATTACCAGTTCTTCCTGTGGCAGCAATTTGACACTAGCTAATAATAGAAGGAGAATTAGATGGGAAACCCTGAAGCAGTCACCGGATAAGGCTGCTGCTCTTTATTCTTTAATTATTACACCTTTAGTGGCGATGGAGGAGGCTGCCCAGACACTCAATTCTCCTAATACCATCGGTCAACTTGCGGCTTTACATGTGGATCTGACCACTAGCCTGACCAACATCTTCAATCCCTTGATGCACTCCAAGGGTAAGAGGAGTCCTAAATCTACTTGGTTTAATAACTCATGCCGAAAGGCAAAGGACGCCCTTATCGATGCTATAAAAACTAAAGATAGATCCCTGATAAAAACAAATAGGACTCTATATAATGATAGTATAAAGTTAGCCAAAAAAAACTGGGAGCTTGAAAGATGGGATGCCATCAAACAGGCACTTTCCATCAGGGATATGAAGGCCTTCTGGACTTTAGTTTGTACAGATAGTCTTACAGAGAACTCACCTATTGAGCCGAACATCGCTGCAGACGTCTGGAAATTTCATTTCCAATCGCTGTATTCCACACATGAAGCCATAGAGTTTGAGGGAATCTTGCCATTTTCAGAAGGGAATTCCCTTGTAGATGTTGAAGGGTTCACCCTGACTGAAGTATTCAGTGCAATTGGGAAGCTTCCCTTGGAAAGGCCCCGGTTTAGATAAGATCCCTGGGGATCTATTTCGAGAACAACCCAATATCTGGGGCCCTTATCTCTGGGTAATATTTAACGCCAT
Source organism: Calotriton arnoldi (assembly GCA_963921515.1). NCBI lineage: Eukaryota > Metazoa > Chordata > Amphibia > Caudata > Salamandridae > Calotriton > Calotriton arnoldi. The sequence continues at coordinate 352,068 of CAWUFW010000935.1, forward strand.
TTTAAATGGCATGAAAATCCCGGATACCTGGTTAGGAGCCTAAATTTTTCCAGTATACAAGAAGGGCTCACCCCTCCTGCCCACTAATTACAGGCCGATCAGCCTGATTGACGTCACTCAGAAGTTGTTTGCCAGGATTGTCCTGGAGCGCCTTCAGTCCTGGGTGGCCGAGCGCGAAATTCTGAGTGCGTACCAGGCCGGATTTCGTAAAAATATTTTCACTATTGACCAAATCTTCAGGCTCCAATTATTATATTGGAAGACGGTGTCAATAGAGGGTGGGAGCCTCTATTTGATTTTCGTTGATCTTAAATCAGCCTTTGATTTGGTATCTCGAGATAAACTGTGGGTGGTTCTTGAGCAAATGGGCATTCCGCCCTGCTTGCTGTCTCTGATTAAGCGTCTGCACACTGGAAATTCTGCCCAGGTGAGATATGGGAAATTCGGGGAATTAACTCCCCGTTTCCCTGTAAATAGAGGTGTAAGACAGGGGTGTGATCTGGCCCCCACATTGTTCTGTCTTTTTATTAACGCTTTGGTGGATCAATTAAATGAGGTAGCTGACAATGATGCCCCAAAGCTGGTCCGTGACAAGGTGCCAGCAATGATGTTTGCGGATGACACTTTGTTATTATCCAAGTCTCCCATGGGCATCCAATGGATTCTTGACAGTTTCTCTCTATTTTGCAAAGACAGGGAGCTGGAGATCAATACATCAAAAACCAAGTATATCGTCTTTAATCCAAGCAAAACATCTTGCCCAAATCCCTCTTTAATTGGTACCCTGTTAGAGAGGGTAGCTGTTTTTGATTACCTCAGTGTTACGCTGTCCGAAACATTTGAATGGGGCCCGCAGCGAGTTAAAGCAGGTTTAAGGCTAGCACAGATGGCTGGGGGAATAGTAAAATCTTTCAGGAACTCATCATATAGACTCCCGGGCCCGCTGGCCGAGATTTATAAAGTTAAAATCAGGAGTGCCATAATGTATGGGGCAGAACTTTGGGGACATCTCCCTGCAGGTGGATTGGCTAAAACTGAGAATAAGTTTATGAGGAAGCTCTTGGGTCTATCGCTAAGTACCCCTCTTTTCCCTCTGCGTATGGATCTTGGGATCAGGCCATAGAAGAGGAGATTGGTCTGCGACCTTTGACCTTCTGGCGTAGACTATGGGCGACCCCCGAACTAATAGTCTACTAGTCTGAACTTAAGGCAATTCTGGGACTCCCAGGGGTGGGAAAACTACCCTGGCTCATATACATAAGAGATATGTGTTTCAGATTAGGCTGGCCAAACCTATGGACCCACCCTGAGGAAGTGTCCCCGACAATATCGAGGCTGGAACTAGTTAAAGCGTACAGAATGCTTAGACTGGCTGAAACTCAGGGGAGCACAAAACTAGGCCGCCTAACTACTGACTTCCTTAATTTTAAAGACCAGTACCTATTTGAGTCTTTCCTTGATGTTGTTCAACCATCTATGTCAAGGAAGTTATATATTCAGTTCAGTTTGGGTTCCCTGCTGGTTCATGCTTTCACAAAGAAATGGTCAAAAGCTACTCCCATTGGATGTCCTGCTTGTAGTAGCCAAGAAGAGTCAGCCATCCATGTTTTTTTCTTTTGTCCTGGCTATAATGCAGCCAGGAGGCATTGGCTCTTACCACTTTGCAGGAACTTGGGGTATAGGCAGTGTTTGGAGGCCTATAGAGTTTTGAGAACTGACACCCATCCTTCGATTGTTTTTGCTGTGTCCCGTTTTCTCAATTCTATGTGGCATAGGCGCCGTAATTTTTTTAATTTCCCCTGCATATGTTAAACGTCCTTTTTGTACTTTCTACTGTTTTAACACTATCAATTCACAAAATTGTTGTTTTAACTTCTTTTTAAATTTTTAACTTTTTTCAAGTCTTGTTATGAAAGTCGATTAATTCATTTGCTTTCTGGTTATATTTTATAATGTCCAGTTGATGTTTTTATTGCTTAGATTCAGTGATGTATGTATTATATTTTCTGCTTTTATGGTCTACAATGACCGAAATAAAGCTTGGAAATGAATGATTATCTATGCTGGCTTTAGGCTGGAAGGGTGTTGTGTTGGACCTGGCCCTTTTTGCAGATTTATCCCCAAACCTTTTGCCTTCCTCTGCCTATTTTTCTGACCATCTTTTTGCTGTTTTTAGGACTCTGGGCACTTTACCACTGCTGACCAGTGCTAAAGTGCATGCACTCTGTGTCTAAAAGGTATTGGGATTTGTTTTCTCTACTACAGCAAAGCCTGTCTCTCCCATAGGTTAGCATTGGATCTGCCCTGTAACATCTTACAAGTGTATCTTCCAATTGGGAGTAGAAAGAAAATTGGAGTTTGCTGTCTCTGGACTCACAATTTAAAAACACATCCTTTAGTAAATTTAGATTTAAATTGCAGGTCTGAAAATGCCACTTTAAAAAAGTTGCAAAGCAAACACAAGGAGATGATGGATGGAGCGCTGAAACTTTTCAGAAACTCACCCCCTGTCACAGATCTGGTTTGAATCCATCATCCTTTGCCTGGACCGGAAACGAGCATCCTGGGACCGGCTTCGGGGTAACACCCCTCATCAGCCAGGCTAGCTTGAATCCAGTGGCAAAGTGAGCAAGGGACCCACGTCTGGGCATACCCTGCCAACATAGGGCGAACAAAGCAAGCACAAGGAGATGATGGATGGAGCGCTGAAACTTTTCAGACACTCACCCAGGAATGGCAGGGTCTTGTGCACTACAAACACCTTTCTTTGAAGTCTCCCTACTTCAATAGCTAAAATGGGTATAAGTACTGGACCTCTGACACCATATACCAGAACATTTCTGGACTGAGGACATGCTTTCATTAAGAAGAGCTGTTGTGCTGCCAGGAGGGACTGCCTCTTTGCTGTGTTGGCCTGCTGTTTTTTCCCTGGGAGTGAGAGGACTGGACTTTACTCTCTAGATCCTGCATCTCTAAAGGTTCTCCAAAGGCTTGTTAGGCTTGCCTTCTGTGTCTGAAGTCTCAGGGATATCAGAGACTTCACCTGCATCTTGCTATCGGCACCTCGGCTCCTCTGCTGTGAGTTCTGCTCTGCCAAGAGGTGACAAATCCAGTCCTAGGCTCATGGAAGTGAGTTTTGTGCTGAAATCAAGAAACCAACACATTGACTCCAAGCGTCATTTTGGAACAGGGGCATCCCCTCGAAATCGATGCATTGCTGCAGCTCGCTGAGTACGTGAGACATCAACCGTGACTTACAACGCAACCCAACTTTGCCCCAGCGCCTCTGAAGAACCGACACTGCGTGAGTTTCGAACACCACCTCACTGAAGTCTGTGATTCACCTTTCTGACTCCGACGCAGTCCTGGCCTTGTGTGGCTTCCAACCAGCACAGCACCTGCAGGATAGCGGTTCGACATTGACGCATCGCGCTCTCGACATCGACGCATCATCTACACCGCATCACCTTCAAGAACTGAGGTCTTGCACCAGCAAATGACGCATCACATCCTCTGCGCAGCACATCATCCCAAAGTGTTCAAGTCTCAACAACCCTGCACTGCCTTAAGAAACCAACGCCTCACCTGCATCAGCGACGCCTCACCTCCTCAGCACCACACATCGTCTTTGATTTTGACGCATCCCCTGCAGACTCAGGTACTGTTACCTGGGTCTGCAGGACTCCCGTATCTGGCCCGTGCTCCATCACTGTCAGACTGAACTTTTGGATTTGTCACTGTCAAGCGCGACCAGATAACCCCAGTTGGTGCTATTGTTTCCTAAGCACTGCATTTTGATTTAATCTTTACAAATTCATATCTTGACTTGTGTATGTTGGACTTTTGTTGTTTTGGTCTTGTTTTACTCAGATAAATATTGGCTATTTTTCTAATCTGGCGTGGAGTACTTTTGTAGTGTTTTCACTGTGTTACTGTGTTACTGTGTTACTGTGTTACTGTGTGTGTGTGTGTGTGTGTAAAGAGTGTGTGTGAGACCTGAGGCTGACAAAGCCCTAGCAGAGGAGAGGAGGATTGAGGCAGAGAGAGCCTTAGACAAGGAAAAACTTGCCATGGAGGCAGCGAAGACTGAGAGAGCCATGGAAGAAAAGAAGATCTTGTGGGCTCTCGAACTGAGTCTAGAGGAACTGGACTTAAAAGCAAAGCAAGTAGAGTCCAGAAGTGGCAGTGAATGTGCCATGTTTAGTACTGAAGAAAATGTCCACATACCCAGAGACATGCGCCTAACTTCAAGGAGGAGAGTGACATACACCAGTGGGTTCAGGCATATGAGGTAGCTCCAGAGTTCAGGTTCCCTGAGGAGGATTGGGGAACTGGCATGTGGAGTCATATTCCTGGTGGTGGAAGGGATACTCTGCTGGCCACAGAAGGGAGTGACGGGGAGCGGTATACCTTCATGGAGGAAGCCCTGATAAGAAAGGATGAAGTCACCCCAGAAGAGTGTGGGTTAAATATCAGGGGCAGTCATATATTGTCTCACCAGGCCTGTGGGATTTTGTGGGGTACTTTTTCAAGGCATTGGATGGTTGGGTGAAGGGTAGTATGGTGAGCACACTTGAGGGGCTGTTCTCATTGATTGCTAGAGAGCATATGTTCAGTCACTGTTTTCCAGAGCTACGCCAATACCTGGTGGAGTGTATGTTCTCTGACACAAGGGAACTTGCAAAGGAGGCAGACCTCTGGGTGAGTGCCGAAGGGTCTCGAAAGTCATTGGGGAGTAATCGTAAAGGGAGTGGCTCAGGTTCCCAACAGAGTGTGGGGGAGGCTTGCAGTAGCCCAGACAGGTCTCAGTGTAGTGGGATGGATAGAGGGTCCCATGCCCATTCTCAGGGTAGGAAGAGAGGTGGGGCGGGCCCAATACCCAGTCCAAGAGCCTGGACAATACCCCAAGGGGACATCAGGGAGAGAGCCTAGTCTGTACCGGGAGACCATCCACTGAGGGGGACCCCATAATGTCAGGAGAACATGGGGGGCGGCTGCCACAAGCGTCCCACCAGCTCAAACCCAGGGGGTGGAATGAGCCACATCACTGTGTTGGCCATGGTGGTACTATCTGCCTACTGGGATGCATCTGTGAGCAAAGTAAGGTTAGGTGCTGCGCAGATGAGGTCCGCAGGTAAGGAGAAGGATGCCTCATGGGTTAGCTTAGAGGGTCCTGAGAGACAGAGGCATCAAACTGGGTTCAGAGAGGCATAGAACTGCAGTGTGCCCCTGCAGTTGCGGACTAGTTCCATGTTCGTTCGCCCTAAGCAGGGAGCCCATCAAGGCATTGATTAGTCTTCCATGGCTTTAGGCTGGAAGGGGTTTGTGTTGGACATGGCCCTTTTTGCAGGGTAATCCTCAACATTTTGCCTTCCTGAACCTATTTTTCTGACCTTTTGTTTGCTGGTTTTACGACTCTGGGCTCTTTAACACTGCTGACCAGTGCTAAAGTGCATGTACACTGTATCTAAAATGTAATGGGGTTTGGGTTCTTCATGATTGTTGGCACATTTGATTTACTAGTAAGCCACTAGTACAGTGCACTGTGTGTGCCAAGGGCCTGTAAAACAAATGCTATTAGTGGGCCTGCGAGAAAAACAACAAGGGAACCCTACTCACTTGGAACCAGGGTACTGAAATGATTATCAAAAACAATGGCTCCTGTGGACTAATGGCAAGAAAATCTCAATAAAATAACGCACTATTGCAATGTAATGGGTTATTGTGATGTCAAAAAGAGAAGGAGTCGAACACACCTTAGATTAGTATTTCATTCATAATTCTTGTTTATATAGTTCTTTGAAGCAAAATTACATTCATGACATTTAACAATCAATTGATTGTAGTGAGTGGTGTCCCAGTGAAAAAAAGGAACCTAAACAAATAAACCTAAATAATTTGTGACATATTCGTGACATATATACACGGTTTCCTATATTTCATGAAAGCGACCATTGAAAGATATATATTATATAAACCACGCTTTTATACAATGATAAGTGCTGGCTTGTAATGATTCGCTTTGAAAAAACTGTTGACGGCGTTTCGACCCTGTGTGCAATGTAGGGTCTCTTCAGGACCTAAGATAGTAGGGACACCTGAAGGAAGGGTTTGCGCAGCCTCGTGTGGAATTTGTGGCACCGTGAGTAAAGTGAAAAGGAAGGATACTCACATGGGACCTGGCCGGGCACCCATGTGAGGGTAGCTGTCGGCTGGCAAAATTTGGTTAGCACAATAGGAGGATTCCGCAGGTATGGAATAGAAGAGCACGGTGAGTGTGCAGATCAAGCACGAGCCGATAGGGTTTTTAAGTAGAAGTAGCAGGCTTCTTCCATGTGTTATGGCTCTTGATAACCAATTAACCAAGTCAGACAGACAGATGCTGTTCTGCTCCACAGATATCCTTGATGCAGGCACGAACATACTGATTCTTGAGTAAGACCCCCCCATTACTTATCAACTGGCGACACAAAGAGGCGCATAGCCGTCTTAAATAATTATCAAGAGCCATAACACATGGAAGAAGCCTGCTACTTCTACTTAAAAACCCTATTGGCTCGTGCTTGATCTGCACACTCACCGTGCTGTTCTATTCCATACCTGCGGAATCCTCCTATTGTGCTAACCGAATTTTGCCAGCCGACAGCTACCCTCACATGGGTGCCCGGCCGGGTCCCATGTGAGTATCCTTCCTTTTCACTTTACTCACGGTGCCACAAATTCCACACGAGGCTGCGCAAACCCTTCCTTCAGGTGTCCCTACTATCTTAGGTCCTTAAGAGACCCTACATTACACACAGGGTCGAAACGCCGTCAACAGTTTTTTCAAAGCGAATCATTACAAGCCAGCACTTATCATTGTATAAAAGCGTGGTTTATATAATATATATCTTTCAATGGTCGCTTTCATGAAATATAGGAAACCTTGTATATATGTCACGAATATGTCACAAATTATTTAGGTTTATTTGTTTAGGTTCCTTTTTTCACTGGGACACCACTCACTACAATCAATTGATTGTTAAATGTCATGAATGTAATTTTGCTTCAAAGAACTATATAAACAAGAATTATGAATGAAATACTAATCTAAGGTGTGTTCGACTCCTTCTCTTTTGACATCACAATAACGCATTACATTGCCATAGTGCGTTATTTTATTGAGATTTTCTTGCCATTAGTCCACAGGAGCCATTGTTTTTGATAATCATTAGTGGGCCTGCAGCACTGCTTGTGCCACCCACATGAGTAGGCCTTCAACCCTACCTCAGGCCTGCCACTACAGAGCCTGTGTGTGCAGTTTTAAACTGCCATTTCGACCTGGCAAGTTCACCTACTTACCACTCCCAAATCTTCACTTTTATTACCTGTAATGCACACCTAAGGTAGTCCCTAGGTAGCCCCATGGGCAGGGTGCAAGATACTTGAAAGATAGGACATGTACTTGTGAGTTTTACATGTCCTGATAGTGAAGAATTGCTAAATTTGTTTTTTACTACAGAAAGACCTATCTCTCCCATAGATTAGCATTGAAGCTGACTTGTAACATCTTACAAGTGTATCTTCCAATTGGAAGTAGATTGAAAATTGAAGTTTGGTGTCTCTGAACTCACAATTTAAAAACACATCTTTTAGCGAAGTTGGTTTTGAAATCGCAGGTCTGAAAATGCCACTTTTAGAAAGTTGCCATTTTCTTACTTTAAACATTATGTGCCTCTGTCTGACCATAGAATACACATCTGGGTTGGACGACAGCTGGGCTTTGTGAATTCACTCTAGACAATCACACACAAAGGGAGCTGAGGTGTACCTGGCATATCCTTATGGCTCATCACCAGGCTGATGACCCTTCATGAGCTAGAGTGGTGGGAGTAGCCGACACTTGCCTCTTAATGGGGCCGTGCATGTCCCCACACAAAGAGATCATTACTCCCCTTTCTTTGAGGTTTCCCTATTACAAAGGCTAAAATGGGTATATGTGATGGACCTCTGACACCATAGATTGACTGGACTGAGGAAAGATTGCCAGGAAGAAGAGCTGTTGTGCTGCCAGAAGGGACAGTCACTTTGCTGCTTGCTGTGCTGTGTTGGCCTGCTGTTTCTTGCCTGGGAGTGAGAGGACTGGACTTTACTCTCTACATCCTGCTTTCTAAAATTTCTCCAAGTGCTTGAATGAGCTTGCCTCCTGTTGCTGAAGTCCCAGAAACAGCAAAGACATCTTGCTACCAGCACCTGGGCTCCTCTGCTGAGCGTCCTGCTCTGCCAAGTGGTACCAAATCCAGTCTTCGGCTCTTGGAAGTGATTTTTGTGCTGAAATCAAGAAACCAATGCACCAAATCCGAGCGTCAGTTCGGAACCGCCCCATCCCTGCGAAATTGACGCATGGCCCTGGCTGCAGTGAAGCTGTGGTACCCGCTCACCAAGTATGTGACACATCGACCCTGACTCACAACGCAGCCCTGACTTTGCCCCAGCGCCTCCGAAGAACAGCCACTGCGTGAGTTTTAAACACTGTCTCACTGAAGTCTGTGACACACTGTTCCAACTCAGATGCATTCCCTGTCCTACGTGGCGTCCATCCGCCGCAGAGCTTGCAGCCCAGCGGTTCAACATTGACGCCAAAGAATCAACTTGCCGCACTCTCGACATTGACGCATCATCAACACCACATCGCCTTCAGGAAACGAGGTCTTACACCAGCAACCGATGCATCACCTCCTCTGTGCACTGCATCATCCCCCAGCGTTAAAGTCTCAAGGACCCTGTACCGCCTTAAGGAACCAACACCTCACATGCATCTGCAATACCTCACCTCCTCTGCGCCATTCATCGTCTTTGATTATGACGCCTCCAAGGTACTGTTACTAGGGTCTACGGGACTCCTGTATCCAGCCTGCGCTCCATCACGGTAGGACTGAACTTTTGGATTTGTCCTAGTCAAGCACAACCAAATTGCCCTAGTTGGAGCTATTGTATTCTAAGCACTGCATTTTGATTTAATCTTTGAAAATTCATAAATTCATATCTTGACAAGTGTATGTTGGATTTTTGTCATTTCAGTATTGTTTTACTTAGATTGGTTATTTTTCTAAACTGGTGTGCAGTAATTTTGTGGTATATTCACTGTGTTCGTGTGTGTGCTGTGTGTGGGTTTGTGTTACTATCCTTGTGGGGAATTGGGTGTGATAACACACTCACTCTGTGGGGACTTGATTGCACTGTGGGGACCTGAACCCAGGTCTCCACAAGGCAATGTCTTCTAAATTATAAAAAATGACTCCAGGAACATCTGCATCAATTTTTACAACGTTTTAAAGAATTGCCTTGTGGGGACCTGTGTTTCATCAAGTGTGTTTATATTTCTGTTCAGCTCTGCCCCTGTAGCCAGGAGGTGGTACTGCAGTCCTAAACACACTTTGCATTTAATCACACTTTGCTTACCAGAAACATACACTAGCAGCAGGAAGGACAGACATTTCAAAGGGAAAGTTGCATAAACCTGTGTTTATCCAAATATTTTTCATGCAAATTAACCTTTTCTCTATTTTTTAAATAAAACTTTATTTACATGAAGTTTTTCATGTAGAATTTTTGTGTCTGAATATTGTTAGTTGTTTTTATAAATATTTCTAAAAGCAATTTGGGTCAGTTTCGAATCCCAGAATACTTCACAATTGCTGTTTGATTCTTAAGTGTGATTAAAGAATGATGGTGCACTATGCTGCAATATAATATAAACTGTTTTTGATCATTATTGGCAAATAACTTAAATGCATCAATGCTTATTGCCAGGGCCGGACTGGCCGTAGCAGGCACCGGGCGTTTCCCCGGTGGGCCGCCAGGGTGGGGGACGGTTTTAGGCCCCTGGGGGGGCCGTTTTTGTTACCGGGGACCAGCAATATCGGCCCCCTGTAACAAAATCAACCGAAACCGGCCCTAGGACACAGCTCGGCCACACTCCCCTCCCCCCCCCCCCCAGGGGGGCCAGCCGAGCAGTGTGCCAGGGCCGGTTTCGGTTCCCAGTCCGGCCCTGCTTATTGCTACATTTTAATGCTTGTACCAGGAATTCATACTCTCTATGTTGCTTTGCCTATTAATATGCATTATTTAATATGTTCTTTTAGATGATGGCTAGATGGGAAACAGCTTTTACAACATTGCCTTTACCACAAAGCTCCTACCATTTTTCTTTAAACGGGTGAATTTCCAATACCCTGCTCACAGCTGAACTAGGTGCTGCAACTGGACACACCTTCCTAAAGTTGGAAGACAGAACTGCTGGCACAGTGTGCGACTGACTTTGAAACCAGAAAGAATAGGAGAGGGGCGCCGTTATGGAGGGGTTCTTTTTTCATGGCCTCCAGCTCAGAGCTATTTTTCGCTCTCAACAATTAAAAAGTAAAGTTCTAAGTGTGCAGGAACATCATTTTTGTAATAAATGCGAAATTGTTTTAGTTTAAAGAAAACATTCCTTCTGTCCAAAGTTTGCTTTCAATGCGCCTCACAGTTTTTTTGTCTTTAAACGGTACATTTCCGGTAACCTGGTCACAACCGAATAATGGGCTGCTTGGCTATTAAAACTCATGAAGAGTGTACCAAGCCAGCGCCTCCTTTTTCCTTCCCGTTCAAGGGAGAGGAAGCGCTGTTGGATTATTCTGTCAGAAAATACCAAATTTGTAAAACTATAACAAAAATGGGGGTGAATGGTTCTATCTTGGCTGCCTTTAAACTGCAAAGGAAAATCAGGATAAATAAACTACAGAGGATGTCCGGTATACAGCAAACCCTGGGAAAGCTCCATTTGCTGCGATGATATGTAAAATCTCCCTCCGCCAAAAAACGAATCCGCATAGGAGACAGATTGCTAAAATAATTATAAGGAGAGCAGAACCTACATGGGTAAAAAAGGGAAAGATAAGAAAAATGTAGACAGAGAACGACCTGCCACCAAAAAAAAGGGGGGAACAACAACTGAGATGAATAGGCAAACATGAAAAAGGCAGGAAAAGCAGGACGAAGTAATGAATCATCGAAAGACTAGGAAAATGCAGGTAGAGCAAGAAGTTGTGTTGCAATAGGAAGGCCCCTAGCATGATTTGCAAGCATGCACCCCTGACCTGATATACCCAGGGATGAATGTATGTTTTTCGACGCCAGTGTACACAAAATCAAGTGGGAACTTTTTTTAGTTTGTGACATTGCTATCAAGAGGGAGCCTCTTTGGTCTGTAGGAGCTCTCCATGAAAGACCTCCTTAGGGAGAGTGACTATCCTCAGCTCTCTGGATTGCTTTAGACTCACAGTGGTGTAACAGGCCTATATATCTGTGCCTGCAAGCCTGCAGATTGGCAAAGGGCCAAATGGCTTTTTCGTGATAAAGTTCTACAGAGTCCCATTTAACTGGCACCATTGCTACATTAAACTTCTCTGTGGCATTTGTATGTAATACTGGTGTGTGTGATAGTTTGAGCCAGGAGTGCATAGAACATGTTTGACAGTGGAATCCATCTTGGATTGCCACCAGAGACATGCTGTATAAAATGCAGATGAGTTAACCTGACAGATCAACAATGTGTATTGCTAGCATTTATTTATTCATTATGTTGGGAATGGAGACAGTTTGCTCTTTAAAATGCAGGGATGGGCCCTGTTTATGTCCCTCGTGGTGCTCTTTAAAAACAGCAACTTCACAGGCAAGTGTTTAGAGTTTTGAGAAGCCTGTGGTCTATTTAGAACCAGATCAGCCCTATATCAGGGCTTTTCCTTTTGTTCCTGTGGAGTTGTCACTATCGAAAAGTTGAGTTGTGCACACGTGAAGGCTGTCTGTGCTTTTGTGCCAGTGTCTCAGGTGTTTGGAAGTAGATGGCACCAAGTGCCACCCCTTTTGGCTATGATGACCCATAGACAAAGAAAGTGTCTAGATTGACCTAAGATGGATACACTAATATGCAGATCAGGTCTGATCTGTTCCAAAGAACAGATGAGTGATGCACAATCTCCATCTGGAGTATGAGTGTAAGAAGAGAACTGAAGCATGCATTCCAGGACGTCTTGCTGAAAGTTGAAGCGTTTCCCCACAAAACGCTGGGGGAATTCTTGAAGACCACTGCAGGTGACACCATCAACCAGCTTCCCAGTCATATAAGGTGACATCCTGAGATCTGCTTCTGGAGAAACTGAGGACCTACTTGGATGGGGAGTCACCCTGTTAGATGAGAGACACATTGAAGGTGTCCCTGCCAGAGGAGTCTGCCCAGAGGAGAATCCGGCTCTAGCCCTGTTGCTGCCCAGAAGGAAATGGACTAAGTTAGCCTACCAGCTATGATTGCTCAGTAACGTCTTTGGAAGGAGCACACCTGTAGGACTCTGGGCTTAACCCTGTGCCTCTGTCTATGAGTGTGCATGCCTGGCTGTCTCCCCATATCATTTAGGTGATCCTCTGTCCCCTTCTTAACATTGGAGTGATCTGCGGGGATGCTTGCGGGATCTGCACTGGACCTAGAATGTATGATTTGTACTTCACCAGTTGCAGGTCCTATCTGAGCCCTAGGGATTGCTGCACCGAGAAACACTGACTCACATCCTGCAGTTCTATTCTGGGACTGAACTGCACTTTGCGCTTGCAAGTGCACCTATCATATCTGACCCTCACTGTTGTGCTTGTTAATCTCACAATAGATTCCTGTTAGTGGCTGCAAGAACATGTGAGTGGAGGCTGGACTCTTCATTTGGGCAGTATGTTTGCTGGCCCTGGAAGGTTAAAACCTGCAGTGGCTAACTGGCTCACCTGTGACCATCCTCACTCTACCAAATGACTCCAGGAGGAGGCAGCAATGAGCAGTGATGCCTGACGGGTGCTCTGGATGGCATCGGCTCATGATGCAAATCACTGCACAGGTTCAAAGTAACACGACTTCTGTGTAAGCAGGGGTTCAAGACTAAACATTGCCAGAGGCCATCTTGTGAAATTAAAGTATGGTACATTTATAGAGGCAAAAGTGAAAGCAACATATTCAATAAACTGTATGTGCCACAAATTTTTAACAAAATCCACATAACAGCCAAATAAAGAAGGGTGGAGCTACTATTAGTGCAGCACATGCTATGGTACCAGGGCCCAGTGGTGTGAAATATTAGGGGTCGATTCCGATCTCGGCCGGAAGCGCACCTAACAGTATTCGTCCGGAAAAAATACCAGCCGAACGCGTGTTTCCCGACCGATTCGAACACTCGTCCGAACGAACAAGTACGATGCGCATAACAGCCCAGATTCCGAGCGAACCGTACTCACCCATTTCAGCTCCTGTTCCCCGCCCGAGTCGGATCCGTAAATGCCGATTCGAGTCGCACAGAAGCAAATACACAGCACCTTCCGGCCGGACTAGTACGATGCGCCTTCCGTACGCGCCGAACCCGTCGCTACGTCCGGCACGTTTGAGCATCCGGGAGAGCCGTACATAAGCTCCGATTCGCGCCACAAGAATATCCACGACTACGAGACGAACAAGCCAGCGACGAGTACGAGTCGAAGACACGCGAAACCCGAACGAGACGACCCAAGCATGAATCCCATTGCGCAGGTCCTACCTATACTCTGCATCTATTACTGGGACCAGCACGGACTCGTACGGCGCAGACAGTAAGTCAAACACCAACAACACCAACAAACGACACGTACCCGAAATATGTCACACACACATAGGGATGCACAAATGACGTACACTAGCAACAGCAGAACCATAGGGGTGGGATGGCCATCACCAATGCCATACACACCCACAGGGGATGGATGCCTACCACTACCACCACCCCTACTCAGGGGGCCTGGATGCCTGTCACTACTACCATCCCCACCCTTAGGGGATGGATGCCTGCCACTACCACCACCCCTACTCAGGGGGCCTGGATGCCTGTCACCACTACCATCCCCACCCTTAGGGGGATGGATGCCTTCCACTACCACCACCCCTACTCAGGGGGGCCTGGATACCTGTCACTACTACCATCCCCACCCTTAGGGGGATGGATGCCTGCCACTACCACCACCCCTACTCAGGGGAGCATGGATGCCTGTCACTACTACAATCCCCACCCTTAGGGGGATGGATGCCTGCCACTAACACCACCCCTACTCAGGGGGGCCTGGATGCCTGTCACTACTACCATCCCCACTCATGAGGGGATGGATGCCTGCCACTACCACCACCCCTACTCAGGGGGCCTGGATGCCTGTCACCACTACCATCCCCACCCTTAGGGGATGGATGCCTGCCACTACCACCACCCCTACTCAGGGGGCCTGGATGCCTGTCACCACTACCATCCCCACCCTTAGGGGGATGGATGCCTGCCACTACCACCACCCCTACTCAGGGGGCCTGGATGCCTGTCACCACTACCATCCCCACCCTTAGGGGATGGATGCCTGCCACTACCACCACCCCTACTCAGGGGTGCCTGGATGCCTGTCACCACTACCATCCCCACTCATGGGGGGATGGATGCCTGCCACTACCACCACCCCTACTCAGGGGGGCCTGGATGCCTGTCACTACTACCATCCCCACTCATGGGGGAATGGATGCCTGCCACTACCACCACCCCTACTCAGGGGGGCCTGGATGCCTGTCACTACTACCATCCCCACTCATGGGGGGATGGATGCCTGCCACTACCACCACCCCTACTCAGGTGGGCCTGGATGCCTGTCACCACTACCATCCCCACTCATGGGGGGATGGATGCCTGCCACTACCACCACCCCTACTCTGGGGGGCCTGGATGCCTGTCACCACTACCATCCCCACCCTTAGGGGGATGGATGCCTGCCACTACCACCACCCCTACTCAGGGGGGCCTGGATGCCTGTCACCACTACCATCCCCACTCATGGGGGGATGGATGCCTGCCACTACCACCACCCCTACTCAGGGGGGCCTGGATGCCTGTCACTACTACCATCCCCACTCATGGGGGGATGGAGGACTGCCACTACCACCACCCCTACTCAGGGGGGCCTGGATGCCTGTCACTACTACCATCCCCACCCTTAGGGGGATGGATGACTGCCACTACCACCACCCCTACTCAGGGGGGCCTGGATGCCTGTCACTACTACCATCCCCACTCATGGGGGGCTGGATGCCTGCCACTACCACCACCCCTACTCATAGGACGGGTAATGCATGATACAACCAGCATACTCCCACATAAGGAATGTCTGAAAATTACATCTCCCCCAACACCATGACAATCGTGTGTAGTCTGTGTCAAATGCCTACAACACTGAACATGTCATTGAACATACAATGTGACCCACTATCACATGTGTCACACATAAATGTGTGTGGCCTCCACAATGCAAGCAGACCATGACCACTGTAGCAATGGGGTCTAACACCCTATCATCACAGTGACCAAAAGGTAAGTGTGGGGTCCATAGCTGAAGCGCATTTTGAACAGTGTGGCAATGGGGCCTAAAGCCCCATCACCACTGTGACCAAAAGGTAAGTGTGGGGTCCATAGCTGAAGCACATTTTGAACAGTGTGGCAATGGGGCCTAAAGCCCCATCACCACAGTGACCAAAAGGTAAGTGCAGTCATGGTAAAAGCTGCAAAAGCCAAACTGCATGGATGATTCCTGGTCACACAACAACAAACACATCAGTGGCATAGTAGTGCTTGTGTCCCAGAGCAACATAAATTGGGTGAGGCAAACAGTGCAGTGGCAATGAAACATTGTTTTGGCCATGTGCATACAAACATCACCCATGGGGGCTCACATTGTCAACATTCACAAATAACACAATGACAGAAGTGACTATCATAATGCAGAGCCACATATCTGCACCAATGGACACACAAATGTAGATGTGGAGACTGTAGATGTCAGGTGAACAAATACCATACCATGGCAGCAATGGGACATACAAACCATGATCATTGTACTGACTGATGACCTAGGAGTCCCAGGGACAGCAGGGGAAAGCCACCAAACAACATACAGCCAATGGCACACTCAAGATATGCCAATGTAGTGGTGCAAATGCACAAACAGGCAGACTCACACTGCATATCAAACACAACAGGTGAGGGGGGTGGTGTGCCAGTGTCCCCAGGCAAACACATAACACATGAGGAGGCCTGAATCCCTATTACACAGATGTCAACACAGTGCCACACAAAAGTAACTCATGGATCGGATTCCCCTATGTGGGCAAACAGGCATTGTTAGATGAGAGGGAGCCCAAATTACACATGTCACACAAGCTTGTAGGAACAGCAACTAACACAGCAAGAGACAGACCCACCACAACACTACCCCCAGGGACCCCACATTGTGCTGACACTAGCCTGCATGATAATCCCACTGTGATGACAAAGGTAGATGTCGTTCACACTGTGAACCACAGCCATGTGTCCTGAGCAACAAACTACCATCACACCTACACAAGCACAAATCAATCAGCACGGCCTGCCAGCCAAGGCCAATATGGAGGTAGGGGTCTAGCTGTGCAACAACTCACATTTGCACACACTCCACCACACACCTTGATCTACACCAATGTGCAGCAGTGAAGCTCACATGGACTGGTGACATTGCACATGCACCTATGACAATCCCAGGGGTGGTGGGGGGAACTAAGGTGCAGAAACCCATCACACATGGCCAGTCAACAAGACTTGTGAATGTCTGACACACTGCACAGTACGCGGTACATGGGCATGACGTGAAATCCACCCCAATCAATGGGCTCCCGGCCATAGTCGCACACCAATGAAGAAGCCAAGGTGACCCACAAAGAACACACGTAGACAACTTCCAACATTGCAGCTCTGACCCTGAGGAGTGGCAGCAGTCACACACACGTGTCACAATCACTGAAAGCTAACACAAACTGTAAATTATATGACTTGTGTAACCAACAAGTGCCAAGAGGAATCCTGACTGTGTCCCATCTGCGTTTGCCCACATCCCCAGCCCTGACAACAAAGACAACTAGGGATGACAACCTGATGAACATTAGTTTGCCATGCACCCACATCCCAGAGAAACCAGGTCCAAGATGCTGGATGAACACAGAACAACTCAGCAAGCATCACAAACAGGAACATCCGTAGGGACACAGCCTGTGTAGGAAAAGGAAAGGGAACACGCACAGACATGCTTACACAACACACGACACGGGCCCAGGCAATGTCACGGGATTACACACTGCCATGAGGGCACTCCACTCCTGTGGAAGGTCCGCTGTGTCAAACCTTGTCTGTGCACGACTCAAACATGTCAGCAGAACACTCTGTCAGTGAGTCAACAACTACAACACACTGAAGGCTCTGCTCACATCAGCCTGGGTACGGGAGTGTCACGTCAGTCATCTGCATACACCCAAAACACGTGTCAAGCAAGTTCCACTGTATACACAGATGAGTCCTTCAACATTGATGTGCTAAACTGCATGTCCAGTGGAGATGGGCACACAGTCAGGGAAATAGAAACATTGAACAGTGGTAAGCCCACCAGATGTGCATCAGTGTAAGACAAAGATGTTAATTTACAAATGCAAAACGTACATCCCTGTGTCAAATGCTGAACATTACACCCTCAGACTGCAGCAAAGGATGCTATAGATCCAGACTACATCAGGACAGATATCCCATGGACCACATGGAGTCCATCACAACAACACGTCAGTTTCCTGATCTGAACACGATTACAACTGCAAATGCATGATGATACTCATCTACATCATGTACATCAAAAGAAAAACCACAAGTAAACAAAAAGAGGCTTTATTCAGCAAATGTCAAACTACATTTTTAACTCCAAAAGAAACTAAGGCCAATGGCCAGTCCAAATACACAGTCCCAACAGGGTGATGTGACAACTCGTCAGCCATTGCTTGCCTGCACTGGTACGGACAGGGAACATCCCGCTTGGAGGGGCATACGAGGGGCAGGGCAGGCACCGCAGGGACAGGATCAGGGGATGCTAGAAGGAGGCAGTGAAGGGGTGGTGGGTGCAGGAGTGTCACCGGCAACTGCAGTGGAGGTGTCTGACTCAGGGGGGGCCGGCACCACTGTAGGGCACAAGTCAGATGGGGTGGTTGTGGACGCCACTGCAGTGCATGACTCCAAGGGAGTGGAAGGGGGGGCAGATGAGGTGGGCAGGACAGAGGGGGACCCGGTCTCCACACCAGTGGCACAAACAGGCAGAGCGTCTGGTTTGGGGGTGGAAGAGCAAGTGGCAGGGGGAGGGCCTAAGCAGTTTGGGGATGCAGTATCAGTGTGTGGGGGAACCTGGGGCAGGGTGTGGCGGTGGAACCTGTGGAGTGGTGGCCTGGGGGATGGAGGAGAGAGACTGGGTGGTGGAGCTGCGTGGTGGTGGTGGTGGGGTCTTGCCCTTCCTGGTCCGGGGGACTTCCGAATGGGGTCCTCAGTCTGCCTGCGCCTGGGGAGGGTGTCCAGGGGCGAGGGGCACTCCCCTCTGTGTGGGTGGACTTCCTCTTCCCCGGTATGCTGGATCAGCAGGATCGGAGGGGAAGAGGCCGAGGTCACAGAGGAAGAGCTGCTGTGTAGGTGGGGTTGCAGGTGAGGCAAGGGAAGGGGTCTTGGAGGGAGAGGATTTGGAGGACTGCGGAGTGACTGTGGATGCCTGTGTGTGTGTCTGTTCCCCATCCCCTGTGTGTGTGGTATCAGTCCACTGAGGATGCTTGTGTGCACGTCTTGCCTTTCTTTTGGGTGTGTCTGTGCTGCTCGTGTCTGTGTGTTTGGGTGATTGTGCAGGTGTGCATGTGCTTTGGACAGGTAGGGTGCCAGGAAGTGTGGATGGGGCAGAGGTAGGAGGGGTGAGGGACTGTTGGAGGAGGGACACTGCTGCCGTCAGGGAGGAGTCCATGGACTTATTGCTCCTCTGTAGGGCAGACATACCCGTCGATGCCCTCCATGAACGACACCAGCTGTGTCAACAGAGTGGTGTGTGCATGGAGGACACTCAGCATTGCTGTCTGCCCTACATTGAGCTGCCGAAGTAGGTACACAGACTCCTCACTCAGGGCAGCAGGAGACACAGGGGCAGGGGGTGCGGTGCCTGGCACAAAGGAGACACGCTCCCGGACACGGGAGCCTCCACGGACCTCTGGAATGGGAGCCAATGGGAGGGCGGTGGTGGTGGCGGGACCAGACAGACTAGCTGGGGTTTGGTGGCTGCTGAGACCCGCCTCCACAAGGGAGTCATCCTCCGAGCTGCTGTGGTCCTCAGCTGAGGTGGATGGTGCTGAGGACTCCTCGGTGTGGCTCCCCTCACCCTCCGTGCCACTGGGTCCCTCCGACCACTCGTCGGCTGTTGACCCAGTCTGGCTCTGCAGCTCCTCCTGGTCCGTAGAGCTGTCCCCTCCTGTGGCCGTGGATGTATCTGCAAACAATCAGGGAAACAGACAAACATCAGTCACCTACACTGACCGCACACACCACAGTAAGTACAGCACATTACAGAGCAAGCCCTGGCATCCTTAGTTGAACATTGCCAAAAGTCCTCACCCAGATTCTGAGAAGCCAATTGTCAGTCTGATGGTCAACCATGGAACTCACACCCCTCCTGCCCTTGCACCCATCTGTCTGGTGCCTGTCTGATGGTAATACCCCAGTGTGGACACATGCACCACCTACACAGTTGTTGGACATTGCAGAGAACACAGTGAAGTATGTGAACATGCACACATCACATCTCTTGCCACTGAGTCAGTGCAGGTGTCCAGATAAAGGGATGGCCAGAGTCTAAATAGAAATGCATGTGATGCATACCAGCACCAGACACCATGATGCACCCATGTCCGGATAGTCCATGCCACAATGGGGTGCATGTTGCACATGTCACTCCCCTGCAGGATCACTCTTAGGAAGTTTAATGCCATGACACAGGCATGCGTGCAAAGTCATACATCACTGTCTCCAGTCACATGGCCATGGCAGCCAGCCAACAACAGTCTGCACTGTTTCACAATCCTAGGACATGGGGAATGCAAGTAATGTAAGTGACAAGTGCACATGTCCATCCCCCACAAACCACATCATCTGTTCTTGTATTTGTCCAAGTCATACCAATTGGACATATGGGAGACATGAAACACAACTCTCAGAACCTGAGCACCTCACAGTGTGCTGTGAATGAAAAACAGCTGCCTGAAAGTCACAGTCGCATACACCTGTGTGCACAATCAAGTGATCAAACACCTATAAGTCACAGAAGTATCGTCTCTCATGGTCACATCTCAGATGGCATGCTGAGCCCTAACCGATAAACATACCAGTAGTCCTGACAACGAAGCCACAGCACAATGACACAGAGGCAGGCACCTGAGGGAACATGTCACTGAGCACAACATGTCAGCTGATACACGGGAGTGGGAGTACAGAGTGAATTGTATGCCCTGGAGTAGGCATGACTGTCCAGCTCCACCTGTAAGAGGGATGAGCCCTGGACAGTAGGCAGGTGGCTAAGCATGTGTGACACACTTGACATACATACTCCTGAGGCCCAAACATTGTTCCCACCCGCAGCATGGGGGTGTGCCAAATACCCCAGGGACATGTGGTGATTCAGATCAGCAAGTGGACCACATATCAAAGTTACACCCAGATTACATTTCACGACTTAGGCATTGTGTGAGCAATCGAACCACCCATGAAGCCCACCACAAAGTCACAGGAACAAAAGCTGGCCCCCACCTTGAGCAAAGCAAAATGCAAGGACCCTGTACCCAAGTGACACAATTTCCTGACCGTAAGGACCACACCTGCGTATCAGATGAGGAGTGGACATGTCACAATTGAGGGACATGGGTCCTGGACCACAAGACTGTTGTACTGTGGAAGTTTAACCAGGCCAGAGGAGGGCACATAGCATGTCAGACAGAGTTCAAAGTGCAGTCATGAACTCACCCGCTCCTTGCTGCTGTCTGTCCTTCAGCTCCCCATCCAGGTCAGGGAAGACCACCGCCAGGATCCGGAGCATGTGGGGGGGTCAGGGTCCGGTGTCCGCCCCTCCTGCGAGGAGGCGACAGCTTCAGCTGGACCCTTGCGATCCTCCGGGTCCAGCCACGAAGGTCCTGCCACCTCTTCTGGCAGTTGCAGATCCGGCGCTTGTAGACCCCCACGGATCTTACTGCCCGGGCGATGGTCAGCCAGATTTCCTGCTTCTGGTGGGCATCAACCTGCGAGGATGACAAAGTGAAAAGGCCATTACTACACATGCAACATATCCGTGCATCACACAGTCGGATATACATGTCTCAATCACAGGGGCATATGATGTACACAGGCAGTGCAATGATGGCTATGAACAGTTTGCCAGCAGTTACTACATGGTATCATTGCATGGGAAGTAAACCTTGTTGGAATGCACTATTACTGCACTGTACCTGTTCAGCGCATGTGACTACACACTTTGGGGGGTGAGAACTACTCAGTGAGCATGCTAGCCAGTGGTGTGCACACTGTAAGTCTTGCTAGTCAGACAACATGCACAATTAGTAAGGCAGTGGACAGCACACTCACCTGCTCCCCTGGTGTCCCATACAGCTTGCTGTACTGTGGAAGGAGGTTGTCCAGCAGGGCCTGGTTCTCCTCAAGGCTGAAGGCTGGGGGTCTCTCCACAGTACGTGCCATTGCAGTAGCCAGAGGATGCAGAGACAGCAGCAGTGTTGGTGGCAGATGTTGTCCTGGAGCATGTAGTGCAGGCAAGTGAGCCCTCAGGGGAACAGCCAGTATTATATGTGTGCTGCAGAGGCAGATACTGTCCCATGTGTCCAAAGTGATAGGTCCAAGTCGTTTGCATCTTCTGAATCTGACCAATCCATGGAATAGCAGCACTAATACACGCCCACAGCATCCTTCAAAACTTCAACTTCATGACACCCATGAATTTGCAACATTGTTGTGGCTGGCCAACTGAATTCACTGCATCAGACTCGGTGAAGCTTCGAAAACGCGTCCGTTGCCATGCCAGGCCCCAGCCAATGCATGCGCACCGTTCGGTCCATTGCTGTACAACGCATATTCCGGGATACAACGCGTACCCGCTCACAACAGATGCAATGGGCCGTGCGGGCACACCGCTCGTTCCATTGCTGTACAACGCATACCCGCTCACAACAGATGCAATGGGCCGTGCGGGCACACCGCTCGGTCCATTGCTTTACAACGCGTACCCGCTCACAACAGATGCAATGGGCCGTGCGGGCACACCGATCGGTCCTTTGCTGTACAACGCATACCCGCTCACAACAGATGGAATGGGCCATGTGGGCACACCACTCGGTCCATTGCTGTACAACGCGTATTCCGGGATACAACGCGTACCCGCTCACAACAGATGCAATGGGCCGTGCGGGCACACCGCTCGGTCCATTGCTGTACAACGCGTACCCGCTCACAACAGATGCAATGGGCCGTGCGGGCACACCGCTCGGTCCATTGCTGTACAATGCGTACCCGCTCACAACAGATGCAATGGGCCGTGCGGGCACACTGATCGGTCCATTGCTGTACAACGCGTACCCGCTCACAACAGATGCAATGGGCCGTGCAGGCACACCGATCGGTCCATTGCTGTACAACGCGTACCCACTCACAACAGATGCAATGGGCCGTGCGGGCACACCGATTGGTCCATTGCTGTACAACGCATATTCCGGGATACAACGCGTACCCGCTCACAACAGATGCAATGGCCGTGCGGGCACACCGATCGGTCCATTGCTGTACAACATGTACCCGCTCACAACAGATGCAATGGGCCGTGTGGGCACACCGCTCGGTCCATTGCTGTACAACGCGTACCCGCTCACAACAGATGCAATGGGCCGTGCGGGCACACCGATCGGTCCATTGCTGTACAACGCGTACCCGCTCACAACAGATGCAATGGGCCGTGCGGGCACACCGCTCGTTCCATTGCTGTACAACGCATACCCGCTCACAACAGATGCAATGGGCCGTGCGGGCACACCGCTCGGTCCATTGCTTTACAACGCGTACCCGCTCACAACAGATGCAATGGGCCGTGCGGGCACACCGATCGGTCCTTTGCTGTACAACGCGTACCCGCTCACAACAGATGCAATGGGCCGTGCGGGCACACCGCTCGGTCCATTGCTGTACAACGCGTACCCGCTCACAACAGATGCAATGGGCCGTGCGGGCACACCGCTCGGTCCATTGCTGTACAATGCGTACCCGCTCACAACAGATGCAATGGGCCGTGCGGGCACACTGATCGGTCCATTGCTGTACAACGCGTACCCGCTCACAACAGATGCAATGGGCCGTGCGGGCACACCGATCGGTCCATTGCTGTACAACGCGTACCCACTCACAACAGATGCAATGGGCCGTGCGGGCACACCGATTGGTCCATTGCTGTACAACGCATATTCCGGGATACAACGCGTACCCGCTCACAACAGATGCAATGGCCGTGCGGGCACACCGATCGGTCCATTGCTGTACAACATGTACCCGCTCACAACAGATGCAATGGGCCGTGTGGGCACACCGCTCGGTCCATTGCTGTACAACGCGTACCCGCTCACAACAGATGCAATGGGCCGTGCGGGCACACCGATCGGTCCATTGCTGTACAACGCGTACCCGCTCACAACAGATGCAATGGGCCGTGCGGGCACACCGATCGGTCCATTGCTGTACAACGTGTACCCGCTCACAACAGATGCAATGGGCCGTGTGGGCACACCGATCGGTCCATTGCTGTACAACGCGTACCCGCTCACAACAGATGCAATGGGCCGTGCGGGCACACCGATCGGTCCATTGCTGTACAACGCGTATTCCGGGATACAACGCGTACCCGCTCACAACAGATGCAATGGGCCGTGCAGGCACACGCTCGGTCCATTGCTGTACAACGCGTATTCCGGGATACAACGCGTACCCGCTCACAACAGATGCAATGGGCCGTGCGGGCACACCGATCGGTCCATTGCTGTACAACGCATCCCTGTACAGGTCACACGCATATGTCACCATGCTTGTCACTGGTGAACCTATGCCTGCCACATATACTTTCCAGGGACTCAGGGGCACGCCTACAACACCACACCCAGTCCACACTGTATCTAAGGCATGTAAGGCTGCATTACCTTTTCTGTGTATGGGGGTAAACATGTGGTTTTTGGGGTGGCACTTGGGAGCAGCCACACCCAGGCTGTGCACGTGTTCATGGGGACAGGATCCTTTGTGTGTTGTGCACCTGACCGCTGTGATGTGCAACTGTTCAGTTTGGAGCATGTGGCATGGTCACATTTCCAGGTTGTGTATGTGTATGACATGTTACATACCCCCAGGCTCACATGTGGGAAGGCATGTACGTCACAGGGTGACCCATTGCCACAATAGTGATGGCCCTCCACAGTCTGTGTGCATGTTGTGTTTCCGATGTCTCTGACTCCATGTGCACAATGGGAGACAGTCTCCACATCCACGTTGTTTGTGCATGGACTTTGATGTTGTGTGTGTGTCACAGACGTCCATGTCTGTCCTGCAGAGGCAACAGGGGCCACTACCTGTGGGACCCATGTTTGTTTTTCTGACGTGTACATGATACGCCATGTCATGCCAGTGTCCATGTGGCAAGACAGGGTCCCTGGGAATCTACCTGTCAATGAGCTGTGATGCCTGTGGCGCATCTGTCCAGACATGTCACTGTGGTGTGTGTGGAACGTGACAGCAGTAAATGGGTACCGTGACACAGCCTAATGGTTTCCCATAGCACACCCTGGAACCTGTTGTCAACACATGTTGAACAGAGATGCTAGATGATGTCCATGTAGGTGCCATATATGTCCAAACAGAACGGCACACACATCAAGTACTTGTGTCTCGTAATGAAGTATCATGTGAATTTGAGTATGGTGGACGACACATATGTGGGGTGACTGACAATCTTGCTTTCTTCACGTATGCACTGCAGGGCTCCAGCTGTCCATAGACCATTCCCTGACCTGGCAACGATGGTGGAACGTGACAGCATCCGACAGTACCGCTTCACCAGGCAGCTGATTGAGGATTTGGCAGTGCGCTTGGCCCCACATTTGCAACCTGGCCGGCTGTACCCTACAGCGCTGACCCCCAAGGTGAAGGTGATGGCAGCCCTACACTTCTTTGCCACCGGTACCTTTCAACACACACTGGCGACTGCTGGTGGGATGTCACAGACTATGTTCAGCCGTGTGCTATGCGATGTTTTGGGGGCAATGTTGAGATGCCTGAACCAGTACATCTATTTCCCAACACGTCAAAAACTCACTGACGTCAAGAGTGACTTCTATGCCCTGGGGAGGATGCCACATGTCATTGGCTCCATTGATGGGACACATGTGGCTTTGGTACCACCACAGGCACATGAGCAGGCATACCGGAACCGTAAACATTACCATTCGATTAATGCTCTGGTGGTATGTCTTGCAGATATGACCATCACACATGTGTGTGCCCGTTTCCCCGGTTCGGCACACGATGCCTACGTGATGAGGAGTAGTCGCATCCCGAGGATGATGTCACAGATGCAGAACCAGCGTGCCTTGCTTGTCGGTGTGTACTGACTTTATACAATTGTGTGTGTTCTGCGATGTTGTATTCCGCCCACTTTTCAAACTCAGCTAATGTGCAATTGTCTGTCTGTAGGTGACTCCGGATACCCCAACATGCCGTGGTTGCTGACACCCCTCAGGAACCCTGTGACACCAGCCCAGATGCGCTACAATGAGGCACATGGTCGGACCAGGAGAGTGATCGAGCGGACCTTTGGTCTCCTGAAGAGCCGCTTCAGCTGCCTGGACAAGACAGGAGGGGCCCTCCCATATGCCCCAGCAAAGGTGTGCAAGATTGTCATCGTCTGCTGCATGCTACACAACCTGGCAGTGCGGAAGGAGTTGCCTCTCATCCTGGATGACGATGACCAACGTCCGCCACCTGTGGAGGATCCTGGCCTGGGCCACGATGCCAGTGATGATGATGATGATGGTGATGTCCGCACACAGCTCATCACCAACTTCTTCAGCTGAATGTGAGTATCCAGAGAGTTGTCATGTTAATGATTTGAGTTTGCATGATATGTGTGGGTGGTGCTCTGGTGCTGTTTGAGTGTGGCCATGTGCTACTTGACTAGATGCGTGTAGCGATGTGTCCTTGCAGGTAGTCTGTACTGCCCAACAGTGTTGACATGCTAACTTGGGTTTGTGTATTTATCTTGTGACATGTATTGGGCATGAGTATTGCAGTTCTGTGCTGTTCTTCAGTGGTTTTGACTGTGTGTCATGTCTGTCCTTCACAGGGTGCTTACAGAGTTGTTTGGTCAACTTGGATCCCCCGACTCCATGATTCAGCTTTCAGGGTGGCAGCAGTCGTTTCCCTACAGGTGATGTGCCACACACCCTGGACTTTCTATCTTCTGCACTTTTTGACTTTGTGGCCACATCCACATGGGATTACCTTGCATTTGTAGTGGAAACAACATGTTGCAAATGTGTAATAAACCTGTGCTTCACTTTGGGATGTGCGTTGTCTGTGGTCACACATCTGACTGACATTTGCTTACTGCACCTGTGGGCTAGTTGACACAGACTCTGAATAGGTGTGGTGTCTGTGCATTCCACTGTATTTCCTGCCAACATCAGTGTAGGCAATGAGTCTGATGGCCCTGGTGTTTATGTGTTGTGTAGCCCTAGTGGTGTGTCTCCCTCATATGTGCCACGTCGCCATGACTCACATGACGGTGTTGGACTTGATGTAGCAGTTAGCATGCACAGTGTCATTTATCAGATCACCATCTCCATGACAGAAACCACGTTGGAATCACAACAGAGGCAAGTATGGTGTATTAGTGAGTTTATTTACATGTGTGAGGATAGTGCACAGGATGGTGGGTGCTGTACATTGGTATTGGAATCCAAAGTTCCCATGTGAGTTGGAAGTCTTGGTAGCAGAAATGTCCTGAGTAAAGTCCACAGTCATCTGATACATTGGGCCAACTTAAGCTCCCTGTGAGAAGTTGGCCTGGTATATGCTGTTCACTAGTTAAAGTGGACACCTTGCACCAGTACAATTCGACTCTTATGGTAGGTAGGTTTAAGACAACCTTTATAGAAAGCTATCCTAGTGGTAGCTGTGGAGAGCAGCCTTCAGGCTAAGTCTTGGAGGAATGTAAAGCAGCTTGTTTTACCACACAATCTCTTGAATCACCAAATGAAAAGACACCACACAGGTATATATATCAAATATATATGTATTTATTACTAAACAACTCTCTACTAATCTCTGGTGAGATTAGAAGATAGGAACATATGCACAAATCAACGTTTCACAATAAATTAAGCACAAATATTACTGGGGCCCTAGGGGCGTACCAGACCATATACTAAAAAAGAGACTTAAGAACAACGACTAGCAAAGGGACAAGGCCTGGGGCCTTCAGAAGTGCTGGGGCCTCACGAAACCACCCAAGGCAGGTAAGTAAAGGACCCACGGGGGACGCGTGCAGTGCGTGAACACAGGCGCGGATCGCCGTAGACTTCAATGGGGCAAGTCGCGGTTGGAAATTGAGAGTTTAAGGGCACTTCGGGAGTAGCTACCAGCAAGTCACTTACAGGGTAAGTAGTTCTAGGGCCAACACCCACAGGAGCACCGTAGTGCTGGAGTTACCTTACCCAGGGAAGCCGGGTGCATAGGTGTCCTTTGGTGTCGGGTCGCGGCGTCGTTTTCAATGGGAGCCAATGAAGACTTGCTGCTTGTGAAGACAGAAGAAGTGTCCGGTGGAATCCAAGCCTGGATTCAGAAGAATGAAGACCTGAAAGCAGAGGGGACAGTGTTCAAAGTTACTGGGCAGTGACCCGGGGCAAGGAAGATGAATGCCCACCGTTGTCGACAGATTCAGGTCGTTCACGGGTGTCTTGACTCTTTGACCATGAGGTCCAGGAGGCGTCAATGATGACCAGGAGCTGGATTCAGCGTGTCCCACAAAGTCTGCAGCTGACTGCAGTGGCGGCGACCCGATTAGAGCCAATAAGCCTTGGTAGCAGCAAGTCTCGTGGAAAGGTTAAAAAGACAATGGTGCAGACCAGCAAGATCTGGGGAACTCACCCAGTAAGGGTAGGTCAGGGCAGGCCTGGAGCAACCAGGGGAGCCCTTTGGTTCTCTAGAAAAGTCTTCAGAGGACCCACAAGCTGGCTGGCAAGGGATCGCAAAGACGCCTCGGGAGGATTCCTTCAACAGGGGCCCATGGTCACTCGGGACGGGATAGACGTCTGATCTTCGGAGGGATTCCTGCTAGAGGCTGGGACCACACGTGGTCCAAAGCACAGGTTCGTAGATTGTTGTGAAGGGGTTGCACTTGACAATAGTGCACGGTACCCAGGGACTGCGGTTCCTCGTCACTCGTGGGGTCCACTTGCCTCAGCTGCACTGGGGACTCACGATGGCCTGGAAAAAGTCAGGAAATCCTTGTCTTGGGCTGCAGGGACCTCGGGCTCCGGCGGGAGCGGTGTAGTTTGCGACTGTTTCAGTTTTTGATGCCTGCCAAGCAGGGGAGTCACTCCTTGACTCCAAGGGAGAGGTGTGGTGCAGCGGCTAGGGCAGCTGACTTTGGAGCACAGGGTTCACAGTTCGATCCCCGGCTCCGGCGGCAGCTAAGCTCAGCACCATGTGACTCTGGGCAATAGCTCACTTAATTTCCACTACGGCCCCCAGCGCCTTGAGACCCGTAAGGTTGAGTAGCTGTGCTATATAAAAACTGACTTACAAGGGAGATTCTTCAGTCTTCCAGAGGTAGTGGAACGTCGAAGGTCCGGGATTCTTCAGTAGAGAGTCGTCCAGGGAGATCTAGTTTGCAAGTTCAAGGGTTCCCTACCTTATACTAAAAAGGAAGGGAGGGACTAGCTCTAAGACCCCACCTATGGGAGGGTCAGGGGAGTGGGTGGCTACAGCCACTTCCCTTTGTCCAGTTTCGCGCCAGAGCAGGGGCAGGTACCCCTGAGCCGGTTTGAACTGGTGTATGCACAGAGGAGCCTTCTGCTCCCCCAGTGCAGGACTTCAAAGCACTCTAGGAGTGCACCCACCCAGCCCCAATACACTAAACCCTGTCTGGGAGGTGGTCACACCTCCCTGGGACAGGATACCTATTGTTGGGCTTCCTCCACTGCGAGTTTCGGTCATCAGCAGGAGGGCAGCCCAGTGTCTGTGACTGGTGGCATCCATTTTGTGATGCCAGGGCTCTTCAGGATTCTACTGCGTTTCCACAATAGGTACATGTCTATCCCGCTAGAAGGGTGGAATGCTACCCCCCCCGCCAGTTCTGGCGGGGGGGTAGTATTCCAAGATGTTTGACACCAAACACAACATGTTTCCGTGCAGCCATCCCAAAGTTAGCATACGCGGGGTTATAATGCGCTTAAGAGTATATGGTCAGGCTGCACTACAAACAGCATCAGAGAAGGGTCTCCGAATGCTGCAGAGGGGCTCTGCTCATGCAGGGGCACCCTCTCACATAGGAACCAAGCACTCTGCCTTCAGGATTGATAAGGCCTGCCATAGGAGTGACTTATAGGTTTATATGTGTGTATCTATGTAGTGATATAGGTAGCCTGTATCACAGTAAGGGGTGCATGCACCACCTTACCCCGGCTGCAGTAGCAGACCTGTGGTGTCAGATTTAGTCTGCTTCCCAGGGGTGGCATAATACATGCGTCAGGCCCTGGTAGGCCTGTGAAGTACCTATGCCCTTGGTACCTAAGGTACCATATACTAGGGACTCATAAGGTAGCACAGTATCCAATCATTAGTGAACCTAGAGTGCACTCCAAGTCGTTTAGAGAGAACAGAGAGGCTGGGGCCCTGATTGGCAGGGTCCCAGCCTGACTATAGCCAGAAACCAGTGTAAACATCAGAAAAAAGTGGAGGCAACATAAGAGGCAGATCCTACTCTCCTACACAACCCCCCCCCAAACGCAGGGACACTAAACTAACCTTGACCAGTTGAGTCTTCGTGCTCTAAGTGGAAATACCTTGAGAGTCCATCTGCATTGGCATGTTGGGTCCCAGGCCTATGTTCCACTGTATAGTCCATCCCCTGTAGGGAAATGGACCACCTCAAAAGTTTTGGTTTTTCACCTTTCACATGCTAAAGCCATAGGAGGGGCTTGTGGTCAGTCTGAACTATGAAGTGAGTGCCAAACAAATATGGCCTCAGCTTCTTCAGGGCCCACACCACAGCAAAGGCCTCCCTCTCTATAGCTGACCAACGTTTCTCTCTAGGGGTCAGCCTTCTGCTAATAAAAGCTACTGGCTGGTCTTGACCTTCATCATTCAGTTGAGACAGTACAGCTCCCACACCCAGCTCAGAAGCATCTGTTTGGACAATGAACTTTTTGGTGTAGTCTGGACTCTGTAAAATGGGGGCATTGCACATGGCCTGCTTTAGGTCTTCAAATGCCTTCTGACAGCTAGCTGTCCACTGAACCTTCTTTGGCATTTTCTTTGAGGTCAGATCATTCAAGGGGGTCACTATAGATCCATATCCCTTCACAAACCTCCTATAGTACCCAGTCAGGCCTAAGAAGGCTCTCGCATGTGTCTGGGTGGTAGGAGCAACCCATTCCATTATGGTTTGGATTTTACTCTGTAAAGGCTGAACCTGGCCTCCACCCACAAGGTGGCCCAGGTACACATCCTGACTCTGCCCTATCTGGCACTTAGTCGCCTTGATAGTGAGGCCTGCTTTCTGCAGAGCCTCCAAAACACTTCTGAGGTGGACCAGGTGATCCTGCCAGGAGGAACTAAAGACAGCAATATCATCTAGATAAGCTGAGCAATAAGTTTCCATCCCTGCCAGAACTTTATTCACCAACCTCTGAAAAGTGGCAGGTGCATTTTTCAATCCAAAGGGCATCACCACAAAGTGGTAGTGTCCACCAGGGGTCGAAAATGCTGTTTTGGCTTTTGCATCATCAGCTAACCTGATCTGCCAGTAGCCAGCTGTTAGGTCAAATGTACTTAGATACTTGGCTGAGGCCAAAGTATCAATCCGCTCATCTGCCCTTGGTATGGGATAGGCATCAGTCCTGGTGACTGCATTGAGGCCTCTGTAGTCTACAGGATGCCCAAACAGAAGCTCAAATGGGCTGTAACCAACCCCCTTCTGTGGAACCTCTCTGTATGCAAACAACAGGCAGGGAAGAAGAAGGTCCCATTTCCGCCTAATCTTCTCTGGGAGTCCTTTAATCATTCCCTTCAGGGTTTTGTTGAAACGTTCAACCAACCCATTGCATTGTGGGTGATAGGGGTGGTGAACTTATAAGTTACACCACACTCCTTCCACATTGCCTTCAGATATCCTGACATGAATTTTGTACCTCTGTCAGAGATGACCTCCTTTGGGAAACCCACTCTGGAGAAAACTCCAATGAGGGCTCTTGCCACCACAGGGGCTGTGGTGGTCCTCAGCGGAATTGCCTCTGGGTACCTGGTGGCATGATCCACTACCACCAGGATAAATCTGTGCCCAGATGCAGTTTGAGGGTCAAGGGGACCAACAATGTCAATCCCTACCCTTTCAAAGGGTACCCCCACCACAGGTAGTGGTATCAGGGGGCCTTTGTGGTGCCACCTGCCTTGCCACTGGCTTGGCATGTGACACAGGAGCGACAAAACTCCTTTGTGTCCTCTGACATATGTGGCCAATGAAAATGTGGAACAAGCCTGTCCCAGGTCTTGTTTTGGCCCAAGTGACCTGCTAAAGGGATGTCATGTGCTAGGGTCAAGAGGAACACCCTAAACTTCTGAGGTATTACCAACCTCCTGGTGGCTCCAGGGGCTGGATCTATACCCTCAGAATATAGGAGTCCCTCATCCCAATAAACTTTATGGGACCCACTAGCACTCCCAGCAGCCTCAGCAGCAGCCTGCTGTCTGAGGGGTTCAAGAGAGGGGCAGCACTGTTGCTCCTTACTCAGATCTTCCCTAGAAGGGCCCCCTGCCCCCAAGAACTCAACCTGATCAGGCTCAAGTCCCTCTGGGGCAGTTCCTTCTTCAGGATCTGCTCCTCCTCCCTCAAGAGGGGAATCAATGATCTGGGACAGAGGGGAAGGCACTGCCTTAACCATACTGCTCCTCTTCTTGGGAAGCATCTGGTCCATTGTTTCAGGATCCAGAGCTGGTTCAGTGTCATGCATTTTGGCCTGTGACCTGGTCACAGCAAATACCTCTGCAGGGAGGCCTAACATCTTAGCATGAGTCCATAACTCTACTTCAGACCAGGCTGAAGTTTCTAGATCATTGCCCAATAGACATTCTACAGGGAGGTCTGCACTGACTACAACCTTCTTGAGGCCAGTTACCCCTCCCCAGGAGAAATTCACAACTGCCAGACTATGGTTGGTCCTGACATTGCTTGCATTGGTCACCTGGTACATTTCGCCCAGGATGATCTGTCCAGGGTCCACAAGATCCTCTGCCACCATGGTGACACTAGCACCTGTGTCCCTAAATGCCAAAGCCTGTTTGCCATTTATTACAGGCTGCTGTTTGTATTTGCCCAGATTACTGGGGCTCACAAGGAAGGACATGTCCATGTCTCCATCACAAATCAGCATTGCCTGAGTGGGTACTCTGACTAGGCCAGAGTCCACTTCAGAACCCAGGGTCAACCCTACTACACCCTTATTCTGAGTACCACCTCCACCATTAGCTGAACTAGGGGAACAGTTGCCTTAGGGGCTGGAGTGGTGGTGGTTTGGTCTTTGGACTTGTTACAATCAGAAGTCCAGTGCCCTCTCTGTTTATAGAATTTGCACCAGGGCTTCTTTTGGCCTTTTCCCTTGTTGGATTGTGACTCCCCAACAGATGCAGATTTTTGGGGCCCTTGTGAAGACTTCTGGTCTTTTGACTTATCCCCACTTTTCTCAGCGCCCTTAGAATCCTGCTTCTTTGTGTCACCCCCTTGGTTCTGGGTTTTCTGCCTCACCCTGGTTCTGACCCACTTGTCTGCCTTCTTTCCCAATTCTTGGGGAGAGGTCAGATCTGAGTCCACCAGGTATTGATGTAACAACTGGTCTGGCAATTATTAAGGATCTGTTCTCTCATCATTAGATTATACAACCCCTTGAAATCAGTAACCCTACTGCCAACCAGCCAACCCTCCAGAGCCTTGGTTGCACAATCTACAAAGTCAGTCCAGTCCTGAGTCTGTGCCTTCTGGGTGTCTCTGAACTTCAACCTGTACTGCTCAGTGGTTAAGCTAAACCCATCTATCAGTGCACTCTTCAGGACTTCATAGTCATCAGCATCCTCTTCCCTAACAGTGAGGAGCTTGTCTCTACCTTTATCTGAAAAGGAGAGCCACAAGATTGCTGCCCACTGCTTTTGGGGGACCTGTTGTACTCTACAGGCCCTTTCCATAGCAGTTACCCACTTATGGATATCATCCCCACTCTGGTAGGGAGGAACAACCTTGCTCAGGTTCCTGTGGTCTGGAATATACTCTCTGCCTCTAGGGACACTGTTGCTGCCACCAGGGGGTTCTAACCCCTCTTTTCTAGAAGCTCTCTGGAGCTCCAGGGCTTCCTTATCTAATGCCAACTGCTTGGTTTTGAGGGCAAATCTTGCTTCCTCATACTGCAGCAGTTTGTACATTCTGTCAGAGGAGGTCTCTCTTCTTGGGTAGTAGGAGTTCCTCTGGTAGACAGATTCTCTGCCAGAGTGATAGGAGTGTTCAGATTCCCTAGAAAGGGACCTAGGCCTCTCCTCCACTATGTCAGTTCTCTTAGGGAGAATTCCTCTGTCCTGTTCAGACCCCTTGGGACCTGGCCCTACAATCACAGAGTCTTGGTCATCCTGACGTTCATCATCTGACCCAGACACTGTAATTGACCCACTCACTGATTCAGACCCATTAGCTCCTAGAGCTAATCTAAGATCATCTGCTGTCAGCAGATCTATCAGGTGTAGTGTGGAGGGACTCTGTCCTAGCTTCAGGTGCCTTGCAGCACACATGGCTCTCAAGTCAGAGAAAGCCATGTCCTTATACTGAGGCTGAGTGGATCCACTGGGTCCACCCTTCAAGGACATTCTAGTGTTGTGCAGTGTTGTACTACCTACACTAGTTTGTGGCCTACTGATACTAGCTTGAGCTGTAGAAAGGGTGTGCGATCCCTTGGCACACAGCTCTAAGTTCAGTAGAACTTATTGATACTAAGCTTGACTTTATATGTACCTTGAGTACCTATAGTGGTTTTCAGTTAGTAATTCAAATAGAGATTTTCTGGTAAAACAATAGCAAGCTGGAATCCCACACGCTGCCACCAATGTGAGAAGTTGGCCTGGTATATGCTGTTCACTAGTTAAAGTGGACACCTTGCCCCAGTACAATTCGACTCTTATGGTAGGTAGGTTTAAGACAACCTTTATAGAAAGCTATCCTAGTGGTAGCTGTGGAGAGCAGCCTTCAGGCTAAGTCTTGGAGGAATGTAAAGCAGCTTGTTTTACCAC
This sequence comes from Calotriton arnoldi, assembly GCA_963921515.1. NCBI lineage: Eukaryota > Metazoa > Chordata > Amphibia > Caudata > Salamandridae > Calotriton > Calotriton arnoldi. The sequence goes on from CAWUFW010000935.1 coordinate 386,621, forward strand.
ACAATCTCTTGAATCACCAAATGAAAAGACACCACACAGGTATATATATCAAATATTTATGTATTTATTACTAAACAACTCTCTACTAATCTCATGTGAGATTAGAAGATAGGAACATATGCACAAATCAACGTTTCACAATAAATTAAGCACAAATATGGCTTGGGCCCTAGGGGCGTACCAGACCAAATACTAAAAAAGAGACTTAAGAACAACGACTTGCAAAGGGACAAGGCCTGGGGCCTTCAGAAGTGCTGGGGCCTCACGAAACCACCCAAGGCAGGTAAGTAAAGGACCCACGGGGACGCGTGCAGTGCGTGAACACAGGCGCGGATCGCCGTAGACTTCAATGGGGCAAGTCGCGGTTGGAAATTGAGAGTTTAAGGGCACTTCGGGAGTAGCTACAAGCAAGTCACTTACAGGGTAAGTAGTTCTAGGGCCAACACCCACAGGAGCACCGTAGTGCTGGAGTTACCTCACCCAGGGAAGCCGGGTGCATAGGTGTCCTTTGGTGTCGGGTCGCTGCGTCGTTTTCAATGGGAGCCAATGAAGACTTGCTGCTTGTGAAGACAGAACAAGTGTCCGGTGGAATCCAAGCCTGGATTCGGAAGAAGGAAGACCTGAAAGCAGAGGGGACAGTGTTCAAAGTCACTGGGCAGTGACCCGGGGAAGGAAGATGAATGCCCACCGTCGTCGACAGATTCAGGTCGTTCATGGGTGTCTTGACTCTTCGACCACGAGGTCCAGGAGGCGTCGATGACAACCAGGAGCTGGATTCAGCGTATCCCATGAAGTCTGCAGCTGACTGCGGTGTCGGCAATCCGATTGGAGCCAATAAGCCTTGATAGCAGCAAGTCTCGTGGAAAGGTTAAAAAGACAATGGTGCAGACCAGCAAGGTCTGGGGAACTCGCCCAGAGAGGGTAAGTCATGGCAGGCCTGGAGCAACCAGGGAAGCTATTTGGTTCTGTAAAAAAGTCTTCAGGGGACCCACAAGCCAGCTGGGAAGGGATCACAAAGACGCCTCAGGAGGATTCCTTCAACAGGGGCCCACGGTCACTCGGGACAGGGTAGACCTCTGATCTTCGGAGGGATTCCTGCTAGAGACTGGGACCACACGTGGTCCAAAGCACAGGTTCGTAGATTGTTGGGAAGGGGTTGCACTTGACAATAGTGCATGGTACCCAGGGACTACGGTTCCTCGTCACTCGTGGGGTCCACTTGCCTCAGCTTCACTGGGGACTCACGATGGCCTGGGCGAAATCAGGAAATCCTCGTCTTGGGCTGCAGAGACCTCGGGCTCTAGCGGGAGCGGCGTAGTTTGCAACCGTCGTTTCAGTTTTTGGTGCCTGCCGAGCAGGGGAGTCACTCCTTGACTCCAAGGGAGATTCTTCAGTCTTCCAGAGGTAGTGGAACGTCGAAGGTCCAGAATTCCTCAGTAGAGCGTCGTCCAGGAAGATCTAGTTTGCAAGTTCAAGGGTTCCCTACCTTATACTAAAAAGGAAGGGAGGGACTAGCTCTAAGACCCCACCTATGGGAGGGTCAGGGGAGTGGGTGGCTACAGCCACTTCCCTTTGTCCAGTTTCACGCCAGAGCAGGGGCAGGTACCCCTGAGCCGGTTTGAACTGGTGTATGCACAGAGGAGCCTTCTGCTCCCCCAGTGCAGGACTTCAAAGCACTCTAGGAGTGCACCCACCCAGCCCCAATACACTAAACCCTGTCTGGGAGGTGGTCACACCTCCCTGGGACAGGATACCTATTGTTGGGCTTCCTCCAGTGCGAGTTTCGGACATCAGCAGGAGGGCAGCCCAGTGTCTGTGACTGGTGGCATCCATTTTGTGATGCCAGGGCTCTTCAGGATTCTACTGCGTTTCCACAGTAGGTACATGTCTATCCCGCTAGAAGGGTGGAATGCTACCCCCCCTGCCAGTTCTGGCGGGGGGGTAGTATTCCAAGATGTTTGACACCAAACACAACATGTTTCCGTGCAGTCATCCCAAAGTTAGCATACGCGGGGTTATAATGCGCTTAAGAGTATATGGTCAGGCTGCACTACAAACAGCATCAGAGAATGGTCTCCGAATACTGCAGAGGGGCTCTGCTCATGCAGGGGCACCTTCTCACATAGGAACCAAGCACTCTGCCTTCAGGATTGATAAGGCCTGCCATAGGAGTGACTTATAGGTTTATATGTGTGTATTTATGTAGTGATATAGGTAGCCTGTATCACAGTAAGGGGTGCATGCACCACCTTACCCCGGCTGCAGTAGCAGACCTGTGGTGTCAGATTTAGTCTGCTTCCCAGGGGTGGCATAATACATGCTTCAGCCCCTGGTAGGCCTGTGAAGTACCTATGCCCTTGGTACCTAAGGTACCATATACTAGGGACTCATAAGGTACCACAGTATCCAATCACTAGTGCACCTAGAGTGCACTCCATGTCGTTTAGAGAGAACAGAGAGGCTGGGGCCCTGATTGGCATGGTCCCAGCCTGACTATAGCCAGAAACCAGTGAAAACATCAGAAAAAAAGTGGGGGCAACATAAGAGGCAGATCCTACTCTCCTACACTCCCCATGTCATGTGGGAGAGTTGGGTTGCATTCGACAGGGCATGCAGTTTGCACACAGAGGAAAAGTTCCAGAACAGGTGTTGCGTTCCTGGGGGATGTAAATGCCCATCGGCCTCTCAGTTTTCCTTCCTCGGACGGCCCCTCTTCTTTGGGGGGGACCCTCAGGTGCAGGCTGCTGCGGTGCAGAGGACTCTCCGCCAGTCAGCCTCCCTCCCTGTGGCATTTGCAGTTGTTGCAGCACCAGATGTTGTGGGCACACAGGGAGGTGAGGCCATGGTGGTGCTAATCTGGCGGAGGCATGTCAATATGTCCCTATGCACCGCTGTCAGTTGTTCTAATGTGTCCCACTTGGACTCCATGCCAGACATGTGTGTCTCAACACGGGACATGTGTGAGTCCAAGCGGGCATGATGGGCAGCCTGCTGCTGTTGAATGTCCTTGAGGATCCCCACTACCTGGCTGACCTCTCCGGTGCTATTCTGGTACGCATACGCAATGCTTGCCAGTTGTGGGTCATCATGCAGTCCAGACCCCTCTGCAAACAGCGACCTATGTCTACCACCCCTCCCACCACCCCTGGCGACACGTGCGGGACCTGCGGTGGCACGCACAGGTGACCGTGGGCCCACTTGGGGGTTGTTACTGGGCTCGTTGTCGGTTGCTCCACATTGGGCCTGGGTACCTGTGCTGTTGTCATCGGTGGTCCTTGGTCTGTCTGTGTTGGCAGGGGTGGCCTGTGTGTTGGCAGTTGTTGGAGGGGTGGGTGCAGGGGGTGCAGATGTTAGTCCTGCTGGTGCTGCATGATGACTCACACCGGAGGGTCCAGGTAGGTCTTCGCCATCCAAGGTGGGCAGAGGCTGATCCACACCAGTGAGTTCAGTGTCCCCCGGAGCCTGGGACAGGGACTCCTCATCGTCTGCTGCTGTGTCCCCATCATCACCTGTTTTTGGAAGAGACACACATTGTATGTTATGTTTCTACAGGCATCAATGGTTCAAACACCTGACAGTTGTGACTGTACCTCTGGATGCGGGCCTGTACATTGCATTCTCCTAAATTGTGACAGTCAGAGGTTGATATTGGTGTAGCACATTGTCCTGCCAACCTGTGGCATTTCAATGTGAATGTTGAGGTGTGTGCATGACCAGCATTGGTGGTATTTGGTTGCCATCCGGCCCTCCTTCTCCCCGAGCCCAGTTATCCCACCATGAAGCATGCCACCCTTGCAGTGGGTGCAGGTTAACTCTCAGGATGTCAGTCAGTGGTGTCCTGCTGTTGGTTTGTGCACAGTTCCCAGCAGGGCCTTGTGCTCCCCACAGCTGAGGCCAGTTCAGACATCTTTGAAGTGGCTTTTCACTCCCTGTGAGGTGTGCATGCTTCAGTGCTAGCTTGCTGGGCCATGTGGGCGGGGGATGTTGAGCTTTGACTACCACTCCCATCATGCTATTGCCTACACCCCCCTTCCCAGCATGCCCATACTTCCTTCCTTTTGAGTGGACTTCACTGTGTGTGAGTGTGACAGCAATGGCAAGATGGCTGACAATGTGGTCCTGTTGTTTGTTGGTGCACAGTTCCCAGCAGGGCCTTGTGCTCCCCACAGCTGAGGCCAGTGTCAGACATCTTTGAAGTGGCTTTTCACTGCCTGTGAGGTGTGCATGGTTCAGTGTGAGCTTGCTGGGCCATGTGGGTGGGGGATGTTGAGCTGTGACTACCACTCCCATCATGCTATTGCCTACACCCCCTTCCCAGCATGCCCATACTTCCTTCCTTTTGACTCTGCTTCCCTGTGGGGTAGTGTGCCTGTGCTGACAGGATGGCTGACAGTGTTGTCCTGGCGGTTGTTTGGCTACAAGTCCCAAGAGTGTCCCTGTGCTTCACACATCATAACCCAGGGTGGTGGTTCTTTGTGGGATCTTCAATTAGAGTGTGAGGCATTGCATACTCCCAGGTAGGTTATGTGGAGTTTGTGTTGAGGGGGTGTGTGAGGAGAACTGCTTGTAACTATGTCAGTGCTGTGAGTCCTCCTTCCCACCCAGCCAGATATCCCACCATGGAACGTGCTTCCATTGCAGGGAGTGCAAGTTGGCTTTCAGGATGTCAGTCAGTGGTGTCCTGCTGTTGGTTGTTGCACAGTTCCCAGCAGGGGCTTGTGCTCCCCACAGCAGTACCCAGTGTCAGCCATCTTGTCAGTCCTTTTCCACTCCCTGTGATGTGAGCATGGTTCAGGGTGGTGTTGATGGGCCAATTATGAGGGTGACCAATATCTGTGACTACAACTCCCATCATGCTATTGGCTACACTGACTTCACCAGCATACACAGAATTCCTTCCTTTCAGTGAGCTTCCCTGTGAGGTGGTGTTCTAGTGGTGGCACAATATCTGACTGTGTTTGTTGGTTATATTTGTGCCACTGCCTTGCTGTATTTGTTGTTAGGTTTGTACATGTCATGACACAGTTACATATCACTATGAGATGGCAGGGATTGTGTTTGTCTGACTAGCATTCACATCTTGGGATGATTATCTTTTGGTTGCTGTGGATTTGTTAAGGGTGCATGGTTTGACTATCCCCTTGACAGTGATGTGTGTGTATTGTCACACCATATTGTGTATATTAGTTGTGTACTCACCAGGCTCTGGGATGTTTGTTAGTCCATATACGCTCACTGGTGGTAGGATGGCCCGCACCTTCTCCTCCCAGGGCCTGAGGTATACTGGTTTAGCAGGAGGGCCACTGCCGGTGTGCCGACTCAGGAGGTAATCCTTCTTCAGTAGGTCCCTGACCCTCCTGCGCACATCATACCACCTGTTCTGGATGTCTTCCTTTGTGCGCAAACATGGTGATTGTGCATTGACCCTGTCGACGATCCTCTCCCACATCTTGGTTTTCTGCACCTTGGGGGCCTGTTGGACCAATGTGCCAATTAACTGTGGCTCTACCCTGAGGATCTCGTCTACCATGACTTCCAATTCACTATCTAGGAACTTTGGATTCTTCTTTGGGGGCATGGTGATGGGTGGTGGTGGTGATTGATGTGTGTGTGCAAGTGAGGGTGGGTGAGTGTAGGTTTTGCTGGGTGTGTGTGAGGGTGCTATTTGTTGAGGTGCTAATGGTGTGTGGCTTGTGTGATGGATGAGCTGTGAGTGTGTCTGTGGTTGCTGTCTGATGGTGTTCTGTGCTGGCAGGTCAGTGGAATTTGCAAAGGATCATGGTAGGGATTTGTGGCCTTTATATAGGTGGAGTTGGGGGTGTGTCCTTGTTCCTTTTTTTTTTTTACCCCTGTATTTATTGGCTTTGTGATTGCTTGTTTGGCCCTTTTTTTTTTCTTTTTTCCTTAGTATTTTTGGTGCAGGTAGGAGACGTTCTTCTGACCGAGTAGGACGCTGCAGTTGTCTCGTGCGATGTTCTCCGAGTCGTTCCCGCTGTGTTTCAGCTAGGTTTCATGTGCGGCGTACAAGTCGGTCGCAGAGTTTTGTGTTGTTTAGGCTGGCTTTTGTATGCGTGTCGGTCGTACGGCTTGTGCTCCGTGCGAGTCGGTCTGGTTTTGCACGCATTGCATCGTACTGCGCGGGTCGGAGTTCGCGGGTAAGTTTCGTTCGGGTTGATTCCTGGTACGTGTCGGTCGTTCGATTCGTGTGGTTTCCCGGCCGGATAGCTTGTTTCCGTCCAGGTCGGTCGTTCGTTTTGTGTTCCGTACGAGTCGGTCGTGATTCACATGCATTTCATCGTACTACCCGGGTCGGACGGCGCCGATACGTGTCGGTCGGACTAAATTCCCGTACTGAGTCGGTCGGTACATTTTCCGTCCCGAATCGGAATCGGACCCTTAATATTAAGGATTTGCTGCATTTGCCACATAATCCATCATCAGCTGCATATGGTGCAGATTTTAACAAACCAATTTGTTTCTAGCTCAGATGGATCAAAAGTTACTACAAATGTGGTGATATGTATTTGCACATCTTGCAAAACCCTACGCAAAGGTTAATTGGTCATCTTTCAGTTGCTTATTAATGTATTTGGTTGTTAAACTGATACTAATGTGGTGAAATCTTTGCCGAGACAGCATTACCATGTGTAAAAATGACAAAATAATGAAGTAGTCTATAAAAAAATGTGGCATTTTACCACATACTTTGCCTTTTCTGGCAGCATAATTTAACCAACCCTGCTGCATAATTTGGTGCTCCCTGCCACATAATTCCAGTGGCTCTGATTAGTGATAAGTGGAGGATGTTTTTCTTGCCTGCGTCGGGGCTCATGACAACTTTGCTACGACATAGCAAATAAATAAATGAATACCACATCATAATTCTATAGGAATGAGCCTGCTAAAAGTGTACTGGACTACCATTTATTTTTATATTTAGAGACTAGGCCATGAGCTGAAAACAAAGCAAATAAATAAGTGATGTCCTTTTTAGACATATGTAAATATAGGTATTTTAGCATGGCAAACGTATTTCAAGCAAACACTATAACATTACATTTTTACAGTGGTGGGTTTCTACTAGGATTGACAAATGCCCCTTAACCAATCTTGTGTGAATCTACTGTAATCTATGCTGAATTAAAAAGAAGGTAATGAACATGATTGTAAATGCACACATGCGCATTCTACTTATGTAAACTTGCCATCAATATCAATCAGTGTATGGATTTCCGAGTGCCTATACTGTAGGGCCTCTGGAAGCAACTCAGGGGGATATTCACAAGAACGTGCGCTAAACAACTCCAAAAAATGTTTACGTAACTTTACACATCGCAGTCTATCGCGGGAAAATAACCCAGTGTCAACCTGGAATTCACAACATGGCGGTACCATGCGATAGTCTCCTGAAAACACAGCCAATGTCCGTGATACAACCACCGCGATGGAGATAAAAACACAAACCCCAACACCAAAAAACGTGCGATGAGCCCATTCGCGATGAGGAAATCAGTGATAAGCAGCGCCAGGCCTGCCATACACACATGGCAGGCGGGAAAATCACTACAAAAGGAGAAAAAACACACAAACACAAAATGACCAACACCGAAGCACCATGGAGGCAGCGGAGCAGGCGCAGAGGACAAGCGCAACCCCACAAGTACCCCGGACGACCAGCCTGGGACCACGGTGACAGGGAAGGGCAAAGACAAGAAGAAGAGGAAGACGAAGTTTAGTCCGCAGGAGAATCGGATCCTGGTCACGGAGGTGATAGAACACCATCAACAACTGTTCGTCGCCTCCAATGTGTTATTGGGCACCAAAAATGGATTATGGCGGGCAATCGTGGACAAGGTGAATGCCGTCGGAGAGCACAAGAGGTCAATGGACGAGTTCAAGAGGCGATGGATTGACATCAAGCGCAAGACCAAGGAGAAACTCGCAGGCAACCAGAAGGCAGCAATGCAGACTGGAGGTGGGAGCCCAGCGCCACAGCTGGAGCTGGATGACATGGAGGAGCTGGTGTCGACAGTCATCAGTGTGGAGACCGTGGCAGGAGTCGGGGGACCGGACACTGCTCGACATCACACAACACCACAGCAACAGGGTGAGTAACCACCAGGTACTGGGGGGACAGGGGGAGATGGCCACAATGGCACACATGCACAATCAAGCAGAGCACAGTGCACACCCACAATCACTCTGGATCATGGCCCTGATCTACACACTGTCACAATGTACATTGCCATGCTGTCTGAATGTCAACATATACCATGCGGCCACATACATGAGGACACGTTGTAACACAGCATCTCCCCTTCACATTGCAGGGGCACCGTCAACGCCACCTGCAGAGCAGTCCCAGCCACTTTTCACTGATGAGGAGGACACCACCAGCATCGACACCCAAGCCCTCCAAGACATCATGGAACTCATCCGCAAATCACCTCGAGGACCAGGGCAGCCCAGCTGCATCGAGGAGACCCCACCCACTTCACAAACCACCCAGCAGGAGGCACCCACAATCCCGGCTGTCTCCCAAGACCCCCCCGAACAACACATGGCCTTCCAACGCCGTGTGTTGGAGGTCCAGAGGGAGATGGCTGAGCAGGTGCGGGTGGGGTTCGACCTCATGGCTACCAAACTGGATGCCATCCATGGGTGTCTGAGTCCCATCAGGGACCACCTCCAGTCCCTAACGGACACCCACACGCCGCTCCATGGTCTCCAACGAGCCCTGGCTGACATAGCTGGAGTCATGACTCGTAGACAAGAACATCTGTCCGCTCAGAGTGGCTCCAGCGATCTCAGCCGTGAGGTGGCACACATGCGGAGGCTCATGGAGTACATGGTGTGGATGGAGGCGGAAAGGATGGCAGCCACCGCTGCACATCAGCGAAATGTACCTGGGATCTACCATGCCCTGCATGTCCTCGTCATGGCATTGCTGCCACAAGGCATGGCGCGGATGAATGCTGCTGCCCCTACACCATCCACATCTCCACCCCCTGGTGTGCCCGTGCCTCACAGTGCGGCAGATGTTTCCGGCACCTGATGTGTCACTGCCACACAGTGCGGCTGACAATCCACCTTCGGCCCCTGATGTGTCAGTGGCACACAGTGCTGCAGCCGGAACAGCACCACCCACAGGTGGGGCAGGGGACACATCCGAGGACGAGGACGTGGCTGGCTTTGCTATCAGAAGGAGGCACTAGCATTCATTTCCCCCACCTGGCCTGTTGCTCCTTGGTGCCGCATATGGCCCCATGACCTCCCACTGACCCCCGATACACTCTGCGGCACTCACCTTGGACCGTGACATGGACTTCCATATCCTGTTTGGTGACCAATGACACGGCCACCAGACTGCGGACTGTACTCTTCCTCTTCCGCTGTACTTACCATTCCCTGATGGACTCTGGCTGGCCCTCCACGGGTCCATATTGTGAAGTGGGGTTGGCATGGCCCTGTAATGCTCCAGCTGCTAAACTCCACTGGATGTGCAATAAACATCCAGTAACGCACTGCTGTGTCATGTCTTTCATCATTCAAGAATGAATGTGTGGATGAATGTAGGGTCAGTGATTCCCCCTAATGTCAATGATGCTCATCTAGTGGGATTCCAGTCACAGTGTGCTACGTTGCCGATTGCGTTGCGGGTGCCGTAGACACCACAACAGGGACACACGCATTAGTCACTTCCTTGTCCGGACATGGACTGCACCACGCCCAGAGCCCCAGGGTCAATGTTGCAAGCCCTGCGCTGGTCCTGCGTATGCCAGGAGAGACCACTCCGCTTACGCTCCGAGGGGGGGCCACATAACCACATGTCACAGGTTTACACGCTAGTGGTCCGCAGGTCGCTGGTCTAGTTGTCAGCATGTTGCGGCCACTCCCTGAGGGCAGGTTTGCACACACACCATACCCATCCGGCGCAGGCGTCACAGGCCATGTGACCCCGAGTAAATAAGGGGCCTGCAACGTCACATTCCCCACTGCCGGAGGTGACTGGATGACGGACGTACCACGGGGCTCAATCATGAAGGGCCCATGAGTTGTTGCGCACAGGGTTAGTGGCACCCGAGGCCTCACGGCCGCACGGGCCTACCACCACGTGGCGCTGACTGGGGTTGCACAGGGTTAGTGGCACCCAAAGCCTTGCGGCTGTCACGGGCCTATCATCACGTGGCGCTGACTGGGGTTGCACAGGGTTAGTGGCACCCAAAGCCTTGCGGCCATCACCGGCCTACCACCACGTGGCGCTGACTGGGGTTGCACAGGGTTAGTGGCACCCGAAGCCTTGCGGCCGTCACGGGCCTACCACCAAGTGGCACTGACTGGGGTTGCACAGGGTTAGTGGCACTGAAATTGCTGAGCGGGTGTGCAGCCTGCGATGATGACATGTGCAGTGATGTGGTCTCTGCCATTGATGCCTCAGGACTCAGCGCCATGTGTGGGAACTGCTGGGCCACGGTGCGGGTCCACATGATGTGGAGCATGGCATGGTGGTGGGACCGGGGCCTGGAGCTTGCACCGGCACGTGGTGGGCCCTCTTGGGGGCACGCTGGTGGCAAAAGGTGAGCAGTGGGGCCTGGGTGCCCGAGAGCGGACAGCCAGTGCTGGCTGGCGGGAGGGGGCAGGGTGCGGCTGCATGTGTGCGCAGGGGCAGACAGGCGTTGTTGCCATGTGCATTGCGATAGACTCTGACATGATTGACTCTTGCCTCGATAACAGGTTGCAGACCTGGTGGCTTGCGGTGTATCCCGGCACTTGGTTGGAGACACACCGGTGGCAGCAGGTGAGCAGTGGTGCCTGGCTGTGCGGGGGCGGCAGTGTCCTTCCTTCTCTCTCTCTCTCTCTCTCTCTCTCTCTCTCTCTCTCTCTCTCTCTCCCTCTCCATGTCTCTCTCTCTCTCTCCCTCTCCCTTCCTTTACTTCTCTCTCTATCTCCCTTCCTTTCCTTCTCTCTCTCTCTCCCTCTCTTCCTTTCTCTCTCTCTCCTTCTCCCTCCCTCCCCCTTTCTCTCTTTCTCTCTTTCTCTCCCTCTTCCTTTCTTTCTCTCTCTCCCTTCCTTCCTTTCCTTACCTCTTTCTCTCTCTGCCTTTCTTTCCTTCTCTGTTTCTCTGTGTCTCGCTCCTTTGATGTGTGCATGACACACGTTCTGATTTTGTGCTTTATTTTCCAGGCTGTGACATCAGGATTGTCCTGGAAAGACCCGACAGGAGTCTTCTGAGTTGGTGTTTTGTGTTGTATTCAATAAAGTTTTTGGTTGTTACTTCAATGATGAGTGACTGTTTCTCGTTCTTCTGACCACACATGTGTGTTTCTGTTTGTCATTGTGCGCGTCATGCGCTTTTTGTGGCTCTTGTGTCGTGCACGGTATGTGTTTGTCCGGGGGCGGTGGAGCCTGGGACGGGTCCTGGGGGTGGTGGCAGTGGGTGTTGCGGCCCTCATGGGTCTCCGAGCTGCATGATCATTGTCTCCACGGCATTTGTGGGTCTTCAGATGTGGCTCTGGCCTGGGCTCCCTTTCATTCTGCAGGTAGTCCTGCTCAACACCAGCAAAAGGCAGGTGTTAATTCCCTGCTGCTACCGCAGCTTATCGCCTGTTTTTGGTTCGCATCGCAGATCTGGCAGTTCGTTGTGAAAGTGGTGTTTTGGTGTGTTTTTGCACGGAAACGCCTACTCTGCATCTCATTAGTATTAGTTGGTGGTGTCACCCGTGGAGGTAAATGTTGAGGCAGTTATCGCGGGAATACTTGCGTTGTCTGCAGTTTCCAACCGCTTGTGAATGGGGTGTTACATCTGTCACCACTTTTGTTGCGCTAAGTTGGAGATTACTTGGAGATAAGTCCTTGTGAATATCCCCCTGAATCTTTTCTAAACAACCCTGCAGAACCTGACTGCACACTTTACATCTATGCGCGTCTCATTAAAAAACATTTTCACATTGACACCGGTCATTAAAAGGAGAGGCATGATGTTCGGGATTCTTTTAAACTTGAAATAGCTGCTTTTCAAAATCGGCCCTGTTAATAGCTACCCATTTGAGAACAGTGCAGGTGGTGTAAGCGTAAACACGACTCTGCAAAAATGAAAAAAAGTATTTCATGACAAGAAAGGAATCATCTCTTTTTTACCTCGCCCTTTCCTCTGTGTCTGGAGAGGCGGCGAGTATCTAGCTTGCCTGCAAACAAACTCAAGGCAAGGCTTCAGGATGGGCCGCCACAGACTTGTAAATGCACAATTGCGCATAACAAAAGGCGCATTAGCAGGACAAGAGACCTGTGCACTGACGGCTGTGTTGAAGTTCATTCCTCTCCCAGACTGGGGGATGGGCCCCTCATCAAAGAGCACACCTTTCAGCAGAGGAGCAGCCTGAGTTGGCTGAAGCGTCTATGCAGTTATTTTCCAATGAAAAATATATCCCTTTAGCAGTGCAAATAGTAAAAAGGTTCTGAGGATGTTATTGCTGTAGCAGAAGTTATTTTGGAATTAAAGAATGTACCCGCTGCATCTATATCAGGAGGTTGCAATCAGTGAGGATACACAGTCTGATGTCTCTCAGAGCCCGTAGGAGGCTAATTTTGAGCTATTATATCCAAAACATTCCTAACCCAGTAACTCCTAACACAGTCGGCGAATAAAGTTCCACACCAATGATAACAGGTTAAGTGGCCCATTTTGTTCTTAGTGCTTCGGTTTGAATCAAAAGAGGCACTTTCTTTTAAAATGCAGGCTTGTAATCAAACTTTTCAACATCATTGGTATTTTTTAAAGTGAGTCCTGTCCGGACACTGGGAAGGCTGTGCTTTCAAGGGAGTGTGTATTGCATCCTGTAAACATTTGTGTCTAGGTCCTCTGAGTGTTCTGTAAGGTGGTATAGTGGCACTATATAACAAGCATTGACCAAGTCAATAGGTCTCACATTTGTAACCTGTTGACTTTTCCAATGGTTTTTCGCTGCACAGTCTGTGTGATGCACTAGACCTGCACAAGCCTAAAATATGATTCAGGCAATTTTTTGTCTTTTTAGTTAACAATCCACGTTGGATAGGAAACTAAATAGACAATAAAACACGCAAAAGTATTTTTTTTAAAGCAGGCGGGCAGGATGAACAGAAGCAACAGCGGGGAGGATGGGGGAATGGCAAAGCAACACAGGGTATGGAGTAACAAGTGGGATAGTGGGGGGACGATTGATGTATGGGTTCTGTCCTATATTATTAGCATATATGCTGAGTGTTTGCTTACCTTCCAGGTGCCTGTTGTAAAAAAAGGTAGGTGTGGCCATTACTACGTTTGTTGTCTTGGATGCATTCGAGGAATGGCATTGAGAAGGACAGTCTCCGAACTTCATCCTCTTTTGGTCTGCCTCAGAGTAATTTGGAAAAGCATGTCATCAGAAAATAAGCTACTCTTATGCCCACACCCGAAAGGAATACATACTATATCAGCGTTCTGTTTTATCGTAAATGCTAGAGGCTCTATTTATATATTGTGTTTCTTAATTAGAGCCATTTTGGTGTGTGGTTAGTGAGTTGAGCCCCCTGATCAAATTCAGTCATTTGTCACTGTCTACCTCTAAGTGTCACAAACATAGTGATCTTCCTTATATTTTTGGTCCCAAACACTCCCTACCAAATGAGATATTGCCAAAGTCTTCATGGCAAGACAAATTGAATAAGCAAAAACTAAATAACCCAATGTTTTACACTTTAGATTGTTCTCCATTTCGAGTCTTTGTTCTCTGTGATTCCTCCTAGAATTAGGCTTGCTTCTGTCCTCTTCCATTTGGGAGGTTCAGTGCCTGCTTTGACTCACACAAGAAGCAGACTTTGGTTCTATGTCCTTCAAAGTAAGTCAGATGCCTATGGGGAATATCAAGCAAAAGCGAATCCGCTAGATGTTACCTAATGCCAATAACTATTGGTACAGCCTTCTCTTCACCAAGGTTGTGACCACAGAGCCTGGAAGAGTGTAACCTGGCTGACCCCAAATTGTATGTATGGCTGAGTTCTGCCAGCTTTAAGAATATTTTTCTTTCATTTAGTAGGAGAGCTTTCTCGCAAAGTCTTTTGGTCGGTCACATGTTTTATTGGTTTTCCTTCCCACTGTATGCACTTTTTCTGTTCCTACATCCATGGATACAATTTATGAATTCAGCAGGTAAAAAGAAAAGAAAGGGATTGTTCTGGATAAAGGTTTCTGTTTCAAATTAGGCCTGGATCAAAATTTGAATTACGCCAGAGTAATTTCAGTAATTATGCATTATTCTTGTGAGGCAAAATTAAGCCATTATGCCAGCTTGAGTAGTTAAGAGTAATTTTGGGCAAAATGTCTACCCCAGGAGCACAGGAACAGCGAACTAAGATAGAGCGAGCGGCTGTTGGCTACTGCTGTTTGTGTCAAGTAGCAATTAGTGCTGGATTTTGCTTCTCGCAAAATTACTCATAATTTTGAGTAATTTTGTGGTAATTACGAGTAATTATGCTGGGTTATGCCAGTTATGCCCACCCCTATTTAAAATCAGTATGTATGTCATATTTTACTAGCATGGATGGCAGAAAAAAATATTTTTGCTTTTAAATTATTAATGCATTTTGTATATTTGTCTTTATCAATGGCTGATGGTGATTAATAATCTTTTTTACTTCTGAAATCAGAATGTCATGTAAACAACTGCTTTTATTTCCATTTTCGTTTAAATTGATTTTATAAAGAATATATGTTGTTGCTAGGCTTGGGTTGCAACCTAAAATAAATAAAGTTAAATCTGATCTGATCTGAGAGAACAGTTGAGGCAATAAGACAGTACTCAAGATGCCAAAGACACTTTTACGTGCAGATGTATCAATGTTTGCTTTGCCCTTGCATGGTAACGCAGGTCGACACAAAACCTAGATTTAAAGCCATGCAAGGCCACCCTACGTGGCTTGGTAAATCTGGTGCAAGGCGCTGCCATGTAATGAGTGGGACATGGGTATTCCCATGCATCCACCGATGCATGCTGCCGAATTCCCAGATTTGCCAACACTGGTAGACCTAGGAATGCATCAGAATTGTACGCCTTCCCACCAGAGGCATAACAAGGAGAAATATCATTCTTTCTACTCATTGTTTCCTCTTTTTAAGTGTTCTGCAGCACAGTTAGAAAGAGGAAATTGCCTCTAAGGATTGTTTTTGTGCAGGAAGGTGTCCCTTCCTGCGCAAAAACAATCCTGCCTGTAAAGCAGGAATCCTTAGACCATGGTGCAAGGGTGCCTACATTGGTGATAGGCGCCACTGAGTGCGCCAGTGCAAGAAGAGAACAGGAATGCACCATATCTTGATAGATATGGCACATTCCTGCCTTCTCCCTTTCACACAGTGCAGTGCAGCAAGGTGTCTTGCTCCATTGTGTTTAATGAAAAAATGATAAATCTGCCTCCTACTGCAGATCCATAAATGAGGATCGGTGGCACAGGCCTTGAAGTCCAAAGCCTTCAAATTGGACATGTCCCCAAATTAGAAGACAAAAAATAGGACTGAAGAAATATTGGTTCCTTTGGAACCTCAGTCAATGGAGACATGGAAAAGAAGGTCTAATGTCACCAACGGACGAGTGCCTTTCATACCTACTATATGTCACTTTCCACTGAGTCACAAGACTTTGTTTAGAACATTGAGTGCCCCAACTAATATTGGTGTCTCTGAACCGCTACAAAAATATTTTGAAATCCACTCTGGTGTCTGGGAGAGTTCACTTAAGGAATCTACTGAGCAGTATGTTATGTTACGTTATTTAAATTTGTAGGGCGCACAGCTACCCCGAGGGGTTTCCCGGCGCCAGCCAGATCAAAGATCAGAAAGTTGACAGGAGGTTAAGAATTAAATAACCAAGTTTTCAGACTTTTGCGGAAGAGACCCTAGTTGGTCACCTTGCGAAGGGAAAGGGGAAGTGAGTTCCACAAAGTAGGACCCAAAGCGGGAGAATTTAAATTTTGGGGCTGAGAACCTCATCTGATGAGCAGAGCGAAGGAGTCGTAGTGGTTGGTAATGCTGCACTAACTTTTGTAGGTGTAAGGGGGCCACTCCCGTTTTGATCTTGAACATGCAGCAGAGGGCTTTAAATTTCATCCGGTTCCCCACCGTCAGCCAATGCAGGCCGCGAAGGAAACTGGCAATTGATGAAAACTTCGGCACCCGACGCAGTAATCTGGCAGCCGCGTTCTGTACTACTTGGAGTCTCTGAAGCAAAACTTTATTCACACCCAGATACAGAACATTGCCATAATCCAGCCTAGAAGTAATAAGGGCATGGACTACCGTTTTCTGGGCAGAGAGAGGGATCATCCATATGATTCTTTTCAACCATTTTAGTATAGTGAAGCAAATAGCAGAAATCCGTGTAACTTGCTGGTTCAGAGACAAATGCTCGTCAATCATGAAACCCAGGTTACGGACAAGGGGAGCGGCAAAGGCAGCGCTCCCAGTTCAGGGAGCCAGTGTTGAGGGCCCCAGAGATCCTTGTGCTTCCCTAAGATCATAACCTCAGTCTTGTCTCCGTTCAGTTTGAGCAAATTATTGTGCATCCAAGATGAAACTTTGCATAAACCAGAGCGAAGGACTGAGGGTTCCCATCCCTTGACCGAGGAAAGGGAGAAAATGATCTGAGTGTCGTCCACGTACGAGAAAAGGGAGAGACCCACCTCTTCTACCATGTCAGCCAGTGGACAGATATACACATTAAATATTGGAGGGCTCAGCACGGAACCTTGAGGGACTCCATAAGGGGACGGATAGGTCGTCGAGTTTGCTGCCGCCATGAAAACCTGAAAGGTACGGTCGGCTAAAAAGGAGCCCATCCTCTGTAAGGCTACACCAGTTACGCCTGCCCCTTGCAAGGCTTTCAACAAGATGGAGAGGGATACTGTGTCAAAAGCGGCGCTAAGGTCCAGTAGAATAAGGGCCACAGTTTCGCCTGCATCCAGTTTGAGTCTTATCTTTCTGTGACTCCAAGAAGAGTAGATTTGGTTGAAAAACCGTCTCTAAAACCTGATTGAGAAGCATGTAAGACATTCTGGGATTCCACAAACGTGGTCAACTGTCTATTTACATGATTTTCCAGAATTTTGGAAAAGACCGAAAGCAGCGAGATGGTCGGAAATTGGATGGCTTAGTAGGGTCGGCATTGGCTTTTTTAAGAAGAGGAAGGACCATAGCATGTTTCCATTCCCGAGGAACAACGCCCTCCAATAAGGAGGCGTTCAGGAGGTCCATGAAAGTAGAAAGTGTAGACTCATCCAGTTGTTTGATCACATTAAAAGGGAGTACATCGCAGGGGGACCCTGATTTCATGTTTGCCAGTAGGTGGCCAAAGGAGCTTGGTTCCAGGGGGGTCCACATTTCCAGTCTATTGGGAGAGGAAATATTAACTTGTGGCCCTGATCCATCAAACACCTGGGTTATAGTGTCCATTAGAAACCTGCTTTAGCTGGAGAAGTTGATGCCAAAATTGTTCTTATGTAAGCCTTCTCATAGGGGAAAATGATTCCCAAGATAAATGTCTCTACAAATGTTTTGGAGGAAATATTCGCCTTTTTCCCAAAGCTATTGAAATCAGCAAACTTTGCAAAGTTGTTATGTTTTTAACTTTGCATTTCCCCATCAGCAGAAAAAGAATGTACACCACTCAATAATAGGCTGAGAAGAACTCCATAACCAATGCATACTTCAATCACAATTTTCCTTCAATAGTTGGGCTGAGGCGAGAGGAAAAGACTATTAAATGAGTGTGATAGAAGGCACAGTAGACTTATTACAAATGTGTTGGAATTGTAAAACTGAACAGGGCCTTCTGGGTAATCTGAAATCAAACTCATGCTCCAGGGAGAGCAAGGTTTCAGATGCCAAACCAGAGCATCCGTCTGTTTCAGACTTTCAGTGCTCTTCTGGGTGATTGTCAGTCCCCCTAAGCACAGGTTCTCCAATCCCTGGTGCAGCTTCTCACAAGCCCAGTGGCTCTTGTCAAGAAGTCACTTGGTACCTCAAATTCTTTAGAGCCAGAATGTCTGCTTATTTGTCCAGCCTGTAAGCCTCTTTGCTATAACATTTGCATTTCCTTACTGCAGACATTGACACATTTCTGAGCTACATACCCATCTTGTCACTGGGAGAACTCTTGGAACACGTCCATAGTATTTTACAGCCAGAAGTCCTAATGTACCCAATATTGGTCAGGGCATCAAGTGACGTGAAATTGCCCAAAGGAGAATTTTCTGTTGCTTATCACATAAATAATTGCAGGATATTTGCCGGATTAGTTGTAGCCTTCTGTTGTCCTTTTGCTACTCAGATCCCCCTCTTCCAATGCCTAGCCAATAACATTTTCATTAAAATTAAAAAAAATATTTAGTTTGTATTGTGTGCTTTACAGTAGAGTCATATAATATTAGCTAGTCGCTAAACGTGGGGCAGTCAGGATTTGTTATATTTTCTGCTTTACAATTAATAAGATGTGTAGAAGGCCTGATGTGATGCTCCACGTGTCCAATAAGAGCTCATCTATCAGAGCAGCATTTGACAGAACTGCATGCTGAATTAATGAGCACAGTGTAAAGAGCATATTAACTGGGCCATCGAAGGAAAGGTACTGTGGCCATCGAAGGAAAGGTACAATTAATTACTTAATTAATACAAATTAACAACCAATTAATAATTAATTAATAACAAATTAATCCCCACTATTAACACTATACAATCTAAATTAAATAAATACTAATAAATAAAAAATATTAATTAATTTATTATAATTATGTTACTTCTCACCCTATGCCCCTATAAACACACAACCCGCTACAGAACTACAAAATGCAAAATTTAATAAACATAAAATTAATACCTACCAAAAATTTAACACATACATTAAAATACAAAAGCAATACTTATACAAAAAAATACAACATACTTTTAAAATACATACTAAAATACATAACACTAATTTAAAAATCGATATTTTAAACAACTATATTTTTGCATACAATATTACTGACTTCGATATTTGATATTTCTTACCTTACAGTCGATATTCTTGATAACGATATTCTTGCTGTCGATATTTCTGTATCACGATATTTCTAACTCGATATTAGTGTAGGTAGATATTTAAAACTCAATATTCTGTCTGTGCACCATAGGGTGGGATAGCATACAGTGGAGAGTGGTACAGTGGAGTTGCATACAGTGGAATAGTGTAGAGTGGGTTTGCGTACAGTGTAGTGGCGTACAGTGGAGTGCCATAGATTGGAGTGGTGTACAGTGTAGTTGCATACATTGGAATAGCGTATACTGGAATGCCATACGGTACAGTAGTGTACAGTGAAGTGTAGTTGAGTAGACCGGCACACTATGCAATGGCGTAGACTGGAATAGCGTAGAGCAGAGTGGCTTAGAGTGGCAAGGTGTACAGTGGAGTAGTGTAGAGTGGACCTGCATAGAGTGGGGTGCAATGCAATGGCGTACAGCGGAATAGCATACACTGGAGTGGGGAAGAGCGGAATGGCGTAGACTACAGTTGAGTATAGTGGAGTAGCATAGAGTAGAGTGCCGTACAGTGGAGTAGTGTTGAATTTAGAGACATTAAGTCCAGTGATGTACAGTGGAGTAGCATAGAGTACAGGGTCATACAGTGGAACAGCTTAGTCTGTAGAAGCGTAGAGTGTAGTGACATACAGTGAGGTGGGGTACAATGTAGTGTTGTACAGTGTAGTAGCATAAAGTGGTTTGTGGCATATTGGAGTGGGGTATAGTGCTGTTGAGTACAGTGGAGTGCCGTTGAGTGGAGTGGCATCCAGTGGAATAGCGCAGAGTGTGTAGTGATGTACCATGAAGTGGCACAGAGTGGAATGGCATAGAGTAGCGTAGAGTGACGTGTCAGAGTGGAGTAGCATACAGGGGAATAGCGTACAGTGGAGAGGTGTACAGTGGAGAGGCATACAGTAAAATGGCATAGACTGGAGTATAATAGAATAGAGTGGTGTATAGTATAATAGCATAAAGAAGAGCGGAGTAGCATGGAGTGGCCTAGAATGGAGTAAGGTGGAGTACAGAAGAGTGGAATGCAGAGGATTAGCGTACAGTATAGTGGTGTATAATGGACTGACGTAAAGTGGAATGGTGTAAAGTGAAGTGTCAGAGTGGAGTGTGTTAATTGAAACTGACGTAGCGTGAAAGTGTGTGAATGAATGTAAATGTCACGTGGCAGGAATATACATTATGATGTGTAAATGTTCATTTTTGGTAGTTGCCTAGAGTGGAGTGGGGTGGAGTACAGTGGAGTGGCGTATAGTGGATTAGCGTACAGTGTAGTGGTGTATAATGGACTGACGTAAAGTGGAATGGTGTGGTATCTGTAAATAGTGTAAGTAGCGCTAAAGTTATAACTTTTAAAATGTTCTTATTTATTGTGCCACGTTATATCGTGATATGTTCATGGTATACAACAGTACATGGGGCTTCGAAGTGAATATGTGATTTGCTATTTGCTGTGTTTACCACAGGTAAAAAGCGGTCATGTAGTTTTTATCATAGTTTTGCTGGTTTCTGCGGTCTGTGTTTCACTGCATTCTGGGTTAGGGTGTTACTTATAAGTAAGTTTTAGGTTTTATGGAGAGGTGTGGTGCAGCGGCCAGGGCAGCTGACTTTGGAGCACAGGGTTCACAGTTCAATCCCCGGCTCCGGCGGCAGCTCAGCTCAGCACCATGTGACTCTGGGCAATAGCTCACTTAATTCCAACTCCGGCCCCCAGCGCCTTGAGACCCGTAAGGGTGAGTAGCTGCGCTATATAAAAACGGACTTACATTTTTTTTTTTTACTTACATTGTTGTTCACTATCTATTACCACTTTATTAAGTGGTGATAGGTGGAGATTTTTATTTAGAAATTTCTATATATTTTATAGAAATTTACAACAATTAGGTAAATAAATAAAAATATTATAAAAATATACATTTCAAATAAAAATAGATTTTTTAAACAAAAATAAACATAAAAAGATATATAATTTAAAACATTTAACAGAAGTAAAAGAAACTGCAAAAATAAATTAGCGAACTCCAATTAAAATAAAATTTGGACCTCAGAAGGGTTGGAATTACTATTCCCACTCTGATCTAGGCAACAGTAGGGAAGGCTTTGGATTTAGGAGGGATTAGAGTTACTATTTCCACTCCAGTCTAAGCAACAGCAACGAAAGTGTTGGACTTTGGACAGGTTAGATTTTCTACTCCCACTCCAATCTAAGGGGCTCATTATGATGGCGGAACGACCGCCACCGCCTGGCCGGGCTGGGCGGTGGCGGTCCTTCTGCCATCACTGAGCATTTTACCCACCGCCAAATTAGGATGGCGGTGGGTATCGTGGCGGATGCAAAGTCTGTCCGCCGCTTTTCTGCCAGAGGCAATCGAACCGATTGCCTAGCGGATGGAAAAGGGCCACTAATATGGTGGCGGTGCCTAGCAGGCACCGTCTACCATATTATGATGTGCCCTGGAAGAGGCCTTTCCATGGCGGCGCTGCTGCCATGGAAAGGCTGGCGGGGATTGGTATTGGGGCCCCGTTGCGGGCCCCCTCACTGTGGGAGGAGGGTGTAGGTGCACTGGGGGGTACCCATGGAACCCCCCTACATTCCCATGCACAAGGTGGCAGGCACTGCGTGGTGTCTGCCACGTTGTGCATGGGAATGCACATCGTGGCATTTTGGCATTGCGAACGGTGCTGCAGCCAGCAGCACCGCCCGCAATGTTAAAAGGCCAGGATGCGCCAACCATACTGGTGGGCGCATCCCAATTGGGCTGGTGGGAACGCCGCACGTCTGACGGGCGGTCCCATCACCGCTATGATGGTGGGCGGACTGATGTCCGCCCGCCATCATAATGAGCCCCTAAGTAACAGTTGGGAAAGTGCTGGACTTCACAGGGGTACAATTTACTATTTCCACTGCAGTCTAAGTAACAGTAGGGAAGGTGTTGAACTTCTGAGCTGTCAAGTTTACTGTTCCCATTCCACCCTAAGCAAAAGCAGGAAAACTGATGAATGTTAGAGAGGTTAAATTTACTATTCCTACTGCAATGTACGCAACACTTGGAAAGTGTTGGACTTCAGAGGGATTAGATTTACTATTCCCACCCCAATATATGCAACAGAACAAAAAGCATTGGACGTCAAACGGGTTAGATTTATCATCCCCACTCCAATTAAGCAACAATAAGGAAAGCATTGAATTGGATGGGCTAGATTTACTATTCCCACTCCAATCTAAGCAACAGTAGGGAAAGTGTTGGACTTCAAAAAGGTTACATATACCATTCCAACACAGCCATTAAAAAAAAAAAATATCTAAAAACATAACATGATTAACCATATTTAAACTAAAAACATATATTTGATCAATTTAAATAAGATGCTAAATGTATTATAAATCTACAAAATAAATGTATAAATAAATGAAATATTGAAATAAACATATATAGAATTCACTTTCTCGCTACTACTGAACAAATTCCACAAACACCAAAATGATAAATTGAAATATAAATAAAACAAGAATAAAATTAAAATAAAAGAAACATATAAAAATAATCAATGACAAATATATTATGCACTTGTTTATAAATATTATAATTATTGCTTACATAGTCTAAGTAAAACAACAATTTTACATATTAAATAATCAAGGAAATATTTATATAATGGATTATAAATTAAATATTTAAATAACATAAAGACAACTATTTTAATTTAAATAATATCTCACCCTATTCCCCTACAAACCATACAACACGCTACTAAATTATAGATGACTAATTATACTATACAAAATATAAATTAAAAATCCAACATTAAACCCAAATAAATGAAAGAGCAATTAAAACCAATTAAGTATTTAATTTACCTTATATCACTTAACATTAAAAAACAATTATTTAAAATGTAATGAACTTACCACCATATTCCCCTACAAACCAAATAATCGCTACTAAATTATAAACTACTAATTACATTTTAAAAATTAAATTACTCAATAAAAATTACAAACTATATTTAAAAAAGACAATTATACTAATATTATTAATATAGACATATTTAATTAAAATCAATGTTTATTATAACTATATTAAAGTATAGAATATAACTTACAATTTTCTTCATAACGATATTGTATAATGGTATAATAAATCCTGTTTTCTTACTTTTGATATTGTGTCTCACTATATTTTTGCAGAGGTGATATTTTTCACAACATGTTTATGTCACATGATATTTTGGAATCAATATGTGTTTCATTGTCCATATTTAAAATGTGCCCATTTTGAAAATGCCCCTTTTCTCATGAAAAGTGTGGTTACACAACTGTAAGTGAATTTACTCCGGCACAGAGGAATCACAAACCTAATTGAAAAATGAGAGTTTAAGATTCTATGTACAAAATGCCCACAGCTGAAAACATGTTTTTAAACTTTGTGAAGGACTCATATGTTTAACAAGGGTATATTTTAAGGATTCTTTTCACACAAAAACAGCTAGTGCATGACTGTCAAATTATGTTTCTCTATTCCTGAACAAAGGATTCACCAGCCCCTTTTAGGAAGCCTAGTTGTACAACCCACACTCCGATGTACATTTGGCCTCACTCCTCAAAAACGTTTTTGTTAACATTGCAAAAGACTCGTATAATTAAAGTAAGAGCATTCTAAGGTTTTTATTCCCAATTAAAAGACAGCTGTACACCAGCCAAAGTAACTTTCTCTACTCTTACACAATGAGCATACCAGTTCAGTTCAGGAATACAATTTGTAAGACTCTTGTATACGATTTGGCCTTCAAATAAGACCTTAAACACTGAGAATGTCTCTTGTAGCTGACTTGGGCACTTCTGAGAAGGTGCCTTTTTCCATGAAGAAGGCTGTTGCACCACACGGCCAAACTACCTTTCTCTACTCTTGTACAAAATAACACAAGCCTGGTTTAAGAATTTCTATTCTACACTCCAAATATAAAAGGTTGGTTCTCAAACGGATGTTTAACTTTGTGAAAGTTTCCCATGTTTCACCTGGGCACATTTTGAGAATGTGTCTTTTCCCATAAAAGGGCGGATGTACCACTGCCAACATGACTTTTTTCTACTCTTGCACAAAGGACAGCTAGCCCCATTCTGGAAACCCACTTGCAGAATTTGTGCTTCCAAACACAGTAAATGTTTTAAGTTTGTTAAACAAGGTTTATGTACATATATACGTATTTATTGAGTGTGAGCCTGGATAGCTAGAAAGAGCCCCAAGAGCAGGTAGAAGAAATACTTTGGGAGAAACAAGAGCTTTATGAGGAAAGGACCATTACATTCTCGAATTATAGAGACAAAAATTATAAAGATTTGCCAGTTCTTAAATCTAGTTCTCAATTGTAATAATCCTAAAGGGTCAGAATTAATCAGCATGGGGAGTTTGTTGCAATCAGAAATACAGTTTTATCTTCCTGATGGAGACTAGATTGCATAAGACAGTGGTTAGAAAAGAGAATGAGAACTCAGATACTTGGGAGCACATGCATCAAAGCTTTTTGCGATCGCAAACGGTGCGAATCGCAACATTCGGCCGTTTGCGATCGCAAAATGGGCTTTTGCGATGCATGAAGCAATTTGTCATGCGCAATTTCGGTAATCGCAATTTTTTGCGATTTCCCAAATTGCGATTGCATTTAAGGAATCGCAATTTGCGATTCCTTAAATGCAATGCAAGAAGCACTTTCAAACAGCGATTTCGCTATTTGGGACCGCAATTTACAGTAAAATAAAACAAAATTATATTTTGCAAAAACTTTGAAAAATGCACTAAAGTGCATTTTTCAAAGTTTCATGTCACACACACAGATGCCCTTGGGGCATGTGTGTGTGCAACATGGGTGCATAGTACAATTTCAGGGGTGCAACAGGGTGTCCTTTTGACACCCTTGCACCCTTGTAATTGCATGCGCAATTTGCGAGTACCAATTGGTACTCACAATTTGCACATGCAATTTCCCATTCATTCCTATGGGCCTACGGCCCATAGGAATGAATGGGAAGACATTCCTTAATTGTGACTCGCAATTTGCGAGTCGCAATTAAGGAATGTATAGGAATCGCTATTTTTATAGCGATTCCTACATGCATAGGCTTTTGCGAGTCCTTAATTGCGATTCCTTAATAATCGCAATTAAGGACTAGCAAAATCCTACCTTGATGCATGTGCCTGTTAGAGTTTTAAGAAAGTGTGGACCTTCCTGGAGGGACACAGTTTGAATCAGTTAATGCTGCGCTTGAAGTGGGATTAACAGATATGGGATAATTCCAGTGTATCTATAGTGGTGGCTTGAGTACCATTATTATCACATCACATCATCTCATGTGTATATATAAAGTGCACATTCACACCTAGGGGTATCTTGGTGCTGACTACCATGTGTTTATTGTTATCCATGTAAATGGTACTTATCATATGAACCTTGCAAGTATGAAAGGCTGAGTGGAAACACGAGGATTCAAACATGTGAAAGAGAGGTGAAACTCATATCCCTCAGGAGGATTCATTAGCTTAATAAGCCACCTGACTAATATGATCCGTATGAGTTCTTCAACATTTCTATCATTACACAAATCACTGTGGAGACTTGAGCATAACTTGAATAGCACACTATCTCTGTGCAATCTTCCTGTGCATACCTATAATCACACACTATCTCTGCGGGGACCTGTGCATCCCTATAATCACACACTAGCTCCGTGGGAACCTGGGGATGTCTATAATAACACACTATCTCTGTGGGGACCTTGGCATGTCTACAATCACACACTATCTGTGTGGGGGCTTTTACATCCCTATAATCACACACTATCTGTGTGGGGGCTTTTACATCCCTATAATCACACACTATCTCTGTGGGAACCTGGGCATGTGTATAATCACACACTATCTCTGTGGGGACCGGGGCATGTCTATAATCACACACTATCTCTGTGGGGACCTGGACATCAATATAATCACACACTCTCTCTGTGAGGACCTGGGTATATCTTTAATCACACACTATCTCCGTGGGGACCTGGGCATGTCTTTTATCACACACTATCTCTGCGGGAACCTGGGCATATCTATAATCACACACATTCTCTTTAATGACCATGGTAATACTATAGTCACACACCAACTCTGTGGGGACCTGGACATCTTTATATTCACACACTATCTCTGTGGGGACTGGGGCATGCCTATTATCACACACTATATCTGTGGGGACCTGGACATCCCTATAATCACACACTATCTCTGTGAGGACATGAGTAAATCTTTACTTACACATTATCTTCGTGGGGACCTGGGCATGTCTTTAATCACACTCTCTCTCTATGGGAGCCTGGGCATGTCTATAGTCACACACTATCTCTGTGCAATCTCCGTGTGCATACCTATAATCACACACTATCTCTGCGGGACCTGTGCATCCCTATCATCACACACATCATTACCATGTTAATACTATAATCAAACACTATCTCAATAGGGACAGTGGTAATGCTATAATCACACACTGTCTCTGTGGGGACCTGGACATCAAAATAATCCATTGCACACAATTTTTATGGGAAATTAAACATGAGTGCTATCACACACTATCTCTGTGGGGTCCTGTGCTTCACTATAATCCCACAATACCTCCGCAGGACTTGAGCATGACTATAATCACACACTATCTGTGACTCCACCTCACCATCACTATAATCACAGACCATTTTTGCATGGATCTGAGCATGACTAATATAATACATCTTCTCCAAGAACCTGAGTATTTCTATCATAACCCTCTTTATATAGGGAGTTGAACATGACTATCATAACACTTTTTATATGGGGACTTGAATATGATTGTAGACACACACTGTCTCTGTGAGGACTTGATCATAACTACAACTATACACTATCACTGAGGGGAACTTGAATATGACTATAATAACACTCTTTCTCTATGGGGACTTGAGACTGGTTATAATTAAATGCTATATCTGTAGGGACTAGGGCACAACTGAAATGATATACTATTTATGCATGAACGTCAGCATAAGTATCATCGTACACTATGGAGGACTTGAACATAACTATCATAACACTCTATGTGGGGACTTAAACATGATTATAATCACACACTATCTATGCGGGGACTTGAACATGACTGTAATCACACACTGTCTCTGTGGGGACCTGGGAATTACTGTAATAACTCACTGTTTCTACATGAACTGCAGCATTACAATCATCGTACACTATCTCTAGGGGTACTTGAACATGACTATGGCCTAACACTATATCCCTAGGGACCTGGGCATAACTATAATAACCAGACACTATCTTTTGGATGATTTGAGCATGACTATAATGACATGCTATCTGTGTGGCAACCTGGACATCACTGTGATGACACACTATCTCATGTGACTTCAACATAACTAACATCATGCACTATCACTACAGAGAATTGAGCATTATTACAATCGTTTACCATCTCGGGGGGGGGCTTTAACATAAATACAATCACACTCTGTCTATGGGGACTTGAGAGTGACTATAATTAAAGACTATATTCTTGGGAACTTGGGCATCAATATAATCATGCACTATCCCTGTGGGGGCTTGAAAAAGACTATCACAGCACACTACCTCTGTCAGCTGTAGAACATTTCACATGCCATATCTGTGGGGACTATTATTGTACAGCCATACGAAGGTGAAGTTTTTTTGTTTTTTTTATTGCTCAGCTTGTAAGAAGTACAATATAGGGCACCCCGCCATGAGGTGTAGCAGTACGGTATCATTTCACCCTTCAAGGATATCAATACCAGCTGTTTTCCTGTTGTCAAACACAATGCAACTTAAAAACAACCCCCCTCCCAATACCCTTCCCCCCCACGGCACTTGGCATAGCATTTCAAGAATTCCTGAGGAGCTTTACAACCAAACAGATATCATAGCTTCTAACAGACTGTGCACCCTTCATAAGCATCCTAGCATTGTATATAGCAACTTAACATAGGTCTGGCCTTCCTAGTAAATATCCCGTTAGGGGAGCCCAGAAATCCTTGGGGCGATATGCCTCCGGCAGTTCCTCCACATAGGTGTCCAGCTGGTCCTTACAGTACAACAAGTCACGTAACCATTGTTTCACTGTGGGAACAGCCCTAGCCCCCCACTTCTGCGCAACCGCTCATTTCGCAAATAATGTGGAGATGGCAACCAGTCTCCTGTTACATGGTTTAAGCTTACGTACCCACCCCAACAGACACACAGCAGGCGAACATGCCACACGTTCCAGCACAACCTCCGTAAGCACATTCATGACCCCTGCCCAAAATTCAGCGATTCCAGCGCATTGCCAGGCTAAGTGTAGAAAATCTGCATCATCATGCCCACAACGCACACATCGCGCGTCTCTGAGCCCAAAGCGTTTGAGCTGAAGCGGGGCATAATAGAGTTGGTGCAAATATTTGAAGTGGATGATTCGAAGATTGCAGTTCGCTGTGAGCCGTCCTGTCAATTCACAACAGAACTTCCATTCAACCAGAGTCATAGAGGTCCCCACTACTGCCACCCATCGGACATATGAGGGGGACTCCGCTATCTCAGTCTCCCTAAGAGAGGCGTTGTATAATTTTGTGATCAGGCCCCCTCATTCCTCCCCCGCCAGCACCGCCTGCAGTGCCCGCAGAGTACGCGGCTCGGACGGGAATTCTGGATAAATATCACGGATTGCTTGTCGCACTCGTACATAGGTAAACCCCAGCATCAGGCCTGCACCGTGACGGCTCTGCAGCTACAAAAGATTTCGAAACCGACCCTGAGTGTACAAATCACCTAAGCATTTGATCCCCACCTTACCCAGCGCTTGCAAAGCAGCCGGTTCTCGTGCAGCCGATATGTCCGGATGTGCCGCGATCGGCAGTTTGGGGGCATATAGATGGGGCACCTCAGCCCTTTTAGCTAATGCATGCCACACCCATGCTGTACAATGGACCAGGCTAATTTCACCTCGGGGACCACCCCCACCACCCATCAGGGCTGCTGCAGCCAGGGGTATCGGAAGTATCGAGTCCGCCTCGATTGCCGTGTGTGGCTGAAACCGCTGCGGGAAGTACCAGAAGTGTCCGTGCTGCACCTGGGCACATAAATAATATAAACGGAAATCAGGGCCCTCGAAGCCACCGCGCTCGAATGGCAGTGTCAGAACCTTCCAGCTGCACCGGGGTTTTCCAACTCCCAGACGAACGCAAGCAGGACCGACTGCAGCATACTGAAGAACGCAACATTTAATCGAATAGGGATGTTGATAAACAAATACAACAGCTTGGGCAGAAATGTCATTTTAATTATCGCAATGCGATCCGCCAGTGAGAGAGGTAACTTAGCCCACCGTGTAGCCTGGTCCGTGATCTTATCGACGGCGCAACCGTAATTAGTGGAAATGACCACCGCAGTGTCTCTATTTAGCCAGATGCCCAGATATTTCACTGGGTCATCGGACCATTGCAAGGGAAAATCCATCTCTATCTCCCGTGTACCGGCCGTTAGAGGAAACACAGTGGATTTAGCCCAGTTAATGCCCAGCCCAGACAAAACGCTCGAACCGGACATATTCTCTCAAAAGGTCCGGCAAATATGCGGCCGGCTCGCGCACATATAACATCATGTCGTTAGCGTATAATGACACCATTAGGGGTCGCTGGCGGAACTGCAGCGCCGCGGGGGTGTGGAGCTGCTGCAGCTTACAGGCCAACGGCTCCAATGCCAGAGCGAAAAGCATTGGCGACAGCGGGCATCCCTGTCGCGTACCGCGTTTAATGGGAAATACTTCAGAGACCCATCCATTGACCCAGACGCGCGCCAACAGTGCATCATAGAAGGGGTATCCATTTTAGGAAGAATGGGGGCATGCGCAGCAGGACTACAAACATGTACTCCCACTGGAGGGAGTCAAATGCCTTTGCTGCATCAAGCAGCACAGCCACCGCCTGAAAATTCCGGTCAAAATAGTGCAAAGTAGAGAAAAAAGTACGAGGTTGTGCATCGTGGATCTAGAAGGCACAAAGCCTGACTGATCCGGAAGGACCAGTTTGGGGACCAATGGTTGCAACCTAGTGGCAATCATTTTTGCCAATATTTTGGCGTCAATATTAATAATAGAGAGGGGTCGATAAGAATCACAGGCATTCGCCACTTTATCGGGCTTCAAGAGCATTACAATTAAGGCTTCCATAAGGGATGGAGGTTGCTTGCCAGAGTCGTACGCCTCAGCGAATTCCTCCAACAGCTGCGGTGCCAGAACCTCGGCATAAGCCTTATGAAACTCGCTAGGAAGGCCATCAAGACCTGCTGCCTTGCAGGTTGGAAGGGACATAATTGCCTGTTTCACGTCTTCCACATCGAAGGGCAATGTGAGATACTCCTGTTGATTGAGGGATAACCAGCCTAATGCGACATCATCAAGATAATCATGTATCTCAGAAGGAGATGGCTGAGCACGCTCCCCATACAGTTGAGTAGAAATCCAAGACCACCCGACTGATATACGCATTTCCGAAGTGCACCTCACCCATCTTGTCCACCAGCTCAGTGATGTAGGCCTGACTGCGAGGCACTGCCAATTTCTGAGCAAGTGAACGGCTAGGTCGTCCTCCCTCCCCATAATAGCGAGCTGTGCATCGTCGCGATCTATGCCGCATTTCTTGGTCGACTGTCTCATTGTGTTCCGACACTAGCTCCCGAATTTCTGCCAATTTGGCAGTGACTGGGCATCTATCATAGTCCCGCTCCAGAGCAACTATGTCCTTCACAAGTTTTCTAATTCTACGGCGCAGATCTTTTAGAACCCCGGCCTGCGCTCCGATACACCCCCCCCGGATAGTCACCTTGAACGCCTCCCAAAGGACGCCCGCGCTGTCCACCGTGCCCACATTTTCCCGGAAGTAATTATGAATGGCTTCCCCAACCGTCTGCCTAAATACCGGGTCCGATAAAGATGACGGCTGCAGCCTCCATGCAAATGGGGGCTTATCACCTCCCGGGACTCGCAAAGCCAGCAGCACAGGCGAGTGATCTGAGAACGTTTAGGCCAGATGTCTAACGTCCACAGTCCACGTACAAACCGCCTCAGACACCAGCCAATAGTCCAAATGGGACTGTGTACAGTGGAGACAAAAGTACTCTCCCTGATCCCAGGGTGACGCAAGCGCCAGACATCATGCACATAGCCAGCATCCATTAGCCCCATCAGTGTATCTGTGGACTGTCTGTGACGCGGGGCCCCGCTCCCCTCTCTGTCCTCGTGAACATTCAGGCACGTATTAAAATCCCCTCCCCAAATAATCTCAGCACTAGGAAATTTAGATATCCTATGCCAGACATCCGTGAAAAAGGAGGCATCATCCACATTCGGACCATACACGTTCACCAAGAGAACACTTGTACCCCCAAGCGTGCCGTGTACAATCGCCAGTCATCCCTGTTCATCCCTGTCCGTGCCGTGTACCTGGAACGGTGTGCCCTTCCAGACAAGAGTCATCACCCCATGGGAATCGGATGAGTATGAAGATGTCATTCTAACTTCAGCCCACCGGGTGCCTACATTTTTCTCAGTTGAAGAGGTCAGGTGTGTCTCCTGTAATAAGGCCACTTGAACATTCCACCTATCCAGAGCCGCTAAGACAGTGCGGATTTTCTTCGGGCTGTTGAGGCCGCGTACATTCCAGGTTACAAATCGAAATTCACCACCCATGTTGCATGCGGGCCAGCCAGGCATTAGCAAGAAGAGATCCAACCCCTATACCACGTTGGCTAGGCGTACATAGAGTACATTGAACAAGTGCTGCCACCCCCCACCATAAACCCCCCACCCACTTCGGCACCCCCAACTTGCCAAAGCCATCCCTGTCAAAACTAATCAGACCCCAGAGAACACAACAAACCAATAACAATGGGTGGGGAACACCCATATAGGGGACGTCAGAGTGCTACTATCCTCCCACTTCGTAGGAGGTGGCTGATCAGGTTTAGTTCCTGTGTTACAATCCAAAAGCAAATACTAAATTTAAGGCATCCAATCAAATATGCATAGAACATAGAAACATTCGCCCTGAGCATGTAAATAATAAACAAGAAGCAGAGAGCCCCCCCGCAAACCATGACGTTCTTTCACATGAGAGCACTGTTAGCAAACCCATACCCAACACTCCCTGAACATCATCAGTCCTCCCCCTGGTCAGTTCCAATCTCACGCCTGTGTCTCTTCAACTGCTTTGCATGTTCCTTCGCCGCCTTAGGGGTAGAGAAGATTTTGAAATTCCCCTCCGCTCCCACACGAAGGCGCGCGGGATACAACATGGCATAAGGTACGTTTTCAGACTGGAGGAATTTTTTTAACTGCCCCAAACTCATGCTGCGCAGTTTGAACTGTGACAGTAAAGTCCGGGAAAAAGGACAATGTGTTCCCCTGATGACATATGTTGTCCTTCTCCCTGGCCAGCCTCAAGATGACATCCCTGTCCCGGTAGTTTAATAGTCGAGCTATAATCGGACGAGGCGGAGCCCCAGGGACCGGTCGCGCTGCCAGGGAGCGATGAGCCCGCTCCACTACGAACATAGAGGACAGTTGCTCGGGGCCAATTATTTCCTTAATAAGAGACTCAATGACGTGCTCCATTTTGCCAGTATTTGTTGACTCAGGAAGACCCGTAATTCGGATGTTATTCCATCTAGATCTGGCCTCCAAGTCTTCGTTCTTGGCCTCTATGAGGGCAAGTATCTTTTCCATGTTGAGGGTTTTGCTAGCGACGTCATTGAGTCCATCTTCCGTGTTGGAAACCCTCTGTTTTACTTCCCCAATCCTTGTATTCTGCTTTTCCAATTGTGAAGACATATGGTCCAGCCTATGATTTATAGTAGCCATACTACCCTCAATAGCCTGGAGACTCTTTTGCATTGCCATCAATGTAGACTCCAGATTAGGCGGGCCCTCTCCCTGTCCATCAGCCTCAGAGTCAGAAGCCGCTTTTTGGTGGGCCCTGCCCGACTTTCGCGCCTCAAACGTGAGGCGGGGCTGTGACTTGTCAGGCTTCCCCATGGTTAGTGACTGATAGTGTGGGTACAGCACATTCCCCCCAGCAATATAGCAGCTTCCTCCAGACACAAGGCCCAACAAGTAGCGTGATGTGCAACTCTAAATAGTACAGCAGGCTGTCCTTACAAGATGGGGAACAAATACCTTCCTAAAAACGCCGTCCAGCAGAGCCCAGCTAGCGCAGAAAGTCGCATACAACGTGGCATTCATCCAATACTAGGCCTCGCGTATTTGACACTCCCACGGTGCCCAAAGACACAGAAATGGCTGCTGGACGGGAACAATCCCTGTGGTGCTCCCGCCAGTAAGTTACACTCAGCCAGCATGCAGCCTGTTGCTTCCACAAACAGAGTCAAGCCAGGTCCTATCCGTTGAGAGGGTGGATCAGGGGCATGCAGTCAGGCAGCGCCGCCACACAGCCTGGCCCTCACCACAGGCTGCTAAAGGTTACCACAGGGCCAATCCGCCTTCACACAGGGGCGACAGGGTCTCCACAGCTTCAGGAACTCCACTCCAGGGGGTCAAGGCATATTCCAGCAGTCGGCCCCCCCTCAGGCCACACGGGGATACCCAGCGCAGATGGAGATGTGTGCAGCGCTTCGTGGGGTCAGCGCCGGTTCCGTTGTCTCCCGCTTATCCCAGCAAGGGGGGGAGCGCCGCATCCACCAGCAGCTGCACAGCGAGCCCCCAAGCAGCCCCTCCACAATAACACAGGCCCGGGAAGCAGCTCGAGTCTCGAAGGGGCCAATCCACTAAATCGAGGGCCCACAGATTACGATGTCACTCGGGCGGTCTCTCTCTCCCACTCATCCAGCGCCAGCCGGGTCAGGCCGAGACAGTCAGTTTTGCGCGTGCCACACACGCAGGCCACAGCCGGCAGG
The DNA here is from genome assembly GCA_963921515.1 of Calotriton arnoldi. NCBI lineage: Eukaryota > Metazoa > Chordata > Amphibia > Caudata > Salamandridae > Calotriton > Calotriton arnoldi. The sequence continues at coordinate 420,677 of CAWUFW010000935.1, forward strand.
CCGCAGCCCACAGCCCGGACCCGCTCCCACCTCCGCAGCCGCTCCCACCTACCGCAGCCCACGGCGGGCGGCGATGAGGCTCCTCAGTTGCAGATGGGCTCCGGACTCCTCACAGGGTACGGATTCCTGCCGCCGGTCCTCAGGCAGCCGGAACAGGAGCCAGTCGCGTAGGCCTTTCGGAGCAATAGGCCAGTTCAGTCCGTCACCGGAGGCTCACCGGCGAGGTAGGTGTCAGCAGCCGCTCGCAGCGCATATAGCAGGGGGGTAGAGGATGCGACACAGCACACTCTCGTCACCTCAGAGCCCCAGCCGGAGCTCAGCTCATGCTTGCCGCATCCTCGGCCGCCATCTTGGCCTCGAGGCAGTCGGAACAGCTCTCGCCGAATTGTCCCAATGCAGAGCCTCTCCGGTCGCACCAATGGCCACTAAATGTAGCAGGGGTGACACTCCATGCAGGGTGGCAGTTTAGTTGCTTGGATGCCCCAGTATGCAACAGATTCTGGGCGGATAGGAGATCAGCCGTGCAGAGCTGCACTAGAGTGCGGCCATCTTGCCAGGCGCCCTCTAGCGCCCCCCCACGATGGTGAAGTTGATGCGAAAAAAAGGTAATCTCAACTTGGTTTTCCCATCTGACCACACTGCATGCTCTTTGGCCTTTACAGGAATTTAACTATTCATTGTTTCCTTATTTTTGTGCAAACTCAGCAATAGACTAGGGGGCCGATTCCGATCTCGGTCGGAGGCGTACCCAATACCATTCGGTCGGGAAAAAAGCCATTCGAAAGCCTGTTTCCCGACCGATCCGTACAGCACACCGAACGAGTAAGTACGATGCGCACAACAGCACAGAATCCGGCCGAGCCGCACTCACCAAAACCAGGTCCTGTTCCCCGAACGAGGCGAATCCGGAAACGCCGAATCGAGTCGCACGGAAGTGAAAATGCAGCTCCGTCCGGACGAACGAGTACGATGCGCTTTCCGTACGCGCCGAACCCGTCGCTACGCACGGCACGTCAAAGCATCCGGGAGAGGCGCACATAAGCTCCGATTCGCGCCACAACACGATACACGGCTACGAGGCGAACACGCCAGCGACGAGGACGACGCGAAGTGACGAGGACGACGCGAAGCAACGAGGACGAAGCGACGAGGACGAGGCGAAGCGACGAGAAGGACGAACGACACGAACCAACCATGAATCCCTTCGCCCCGATCATACCAATATTCTACATATACTACCGGAACAGGCACGGACGCGTACGGCGCAGGAGGTAAGTCAGACACCAACCACAAAACACATACAACACGTACACGACACATCACACACACACACAGAGGGATGCAGAATATACTTACACCAGCAACTGCAGCACCATAGGGGCGGGATGCCCATCACCAATGCCACATATGCACACAGGGGCCTGAATGCGCACCACCACCCCTACCCAGGGGGGGCAGGATACCTACCACCACTACCACCCTTAGCCAGGGGGGGCTGGATGCCTACCACTACTACCACCCTTAGCCAGGGGGGGCTGGATGCCTACCACTACTACCACCCTTAGCCAGGGGGGCTGGATGCCTACCACTACTACCACCCTTAGCCAGGGGGCTGGATGCCTACCACCACCCTTAGCCAGGGGGGCTGGATGCCTACCACTACTACCACCCTCACCCAGGGGGGCTGGATGCCTACCACTACTACCACCCTCAGCCAGGGGGGCTGGATGCCTACAACTACTACCACCGTTAGCCAGGGGGGCTGGATGCCTTCCACCACCCTTAGCCAGGGGGGGCTGGATGCCCACCACCACCCTTAGCCAGGGGGGGCTGGATGCCTACCACCACTACCACCCTCAGCCAGGGGGGGATGGATGCCTACCACCACTACCACCCTCAGCCAGGGGGGGCTGGATGCCTACCACTACTACCACCCTCACCCAGGGAGGGGCTGGATGCCTACCACTACTACCACCCTCAGCCAGGGGGCTGGATGCCTACCACTACTACCACCCTCACCCAGGGGAGCTGGATGCCTACCACTACTACCACCCTCAGCCAGGGGGGCTGGATGCCTACCACTACTACCACCGTTAGCCAGGGGGCTGGATGCCCACCACCACCCTTAGCCAGGGGGCTGGATGCCTACCACTACTACCACCCTCAGCCAGGGGGGCTGGATGCCTACCACTACTACCACCCTCAGCCAGGGGGGCTGGATGCTCTACCACCACCCTTAGCCAGGGGGCTGGATGCCTACCACTACTACCACCCTCAGCCAGGGGGCTGGATGCCTACCACTACTACCACCCTCAGCCAGGGGGATGGATGCCTACCACCACCCTTAGCCAGGGGGGCTGGATGCCTACCACTACTACCACCCTCACCCAGGGGGGGCTGGATGCCTACCACTACTACCACCCTCAGCCAGGGGGGGCTGGATGCCTACCACTACTACCACCCTCAGCCAGGGGGGGATGGATGCCTACCACCACCCTTAGCCAGGGGGCTGGATGCCTACCACTACTACCACCCTCACCCAGGGGGGCTGGATGCCTACCACTACTACCACCCTCAGCCAGGGGGGCTGGATGCCTACCACTACTACCATCCTCAGCCAGGGGGGCTGGATGCCTACCACCACCCTTAGCCAGGGGGCTGGATGCCTACCACTACTACCACCCTCACCCAGGGGGGCTGGATGCCTACCACTACTACCACCCTCAGCCAGGGGGGCTGGATGCCTACCACTACTACCACCCTCACCCAGGGGGGCTGGATGCCTACCACTACTACCACCCTCACCCAGGGGGGCTGGATGCCTACCACTACTACCACCCTCACCCAGGGGGGCTGGATGCCTACCACTACTACCACCCTTAGCCAGGGGGGCTGGATGCCTACCACTACTACCACCCTCACCCAGGGGGGGCTGGATGCCTACCACTACTACCACCCTCAGCCAGGGGGGGCTGGATGCCTACCACAGCTACACCCCCACTCATAGGATGGACAATGCATGATACAACGTAGCACACCACAACCTAGGGAATGCAAGAAGAAGACATCCCCCCAACACCATGACAAGCGTGTGTAGACTGTGTCAAATGCCTACAACACCGAACATGACTTTGAACATACAATGTGACCCCCTAGCACATGTGCCACACATATATGTGTGTGGCACCCACAATGCAAGCAGGCCATGACCATTGTGGCAATGGGGTCTAAACCCCCATCACCACAGTGACCAAAATGCAAGTGTGGGGTCCATAGCTGAAGCACATTTTGAACATTGTGGCAATGGGGTCTAAACCCCCATCACCACAGTGACCAAAATGCAAGTGTGGGGTCCATAGCTGAAGCACATTTTGAACATTGTGGCAATGGGGTCTAAACCCCCATCACCACAGTGACCAAAATGCAAGTGTGGGGTCCATAGCTGAAGCACATTTTGAACATTGTGGCAATGGGGTCTAAACCCCCATCATCACAGTGACCAAAATGTAAGTGTTGACAAAGAAAGAGGTGCAACTGCCAAACTGCATGGATGATTCATGGTCACAGAACAAAAAACACATTAGTGGCAAAGTAGTGTATGTGTCCCATTGCAACATTAATTGGGGGAGCCAAATACTGCAGTGCAAATAAGACATACCTTTGCCCATGTGCAGACAAACAACACCCATGGGGGCTGACACCGTCAACAAACATCAATGACACAATGACAGAAGTGACCATCAGAATGCAGACCCACATCTTTGCACCAATGGGCACACACATGCAGATACCCTGTGGAGACTGTAGATGTGAGGTGAACAGATACCATACCATGGCAGCAATGGGACACACAAACCATGATCATTGTGCTGACCGATGACCTAGGAGTCCCAGGGACAGCAGGGGAAACCCACCAAACTACATACAGCCAATGGCACACCCAAGATATGCCAATGCAGTGGTGCAGATGCACAAACACAAACAGGCAGACCCACACTGCACATCATACACAACAGGTGAGGGGGGGGGTGCCAGTGTCCCCAGGCAACCACACAACACATGAGGAGACCTGAATACCAATCATACAGATGTGCATACAGTGCCACACAAAGGTAACTCATGGATCCAAATCCCCTATGTGGGCAAGCAGGCATTGTCAGATGAGAGGGAGCACAAATCACACATGTCACACAGGCACGTAGGGACAGCAACTGACACAGCAAGACACAGACACACCACAGCACCACCCCCAGGGCCCCCACAATGTGGTGACCCTGGGCTGCATTACAATCCCACTGTGATGACAAAGCTAAATGTGGTTCACACTGTGAACCACAGTCATGTGTACTGAGCAACTAACTACCATCACACCTACACAAGCACAAATCAAACAGCATGGCCAGTAAGCCAAGGCCAACATGGAGGCAGGGGCCTAGCCGGGCAACAACTCTCATCTGCACACACTCAACACCACACCCCTCGACCTCCAACAATGTGCAGCAGTGAAGCACACATGCACTGGTGACATTGCACATGCACCCATGACTATTCCAGGGTGGTGGGTGGGAACCAAGGTGCAGAAACACATCACACATGGACACTCAACAAGACTCCTGAATGTCTGACACACTGCACACTACGCTGTACATGGACATGACAGCAATACCACACCAACCAATGGGATCCCAGCCACAGTCACACACCAATGAAGAAGCCAAGGTCACCCACAAAGAACACACATAGACAACAACCAACATTGCAGCCCGGACCCTGAGGAGTGCCAGCAGTCACACACACAACGTGTCACAATCACTGAAAGATAACACAAACTGGAAGTCACATGACAGGGGCAAACAACAAGTGCCAAGGGGAAACCTGACTGTGACCCATCTGCGTCTGCACACAAACTCAGCCCTGACAGCAAACACACCTATGGGTGACACCCTGATGACCAGTAATGTGCCATGCACCCACATCACAAAGAACCCCGGGAGAAGACTTTGGGGGAACATAGCTCAACTCCGCTAGCATCACAAACAGGTACAACACTAGGGATCACAGCATGCACAGCTAAACGGAAGTGAACACACAGACATGCACATACAACACACACCTTGGGCGCAGGCAATGTCACAGGAGTACACACTGCCATGAGGGGACTCCACTCCTGTGTGAGGAAAGCTGTGCCATATGTTGCCTCAGTAGGGCCCCATCATGTCAGCTGAGCACTTGGTCACACAATCAACAATTAGCACCAAATGAGGGCTCCCGTCACATCAGCCTGGTCATGGATGTGCCAACAGAATCATCAGCACAGATCCAACACACTTGTATAGCAGTGTTGCACTGACAACACAGATGAGTCCTTCCCCATTGATGCCCAAACCTGCATGTCCACTGGAGATGGCCACACGGTCAGGGAAGTAGACGAATTGAACAATGGCAGGCACAACAGATGTGCAGGGGTGGAAGCCACAGATGTGAAATAGCCAATCTAAGTAGGAAATCCCATTGCCAAATACTGAACACATGACACCCTCAGATGCTGCTATGGATGACATGGATACACCACAGGATAGGACACATTCCCCCTGGACCACATGGGTTCCTGCACAGTAACACTTCATTATCATGAGACCAAATATCACCATCACTGCAGCAAGGGCATGGTTAGCATCATCAACATCATGTACATCAGAAGCAAAAGCACTAGAGAACAGAAAGTTGCTTTATTCAGCATATGTGGCATTAAAAGTAGAAGTCCGGTAGAACATAAACAAAGGCCAATGGCCAGTCCATCAACAAAGTCACAAGTGGGTGACAGTGGCAGATGCCACCCTACACATGCCTGCACAAAACCAGGGACAATCCACTAGGAGGGGCAACCGGGGGGTAGGCCAGGCACCGCAGGGACAGGATCAGGGCTCACCAGGAGGAAGCAGGGAAGGGGTGGTGGGTGCTGGAGAGCCACTGACAACTGCAGTGGAGGTGTCTGACATGGTGTGTGCCGGCACAACTGGGGGCATGGCTCAGATGTTGTGGGTGCCGGCACGACTGCAGTGGACCCTGCAGATGGAGTGGACAGGTCCGCCACTGCAGTGCCCAAGTCAGACAGGGTGGTAGTGTACTCCACTGCAGTGCCTACCACCAGGGGAGGAGAATGGGGAACAGGCAAGGTGGGCTGGACAGAGGGGGAGGACACCCTCACCACATCAGTGGCACAGACAAGCGCAGCGGGGGTGTGGTGCCGGGAGAGCAAGTGGCGGGGGAGAAGGCCGGAGCCTCTTGGGGATGGTATATCTGTGGGTGGGGGAACCTGGGGCAGGGTGTGGTGGGGGCACCTGTGGAGTGGGGGCCTGAGGGATGGAGGAAGGAGACCTGGTGCTTGAGCTGCAGGGCGGCGGCGGTGTCTTGCTCTTACCACTCCGGGGGACTTGCGGGTGGGGGCCTCAGTCTGTCTGCACCTGGGGGAGGGTGTCCGGGGGCGAGGGGCACTCTGCTCCGTGTGTGGGGGCTTCCTCTTCCCCTTGGATGCTGGAGCAGCTGGATCGGAGGGGAAGAGGCCGAGGTCACTGAGGAAGAGGCGCTGGGTCTTTGGGGTTGCAGGTGAGGCAAGGGAGGGTGTTTTGGAGGGAGAGGCAACTGAGGACTGCGCAGTGCCCGTGGATGCGTGTATGTGTACCAGGGCCCCATCCCCTGTGAGTCTGGTTGCAGTCCCCTGACTGTGCGTGCGTGTGCATTTTGTTTGTGGCGTGTGTGTCTGTGTGCTGGACGTGTGTGTGCTGGTGTGTGCCTGTGCCGGTGTGTGTGTGCTTGGGACGGGTAAGGTGCTGGTGAGTGTGGATGGAGCAGAGGCAGGAGGGGTGCGGGACTGTCTGAGGAGGGACACTGCTGCCGTCAGGGAGGAGTCCATGGACCTATTGCTCCTCTGTAGGTCAGACATGCCCGATGAGATGCCCTCCATGAACGACACCAGCTGAGTCAACAGAGCGGTGTGCGCATGGAGGACACTCAGCATGGCTGTCTGTCCTACAAGGAGCTGGCGAAGGAGGTACACAGACTCCACACTCAGGGCAGCAGGGGACACAGGGGCAGGGGCTGCGGTGCCTGGCCCAAAGGAGACACGCTCCCGAACATGGGAGCCTCCACGGACCTGGGGAATGGGAGCCGATGGGAGGGCGGTGGTGGTGCTGGTGGTGGCGGGGACAGCAACACTAGCTGGGGTGTGGTGGCTGCTGACACCCGCCTCCAGAAGGGAGTCATCCTCCGAGTTGCTCTGGTCCTCAGCTGAGGTGGATGGTGCTGAGGACTCCTCGGTGTGGCTCCCCTCGCCCTCCGTGCCACTGGGTCCCTCCAACCACTCCTCGGCTGCTGACCCAGTCTGGCTCACTGGCTCCTCCTGGTCCGTGGAGCTGTCCCCTTCTGTTGCCGTGGATGTATCTGCAATCAATGGGGAAACAGACAGACATCAGTCACCTGCACCAAACGCACACACCACTGTGAGCACAGCACATTACAGAGCAGGCCCTGGCATCATTAGTTGTACATAGCTAAAAGTGCCCTGACTGAACAGGAGAAGCCAATTGTCAGTCTGATGCCAAGCATGGCACCCACATCCCACATGGCCTTGCACCCATCTGTCTGGTGTCAGTTGCATTGCAACACCCCAGTGTGGACACATGCACCAAGTACACAGTAGTTGGACAGTGCAGAGGACACGGTGTGGCATGTGGACATGCACACATCACAGCTCTTGCCACTGAGTCAGTACAGGTTTCCGGATGAAAGGGATGCCCAGAGTCAAATAGGAAATGCATGTGATGCATACCAGTGACAGACACCATGATGCACCCATGTCCTGATAGCCATCGCCACAATGGTGTGCACGTAGCACATGTCACTCCCCTGCAGGATCACCAATAAGTACACACATGCCATGGCAGAGACATGACTGCTAAGTCATACATCACTGTCTCAGTGATGTATGACTTGGCAGCCAGACAACAACACTATGCACTGTGTCACAATAGTAGGTCATGGGGAATGCAAGTCCTGGAGCTGCACAAGTGCACATGTACATCCCCCACACAACACATCATCTTAACCCTCATCTGCCAGGTCATACCTATTGGACATATGGGAGACCTGTGACACCACCCTCTGAACATGAGCCACTCACAATCTGCTGTGAATGGGGAACAGCTGCCTGAACTTCACATTCGCATACCCCAGTCTGCACGGGCAGCTGATCAAACACCTATGTGACACACAAGTATCGTCTCCTATGGTCACATCTCCAGGGGCATGCTGAGCCCCTACCAAGAAACACCCCAGCAGTCCTGGCAACTAATCCACAGCACACTGACACAGAGGCAGACACCTGAGGGGTCAAATCACTGCGCACAATGTGTCAGCTGATACACGGGAGTGGGAGTACAGAGTGCATTGCATGGCCTGGAGTAGGCATGACTGTCCTGCTCCACATGAATGAGGGATGAGCCCTGGACAGTGGATAGCTGGCTCTGTATGTATGACACGCGTAAGCTGCACACTCCTGGGGCCCAAACATTGTTCCCACCAGCTGCATGGGCGTGTGCCACATACCCCAGGCACATGTGGTGGCTCAGCACAGCAAGTGGACCGCATATCAAAGCAACACAAAGATAACATGTCCGAACACAGGCGTAGTGTGAACAATGGACCCACCCATGATGCCCACAACAGAGTTAGGGAAACAGATGCTGTCCCCCACCTTTAGTGAAGCAAACTGCAAGGACACAGTCCCAAGTGACACAATTCCCTGAATGTAAGGGCCATACCTGGGTATCAGATGAGCATGGGGCAATGCACATTAGAGGGACATGGCTCCTGGACAACATGACTGCTGCACTGTGGCAGTTGAACCAGGCCAGGGGAGGGCACACAGCATGTAATACAGAGTTCACAGTGCAGTCTTTGACTCACCCCCTCCTTGCTGCTGTCTGGCCTTCAGCTGCCCATCCAGGTCTGGAAACACCACCGCCAGGATCTGGAGCATGTGGGGGTCAGGGTCCGTGTTCCGCCCCTCCTGCGAGGAGGCGACAGCTTCAGCTGGACCCGTGCAATCCTCCGGGTCCAGCCCCGAAGGTCCTGCCACCTCTTCTGGCAGTTGCGGATCCGGCGCTTGTAGACCCCCACGGCCCGGACAGCCCGGACGATGTCCTTCCAGATCTCCTGCTTATGATGGGCATTAACCTGTCAGGATGACAAAGTGAAAAGGCCATTACTACACATGCAACATATCCGTGCATGACACAGTTCTATATACATGTCTCAATCACAGGGGCACATGATGTACACAGGCAGTGCAAAGCTGCCCATGGACAGTTTGCCAGACGTCACTACATGGTATCATTGCATGGGAAGTAAAACCTTGTTCAAATGCACTGTCACTGCACCATACCTGTCCAGTGCATGTCACTACACACTATGGGGGGTGACAACTACTCAGTGAGCCTGCTAGCCAGTGGCGTGCAGACTTTCAGCCTTGCTAGTCAGACAATATGCACATTCAGAAAGGCAGTGCACAGAACACTCACCTGCTCCCCTGGTGTCCCATACAGCTTGCTGTACTGTGGAAGTAGGCTGTCCAGCAGGGCCTGGTTCTCCTCAAGGCTGAAGGCTGGGGCTCTCTCCACAGTACGTGCCATTGCAGGGTCCAGAGGGGCAGAGACAGCAGCAGTGCAGTGGCAGATGTCGTCCTGGAGCATGTAGTGCAGGCAAGTGAGCTCTCAGGGGAACAGCCAGCAATATATATGTGCTGGAGAGGCAGATACTGTCCCTTGTGTCCAAAGTTATAGGTCCAAGTCGTTTGCATCTTCTGAATCTGGCCAATCCATGGAATACCTGCACCAAAACACGCCCACAGCATCCTTCAAATCTTCAAATTCATGACATACATGATTTTGCAACATTGTTGTGGGTGACCAACTGAATTTCCAGCAACCGACTTGTTCGAAATTCGAAAACGCGTCCGTTGCCAGGCAAGCCCATTGTCAATGGGTGCGCACCGATCGGTCCATTGCGGTACAACGCGTACAGGGGTACAACGCGTCCCCGCACACATTGAATGCAATGGGCCGGCCGGGGACACCGATCGGTCCATTGCGGTACAACGCGTACAGGGGTACAACGCGTCCCCGTACACATTGAATGCAATGGGCCGGCCGGGGACACCGATCGGTACTGCGGTACAACGCGTACAGGGGTACAACGCGTACCCGCACACATTGAATGCAATGGCCCGGCCGGGGACACCGATCGGTCCATTGTGGTACAACGCGTACAGGGGTATAACGCGTACCCGCACACATTGAATGCAATGGCCCGGCCGGGGACACCGATCGGTCCATTGCGGTACAACGCGTACAGGGGTACAACGTGTACCCGCACACATTGAAGGCAATGGCCCGGCCGGGGACACCGATCGGTCCATTGCGGTACAACGCGTACAGGGGTACAACGCGTCCCCGCACACATTGAATGCAATGGCCCGGCCGGGGACACCGATCGGTCCATTGCGGTACAACGCGTACAGGGGTACAACGCGTCCCCGCACACATTGAATGCAATGGCCCGGCCGGGGACACCGATCGGTCCATTGCGGTACAACGCGTACAGGGGTACAACGCGTACCCGCACACATTGAATGCAATGGCCCGGCCGGGGACACCGATCGGTCCATTGCGGTACAACGCGTACAGGGGTACAACGCGTACCCGCACACATTGAATGCTATGGCCAATGTGTGCGCACTGATCGGTCCATTGCTGTCCAACGTGTCTTGGGAATACAACGCGTCCCCGCACACATTGAATGCAATGGCCAATGTGTGCGCACTGATCGGTCCATTGCTGTCCAACGCGTCTTGGGAATACAACGCGTCCCCGCACACATTGAATGCAATGGCCAATGTGTGTGCACTGATCGGTCCATTGCTGTCCAACGCGTCTTGGGAATACAACGCGTCCCCGCACACATTGAATGCCATGGCCAATGTGTGCGCACTGATCGGTCCATTGCTGTCCAACGCGTCTTGGGAATACAACGCGTCCCCGCACACATTGAATGCTATGGCCAATGTGTGCGCACTGATCGGTCCATTGCTGTCCAATGCATCCCTCTTCAAAGTGACTGGCATATGTCTACCATGCCTGTCTCAGATGAACATATGCCAGCCACAGATAGCTCCCAGGGAGTGAGGGGCACACCTACAACACCACAGCCTGTCCAAACTGTATCATGAGGCATGTAAGGCAGCATTTCCTATTGTGTGTATGTTGGTGTACATGTTGTCCTGTGTATGTCACCTGGGGGCACCGACCCCCAGGCTGTGCACGTGTTCATGGGGACAGGATCCTGGGTGTCACGTGTACATGACCACTGTGATGTGCAACTGTTCATATCTGTGCATGTGCCATGCTCTGTTGCGTGGCACGTTTCCGACTGCATTCACCTGGTCTACGATCCTGCTCCACAACCGGTTTCTGGTGGCTACTGGTGTCTGTTGGACCTGGTTCCCATAGATTTGTGGGTGCACCTTGATGATCTCGTCGACCATGACCGTCAGCTCAGTGGATGTGTACTTGGGCATTCTCTGTGCTGCCATGGTGTGTGGTTTGGTGTTTGTGGTGCTGGTGCGGTGTGTGTGTGTGGTGTGTGATGTGCAGGGGGTTAGTGGGGCCGGTGTTTGGTGGTGGTGGTGGTGGTGGTGATGTGTGTGATGGGTGCGTGTCTGTGGTGTGCTGCTGTCCTTTCTGGCTCGCTGTGTTCTGTGCTCTCATCCTCAGTTTGTAGTGTTGCAAGGGATTGTGGTCTGTGAAGGGGCTGCTTTTGTATTTGCCTATGTGGGTGTGTCATGATGGGCTGTTGTTTTCAGGTGTGTTGTGGCTGCTGGTCTGGGATTTGTAGTTTTTTTGTTTGTCCAGGGGGATGTGTTTTCGGGATGTGTACTGTGTTTGGGTATTTGGGCGTGGGTTGCTGTGTGGACTTGTTGGCCATGTTGTGTGTGTTTCTTTGGCTCCGCAGATGGTTTCTGTGCAGGGACGTGGCCACCAGGGCTTCCGCCGTGTCCATTTTCATCACTGTTGTTTACGATGGCGGGCGGTGAATTTGTGACTTTAACGCGCTCATGTCGGGGAGATCCTAATTTCACGGCCGGTGTCTCGGTAGTCAGGGCGGGCGGTTTTGGGTTGTCGTGCGGGTTTGCGTCCGTGGCGGACGGATAGACTTCGACTCGGACATAGACGGGCGGTATTTTGTGTGTTTTTTCCGCCGCGGGCGGTTTTCGCTTCGCGACATCGTGATTGCTCGGTCGGTATTCAGACGGTGTAGGCGGGCGGATTTTTAACGCTATGGTAGATGGCGGATTTTATACCGCCCGGTATCGTAATGGACACCTAAATGTATATTTGAACAAATACAACAAATAAACTCCTTTTAAAACACACACACATATATATATATGTATATATATATATATATATATATATACATATATATATAATTATACATATATAAAAAATATAAACACATATTTTAATTAATAATATAATTTAAAAAATCTTAAATAGCATAATATTATCAAAAATATATGTAAACATATTTAAATATACCAAAAATATAAAATATTAAAAAATGGAATCAATTTAATCTAAAATAAAAATCAAACAACAATTTACAATTTAATTAAAAATAAGTTGCAAACAAAAAATATTGCAAATTATAATATTATTATTATAATCAATCAAACACATAGTTATATCAAATGCAACATAAAATAAATTATTACAAATTAAAATAAATATATTTACATTTCCCACCACATTAAAAAGAAAAATAATTTTGACTAAATAAATATAAATATAATTACTCCCACCTAAAACAACACAACAGTAACAAAATATTTACACCACACCAAAATAAGATTTACTATTCTAACTACAATAAATATAAAATTACATAAAATATAACATTACAAAATACTACAATTTACTATTCCCACTACACTTAACACAACAATACAATTTATACTTATCAAAGCAATTGCTACTCCAGTCAGTGCAACAGTAGGGAAAGTGTTGGATTGCGGAGGGGTAAAATGTGCTATTCCCATTCCCCAGTACAACAGTAGGGAAAGTGTTGGATTGCGGAGGGGTAAAATTTACTATTCCCACTCCAGTCAGTACAAAAGTAGGGACAGTGTTGGATTTCGGAGGGGTACAGTTTACTATTCCCACTCAAGTCAGTACAACAGTACGGAAAGTGTTGGATTGCGGAGGGGTAAAATTTATTATTTCCATTCCAGTAAATGCAAAAGTAGGGAAACTTTTGGATAGATGAGGGGTAAAATTTACTATTCCCACTCCAGTCAGTTCAACATTGAAAACAAACAAAATATCTTCAACAAAATAAAAATATTTTAAAAACAAAGTAAATAAAAAATATATAAATATGTTGAAATATATATATATATATTTTTAAAAAAAATAAAAAATAAAAACATATTATAATGTTAAATACATATCACAAATACTTACAAATATTATTATAAATAAAATACAAAAATGATTTTCATACAACTAAATATTTTTATTTAGAAATTATTTATAAACAAAAACAATTATTGCATACATTTAAGTTTAGTTACTTCCCACCCTATAGCACCACAAAACTCACAACCTGCACCTAAAAAATTAATTACACTATTAATACAATAATTCATCAACAAATTAATTTTCATTATTTAAATATTCATTATTAATTGATTATAATTACATTACAATTACATTGATTATTGATTATAATTAATGTACTTCCACAATATACCCCCACAAAACACATAACACAATTAATTATTAATTATTATTAAAAAAAAATTTAATTGATAATTGCTTAAAATTGATTTACTTCCCACCCCATACCCCTACAAAACCTAGAACACACATCTAAAATGTAAAAAAAAAATATATTTGCACAATTAACATAATTAAGTATCAAGTAAACAAATATTGGGCCCGATTCACAGAACTAACAAGACAAAATCCTAAACTTACTACCATTTTGGTATTTACAGAAGGCACTTACTCATTTTGGTATTCACAGAAGGCACTTACTCATTTCGGTATTCACAGAAGTTAGGAGTCCTAACTTTAGGACTCCTAAATGCCTTCTGTGAATACCGAAAGTCTTAAAGTTAGGATTTTTCTCAGTTTAGGAGTAGTAAAGTTAAGACTCCTAACTTTAGGACTCCTAAATGCCTTCTGTGAATACCGAAAGTCTTAAAGTTAGGATTTTTCTCAGTCTAACTTTACTACTCCTAAACTGAGAAAAATCCTAACTTTAAGACTTTTGGTATTCACAGAAGGCATGAGTAAGTGCCTTCTGTGAATACCAAAATGGTAGTAAGTTTAGGATTTTGTCTTAAGTTAGTTCTGTGAATCGGGCCCCTTATTAATTAAAAAACAAATTATAATTCAATAAAATTAATTAACTTCCCACCCTTTACCCCTATAATCCCCATAACCTGCACCTAAAATTGAACTTTAAAAACATGAATTACACAATTAAAATTAATTTTCAATTAAATAGCTAATAGTGTTTAACAACTAATTATAAATTAAGGAAAATTAATTTACTCCCCACACTTTACCCCTAAAAACCCCCAAAACTCACACCCCAAATAATGTAATTAAATACTTAACATAATTAATTATCAATTAATTAATTAATATGAATTATCAACTAATTATTAATTAATTAAAAATCTATTACTTCCCACACTTTGCCCCTATTAACCCCACCACCTGCAGCTAAAAAAATAAAATGACACAATTTTCATAATGAATTATCACTTCATTAAGTCATATTAATTAACAACTAATTAATAATTAATTAAAAATAAATTACGTCCCACTCTTTACCCCTATTAGTCCCACAATCCGCACCTAACAAAATTACACAATTACCATAATTAATTATCAATTAAGTAATTAATATTAATTAACAACTATTAAATAATTAAAAATAAATTACTTTCCACCTTTTACCCCTATAAACCCCACAACACACACATAAAATTTACCCAAAAAAGATGTAAAGCACAATTAACACTATTAAATATAAATTAAATAAATATAATTAAATAAAAAATAATCATTAATTTATTATAATAAATTGCTTCCCACCCTATTCCCCTATAAACCCACAACCCGCTATGGAACTTAAAGACGCAAAATTTAATTAAATCAAATGTAATAACTACTAGAAGTTTAACACATATATTAAAAAACATAAACAATACTTATAGAAAAAATTACATGACATACATTTAAAATATATACTAAAATACATAACACTAATTAAAAAATCGATATTTTAAACAACTATATTTTTGCAAATGATTTTAATGACTTCTATATTTTTAAAATCGATATTACTTACCTTCACATCGATATTTTTTACAACAATATTCTTGCACTTGATATTTCCATTACACGATATTTCCATCTCGATATTAATGAACATTTTTTGCCTTGATATTCTGTCTCATTACCGTCTACTTCAAAGAAACACGGGCCGGGGGAGGTGCAGACGGACCCGATGGGGGCTCGGGTCAAACGCAGCCGGGAGGCAGGGGCCCTCCCCCTCGAAGAAGGGGGCGCACCTGATTGGTCGCCCCCTAGGTAACCACTGGCCCCGCAATCAGGTGACGAGGTGGCAAGTGGCCGGTGGGGGTTAAGAAGGGGCGCAGGGCCCCAGTTTGCATACAAAGCCCCCTGGCCAGAGACAGAATACCTGGTGCCGAGGTTCATCTCTGCAGCCTACGGAGGACATTGTGGGAAGCTCGTTTTTGCATTGAGAATTCTTCAGATCAGGATCCGTCCAGGACCCGGCTGGCCCCCTGCGGAGCAGCATAGTCGCGGAGGAAGCAAGAAGAAGGGCTCAGCTAGAACCAGCTATGACTGGCGAGATCTGGTATCACCATCGACGGAGCCAGACGCATCAGAGCCACATCCACGAGTGGAGCAGCAGCGGGGCAGATTACTGATCCGGTAGCAGGAGTGGATATCGAAGCTAGCGGCAGCGGTAAAGGAGGAGCGGTCCAGCTTCACTTGGAGCTGGGAAAGTCTGCCGCCCACCGGAGGCCTCCTCCCCTGCTTGCCAGGAAACCGAGGAGGAGGTGGGGCCTCCCACAGCTGAGCGCAGGAGACAGAGATGCATTGCGGGGCATGGTAAAGATTCAGCTCTACCCGCGAGCATGGAAAAAGCTGTGTTTGGTGCCGCATTGCCCCGGAGAGTTTTTAAAAAGTGGACACACTCTCAGCCGGGTTTATTAGAATAAGGGTCCCCCTCATCGCATTGCACAACCGGCGGTACTCCGAATCCACAGTTGTTTGAGGGAAAACAGGAACCGTTGGCATTGTTAGTACGTGGGTCACCGTCCAGCCCCCCAACCCTAAAAGAAGAGAAAACAGCCAGAAGCAATACAGGGCGGCATGGGGCAGCTGCAAGGAGCAAAAGAATTCAAGCCCACTTTAGGGAATCACCTGGGGACAGCGAAGCCCTCAAGAAAAATCAGAAGAGGCCCCGGGAGGACTCTAGGCCTGAGCTGGATGGAGACTTGGAAGCACTACTAGTAAAAGCGAGGGCATTGGTAGCCCTCAAGGGAAAGGTGTGGATGGATGACCACATTGCGAAGGGGCCCCCAAAGAAAAAGAAAAAACCAGCACATGCATGAGCACCAGCACCCCCCACACGTCCGGTTATGAAGGGGCTTGCAGCCAGCACGGCAGCCCCAGAAAGCCCAGGCAACAAGGGGGCTCGGAAAACACCACGGCAGGCAGCTGCAAGGGGCACCAGTACAAGGAATGGAATCCAGGGCAGGCACCGGGCAACCACACCACAGGAGGTGTGGCCCGGTTCAGACACTGAGGTGAGCAGCGATGAGGGGTCTGTAGCCAGCACAGCGGCCCCTCAGGAGTCATGCAGCGGACGGAGGTTCACGGCAAACAGCGGAGATGGTAAGCACCATGCACCAAACAACAGGGGCGGGCGGAATGGGAAAGGGCAGGTGGGTCCAGATAAGGGAGGACCAGGGCAAATCATGAATTATGGGAGACAATCAGGGGTAAGCAACTTTGCATTGCAGGGGCCATGGCCCTTTCAGCTCCCCTGGTCAACAAACCCGGAAGGGGATCTGCAGGAATTTCAGGGGGAGGCATGGGGGCAAATGCAGCCACACCCAGCGGCATGGATGCCTTGGTGGCAATGGCCTGGGCAAGGATCCCTACTTAGGGGGAGAACCCAAACAGATATGGGATGCAGCAGGGAGGGCCAGGGGCCTCGTCAAAGATCAGGTGGCACTAGGCAAGAAAGCCTGCAAGGGGAGAAGAGGAAAGGGGGCGCAGGGCCGGAGGAGGCCCCACAGGGTGGGAAGGCAGCACCAGAGGAAAACGGCCGGGCCGGGGCAGGGGAGGACCAGGACCCGGGGGTAAACCTGCAAACGAGTACATATGTCTCTCCCCGGGGGACCTGCCCACCACCACAAAGCTACTGGGATTAGCAAACCTTATTCCACTAACAGTGAAGGAAAGGATTTGGGGAAAGGAATATATAGATATTTTCTTGTTGCTGGAGGTGCGCCAAGCAGGCTTAGACCTCACAGCTCAGGACAAGAAAACCGAGGACAGACGGGATAGACGCAAACCCAGAGTAGAGCGAACCATAGAGAACTGGTGAAGGGCCTCAAGAAAGCTGGCATGCGTATTCATAGAGAAGTTCCCTCAGAGTGCAGAAGCACTGATCTTATATGAACAGAAGGTGCATGAAGCGCAGCAAAAGTATCAGGGTGACGTGTGGTTGAGGTATGATGAAGGTTTTAGGGAAAAGATGCAGACATGGCCGATAATGGAATGGGACTGCCAGGACATGGAGGGCTTCACGACCCACATGGTGGCAGTCAGGGAAGGCCTCAGCACAAGGGAATCCACTTTTCGTCCTTCAGGGTTCAAGGGGAAACACAAAGTCCAAGGACAAGGGTTCAAGGGCAAAGGCCACCCTGGCAACAGGACGAGTAAAACCTGAGTGGCTACATGTTGGAAATATGACAAAGATGAGTGTAAATGGGGGAGCGCATGCAAGTTCAAGCATAGCTGTGGGACCTGCAGGGGGAACCATCCTGCCATACAGTGCAGACAGTCGCAAGGGACAAATACAAACAGGGACAAAGGCTACACGAAGAAATAATGGCCAGGGTGAGGAAACACAAGGGGGGGAGGGGTGATCAAAAGACCTCCACTGTCCACTCCCCTAAAAACAAGTAGACTGGTTTCATTATTAATTCACTATCCAAGAAAGGCAGACAGACAGCAATTGGCAGAAGGGTTCACGACGGGCTTCCCCATCCCTTACAAAGGACCAGTGGCCCCGGGGAAGAGGCGCAATTTAAAATCAATATGGAACAACACAGAGGCGGCTAGACAGAAGGTGGCCAAGGAGGTCCAGCTGGGTAGAGTAGCCGGCCCTTTCCCGTCCCCTCCACTACCAAACATGATAGTTTCACTGTTGGGCATAGTACCTAAGAAAGAAGCAGGCAAATTTAGGTTGATACACCACCTGTCATACCCACATGGGGACTCCATCAATGACTGGCTGGAGCAGGGCAGCTGCTTGGTAGCATACGCCTCCTTAGACAATGCGGTAGACCAGATCAAGCAAGCAGGGAAAGGGGCACTATTGGCCAAAATAGACATAGAATCAGCTTTCCGCTTATTGCCGGTGCACCCAGACAGCTACCGCCTCCTCGGGTTTCAACTGGGCAGGGAATATTACTATGAAAAAAAACGGACTTACATATGACAAATGCTTGCCCATGGGCTGTTCTGTTTCCTGCGCGTATTTTGAATCCTTTAGTAGTTTTCTGGAATGAGAACTCGGGACACGCCACCCCGCAGGGAGAAGGGTCTACTACTTAGAGGACTTCCTGTTCATTGGTAGGGCGAGAACAGGGGAATATGCTGACCTCCTCCGCCTGTCTGTGGGCCTGGCGCAGGAGTTGGGAGTCCTGCTCGCACAAGACAAAATCGAGGGCCCAACCACCAAGCTATCTTTCCTCGGGATAGAACTAGATTCAGTGGCCGGGGCGTGCAAGCTAACACTGGAGAAGGTGGATGAGCTGCGCCAAATTATACGGCGCCTACGGCAGCAAAGGAAGGCGACGCTAGGCGAGATACAGCAGCTGATGGAGAAACTGAACTTCACCACGAGGGTGGTCCCTGCGGGGCACCCCTTTGCCAGACGCCTGGACTGGCTGACAAGGGGCATGTCACAGAAACACCACAGGGTTGGCCTCACGCAAGGGGTGCTGGAGGACCTGGGGCAATGGGACAATTTCTTGGCCAAATTTAACGGTACCCTCATGTGGCGTGAACCATGGGTGCATGCTGACCAGCTAGAACTTCACACTGATTCAGCTGGGGGCTACGGATTTGAGGCCATCCTGGGGTCAACATGGGCAGCTACAGCATGGCCAGACAGCTGGCAGCAGAACGGAACCACGGGCAACATTACCTTGCTTGAACTGTTCCCCATTGTAGTAGCATTCGTATTATGGGGCCACAAACTGGCTAACAGACAGATAATCGTGTGGTCAGAAAACCACGCAGTGGTGCTAGGGATAAACTTAGGGACAGCAAAATGCCCGGCTGTGGTCAACCTACTGCGTAAGCTTGTTGACTGCCAACTGAAAGCAAACATATAGCTATTAGGGGCAAGGCACATTGCGGGAGTGGACAACTCAATAGCGGATGCCATTTCTCATTTTCAGTGGGGCAAGTTCGGGGAGCTCACCCCGGACACAGCCAGGGTATGACACCAGTACCAGAAGAAATGTGGGAGTTAGTGGACCAGGAATGAGAGAATTGTTGGACAACGCACTGGCCCCCAAGACAGAGAACCGTTATCGTAAGTGCTGGGCAACCTTTGGTGACATTACAGGCACCAGGGGGAAGCAGATGGTAGGGCAGGAGGAAGTGACAGCTTTCTTAGAATGGGCATTCCAGAATGGGAAGACCAAATCATGGGCACAAGCACACCTGAGCACAGTGGTTTACTACTCCAAACTGGCATTCGGTAAGGATCCCATGAGGTCCTTTTTATGCAGAATGGCCATAAAAGGCTGGGGCAGATTACAGCCCAGAGATGGGGATAGGTAGCGGGCCATTGATTTTGCAGTCCTCAAACAGGCAATCTGCGCAATAGATGAGGTATGCAACGGGGAACAGGAGATAAAGCTATTCAGGGCAGCATTTGCACTGGCGTTCTTCGGGGCATATAGGATCAGCGAGATAGTGGCCCCTGCGAAAGGGAACCCGGGGAAGGCATGCATTCACAGAGCAGACGTAAACATGGGAACAGGGCATATGGTAATCTACCTACGCCAGTCAGACGGACCAGGCGGGCAAAGGGATGTTTACTAGGATCAATTGTATCATGGACCAGACATGCTGTCCGGTGTGTTTCGTCCGAGATTATATGCTGCAGGAAGGGCTGGCACTGGGGCCGCTATTTATACATAAGAACGGGTCATGCTTAAGCCGGTTTCAGTTCATAGCAATAATGTGAAAAAAATTGGAAAGGGCCGGGCTCCCACCAAGGGATTTCGGGTCAGCCTCGTTCCGCATTGGGGCAGCTACCACAGCGGAAGACATGGGATTGGGCGCGGATCGGATCAAAGCAATAGGGCATCGGGCGCCTTCACACGTTACATATGCCCCTCAGGATACTGAGTCTGGTTTCTCATCCTGCCAACATCTAGGTCCGTCGGAGTGGCTCAAGCAAGTTTGGATCGTGGGGCACTCCTACATAAAACAGGCACAGTGGTGTAAGGCATGAATTCGGCAGAATCAGGCTCCGCAACACTGAAGTGATCTGGCTGGGTCAATCGGGGATGAGGTGGGACCAGCTCCTCCCTGCAGTACAAAGGGCACTGGGGCAAGGTGGCAGGCCAGACGCAGTAGTGGTCCACCTGAGGGAGAACGATCTGGCAGCCACAGGGAGGAGAGGCCTCTTGGAGAAAATGTTCACAGGGCTCGCAGCTCTGGCAAGGTTAGTCCGCCCGGCAGAGATAATTTATTCAGAAATAATAGTACGCAATTCATAGAGGGAGCCCTAGACCAGGGAGGAGTTGAAAAACCCAGACTCAAGTTAAACATTACCATGGCAAAGATATGCAGGGCCAATACCTGGGGTTTCGTAAGGCACGGCTTCAGTAACCTGAGATCCCCGGGTTATCACTTGGAAGATGGGGTACACCCGACGGAGGTGGGCATGGACATGTTCGTACTTAACATTGTGGGTGTCCTAGAACATCTGGATTTCTCTTAAAGCAAAAACAGGAAGGAGGGAAAGGGGGGAGCTCCCTCCGATCATCGAATAGTAGGTAGCATGGCAGAAGAAACCCAGAAAAAAGTACACAAAAGAGGAAAATACTAGCAGTAGATGGGCAACTCACACAGTGTCCTTGGGATGCCTCACGGCAGGGACAGTAAGTGAGCGAATGACAGCACACAGCCACAGGCAGAATAGATGAGATGCTCACGCAGGGTCCTTGGGATGCCACACAGCAGGGGCACTGAGGAGAAGGCGAGTGTCCAATAAGGGTCCAGGGCAAGCGGAACGGCACTTGCAGCCCGGGCCGCTCCTAACGGACGCCCACAAAGTCTGTAGCAAGGGAAGCCTGGAACGGCAAACACAGAGGCCTGGCAAAAGGGGCATCTCAAGCAAAGACTGTGCTGTCAGGAAGTGAACAACTACAAGAATGTTACAAGGACAATGCAAGATGTACAACAACATGGATGTTTATGAATGAACAAAAAAAATTGCGAAATGTACAAACCATGTTATGGTTGAATAAACTGCGGCCTTTTTTATGCACCGTATCATATTGTCACTGGAATGATTAAAGGGGAAATGTACGCATTTTTTGGGCGCAGAGAGGGGGAGGAAGGCTCGCCACTGGGAGGCGTTGTATTTCATGTTCAAGCAACACTTGCAAAGTATTGAGAAAGAAAGGGCCTGGCGTTCAATGCACTTGTAAAACCTAGACATTATGGGCAATAGTTTCCAGAAATGTAGTTTTTTTAAATGTCACTGCCCCACAATTCGCACTATTTAATGGTAATATACAGCACTGACAATCATTTTCAAAGAGTGACTGAGTTTGGTGACTTACACTTACTGTGGTAATACATATCCGTTGGCGCGGTGCATTTGAATGTGATGCCCTAATAATTTAAGTGACAGCAGAGTCTGTATAAACCCCGAGGCAAAGGTTGCATTTCAGCCCAGCAATCATATCAGATGACGATGTGTAAAAAGATTTAGACACATTCTGCTGCCGAAACACCACACTGAACCCTAAGGAACCTCAAAAAGGCGAACAAGTGCTTGCATTGCCTCCTCTGCTCCCCCTGGACAGTGATGTCCACTCGATCATGTGAAAACGCCTCATTCTGGGTAATAGTGCTACCGTGATACTAGTGCAGACTTCACTGGTGAGTGGAAGAGGAGACACAGTACAAGCCTACGGGGAAAGGACATTTTATATTATAATGTATCAAATCCCAAATAAAAATAGGGGAAAGCCTGTAAAATTAACCTGACATACACATAGCGAGGGAAGACAAGAATCTATCCTGTGTAATAATTGTCTTCCCTCTTATGGAACAGTGGTTGCACCCGGATGTTTGGAATTCAATGTGATGTGTTGTGTTTATGTATTTGTCTAAATACTTCTGACGGTACCATTCCATGTGGCCAATTACATCTGGACCCAGGTCCTGGCACATGCATTACTGGGGGTTTACTGAACCGGTGCGGAGAACAACCCAGGAAATGTACTGTTGACTGTCCTATGTTCTTGTGGATTCATCTCTGCACCACAAAGGCTATGTTGTAAAAGACGTGGCATCAGAATATAACATTATTCGAACACATGAAGAATTGGGAGTATGTGGTTGTGATCTGGGGGCTCTGGTTTACAAGCAGCTGCTGCATGTGCAGCTCCTTCGAGACTACTCTCTCTGCAGCAACGAGGTGGAGGATTCAGGGACAACACCTGGTTCTGCGTCTTCGGATCTCTGAAAAGGGGAATCTATAAAAGATTCACACAAATGAGGCAGACTGCACGAGAGGCGTCATCTCAGGGGGCGGAGCACTGAGTGAGCTTCAACCCCATCACAAATCCAAACATTCAACAGGCAGAAGCAAGATGTAAACATTCAAACCACGTTTGCATACAGGTTGTTGGTGTTTTTGCATAGCTCCAGCCGGGGCTTTCCGTATCGTTCTGTCGGGTTATAAATGGGTTTTGCAGGGAATTCATCAGAAGTTAGAAAGCGTCTGTTCTAGAGCAAAGAAGATGAAGTTAGCAACTCAGTTCTGGATATTTCTTTTCTGGCTTCATGGTAAGAGCAGGGACCGCTGGGCTGTTATTTATTTGTATGAGATTTGTATGAATTTAATTTTAAAATACAAAATGTCTCAGTGTTGTTTAATAATTTTCTACTGGTTTCACACTTTGTAAATTGTACTGGCTGTTTATTGATGTCATTAATTGCACTGTTCTTTGATATAATTAATTTCCCTTCTGTATTCAGAGTCCAGAGGGCAGATTGTGCTGACACAGACTCCGGACGTGCTTGCCGTGTCCCTGGGAGAAACCATCTCAATCCGATGTAAATCTAGTACATCCATCAGCATTTATTTAGCCTGGTACCAGCAGAAGCGTGGAGAAGCCCCCAAGCTACTCATTTATGATTCCACCAATCGCCAGCCGGGGGTCTCAGACCGCTTCACTGGCAGTGGTTCCGGCACTGACTTCACCCTCAGCATCAGCGGGGCCGAGGCTGGCGACGCCGCGGATTATCACTGTCAGCAGAGACAGAGTTTACCGCTCACAGTGACACAGAGCAGAGCAAAAACTGCAGCTTCCTCTTTCTGTCCTCAGCTCTGATAACCATCGCTGCCTCTGTGCAAGAACTGAGCGCTGCTCCTCTGGGCACGACTGAGCACAGCGCTTGAGTTAACAAACATCCCAAAAGTTTTTAGTTTTTTTTAACGAGTTATGCTCCTTTGTGCATTCTCAACAGTAGAGGCCACCCTTGTCTTTAAAATCTAGTTTTGATCAACGATGGCACTTTGCATATAATCGAGTTTCCAGCTTCTCTGTGCTTCGGTTCTCACTGTCTCTCTTCTTTCCCTATTACAGGTACAACCCGTCCATGCTCCCCGAAGAACTATAATGAGCTTTTTTTAACGATGTTTTTATGCATTTTGTAAAGTGCCAAACGAACACAATTTTAGTCTCTGGCATTTTAAGTAACTGCTCAAATAAATATAAAGGACAGCAGCCGGATTTAGACAGTTGCCAGAAGCAGTGGTCAGAATCAGGTGTGTGAGCAGAGGGCCGGGGACAAGGTCACGTGGTGGGCTGGGCCAAGGGCTGGGTACGAGGGTCACGTGGTGTGCTGGGCCAAGGGCTGGGTATGAGGTCACATGGTGTGCTGGGCCAAGGGCTGGGGTCGAGGGTCACGTGGCGTGCTGGGCCAAGGGCTGGGGACGAGGTCGCGAGGCGTGCTGGGCCAAGGGCTGGGGACGAGGTCGCGAGGCGTGCTGGGCCAAGGGCTGGGGACGAGGTCATGTGGTGGGCTGTGCCATGGGCTGGGTACGAGGGTCACGTGGTGTTTTGGGCCAAGGGCTGGGCATGAGGTCACGTGGTGTGCTGGGTCAAGGGCTGGGTACGAGGGTCACTTGGTGTGTTGGGCCAAGGGCTGGGTACAAGGTCACGTGGTGGGCTGTGCCAAGGGCTGGGTACGAGGGTCACATGGTGTGCTGGGTCAAGGGCTTGGCATGAGGTCACGTGGTGTGTTGGTCCAAGGGCTGGGCATGAGGTAACGTGGTGTGTTGGGCCAAGGGCTGGGTACGAGGGTCACGTGGTGTGTTGGGTCAAGGGCTGGGGACGAGGTCACATGGTGTGCTGGGCCAAGGGCTGGGTACGAGGGTCACCTGGTGTGCTGGGCCAAGGGCTGGGCATGAGGTCACGTGGTGTGCTGGGCCAAGGGCTGGGTACAAGGGTCACGTGGTGTGTTGGGCCAAGGGCTGGGGACGAGGTCACGTGGTGTGCTGGGTCAAGGGCTGGGCACGAGGGTCACGTGGTGTGCTGGGTCAAGGGCTGGGTACGAGGGTCACATGGTGTGCTGGGGACGAGGTCATGTGGTGTGCTGGGCCAAGGGCTGGTCTACGAGGGTCACGTGGTGTGCTGGGCCAAGGGCTGGGTACGAGGGTCACGTGGTGTGCTGGGCCAAGGGCTGGTTACGAGGTCACGTGGTGTGCTGGGCCAAGGGCTGGGTACAAGGGTCACGTGGCGTGCTGGGCCAAGGGCTGGGGATGAGGTCACATGGTGTGCTGGGCCAAGGGCTGGGGATGAGGTCACATGGTGTGCTGGGCCAAGGGCTGGGGACGAGGTCACGTGGTGGGCTGGGCCAAGGGCGGGGTACGAGGGTCACATGGTGTGCTGGGCCAAGGGCTGCGTACGAGGGTCACATGGTGTGCTGGGCCAAGGGCTGGGTACGAGGGTCATGTGGTATGCTGGGCCAAGGGCTGGGTACAAGGTCACGTGGTGTGCTGGGCCAAGGGCTGGGTACGAGGGTCACATGGTGTGCTGGGTCAAGGGCTTGGCATGAGGTCACGTGGTGTGTTGGTCCAAGGGCTGGGCATGAGGTCACGTGGTGTGTTGGGCCAAGGGCTGGGTATGAGGGTCACGTGGTGTGTTGGGCCAAGGGCTGGGGACGAGGTCACATGGTGTGCTGGGCCAAGAGCTGGGTACGAGGGTCACCTGGTGTGCTGGGCCAAGGGCTGGGCATGAGGACACATGGTGTGCTGGGCCAAGGGCTGGGTACAAGGGTCACGTGGTGTGTTGGGCCAAGGGCTGGGGACGAGGTCACGTGGTGTGCTGGGTCAAGGGCTGGGTACCAGGGTCACGTGGTGTGCTGGGTCAAGGGCTGGGTACGAGGGTCACGTGGTGTTTTGGGCCAAGGGCTGGACATGAGGTCACGTGGTGTGCTGGGTCAAGGGCTGGGGACGAGGTCACGTGGTGTGCTGGGCCAAGGGCTGGGTACGAGAGTCACGTGGTGTGCTGGGCCAAGGGCTGGGTACGAGGTCACGTGGTGTGCTGGGCCAAGGGCTGGGTACAAGGGTCACGTGGCGTGCTGGGCCAAGGGCTGGGGACGAGGTCACGTGGCGTGCTGGGCCAAGGGCTGGGGATGAGGTCACGTGGTGTGCTGGGCCAAGGGCTGGGGACGAGGTCACGTGGTGTGCTGGTTCAAGGGCTGGGGACGAGGTCATGTGGTGTGATGGGCCAAGGGCTGGGGATGAGGTCACGTGGTGGGCTGCGCCAAGGGCTGGGTATGAAGGTCACGTGGTGTTTTGGGCCAATTCCTGGGGACGAGGTCACATGGTGTGCTGGGCCAAGGGCTGGGTATGAGGGTTACCTGGTGTGCTGGGTCAAGGGCTGGGCATGAGGTCACGTGGTGTGTTGGGCCAAGGGCTGGGTACGAGGGTCACGTGGTGTGTTGGGCCAAGGGCTGGGGAAGAGGTCACATGGTGTGCTGGGCCAAGGGCTGGGTACGAGGGTCACCTGGTGTGCTGGGCCAAGGGCTGGGCATGAGGTCACGTGGTGTGCTGGGCCAAGGGCTGGGTACAAGGGTCACGTGGTGTGCTGGGCGAAGGGCTGGGGATGAGGTGACGTGGTGTGCTGGGTCAAGGGCTGGGTACGAGGGTCACGTGCTCTGCTGAGTCAAGGGCTGTGTATGAGGGTCACGTGGTGTTTTGGGCCAAGGGCTGGGCATGAGGTCATGTGGTGTGCTGGGCCAAGGGCTGGGGAAGAGGTCACATGGTGTGCTGGGCCAAAGGCTGGGTACGAGGGTCACCTGGTGTGCTGGGCCAAGGGCTGGGTACGAGGGTCACGTGGTGTGCTGGGCCAAGGGCTGTGGACGAGGCCACGTGGTGTGCTGGGTCAAGGGCTGGGTATGAGGGTCACGTGGTGTGGTGGGTCAAGGGCTGGGTACGAGGGTCACGTGGTGTGTTGGGCCAAGGGCTGGGGACGAGGTCACGTGGTATGCTGGTTCAAGGGCTGGGTGCGAGGGTCACATGGTGTGCTGGGTCAAGGGATGGGGACGAGGTCACGTGGTGTGCTGGGCCAAGGGCTGGGCATGAGGTCACCTGGTGTGTTGGGCCAAGGGCTGGGGACGAGGTCACGTGGTGTGCTGGGTCAAGTGCTTGGTACGAGGGTCACGTGGTGTGCTAGGTCAAGGGCTTGGTACGAGTGTCACGTGGTGTGCTGGGCCAAGGGCTGGGGATGAGGTCACGTGGTGTGCTGGGTCAAGGGCTGAGGACGAGGTCACGTGGTGTGCTGGGTCAAGGGCTGAGGACGAGGCCACATGGTGTGCTGGGTCAAGGGCTGTGTACAAGGGTCACGTGGTGTGCTGGGCCAAGGGCTGGGGACAATGGCCATGTGGTGGTGCTGGGCACGCTCAGGGTTTTGTACAGACTGTAGAGGTGATGAAAGGTAATCAGTTAACAGAGAAACCAACTTTCTCTTTCTTATACATGTATCCATCAGAACCTGTACACGCTGTGTGCCAGATAGACAACGGGTGCACTGCAGAACATGTGCCAGAGAGCAAGAGAAATCCTGCCTGTAATATCTTTCACATAGGAGCTGGGTACTTCAATTCTGTGCCGATCCAAGGTGCCATTGCCTTTAGGATGAGAACGTTATTTGCGACCCACAGCAATCTGCAAAAATAGTTAGTATGTGGAGCTTTTCAAGACAGAAAAAAACAATATGTACTAAGGCAATGGCAGCTAATGTATAGAAAATGTTTTACTGGGCCTTGGATATACCAGGATTCAAATAATAGGTACAAGCAAGGAAGTGGATTATTATTTGGGGTGAGTAACCTACCTCAAGAAATCATCGATATTTCTAGACACTAGGGTGTCCATTACGATACCGGGCGGTATAAAATCCGCCATCTACCATAGCGGTAAAAAACCGCCCGCCTACACCGTCTGAATACCGACCGAGCAATCACGATGTCGCGAAGCGAAAACCGTCCGCGGCGGAAAAAACACACAAAATACCACCCGTCTATGTCCGAGTCGAAGTCCATCCGTCCGCCATGGACGCAAACCCGCACGATAACCCAAAACCGCCCGCCCTGACTACCGAGACACCGGCCGTGAAATTAGGATCTCTCCGACATGAGCGCGGCAAATCCACAAATACACCGCCCGCCATCGTAAACAACAGTGATGAAAATGGACACGGCGGAAGCCCTGGCAGCCACGTCCCTGCACAGAAACCATCCGCGGACCCAAAGAAACACACACAACATGGCCAACAAGTCCACACAGCAAGCCACGCCCAAATACCCAAACACAGTACACATCCCGAAAACACATCCCCCCTGGACAAACAAATAAACTACAAATCCCAGAACACCAGCCACAACACACCTGAAAACAACAGCACATCATGACATACCCACATAGGTAAATACAAAAGCAGCCCCTTCACAGACCACAATCCCTTGCAACACTACAAACTGAGGACGAGAGCACAGAACACAGCGAGACAGAAAGGACAGCAGCACACCACAGACACGCACCCATCACCACCACCACCACCGCCAAACACCGGCCCCACAAACCCCCTGCACATCACACACCACACACACACCGCACCAGCACCACAAACACCAAACCACACACCATGGCAGCACAGAGAATGCCCAAGTTCACTTCCACTGAGCTGACGGTCATGGTCGACGAGATCATCAAGGTGCACCCACAAATCTATGGGAACCAGGTCCAATAGACACCAGTAGCCACCAGAAACCGGTTGTGGAGCAGGATCGTAGACCAGGTCAATGCAGTCGGGAACGTGCCACGCAACAGAGCCGAAATCACCAAGAGGTGGCACGACATGAAAAGAGTGGTCAAAAAGAAGGAGGCCAAGAATCGGAGGCTGACAGGACTGGCGGAGGAAATCCCGCGCTATTTAAGACCTTCAAGGCGTGGGAGGAGAAGGTGCGAGGCATCCTACATCCGGAGAGTCTCACCGGAATACCAGGGGGAGTGGAGGCTGGTAAGTACACACAAATGTATACCAGCACACCGCTATGTACTCACATGCACTACCACTATGCCATAGCTCCGAGGGACAAACACCCCCATGTCCAGTACACAATACACAAGACATCACTCACACATGCAACAGACACTACCAGACACTCAGCCCAAAGCTACCAACTAACAAAACCATGGAGGCATGTGTACTGTCAGCCAGCACCGCAACTCCCACCAGGTCCCCTTGTACTCCAGAAGCGCCAGAAGGAGCACTCCCCACACCCACACCCATGTGTCAGCCATAGCTGCACTAACCAACAAGTAACAGATAAGTAGCCGTAACACAAAGTCAGTGGGTCGGAGGGGGGACAGCTGAAGTACAACACCCACCAGGCCCCTAGTCCCACAGCACAGCAAGGTGGAGCACACCCCACACCCATGTGTCAGCCATAGCTGCACTAACCAACAAGTAACAGGTAAGTAGCCGGAACACAAAGTCAGTGGGTCGGAGGGGGGACAGCTGAAGTACAACACCCACCAGGCCTCTAGTCCCACAGCACAGCAAGGTGGAGCACACCCCACATCCATGTGTCAGCCATAGCTGCACTAACCAACAAGTAACAGGTAAGTAGCCGGAACACAAAGTCAGTGGGTCGGAGGGGGGACAGCTGAAGTACAACACCCACCAGGCCCCTAGTCCCACAGCACAGCAAGGTGGAGCACACCCCACACCCATGTGTCAGCCACTGCAGTGCACACCTTCACCCGACAGGTAGAAATCACACCCTACATGCAGAGGTGTCTGTGGGCGGTAAGTCATCACCACAACACACAACACTGCCCCCACTCCCACAGACCAGCAACATGGAGCACCCCTCCCTCCCATAACCATGTGGCAACCATTGCATTGCGCCCTCCAAACCAACCAGTAGGTAGACAACTGTACAGGCCGGGGTGTCTGTAGGCATGAGGACTGTATTACGACTAACACATGGGACATGTCACATAGCAGAGGAACACGCAGCACTGCTCCCTGTCATAATCATGTGACCAATGTGCACACGGACATGTATTACAGAGTCATAGCCCACATGAGCCATCACAAATACAGCAACACCTATGGAGCCACGTCTGCATGCACAAATCCCACTGGAGTACTGACCCACACGGCGGGCACTGTGCCACACATCACACACATCAGCAACATCATCGAAGTCTTGTCCATGTAGTCGTTACTGCCTGTTCCCCTCACAACATGCATCATCGCCCATGTAAGTCTAACCTGTCTAGAAGTAACAGTGTGGAACCCCAGTAATGCACATAAACACCACTAGACCCATGAAACACACAGCCACACAATGCACATCCAACATATCATCCATCTCATCTGTCAGCCCCAGTGTCATGAAAGGTATGCCATCGGAACAGCTGGCCCTCATACAGTAGTTCTGCAAAGATACCTGCCCATGACAAATAATGTGTCTGCAGTGACTGAAGCGCACGTCACACTGTGATTTACAACATACATAATATAGTCAACACCCCAAGAGCACTGCATTGCTGCACATGGCCGAGGGTAGCACGCACACCAAGGAATTGGCCCATCTGCAATACGCCGTGTGGCACACAACCATCACTCACTCACTACAATGCTTGCAGTGTAATGTCCATAAATGATAACAGTGAGCAGATATGCTGGGTATGTCAGACATACACACACCTTTGTCTCTGCACTGTCATGTTGCCAAAACACATGTCCCGTTCTGCACCCATATGTCACAGTATGTACCCCAAAACCATATTTCACCTCAAAAGCGTTGAGGGGGCTGTACCCCTTTTGCCATCTGCGTATCTAAGCGTTCCATTTGAACCCCAAAACCATATTTCACCTCAAAAGCGTTGAGGGGGCTGTACCCCCTTTTGCCATCTGCGTATCTAAGCGTTCCATTTGACCCCCAAAACCATATTACATCTCAAAAGTGTCGATGGGTCTGGAGCCCGCATACGCCCAAGCCACAAAATGTAGGAGTACAGCAACACACACTGATTGTCATTGCTAATCCGTCCCATGCCACATGAACACATCACACAGTTCCATTGCCTTGCCCACGCATACACACATTGTACATCCACACACACGCCACTGGGAAACCTGTGCATGACAGTGCACAAACTGTGAATGTCAGACAACCAATACAAACTTTGCAAGGTGCAACACAATAACCTATCTAATTTTCCCCACAGGTGCCGAACAGCTGGATGCTGGAGAGGGAGACAGCAGCCAGCACAGCCAGTCCGCAAGCCCCCGACCCAGACTCACGGATGTAGAAGACCTGGACACCTCTTCGGACGAGGACCACCGAGCAGGCCCATCTGGAGTGGCAGGGCCCAACCGCTACCCAGGGCCCCTCCTACCCACCAACACATCACCCAGGGCTGCTGACCAGTCCCAGACCCCTGCTGCCACAGTCGTTGCGGCCACCACCACCGCCGCAACCACCACCACCGCCGCAACCACCACCACCACCACCACGCCATCCCTGGCCACAGCACCTGCGCAAGGGGTGGCACGCCCGTCGGGCTCGACCCTGGGAGCCAGACAGAGGACCGTGGTGACCAATGTGGCGAGTGGGCAGGTCGGTGGCAGCAGTACTGGTGGGAGGAGCAGGGTCAGGCCAATGCCATCTGAGCCTGGGAGCCAAGCCCTGCCGCAAATCGCCAGAGTCCTTGGGGCCTATGAAGAGGCCCAAGGACAATGGGCCAGGTCGGCTGCCGACATGCGGGAGGTCCTTGGGGTGTTGAGGTCCATGGATGCCCATATGGGCCAATTCGTGACCCGTATGGACCAACTTGTGGACCTCATGGGCCAGCTGGTGGTGGTGGTGAGGGCCCAAGCAAGGCCAGCCACACCACCGCCGCCACCACGTGCTGTGGCGCAGGGTCGTGCAACATCTAGTTCCCCTGCGTCCACAGCGAGTGAGCAGTCCTCAGCCACCACCAGCAGCCCACCAACACACCCCCCCCCTTCCAAACATGGAAGGGGCCGTCCGAAGAGGAAACAGGTGTCCAGAGAGGACTTTGCACGCTCCAAACGCCAGTGAGTCAGCCAGCCACCCTGACCACCTACTGCATTGACTTGGACTACGATCCTACCCCACACTGCCATGTGAATGGCATGTGTCTGTTGGACTGTGGACATAGAACTTCATGGGTACACCTTGACCATCACGCAGCCATGACCGTCAACTCATTGTCACAGCATGCACCACTTTTGTCATCACCTTGCACACAATCACATGTCACAGCTGTAAATAAATACACCTTGATCACAATCTGCTTTATGTGCCCTGGGTTTATTCAACGATGTGCAACCGCCACCATGAGCAGAAATGCCTCTGCTGTGTGGCATGTAGATAGGCCAGGAGATGTTGTAGGGACCTAGGGGTGAAAACCAGAACAAGAGTCCATTGAATGAGTGTGTCACACACTCATCACACAGTACTTGTCACCAACTACAGGCAATGTACACACATCTCACAGAGCAACAGGGCACAATGCCACAGCCACTGTCAATGGCATACTACCCTGGACATGGACCATTGCCACACAGCACTCAGTGAACAAAAGGCCTCCGTCACAATGCACACATACACCTGCACAACTACAGCTACATCAGCCGTCGTACATGGTCACTCACCGTCAAGTGAAGTAGCGGGCGATGAGCTGCTGACGCACATTCACAGCTTCCTCCTCTCCACTGTCCTCGTCACTGGACCCGTCCTGGTCTGCAGGCGGGGGCCCTGGCTGATCACCGTCATCCACTATTAGGGGGATCTGCTTGCGAATAGCCAGATTGTGCAGCATGCAGCATGCCACAACTATCTGGCACACCTTCTGTGGGGAGTACGCCAGTGCACCCCCGGTGCGGTCCAGGCATCTGAATCTGGACTTCAGGAGTCCAAAAGTCCGCTCCACCACACGTCTGGCCCTGCCATGTGCCTCATTGTAGCGGACATCAGCTGGTGTCCGAGGATGACGTAATGGGCTGAGCAGCCAAGGCCCATTCGGATAAGCAGAGTCACCTGGGTGTGAGGAATACTGAGACTCGTTGCAATTCCAACTGTACACAAGACAGCATCGTACACCAGGCACGCTACACGAGTACACATACTCACCAACAATCCAAGCACGGTCCGGTTTCAGATTGGTCAT
Organism: Calotriton arnoldi; assembly: GCA_963921515.1. NCBI lineage: Eukaryota > Metazoa > Chordata > Amphibia > Caudata > Salamandridae > Calotriton > Calotriton arnoldi. Next base: position 454,118 of record CAWUFW010000935.1, read on the forward strand.
CAGACGTGGTAGGATGCTGTTGCGCATGATGTGTGAGTCATGGGCCGATCCTGGAAACTTCGCACACATGTGTGTAATGACCATGTCCGCAAGGCACACCACTTGCACATTCAGGGAGTGGAAGTGCTTCCGATTCCTAAATATGTGCTCCATGGCCTGTGGTGCTACAAGGCAAACATGGGTGCAATCAATTGCACCAACAACGTGGGGGATCCGTCCAAGGGCATAGAAAGCACCCTTCACTGCCGCCAAATCACGAGCCCTGGGGAATCGGATGTACCGGTTCCTGTACAGCATCATAGCTGACAGTACATCCCGTAGCACCATGCTGAACATGGGCTGGGACATCCCACCTCCACTGCCCACTGTGTGTTGGAATGACACAGTGGCGAAGAAATGCAGTGCAGCCATCACCTTAGCCGTGGGGGTAAATGCAGTTGGATACACCCTGCGAGGACGGAGGTGGGGTTCCAACAAGGCACATAGGCGATGCAGGGTGGGTCGGTCCAGACGGAATTTCCGGATTACCTCCACATCCTCTATGTCTGCCAGCAATTGGTAGGGGCGATGTATGTTTGGTCTCCTCCTAGGAAAGATGGAAGTGGACACATGTCAAAGCAACACGCCACATGGCATTTTCACATACACAAAACAAAAATGACTGACCAAGCAATTGAATCACAGAACAGCTGACAAGTAGGGACTGCACAGCCACAATACACTTACACAGGTCCCCTTACCAATAGCAATGAGCAGTGACACAAACCATTGCTATGAGCATGCACATGGGGATTTAGGCCTTAAAAACTTGTAAGGCATGATGATGATATCAGACTGCATATTTGGGAAGTGGCAACACCACGGCAATATAACTAGCTGCTGTGCCTGACACAGCTTCCGAGGCTGGGTGAGTATGGCACACACCAACAACGCTATGGACACAGGCTGAGCGGCAAAAACAAGTGGGTCCTGTTGCACGAGGGGATATGAGACAGTCATTGATGTCCCTACTTCACCCTATGTACAGCACTGTACGGATCACATCTCCAAAACACATTGACAGGTGTACACATTGACAGCTCCATGACAACACAGCTGTGTGATTGCAAATACACATCACAAGTGACACGTAACGTTGCACGTGCCAAGTGGGAGATGTACATAGTGAAAGATGGCATGTGTGTGCATATGCATATCCCATGCTCCCATGCCAATGTGTACATGATGATGTGCCAACAGACATGTGGAGGCTGAGCACTGGCCGTCCCTGCCCATGCACACAGCATGTTGTGGCCCTGTCCAGTGTGGACCTGCTCCCACACACAAGTAATGGCCACATCTGCAGATGCATTGCGCACATCATACTGTGTAGTGCACATGGCATCAGCGGACTGTACCCGCCATGGGCCAGGCCCTTACGGCCAACTCCAATGGCCCTCGCGGTTGCACCCTGCGTGTTCCACTATGGAGGTAAGCGTCCCGGGCCAGCTGGGAGCAGGCCATCGTCTGCAATTGAAGCTGGCAGACATGGTACACAAATTGCAGCAGCTTGGACCCACTGAAACTGCCCCAGGGGGCTATATGAGTGTGGGAGTGAGACCGGCATTACCACAGCTACCTGGGACTGCAGCCTGGCATCCATCAACAACACCTGCTGCTGCCACCTGTCCACCTTAACGTCGATGACGCTGAGGATATGTCCAGGTCCACTCACCAGCGAGGAGCTGGAGATCCTGGATTCCGAGCTCCACGCACACTGCACATGGCTACTCCTTGCAAAAGTTGTGTGTGAAAGACAACTACAGTGTGTGTGGGAGTGCATGTGGGGGACACACATGTCGTAGATCCGCAGCACTATGAGTCAGAGCCTGTGGGGTTCCAACATGCACTGCTCACCATGCTTACTGCAGGTGGCAGGGGTATGTGAGCTCTCGGGCGCATTGCCATGTCTGTCCCTCCCGAGTGGTGGTACATGGCAACTTCATGTCAGACATCCAGTGACACAGCCAATTGGCAATGCAGGTCTCAGAGCACTTGTTGCTCGTGAGAATGGCAGGCTTGGGCCATGCTGCCCTTCTCAGTCCCAGCAGGCCTGGGTTGCACATTGACTGCACAATGCCAGTAGGTGACAACACAGACTGCCCAGTGGGTTACATGTGTCTTCTGTTCAGGACCCTCTGGAAAAGCGCTAACTCAGCACAGTCGATTGGACACACCATGCCTCGTGATAGGGATGTGTGTGAGAGATAGTGGCACAGAATGTGACCTCCATTGTGGGGTGGGCCATGCACAGGGCGAGTATGTTGATGGTTGCGCAGTGTTGGACACAGTGGGTACACCCACACAGATGTGTTGCCTTGTGATCTTTGTGTAGGTCCACCTGACAATGGACAGTAGATGTGGACAGACTACACATTGCTCGATGTGGTGTCAACCTGCATGTGAATGGGTTGGACAGGTACTGTGTACACACTCCCAGCAGCATGCATTCACGTTGTGGTGTACACATGCTGTTAGGCCATGTCCGATTACTTCCTGGCTCTGTTGCACGTCTCAGAGTATTTGGGATGGGTCAGCAGCATGCCACTGTGATTGGTGGATGTGGGTGATGTTGAGAAGTGCATTAGTGACATTCCAAGCCTCCTGTGCACCATCCCTGCAGTTGGAATTCCTCCAGCCCAAGGACTTGTGAGGAGCCATTGCTACCAAGTTGATGCCTTTGTGTGTGTGTGACCGCCAGTGCAGCCAATTCCACAAAGGGTGTGACGGCATCTGCCGGATGGGCCACTACGTGGCGTTGACGAATCGGGGGATGCCCCCTCGTATTGTCAGGTTAGCACGGCGCTGCATTTCACCAGTAATGGTCTGCATCTTGACAGTCACACGGCCTGTGCCGGATGCACGTTTGTTGGGGCATCAGCAGCAAGCAAGTTTACAGTCTTGTGGGATGGTGTCTTTTGCTGTGAGAGGCAGCATGTGTCCACAGCCTACCCATGATCTGGGTAATGTGATGTTTGTTAAGTGATGCAGTGTGTTGTAACTGTAGTCTGTGCTGTGTGCATCTGACATGCATATGCTAGTCCTGAGGCTTAAGATGCAATTAGGGCACTCTGCATTCCCAATGCACTCGGAGTCGTAGCCCTCAGGTACAACCTGTAGTAGGCCGGAGTGGCTATTCACATGTATGTTAGGGGCACTGTGCCTACTCTGATTTCGTTCAGACATATGTGTGCGATGCCTCACCTCATGTCTCTGGTACTTACACATCCGGCACACCGTGCAACAACAGTTGTGCTCGTGTGAACGACAGGTGGATGGCATGGGCTCATGGCCATTGTGGGCTGTCATGTTGCAGTCTGTGTGAGTAGTTTCCCATTCTGCTCCATGCAGGTATGTGTTTGGCCTAATTACATAGTGGTCATCCTTGCCACCATCAGGATAGTGGTTGTGCACAACGCGAGTTGGGGCTATGGTCGCAGGGTGACACAGGCCGTGTGTAGTGCGATGTGCACTACATTCGTGGCACTAATTAGCGGATTCCTTTCCTGTACGCCAGCCATTGTGTGTTGATTTTGGTGGCTGTATACTATTGCACAGGTATCGTGCAACATGTGGATTTGGGTATGTTCTGTGCTGCTTCCCTTGCACATGTCTGTGTCATTGATGCCAGATGAGTGGGACCACCTCACTCTCTCTCATGTGGCATCTCCCCTGGGTGCTGAGGGACAGGGGATGCTCAACAGTGGGGTGGCTTCGGATGTAGCAGCTGCACAGCTGCCTGAGTGAGACAGTTGTGAGCTGCGCCTCGGAGGGGCTAGACGTGTGCTGGATGAATCACAGGCCCAGTGGGCAATTTCGGCGTTATCTGAGGACAGAGGTGATGCATCCATGTTGTATGACACAGGGGACGTGGACTCTGGGTCTTCTTCAGCCACGCGGAGGCCAATGCCCGCCCTCCCATCCACTTCCACTGGTGCAACACGTGTCGGCACAGGGAAGAAGGATAGGGTGTCCTTCACACCAGGCACAGCTGCCCCTGCACATGTGACCCCTGCTGCTCTCAGTGCTGGGTCTGTTGAGCTGATGCGCCATCTGTGTGTGGGGCAGACAGCTCTCCTCACTTACGTCATTGCCCATGACATCACTTTGCCACAGGTGACATGGATAATGGAGGGCCCACATGTACGCGTGGGTGGACTACACCAGACCGTCCAATGGTTGTCACCCCCAGTGAAGGTGTGCCTTTGACTGCGCCAATCTCAGACTGACATTCCTGACCCTTTCCCCACCCCCCCTGGGGAGTGGCACATCTGACGGCAGCAGTGCACAAGTCCTAAATCGGACGTGTGGGGGGACGCTGACGCCCTGACCGGATGTGACATGTTGGAAGGTGGCTTGCACCGTCAGACTTATGGCCTCCCCTCGCTCACCCCAATATGCGTTTGCATCTGAGAAGCCAGCGCGTGCACAGGCAGCTCCGAGCTCACACCAGAGAGGCCAAAGAGTGTATGTGTGGGTCCATTTGAACAAGTTGTCTGTCTCGCGGTATAATCAGTGGCAGGACGCCGTCCACCTGCGTGGTACCCCGACTCGAGACCTGGACAACATTGACAATGCATGACAGGCTCCGCAGTCCGGATACACCACCTGCAACACACAGAGGCTGTAGCTGCCCTAGCGGCCCAGGCCGCGTCCAACTGGAGCTAATGGACCCACACATTCACTCTTTGACCTCTCTGGGGCGAGCTTGGAGCTGCTTGTGCACGCGCTGGCTTCTCTGTTGCAATGGCATGTAACGTGTGTGGGGAAATAGGCAATGAGTGCGATGGTGCGAGCCACCTTCCGTGACGTCACTCCCGGGCGCGATGTGTGCGTCCCCCACTACTTATATTTGACTTGTGCCATGCTGCACAATGAGGATGTGTTGCCTGCGTGATGTGACCAGGAGGAGCGCGCCATGACCTCTCACCCACCATGCTCCACTGCCATCCCGTGCCCTGGATAGCCCGTGCAGGTGGACAATGTTGGGGGTACACCTGGTCGACAGGGGATGTGCGTGCCTTGGCAAGTGCCTGGTGGACGCACAGCAGTATCCAGCATGTCCCCAGAGGGTGGGCTGACGTCTACACCTGATGCAGCATTTTTCGTGTGGCCGCCTGTTGTGCACACACGTGTTCACATTCATCCCCAGACAGGTGGTCTTTACAAATGCCCAAGACAGCGGTAATCTAGTGCTCCTGAATCCTCCCAACACAGTGTGTTTCAACATTGCATGTGCGCACCTACCCGTCACACCCACCCACCTGGGCCAAGCGTAACTCCCGCTTCACATGACACATGTGTGTCTTCCACAGTTGTGCTACTCTCTCAGGGCCAGACCTGCAACTGTCCCGTAGCACACACACAGCACCGAGTCGTACTGGCATCCTGTTAGATTGGTAGGCACACTCACACATCTCCTTCTGACACAGTGGTGGCTGTGATGGATATTGTGACTGCCATGCCAGTGTTGCCTGGCCATGGCAGGGCACACTCACACACATTGCATCCGCGGCACTACGTGTCACTACTCGGCACATCGAACTGGGCACTGTCCCTGGGGTTGATGAGTAATGCCGCCTGTCGATGTAATCTGTGACTGGATGCTGTAGTTCCTGTATTCGGTTGTATCTGTGTAGTTGATGATTGCAGTTGTTGCAGTGTGTGCTTGGTTAAGTGGGGCACATTCCGTGTATGTGACCTCAGCAATTGCAATGTCTGGTCTCACATTCCAATGTGTTGTACACGTGGCAGGGACTTCACTTCTTTCAGACTCTGCTACTTGTGTGTGTGATGAATCTGCTTTTCTGTGCAACGGATTGACTGCATGTATATGGTGTTATTTCTGGGTAAATGTATCCGTGTCATGTTTGCGTGCATGCAATGCACAGGGTGTGAGTCTAGCCACAGGTGGACTGGCAGCATGCGCTGAGTATGCGGGCATGTGTGAGCTTACTTGCTGTGTGGCCAGCGGTGTAGGTGTATGTTAGTCTTGTGATGTGCATTGTGCCTGGGCACATGGCTTACTCTCAATGTGTGCATTTGGGAGGTGGTGGTGTGTGGTGTTAGTGGTGTGAGTTTGGGGTGGTGTTGGTGTGTGTGTGGGTTGTGGCCATGTCGACTACACACATATGTTTCCCAGGCCCATGGTGGATGTTTGTAACCGTGTTGAGGTCTGTGTATATGATGAGATGTGTGTGTTGTATGTTGCACAGTATGCAGTGTGTGGGTGTGTCCTTGCAATTCAGGATGACTCCTACTTGTTATGGTTCAGACGTTGTGTGTGTGCAGGGTGTGTGACTGTCAAGATTGTGCCTAGTTCAATTGTGCATGTCAGAATTTCTGCAGTTCTTACTCATTGTGCAGTGCTGCCCACCCACACTGATGTCGTGTGTGTGTTTTGACAGGCATTGCTGTGGCATGCTTTTGCGAGGCTCCTACTTTTGGTTGCTGAGTGTGTGGTCAGACTGTGTGGGAAATTGTAGACATGTGTAGGACTGTGCTTTGTAGTGACCAGGCCATCAGTGATCTTTCGGGCACCTTCAGAGTCTGACAAGTCCTGCTCCAGGAGCTGTGGTATTTCACTGTGGCCACTGTTGCGGCTACTCATTTGCGTTGACATCCAATGACAGTGGACTACATGGTCATCTCACGACTGTCGTGTACTTCACACACTCTCATCCTCTCTCATTCGTACTTGTGTTTGTGAAATGATTCAGCGGAGTCACATTTTTGCTTCAAGCCATGTATTTGGACTTACGTCCTCTGTGATGCAGTATAGTGGACACTACTGGCAGCGAAATGCATGTGGAGGATCTACTTAGCATGATTACACATACAAAAGGGGGTACGGGTAGATGTTTTAGTTGTTGACTGTGGAATGAGGGCTTCAGAGTTACAACTGCCTTGCCCTTGCTATGCTAATGTACATTTGCTAATTACTGAGGAGCTCTAGACTTTGACACAGACAGTATTCATTTTGCCTACCAGACAGCTTGACATCATAGGCACAGTACATCTCAGTTCCATGGTACAGGTTTACTACAGTAGTTACTCCAACACACCTGCGTGAGGGGTGACATCAGAGCATGAGCCTACGTGCATGCAGCAGCGTGTCACTAGTTGTTGCAATGTGGTGGCTACTGAACATGACACATTCACTGGGGTCATGTTGTTGGGGGATGCATTTGTTGTCCATGCAAAAGTCCTGGCACGGAAGTACAGACAAAGGTGAGGTGACAGTTCTCACGTGATACAGCAGACAGATTAGTGTGCACTGACCGGTGCATATGTTCATGTGCGCAGGATACATATTATAGCATAGTTGTTCGTGCAGTATTGTCCATGTGGTTACTGTACACAAGTCCCATACCTCTGCCTCCCCCTGTTCATGCAGAGATATTGGATGTGGTGAGGAACAGAGTGAATGTCCCGAAAATGTCCGATTTCATGGCAGTGGAATTGATAGTGTGGTGTTTGTTGCAGGTTGTATGGTATAGTTGTTGTACAGCTAACTGCCCAGTCCGTGCGAAAGCCAAGCATAGGTACTGTGTTGAACATCATTGTTCAATTGGGGGTATTGAGTCGGGGACCGATGAATTGACAAGTTGTAAGGTATGCGATACCTTCCAGCAGGGCATCCATGGCATTGGTGGTAAACATGGATGCCATCCAATGAAGCGGATGGTGGCTGGCAATGTGTTCATCGTAAGTTGTCCCTTGTAGGAGCCTGATGGGACATGTTGGATGACATTCGATGAAACTGTGATCCAGAATACGTTGTGTGGAGGCACACTGGTCCCATTGCAGTGTGTGTCCGATTGCAGCCACATACGCCATGCACCCATAGACTGAACAGATCCTGTCGTGGGCGTCCAGGGGGGCGAACAGTTGTACCAGGTCCGCCTTTGGACATGCCGGGTTGGAGAGACATAAATCCACAGGACAGTGGAAGGGACACCTCCGACAGTAGAAGACGGGGATGACGCAGCTGAACAGTGCGATGCGGTAAGTTACTCAGTAACTTACGTTCAGCATGGCCAGGTTTTCACAGCCCACTATCTGTAGCAGGCTCTCGATGTAGAGATGCATCTGTCCGGCGTAGTTGGGAAGCTGTGGTGCGACAGCCATTTTGCTACAGGTTGGTGTGATGGCGTGCTCCGGCCGGCTGTGCAGTCTGCAGAGTGCACCCTCCGACGATGCTGGGAAATCTGGAATAGTCGTACGGAGGCAGGACTTGGGTTATAGTAGCTTGTGCGGAGGACACCGGTCCTCATCCCACATGCTTCTATGAATGGTCAAGGTCAGTGGTGTCTGACTCCTTCCAGATTACTTGCATGTGAACCACATGGAGGAGTGGTATTATTTCTTTTTTGTGGTCAGAACTTTCTTTCATGTTGTGCGCTATCTGCACATTGGACGGTTTCCTCGGCATGCCTCTGTTTGGCTTGTTGTTGGGACAATGACTGTATTCTCCGGCTTGTTTTGTCGAAATATGGTTTCAGAGTGGGAATGGAAGGCCATTCAGTGCTATCTGCTTTCCCGTGTGTGGGCGGCACGCTGCGTTTCCGCTATACGTTGGGCCTTTTGTGTGTGTGTTGTAATTGGTAACACCTGTTGTCAGGCACCCGGGTTTTTTAATGTTACGTATTGCATGTATTGGTATTGGTTGCAGGATGGTATTAGTATTTTTGTATGGTACTGGCTTGCCTTTTGCGGACGAGGTCCATATTCTGCGGCGTGATGTAGCAGCCGCTGTGTGCTTCGCCATGTTATGCACACAAGGGTGTGTCCTATTTTGGCGTGACGTCGCTCCCCTGTTCGGTACACTTGTGTGACATCATGTTGGCACCTGTGAGTTGCCGGTTGGGGACATGACTGATGCAGGAATGCCACGTGACATGTGCGTTCAGGGTGGGGCTGGTGTGTGGTGTGTGTAGTTGTGACCCTGTGTTGTTTGTGTGCGGCCCATGCATGGCGCTGTCGTTGGCCTCTGCGTTGTGCGCATGTGTACCTGCGTCATTGCCGCTGCGTTGCCGTGATGGGGACGTCACTTCCTGGTCCCGGGTAGTGTGTGCCCGGTTGTTGCGAGTTGTTTCATTTTGCCCGGTGTGACATTTGTGGGTGCAGTGGTGGATGGGTCCTGTCCACACAGGGGTGTCTGGGGGGGGCCATGTACAGTTCTTCCACCCTTGCACTGTGTGCGGTGTTTGCGTGCCCTTGTTGTGTGTCTGCCTACCTGCGTCGCCGCTGCGCGTTGACTCCTAGGTGGTGCATCAGGTAGAGCATGGGGATGGCCTGGAGTGCTGGATTCATGCTCGGGGTGGGCCGCCTTTTTGGTGTCCGTACTCGAGCGGTCGAGTTTCCGCCTTGGTATCTCGTGCGGTGTCTCTTAGCCGGGGGAGCTGTTTGTTTGCGGCATCGTAATTTGTACGCCGGGCGGTACGTCATTTCGTCGGACGGTGAGTCTCCATTGGCTCGCGCCGCTACGTGAACGGGCGCACTTTGATGACGTGCGGCGTCGCGGGCTTACGGGCGGTGTTTGGCTGATTTTACACATCCTAATTTGGCGGGCGTGTGGACCGCGGCGGGCGGACGGTAACTGGTGGTTTTTGCGTCCGACAGCACGCGGTAGTGCTTCCGCCCGACATCGTAATGGGCCCCTAAGCTCTCAGTTGATGATAATTATATCCCTTATCAGCTGTGGGTGATAAAAATGTGAAAACCCGAAGAGGCCTTCGGCGCCCTGGTACTGAGTCCCTGGGACGAGCCAAATTGGTCTGTAAAAAACTAGAGAGGAACTGACGCTGGCAATATCTACTGGACGACAAGGTGCATCTAGGTACATTAAATGAGAGGAGGAATACTATACAAAGGTGATTTTAGAGGCTCCAAATAGAAATCAAAAGGTTTTTGTAATCATACACGAAATTTCAGATCCAGATCGCTGTAATCAAGATATTATATTTCCGCAGGTTCTATTTGATAATTTGGCAGATTTTTTGGAGACGAAGGTTCATGGAATCATTGGTGATCTAAAGCCACCTTTGATTGCGACTAGTCCGCACAGGATGCTGACTGCTTACAGTGTGGGATTTCAGCTGCCTGCCTGGACTATTTAGGATCCTTTGGGATGATGACCGTGAACTGTCTTGGGGCAACAGCCATGTCCATCTCCATGGGCTCTCCTGTAGATCTGTTACCACATAAAGCATGGAAGACATTGTCTGAATTCATGCTCCCCCCGCTTCTGTTTGCAATTAGTCTTTGGAGGAGGGTCAGGTTCCATGTCCATGGTAAAAGGCTGTAGTACTTATACTCTTGCCAAAAGCGATGGCGGACCCATTACACATTAGAAATTACAGCCCTATCTGTCAGCTGCCCTTTCTGGTCAAACTCCTGGAAAGGTTTGTCACCAAAGGACTGTCAGGCTACGTGAAAACGCACCTCATGGATAAGCCACAAGCAGGTTTCAGGCCTCTGCATGGTACAGGGTCTGCACTAGTTTCAGCCCTGGATGATTTGAGGATGGCGGTGGACCGTGGTTATATGGTGGCTTTAGTATTACTGGATCTATGGGCTGCCTTTGACACGTTGAATCACAAGATCTTGGCCTCCAGTTTGTCTGAGATTGGGGTAAGTGGACACGCACTTGGATGAATTCAATCTTACTTAGAAGATAGACCACCAGCTGTTCAAATTTCTTCTTTTGGTTACACCTTCAAATCTGTGGAACATTGGGTGCCACAGGGGTCAGCACTTAGTCCAGCACTTTGTAGTGTCTATTTGTACCCCCTGGAGGCACTCATTAGGTCATTTGGAATTAATTTTAATTAATTATGCTGATGATACGCAACTGATTCTATGTCTGGATAATTCCCTGCCAGGTACTTCAGAGGTGTTTCATAAGTATCTGAGGGATGTTTCAGTGTGGCTGGGCGGTAATTCGTTAACATCCAATGGAGATAAACTGGAGATTATTTGTTGCACAACGGAAAAGCCAACATCCAGGCTACCTAGCAATTTTTGGCTACAGACAGATAGTACTGGTGCAGAAGTGACGCGCTTACTCTTGGTGTCCAGTTTGCCAATGATCTCTCTCTTGAGGTTCATGTCAATAAGACAGCTCCTACTCATTTTTCCTTGCTCCATCTGCTTTGAAAGATCTTGCCCTATCTTCCCTCACCTGCTATGGTACTTGTCTTGCCAAGCACGGTGTTGAGCGAATTAGACAATTGTAATGTGCTGTTTCTAGGCTCTCCTAAATATTTATTTAAGGAATTGCAGTGAGTTCAATCCACTGCGACAAAATTGGCTTTGACTTTGCCTAGACAATCATCATCTGCTCGAGCTCTTGCAGAGTTGCACTGGCTCCCTATGAAAGAAAATGCCATTATCAAATCTCTCTGTATCACTTTTAGAGCAGTACAAAAGGGAGGTCCCAAATTTCTGCAAAGGAAATTTAAATGCTATGTGCCATCTAGGGCCTGGCGCTCCTCGAAGGCCAATCTTCTTTGCATTCCTAAATAGCCTAAAGTCATGTCAGATGGCCGGGCATCTTCAGTGATGGCTGCTCAACTTTGGACCAGCCTGCCACCTTCTCTGAGAGCATACGAAGATCTGCTCTTGTTTAGGAAGGCTTTGAAAACTTGGTTGTTTCCCGCATAATGTTTGCTGAGGCTAACTTTCTCTGACTGGTTTTCTAGGGGGCAAACACCAGTACACCGTTGACGTATTTGTTGCCCTTTATAAATATCCTTTCAATAAATTAACATGTGCTCGACCCCCTGGGAGCTAGCACAGAGCAAACTGCTTAATTTAGGGAAATGTGTAAAGTACCAAACAGTTATGAAGTCAAAACACCAAACAATAAAAATCTCGAACTGAATTAGAAAACTGAGTCAAATTTAATAAACAAAATGAGACCAAAATGACTAAAACCCAATTTATTATCGAACTACACTGTGCATGAACCTCCAATGATCTAAATAGTGTCCTGTATTTAGTTATATTTTAGTAAAAAGATAGGATCACAACCTCCTCTCATAGGAAACAAATATCAATGTTTTGATACCGGACATGATCTGACTACCAATGTGCATGACAAAAATGAACACTGCCATTGAACCTTTCTCAATCAATTCATTAAATTAAAAAACACAATTCACAATGCACTAACTTTTCATCCCTCAAAGAAATCAATAACGTAATGTTAACCTGTGATAGTGGATCTGAATGCTTGGTCTTCTGGCCAAGACCTTTTCTCCTAACTTAACTATACATGAACACTTAGGACCTGATTACGAGTCTGGCAGTCCAAGTACCGCCAGACTCGTCGTGGCAGTCCAGCCACCGCCGCACCGGCGGTCAGAACACTGCCCCATTATGAGTTGGGATGTCGGACCACCCTGGGACTGCCAAAGCTGTCAGGGAACTGCCATTCCCTGGAGGTGGCGTGGCGGTCAGGAGGTCGCAATATGCTTGGCGGGACTGCCGCGGTCCCGCCAAGCATATTATGAGTTTTCTCCCCGCCGGCGGTGACATGGAGGTTCCTCGTCCATGTCAACCCTGGCAGAGAGGAAACAAAGGGGGCCCTAGAGGACCCCCTGTGCCTCCTCCACTTGTGCATGCACACAGGGGGGCATAACATGTGCTGCCCTCTGTGCATGCACAAGAGTTCCTGCATGGCATGGACTTTTTAGTCCTTGCCATGTAGGAACCTTGTGAGGCGTTCCCATTGCAGTGCCTTTTTTAGAGGCACCATGGCCTATGAAAGATACACCATCCTGGAAATGCCATGCCCCCCGCCCACCAGACAAAAAGTAACTTGTACCCACGGTTGCTGCTGCTTGGGGTTCTTGTTTGTTCACGGTCCCGACGGTGGGTCCAGGAGGACCATAATTACCAGCATTCATAGCGCGAGGACGCGCTATTAAAGAGGGACGCCGGCCCGCGGCGCCTTGAACCCACGGTTGCTGCTGCTTGGGGTTCTTGTTTGTTCACGCTCCCGACGGTGGGTCCAGGAGGACCATAATTACCAGCATTCATAGCGCGAGGACGCGCTATTAAAGAGGGACGCCGGCCCGCGGCGCCTTGTACCCACGGTTGCTGCTGCTTGGGGTTCTTGTTTGTTCACGCTCCCGGCGGTGGGTCCAGGAGGACCATAATTACCAGCATTCATAGCGCGAGGACGCGCTATTAAAGAGGGACGCTGGCCCGCGGCGCGGGACGTGCCCGGGCTAAGCCCGGGCCAATGGCAGGCCCGTCCACGCCCGTCGGAGCCTGGAGGAGGCTGGGCTGGGCCTACCCTCTTTCTTCTGCAACCGAGTAAGGTATTGTTTTAACAGCAGCGACTATGGCAAAAAGAAAGGCCCCAAAGGAGAAAGTTGGGGGAGGAATGGGAGCTACCCTGGGCTCATTCCTGGTAAGAGCAGCGAGTGTCTTGTCCCATGAGATTGAGCTAACCGAGAGACGCCTTTACCACCAATAAGTTTGCCAATAACCTTGCCAGACTCTGTACAAGACCGGGTTAGTCCTCCCCCACCCAACACGAACACAGAGATCTCCCCAAGGGTCCATACAATTCTTTCACCGGTAAATACATCACTTTTGGATACTTCGCCGTTACCTCCGACTAAGCGTACCAGAGCAGGGGGTGTTATAAGTGGCGCTAAATCAAAACAAATTAAAAATAGTTGCCCCACTAAATCCAAAGCATCTCAAAAAAAGTCACACACAATGAACCGTAAAATATCGGTAATTCCTTCAGCGGCTGTCAATACTCCATCCCTCCAAGCTCAGCAAGATGATACTATTTGGCCGGAAGTCGCGTTAAGGCTAAATAACATAATGGTTCCCATTTTAACCAAACTGTCGCAAGTTGAACTTCCGTTGGCAGATTTAGAGTCCCAAAATCGCTCATTACTTGAGCAAGTGTCCCAGATAAACGCACCTCCCTCAGCAACATTCAGAAGCATAGATCCAGCACAAGAGGTGGAACCAAGAGGTCCACCTGCTCCTACGACAACGACATCAATAACACCAATACCTTCGGTTGATTCTGATAATGTATCAGTACAGCCTCTAAATGTGAACTCTAATACTATCTTAACAAGAGGCAATCGGACTTACCAAGGGCTGAATAAAAGTGGGTCATCGTCTCAGCCTACATTAGCCGAGAAGGAAACAAGAGGGGCTATTCATCCGGTAGGATTACCTGAGAATTCTATGAAGCAGAGTGAGGGTCACCCGCAACAAACTCTCTATCTTCCCCCCGCTGCTGTTCCATTGGTACTGGTCCTAGCTAATGTCCCACTTCTTCGTGAGGAACAAACTGAATCAACAGGACAATTAATGGACAAATGTCTTCACTGGCTATCAAATAATGCTAAAGCAACACAGAGGGGAAGGGAGCAATTGGCCAACGATATTATCATGGCAAGAAGACTAGGATGGGTGGGCAGCCTCAGAAAAGTTTATTCCGGTGACTGTGTGGTCATAAATTTTAATAATGTTGACACAGCCCCTAATCTTTTAGCTAACCTGTATACCCTTCCCCTAAGGAACTGTAGGAGAGTAGGATCTGCCTCTTATGTTGCCCCCACTTTTTTTCTGATGTTACACTGGTTTCTGGCTATAGTCAGGCTGGATCCCTGCCAATCAAGGCCCCAGCCTCTCTGTTCTCTCTAAACGATTTGGAGTGCACTCTAGGTGCACTAGTGATTGGATACTGTGGTGCCTTATGAGTCCCTAGTATATGGTAACTTAGGTGCCAAGGGCATAGGTACTTCACAGGCCTACCAGGGGCTGAAGCATGTGTTATGCCACCCCTGAGAAGCAGACTAAATCTGACACCACAGGCCTGCTATTGCAGCCTGGGTGAGGTGGTGCTAGCACTCCTCACTGAGATATAGGTTTCCTATATCTCTCCTGCACACACATTTAAACCTATCAGTCACCCCTAAGGCAGGCCCTATCAATCCTGAGGGCAGGGTGCTTGGTTTCTAATGTGAGGGGGTGCCTGTGCCTGAGCAGGGCCCCTCTGCAGCTCTCAGAGTCCATTCTCTGGTGCTGTTTGTGGATGCGGTTAAACCATATACTCTTAAGTGCATTATATCCTCGTGGTAAAATGCTAACTTTGGAATGACTGCATCAAAACATGTCGTGTTTGGTGTCAAACATCTTGGAATACTACCCCCCCCGCCAATTCTGGCAGCGGGGGTAGCATTCCACCCTTCTGGAGGGATAGACATGTACCCACTGTGGAAACACGGTAGAATCCTGAAGAGCCCGGGCATCACAAAATGGATGCCACCAGCCACAGACACGGGGCTGCCCTCCTGCTGATAACCGAAACTCGCAGTGGAGGAAGCCCAACAAAAGGTATCCTGTCACAGGGAAGTGTAACCACCTCCCAGACAGGGTTTTGTGTATTGGGGCTGGGTGGGTGAGCTCTTATAGTGCTTTGAAGTCCTGCACTGGGGGAGCAGAAGGCTCCTCTGTGCATATGCCAGTTCAAACCGGCTCAGGGGCTACCTGCCCCTGCTCTGGCGTGAAACTGGACAAAGGGAAGTGGGTGTAGCCACCTACTCCCCTGACCCTCCCATAGGTGGGGTCATAGAGCTAGTCCCTCCCTTCTTTACAGTATAAGATAGGGAACCCTTGAACTTGGAAGTTAGATATCCCTGGATGACGCTCTGAAGAAGAATCCTGGCCCTTCGACGTTCCACTACCTTTGGAAGACAGAAGAATCTCCCTTGGAGTCAAGGAGTGACTCCCCTGCTTGGCAGGCACCAAAAACTACAAACGACGGTCGCAAACTACGCCGCTCCAAAATCCCTGCAGCCCAAGAAGTGGATTTTCTGACTTCTCCAAGGACATCGTGAGTCCCCAGCGAAGCTGAGGCAAGTGGACCCCACGAGTGACGAGGAACTGTGACCCCTGGGTACCGTGTACTATTGTCGAGTGCAACCCCTCCACAACATTCTAAGAACCTGTACTTTGGACCACGTATGGTCCCAGCCTCCAGCAGGAATTCCTCCGAAGATCAGAGGCCTACACCATCCCGAGTGACCGTGGGCCCCTGTTGAGCGAATCCTCCCGAGGTGTCTTCGCGATCCCTTGCCAGCCTGCTCATGGGACCCCTGAAGACTTTTTCAAGAAGCCAAAGGGCTCCCCTGGTTGTTCCAGGCCTGCCCTGACTTACCTTTGCTGGGTGAGTCCCTCAGACCTTGCTGGTCTACGCCATTGCCTTTTCACACCTTCCACGAGACTTGCTGTTACCAAGGCTTGTTGGCTCCAATCGAGTTGCCGACACGACAGTAAGATGCAGACATCGTGGGACACGCCGAATCCAGCTCCTGGTCATCGTCGACGCCTCCTGGACCTCGTGGCTGAAGAGTCAAGGCAACCGTGATCGACCTGAATCCTGCGACGACGGTGGGCATCCATCTTCCTTGCCCCGAGTCACTGCCAAGTGACTTTGAACACTGTCCTCTCTGCTTTTAGGTCATCCTTCTTCCAAATCCAGGCTTGGATTCCACCGGACACTTCTTCGGACATCACAAGCAGCAAGTCTTCTTTGTTCGCCATTGAAAACGACGCTGCGACCCGACACCAAAGGACACCTATGCACCCGGCTTCCCTGGGTGAGGTAACTCCAGCACTACGGTGCTCCTGTGGGTGTGGGCCCTAGAACTACTTACACTGTAAGTGCCTTGCTTGTAGGTCCACCCGAAGTATCCTAAAACTCTTTATTTCCAACCGCGACTTGCCCCATTGAAGTCAACGGCGATCCGCACCTGTGTATCCACACTGCACGCGTCCCCCGTGGGTCCTTTACTTACCTGCCTTGGGTGGTTTCGTGAGGCCCCAGCACTTCTGAAGGCCCTAGGCCTTGTCTCCCTGCAAGTCGTTGCTTCTAAGTCTCTTTCTTAGTATATGGTCTGGTACGCCCCTAGGGCCCCCAGCCATATTGTGCTGAATTTATTGTGAAACGTTGATTTGTGCATATGTTCCTGACTTCTAATCTCATAAAGAGATTAGTAGAGAGTGTTTATTAATAAATACATATATATTTGATATATATACCTGTGTGGTGTCTGTTCATTTGGTGATTCAAGAGATTGTGTGGTAAAACAAGCTGCTTTACATTCCTTCAAGACTTAGCCTGAAGGCTGCTCTCCACAGCTACCACTAGGATAGCTTTCTATAAAGGTTGTCTTAAACCTATCTACCATAAGAGTCGAATTGTACTGGTGCAAGGTGTCCACTTTAATTAGTGAACAGCATATACCAGGCCAACTTCTCACATTGGTGGGCAGCGTGTGGGATTCCAGCTTGCTATTGTTTTACCAGAAAATCTCTATTTGAATTACTAACTGAAAACCACTATAGGTACTTAAGGTACATATAAAGTCAAGCTTAGTATCAATAAGTTCTACTGAACTTAGAGCTGTGTGCCAAGGGATAGCACACCCGTTCTACAGCTCAAGCTAGGATCAGTAGGCCACAAACTAGTGTAGGTAGTACAACACTGCACAACACTAGAATGTCCTTAAAAGGTGGAGCCAGTGGGTCCACCCAGCCTCAGTACAAGGACATGACTTTCTCTGACTTGAGAGCCATGTGTGTTGAAAGACACCTGAAGCTAGGACAGAGTCCCTCCACCCTGCACCTGATAGATCTGCTAACAACAGATGATCTTAGATTAGCTCTAGGAGCTAAGGGGTCTGAATCAGTGGGTGGGTCAATTATAGTCTCTGGGTCAGATGATGAAAATACAAATGACCAGGACTCTGTGATTGAAGGGCAAGGCTCCAAGGGGCCTGAAAAGGACAGAGGAATTCTCCCTAAGAGAACTGACAGAGAGGAGGAGAGGCACAGGTCCCCTTCCAGGGAATCTGACCACTCTTATCACTCTGGCAGAGAATTTGTCAAACAGAGGAACTCATACTTTCCCATAAGAGAGACCTCCTCTGAAAGAAGGTGCAAACTACTACAGTATGAGGAAGCAAGAATTGCCCTCAGAACCAAGCAGTTAGCACTGGATAGGGAAGCCCTGGAGATCCAGAGAGCTTCTAGAAGAGAGGAGTTAGAACCCCTGGTGGCAGCAACAGTGTCCCTAGAGGCAGAGAATATATTCCAGACCATAGGAACCTGAGCAAGGTTGTTCCTCCTTACCAGAGTGGGGATGATATCCACAAGTGGATAACTGCTATGGAGAGGGCCTGTAGAGTACAGCAGGTCCCCCAAAAGCAGTGGGCAGCAATCTTGTGGCTCTCCTTTTCAGATAAAGGTAGAGACAAGCTCCTCACTGTTAAAGAAGAGGATGCTGATGATTATGAAGTCCTGAAGAGTGCACTGATAGATGGGTTTGGCTTAACCACTGAGCAGTACAGGTTGAAGTTCAGAGACACCCAGAAGGCACAGACTCAGGACTGGACTGACTTTGTTGATTGTGCAACCAAGGCTCTAGAGGGTTGGCTGGTTGGCAGTAGGGCTACTGATTTCAAGGGATTGTATAATCTGATAATGAGAGAACAGATCATTAATAATTGCCAGAACCAGTTGTTGCATCAGTACCTGGTAGACTCTGATCTGACCTCTCCCCAGGAATTGGGAAAGAAGGCAGACAAATGGGTCAGAACCAGGGTGAGGCAGAAAACCCAGAACCAAGGGGGTGACACAAAGAAGCAGGATTCTAAGGGCTCTGAGAAAGGTGGGGATAAGGCAAAAGACCAGAAGTCTTCACAAGGGCCCCAAAAATCTGCATCTGGTGGGGGGTCACAGTCCAACAAGGGAAAAGGCCAAAAGAAGTCATGGTGAAAATTCTGTAAACAGAAAGGGCACTGAACTTCTGATTGTACCAAGTCCAAAGACCAAACCACCACCACTCCTGCCCCTAAGGCAACTGTTCCCCCTAGTCCAGCTACTAGTGGAGGTGGTAATCAAATAAGGGTGTAATAGGGTTAACCCTGGGTTCTGAAGTGGACTCTGACTTAGTCAGAGTACCCACACAGGCAATGCTGATTTGTGATGGAGACATTGACATGTCCTTCCTAGTAAGCCCCAGTAATCTGTGCAAATACAAACAGCAGCCTGTAATAAATGGCAAACAGGCTTTGGCATTTAGGGACACAGGTGCTAGTGTCACCATGGTGGCAGAGGATCTTGTGGACCCTGAACAGATCATCCTTGGCGAAATGTACCAGGTGACCAATGCAAGCAATGTCAGGACCAACCATAGTCTGGCAGTTGTGAATTTCTCCTGGGGGGGGTAACTGGCCTCAAGAAGGTTGTAGTCAGTGCAGACCTCCCTGTAGAATGTCTGTTGGGCAATGATCTAGAGACTTCAGCCTGGTCTGAAGTAGAGTTATGGACTCATGCTGAGATGTTGGGCATCCCTGCAGAGGTATTTGCTGTGACCAGGTCACAAGCAAGAAAGCATAACACTGAACCAGCTCTGGATCCTGGAACAATGGACCAGATGCTTCCCAAGAGGAGGAGCATTAGGGTAAAGGCAGTGCCTTCCCCTCTGTCTCAGATCACAGATTCACCCCCAAAGGGAGGTGAAGCAGATCCTGAAGAAGGAACTGCCCCAGAGGGACTTGAGCCTGATCAGGTTGAGTTCTTGGGGGCAGGGGGCCCTTCTAGGGAAGATCTGAGTAAGGAGCAACAGTGCTGCCCCTCTCTTGAATCCCTCAGACAGCAGGCTGCTGCTGAGGCTGCTGGGAGTGCTAGTGGGTCCCATAAAGTTTATTGGGATGAGGGACTCCTATATTCTGAGAGTAGAGACCCAGCCCCTGGAGCCACCAGGAGGTTGGTAATACCTCAGAAGTTTAGGGGGTTCCTCTTGACCTTAGCACATGATATCCCTTTAGCAGGTCACTTGGGCCAAAACAAGACCTGGGACAGGCTTGTTACACATTTTCATTGGCCACATATTTCAGAGGACACCAAGGAGTTTTGTCGCTCCTGTGTCACATGCCAAGCCAGTGGTAAGGCAGGTGGCACAACAAAGGCCCCCTGATACCACTACCTGTGGTGGGGGTACCCTTTGAAAGGGTAGGGATTGACATTGTTGGTCCCCTTGACCCTCAAACTGCATCTGGGCACAGATTTATCCTGGTGGTAGTGGATCATGCCACCAGGTACCCAGAGGCAATTCCCATGAGGACCACCACAGCCCCTGTGGTGGCAAGAGCCCTCATTGGAGTTTTCTCCAGAGTGGGTTTCCCAAAGGAGGTCATATCTGACCGAGGACAAACTTCATGTCAGGATATCTAAAAGCAATGTGGAAGGAGTGTGGTGTAACTTACAAGTTCACCACCCCCTATCACCCACAATGCAATGGGCTGGTTGAAAGGTTCAACAAAACCCTGAAGGGAATGATTAAGGGACTCCCAGAGAAGCTTAGGCGGAAATGGGACCTTCTTCTTCCTTGCCTGTTATTTGCATACAGAGAAGTTCCACAGAAGGGGGTTGGTTACAGCCCATTTGAGCTTCTGTTTGGGCACCCTGTAAGAGGTCCATTGTGTTTGGTTAAAGAGGGCTGGGAGTTACCTCTCAAACCCCCAAACAGGATGTGATGGACTATGTACTTGGTCTCCGCTCCCGGATGGCCGAATACATGAAAAAGGCAACTAAAAACCTGGAGGCCAGCCAAGAATTGCAAAAAGCTTGGCATGACCAAAGGCTGTGCTGACTGTGTACCAGCCAGGACAGAAAGTGTGGGTGTTGGAGCCTGTGACCCCAGCAGCCCTCCAGGACAAGTGGAGTGGCCCCCATACCATAGTTGAACAGAAGGGAGAAGTCACCTATCTGGTGAATCTTGGAACTCCCAGGAGCCCCCTGAGGGTGCTCCATGTCAACAGATTAAAGCCATATGTTGACAGGGCTGACATGGGCTTGCTCATGGCAACTGATGAGGACCAGGAGGAGGAGAGTGACCCTCTCCCTGACCTGCTCTCTCAGAACCCTGATGATGGGTCAGTAGATGGTGTTGCTTTGGCAAGCAGCCTCACTGACCATCAGCAAACTGAGTGCAGGCAAGTTCTGCAACAGTTTAGACATATGTTTAGCCTGACCACTAGTCAGACTACCTGGTGCACCCATGAGGTGGACACTGGAGACAGTCTGCCTGTCAAGAATAAAATCTACAGGCAACCTGACGATGTCAGGGACTGTATCAGGACTGAAGTCCAGAAAATGTTGGAGCTAGGTGTAATTGAGCCTTCAGATAGCCCTTGGGCTAGCCCAGTAGTCCTGGTACCCAAGCCTCATACCCAGGGTGGTAAGAAAGAAATGAGGTTTTGTGTAAACTACAGAGGCCTCAATGCAGTCACTAGGACTGATGCCTATCCCATACCAAGGGCAGATGAGCTGATTGATACTTTGGCCTCAGCCAAGTATCTAAGCACATTTGACCTAACAGCTGGCTACTGGCAGATCAGATTAGCTGATGATGCAAAAGCCAAAACAGCATTTTCGACCCCTGGTGGGCACTACCACTTTGTGGTGATGCCCTTTGGATTGAAAAATGCACCTGCCACTTTTCAGAGGTTGGTGAATAAAGTTCTGGCAGGAATGGAAACTTATTGCTCAGCTTATCTAGATGATATTGCTGTCTTTAGTTCCTCCTGGCAGGATCACCTGGTCCACCTCAGAAATGTTTTGGAGGCTCTGCAGAAAGCAGGCCTCACTATCAAGGCCACCAAGTGCCAGATAGGGCAGAGTCAGGTTGTGTACCTGGGCCACCTTGTGGGTGGAGGCCAGGTTCAACCTTTACAGAGCAAAATCCAAACCATAATGGAATGGGTTGCTCCAACCACCCAGACACAGGTGAGAGCCTTCTTAGTCCTGACTGGGTACTATAGGAGGTTTGTCAAGGGATATGGATCTATAGTGACCCCCTTGAATGATCTGACCTCAAAGAAAATGCCAAAAAAGGTTCAGTGGACAGCTAGCTGTCAAAAGGCATTTGAAGACCTAAAGCAGACCATGTGCACTGCCCCCATCTTACAGAGTCCAGACTACACCAAAAAGTTCATTGTCCAAACAGATGCTTCTGAGCTGGGTGTGGGAGCTGTACTGTCTCAACTGAATGATGAAGGTCAAGACCAGCCAGTAGCTTTCATTAGCAGAAGGCTGACCCCTAGAGAGAAACATTGGTCAGCTATAGAGAGGGAGGCTGTGGTGTTGGCCCTGAAGAAGCTGAGGCCATACTTGTTTGGCACTCACTTCATAGTTCAGACTGACCACAAGCCCCTCCTATGGCTTAAACAGATGAAAGGTGAAAACCCAAAACTTTTGAGGTGGTCCATTTCCCTACAGGGGATGGACTATACAGTGGAACACAGACCTGGGACCCAACATGCCAATGCAGATGGACTCTCAAGGTATTTCCACTTTGAACACGAAGACTCAACTGGTCAAGGTTAGTTTAGTGTCCCTGCGTTTGGGGGGGTTGTGTAGGAGAGTAGGATCTGCCTCTTATGTTGCCCCCACTTTTTTTCTGATGTTACACTGGTTTCTGGCTATAGTCAGGCTGGATCCCTGCCAATCAGGGCCCCAGCCTCTCCGTTCTCTCTAAACGATTTGGAGTGCACTCTAGGTGCACTAGTGATTGGATACTGTGGTGCCTTATGAGTCCCTAGTATATGGTACCTTAGGTGCCAAGGGCATAGGTACTTCACAGGCCTACCAGGGGCTGAAGCATGTGTTATGCCAGCCCTGGGAAGCAGACTAAATCTGACACCACAGGCCTGCTATTGCAGCCTGGGTGAGGTGGTGCTAGCACTCCTCACTGAGATATAGGTTCCCTATATCTCTCCTGCACACACATTTAAACCTATCAGTCACCCCTAAGGCAGGCACTATCAATCCTGAGGGCAGGGTGCTTGGTTTCTAATGTGAGGGGGTGCCTCTGCCTGAGCAGGGCCCCTCTGCAGCTCTCAGAGTCCATTCTCTGGTGCTGTTTGTGGATGCGGTTAAACCATATACTCTTAAGTGCATTATATCCTCGTGGTAAAATGCTAACTTTGGAATGACTGCATCAAAACATGTCGTGTTTGGTGTCAAACATCTTGGAATACTACCCCCGCGCCAATTCTGGCGGCGGGGGTAGCATTCCACCCTTCTAGAGGGATAGATATGTACCCACTGTGGAAACACGGTAGAATCATGAAGAGCCCGGGCATCACAAAATGGATGCCACCAGCCACAGATACAGGGCTGCCCTCCTGCTGATGACCGAAACTCGCAGTGGAGGAAGCCCAACAAAAGGTATCCTGTCACAGGGAAGTGTAACCACCTCCCAGACAGGGTTTAGTGTATTGGGGCTGGGTGGGTGCACTCTTAGAGTGCTTTGAAGTCCTGCACTGGGGGAGCAGAAGGCGCCTCTGTGCATATGCCAGTTCAAACCGGCTCAGGGGCTACCTGCCCCTGCTCTGGCGCGAAACTGGACAAAGGGAAGTGGATGTAGCCACCCACTCCCCTGACCCTCCCATAGGTGGGGTCATAGAGCTAGTCCCTCCCTTCTTTACAGTATAAGATAGGGAACCCTTGAACTTGGAAGTTAGATATCCCTGGACGACGCTCTGAAGAAGAATCCTGGCCCTTCGACGTTCCACTACCTTTGGAAGACAGAAGAATCTCCCTTGGAGTCAAGGAGTGACTCCCCTGCTTAGCAGGCACCAAAAACTACAAACGACGGTCACAAACTACGCTGCTCCCGCTGGAGTCCGAAGTCCCTGCAGCCCAAGAAGTGGATTTCCTGACTTCTCCAAGGCCATCGTGAGTCCCCAGCGAGTCTGAGGCAAGTGAACCCCACGAGTGATGAGGAACCGCGACCCCTGGGTACTGTGCACTATTGTCGATTGCAACCCCTCCACAACGTTCTAAGAACCTGTGCTTTGGACCACATGTTGTCCCAGCCTCCAGCAGGAATTCCTCCGAAGATCAGAGGCCCACACCGTCCCGAGTGACCGTGGGCCCCTGTTGAGCGAATCCTCCCGAGGCATCTTCGCGATCCCTTGGCAGCCAGCTCGTGGGTCCCCTGAAGACTTTTTCAAGAAACCAAAGGGCTCCCCTGGTTGTTCCAGGCCTGCCCTGACTTACCCTTGCTGGGTGAGTCCCTCAGACCTTGCTGGTCTACGCCATTGCCTTTTCACACCTTCCACAAGACTTGCTGTTACCAAGGCTTGTTGGCTCCAATCAAGTTGCCGACACCACAGTAAGATGCAGACATCGTGGGACACACCGAATCCAGCTCCTGGTCATCGTCGACGCCTCCTGGACCTCGTGGCTGAAGAGTCAAGGCAACCGTGATCGACCTGAATCCTGCGACGACGGTGGGCATCCATCTTCCTTGCCCCGAGTCACTGCCAAGTGACTTTGAACACTGTCCCCTCTGCTTTCAGGTCATCCTTCTTCTGAATCCAGGCTTGGATTCCACCGGACACTTCTTCGGACATCACAAGCAGCAAGTCTTCTTTGTTCGCCATTGAAAACGACGACGCGACCCGACACCAAAGGACACATATGCACCCGGCTTCCCTGGGTGAGGTAACTCCAGCACTATGGTGCTCCTGTGGGTGTGGGCCCTAGAACTACTTACCCTGTAAGTGCCTTGCTTGTAGGTCCACCCAAAGTATCCTAAAACTCTTTATTTCCAACCGCGACTTGCCCCATTGAAGTCAACGGCGATCCGCGCCTGTGTATCCACACTGCACGCGTCCCCCGTGGGTCCTTTACTTACCTGCCTTGGGTGGTTTCGTGAGGCCCCAGCACTTCTGAAGGCCCTAGGCCTTGTCTCCCTGCAAGTCGTTGCTTCTAAGTCTCTTTCTTAGTATATGGTCTGGTACGCCCCTAGGGCCCCCAGCCATATTGTGCTGAATTTATTGTGAAACGTTGATTTGTGCATATGTTCCTGACTTCTAATCTCATAAAGAGATTAGTAGAGAGTGTTTATTAATAAATACATATATATTTGATTTATATACCTGTGTGGTGTCTGTTCATTTGGTGATTCAAGAGATTGTGTGGTAAAACAAGCTGCTTTACATTCCTTCAAGACTTAGCCTGAAGGCTGCTCTCCACAGCTACCACTAGGATAGCTTTCTATAAAGGTTGTCTTAAACCTATCTACCATAAGAGTCGAATTGTACTGGTGCAAGGTGTCCACTTTAATTAGTGAACAGCATATACCAGGCCAACACAGGAACACACAGATAATACCCCTATCACTAGAGTATTTTTACAGCGGCCATGGACCAACAATGGAAAGGTACTATAGCGGCATTAAAATATTTTCAATCCCTGGTGAGAGAGGAGAGGGCCCTTCTGCAAATCATGGGATTAGATTACAAAACAGATATGAAGCCCTGTCAACTCTGGAGGACTGTGATTGACTAATTCTTTCATCCCCTTTTTTAACACCAAAGACAAATATCCCGGCTGTAGTAGAGAACAATACTAATCAAGTGGAGATCCAACGTAGTAAACTACTCCCTGTTAATATTTTGGTAGATGTCAGCCATATATCTATTACTTCGGTACAAGTACAGACCTCCTTACACCCTAAGACTGACAGTAAGGGCCTTAAGACTAACATGATTACATGGAATGTGGCAGGCATAGCGTCTAAACTGGGAAACTGTCAGTGGTTAAATAAGTGGCAAACTATGGAGATAGTCTTTTTTCAGGAGACTTGGGCCAAAGACCCTGGGGGATATTCACAAGGACTTATCTCCGAGTTATCGCCAACTTAACACAACAAAAGTGGTGACAGATTTAACACCCCATTCACAAGCGGTTGCAAACTGCAGACAACGCTAGTATTCCCGCGATAACCGCCTCAACATTTACCTCCACGGGTGACACCACCAACTAACCCTAATGAGATGCAGAGTAGGCGTTCCCGTGCAAAAACACACGAAAACACCATGTTAGAAATGGGATTTCTGGTTGGCTAAGGCTTGCGCCAAGGCCAGGCAGAAACCACCACTCTAGTCAGGGCAAGGGAGTTACACACCCAAGATAACCCCTGCTCACCCCCTTGGTAGCTTGGCACGAGCAGTCAGGCCTATCCCGGAGGCAATGTGTAAAGCGTTTGCGCAACACACACATACAGCAGCAACACACTAGGCACACTACAAAAGGAACTCCACACAAGGTTATATAACAAATAGCCTTTGTATTATCATAAAACACATTAGAAACGTAATCACATATTTACACTGTGCCAACTGGCACTGGCAATATTCACACGGGAATTATATACAGGACCAGGCCAATCGGGCCATGGTCAGAACCATCAGATCAGGTAAGTAAATGCAAATATAAAACACAACCAGTAACTACTGGTACCATAATGCCCTAAGCATTATCCTATTAGCATTAGACATAAACCTGCATTAGGCCCAAACCTCATTAGCATAAACACATTACTCAATGGGCCTCACCTGCATAAACACATTATGCAATAGCCTCATAAGCATAAACACATTACGCAAATAGGCACTACCTGAAGACATCATAACATGACATTAGGCATAACCACATTAGCCCAAACCTCATTAGCATAAACACATTACGCAATGGACCTAAATCATTCTTGGCAACATTCAGAGTAGGCATAACTACATTACGCCATCCTGTAGAGCCTGGCGCTCTACCCATGTCACCAACCTGCCCCCAGGCCAACTGGCCTTCCACAGGGGCTCAAATGCCCAATGTCCCAATGTCAGGGCGCTCTGCCAAGGCAGCGGAAAGTCAAGGGTGCGCACTCTGCGCAAACCTAAACGTTGCAGCTGCCCACTACTTGCTGGGCAGCTGGGAACATCACTGGCACTCACTGTGCCGCCTGAGTCCCTCTCTGGGACTCTTCTAAAAATAAATGCCCCCAAAATGTTGCAGGTGCCCACTGTCAAGCAGGGCAACTGTGAACAATGAAAGAGGTCCAGCTCTGGGGCTCTCTACACCATCATAGGCCATCGTTGGAGCCACACAGGCTGTAAAACAAACATGCCACCCGTGGGAGCCACGCAGGCTCCAAAACAACCATGCCCATCAACGTGGGAGCGGCCAGCACTCCGGCGGGGCCGCTCAGGCACAGACACGGTGACTGGGGAAGCACAATGGGGCCAGGCACCGATAGCGTGCCCCGACATACCCCCTCCCCCCAGCTCCACTCACCGGGACTCCTTCGGTGTGCCCTATGCCGACAATGTGTCTCGGCTTCTTCCTCTTCCCTCCTCCGGTCAGAGAGAACTGTCGCCCTGCTTGGGGAGTCCGCGAGGCTCCGCTCGAGCCCCTCCTTTCAGGGCTCCTCTTTGCACATCTACGCGCAGGGGGAGAGCCATCACAAGGCCCTGTCTCCCTCCTGCAACAGTCGCCGTTGCTACGCTGGGCTCCCACTGGCACGGGGCCCCGCCCACTTCCAGGCAGCAGGTTTGCCTCTCTTCCTCTTGCGCAGCCCTTCTCTCCTGGCCACACCCCAAGTCAGGCGCTCCTCGCCTGGCTTCCGGGCCACGGCAGTACTTTTTCGGCAGCTCCTGTTCCTGCCGAAGTGTGGGGTGGGCTCCCGCCATAAATAAGCACACAATGCGGGGTGGGCACCCGCTCCCTTAGAAAAGCGTGGGGTGGGCTCCTGCCTTACCGGCATAACGCGGGGTAGGCTCCCGCATTCTAGAAGCATAAAGCAGCGGGGTGGGCTCCCTCTTCGATCAGCAGCAGGGCGGGGGAATCCCCACGTCGGGATTCCCTCCCAACGCCCTCGCAGCCCAGCGCTGCCAGTTGAAACCACATATGCTCCTCTCTCCTGGAAATTTAAATATAGCGCTCAGGAGGAGCTTGATGTCCCGCCAGGAATCCAGCAGGCAGGAATCACAGTCCTCAAGGTTCAGGGGGCATAGCTGGGCCCAGGGAGGCCAGCACACAGGGTCCTCCAGCAAGGAGGCAAGCCCCCATGGAGGTTCCTCCTGGGCCCCCAGCAACTCGGGAACAGCACCAAAAGCACAAGAACTGACCAACTTTCATGGGGTCACAGCCCCTATATTTATATGACATTTTCCCTTTGTGACACAGCACAGGGCTGGGGAAAAACCAGACGCAACTGGTTTGGGGGAGCTTTGGAGCACTTTGTTGTGCTCAGCTCCTCTCTCCATTGTCAGGTGGGGGCTAGGTGCCCAGACGCACCACAGGGGGCGGAGCCAGCATTGTGGAGGGAAGGCACAGTCCTATTCAGGTCCCAGGTGCAACTCCTCCCTCCCATCTACATGCAGATCTCCCTATTCAGCCCTGCGCTGACTCACCCTGCCCCTCCTGGAGCCACACACACCTCCCAGCCCCTGTCACTCACAAGCCAGACATGCAATTCACATCAGGCAGGCAGACACAGAGCACACATAAATGCCAACTTCCAAAAGTGGCATTTGTACACCAGTCACAATAAATCTGCGCACACCATTGCGCAGCATTTATTCTCACAAATTCATACATACCAGACTTGACCACACTGCTCCTCTCATACCAGGAATTACCATGGACACACTTATCCCCCATGCATTCCTATGGGAGGGCAGGCCAATCTCACCACAAGCACACAGAGAGAGCACGCACTTTCCACTGGGCCACAGTGCAAAAGTGCTCAGAGGCCTAAAATCACCAACACCAGGTTACAGACAAGGCAAAAAGTTTAGGGGTGAACCTGCCAAAAAGGCCCAAGTCCAACACACCACAACACCACTTTCACAACGAACTGCCAGATCTGCGATGCGAACCAAAAACAGGCGATAAGCCGCGGTAGCAGCAGGGAATTAACACCTGCCTTTTGCTGGTGGTGAGCAGGACGACTATCTGCAGCATGAAAGGGAGCCCAGGCCAGAGCCACATCTGAAGACCCACAGATGCCGTGGAGACAATGATCATGCAGCTCGGAGACCCATGAGGGCCACAACACCCACCGCCACAGCCCCCAGGCCCCCCACCCCCCCAGACAAACACATACCGTGCACGACACAAGAGCCACAAAAAGCGCATGACGTCGCACAATGACAAACAGAAACACACATGTTGAGACAGAAGAACGAGAAACAGTCACTCATCATTGAAGTAACAACCAAAAACTTTATTGAAATACAACACAAAACACCAATGTGGAAGACTCCTGTCGGGTCCGTCCGGGACAATCCTGATGTCACGGCCTGGAAAATAAAGCCCAAAATAAGAACATGTGTCATGCGAACATCAAAGGAGCGAGACACAGAGAAACAGAGAATGAAAGAAAGGCAGAGAGAGAGAGAGAAAGAGAGAGAGAGAGAAAGAAAGAAAGGGAGAGGGAGAGAAGGAAAGGAAGGGAGAGGGAGAGAGAGAGAGAGGGAGAAGGAAAGGAAGGGAGAGGGAGAAGGAAGGGAGAGGGAGAGAGGGAGAGGGAGAGAGAAGAAAAGGAAGGGAGAGAGAGAGGGAGAGGGACAGAGAAGGAAAGGAAGGGAGAGTGAAAGTGAAATGAAGAGATAGAAAGAGAGAGATAGAGAGAAGGAAGGACACTGCCACCCCCGCACACCCAGGCACCACTGCTCACCTGCTGCCACCGGTGTGTCTCCAAACAAGTGCCGGGATACACTGCAAGCCACCAGGTCTGCAACCTGTAACCGAGGCAAGAGTCAATCATGTCAGAGTCCATCCCACTGCACACGGCAACAACGCCTGTCCGCCCCTGCGCACACATGCAGCCGCACCCTACCCCCTCCCGCCAGCCAGCACTGGCTGTCCGCCCTTGCGCACCCAGACCCCACTGCTCACCTTTCGCCGATGGTGTGTCCACCAGTGGGCACACCACGTGCCCGTGCAAGCTCTAGGCCCCAGTCCCTCCACCATGTCATGCTCCACATCATGCGGACCCGCACCGTGGCCCAGCAGGTCCCACACATGGCGCTGAGTCCTGAGGCATCAATGGCAGAGACCACATCACTGCACACGTCATCATCGCAGGCTGCACACCCGCTCAGCAGTTTCGGTGCCACTAACCCTGTGCAACCCCAGTCAGCGCCACGTGGTGGTAGGCCCGTGACGGCCGCATGGCTCCGGGTGGCACTAACCCTGTGCAACCCCAGTCAGCGACACGTGGTGGTAGGCCCGTGAAGGGCGCAAGGCTTCGGGTGCCACTAACCCTGTGCAACCCCAGTCAGCGCCATGTGGTGGTAGGCCCATGACGGCCGCATGGCTCTGGGTGCCACTAACCCTGTGCAACCCCAGTCAGCGCCACGTGGTGGTAGGCCCGTGACGGGTGCAAGGCTTCGGGTGCCACTAACCCTGAGGAACCTCAGTCAGCGCCACATGGTGGTAGGCCCGTGACGGCTGCATGGCTCCGGGTGCCACTAACCCTGTGCAACCCCAGTCAGTGCCACGTGGTGGTAGGCCCATGACGGCCGCATGGCTCCGGGTGCCACTAACCCTGTGCAACCCCAGTCAGCGCCACGTGGTGGTAGGCCCGTGACGGCCGCATGGCTCCGGGTGCCACTAACCCTGTGCGCAACAACTCATGGGCCCTTTATGATTGAGTATCGCAGAACGTCCGTCATCCAGTCACCACTGGCAGTGGGGAATGTGACGTTGTCGGCGGGGTCACATGGCCCGTGATGCCTGTGCCGGATGGGTGTGGTGTGCGTGCAAACCTGCCCTCAGGGAGTGGCCGTGACATGCTGACAACTAGACCAGCGACCTGCAGACCACTTGCGTGTAAACCTGCGACTTGTAGCTATGTGGCCCTCCCCTCGGAGCGTAAGCGGAGTGGTCTGGCCTGGCGTATGCCGGACCAGTGCAGGGCTTGCAACAATGAATCGGGGGCTCTGGGCGTAGTTCAGTCTATGTCTAGACAAGGAAGTGACTAATGCGTGTGTCCCTGTTGTAGTGTCTACGGCACCCTGAACGCAATCGGCAATGTAGCACACTGTGACTGGAATCCCACTAGATGAGCATCATTGACGTTGGGGGGAATCACTGAGCCTACATTCATCCACACATTCATACATGAATGATGAAAGACATGACACAGCAGTGCATTTCTGGATGTTTAATGCACATCCAGTGGAGTTTAGCAGCTGGAGTAGTACAGGGCCATGCCAACCCCACTTCACAATATGGGCCCGTGGAGGGCCAGCCAGAGTCCATCGGGGAATGACAAGTACAGCGGAAGAGGAAGAGTACAGTCCGCAGTCTGGTCGCTGTGTCATTGGTCACCAAACAGGATATGGCAGTCCATGTCGCGGTCCAAGGTGAGTGCAGCAGAATGTATCGGGGGTCAGTGGTAGGTCATGGGGCAATGTGCGGCACCAAGCAGCAACAGGCCAGGTGGCGGACATGGATGCTAGTGCCTCCTTCTGAACTCAAGCCCATCCACGTCCTCGGATGTGTGCTCTGCCCCACCTGTGGGTGGTGCAGTTCCGGCTGCAGCACTGTGTGCCACTGACACATCAGGGGCCGGAGGTGGATTGTCGGCTGCACTGTGTGGCAGTGACACATCAGGTGCTGGAGTGGAAATGCCTGCCGCACTGTGAGGCACTGACACACCAGGGGGCGGAGATGTGGATGGTGTAGGGGCAGCAGCATTCATCTGCGCCACGGCTTGTGGCAGCAATGCCATGATGAGGACATGCAAGGCATGGTAGATCCAAGCTACATTTCGCTGATGTGCAGCGGTGGCTGCCATCCTTTCCGCCTCCATCCTCATCATGTCCTCCATGAGCCTCCGCATGTGTGCCATCTCACGGCTGAGATCGCTGGAGCCACTCTGAGCAGACAGGTGTTCTTGTCTCCGAGTCATGACTCCAGCGATGACAGCCAGGGCTCGTTGGAGACCATGGAGCGGCGTGTGGGTGTCCGTTAGGGACTGGAGGTAGTCCCTGATGGGACTCAGACACCCATGGATGGCGTCAAGTTTGGTAGCCATGAGGTCGAACCCCACCCCACCCGCACCTGCTCAGCCATCTCCCTCTGTACCTCCAACACACGGCTTTGGAAGGCCATGTGTTGTTCGGGGGGGTCATGGGAGACAGCCTGGGTTGTAGGTGCCTCCTGCTGGGTGGTTTGTGGAGTGGGTGGGGTCTCCTCGATGCAGCTGGGCTGCCCTGGTCCTGGAGGTGATTGGCGGATGAGTTCCATGATGTCTTGGAGGGCTTGGGTGTCGATGCTGGTGGTGTGATCTCGTCATCAGTGAAGAGTGGCTGGGACTGCTCTGCAGGTGGCGTTGATGGTGCCTCTGCAATGTGAAGGGGAGATGCTGTGTTACAATGTGTCCTCATGTATGTGGCCGCATGGTACATGTTGACATTCAGACAGCATGGCAATGTACATTGTGACAGTGTGTAGATCAGGGCCATGATCCAGAGTCATTGTGGGTGTGCACTGTGCTCTGCTTGATTGTGCATGTGTGCCATTGTGGCCATCTCCCCCATCCCCCAGTACCTGGTGGTTACTCACCCTGTTGCTGTGGTGTTGTGTCATGTCGAGCAGTGTCCGGTCCCCCGACTCCTGCCACGGTCTCCACACTGATGACTGTCGACACCAGCTCCTCCATGTCATCCAGCTCCAGCTGTGGCGCTGGGCTCCCACCTCCAGTCTGCATTGCTGCCTTCTGGTTGCCTGCGAGTTTATCCTTGGTCTTGCGCTTGATGTCATTCCATCGCCTCTTGACCTCGTCCATTGACCTCTTGTGCTCTCCGACGGCGTTCACCTTGTCCACGATGGCCCGCCATAATCCATTTCTGGTGCCCAGTGACACATTGGAGGCGACGAACAGTTGTTAATGGTATTCTATCACCTCCATGACCAGGATCCGATTCTCCTGCGGACTGAACTTCGTCTTCCTCTTCTTCTTGTCCTTGCCCTTCCCTGTCACTGTGGTCCTGGGCTCGTCGTCCGGGGTACTTGTGGGGTTGCGCTCGTCCTCTGCGCCTGCTCCGGCTGCCTCCATGGTGCTTCGGTGTTGGTCATTTTGTGTTTGTGTGTTTTTTCTCCTTTTGTAGTGATTTTCCAGCCTGCCGTGTGTGTATGGCACTGGAAAAATAATGGGGCGACCCGGTGTCCCTCAGAACCTGGGTATACGTATTAAATAAAACAATTGGTTCTACCGGGGTGTTCAATTGCTTAGAGTACGTAAGTAGCAAAGGCTTACTTGTAACACATACCAATGATTTGAGAAAAAATATGAATAAAATATCATAACACACACCAATATTAGTATTCAATACTGTATTTAGAAATAGATATCACATACTCATGGCTGTCACAATTTACAAATTCAATTGTGATAGAAAATAAGTGACTGTTGGTGAAAAAGTGACATGTGGTGATGGGTGACGTTGACAGTGCACTATATACAAGACAATTAAACATGCATTCAAAAGAGGGGAGAAACATTTCTGATTGTCATTATTTTAGCACATATATTGCAGGATTCATTGGCAAGTTAAACTGTAATCGTGAGCGTTGTGCAGACATAAATAGTACGTCGACGTTTCGACCCTGTTGGTAGCGCAAAAGTAAAATGCGTCAGAGTGGGTCTTCTTCAGGACTGGAGGGGCGATGGGCAGCCTATGGATTTAATTTAAAAGCTAGATCAGGTGTGTGTTGTACAACAAAAAATATTATAAAGTGACTGTTTTGCTACCAGAGTTAAGCTTACCAAAATGCAGATTCTTTAGTCTGTCTGCGAATGTAAAGTGCCTCTCATACAAAGTAGGGCTAATGATTAGAACCTCTCAGGACTCCACCAGCCGGTTGGAGCCTACGAAAAAATGACAAGGACTAATTCAGTGGCTGACAATATGACTATTGTCTTTGGTAAGAGTAATTAAGTGTGACATACCTCAATGGTATTCTTTTTTAATCGACTTCCACCCGTCGGTTGGAGTCTTTAGTTATCGTCAGTCAAGTGAATTGCTAAAGAAACAATAAGTGAGAGCCAGTCAAGTGATTTACTCGAAAAATAATGCGTGAGTTATTACTTTACAAAAGGGTCACTTGTAAACGCGAAAGCGCTCTTCACGAAGTATTTCCTAACATCATTTTACCGTGATCTGGCAAAAGCGCGTCCGTCAGGCAGCTGCTTTGTTCTAAGAATGAGGTCAGACTAGGAGGCAGGTTATAAATAACATGCGCAGCGTGGGAGCGACGTGCACGCTCGACCGTGTCTGCTTGGGAGTGTGCTGAACGTCATTTGTAAAAAACAACTTGCACGTTTGGTGCAGCAGCTTAGTGAGGCTGTCAAAGGGAATCCGGCTGCTGAGTACAGATTTAAAAACACGTCATATATCAAATGTGACGGGTATGCAAGAAACAGCTGCTGGAAAGATCCACAATTGAACAGTTTTAAATAATGTTTCCAAAGTCTAAACGATTTCATAAATAGCACGTAAAATGTACACATCATTTCAAATGTTATTGGTTTAGCAGCTTAGTGAGGCTGTCAAAGAAAATCCGGCTGCTGAATACAGATTTAAAAACACGCCATATATCAAATGTGACGGGTATGCAAGAGACAGCTGCTGGAAAGTTCTACAAATGAACAATTTTAAATAATGTTTCCAAAGTCTAAACGATTTCATAAATAGCACGTAAAATGTACACATCATTTCAAATGTTATTGGTTTAAATTACGTAAATCGGGCTAAATGAAAACATCCAGCATCTATAAGGCCTAGGAAGTTACATTTCATATCGTAAGTTCTAATGAACATCTAAAAGTATACTATGCTACGATGGATAGGACTACATGAAAACATCCAGCATATGTATAAACATCGCATCCATGTTTTTTAAGGCTTAGATTATAAATGGTCTGCAACATGAACTATAATAAGCATCTTTGCGCAGACAATGGTACATAATAAAGGTACAATCTGATGTTGTGGAAAGAAAACTGTGTAATCACATTCAGCATTTTACAAACACGTAGCTATAAATAGTCTGTGGCATGAACTCAGACATTAGTACATGGTGGAAGTAATCTCTTAGAATGCATTCTGATATTACCGAATAAAGAGAGATGGTGTTATTAACACCCCACATATATATACCTTTACTGAGGATGTTTATATATTTATACACAGCGATATACAGTACAAGCTTATATATGCATCAATGGGATACATAACAAGTCAATGAAGGGATCTAGGACTGGATTTAAGGATTCTAGAGTCTAACCATTTGCCTATATGTTTCCTCAAATTCATTTAACCCTGTATTTACTGAATCTAGAATATGGATCCATCTGCATTCATTCAGATTTAGCAGTGAGAGTATGCTACCTCCTCTAGGGTGTAGAGTAGTCTTCTCCAGTACCCACCATTGCAGGTCATCCACGGTGTGATTGTTTGTAGAAAAGTGCTCGACCAGGGGAGCCCCCTGGACCTTGCAGCGGATTCTACTACGATGTTGGAGAATCCTTGTCTTGACTTTTTGAGTAGTTTGGCCCACGTAGATTCTGTCACAGGGGCATCGTATGGCATAGATGACATTGTGACTGTTGCAATTGCTATGTTGCCTCAAATGGAATGTTTTTCCCATATGTTGAAATGATGAGCCAATCATTGCAAACTCACAGGCTTTGCAGTTACAGCATCTAAAATGACCAATTAGAGGTGGTAGATTGAGTTGTTGTCTGATATCCAGTGGCTTCTCAATCTCTAGATAGGAGCTTACAACATAGGGGCCGATTCCGATCTCGGCCGGTAGCGCACCGAATCGGATTCGGCTTAACCGGATCCGATTCGGAGTCCTCTTTAACGACCGATTCGAACGCGCGTCTGGCCGACCGAGTACGATGCGAGCGCACGCGAAATCGCCGACCGACTCGTTCACGGGTCCGAACCGCACCGACCGACTCGCACGGACTCGACTCGCACCGCGCGATGGAGACGTTCCCCGGCCGGGCAAGTACGATGCGCGCCTTGAGCAGTCTGACCGACTCGCACCGTCCGGCTCGAAACAGCTGTCGGAGCCGGACTTTGGGGGTCCGTGTCGGACCCCCCTGTACGCGTAGCCACGCGAGTCGCCCACAGGGGGGACCCATGGGTCCCCCCTACCTGTGCGTGTGCGGCGCGAACCGCATCAATGCGTACCCGCTGTAGGGGGCGCCCTCGTTCGCCTCGCACCCATTGAGTCAATGGGAGCCCGCGTACGCGTTGTATGACCGGCTCCCATTGACTTCAATGGGAGTCCGACCGAAGCGAGTCCGATTAAATGCGTGCGCATCGTACTCGTTCAGTCGGACTGCTGGAGTCCGATTCGGTCGGAATTCTCTCCGGGTCCGGCTCGGTCGGAGAGATTTCCGGCCTGAATCGGAATCGGCCCCATAGTCTTTGATATTTTTGGCTCTCTTGAAGGCAAAAAGGGGTTTCTCCTGGGTCCCAATCTCAGTGTTTACCAGGTTCCAATATTTCAGTAGTACTTTCTTGATTTCATGACTACGGGTATTAAATGTGGTCACGCAAACCAACTTCTCAATGTCATCCACTGATGGTTGTATCTCCAGGAGAGTCTCTCTAGGGCGGTAACAAGCCCTTTTTCTAGAGCGGTTTAAAAGGCCTTTCGGATATCCACGGTCTCTCAGTTTTGTAATTAGAATATCTGTCTCCTTGTAGAAATCACTTCTTTTTTAGCAATTTCGTCGCAGTCTTAAAAATTGTCCATAAGGCAAATTATCTCTGAGGCTTCTGGGATGGTGAGTCATATTTTAAGGTGGTGTTACGCTCTGTTGGTTTCCTGTATAATGTGGTAAATTAGCATACTAAGGAGTATTGATGATACTCCATCTACGCCCTGAATAAAGTTTAATGAAAGGTGAGAAGTCTGGTTTACAATGACCACTATGTGTGGAACAAACAGAGTGGCCTTGGAGGCGAGTTTGACCCATGGAACCTGTTGTTTACGTTATATTTTCTTTTTACTATCTCAGTAGAAAGTGGAGAATCCGGTGATTTATATAAGGACTCCCTTTGAAATATTTGAAGATGTTAGTGTGGATGTATACACCATAGGATAACCGAATAGGTAGGTTGTTTGTTTGGAGGATCTGAAACATAGATTTTAAGAATGAGGGTAACATCTGTTGAAGTTTGGATGGTATGAAAATGATAGGGTGGGTTTGTCCAATGGTAAACGTTGCACTAATGAAATGTAAATTACAAAATAGACATAAAAAATGTAAAACATTTTTCTTTTTAATGTGGTTTTTATGAAAATGACGTGCATAATAATTTGTTAAATATCTAGTGGATTGTATAGATTTACTGTGTGGTGTTTTTTTATGTGCAGGTATATTAATACTTTGTTGTATTGTATATTCTTTTTAACTAGGAGAGAGACTTCTAATTATTGTCTTGAAAAAGATGGTTTTATAAATTATATCCATCGAAACGCGTCGACGCCTTAAGATCCAAGCAACCCGTGTAATCCGGTGGTCTGCTGATTTTTGATGATTCACGTATAAACAGCGACCCCTGATAGTAATAATATATTAAAAATAACGGGTGTGGAATTTAAATGACAAATTTGAATGTCTTTTAGTTTTATCTGTCTTCTCTTATGTTGCTAATTTTCTCTATTGCTGCTATTTTTTGATTACTGTTTTTCATGAATTGTTGTACTGATTATGGTTTTAATATGTGATGTTTTTAGCAAAAAAATGATGATTTTTTAATAACACATTCCTTCCCCTTCTTTTTATATACAATTTAAAGATAAAATTCTTTTGTGCACATATGTATTAATAAATTGAATTTTTTTATAATTGTTTTTATGATTGATGTGATTTTATTGGTGGGGATTTGCTATTGGACAAAATAATACACCCAGAGGAATTGAGTGTGGTATCTCACCTTTATGTGAGATTGGTATGGTGTTTTTAATGTGTATTTGGGTTATATATTGGTTGTGCTGACAGAGGACGAATGATTTTACAGTTTTAATGTGGTAATGAGCCTTCCATCTTTGTTCTGTAATGTAATATCCAAGAAGCTAATGGCTTCATTGTTATGGGACATGGTGAATTGTATGTCCGGAGTGCGTGCATTTAGCCATGTTTTAAACTCAGTTAAGTTTTGTTCTGTGCCTGTCCATACCATCAGCACATCATCAATGTACCGCTTCCACACTGATATGTTGTTCAAGAAGGGATTTGTGATGTCGTATAGGTATGTATCCTCATAGTCATCCATGTAGAGGTTCGCTAGACTGGGGGCGAATCCGGCCCCCATAGCCACGCCTTTACATTGTAGGTAATAGGTGTTTTGAAAGACAAAATAGTTATTTTCCATGGCTATTTTAAGTAACTGGATCAGAAAATCAGTTGGTATCCACACGGGTGCAGGTCGTTTCTCCAATGTCCTCCGTATCACATCAATTGCATGTTCCTGGGGAATGCTCGTGTATAGAGAGGAGACATCTAGTGTGGCTAGAAACTGTGTTTGTTTATCAAAGGGTTGATTTTCCATTAATTGTATAGTATGTATAGTGTCTCTTAGAAAGGAACGTGTCTCTACCACAAACGGTTGTAAAAAACTGTCCAAAAATTGATTCAGGGGCTCTAGAATTGAGCCACATCCCGATACAATCGGGCGGCCAGGCGGCTTTTGTAGATCTTTGTGAATTTTTGGTAGTGTATAAATGGTAGGTATTCTTGGTTCAGTTTTGTTTAAAAAGTTATATTCATGTTGTGACAGAAAGCCTTCTGTTAAGCCCTGTTGTGTGAGTGATCTAATGAGCGTGGCGATTTCTTCGGTAGGATTTTTTCTTATCTTTTGATAGCTATCCGTGCAGCTCAGTTGTTTGTCAATTTCTGTGATGTAATCCTGGGTATTTTGAATGACCACAGCCCCGCCTTTATCAGCAGATTTCACAACAATCGATGAGTTTTCTCTTAGCGAGTGAAGGGCCTGCTTCTCCTCCTTAGTGATGTTGTACTTGATATATTTTTTGTTGTTAAGGATGTCCATCACTTCTTCCATCACGATTTTTTCATAGGCGAGGATTTTTTCACTCATCAAGTAAGCTGCAGGAAGAAAGGTCGAAGCAGGTCTAAATTCAGTGCAGCTGAGCGTTTCCTCCAATGTTCACTTTTTTTGAAGTGGTATTTTAGGCGTATTTTGCAAAAGAACTGTTGAAGTTCCAGCTTGATATTGAAATTGTTAGGTGGAGACGTGGGGATGAATGAAAGACCTTTTGACAATACATCATGTTCACTTTGTGTCAGTACGTAATTTGAAATATTGATGATAGGATCCTTTGAAGTTCAATCGATCTGTGTGTTTTGAGCCACTCTTGTATTTTGATCATCCATATGGAATGTCAATTCTTCTTCTGGGGGAATGTCTTCATTTATACTCTGTAGTTCATCTTCGGAGGCATCCATGTAAAGTATGGCAGGCCTGGCGCTGCTTATCGCTGATTTCCTTATCGCGAATGGGCTCATCGCACGTTTTCTGGTGTTGGGGTTTGTGTTTTTATCGCCGTCGCGGTGGTTGTATCGCGGACATTGTCCGCGGTTTCAGGAGACTATCGCATGGTACCGCCATGTTGTGAATTCCACTTTAACACAGGGTTATTTTCCCGCGATGGACTGCGATGTGTAGAGTTGCGTTAACAGTTTTTTGGAGATGTTTAGCACATGTTCTTGTGAATATACCCCCCAGTCTTCTTTCATGGGTTTCGTACTTTTTATTCTCCGGCACTTACGTCACCCTTGGGGAGATCTTCCAGCTGAGTCACAGGAACCAGGATCCCTGGACTATTGTTAATTTTTATAACAATGAAACTGGGAGAAACATGAAGGTAGTGGTGGACGCCCTAGAAATGGAGATTGAGAAATTGAATATGGCAAAAAAGGGGGGAAGTGCAAACCTCATTTTGGTGGGGGACTTTAATATCCACATGTGCAAGTTTAATGGGTCTAGAGTATGTGGAGTAGAAGACTTCCATGGTAATCCATCGCTACACTTTACCCACAGTGAGTATGGTGAAACTCTAAATACTTTGCTACACAAGTGGAATTTATGTATAGCTAATGAACTAAAAGAGGGAGAGCAAGCGCTAACATTTAGAAGGGGCATACAAGAGTCTATTATTGACTTTATCTTAGTGCCAGCGCATTTACATATACATGGGAAAGTGACACATATGAATACATTATTCACTACCCATAGTGACCACGCTATCCTATTTATACATTTAAGCATCTTGCCCAAAGTCAAAGAACACAATGAGGTAGCTGCAGATGTGAATTTGACTAGGAAGAATGGGTATCAATTAAAATGGTCACAGGCACATAAGCTAAACATAGTCCCTGAAATTTTAGTTCAAGTTAAGGATGATATATTACTATGTCTGGGAGAAAACACACCCCCTGCGTTTCTGGTCACCCAGTTCTGTGGCCTTTTGGCAAAAATAAAAGCCACACTCACCAGATTTAAGTCCCCAAACGCCAGTATTAACAGTGGGTGGTTTGATATAACCTGTTCTAAAGCTAAAAAAGCTCTTGTAAATGCCGTAAAAACGAATCCTAGAGATCCCAATAATATTCGTGCATTACGCAACGATTATAAACTAACCAGGAGGGTCAGAGAAAAGGATCTCAAGGATCAGGCTTGGGAAGACCTTGAGCAAGCAGCCACTTCGGGCAGCAGTAGAGATTTCTGGAGAATAGTGAACGCCCTGTGTTTCAAAGAAGCCAGTGACCCTACGTTAGATGTACACGTAGACGAAGAAGTATGGGTGAGCTATTTTGAAAATATATTTGGTGTTCCAACCCCCTTGAAGCAATCGTTTCATAGCACAGTACCTCCATTCCAAGGAGGGCTAATTTTCTCTCATTCAGAGGTCAGAAAGGCACTTGAAGCCTGCATTCCTAGTAAGGCGCCAGGCCCAGATGGGATCCCTATTGACCTATTTCAGGATAATTATCACTTGTGGGTTCCTCTGTTAACAAATATTTTTAATAGCATTCAGATAGTAGGTCCCCCTTCATCATGGAGACAGAGTATTATTGTACCCATTTTTGAAAAAGGGGAGAGGGGGTTACTAAAGAACTATCGTCCTATATCCCTTCTTGACACTACTGCCAAACTTATGGGAAGCGTCTTTTTGGCCAGACTGGAGGCATGGGCCGAAACTAATAACATCTTCATGAAGGCACAATATGGATTCCGTAGGGGTATGGACACGGTGGATCAATGTCTAAACCTCTCCTTAACTATAGAGAAATATACAAAGGCAAAAGGCGGGAAGATCTATATGGCCTTCATGGACCTGACCGCAGCCTTCGACTGTTTTTCCCATTCGAGGTTATGGTCCATGATGGAGGGGATGGGCATTGATCCGCCGATAATTGCTTTCATATGTCAGTTGTACGCCAAGGCCTCCACTTGTGTTCGGTATGGTAGGAGGGGGGAGTGCACACATCACTTCAAAATCGAAAAGGGAGTAAGACAGGGCTGTGTTCTCACCCCGTTTCTTTTCTCCATCTATACAAACGGGGTAGAGTCCTCCCTGTCTGCTTTACCTGTAGATGTTCCGAAGTTTGATCAAGCCCCCCTCCCGGTTTTAGCATACGCTGATGATGCAGTATTGATAGCTAGATCGGGGCTAGCCCTGCAGGTGTTAATTACAGCCTACTCCACTTTTATGGCCTCACTTGACCTAAAAGTAAACAAATCAAAATTGTTTATTATTGTGGCAGGAGCTGCCAGAGGAGAGAAACACCCCCACTTCCAGCTGGCAGGAAAGAAAATCGAGGTTGTTAATTCATTTTCATACCTGGGAGTTCTCTTTGATAAGGACCATACATGGTCCAGCTTAGTGGCGGTAAGAGCCCGGGGCATGCAAAGGAACCTCAATGCTGTAAAAAGATTTGCAAAGAAGCTGGGAGGGAGCCCTCTGGATATAATAAAAAAAATGTATCTTGCAAAAACAAAGTCTGCTGCAATCTATGGAGCAGGAGTTTGGGGGATGGCAAATGTTGAGCAGCTCCAGCAAGCAGAAGATAGCTTTTTTAAAAATAGGGTGTCTTTACCGCAAACAGCTCCAAATTATATCTTACACCTCGAACTAGGTCTTCCCTACATTAATGATTGCATAAGATTAGCACCAGTATTGTTGTGGCTTTCA
This sequence comes from Calotriton arnoldi, assembly GCA_963921515.1. Classification (NCBI taxonomy): domain Eukaryota; kingdom Metazoa; phylum Chordata; class Amphibia; order Caudata; family Salamandridae; genus Calotriton; species Calotriton arnoldi. The sequence goes on from CAWUFW010000935.1 coordinate 496,316, forward strand.
ATTTGGCGGAGGACCGCGGTGGATCTGACACAAACTATTATCAGGGATTGTTGTAAGTTAGGGCATGGAGAACTATTTAAAGACCCTGATTCTTGTAAAAGGATCACAAAGAAAACGATAACTGACTTATTCAACCGGAGAGCAAATTACGATAGAAGGGGAAAGAAATCTTGTTTCCACTCTTCCATTGCCTACGATCTGGTTCCCCCAAGACCTGGGGAGGGTTTTTATTATCTATCACGCATAAATAACACTCAGCACAGATTCATTTTACTGCGCTTCCGATTGAATATGATCCCGCTACTTTTGGGGTATCCGGAAAAGAGATACAAACTGGCAGATTTATCTCCTTGTCCGTGTAATAACTTTGCCGTGCGGTCAGACCCTCATATATTACTGTTTTGTAAAAACTATTCTGAAGAAAGAAAAACATTTATAATTCCGATCTTGAGGTTGATGGAGCAGAGTAAATGAAAATTTTTTAACCCCTAATAATTTCCTAAAATAATTAATCAAAATGTCCGTTTTATGTAATAATCAACAATATATGTCATGTATGGGGAAAAATAATACGCGAGTAAATGTGCGGAATAATCTATTTACAAATGTCTATGTGTCTAAAAATAACGTAAAAATAATTGCGTACTAATTCAAAATAATAAATGCATGATCTGTGCTTCATAGAAATAAAACGTGATGTTGCGAAATCAATAGTTTTGGTAAGTAAGGAATGGCTTAAATGTTGCTTTTTGCTAGGTAATAACTAATTGGGGTACGTAGAAGACGGGAGGGAAACGAAAAGGCTATTTTTCTCTATTTTAATTATGTTTATTTACTTTCTAAATAGTGCTTTTTAAGTCTAATCGAGTGGCGATACAAAATGGCTGCTGCTTAAGTGAAACACGCATGCGCCAAGAAATTGTGCTGAGGGGGAGAAAGCTGAAGAAAAACGAATCACGTGTTGAAGCTGAAAGGCTAGGATGCAAGAAATGGTCAAGGCTGATGTGACCTGACTGAACTGATAATGTTACGTGGTGGTCTGCACAGAGTCATGGGAACCCAACCCTGTATGAAAGGACAATGGCTGCAAAGATTAAAATGTCTGCAGAGACTCGCGAATGTATCGAAAGAAGTTACAAATGTATTAATCGAAAGCGGATGAAACATGGTGTGAACTATGGGAAAGGAAGTGGACATATGCATTCCAAAAGAACTAGATGAAACCGGGAGAAATGATTGAGGACTTGAATTATGAACTAAATGGACCAATGAGAAAGTGGCGCGTTACTAATGTTGCAACAATTGTAGTTAGCTAATTTAGAATTAGGGTATAAGTAGGCCTACTCTTAGTGGGAGGGGTACACACTCTCTTCTACTTCATTCTATTCCATCCTGAGATGCTGTACGAGATGCTGATAGAATTGCTGAGAGACTGTTAGATGAGACGGGTTGCGGTAGCTGATGCTGACGAGCTGAAGTTTCTGTTGCTGTCTTTATTTTCCAGTTGAGTATGAGAATCTTTATTTTTCAAACTTTAAACTTAGTTCAGAATTCATTAGGCTAAATTAGAGAGATAGGTAGATTAATTAGGAATCTTTTCGTCATGATAAAATTCATTATTGCAATAAAATTGATCCGCTTAATTAATAATTGATTTAATAAATGATTTATTAATTGAATAATAAAAGTTTAAATCTTTTTCATGCCTTTCAAATTTATATAAACTTAAGTTTCTCAAACTAAATGACTCAGTGGTTCTTTATTAAATGTCTAAAGAAGTGATAATAAGTTTATTGTGATTTTTCTGGTCTCAATCACTATAGCTGACAACTAGATGATCCATCGACTAAATGAGCAGGATTTACCTTACAAAAGAAATAATAAATTGACAGATAAATGGTGAAAGGTATCTCCGGCTCCGTACAGCGCTACAATAAGTAGTTGTGACTTTCAAGCTTTATTTTCTCCTAGGTATACGATCTGTAAAGTGTAGAGGGAATCCAGGGGTGTGCGTGTGTGAGTGTTTTAGGCGATGTTATGGGCCCCATCGTCATGTGGATGTGAGAAATGAGTTGCCACCTGGATTGACCGCAAAAGTGACCTGGGAGAAATCGGTTTTATTGTGCGCGCTGCATCAGATTTCTTGGTAGCAGAGTTATGGTTTCTATAGATTAGTTTGGTGATTATTGATTATTGATTATTGATTATTATTTTTTTATGACTAACACTATATTTTGAGTCACGATATGTTATATGTGAGTCTTCACGCTTCTGGGATGTAGGAAGTGGAACACGTGTGGCAAGAGAAGTCACATGGAATTTGGTACATGGTCTGAATTCATTTTGGTAATAACGCAGGTTGTGTTATTGTGTTAGGGATTTTTCTGTACGTAAGGTGTGTAACTGAGATAGCAAATCAAGTTTTCTTGTGAAACTCTGGCCTTAATTCTCAGGAGCAGTAGTCTCCACATGTGTCTTATCCCCAGAGAAACGGGTTAACTGTTTGCTTGAAAGAAGGGTAAGGTAGAGGGAAGTGCTACTTTATCGGCGAAAGTTAATAATTCTGTGGTAGGGTAGAGGTAAGCGCTGCCTACTGGAAATACAGGATTCTTGTGTAAAAGGACAAAGCTGTCACTTTTGTTTAGCGAATCAGACTATGGAATTGTTTTAAATGTTGTAACTAACGAAGAAACATTGAAAAGAAAATTGCCGATAATTTTTGTAAAGGAGGGGTAAAGAGCAGGAGTGACGTGGACAGTGCCGCGCTAGGATTGGTTAGTGCGCTAGTCACGTGAACGCAAGAACAGGAGTGACACAGACAATTGCCGCGCTGGGATTGGTTGGTGCGCGGAAGGAGAAAATCGTTCTGATTGGTGTGTTGGTGTGAGTCGCGCTGAGATTGGCTGAAGTTCCGTACACGGAACAGAGCTGAATTTTGGATTATTTTGAAGAGAAAACTAATAGAAAACATGTCGTATTATGGGTATGAAAGGGAGAGAACGTCGTGGATGACAAAAATTAAGAATTTCTTTAAGAAAGACAAAAAGGTTGTGACTAGAGAGGGACAAGTAATTCCTCCACCGAAGTCGCCTGCTTCACATATGATGTTAAAGTATGGATATCACACATGCATTTGGCTAAAAAATTGGGAAAAGTATACGAAAAACGATGGAGCATTGGCGTTTCCCGAGAATGGTTCATTTAATGTAGCTGTATTACGGAATTTGAGAGAAAAGATGGGAAGATTAGAACCTAGACCTAGACCAACACAATTTGAAGCTTTAGCAGAGTGGGAAGATGAAATGTATGAGCGAGAGAGATTCAGAGGTTTGAGGAATCATGAGTTTATGCCTGGAAGAATGTGGGGAATAAATCATGAGGATAGAATAAAGCACTGGAGATGTGCTAATATGACAGGAGGTTTGTTTCCAGCTTTTACCGTGGAGGAAGGGACTAAGAAAAAGCGTACGGAGAAAAAGAAACATATGGAGAGGGAAAGATATATGCGTGAGAGTGAAACAGATGATGAACTGTTGGAAGATATTTTAAATAGAAATCCCCCTCCGTATCAACAGAGTTCTACGGTGGTAACACCTAATGCACCACCTATGGAAATAATGTGAAATAAAAGTCCTGAAAGGAGAAAGGAAATAAATAGGTCACAAGATTCAAAGACAATTTCACAAAATGAAGGAGTAGAAAGTGATAATGCAACGGAATTAGCAAGGACAACAAAAGAGCTGACTGAGAAAATTAGGGAATTGACGAAAAATATGGAAGCTGTAACTGTACCAGTAACAATAGGTCCAGTAATACCAGTTTTTGAAAATCAGAAAATTGATGAACGTTCATTAGTGATTCCAATGAATTCACAATTTCAACGAGAAAGAGAAGGGATAGAACCGATTGCAGGTACAAGTAATTCGACTAACACTTATAGACCAAGTCCACCTACAAATTTAACAGTGAATGAATTTAGTGGAAATAAAATGCCTATGGTAACCGAATCAGCAACAGTGACACCTGAAAAGAGTGGTAATTGGATAGAATTGAATAATACACCTATAGGTCCAACTCCTGATGAATTAAACGAATGGATGAAGACATTTAAAATGAAAGAATCAGAAGAGAAACCATTAGATGTAATTAGGTTAAAAATAGACATGGAAGAATTAATATTGGGAACGATTGGTACAGAAAAACTAAAAAATTACCAGGATGATGAGATTATGTTTTTATGTAAAAGCATTACGTGGAGAGCCAGAAATTTACATGACAAATTGGAAGAGATAGCAAGTGAAATTGGAATAGATTTTACCAAAGTGAAGACCTTACAAAAGCCGTATAGAGTGGATTTTGGTGAAAAAGATATTGAGAACTTGAACACAGCAGGAAGATTGACGCAGATAAAAGAGTTGATTGTTTTATTGAGGAAATGGGGTGATGTGGATAGATGGAAAGTCAGGTGGTCAAAGAAGTACGAGAAAAGCACAGACAAAGCTTCGTTAGCTTATATGATTACTGAAAAAGAACCTGTGGCAAGAGAATACCCTATGAGAGAAACTCCAGGTGGTAGTTATGTGCATGTTCCCTGGACTAGACAGGATATACTGTCATTTACAAATGATTTCCCGAAGCTGAGAGAGAAACCAGTTGAATGGTACAGACAAGTGGAGAGGTTTGTGAAGGTTTCTAAAGGTGTTGTGGATAGATTTAGATGGATTGTTTGACATAGTGGTGCCAACGGATTTGTGGACTGAATGTAAGATTACAGTTGATTGGCCGACTACAGAGTATCCAAGAGATCCCAAGAGAGGAGCTCCAAATGCAGAGGTGATGCGAAAATACAATAAGGTGATTACCTTTTTGAAAAATAAAATCCCCCCAAAAGAAACAGATTGGGTAAAAATAGATAGAACTACACAAGAAAGTAAAGAGTCTGTACATGCCTATTATGAGCGATTGTTGTTGGTTTTCAAGCAGTATAGTGGTTATGAGGAGTTGAGTGAAAAGGATATGAGTCATTTTGTGTATAGATTTGTGTATGGACTGAAACCAGAGATAAGTGAAATGATTAAACAGCATATGATCAATTGGCAGAACGGCACTGTAGACGATGTGCTGAGATATGCTAAGTATTGTAGTGATGATATTGAGAGTAGACAGCGAAAATTGAAGGAGAAAGCAATGTGGGCACAGGTGAAAGTGGCAGAGAAACAGGAAGCTCAGTTGAATAATAGTGGGAATGAAACAGGACAGAATAAAACAAGACCTAATATAGGTAAAGGAAAAGGTCAAATGAGTTTAGAAGAAGCAAAGAAAAAATGGCCATGTCATAATTGCGGAAAAATAGGGCATTGGAGAAACGAGTGTAAGTTCCCGTCAAAATCTAATCCAGAAAATCAATCATTAAATCCGCAGGTGCAGAATGAGGTAGTTGTCCAACAGAGTCAGGTGCCACAACCACCACTTCCCAACAGTGTAAACCAGCAGAGAGACAGTGCAGAAACAGGATTCTACGGAGGAGAGCAGGTAACACAGTTGCCTCGGGCAGCAAATATTTCTCAGTATTGGTTGCGTCAGAGTGAGGATGAGTTGGATGAAAGATTCTGACGGTGCCTAGGAGAGGGAGAAGAGTGCGTACTTGGCGCAACTCTAGAGGTAGATCAGTCTGGTCCCTTTGTGGATGGAGAAGTGAATGGTGCAAATGTAACATTCCTTGTCGATACTGGAGCTACCCGTTCTACTGTTAGGTCAGTGGAAATTCCAAACCTTCCTCTCTCAGGAGAACACATCCAAGTAATTGGAGTAGCGAATCAGCAGATTAAAACACCACTTACTGAACTAGTGGAAGTAAAAATTGGTCCTTTTAGTAAAATGCATAAATTCGTAGTTTGCGATTGTAGCCCTGTAAATCTTTTAGGAAGAGATCTTTTGTGCAAGATGAACTGCACAATTTATTGTACACCAGATGGAATTGGATTTCAGACCCCAGATGAAGATGTTTTGTATAAAGTGACAATGATGAATCAGGAACCAGAAATAAATGGTTTGTTTCCTGCCTTTGATGCAGAAAAGCTCCCAACTGAACTAAAAGAGACAGTGAAAGAAAGTGTGTGGGATTTCACAGGAGAAGATATTGGATTAATGAAAGAAGTAGATCCCGTAAAAATCACAGTAAAAGAAGGAACAATTTTCCCAAATACACCACAGTATAAATTGACACCAGAAATAATTGAAGGAATAACCCCTGTAATAAATAAAATGATTGAACAAGGAATTCTGAAAGAAATAATGAGCAGTCCATGTAATTCACCTATAATGGGATTGAAAAAGCCAAACGGAACATATAGAATAGTCCAGGATTTGCGAAAGATTAATAAAATCGTTGTGCCTTGTTGTCCAATAGTGCCAAACCCTGCAGTGATTCTATACCAAATTCCACATGAAGCTGAGTGGTATACCGTGATAGATTTGTGTCACGCATTTTTCTCTATTCCTTTACATCCAGATAGCCAGCCATTATTTGCGTTCCGGTTCGGAGAGCGTATTTTGGCATGGTGCCGAATCCCTCAGGGGTATACAGAAAGCCCCTCAATCTTTAATCAGATTCTAAAGAAGTCCCTGGAAGATTTAAAAATGCCAGAGAAATCAGTGATGGTGCAGTATATCGATGACCTGCTGGTGGCATCGAAAACAAAGGAAGCGTGTGTCAGTGATACAATTGCTTTACTGAACCATCTAGAGAAAAGAGGACATAAGGTGTCCCCTTCAAAATTGCAGTTTTGTCAAAAAGAAGTCCAATACTTAGGGCATAAAATTGAGAAAGGAGTACGAAAGGTAACGACTGAGAGAATAAAAATGATTCAAGGAATGAGAGCACCAATGACGCAAAGAGAGGTAAGAATGTTTCTGGGAATGGTTGGATACTGCCGACAATGGATAAGTGGTTTTTCATTGATTGCTAAGCCATTACAAAAACTGACCAAGAAGGATGTTAGAGATCCTTTTGAACTGAATGATGAGCAGATGAAATCTTTCAAAGAACTGAAAAGGAAACTGTGTGAGGCCCCTGCTTTAGGGATGCCTGACTATGACAAGGATTTTGAATTGTACTGCAGTGAAAGAGATGGGTGTGCATTTTCAGTATTGGTACAAAAGCATGGAACAATGAAGAGACCAATTGCTTATTTTTCAGCTGTTTTAGATCCTATAGCAAAGGCGTTGCCCGGATGTCTGAAAGCTGTTGCTGCTACTTGTGTAAGTCTGGAACAAAGTGAAGGTATAGTGATGGGGTATCCACTGAGAGTATATGTACCCCATTCGGTAGAAATTCTATTGACAAGAACAAAGACACAGTACATGACACATAGTCGGCTGACTAAGTACGAAAAAGTAATCCTTAGTGCAGAAAATGTGACCATAGACAGATGTACAAATGTAAATCCTTCAACATCTTTACCAGATGGAGACAGTATAATTGAACAAGATGAGGTAGATCATGATTGTCTGAATGTGCTTGACTACTGTACCAAGCCAAGAGCTGACATTAAAGATGAGCCTTTAAAAGAATCAGATTATGTCCTATTTGTGGATGGCTCTTGTTTGAGAACAGGAGAAGGAATTTTGAGTGCAGGATATGCAGTATGCACAGTAGCAACTGTATTGGAAGCGTCTTGTCTGAAAGGAATAAGGTCTGCTCAAGTTGCGGAACTGATTGCTTTGATACAGGCGTGCAAATTTGGAAGAAATGTTCGAGTGACAATTGTGACTGTCAGCCAATATGGATTTGGTGTAGTGCATGATTATGGTCAGATTTGGTCACAAAGAGGTTTCTTGACATCTGCAGGAACACCTATCAGAAATGGAGATTTTGTAAAGAAATTACTTGAGGCGATACAACTGCCTAGACAAATAGCTGTAGTGAAGTACAGAGCCCATAAGAAAAATGAGGATTACATAACCGTCGGCAATAACTATGCAGACGAAATCGCCAGATATTGTGCAGAGAATATGGTGTCTTTAAACAAGAACAGAGAGAGGGAGCATGTTTCTTCACCTTTGCTCTTCACTAACATTGTTGAGACATGGGATGAGGTGAGACAGTTACAAGAGACTATAAGTGATGAAGAAAAAGATACATGGATAAAAGCAGGATGTAGAAAAAATGAAAACAATGGTGTGTGGGTTTATAGAGATGAAAGACCAGTTATGCCTGATAGCATGATTTCAGACATGGCACGGATGTACCATGGACAAGCTCATATTGGGAGAGATGCAATGATTAGACTCTTCAGACAGACATGGTATAATCCAAAATTCAGAGCAATTGCAGAAAGTCTTTGTCAAAGATGTCTTATTTGTCAACAGTTCAATCCAGGAAGAAAAACAATAGTGAGTCTAGGAACAATAGGACGAGAAGGAGGTCCATTTACTCGAATGCAGTTAGACTTTATTGAGATGCCCCCTTGTAATAGATTAAGATATGTTCTGGTGATTGTCTGTTTGTTTTCCCGTTGGGTGGAGGCATACCCAACAAGAAGGAATGATGGAATAACAGTAGCAAAGCTTATGCTATGAGAATTCATTCCGAGGTATGGTTTTCCAGTCACGATTGAGACAGATAGAGGAAAACATTTTCAAAATGAGCTGATTCAGTTAATTTGTGAAGCATTGAGCATTAAACAAAAATTGCATTGTGCCTACAGACCAGAGGCTTCTGGAGTAGTAGAACAGATAAATGGAACAATTAAAAACAGGCTAGGAAAAATGTGTCAAGCTACAGGACTCAAATGGCCCGATGCACTGCCCTTAGTCTTAATGACCATCAGAAGTATTCCTGAAAAGAAAACTGGACTTAGTCCTCATGAGGTGATCATGGGACGAGCAATGAGACAAGCACAAGTACCTGTCAACAAATTACTGACTATAACTAATGATCTAGTACTGGATTATTGCAAAGGACTGGCTGATGTGGTGCGTTCTGTGTTTCATCAGGTTGGACCGGATGCGACCACTTTCGAAAGAAAACCATCCCATGATTTGAATCCAGGAGACTGGGTCCGTATAAAAGTTCATCGAAGAAGAAACTGTTTGGTTCCACGCTGGGATGAACCACGACAAGTGATTTTAGTGACTACAACTGCAGTCAAGTGTGCAGGAGTGAAGAACTGGATCCATGCCAGCCACACAATCAGAGTTCCAGAACCTGAAGATCGACATGTGAGTCGACATCTGGAAGTGTGGGATGACAGTTCAGCATCTGAAACAGAAAGAAGAGGAAACAGGGTGCCAGAACCTGAAGATCGACCTGTAAGTCGACATCTGGAAACCCCAACTACAAGTGCCTTAATAGAGGAAGAAGAAGAAAGAGAAATTGCAGAAATTCCAGAATCTGAAGATCGACCTGTAAGTCGACATCTGGAAATATCTGATACAAGTTCGGATTCTGATAATTCTATCGAGAACTGTGAAGAATTCCGAAGGAGAACTTGGAAATTTGAAACAATTAGAGAAGAAAATGAACAAGAAAATGATCTGAATGAACAACCAAGTACAAGTTATGGTAAAGATCTTTCTAAAATAACGAAAATAGATGGTAAAGGGAAAGTGACAAGTAGAAAGCTAGAAAATCGAGAAGAACCCCGAGGAGCAATAGGGATAGATAGTGATATAAAAGAACAGGGAAATTTAGAAGCAGAGAGTAAGCTAAACACCGATTCGGAAGATTTGCGAGGAGGGACAGAGTTAGAGGAGCAAAAAGAAAGAACTGAACCACAAGTAAAAGAAGATGAGATCATAAGTTTCAAGATAAGAGGAAATTCTGAAAGAATCGAGACAGAATCTGAAGAAAGTGAAGAAGAGGGAAGAACAAGATCAGAAACAAGAAAAAGAAATTGGAAATCAGAAAGAGGAGAACAAGAAGGTGAAGCCAAAAGGCCAAGAAAAGGAGATAATTGGCCCACCAATGTCAGGAGATTGAGATACAGAATAATCAGAACAGGTGGAAACAATGCTGAACAAGTGAATGAGATAACAAGTCAAAAGGAGCAAGAAAAGCCAAGTGGAAAACGATTGCAGAAATCAAAAAGAATACAGAAGGTAAATTCCAAGTATAAATCACCTGAGTGGTTATACATTGCCCTTACCGACTATAAGGAAGAAAGGAACACTCACGAGAACCCGAGACTAAGAAACCGAATGGGTGAAGGTGAAGTGCGACAAACCTGAAGTGAAGACTTAAAGTTCTTCTGCCGGATGTGACAATTTTACTGGATGTGACAAAGATACCGGATGTGACAAATCACTGGATGGGACAACGAAAGAATTCTGAGAAGAATTAAAAGAAAGTACCAAGCAAAGACATTTGAAAGCAGAGTGGCATCTAAGTCATTTCTGAGGTGTAGTGACACAGTTTTCTGAGACTTAACAAAAGAATTTAAACAAAAATGGAGAATACTAGAAATAGAAGTGATAGATGTGAATTTCTAAAAAGATGGTGTAAAATGTGCTGTTTTTGTACAGGACTATTAGTGACAATATGGATAGTTTTAGCAATCACAATTCCAATTAGTGTAGCTGTAATAGAATTAAAAAATGATACTAAACTAGAAAAGGAAGCTAACATTCAAAAACCTGTTATTTTAAGAAGTAGTGCAGACTTACATAGAGATAAATCAGTAACAAATTTTTCTAAGAATGTTTTTACAAAATTATTGTACGAATATGTAGAGACGATGGATGTGAAAGATTGTTATGTTTGTATGCAGTTGCCTGCATCAGTAACTGAAGGTGTGACTTATCATCACCTACCTCTGACTTATGGAATAACATGTAGTGTTCTAGCAAGTTTGTTTTATAAAACTGTCAGATTAGAATTTTATTACACTGACATAGATAAGATTTTTGCAAATGTTCCAGTAGTGCCAGAATTAAACAAAGTAAAGCAAGTAAAAACGTTTGGAGAATTCTTTTTAGAACATAGAACTTTAACATTAGAAGAAATAGTTAAAAACAACCTTACCTGTGAATTAAAGAAAGAAGAAAAGGTATTTTTAGAAATGATTGAAGAAAGAAGAGTGAAATTTCAAAAAGAAGCAATAGAAGAGAAAAGAACACATCTATGGACGTTTGAGGAAGAGAATCATGAAGGGAAAAGGATAAATGCAGCAATGACATTAGATTGGCCGCAAACAGGAAAGTTGTGCATTAGAAGAAATAAGACAGTCTATGACAATTATTATGTAGGTTCCAGTATCTGTCATGACAATTACCAAATTTTGGGAGGTTGGGGATTCAAAGGTGGAAAGGATCCAATATTTCCTGGGATTTATTATATTTGTGGGAATAGAGCTTATTACAGGTTACCGGACCATTGGTATGGAACTTGTTATGTAGGCCTGGTCTTTCCAAAAAAAATTCATATGGATAGAGAAGAAAAAGGAACATACAAGATGATTAATAGCTTTACACGTAGAAAAAGGGAAAGTTTTTCAGAAATTGTAGGTGATATTTTTGGAGCATTGATACCAGCAGTGGGAATATCTTTGAATGCATTTAAAATTTGGAAATTAGCCACAGTAGTAGATCGTTTGTCTACAGATACTGCGGGAGGGTTCTTAATGGTAAATACCGAAATGGTTGCCATGAGAGCTATGGTGATGCAAAATCGTCTTGCCCTTGACATTCTTTTGGCAAAAGAGGGTGGAGTCTGTGGAATGCTAAAAGTTCAACACTGTTGCACTTTCATTCCTGATAAAAGTGAGAATATACAAAAGTATATTACAAATATTACAAGTTTGCACAAAGAAATAGTTCCACTGGAGGTTGAAAGTGTCCTTGGAAAACTTAGTAGAGGATTTTCTTCAGTAGCAAATTGGTTAACGAAAATGAGTGGACTAGTGATAGGGAAAGTTATAATAGTAGCAACTATAGCAATAATTTTAGTTATGATACTGAAAATTGTAATAACGTGTATCAAGAGAAAAAGGAGACAAAATGAGATAAAAAGAAATAACAAAATAATGAAAGAAAGAGAGAGAGAAATGGGAGAAATTGAGTTAGAAGAAATGAAAGAGAGTATGTATAGAGAGACAAGAAGACAGGATGAAATGGACACAGATGTTTAACTAACAAAGAGCAAAGGATGAAAGAAACATTCTGCCTGAAAAGAAGTATAACTTAGGATTTTATGTGGTGATTTAAAAATCACCAAAGGGAGGAGTTGATGGAGCTGAGTAAAAGAACATTTTTAACTCCTAGTAATTTCCTAAAATAATTAATCAACATGTCCGTTTTATGTAACAATCAACAATATATGTCATGTGTGGGAAAAAATAATACGCGAGTAAATGTGCGGAATAATCTATTTACAAATGTCTATGTGTCTAAAAATAACGTAAAAATAATTGCGTACTAATTCAAAATAATAAATGCATGATCTGTGCTTCATAGAAATAAAAACGTGATGTTGCGAAATCAATAGTTTTGGTAAGTAAGGAATGGCTTAAATGTTGCTTTTTGCTAGGTAATAACTAATTGGGGTACGTAGAAGACGGGAGGGAAACAAAAAGGCTATTTTTCTCTATTTTAATTATGTTTATTTACTTTCTAAATAGTGCTTTTTAAGTCTAATCGAGTGGCGATACAAAATGGCTGCTGCTTAAGTGAAACACGCATGCGCCAAGAAATTGTGCTGAGGGGGAGAAAGCTGAAGAAAAACGAATCACGTGTTGAAGCTGAAAGGCTAGGATGCAAGAAATGGTCAAGGCTGATGTGACCTGACTGAACTGATAATGTTACGTGGTCGTCTGCACAGAGTCATGGGAACCCAACCCTGTATGAAAGGACAATGGCTGCAAAGATTAAAATGTCTGCAGAGACTCGCGAATGTATCGAAAGAAGTTACAAATGTATTAATCGAAAGCGGATGAAACATGGTGTGAACTATGGGAAATGAAGTGGACATATGCATTCCAAAAGAACTAGATGAAACCGGGAGAAATGATTGAGGACTTGAATTATGAACTAAATGGACCAATGAGAAAGTGGCGCGTTACTAATGTTGCAACAATTGTAGTTAGCTAATTTAGAATTAGGGTATAAGTAGGCCTACTCTTAGTGGGAGGGGTACACACTCTCTTCTACTTCATTCTATTCCATCCTGAGATGCTGTACGAGATGCTGATAGAATTGCTGAGAGACTGTTAGATGAGACGGGTTGCGGTAGCTGATGCTGACGAGCTGAAGTTTCTGTTGCTGTCTTTATTTTCCAGTTGAGTATGAGAATCTTTATTTTTCAAACTTTAAACTTAGTTCAGAATTCATTAGGCTAAATTAGAGAGATAGGTAGATTAATTAGGAATCTTTTCGTCATGATAAAATTCATTATTGCAATAAAATTGATCCGCTTAATTAATAATTGATTTAATAAATGATTTATTAATTGAATAATAAAAGTTTAAATCTTTTTCATGCCTTTCAAATTTATATAAACTTTAAGTTTCTCAAACTAAATGACTCAGTGGTTCTTTATTAAATGTCTAAAGAAGTGATAATAAGTTTATTGTGATTTAGCTGGTCTCAATCACTATAGCTGACAACTAGATGATCCATCGACTAAATGAGCAGGATTTACCTTACAAAAGAAATAATAAATTGACAGATAAATGGTGAAAGGTATCTCCGGCTCCGTACAGCGCTACAATAAGTAGTTGTGACTTTCAAGCTTTATTTTCTCCTAGGGATATGATCTGTAAAGTGTAGAGGGAATCCAGGGGTGTGCGTGTGTGAGTGTTTTAGGCGATGTTATGGGCCCCATCGTCATGTGGATGTGAGAAATGAGTTGCCACCTGGATTGACCGCAAAAGTGACCTGGGAGAAATCGGTTTTATTGTGCGCGCTGCATCAAGGTATCTTAATTTTAAACAGTATTGGGTGGCAATGTATTTTCTAAAGGCTTTATCGGACCCATTTGTATGTTATGCGGTAGCCTCATTTTTGTGGGCATGTTTTAGAAAGAGGAAATTGGTGGGACGATCTCTTAATAACAATGATGGACTATGATTTTAAGGTTTTTTACTGGATTTTTAAAGTTTATTTAAATGGAATTTGGATCATGGCAAAACTGTTTAATTCTTTTTTTAACACTGTATATAGGTTTACATATATTTGATATGAAGTTTTTATAATGATGCTATGTGCTTTTATGGTCTGTTTTATAAAGATCGAATAAAGCTATGTGAATTGAATTGAATTGAACTTGTAATCTGGCGGGCGGAGGCGAGTCTCAGCGGTGCAGGGGCGCGGCGTTGGAGTACTGCCTGCCCTCGCATGGCCGAAAATCGTAATCGTGCCCCTACTGTTCATGAATTCTAGAAAATTTACAACTAAAATAGATTATCATGGAGGCAATTTGCACTCCGGAAACCTGCTTTGTCTTTCAGTTTAGGGTTTGGATTTTCATAGCAACTTAAAAAGTAGGATATCACATGACCCAAAGGTGCTAAAGACATTGGCCCTAGCTGAAGAATCTCAATTAATACATTTGTTTTCGTTTCATTAGTGGACAACTATAATTCTAGTGTTTCAGCTTGCCTCCTTACAACCACTGCAAATGAAACACTTTCCTCTCTTGGTGACCCAACTGGTGAGTCTTTCTCCATTTCAGGAGATATGTCTAGAAAAATGGTATTTTGCAAGTCAAAACACAATGTAAAATCAATATAAGGAAGGACAGCCATTTGTCCCCTTCCTCATCATCATCATTGTCCTGGGGGACATTGGGTGCCTTGTGTATTAGGTGAAATTTAACATATAACATTTTTCAATAATATATGTTCATTATACTACTGTTTCACCTCATGCTAATTGTAACTTTGGTACTTCATTGTTATACCAATAAAAATTATTAAAAAAAAAAAAAGCATGAATCCTCTGTCAGTAATCAGCTTGAGGTTGCGGTCTTGGATTGGAATCCGGTTGTATAACCACTTTTTGCGCTTTCAGGATTTCATAGTGTAATATTGGCTTGGAGCAGACGGACATCGATTTGTGGTCTGAGATCGGCACTAGGATTGGTTCATAGATCGGAACTGGCAGAATGAGTGTCCAAGTCAGTACTGAAGGAACCGTCAAGGACCTTGGTGCCGGAGTTGAAGTCAGCATTGGAGTTGATAGGGGCCCAGTAGCAGGATCAGGGGCAGAACTGCCAGCAGAAGTCCAAGGGGGAACCTTTATCTTGACACCCTCGGCTTCTAGCTATACTTCGAGTAGTGGGATGAAGTTCAATCCTGTTTGGCCATCTTACGCTTTATGCTTAGACCTTGATTTCCATTTATCAGAAGACTTTGTGCTGAATATGGACTTTTTGCAGGAGTGGTCCCATGAGTTGGACCATGATTAAGCCCAGTTTCAGGAATTAAACGTAATAAATCCTGACATTTTCTGATAGGATATCTTTGCCTAGCACACTGTGAGAAGGTTTTTGAAGTCGCCAGAAGATGGACAATGTTGGGAGAGAAAAGAAAGGAGCTGATATGAGCAATCAAAGGTGAAGAATATTCATGGTTCCCCATTTTTTTGACCTCCGGGGCAGAAAAATTCACAAAGGAATCATATGACGCCACTTAGCAGTGCGCATGAGCATTGCGGGTAGAATTTTCCACATCCAGTCTGGTGCCTGGGGATAGTCTAAAGCTGAGGCCTCGGTGAATAGAAGTATCAATCCGAAATCAATGACAGTATAGAAGACCAAGAGATGATGAGGGCTCACTGTAAGCCTCAGTATGTATGGACATGTATGTGTTTTTTAAGATTTGATTTTGACGAACAAAAGGTCTTGGCTAATGCAAGTCATAAAAATGAAATGAAAGGGCAATTTTCAACTTCCCTATCATAGAGTATTAAATAGAAGCAGATAAATGAGTGCATCTCGGTTTGCTTTTTTAATTGTTTTATCAACATGTTAGAATTCCGATGTTGGTTTATTCTGAAGAACAGTGCTTACTACATGAAGTGCCAAGTACAAAGACATTGCTGCATATCACTTTAAAGCTTTTACCTGTTGGGTATAGCAGACTGAGATATAAAAGATAATGCATTGAGGATGTACTATGGTAAATATTCAGAGGCTGTTGCTGAGTGTTGGATCCCTATTTTCTAGAGTGCGAATTTTTTTTTTTTTTTTCTAAATTATAAGTATTTCTAAGTCTTCTGGCAAGTATTGCTCTTTGGTTGCCTCATAGTGCAGCATGGACTACTGAACTTCAGACAGGCTAAACCCCATGGAGATGGTGACCATACCAAATGAAGAGATTCAGTGAGTAACAATCAGGCTGTCACTGAAGCCAGGCAATTGCTCATATGTATATAACTGGAGTGCGATTACGTCAGGGTCCGCATGCCCAACCATCAAATTAAGCTCCTGTTGTTGTGCAACATGGCGAGCACCAATCATTTGGGGTGAAGACGTAGCACCATTTCTTGACTTCTGGAGAGGACTTAATACCTTTACAACCAAGCAAGAATACCAGTGATACATTCTGGAGAGTCTAAAAAGTAAATATTTTGGCGAACAGTTTGTCTCATTGATACACGATGTACTTAAGGAAATATTATATACTATTTTCATTACTTGTTGATGTATAGAAAGGCTTGCATTCCACTGCCAAAGAAACCCTCTTGTCTACGTCTTTAGCTCCAATGACTCATCAGTGAGTTCCATTCTCTTAGGTGAAATCACTTTATCCTACATGATCTTGCTAGTGTGATATTGACACAGCCCCTCTGAGAGGAAGAGGGATGATTGTGGGAGACTCTGGGGAAAAGGACATTTTAAATGGTTGAATACCAAATTAGTAGAAACTATAGTTAAACAAGCATTTGCAATGCAATTGGTCTCGCATTTACGTGAGTTTAAGCTATTGGCATTATAAATGACAAAATGTTTCATTTATGTTTTAAAAACCAAAACATAAATAAAAGGCATTGTCATTTATAATGCCAATAGCTCAAACTCACGTAAATGCGAGACCTATCGCATTGCAAATGGTAGGCATCACGACAACGGGAGGGATGGGGGGTAAAGAAGGCACGACAACTTGGGTAAAGAAGGCACGGACAATGGGAGGGAGGGCGGGGTTGTAAAGAAGGCACCAAAGCACGTCATGCCTGCAGTAAGAGAAACTGGATAAAGAAAATAGTGCTCACAGTCTAAATAACAGGTACCGTGTAACAACCGAAGTAAAGGGGTCAGTCGCCATGGGAGGTGACAAATGAAGAGGAGGCGGTACTAAGGAAGGACTAACAAGCCTATTTACGAATCAGGAACCAGCATTTAGGACAGACAATGACACAAGCCAATGGAAAATATGGGCGGAGAGTGGGCGGGGCTTCTATTCCCTACTCCACTACAACAAGCCTCACAGAGCAGCGCATTCGCGCTGGCTCTAGGCTCGACCTAAAAATAAAGCAAAGAATGGAGTGAAAGAGGAAATGGGAGAGATTGCTAGCAAAAATATTCTGATAGAAATATTGGGGCGCATTTACAAAGGTACTGTACTTCCCTAATACTGGGCCTCATTTATGAAAAGTGTTACTTCGCTGGGGAAAAACAGCAATGCAAAACTTTTCACTGCACCCTGCTTGCGACACCATGGATGCACCGTATTTATACTACGGTGCACTATGTCGCAAAGATTGATCAGATACGTCAGGAATCCTGATGCATGTGATGGCGCAATAATGACGCATTGCTGGAAGGTGTAGGTAACCTGATGCAAGTCCGGCAATGTGTCATTCCACATGGGGTGAGTCCCATGTGAAAGGCCCTGCGTCACTCCTTACGCGTGCTTGAAGCAGGCGTAATGGTTTGACGCAGTCAAGTCGTAGAAGTGGCACAGTGAAATCTCATAGATTTCACTGTGCCACTTCTATGAGCCTTTTTTTATGTCTGAACCTCCACCCTGCATACATTATACCGGACACAGGTATAATGAAGTGCAGGCATTTACAAAGTGACACATCTGCCTAGATGCGTCACTTAGTAAATAGGGCACAGTATGACGCATTGATTACGCCGCCGCAGCGTCACTGAAAAGTGCGCAACGACAGCGTAAGGCCTTCATAAATAAGGCCCACTGTTTTTTGTACTAGTACATGTATTTTCGAATTGGCCACGAAACATAAAATGGAAATCTTTGAGAATATTAAGGGATTATTCGTACAAAATTATCACAAGAAGAAATGACTGTATGCCCTCTTTAAACATTTACTAATAGGGAGTTGGACATTTCAGGGCTGATCCACAAAGGCATGCATGCATGTGTCAACTTTGGAGCTGAGGAATTAGGTTTGAGTCTCAGCATTGGCTCAACATCCTGTCGTTCTGGGCAAATCACTTAATCTCCCCCTGCCTACCAAAAATAAATATGTCTTTGTGTAATGTAACTGTTGCTCATGTAAAGCGCTCCGATATCCTCAGGTTGAGTTCGAGCTATATAAAACTGCAAAAATAAAAACAAATGTAAAAGTATACTCTTGCAGTACTACTTCTTGTACTCAAACATTTGTTTGTGAATCGCACCCCCAGTGCCCTAAACATAAGTAACAGAAATACTGCTGCATTGGGTGTAGATTTACCATTATTAACAACAATTAGATATCTTTTTATATTTCCGTCAGAGGATATTTGGGAACAATATTCTGGAAACCCGTTGGGGTGAGGGCAGGCAGGCTAGCTAAATGGTTCTCAAAATGATGTAAAATTAATTATTGATTTATTATAAGCTTTATTAATGCTGTGCCTTTTGCACAGCGCCTGCAGGCTTCTGTAGGGATATGTAAACTGACGCAATGCTTGGCGGTGCTTTGCACCACTTCACGTCACTTTATGCCATATACACACACAACGTTAGTAAATAGCCCCTTAAGACTGTTCCACTCCTAGCAAGATTCTGATTTTTAGAATAAATTAGTTCTGTGGCCTCGCCCCTTCCCAAGCTTGCTCGAAATGACTTCTTAAGGCCCAGCCTTCCACAGCCACGCATGTCAGCCCGATAACGATTAATATATACATATACTTAGTCCTTAACATTTATAGCAATGCCGCAACAGTTGTAACCGTGTTTCCAGTCGCTCTGCTTCTTACATCTTTAATGGGTCATGTCAGCGTGATGACAGACTTAGGAGCATATTCTCAAGGAGCTATCGCCGAGTTAACAGCACCTTATCGCAGCCAAAGTTGCGATAAATTCATCGCCCCATTCACAAGCTGGTGTTAACAGCCCATAACACCAGTTTACCCGCGATAGCAGACGCATAAAACATCGCCACAGATGACCCCGACCACTATCGCTAATGAGATGCAGAGTAGGCGTACCCGTGCAAAAAGCCGCGAAAACACCACTCCGCAACATTCTCAATGACCAGCCAGGTCGGCGAAAAGACCACGAAACATGCGATAATGCGCGTTAGCAGCAGGAAATTAACACCTGCTCTGACCTGGTGTAAAGTCGGACGGCAGCCTGCACCACAAAAGGGAGCCCAGCCCACAGCCACACCTGAAGACCAACAGATGCCATGGAGCCACTGAACATGCGGGCCGGACACCCAAGAGGGCCCCAACACCCACCGCCACCACCCCAGGACCACCCCCACCGCCCCGGACACCCACCGCCCCCCCGGACCAACACTGAGGCAGCGCAGGCAAAGACAGCGACCCTCCGAAAATGCACCAACCTCACAGACCCAACACCAGAGAATGTCATTGCCCACTATATGCCCAAAGGGACAACCCTCCTCCGCATCCTGACCACCATTGCCCACAGGCTGACGGTACCAACACAGCGGACAACCAACATCCCACCGCAGACAAAGCTGCTGGCCGTGCTGCACGTGTTCGCCTCTGGTACCCTCCAACCAACATCCGCCTGAGACGGAGGAGTCACACAGCCTGGCCAATCCAAGTCCCCCACAACGGTCATGGTTCACACCATCAGCTTGGTACCCCACTATCTATACTTCACACATACTGCGCAGGAACAGCCGGAGACCAAGCAAGGCGTGTACGCCACAGCTGGCTTCCCGCACGTGTCAGGGGGCAATTGACTGCACACATGTCCTACTAGTGGCCCCTGGCGACACTGCACACAATAAGCGCAACAGAAAGCGCATGTATCCCACCAATGTGCAGGCAATAGTGGACCACCGTGGAATCCCCGCCAATGCCGCCGCCAACCACCCAGGCAGTGTGCATGATACCTGCACCTCCCGACAGTCCATCATCAACCTGCACCACCAGGATGGCACCCACGGAAATGCACTGCTCGTTGGCCAATACCAAATGCACACACCACACACCTCAACTCCACAATCATGCAACACACAACACAGGAAATGCACACGTCACAAGCTCACATACAACATGCACACCCACCAGACACGACAGCACAACTCACTGTGGGAACCTGTGCCAGCCATGTACATGAGCCATCAACGGCATGGCACCTCGGACACACAATAGCAGAATGTCGGAAGAGGTGGGGACCAGGCATGTGCGAAGGAGGCAAGGGACCGATGAATGAGAATGTACACAATGCCAAGTGTGGCGTGGATGTGCTGGCCAGACTGCAGTATGCAGACCACACACATATCCATGTCGACACACACCGCTGGTGTTTGGAGTGTAGTGGACAGTGGATGCAACCATGTCACCCCAGCCAGTGGGGAAGATCGCGGAAATGTAGCTTGTGACGTCCCCCCCGTAAGCGTGAGCAGAGTGGGCTGGCCCGGCGTATGCCAGGCCAGCGTAAGGGTGTGAATAAAAGGCACGTAACACTGGGCGTGGTCCTCTTCCCGAATGCCCAAAGTCTCTGCCAGGGCGGCGCCTCTCACCCCGCCATGAGGCTGACACCGTGAGCGGTGTTGCCAGCGATCCTGTGCGCCTGCTGCACCCCGGGACGCTGGTCCCTGAACCAGTCCTGCCCGCCCCTGCGCACCCAGGCCTCAATGCCCACCTTCCGACACCGGCGTGTGTCGAAGAGGGCCCACCACGTACCGGTGCAATCTCCAAGCCCGAGGCCTGCGACCTTGGCAGCCTCCTCAGACCATCACGGCCTCCGCAA
The DNA here is from genome assembly GCA_963921515.1 of Calotriton arnoldi. NCBI lineage: Eukaryota > Metazoa > Chordata > Amphibia > Caudata > Salamandridae > Calotriton > Calotriton arnoldi. Next base: position 517,438 of record CAWUFW010000935.1, read on the forward strand.
CACAGGCCTGCAGTACTCCATTCTCGTTGACGTACTCCACCGGCATGCACAGCGGACAAGTAGGTCACACATTTGGAACTGAGTCTTGATTATACCATGGCAGAGCACATAAATCATGGCTGAGTGTATGTCACTATACACCCTTCGATGTGGTGCCAACAGGTCTTAGTGTTACATCACAGCCGCAAGATTCTGTGGGCCCACGCGGACTACTGCTCTCGGCCTACGCTGCGCAAGAGTAGGTCACAGAATTGGAACTGAACATCTATTATTCAAAGGCAGAGTACGAATCATTGCACGCAAGGAGAGGCATAAGAGGATGACGCGTTGCATTTGGGAGGAAGAAAGGATCATCGTTACGGAGGTGATCGAACACTACCGACAACTGCCCTGATGTCACTAACTCTGTGCATCGCGAGCCTACGACATGTGGCTGTGGCCCACTGCTGTCCGCTGCCTCCGGCCTACACTGCGGACCACCAGGGCTCACACATCAAATTGAGTCCTGACCGGCCCGGACGTCGCATCACCGCAGGAGGTACACACCACCACGCCAGGGCCAACTCCAACCACCATCTGCCAGAGTCGAAACAGTGGTACTGGCAGACTAACTGAGTTGCTCAGACCTGTCGTGGATGCCATCATCTGCCTGATCCCCTGCTCAGCACTCCAGGTGCCACTGACTCAGTGCACAGCAACCCATGGACCGTTACTGATTGAGTTTTGTGCTGTGGAGAGGTTGCGCAGCAATGTCACCTCAGGCAGTGTGGGGGACCTGGGACGTTGATGAGGAAGTTGATGCAGGTCTAACACACCCCACTGCATCTGCAACAGGAATATCCCGAATGGACACAATCCTAGTCATTTTCATCACATGAGCGCGCTCAGCTCTAGTGCCCCAACCTCAGTGCACTGCAACTCACGGACACTTCTGTTTGTATGTTGGGTGACCTCTGTACTTGCTCCGGCTCCCTCCATGTTGCTCAGCAGTTGACTCTGTTATGCAGGTGTTTTCTGTTTCCATTGCACTGGTGTCCACTGTTCAAGTTGTTGCCAGCACCAAGCATTAAACAAGATTTTATTGATACCATGGCTAGTTCATCACCTGTCCTTGACTCTGATATTAACTCCATGGAAGAGAATATCTCTACCTGGCTACTCGCTGCAAGTAATACACATGCCCTGCTCACTAAACTCAATCGTGCATGCCAAGCTGATGCTGAGAAATGGTTCTCAGTGGAGCTAAAAAAGAAAAAACTAGCTCTCTCCGCCAAAAAGAAAGGAGATGGAGAGTTAGTTACTCTCTTGAAGAAAAAACTCAGTACGTCAAGGCTCGTAAAGAGTATAAAAACGCTATAACTGCAGCCAAGGCCGCCCACTTCTCTGCTAGAATTTTAAGCTCCCAAAACAGGTCGAAGGAAATCTTCATGATAGTCAATGATCTTTGCAATGCTGAGCGAATCATCCCCAAACAGACTCCTACCCAAGATCTATGCAACTCCCTGAATGACTATTTCGTGGACAAAATCTCCAGCATTAAAGCCAGCATTCTCCCTTCCAGACACGTGGAGCTCTCCGATAGTATGATAATCAATACAGCTACAATGGATCATTTTCCCGCTATTTGCCTAGTGACCTTCTCAGACTTATTGGCCCAAGTTAAATCAGTCTCTCCTAGAGATTGCTGCCCCCCTCATATTCTAAAGGACATTTTCTCTGCCTTACCACACACCGTACTGCCCTTTCTAAACGAGTCCCTCGGGCAGGGCAGGGTCCCGAATGCATTCAAGAATGCAATTGTGGTCCCTCTCCTAAAGAAACCGGGAGCCGACCCCCTAAATCCATCAAATTACCGCCCCATCTCTCTGCTCCCCTTCTTGGCTAAGATATTGGAGGCCCATGTTGCCAGGTGTCTATCCAATTTCATCGAACATTCCGAACACCTGGACTCTCACCAAGCAGGCTTCCGGCCCGCCCACTCTACTGAGACTGTAATCCTCGTGGTTCTAGACGCCTTGCGAGCTAACGCGGACAAGGGTACCCCTCAGGCCTTGGTGCTCCTGGATCTGTCGGCCGCGTTCGACACGGTCGACCACAAAATTCTGTTGGACCGTGTCAGACAGGTCGGCATACAAGGTGCAGCTCTCAACTGGATCAAGTCATTTCTCGAGGGTCGCACCCAAGCAGTACGCCTTGCTCCTTTTACTGCACCCAAGACGGCTATCACGTGTGGGGTCCCACAAGGATCATCATTGTCCCCCCACCTGTTTAATCTTTACCTCCTGCCCTTGATTCACTCTCTAAGGAACAGGAAGTTAACTACCTTCAACTATGCTGATGATCTTCAGCTTGTCTTCACCATCGACAACTCCCCTGACTCAATTCAGGAATTTCAAGACACCATGCTCTATATCCAGAGTTGGATGGACCATAACCATCTTAAACTTAATCCGGGCAAGACCGAACTAGTCCTGCCCGGAAAAGGCCAGATCTTTTGGGGCCCACACTATTGGCCAGTTGAACTGGGACCTCCCCCCATCCCGTCCCCCTCCGTAAAAAGTCTAGGAATCACCATAAATGCTGATCTCTCTTTTAGAGGTCAAGTAGGGGCAGTGGTCTCCTCATGCTTCTTCCAATTACGCAAAATTAGGAAGATTGCCCACCTGCTTACTCACACCGCTCTTATACAGGTTGTGATTGCCCTGGTTCTCTCTCGTCTTGACTTCTCTAACTCTATTTACCTCGGCCTTCCATTGTTCTTACTTAAAAGTCTCCAGCTGGTACAAAACCAAGCTGCGAGACTTATCCACAAACGGCCAAATTGGCAATCTGCCAGCCCCTTACTTTCAAAACTTCATTGGCTCCCAATCGTCCAGCGGGCAGCCTTTAAGACAGGGTGCCTAATTTTCAAGGCCCTTCACTGCAGGAGCCCTAAATTCATCAGTTGCATGATATTAAGGAATGCTCCCACCCGTAATCTGCGTTCAGCACATCTTCAGCTGCTAACTATCCCTACCTACAAGCTCAAACGCCAGGGAGAGTGTAGGTTCTCCCATCTGGCCCCCAAATTCTGGAACTCACTTCCACTAGCGATTTGATCTTGCAATAATCTTTTGGGGTTCAGAAAATGCTCAAGACATGGCTGTTTGAGCAGGCTTATGCATAATCCGCCTTCGCCGTGACATTGACCAAGTTTAAGCGCCATGAAACCTCTGGGTGTACGTGCGCTATAGAAATTTTTATTAACATAACAACATAACATAACACTCCGTGCGGGCTGGCTTATGCTCACCCCACACACATCCAGCACAGGCGTCACTGTACATGTGGCCCTGCCAATAAAGGGGCCGGGCGCACGTGCCCGTAGCCAGTTCAACATAATATCTGCGTGTGTCCCTGTGGTCTTGTTGTATGCATGAGGGCCCTGGGCCCTACGACATTACATTGTGCTGTGTACAGCGGACGCAGACATGTCACCGCAGGCAGCGGGTTAGAGCTTGGACATGTGGCTTTGTCGTCAACCACTCAATTCGTAAGGGGAGTGGACTGTGCCGTCGTATGCAGAGCCAACATGGGTGTGTGACTGATATGTGCGTGCCCCTGGGCGTGGTTCTGTACTGGGAATGTGCATCTGCATGTGTCTCTATGGCAGTGTGGGTCTCCTTTGTGGGGTGTACGTGGTCCCTGAAGGGTAATTGACACCCACGTATGTGATCTAGTTCGCCTTCCATGGGTTCGGACCACACCCGCACCTGTTCGGCCACCTCCTTTTGGCGTTCTGACACATTGCATTGGGGTGCCATGTGTGGGTCGGTGAAGTGTTGTGAGCCAGCCGTGCTTGCGGGTGCTTCATGCTGTGTGGTCTGTTGCAGGGGCTGGGTTCTCCTCTGAGTAGCTTGTCTGCCCTGGTCCTGGTGGTGGGTTGCGTGAGATGTCCATGGGCTGTTGTAGGGCATCGGTGTCGTAGGTTTGTTGGTCGTCTCCTGCATCACTGATGGGTTGTCTGGTCTGACCTGCTGGAGGTGTTGTTTGTCCCTCTGCAATGTGAAGGGGAGATGCATGTTGACATTGTGTTGACAATTATGAAGGCGCATTGTTCTTGTAGACATGCAGACTGTGTGACAATGTACATTGTGACTGTTTGGGCGTTGCTGGCAATTTGAGGGGGGACAGTGGACATTTGGACTACATGACTGATGTGAGGTTGTACCCGTACATATGCATCTCACAGTTCCCTGCTCTGTCAAATGTGATTGGCCTGTTTCTGCGCATGGGCGGACCCAGTTGTGTCCCCTGTTCTGGAGTGTCGGTGTTGCACTTTGTGCCACATTGTCATAGGATGTGCTGTGATTGCCATGTGTGTGTGCTGCAGTGTGCCACGGGGATGGGGGACATGACCCTGGATAATTGTGGGTGTGCAGTGTGCTACACATCGTTGTGCATGTGTGCCATTGTGCCCATCTCCCCCCGTCCCCCCAGTCCCTGTTAGTTACTCACCCTGTTGTTGTTGTGTCAGGTCCTCTCAAGCTGTGTCTGTACTCCCACCTCCTTGCACCGTCTCCACCCTGATGACTGGCCTCCATTTCCTCCAGCTCCTCCTGTGGCGCAGGACTCCCACCTCCTGTCGCCGTTGCTGCCTTCCTGTTGGCAGCAGCTTTGGGCCTGGTTTAGGTTTTCACATCATGCCAGCGCCTCTTGGCCTCCTCCATTGGCCTCCTCGACACTCCGGCTGTATTCAAGGTAGTCTGATTGTGGGTCAGTTGCAGGTGGTGTTCAGTCACATCCGTGACGCTGGTCTTGTTTTCCTACGGACTGCACCCCGTCTTCCTCTCCCTCTTCTCCTTGGCCTTCCCCGACCCCGTTGGTCCTTGCTGGTGGTCTGTGGGGCTTGTGGGGTTCGCGTTGGCCTCTGCGCTCAGTCAGGGTGCATCCATGTTGCTACGCACTTTGGATTGTTTCTGGTGTGTTGTTTTTGTTGCTTTTATAGTGCATTTTCCCACCAGACGCGTGGGATTTGCAGGCCTGCCACTGGTTTTCGCTGCTTTTTGTATCGCAATTGGCCTCATCGCAGCTTTTTTTGCGTTCGTGTTTCGCATTTCTGCGGCGTGGCGCTGATTTTAACGCGCCCATTTGACACGTTATCTGGTGACTATCGCATGGTACCGCCGTGTTGTGAATACTTGGTTAACACAGCGTAAATTTCCCGCGATAGACTGCAATGTTGGAGGTTGCGTTAAGTAACTTTTGCAATGGTTATCACACGTTCTTAATAATATGCCCCTAAGAAGGGAGTGTCGCAGTAATGCTATCACTGAGCACTAACCGCCTCAGAAACCCCTGCCCCTCCCCCAGCCACGACCGTCCCAACCCCTGGAGCTAGAGACGAAACGCTCAGGCAAGGAACTGCCCAGAGATAAGGGACACATGGCCAATGGTTGCCAAGGCGACTAATTAGACAGGAATATAAAGAAGCAGGAACAGGAGCTCCCAAAACTAGGAAAACAAACCTAATTGTGTTACCATGAATGTCTTCATATTGTGTTGAAAGTGCATAGCACTATAATAGGCACGCAAGTTATGAAGTGAATTATTTCAAGGCACCTCACTACAGCATGAACACAACACTAGTCCTAATATGTAGAGATGAAAAATACACAAATACCAGAAATATAAGCGTGATCATAGCAACTAAGACATTAGTAAACAAGCACTGGCCAAGTTAATCGGTCTAGCAATAGCAGGCAAGTGGGATAGTTAATTTTTAAGCACAGGTCACAAAATGAAAATGAAGACATTAAAAAAAAGAAAAAATACTGTTACCTAAATGTGGGGGCCTTATGCCTGCAGTAAAAAATAAGGAAATTGCGTGTGGTTTTAATTTAATAGCAGGTGTGCTTCTTCACAGACAGGATACTTAGAATGGGTATTGAAACCCTTTTAAGTTAGTTGTATTGTACATACGAGGAAAACATTCTTATTCATGGAAAGAAAAGGTACTTTTGGATTTCAATTATTGTAACCTTGAGACATAGTATAAATGCAGAAGGAAGACAAAAAAATAAGGGATAAAGATGACGGACCTATGTGCGGTCACCCTATGCGTGTCAAATTTGTAATTGCGCATTATATATTTGTGTAACCCCAATCATTTCACCTTTTCTTAATATGTAATCTTGAGTGAAAATGTAATTTGTTAATCTGTAACTCTCACCACAAGTAACTGTGAAACCTACTGCCATGTTACTCTTTTTCCTTATGTAATTTACTTCGCTCTACTGTAAAGCGCTCTGACACCTCACTGTAAAGTGCTCTGACACCTCTCGGTAAAGTGTGCGCTATATAAAAACGCATAAATAAATAAATCCATCCTGTAGAACGCGGGCACCCTGTGTGACGTGCACGCCCCCTGTGGATGGGGTGGGGGGGCTCTCCCCTTCCATGAGCCCTGCCGGGAAGGTCTACTCTCGAACATGCCGAACCCTATGGGATAGTCAGTGTCCCGCCTCAGACTGACACCCCCCCCCCCGCGCACCCCGCCCCCCTCCTCACCAGCCTGACATGCTGAACCCTGCTCCCTCCAGCCGCAGCATTCTGCAGTCCAACTTTTACATCTCCGCAAAGTATACTGTGTTTAGGGGTGGGGACCGCCCCAAACAGTCAAGCAAATGAAGGGGCCGCAGAACATACTTATGGGCACAAAAAAGGACAGTGCACCCCAAAACAATTTGGGGCGTTAGAGTGACGGCATGAGAGTGCTTAAGAAGGGTGAGGGGATGTGTTCGGTTGAGACATCCCTTTTCCCAGAAGAACCATCTCCACCGCTGCTTAAGCCGTGCTTTATTTATTCTGCAGTTCTATATAGCGTTTACTAGACACAAGCGTCGCAGCACTATACCACATACACTTGAAAATCTAACAGACAGTACATTGGAGACATTCATGATGAGAAAACACAAGCTCACACTTCACCAAACTGACATTTAACCAGTAAGTATCTTTACCCCTGCTTAAGTAGTGCACAGAGGAGGCTATTGAGATGGAAAGCGCCTTGAGGCTGTCTAGGCAGGTTGGCGAATTGATTGATCAGCCCATACATGCTGTTGCCAGTTGGGCAAGATGTTATGTTATGTTAGGAGGTCTTTTAGAGCGCGCAGCTGCCCCAGCAAAGGGGCGTCCCGGCGCAAGATAAATGACTCATGTCGGGAGCACCCGTACTAGTGACTGAGAAGTTCACTGTTGTGCTGCAACCTGCACAAAATGTTACCGGTACGAGAAAACCCTGCACAAGCTCTCTTCAGCCCAAAATAACAGGGAGTGTAGACCTTTCACAACAGTTTTCCGTCAGCCGTGCTGCACGTGCCCACTGCCTTGACTTTTAAAAAGAACATACTGAAGGATATCGGGCAGTTTCCCTCTTTAAAGTTTCCCACCTGCTGGAGAAAAAAACTCACGTCTTGTTGAGTTATGAGTTGTAATGTTAAATTTGTCGCTTTTTTACGATGTTAAATTACCTTTATTTTGTTGTGTTAAGTTTTGGGTGCTTCATGTATTATGTTATCAGTTTTTAAGTTTTCGTTTAACTTACATCTTGTGGCACTGTTACCTCACACACGAGACATTACGTTTATTATTAAGTTATATGTTGTGATAGGCACGCAATCACTTTCTTCTACGTTTTGTGACTTACGATATGACTTTGCTGTCTGATTGTTTGGTATGTATTTTTAGGAGGCACATATCCAAACCGCCTCTAGGCGCCTTCCTGCTGCCGCAGTTTGCCCCATAGGCACCGACCCTCTTGCACTCGTTGCAGCTGTGCCATGCATTACCATGAAAAGTGCCTCCTTCAAATCTGCGATAGCACCAGTAAACCAGTTAAGACAGGACGGGATCGACCTACCTTTTCACCCGCTCGGATCAGACAATGAAAACAGTAATTGTAACAAGCATTTGCAATGCAATAGGTCTCGCATTTGCAAGAGTTTGAGCAATTGGCATTGTAAATGATTATGCCTTTTATTTAGGCTTTTGAAAACTGGCAAGTGGTGCATAAATATAGTATGCTTACTATGAGTAAGGCTGGCATTAAAAGAGGCTCAGTTATTGCCACTTTGCTTCTTGTAAGCAACCATTATAAGTACAAAGTGCGTGTTTTTTGTATTGCTTGCAGGTTTCTTAAAACACTTAAATAAAAGGCATTGTTATTTATAATGCCAATAGCTGAAACTTTTGCAAATGCGAGACTTATTGTATTGCAAATGAGTGTGGTTGAGTAAAGTAGAGTGGCGTTGAGTATAGTGGAGTATAGTGGAGTGGAGTGGAGTGGAATAAAGTAGAGTTGGTTAGAGTAAAGTAGAGTGTACTGGCGTGAAGTGAAGCAAAGTGTTTTAGAGAAAAGTAGAGTGGTGGGTAGTAAAGATGAGTCTGTTGTAGTAAAATAGTTGTATGGAGTGGAGTACAGTGGAGTAAAGTAGAGTGGAGTGAAGTAAAGAGGAGTGGAGTGGAGTAAAGGAGATTGTAATAGAGCGGAGTATAGTAAAATAGAGTGTAGTAAAGTAGAGTGTTATGCAGTGGAGTAGAGTGTATTGGAGTAAAGTAGAGTGGAGTGGAATACATTTGAGTGGATTATAGTTGAGTGGAGTAAATTAGAGTTGCGTTGAGTGGAGTAAAGTATAGTGGTGTGGAATAAAGTAGAGTAGCATGGAGTAGAGTGTAGAAGAGCGGAGTGTAGGAGAGCGGAGTGTAGGAGAGTGGAGTGGAGGAGAGTGGAGTGGAGGAGAGCGGAGTGGAGGAGAGCGGAGTGGAGGAGAGTGGAAAGGAGGTGAGTGGGGTGGTTTGGAGTAAAGTAGTGTTGGGTGGATTAAGAGAGTGGCGTTGAGTGGAGTAAAGTTTAGTGGAGTAATTTAGAGTTGTGTTGCGTGGAGTGGTGTAAAGCAGAGTGGTGTGGAGTAAAGCATAGTGTCAAAAATTAGATTGGTATTGAGGGGAGTGGAATTAAGTACAGTGTGGTTGGGTATAGTAGAGTGGAGTACATTAGAGTAGAGTATAGTAGAGTGAAGTAAAGTAGAATGGAGTACAGTAGAGTGGTTTAAATAAGAGTTGATTAGAGTAAAGTTGTTTGGATTGGCATGGAGTAAAGTAGAGTGTTGTAGAGGAAAGTAGAGTGGCAGGGAGTAAAGCAGAGTGGGTTTGATTAAAAGAGAGTGTTATTGAGTGGAAGAAAGTGGAGTAAAGTGGAATGGAGTGAATGAGATTGGAATCGAGTGGAGTAAAGTAAAATAGAGCCCCACAGTACACCGGACAGCAGGGAGCATTAATAAACAAAAGTAACGCACAAGCATTTAAAAACCGCATCCTTGACATAAGGTTTATTGCTCAATAAAGTAAACAGCAATCTAATTGGCCTAAAAACTTTATTAGCGACAAAGCATTTTCAGCCCACATTGGGGGTTACCGAAAAAGCATTTTTAAACCGCATTTCCACGTGAGGTTTGTTGTTCAGTATTTGCACACCGCCTCGGGAGAACACCAATCAAATCTAATTGTTATAAAAAAAGGATTTGCGACAAAGCATTTTCACACCGCATCGGAGGTTAGCGCAGAAGCATTTACAAAACGCATTTTTAATATGAAGTTTGTTGTTCAGTATTTTCACACCGCATCGGGGGAACAGCAATATTTCTCACGTGAGGTTTATCGTTCTGTATTTTCACACCGCATCGCACTGAGAAATACAGCATTTTAACTTACCTAAAAATAAATGATAAAGCCCCACACTACACCGGAGAGCAACAAGCATTAGTAAGGTAGCTCAGTGGATTGATCACATGCTGCAGAGACTTGGGTGCAATGTCAATGTTTGTACTTCATTTCCACAATAAGCGCTATCCCGGGCTTTATACTGCAGAGGTTGATAAAACTACAAGAAGCCAGAACTTTTAAAGCAGTTAAAGAGTGCAAGAGCACAAGAAAAAAAATGTTGTTTTTTTTTAGTCCTCATTTGCCATTATGTGTTAGGTATCAAAAGTTCCAAGCAGCTGTGACTGAGTAAGAAGATCTCGGCCTCTCCTGATAAAGAAGGGGTGTTTTTTAAAGAAAAAACACATGCCGAATCTCACATTGTACTGCCAGCTTGGAAACCGATGCCTTTTAACAGGTGCTGGCCTCTCCAGCTACCTGCTTATTTTGGTGTTAATCATTGGACCTTTAAATAATACCAAAAAATACATATCTTATATAACATAGAAAGGAAAAAGGATAGAAGGGAGAAAAACGGAGAAAAGAAAACAGAAAAGAAGATACCCATCAATGCCTTATATTCCTTGCCCAGTTATCCCAGATATCCCATATCTTCATTTTTTTGGAATTGGCAGTGGCTCGATCCAGTGTCCTTATTCTCTGCATTGGCATTCCCCACTCTATTTCTACCGGGGGAATGTGCATAATCCACTTTATACAGAGCTCTCTACGCGCAAGAAGAATTAGCATAAATACCAGGGCTCTGTGTGCTTTTGTTAATGTCCTATCCCCTTCCCTCTCTAACATTACCCCAAAAATAACCAACTCCAAGCTCACCTGTACTTCTTGTCCCAATATACCGGAGAGTGTTGTACCTACTTTCTGCCAGAAAATTTGAATCGAAGGGCACTGCCAAAACATGTGGGCTTCATTTGCGTTGGCCTCCCCGCACTTAGGGCACCTCTTTTCCACCTGCGTCCCCAGTTTCGATAACCTCTTGGGAGTCCAATAAGCCTTGTGAACTGTGAAGAGATTATTCTTCCTGAGTGGAGCAGACTTTGCATAAAACCATAGATAAGACATAGATACTTGCCATATCCGATCGAGGTCTATATCCAGCAATTCCCTCCTCCAGATCGACACCGGTAAAGCTTGTTCCTCCTCAGGTACCTGAATCAGCATCCAGTACCACTCCGATACTTCCTTTGGCGAAAGGGAGCGGGAAACTATCTTTGACTCCCAAAATGAGTTTCCTTTCCCGTCTTTGCCCAATGTTTTAGCCCAACTTGTTAATTGATAGTACTTGAATCTTGATACCATCCCTTCCGACAGTTCCTGTATGCGGAGCCAAGAAACTAACTATGTGTCGGCTAGAAGTTGGCCCCATATGTGGATACCACACTGCTTAAGAGGGATTGCTAGAGAGTCTTGAAGACAGGCAGGCGTACCCGGTGAATTTCATATGGTAGCCTTATAGCTGAAGTAGGGTATTTGTAAAGACCGTCTTATCTGATGCCAAACCTTGCATGCACTCAAGAGAATCTTTGGCCTGACTTTTTAAAAAACAATTGGGTGCCCAAACTTAAATAAGAAAAAACCATTGAGATCTGGGGGACTATTTGTAAGGGCCTGAAAAAGTGGCGACAGCTCCGAGGTATCTCTCAACATTTGCCTAAAATTTTTTAAATGCAAAGCCCGGTAATATTGCAAAAGATTCGGGCTGGCTATCCCGCCTAATGCCTTCTTCGCTCTAAGTTTTCTCCAAGCGATTCTAGGCTTTTTATTTCCCCAAATAAAACTAGTGAAGTCACCCTGGACCTTCTTTATCCAATCTTTCCTAAATTCTAATGGTATAGAGTTAAATAAAAAGATAAATTTGGGGAGAATGGACATCTTTATCAAATTTGATCTACCCAAGAACGACAAAGGAAGTGCACTCCAGGCCTGTAATTGCTTCCGTACGCTTGATGCTAAAATGTCAAAATTCACTTTTGCAATGTTATCTAGGTTTTGTACAATTTGAATCCTAAATATCTCATACTTTGTTTGACTAAGTTAGTTTGGTAGTGTGTATTCCACTGCATTATTTCGGTTTTTTGCTGATTTACGGCATAACCCGAAAGCCCCCAATGTTTCCCAGATTGTTGGCCAAGACAAAGATAGATGACCTGTGAATATCATCAGATCGTCCGCATACAAGGCGATCTTTTTCTCCCACCCAATACATACAAAAGAAGAAATGCTTTTATGTGTCCTTAGTTTTATAGCTAGAGGCTCTATATATAGGTTGAACAAAAGCGGTGACAGGGGACACCCCTGTCTTGTCCCCCTATAAATATGTACCACTCTTGATAAATTACCATTAATTAACAATCTAGCTGACGGGTTTTTATATAAGGCTTTAGCAGCTGCCAAAAAAGTTTCTCCCAGATTAAATCTTTGAATCACCTCATACAGGAATGGCCAACTCACCCTATCAAAGGCCTTTGCCGCATCTAAGGTCATGACCGTCAGGGGACTGCTGTACTCTTTGGCCAGATCAATCGCCCCGATTAGCTCGTGGGTCAATTCATGCAGCTGCCTTCCTTTTATAAATCCTTTCTGATCTGAGTGAATCAGAGTTCCAACTATTTTGTCTAATCGTTTTGTCAATATTTGCGAATAAATCTTATAATCGTTGTTAAGTAATGAGATGGGGCGATATGACTCACAAGCCCTCGGATTTTTATTAGGGTTAAGTAAAATAGTAATGATGGCGAAATCCCACGAAGAAGGAGGATCATGGTCAGAGATAAAAATGGAATTACAAATTTGTAGCAAAAGGTGCAAGCTCTTCTTTTAATATTATATATATCTAATTTGGAAGAGCGTCCAGACCTGCGGCCTTCCCCTTTTTTAGACTCTTTATAATTTTAATCACCTCTTCCAAGCAAACCGGACTATTCAGTTTTTCTCTCTCTGCCTCCTGAAGGTGTGGGAGGGTTATATCTTGAAAGAAAGCCTCCGTTTGGGCCCTATTCGGAGTTATATCTTCCGAGTATAGTTCTTGGTAAAAATTTACGAAGGCGCTTTCGATTTCAGAAGCTTCCGTGATTATTTTTCCTGTATTTTGACATTTTAGGTCTTTTATAAAGTTTCTAGATTGATTAGATTTTATCTTCCATGATAATAATTTCCCACACCCCTCTACGTATTCATAATGAGATAGCCTGCTGGCTTCCCATTTCCGCCTTATTTTAGCTTCTAAAAAGTCGGCTAACTTCAATTGTGCTGTATGTAAATTCTGCCCAATTTGGCTTTTGCTGACCGGATTTATGGCTTGTATCATCTCCTCTTGTAAGGATTTTATGGAAGCTTCAAGAGAATTAATTTCCTCCTTAGACTTCTTGTTATGTGCAGAGCTAGCACTAGAAAGTATGCCTCTGAGAAAAGCTTTATATGTTTCCCAGACAATATTTAAGGAAGCAGACCCGAGATTGAAAGAGAAAAACTCCTTCGTAGCCGTTTTCAGATTTTCTACCACCAAAGGATCTAGAAGCAACGTGCGATTGAGAGTCCAACGTCGCGATGAGGAAGTTTTAACTCCGATCATGATCTCCAATAATACGGCTGAATGATCAGATAAGTGTTCGGGAAGGTGTGAGACTTTCCTTATGTTTTTACTGATACTGGAGTCTACTAGAAAAAAATCTATCCTTGTCCGGTGCCCATGTTTGTTATTATGAAAGGTGAAGTTTCCTCCTTCAACCTCTTCTCCATCATTCATTTTCCTCCATATATCTACCAGACCTGCATCGGACATTAGTTGTTTCAGGGCCCTCCTCATATTAGGAGTTGACATTGCTGCCCTTCTAGAAGTAGAGTCCAGCATTGGGTCCAGACACACATTAAAATCTCCCCCCATTATAACAGGGACATCAATATCCACTAACTGCAAAACAAGTGTGCGGAGAGGTGCAGGGTCGTCAAGGTCAGGGCCGTAGTATCCCACAAAAGCCAACCATTCATCATAAATCTTGGCCTTAACTATCACCCATCTGCCTCGTGGATCTACCACACAATCTCCCAGTATAGCCCGAATGGATTTTTTGATAAAAAGGGCCACCCCTTTCACCGTACCAGACTGGGAGGTGTAAATACAGTGTTTGATCCATTGCTGACTTTTTAAAATCTCAGGTCATTCTTCTTTAGCTAAGTGTGATTCTTGAATGAGGAAGATATCTATATCTTTAATTTTCAAATACTCTAGAATTTTTTTCCTTCTTGCGGAGACCCTAAGACCGTTGACGTTCCAGGATAGATTCTTTAGCAACCTAGGTTTATTAGAGTTTGCCATATCGTAAACCACCAACTAACATGTTAATGCTATTAGGCCTAAATCTTCCCATCAAATTAAAACTTATGTTTAACAAAAAAAAAAGGAATTCTGGTCCAAAAGTAGCAAAAGAGGACATTTTTTTTGGATTTTTTCCCACATGCTCCCTCACCCAGTGTATGAATTTTCTATTTACATTTCCTTGTGAACCCCCCCCCCCTTACTGAAACCCTCCCTCCCTGGGGAACCCTCCCTATTCACTAGAGACAGAATGATGTTTTCTGTCTCATATGGGCCCTCCTGCTGTGCTGTAGAGAAAAATTAAAAATTAAATTTGTTGTGCTTTTATCTGGTCTATGAATTTACTGACTTCAGCTGGGTCCCGAAAGTTATACATTTTATTATTTCGCATTACCCTCAGTGAGGCGGGGAATCTTATATTTGCAGTGATACCCATCTCCCTCAATTCTTGAATAAATTTGCCCAGTTCCCACTTCCTATCTTGGGTGGTACGAGAGATATCTGATCTTATACGGAAAGACCAGTCATCCTTTTTGAAGACTCCCGCTTTTAGGGCACTAGCAAGGATTTTTTCTTTTAACGTGTAGGATTTAAAGTTTACGAGAATCCTTCTTGGGTTTTTCTTTCCTGGTCGCCTTGTGTACGGATCTCTATGTACTCTTTGTATATCTTCCTCCAGACTGCGCTGCTCAATTTCCATATTAAATTCTTTCAGGAGACTAATCACATAAGATCTTATGTCCCCACCTTCAAGGCCCTCAGGAACATTCATAATTCGAATATTATTCCTTCTGGCAATGTTTTCCAAGGATTCCAACTTATCTTTCAAATCTCTCTCATTACATTTTAAGCTCTGTATCTCTTCCATGTTAACATTCACTTTTTTGGAGAGATCCTCTACTGAAACTTCCAACACCCCAACTCTCTCCACTAAATTGTCGATTTTGGCCTCTAGGGCTTCCACTGTATCCTGAATTTTTTGTTGATTGGTTTCTGAAATCGCGAACTTCACCCGAACCTCCGTTAACAAGGTGGACAATAACTTCTCCAGCTCAGGAGTGTCCCTCTGTTTAGTGATTACATTTAGTGTTTCTCCCGATGTCAACAGATGCCTCTCCGGAGTCTCGGGGGTGGAGCAAGGGGTAGTGCTTTGTTGAATTGAGTTGAAGTGAGGTAAGATGTGCTCACCCTCCCTTTCTGCCAGTGGGTCAAACCTGTTTTTTAGACAAAGGACATTCCCCCCTGCTTTAATAGAGGCTGAGCTCTCCATGACTTTTGAACAAGCACTTCTCTCCTCAGGTTGTTACAGAGCTGCACTAGGAGAGACTGTTAAAATCTCATAAGCTTGAAACTGAGTTTGGGATTGAGCTTGAACTTTAAAGTATGAGCGGAGTGAAGGAGTTATTTTTATACTTTCTGGCTTCTTTTTCGTGGACCTACTTTTTGCTTTCTCAGGTGTTTTTTCCAGTAAAGATTTTTTAACCAAAGGTACACGGAGGGGATGCGATGGTTTCAGAGGGATTTTTAGAGTTTTGGGAGTTTTACAGCTTTCAATTTCTGAACTAGCAGGTGTTGCTAAGCAATCAACTTTACTTGTAAAAATATTTGAAGTAGCTCCCCTTTCCCCCAGATATCCCTACTCCTTAGCGTATACCTATTTAAACCATAAACAATTCCTTCCTTGTTCTTTTCTTTCTCCTGTTCAATAGGTATCTTGATTTTGGATTTTCCTGCCTCCTCTGTATTGATTTTTTTCCTAATTTCGAAACCCGCTCCCTTCTCCTTACCGGGGTCATTAGGGGGTATTGAATTTCATCTCCCCTTGGTAAAAACTGTGTCCAAACGCAAGTCCAAGCACTCAAAACCTGACCTGTTAGTAAACTGCTTCCCGGGAAGCCAATCCTAGCTGCAGCGCGGCGGCCCCAGCTGAGCCGTGCTGCAGCCTCCGCCCACACTCCTCTCCTCGGACTCGGCTCCGTCATACACCGTGGTGAGGAAACCTCCCACCGGGAAAAAGGAAACTTTGCCTCGTCTCGCCCGACAATCACTGCACTCACTTCTTAATCGCCTCCACTTCACCGGGACTTCGAGGGACCCCTCCAGCACAGGTAAAGCACAAATACGCTTTAAACTACGTGAATTCTCCCAGCACAGCTGTGCGCCCGCGACCGGCACTAACTGACGGCCGCCATGTTCCCCCTAATCATGTTCTCCTTGTAAAAAAAACAAGAAAAAAATAAATAAATAAAAAAAATGTATGGAGCTGTTATTTGACTTAATTTTCAAGAAAAAAAATGTTGTTTAAAGATTAAGTCAAATAACAGCTCCAGCAGCTATTTGGATGCAAAAAAAAGCAGTAAGAAGGCGGCTGAAGGCATGTTTGTACAAAATTTAAAATTTTAAATTTACCCAAAAACATTGAAATTTGCAATACGGTTTGAACTTTGTTAACAAAAACCGTAGTTTTAACGCTGGCTCATGTAGCTGAATTAATAAATCCTACATTATTGACATTAGTTTTGTAGAAACTAACGGAGCCTAAAAGTCTGCCGTAGTGTTAAAAATCACAGAAACCAAGGACTCAAGGAAACCAAGACGAGTTAATTGTCTGGGAAGAAGCCTCCTCGTTGTAAAGATCGAAGGGGCATATTAACAACGGCCAGCGATAATTATCGCTGGCCGTGCTTAGCGATAATTATATTATCGCAGGCTATCTCTGGCATTTATCGCCCTGGTAGCGCGTTATTAACAACGCGTTACTCCAGGGCGATAAAAATTCCAGAGATAGCGAGAATATCGCTTTGCAGGGAACATCGCTGGTTTTCCAGCGATGTTCCCTGCAAAAGGGCGATATCCTGCTGATACGACCCTGTGGTCGTATCAGCAGAATCCACCTCCTATGCCTAACATAGGTAAGTCAGGATTATAGCAGACGTTAGATTTTGGCGAAAACGGCCGTTTTCGCCAAAATCTAACGTCTGCTATAATCCTGTGGGCTGCCTTGTAAATATTGCGATGTGAACATCGGCGATATTTGCAACATAGCCCATCCGGGTACGCCAGTAACGCCACTTTGCATCTCATTAGAGATGCAAGGATGGGCGTTGAGGGAAAGGGCGATAGTGCAAGGATTCACGCGATAGCATGACCTTGCTGATTAGGCGATAGAATTATCGCCGCTTTCCGTCCGAAAACGGACGCTAAAGCGGCGATAATTGCTTATCGCCTCGTTGTTAATATGCCCCATAATCTTTTCGTCAGCAGCATGTGTGAAATGCAGATCGGTAACTTTAGAAAAAGAAACAGCAGGATGCCCAAGTAGCGAAACCAACTGTTGTTTGCAGCTAAAAAGTAAAATAAGAAATTAAACACACAGTTACACGTTTTTTAACGTTTACTATAGATTTTATAAATGCCACACAGGCCGTGAAATATCTGAGTGTAACATTCGCGTATACAATCGTACCAAAATGTTTATAAACTGCAATTGGTGATTAATTGTGCTTTGTGCGCACGTACACATGGAGTTGGGGAAATATAATCAAAATAAGACACAGGAATGTGGGTTCCAAGATGGTACGTTAGCATTTTCTTTTCAAAACCACACCCGCTTTTTGTTTACACAGATTTTATGCTGTTTGTTAGAAGAAGGAAATAAAAGTGCACTTTAAAGCTGCAAAATAATATGATTCACGGCACTTAATTTGTTTCAAAATTAAACACTAATAGGGCGCTTCTAACCACGACATTATTCAGTTTACCATTCTTCATCCCAATAGTAGCATGTTTACTATAGTTAAGCAGTGCAACAAAGGATTTTAAGACCGCATCGGGAGTTAGCGCAAAAGCATTTACAAACCGCTTTTGTCACGTGAAGTTTATTGTTCAGTATTTGCACACCGCATCGGGAGAACACCAATCAAATGTAATTGTTATAAAAAATTGATTTTCGACAAAGCATTTTCACACCGCATCGGGGTTTAGCGCAGAAGCATTTACAAAACGAATTTTTAACGTGAAGATTGTTGTTCAGTATTTCCACACCGCATTGTGGGAACAGCAATATTTCACACGTGAGGTTTATCGTTCTGCATTTTCACACCGCAAGCACGTCTCAATTTTCAGCCGAGTAGTGATGATATGAGTAAAAGGTCTTTAGCAACCAGTTTCAAATATAATTTTGCGGCACTGTTGCAACACTAAACTGATAGTATACGAGTACAGCCTGTTTGCTATAAATGTATCTGAAAATACCTTCGCTGCTTAAGAATTGTTATAGTTTTAGATGACAGTTGGAACAATTCTGCGTGGCTTTAAATAGGATGTATAAGTGGAGATGAAATATTCACAATATCGAAGCACTGTCACTTTTACACTCCTCATGTAAAAGCACTGGCAATTCAAGACTCTGGGGCCGATTCCGATTCGGGCCAGAAAAATCTCCGTCCGAGCCGGACCCGGAGAGATTTCCGACCGAATCGGACTCCCGCAGTCCGACCGAACGAGTACGATGCGTTCGCATGCTATCGGACTCGATTCGGTCGGACTCCCATTGAAGTCAATGGGAGCCGGGCGTACAACGCGGGCTCCCATTGACACAATGGGTGCGAGGCGGACAAGGGCGCCCCCTACAGCGGGTACGCCTCGATGCGGTTCGCGCCGTACATGCATGGTAGGGGGGACCCATGGGTCCCCCCTGTGTGCGCGTCGTGCGGGTACGCATACAGGGAGGTCCGACGCGGACCCCCAAAGTCCGGCTCCGACAGTTCTTTCGAGCCGGACGGCGCGAGTCGGTCGGACTGCTCGAAGCGCGCATCGTACTTACCCGGCCGGAGAACGACTCCATTGCGCGAGGCGATCCCTGTCCGTGCGAGTCGGTCGGAGCGTGTTGGACCCGCGTTCGAGTCGGTCGGCGTTTTCGCGAGCGCTTGCATCGTACTCGCTCGGCCCGGTCGGGAAACAGGGCTCCGAATCGGATCCGGTTAAACCGAATCCGATTCGGAGCACTACCGGCCGAGATCGGAATCGGCCCCTAGGTTGTACTATACTCATGACATATGGTAGCACCATTTCCCATCTGTTTGACAATATTGATCCTATGCGAGCGCAAGCACATGTCGCCTGTGTTGTAATAACACTTTGCCATGTTGCCGAAAAAAAGAGAAAAGTTACAAGCAGAGACAGATTACTCCGTAGATGAGCAGCCTTGGGGCTGGGCTGCCCACCCGCCGCAGGGAGGCGTTATTGAGGCAGGAAGGCATAAATAACAATTATCCTAGACAAGGACGGAATATGAAAAGCTAGAAACCAGATGAAATTTATTAAATGGCCAACAACAGCGCGCCGGGATCACAACTTACCTGGCCACGTTTTGTATGCTTTAATGGACAGTGCTTTAGAGAGTATGTTTGTAAATGGGTGGGAGCGGGACCTGCGAAGAGGCAGGAACACCAAAGAGGGCGGCTGGGGTGGTGCAAACGAGGGCAGGGAGAGGGAAGTCTGACTGTAAAGCACTGGTAGGAGAGAAGCGAGTAAACAAGAAAAGTTGTTTGAAATTAAAACACACTTTTTATCCCTTAAAAGGGTTCTTACAAATGTAAATGGTCTGTTAAAAACGAAAGACACATGGAGCAGCAGAGCACCCCGGTCGCAGCAGCTCCGATCGAAGCACAACAGCTGGTCTTTTCCAGCTACAGCTGATAAGAAACTTAAAATGGGCAGAGTGAAAGCACAACAATTGCTCTCCATTCCAAGCAGAGCCTGGGAGCTGCCTACAGTTGTTGCTTTTCTGCTTAAATTTGTTTAATCAACACTAAACATTTCTGAGCGCTCTGAAATATTAAGGTTTCAAAGTGACAGTTTATACATGCTACACAGGCCTTTCTTCATCCCAATAGGAGCATGTTTACTGTAGTTAGGCGGTGCAACAAAGCATTTTCAGACCGCATCGGGGGTTAGCGCTATCCTCACATGAAGTTTATTATTCTGTATTTTCACACCGCATCGGGAGAACAGCAATCGAAAGTTCCAAAATGAATACTTCACATCAATAGGAGCATGTTTACTGTAGTTAGGCGGTGCAAAAAAGCATTTTTAGACCGCATCAGGGGTTAGCGCAAAAGGATTTAAAAACCAAATTTCGCACGTGAGGTTTATTCTTCTGTATTTTCACCCCGCATCGGGAGAACAGCAATGACACCGAAAAAGCATTCAGCTTCGAGGGTTAGCGCCGAAGCATTTAAAATAAGCAAGCACCCAAAATGGAAAGTTCAAAAACAAATACTTCATACCAATAGGAGCATGTTTACTGTACTTACGCAGTGCAATAGGAGCATGTTTACTGTACTTACGCAGTGCAACAAAGCATTTTCAGACCGCATCAGGGGTTAGCGCTTTTCTCACGTGAAGTTTATTGTTCTGTATTTTCACACTGCATCAGGAGAACAGAAATGAAACCGAAAAGCATTTTCCCACCGCATCAAGGGATTGAGGGTTAGCGCAGAAGCATTTAAAATAAGCAAGTACCCAAAAAGAAAAAAGTTCCACAACGAATACTTCATCCCAATAGGAGCATGTTTACTGTAGTTAGGCATGCTGCATTGGCGTTCCCAAACTAAGAAAGGAGGAACAAAGAAACAAATTAACCTGTCACAGCAAACAGATTTAAGCTGACAGCTGTACAAACCAATAAATGCCAAGAGGAGCCAAGAGGTGGAGTTTCAACACATAAACGAATTACTAGATGTCTCGGAGAGACAGCGCATGCACTGCCTAGGCGAGACCTAAAAATGGAAAGTCCTGGGGTCCATCCCGCAGAACCACCGTCCGCCTTCAGCCCAAGTCTGCCCGCAGATTGGAGCCGACTCAAACAGTTATGCGACCCTGGGTGTGCACACTGGCGGGGCCGGGCCCGGAGGGAGGCTTTTGTTATAGGGGAGAGAGAGAGAGGCCAGCCCCCTCCTCCCAGGCCTAACAAGCATTTGCAATGCAATAGGACTCGCATTTACGCGAGACCTATTGCATTGTAAACGGGAGGGGGGGAGGTGGGGGTAGTGGAGCGAGAAGGCACAATCAACGGGAGTGCGGGGGCGGGAGGGGAGGGGGGCGCGTAGGCACGGACAGCGGGTCGAGTGTTTACAGTCCCGGTGCGGTCATTATCAGGGCAGTAATGCCCTTCCGCCTCAGCTGCGTTCACTGGCAGTCTCGGTTACCCCGGCCATCGGAGTGAGCCCCTGCTCCCGGCGCTGAAACAGGGCCAGAAGGAATTTACAGGGCAGGGACGGGCCCGAGCGGATAGGTTCTGCCGCGCTAGAGGTGAGAAAGACCTCTGTACTGCCTGAATTAGGAGCGCCTGGGAAAGGGCTCCTACCTCGCACCTTCACTTTTTTAACAAAAAGAAATTGCTCGTTTTTTAAATAAATTGCTGTCTTTTTAACTTGCACCTTGCGTGATCGGCACTCACCGCCTCTAAATCTGCACATTTCCCCGGTCCACCGCCGATCCTTTGGTTTGAGTGGAGGGAACCTACGTGCAACAGGAAGTGTCTACAACTTCCGGTCAGACCCATCAAGTCAGCTGACCAGCAGCTGATCTTCCCCCTTCATAACTCAGATGCCACTCGCTTCGCGCAGTGGACGCGCGCAGCGGGCGCGCCACCGGCGCGCCAAAGGCAAGCCCGTCTGCGCCCGTCCGCGCCTGGACCGTGCCCAGGGCCATACCCCCTGCCCCACCTACACCAATCCTGCAAACCAATATACTAACTTACACCAGCAGCCAACTAAAAGATATAGCAGGTACATTCAAGAACTCACAAACCTGCCCCTGCTTTAATGCAGAAACTATATCCACCCAAATTACTGTCCACTGTCCTAAATGCCTTTTTACACTTAACATCAGGGAAAAGCCTTTATCTACCAGGGTTCACCCCCCATCCACCAAACACGAAACAACTCGCTCAGCCCTTATAAATGCGCGTTCCCTCCCCAAACATAAGTATGAAATACTTACTTTTTTAGAAAATAATAAACTTGACCTCCTATTTATAACAGAAACCTGGGGTGATGCTTCCTCCGGACCTGACTTCGCTGCTGTATCACCTGACGAATTCTGCGTCCGTAGACTAGACAGAACCAATAAAAAAGGTGGTGGATTGGCACTCATTCACCGTAATAAATACTCAGGACAGAAATAATCCCCACCAAGAGCTGCGAAGCCTTTATTTTCACAATATCCCTTACTCATTCACACTCCTTTAAAGGCATCCTACTGTATCGCCCACCTGGACCACGAGCCGAATTTCTTTCAGCATTAGACCTCCTAGCAGAACCATCAGCAGGAGAAGCTAATTTCACCATCTTAGGTGACTTCAATTTCCACCTTGAAGCCCACAACGATCGCGACACTTCAGACCTATTAACAGAACTTGAATCAATAGGACTCCCCCAACTAGTAACAATGCCCACCCACTCGGCCGGACACACACTTGATGGACTGTTCACCAATAATAAACAAATTTCCCTAACGAACATCCTCCCCTTTTCCTGGACCGACCATTCTGCAGTTCTCTTTAACATTGACACCGAAAACAACACCCCTAATAAAGCCAATCTCCTCCTCCCCAAACAGATCAAAGCCTGGGGCAGCATCTCCCGTGAAGTCCTAAAATCACACCTGCTGTCTACCCAGCAAGACCTACCGGACGACCCTGAACTGGTAGCCATGCATTACACACAATGGCTCCATTCCGCCTTTGACACTTTGGTACCATTAAAAAATACATCTAAAAACAGAAAGATCCCATCCGCACCTTGGTTCTCCGATGCACTTAGACTAGAAAAACAAAAATGTAGAAACTTAGAATGACACTGGCGCCGAGACTATGACACCACAATGAAAATATGCTACAAGGAAGCAATGGCCAAATACAAACATCTTCTAATCACAGAAAAAAGTAAATACTACCTTAACCAAATTGAAACAGCACAAGACTCTGCGAAACAGCTATTCCAGGTCGTTACTAAGCTTTCAGGACCAGAGACTAACCCGCCCACATCTCCCACGCAAGTCTTCTGTGATTCTCTTGCCACTTTTTTTCAAGAAAAAGTCACTCACATCTACACCAATTTCTCAATACACTCCCCGACTAATAATCAGACCATCGCATCCAACATAGAAAAACACTCCTCCAACTCCCCAGAACTACGTCCAACTATCAATAACCCCTCCCCCACTTTCTCCGAATTTAGCCAGGTCACCACAGAGTACATTATTGATCTCTTATCCTCCATCAAATCTGGATCCCCCAACGATCCTTGTCCTCCCACCACACTAAAACTTACACCAGATATCATAGGTGCCAAACTAGCCTATATTTGCAGGAACAGGGGTGGGAGCACACCACTTCACCCCTGTTCCTGTTCAAAAGTACTCCCGTGAGTCATTGAGCTGACGAGCTCGTGGAAGAAGCACCCGCGCGCCAGTGAGAGGTACTTGACCTGATGCAATGTTTGGCAGCCTACTCAGCAAACCCCAAATCTGAAGTCTTAATCTCTACTGATGACGGTTAAAGAACCAGAAACACGTGTCTAGAGATCAGCACTATCTGCGCCAACTCTGGCGAAACACTCTGAATACTCGAGCAAAGCAAGCAACAAGAGACTGCATTAACCAGAATGCCAGGGGCGAACCTTGCTGGGAGGTGAAGCGGTGTGCTCCCACCCCTGTTCCTAGCCAATATTTGCAATTCAATGTTCACGACAGGAACATACCCTTCCATCTGGAAAAATACCATCATCAAACCACTGCTAAAGAAACACAACCTCAACCCCACAGATACCAAGAACTATAGACCAATTGCCTGCCTCCCTTTCCCCGCCAAAATCTTCGAGAAAGTGATGAACACTCAGCTGGCCACCTATATTGACAACAACAACCTCCTGGATGACACCCAATTTGGCTTCAGGAAGGGCCATGGTACCGAGATTGCCCTTATCAAGACATCCGACGAAATCAGGATGACACTTGATCAGGGAGGTACCGCGGTCCTGGTGCTGCAGGACCTCTCAGCAGCATTTGACACGGTCGATTACTCAACCCTGATCGACCGTGTCTCAGCCATAGGTATTAAAGACAAAGCCAAGGCCCTCCTGACATCCTTTCTGTCTAACCGCACCCAACTTGTAAAGCTTGGCAACTTCAACTCCCCTCTCTTTTCACTGCCATGCGGGGTCCCACAGGGATCCTCGCTAAGTCCGACCCTGTTCAATATATACGTGTCGGACTTGGCCAGGATCATTAAATCCCACAACCTGCGACTAACTTCCTATGCCGATGATACACAGATCGTGCTAGAGATCCACAACCATGGTCGGACAGTCTCAGCTAATTTCCAAGAGGGAATGCTTGCTATAAGCACCTGGATGGCAGACAATTGTCTCAAATTAAACTCCGAAAAGACGGAGGTGATGATCTCTGGCAATCTCTCCCCCAGCTGGTCTCCTTCCTGGTGGCCATCAGAGTTAGGCCTACCTCCGTCTCCCGTCACAAAAGTTAGAAATTTGGGGGTCATGTTTGACAACAAACTATCTTTCATTCATCACGACAACTCCGTCGTCTCATCATCCTTTTTCACCATCAGGATGATAAAAAAACTCTTACCTTACCTTCCACCGAATGCGGGCAGAACTCTCATCAGCACACTTGTCTTGTCTAAGCTAGACTATTGCAATGGTCTACTTATTAACGCCCAGGAAAGAGTCCTACATAGATTGCAGATGGTGCAAAACGCAGCGGCTAGAATTCTCTCAGGCACCCCTAAGTTCAAATCTGTATCTAAGGTGCTAAGACAGCTACACTGGCTGCCCATCAGGAGCAGAACAAGGTTCAAGGCCCTCTGCATTGCCCACAAGGCAATCCATAATACAGGACCTGAGTTCATCAAAACATCTCTATGCTCCTACAGGCCGACAAGATCCTTACGCTCCTCAGCAGCACACTTGCTGACTGTTCCCAGAACCAAAAAGGCCTCCTGGGGCGACAGAAGATTCACTGTCGCCACCGCCAAACTCTGGAACACACTTCCCATTCACATTAAAACCATCCTCACTCTCTTCTCCTTCCGTAAACACTTAAAAACCTGGCTATTCAATCAATAAATCACCCCTCCTCAGTCTTTCTCTAATTAGCCGTCCACAGCGCCGAGACACCTACGGGTATTTGTGCGCTTAACAAATTTCATAAAATAAATAAATAAAATTTTCCGTAATGACTGTGTCAACATTCTGTGGGGCTGTAATTACCTGGCGGGAGATTAACGTCGCTGTTCAGACACAATTACAGTGGGCGAGGGAGGGGACGTGCTTGGGGATGTTTATGTCACAGGAGCTCGCAGTCGGCACTGGCAGTCTAGCATCAAAGCTCCTGTGTTACCTACACCCCCCCCAACTTTGGCCTCACGCTGCTACTTGTGGAGACTGGGTAGGCTCCCGCCCTCCCACAGGCTGACTTGGGCACCCTCAGCAAGACTTCTTGGGGCTAGCTCTGCCCTTGGTCAGGCAGTCCGCCTGACTTCCGGTTTTCGCGGCTCTCGGCGGCGGTTTTACCGGGGCATCGACAATGCGGGGTAGGCTCCCGCTGGATTCCTAACAGCACGCAAATGCGGGGTAGGCTCCCGCTGTACCAAGCAGGCACCAACATGCGGGGTGGGCTCCTGCCATGACTCCAGGCAATGTGGGGGAATCCAGGCATCGCGCGCAGGTTAATGCGCACTACTTTAAAAACAAGCATTTGCAATGCAATAGAACTCGCATTTACGCGAGTCCTATTGCATTTTAAAAGGGAGTACGGGTGGGCAAACAGGCACAAACGGGAGTGGGGGGGGGGGTGGTGGTGTCCCAAGAAGTCATGGACTGCGAAAGGGGAGGGGGTGAGCCACAGAACAAAATTGTGTTTACAGTAAAGGGGCCAATAGCCATGGAAGGACACAATTGACAACATGGCCGTCAGTAGGAGGGACTAACAAGCCTAAAACCAATGGGAAGGCTGCATTTAGGACCTAAGCCAATACAAAAGATGGGCGGAGAGTGGGCGGGAGCTTAAACGAAGCTTCCACGCTATAGTATGTACTGCATGCCTCAACGAGACAGCGCAAGCGCTGCCTAGGCGAGACCTAAAAATAATGGCTCCGATGATTCGCATTTTGAGGGCACCCCTAATATATGTCATGTTGTGATCAGATCATTTTGTTATCATATTAGTTTGAACGAGATGCTCCCAGATTTTAAAATGTTATGTCTTGATGTTATGAATCTAGTTTTGTTTTTTGTTTTCAATAGACTATTCAATTCATCATCATATCACAGAAAAGGGAAGAAAAAAATGACGCATGAATGTATATGAATATACATATAAAGCATCTTTTAAATGTGATACTAGCCCCGACTTCTATCATATTTATCCAAGATATTCATCCTTTTTTAATGTTTTTTTCTGTTTGGCTAACTTTTCATTTTTCAAACCCATGAATAAAATGAAGATAGATCTTTTGCCTTCCATAATTCGCTAAACAATGAACGAACAACAAGCAACATAAAGTCCAACTTATCCTGGGTTTTTCTAATGCGTACTATCAAGTTCATTCTCTGGGGCAGTGACAACAGGATGTTACTGTTCACTAGTGGAACCACTGGCCTTTTGCTAGAATCTCACTGGGTCAGTGTATAGTAGGTCACCCCTCCTAAAATAAGACTTCCTACCACTCCTTTGATGACCATGTGCAACTGCAGTACAAACATCCTCACACATAAAGAAAAAATACAGAATGAGCAGCAGCACATACAGGGGCATATGTTCAACTGAATGACGGAGCATGGCGTTAAGCAAAACTTGCTAACGCCAAGCTCCGCCATTCTGAAAATGCAGGGATGCACCGTATTTACAAAGATATGGTGCACCCCTGCATTTCCTCTAGCGCTGGCGCTAAATTAAGCTGCCTAGCGCCAACGCAGGCACCCTTGCACCATAGCTCAAGGGTGCCTGCGTTGGGTGAAATTAGGCCTGGGCGGTAAATTCCGTTCCGCTCGCGGAATTTGGGTAATTTCGCGTTCCGCGGAGAACGCGAAATTGCCAAAAATTCTGCGATCCGCGGCTTTGCGGAATTTTCTGCTTGTTCGCGCTCTCAAAATGCGTGTTCGTGAGATATTTCTCCCTGAGCACGCAAACAGCGTTCGCGAACAGGAAAAAAGCATCGCGAACGGGCGGAACAAGCAATTCCGCGTGTTCGCGGAACTTTTGCGTGCTCGCGGAGATTCTTTACCGTTTCGCGGAGTAATCAAAATTGGCGTTTTGCCAACAGCAAAAACGAGGAGAAATAAAGCATTTCTCCTTGTTGCGCCTGTTTAAGACCAGGTTTTCCCTGGTCTTAATTTTGACGCTGCCCCATATTTACTCCACCCTTTTAAATATGGGGCAGCATCAAAATCAATGGGTGTTGCGGCAGAACGCCCTATGTAAAACACATTGCCCACCCCTTTTACGCTAAGTATAGCGTGAAAGGGTGCCTTATTTACAAGGCAGTGTTAAGTCACGTTAAGTGGCTTAACCCCGCCTTGCAAATAAGGCAAAGCCCCTATCGCCACAGGAAGGTTGTAAAAAGTGACGTTCCTGTAGCGATAGGGGCTTGTAAATATGCCCCACCATTCCTTAAATACATAACAGGTAGATCTCATGGCTGGCTCATTAGATGCAGCCTCAAAAATCTATGCTAACACTCTTTTGTTACATCTTGAGAATTGGTCTTTTGAAACAGGTATTATTCTGAGAGAGCAGGGAGGCTTTAGGGAAAATGATTCCACAGTGGATCACTGTTCAAGAATTCAGTAGATCACAGGTTAAGAATTCAATGCACACTATATATAAACATTTGAAACTGCATCATCAGTTATAATATTAGATAACTATGCTGATATGGCACTCTATTGTCTAAGCACTACTACCATAGTGTGCATTACTATGTGGATACCAACCGCCCTCTTCAAATTTGGACAATGAACAATTGTGCTTAGCGTAGGATGAGATGATGTAGGCTTCAGGAATATAAATCATTCTAATTTTCAACAAATCTTTAATTTAATTCACCCGTTTGATTATGCAATAGTGTTACAGAGTAAGTTTTAATACATTACACTGGAGTGGAATAAACCCATTCGCTAGTTACAAAATCTGTGTTAACCTCCCTATCCAAACCTATCATCTCTCCATAAACTCTCGCTTAAAGTCCCAATAAAGCTGTATATTCAGTAGTGGCCGGCAACATTAACATCTGGTAGGGCGCGATGCCCAAAAAAACTCACCATAAATATGTTGCTGGCCACAGGGTCCGGTCACTGTCTCTCTCTTCTTTTGGCGCTCTCAGACTCAGGCGGAAAGGGAGGGAGCGCGAACAGGACCTCTGACATCGGCCAGGGACCTGCTCTCTCCCCCCGTAGCTCCAGCTGCCGTGCTGTGCCTCTGCCCAGGCAGGGCTCAGTGCAGGTAGGGGTTCGAACCTCAGCTCCTGCCTAGGTTGCGCCCTCTGTTCTGCCCCGTTGCCCCGTTGCCTCTCCTGCTTCCCATTATTGTGCCTTGCCTTTTGCCTTGCTTCCCATTCTTGTGCCTTGTCTTTTGCCTTGTTTTTCCCATTCTTGTGCCTTGTTTTTCTCATTACTGTGCCTTGTTTATTTGTGCCTGGTCTTATTATTGTGCCCTGCTTGTTATTGTGCGTGCCGTTCCGCCCGTTTTCCCACTCCCCCACCCGCTGCTGCTGCCACCGCTGCCCCTCCCCTCCGCTGTTTCCCGCTCCCGCCTCCCAGCTGTGCCTCCCTCCATCTCCCCTTTTAACACCAAAGGTGCGCCAAAGGCAAGCCCATCTGCGCCCATCCGCGACCCGACCGTGGCCAGCGCCAGGAACCCTGGATCTCCGACCATCCACCGCTACGACACCACCACCCTCCTCGCACTCAACCCCGGCAGACTTAGGGAATGCCAACAGGCCTGTTCTCCTGCCTCCACTGCTGACAGACCCTCACCGACACCCCGGCCTCCAAAACCACCGACACCAACACCGGCAACACCCTAAAATGCATCCTCCTCAACGTACGCTCCATACACAAACATGCCATGGAAATGTGGAACCTACTCGACTCCCTCTCGCCCGACATCGCCTTCCTCACAGAGACCTGGACCAACGCATCATCCGCCCCCAAAATCAACACCGCCATCCCGGACGGATACAAGATCCAGAGGCAAGACCGCCCCAACCACCCAGAACGATTGGTTAGAGATTCTTCCAAGAGAGCGCTGAATAACTCCAGAGATGCGCTGTTGCAAACTGTACAGAGGGACCCCACTGAGACCCTGACTTGTGTCACGTCATTTACATCAGGTTCCACACACATCAAGGGCATCATTAGGAAACACTGGAACATCCTTAACACGGGTGAGATAGAGTTTCCGACACCTAGATTCGCCTTCGGAAGGACAAGAAATCTGAAGGATGTCATTGTGCACACAAGGCCCCTCCCAGGTAAAGACAACACACAGAGAACACTCTGGGACCTCCCTCCCATCATCGGGCATTATCCATGTGGGACTTGTATAGTCTGTGACCAGACTAGAGTGGTCAAAACAATAGCGTTGTCAAACACCTTTACCTGGACTATGAGGAGGCACAGTAATTGCAACACATCAAAATGCATTTACTTGGTGTCCTGCCCCTGTGGGAAGAGATATGTGGGCATGACTATGAGACCAGTCAGGACCCGCATTATTGAACATAAGAGTAATATAAGATGCTAGAGGGTCACAACTAAGATGTACACACATTACCAAGAACAGGGACACAGCCCAGAATCACTACAGTGGTTGGTACTAGAATCCCATCCAAAGATCACCCAACACACACTATTCAGGATAGAGCAACGGTGGATACATCGCTTGTCCACATCAGTCAATGGCCTGAATGACGATATCCCATGGTCCTCCCTGAACAACAGATGACCCCAAGGCTGACCGTATGTATATCCACCTTTAATGACATTTGGTGCACAGGAAATATGAAGCCATTACACTGAGCAGATCAATGTATGATTGGATAGCAGATATGGCCTCTATGATGGCCAATACAGGAGACCCTGGGCATGGGCTAAGAGTTAGCCGCTATGTGACATACCCCTACTGGGGCGTCGCAGTCTCTATGTACATCACATTCAGTTCTATGAACATCACATATAGTTCCATGACACTGAACAGCATCAGAGACCCGTAACACCCCGGGTTCCATTTCTGAACTAGAGCACACGTACATGATTGTATTCCCTCACTTACGTTTGACAGCCAACATACACATGGTCAACCCTCGCTAGACAAATTGGGCCATGACAAGGAACAGTGCAGCATTCTAGGGACGCCCTGGGATCCACTACTGAACCCACGTCTTATATTGTCACATATCAATTGAGTTAATGCTGTCACTCTTTATTTCATTAGAGGACTCATCCAGTAGTCACAGGGGTCAGTGATTGACTACTCACGCTAGAGAGCCTAGCGATTACATTGACTCATAGTGGGACTAACTACATTCCAAGATGGCCGCCACGTTCTTCAGGCAGCCAGCCTGAAGTTCACAGGGCAATACACGGAATGACGTAGATGAGACACCGCCTCCCCTCCACGCACGTGACCGGGAGCGGTACTTCAACTCCCACGGGAGCTGACTAGTTCCGATCCGGTGCCGGCGAGGAGGGTAGGTGAATCGACCGCGTCTTCCTGAGAAATGGTGAGTACATAAAACATTGGGGTCTAGGGCCCATGACCGCCCCACACTGCTACCTGAGTACTGGTTGCATAGTGAGTGGATTTGCCACTTTTCAACTCGCTCCCTGTCCATCCCCTGCATGCACACTGAGGGGCGGACAAGGAGGTGTGCGGACTAGCAACAGGTCCACCACAGGGTTCCCGGAGGTGGGGACTTTTACCGCTCTCCTGCCGACTCCTGTGTCTGATTTCTTTGCGCAGGTTGGGCGGAGTGGGCGGCGTGAGATATCGGTTGGATTTGTATGCACACCCTGTTTTTCCGCTACTTTCGGACAGGCAATGAGTAGGGGCTTGGTTGCGCACCTCTGCCTCACATACTTGTGACTCCTCCACCTTTCTAACCCATGTGTTTTACAGGACACCATGCTACCAGGTGTCCAATAGGAGTCGCCGCACACCGATTGAGGTGACATTCCCATCTATGGGAGGTGAGATATTGCATGACAGGTTCTGTCATTGTATTCCTTCCACTATTGTTGTGACATGTCACGCTTTTGGCTACAGTTTCGTGCATATTCACTACTGTTTTTAAAGAATCCTTCACCTAACAACCAAAAAAAAACCCCTAGGGGTAGGTCAGTCTTCCTAGTATAGCTGGATAGTGTCCAACTATATTTTTACATGCACTAGGGGATGATAATCATGCCCAATACCACGCACACTATGCGAACTGTTTTTAATTGTGCCTAGATTTTTGTTGTACTTCCTCTTAAATGGGGAAACTGGAGAACATTAGGAGATATTTAAGAACCTGTATGGAACTCTATGTGACGACAACATGGGTGTTCACTTAAGTTGTTTTATATATCCCTCTCTACAGGTTACTGAACCACACTATTGAATACCTTTATCGTAATGCTTACATGTGGTAGGTAGCTACTAGCCCCACCACTGAGTGTAGATAGATTCACTTTACACAGAGTAGGTCCTGAAGAATTGCCACGGATTACTATTACCACTAGGCAAGAAACATGTTGACCTTAGGAGATGAGCATAGCTTGTACTGAACCTTGACATCAGGAAAGCTGCCACCCTTTACGTTTTTAGTCAGGGGGATAACTATCCTGAATAAAATTGTTATTTGGATTATCCTACCTGTTTTAACTCACACACTTCACTAGATCTACACTTCACGGGCCACACACCCCCACTTCATCATACGGCAAGGAACAAAAGATCTCCGATAAAGAGCCCCTTCATGGGTGCCCGTTGGGTATTGCAGCGCCGACCCAACGAGGAGCAGGTCCAGATGATGAAGCATGACACCTAGCTTGCTGGGTGTGTGAGGACGCTATTTCCGATAGAGCGGGATCCCCTCCTTTCCCTCTCCTACGTCAGGTTCCGGCTTTGCTATCATTGTTTATGATAGTGGCTGGTCGCCTGATTTTTATCCTTTACTAGGCACCACCCTATGAGGAACAGCATACCATTATCTATTAGGATCTGACAGGGCACTTATGCTGGACCTCGGAAAAAAGCCCCAAAGTCCCCCCTCTTGTTAAACATTACCTGCACGGGTAACACCCGTGGGACACTAGGTTACCAAATAGTGTGAATCACACTCACTGGCCCCTTCTCCACAATCGACGGTGGGATACCCTGTTACCCACCCAACATGGAAGACAACCAGGGCCTCAGCTTCAATGAGGAAGCTGTAGCCGATATTTTACAGAAGACTCCATCATTGTTAGGGATTGGAGCGAGTGCGGCCACAGGGTCACAAAGTGAGGATTGGGCTGCATTATCTGCTCTGAAGAGGGAATGGTTGAAGATCACCCTCCACGGGGCTATGATGACAGAATATCTGCGAGCCAATATCTCCCCCAGTGTCCTTATCGTCAACATCTTACCCAGAATTTTTCTGGATGACGCAGTGTTCATGAAAGACTGGTGTATGGTATCCTGGAAATGCACTAGAGACCTTCTAGTTTTGATTACTAACACCGCCCAAAGGCTGGCAGATGCCCTACTAGCCAGGATCAAGGCAGCAGAGGCGGCCCTGAAATCGGCCATTCAATCCACCCCATATAGATCGAAACTGGCTGAAATTAATAGTGAGATCACTGAGAACAAGGAATACCTATTAAAGCAAAAAATTGCCAAATTGCAGAAGGATATCCAGAGGTTTAATAAGGAGACGGTCTACCCCTACTTGAAAGATGACTATACTTCATCTAAAAACGGTTACTCATCGGACGAGGGTACCGATACTAGCAGGAGGGGATCCTCTAATAGTGAATCTAGCACTGATAGTAGGGGCAGCAGCACCCAGAGAAGGAGTTACTATCACCCCCATCCAAATTACAATAACGCACCCCCATACCAGGGGCCACCACCGCCTCCACCCTTTTGGCAATTCCCCATGTATCCTCAAGGCCAACCCCAATACTACCCGATGGGCAACCCCCCTTTTTTAGGCAGAGGCTGGGGCAGAGGAAGAGGGCGAAACAGAGGGTCGCAGAAAGGAGTGCAATGGCAGGACCAGGCAACACACATGATAGAGACCAGGAGTCGAACCAGGGGGAAAAGGAACTAAAGGAAGTAGTGGTCAATTTATCTCACAGGACCCTGACCGAAACTGAGCAAGGAGTACTGGAAAAGGGACTAGGATATATGCCAACACCCAGAACAGATAGATTCAGGGATACTTGTGAAATCCAAGAATTCTTCCGGAAAATCCGCTTGAAAGCCTTCTTTCATGACACTCCTCAACTTGAAAATGGACACTCAGGATTGAGTAACCGTTCTACCTTCACTCCCAACAATGGGATGGTTCCCCCCGAGATATTGACGTTCGACAAGGCAGTACTAAAGGATCTGGCTGGTATCCCCACTACAAGACCGTTCCATAATCTGTCGAATGCTGAAGAAACAGCAGCTAGATCACTATCAGAAGATGTCAGCATAACCATAAAACAAGCTGACAAAGGGGGAGCTACAGTGATTCAATCCACTGTTGACTATGACCGTGAATGTAAACGCCAACTGAGCAACAAAAGATATTACACCCCTATCACCCTTGACCCCACTACCAGACTCAAAACTGAAATCAGTAGTATGGTTTTTGAGGCAGAGGCCAATGGGTGGATATCGAAAAAAGAGGCTGATTTCTTGGTCACAAGGGACCCCAAGGTGCCCTACTTCTATACACTCCCTAAAATCCACAAAGGCACTACACCAGTACCAGGGATACCAATAGTTTCAGGAATTGGTTCACTCTTGGAGCCCCTCTCAAGATTCTGCGATCACTTCCTACAGCCCCTAGTGAAAAAGACTCCCTCATATGTGCGAGACACAACTGATATACTACGCATCATAGATGAAACACAGGATACGACTGAGATCAACCTTCTAGTCACTCTTGACGTTGAAGCGTTGTATACAAATATTCCTCAGCAAGACACATTGACTGCCATAGAATCATGGCTCATGAAAGAAAACTGGAGCTCACCCACCCCGATCGCATTCATCATGGGGTGTGCCGCACTGGCATTAACCGAGAATTACTTTGAGTACCAGAAACAATTGTTCCATCAGTCGCAAGGTACTTCCATGGGGAGTACCTTTGCTCCGAGTGTGGCCTGTCTTTATATGGCGACCTTCGAAGAGAAGGTCATCAGGAATGCCAACAATCCCTACATCAATAACCTAACCCTGTGTAAGAGGTTTATTGATGATATTTTAATTTTTTGGAAAGGTGATCGCTCGACCTGTGAAGAATTTTGCGAGTGGGTGAATACACAGAATCAGTTCTTGAGATTTACACACACCATCTCAGAGACCAGTGTACCTTTTCTGGACCTGAATCTGAAACTCACACACACAGGATTAAGCACCAACCTGTACAGGAAACCAACCGATAGGAACAGTTTATTACTATACCAGAGTCACCATCCTAGGGCCCTCATAGATAACCTCCCATTTGGACAGTTCCTCCGCATTAGGCGGAATTGCAGTTCCACCACTGGTTACAAAGTTGAGGCTAAGGTGCTGGAACAGAATCTAAAAGAAAGAGGTTATCCAGAACGATTGGTTAGAGATTCTTCCAAGAGAGCGCTGAATAACTCCAGAGATGCGCTGTTGCAAACTAAACAGAGGGACCCCACTGAGACCCTGACTTGTGTCACCTCATTTACATCAGATTCCACACACATCAAGGGCATCATTAGGAAACACTGGAACATCCTTAACACGGGCGAGATAGAGTTTCCGACACCTAGATTCGCCTTCAAAAGGACAAGAAATCTGAAGGATGTCATTGTGCATACAAGGCCCCTCCCAGGTAAAGACAACACACAGAGAACACTCTGGGACCTCCCTCCCATCACCGGGCATTATCCATGTGGGACTTGTATAGTCTGTGACCAGACTAGAGTGGTCAAAACAATAGCGTTGTCAAATACCTTTACCTGGACTATGAGGAGGCACACTAATTGCAACACATCCAAATGAATTTACTTGGTGTCCTGCCCCTGTGGGAAGAGATATGTGGGCATGACTATGAGACCAGTCAGGACCCGCATTATTGAACATAAGAGTAATATAAGATGCCAGAGGGTCACAACTAAGATGTACACACATTACCAAGAACAGGGACACAGCCCAGAATCACTACAGTGGTTGGTACTAGAATCCCATCCAAAGATCACCCAACAGGCACTATTCAGGATAGAACAACGGTGGATACATCGCTTGTCCACATCAGTCAATGGCCTGAATGACGATATCCCATGGTCCTCCCTGAACAACAGATGACCCCAAGGCTGACCGTATGTATATCCACCTTTAATGACATTTGGTGCACAGGAAATATGAAGCCATTACACTGAGCAGATCATTATATGATTGGATAGCAGATATGGCCTCTATGATGGCCAATACAGGAGACCCCGGGCATGGGTAAGAGTTAGCCGCCATGTGACATACCCCTACTGGGGCGTTGCAGTCTCTATGTACATCACATTCAGTTCTATGAACATCACATATAGTTCCATGACACTGAACAGCATCAGAGACCCGTAACACCCCGGGTTCCATTTCTGAACTAGAGCACACGTACATGATTGTATTCCCTCACTTACGTTTGACAGCCAACATACACATGGTCACCCCTAGCTAGACAAATTGGGCCATGACAAGGAACAGTGCAGCATTCTAGGGATGCCCTGGGTTCCACTACTGAACCCACGTCTTATATTGTCACATATCAATTGAGTGAATGCTGTCACTCTTTATTTCATTAGAGGACTCATCCAGTAGTCACAGTGGTCAGTGATTGACTACTCACGCTAGAGAGCCTAGCGATTACATTGACTCATAGTGGGACTAACTACATTCCAAGATGGCTGCCACGTTCTTCAGGCAGCCAGCCTGAAGTTCACAGGGCAATACACGGAATGACGTAGATGAGACACCGCCTCCCCTCCGCGCACGTGACCGGGAGCGGTACTTCAACTCCCACGGGAGCTGACTAGTTCCGATCCGGTGCCGGCGAGGAGGGTAGGTGAATCGACCGCGTCCCCCTGAGGAATGGTGAGTACATAAAACATTGGGGTCTAGGGCCCGTGACTGCCCCACACTGCTACCTGAGTACTGGTAGCATACTGAGTGGATTTGCCACTTTTCAACTCGCTCCCTGTCCATCCCCTGCATGCACACTGAGGGGCGGACAAGGAGGTGTGCGGACTAGCAACAGGTCCACCACAGGGTCCCCGGAGGTGGGGACTTTTACCGCTCTCCTGCCGACTCCTGTGTCCGCTTTCTTTGCGCAGGTTGGGCGGAGTGGGCGGTGTGAGATATCGGTTGGATTTGTAGGCACACCCTGTTTTTCTGCTACTTTCGGACAGGCAATGAGCAGGGGCTTGGTTACGCACCTCTGCCTCACATACTTGTGACTCCTCCACCTTTCTAACCCTTGTGTTTTACAGGACACCATGCTACCAGGTGTCCAATAGGAGTCGCCGCACACCGATTGAGGTGACATTCCCATCTATGGGAGGTGAGATATTGCATGACAGGTTCTGTCATTGTATTCCTTCCACTATTGTTGTGACATGTCGCGCTTTTGGCTACAGTTTCGTGCATATTCACTACTGTTTTTAAAGAATCCTTCACCTAACAACCAAAAAAAAAACCCTAGGGGTAGGTCAGTCTTCCTAGTATAGCTGGATAGTGTCCAACTATATTTGTACATGCACTAGGGGATGATAAACATGCCCAATACCACGCACACTATGCAAACTGTTTTTAATTGTGCCTAGATTTTCGTTGTATTTCCTCTTAAATGGGGAAAATGGAGAACATTAGCAGATATTTAAGAACCTGTATGGAACTCTATGTGACGACAACATGGGTGTTCACTTAAGTTGTTTTATATATCCCTCTCTACAGGTTACTGAACCACACTATTGAATACCTTTATCGTAGTGCTTACATGTGGTAGGTAGCTACTAGCCCCACCACTGAGTGCAGATAGATTCACTTTACACAGAGTAGGTTCTGAAGAATTGCCACGGATTACTATTAACACTAGGCAAGAAACATGTTGACCTTAGTGTAGGAGAGTAGGATCTGCTTCACATGGGTACCCCCACTTTTTGCTGATGCTACACTGTTTTTCGACTTTAGTCTGGCTGGGGCCCTGCTAATCAGAACCCCAGCCTAGCTGCTTCCTCTCTAAAATGGTTTCCATGTGCCTTAAGCACATCTCTAATTGGAATCTGGAGTGCCCTTATAAGTCCCTAGTATATGGTATACTATGTACCCAGGGCATAGGTACCTCAGAGGCCTACCAGGGGCTGCAGCATGTATTGTGCCACCCCTGGAAGGCCATCCCAAATGACACCACAGGTCTGCTTCTGCAGCCTGGGTAAGGTGGTGCATGCACCCCTTACTGTGATATAGGTTACCTATATCACTACATACATACACACATACAAACCTATAAGTAACTCCTATGGCAGGCCTTGTCAATCCTGAAGGCAGAGTGCTTGGTTCCTATGTGAGAGGGTGCCTCTGCATGAGCAGAGCCCCTCTGCAGCATTCGGAGACCCTTCTCTGATGCTGTTTGTAGTGCAGCCTGACCATATACTCTTAAGCGCATTATAACCTCGCGTTAAATGCTAACTTTGGGATGGCTGCATGGAAACATGTCGTGTTTGGTGTCAAACATCTTGGAATACTACCCCCCGCCAGTTCTGGCAGCGGGGGTAGAATTCCACCCTTCTAGAGGGAGAGACATGTACACACCAGCCTGCCCGGTAACTTCTTTCCAAGCCCTGGCATCACAAAATGGATGCCGCTGCCACAGACACGGGTCTGGCCTCCTGCTGCTGACTGAAACTCCGGCAGGGGAGGCCTGGACAATAGGTTTCCTGTCCCAGGGAGGTGTAACCACCTCCCCAGACAGGATAATGTGTATTGGGGCTGGGCGGGAGCACTCTCTGGTGCTTTGAAGTCCTGCACTGGGGGCTCACTTGGTGTCCCTGTGCATACCCCAGTTCAAACTGGTGCTCTTGCGCGAAACTGGACAAAGGGAATGGGTGTAACCACCCCTCTTCCCTGACCCTCCCATAGGTGGGTCCCCAGAGTATGTCCAACCCCCTAACTCAGTATAAGTATGGGACCCCAGTCCTTAGGACTTTAGATTTACCTGGACGAAACTCTGATACAGAATCCTGGACCTTCGACGCTCTACTTTAAGATTAGAGGACTGAAGAATCTCCCTTGGGGTCAAGGAGTGACTCCCCTGCTTGGCAGGCACCAACGAAGCAATTGTCCGGTCTGCATCACTGAAGCTCCTGCCAGACGCCGAAGTCTTTGCATCACCAGAGGGGGATTTCCAGACTTCCCCGAGGCTGCCCTGAGTCCCCAGCAAAGCTGAGGCCCGTAGCTGTTGTGGGTAACATGGAACCGTGACCCCTGGACACCAAGCACATTTGCAAGTGCATCCTCTTCCTGGTCTCTCACGAAGTTGTGCTTTGGGCTCCGAGTAGCCCCCACCTCCAGCACCGACTGCACCAAAGATCACTGGCCTCCACTCCATGAGTGTCCCGTGAGCCAGCTCTAAGTGCGTCCACTCGAGGCTCCTTTGCGGTCGCTAGTCCGTTGGCTAGTGGGCCCTCCCGAAGGCCAATCTTCTTCTGCTTGGGCTTCTCTGGTTGCTCCAGGCGTGCCCTGACTTACCCTCGCTGGGTGAGTCCCTCAGACCTTGCTGGTCTGCACCACCGTCCTTCTTCTATTTCCACGAGACTTGCCGTTGCCAAGGCATGTTGGGTCCAATCCGGTCGCCAACACCTCAGCAATCGACAGACTTTGTGGGACAGCTCGAATCCAGCTCCTGGTTGTCGTCGACACCTCCTGGACCTCGTGGCTGAAGAGTCAAGATGACTGTCAACCTACCTGAAGCACCCGACATCGGTGGGCATCCGCTCATCGCCTTCCTGGTCACTGGCTAGTGACCCAGACTCTGTCCCCTCTGCTTTCAGGTTCTTCAGATCTTCGATCCACCTTTGGATCCACCCGAACACTTTCGACTTGGCCGCCAGCAGCACTTTGCAGCAGATCGCCATTGAAAACGACGACGAAACCCGACCCCGAAAGACACCTATGCACCCGGCTTCCCTGGGTGAGGTAACTCGAGTACTCCGGTGCTCCCGTGGGTATAGACTCTAAACAACCCAGTTCTAAAGGGGTTTGCTCCAAGTCCTCCTCTAAGTGTCCCTTTTCTTTAAAATTCCAACCGCGACTTTCCCCATAGAAGTCAGCGGCGATTCGCGGCTGTGTTCTCACACTGCACGCGTCCCCGTGGGTCCCCTGGGTCACTACCTTGGGTGGTTCCTTGTGTTCCAAGCACTTCTACAGGCTCTAGGCCTTGTGTCTAGCTCAGTCGTGGTTCTTATACCACTTTATTGGTATATGGTTTGGTACGCCCCTAGGGCTCAAACGTGTATTTGTGCTATTACTGTTGATAACTAACTTATAACTTATGTACTTCGAACTCTAGCCTCATAAAGAGACTAGAGGGGTGTGTTTAGCAATAAATACATATATTTTGAATATATACCTGGTGTGGTCCTCTTTCATTTGGTCACTCAAGAGATTATAGACTGGTAAAACAAGCTGTTTTACATTCCTTCAAGACTTAGCCTGAAGGCTGCTCTCCATAGCTACCACTAGGATAGCTTTCAATAAAGGTTGTCTTTAACCTATCTCCAATAAGGGGTTGTTTGGACTGGTGCAAGGTGCCCACTATAATTAGTGGACAGCATATACCAGGCCAACTTCTCACATTGGTGTGCAGCGTGTGGGATTCCAGCTTGCTATTGTTTTACCAGATAATCTCAATTGAATTGATCAACTGAAAACCACTAAGGGTACCCTAGGTACATATAAATCAAGCTTAGTATACAGTAAGTTCTACTGAACTTAGAGTTGTGTGTTAAGGGATAGCACACCCTTTCTACAACTCAAGAGAGTTTAGTAGGCCACACTAGAGTAGGTAGTGCATACACCACACCTCACTAGTAATGTCTTCAAAGCCAGGACCCAGTGAGTCCTTGCCAGAAACCAGTGGGCTTCTTCCCTCCAAGTATGATAATCTCCCATTCGTGGAATTGAGAGCATTGTGCAATACTAGGAAGCTGAAGGCAGGCAAAAGTGCCAGCACCCAACACCTCAGGGAGGTGTTACTGGCTGATGATCTCAGCAGGCCCCTAGGGTCTGAAGGGGTAGGCAGAGAGGGTGGGGCAGAAAATGAGGAAGGGGTCAGGGGTGAAGAAACCCAGGGCCCCCCCTCTGAAACTGGCCAGGAAGGTGAAAATGACCTTGACCGGGAAAACCCAATTCCTCCTGTGGAGGAGGAGGAGGATCAGAATGACCTCCCCTTTGTCCCCCCAGGAAGAATTGTGAGTGTGCCCAGAAGGCCTAGATCTCCTTCTCAGGAGTCTAACCACTCTGACACCTCAGTAGGGACCTCTGTCTCCTCTCATGGAAGGGAATCCTCTCATGAGAGGAGGAAGAGACTGATTCAGTATGAGCAAGCCCAGCTTGAACTCAGAAAACAGCAATTGGCTATAGACAGGGAGTCCCTAGATCTCTATAGAGAGAGAAAAAGTTGGGACTAGAGTCCCATGGTGGCAGCAATTTCCCCAGAGATAGGGAAAGGTCTTATGACCATAGAAACCTGAGCAAGATTGTCCCTCCCTACCAGAGTGGGGATGACATCCACAAATGGATAACTGCACTGGAGAGGGCCTGTAAAGTACAGAGGGTCCCTCAGGAGCAGTGGGCAGCAATCTTGTGGCTCTCCTTTGCAGACAAAGGTAGAGACAAGCTCCTCACTGTAAGAGAAGAGGATGCTGACAATTACAAAGTCTTGAAGAGTGCTCTGATTGATGGGTTTGGCCTAACAACTGAACAATACAGGTTAAAGTTCAGAGATACCCAAAAAGCACAGACTCAAGACTGGGTGGACTATGTGGATTGTTCTGCTAAGGCTCTGGAAGGCTGGTTGATGGGCAGTAAGGTGTGTGACTTCACAGGACTGTACAATCTTATCATGAGGGAGCAGATTCTTAATAACTGTCAAAATCAGCTGTTGCATCAGTACCTGGTGGACTCTGATCTGACCTCTCCCCAAGAATTGGGAAAGAAGGCAGACAAATGGGTCAGAACCAGGGTGAGGCAGAAGGTACAGAACCAAGGTGGTGACCCAAAGAAGCAAGATTCTAAGAACTCTGATAAGGGTGGGGAGAAGGTTAAAGACCAGAAGTCTTCACAAGGCCCCCAAAAATCATCTTCAGGTGGGGATTCACAGTCTAACAAAGGGAAAGGCCAAAAGAAACCATGGTGCAAGGTCTGTAAGCAAAAGACCCACTGGACCAGAGATTGCACCAAGTCCAAAGACTCTACTCCAGCCCCCACCAATGCCCCTAAGGCACCTGCTCCCCCTAGTGCCGTTACAGTTGGTGGTGGGACTACACAAGCCAAGGGTTTAGTAGGGTTGACCCTGGGTAAGGAGATGAGCTCTGACCTAGTCAGAGAACTCACTCAGGCTGTCTTAGTCTGTGATGGAGGCATGGATGTGACCTCCTCTGTGAGTCCCAGTAATCTGGGCAAGTACAGGCAACAGCCCTTAATCAATGGAAAAGAGGCTTTGGCATTCAGGGACACAGGGGCAAGTGTCACCATGGTGACACAAGACCTTGTGGATCCTGGGC
Source organism: Calotriton arnoldi (assembly GCA_963921515.1). Taxonomy (NCBI): domain Eukaryota; kingdom Metazoa; phylum Chordata; class Amphibia; order Caudata; family Salamandridae; genus Calotriton; species Calotriton arnoldi. The sequence goes on from CAWUFW010000935.1 coordinate 559,579, forward strand.
AGATTATACTTGGTGAAATGTACCAAGTGACCAATGCTAGCAACGTCAGAACAGACCATACTCTGGCAGTTGTTAACTTCTCCTGGGGAGGGGTAACTGGCCTTAAGAAGGTTGTGGTAAGTGCAGACTTACCAGTTGAATGCTTGCTTGGCAATGATCTAGAAACTTCAGCTTGGGCAGAAGTGGAGCTCAGGACCCATGCAGAAATGCTGGGCATCCCTGCAGATGTGTTTGCTGTGACCAGGTCACAAGCCAAAATGTCTAACACTGAACAGGCCTTGGATTCTGGAATAATGGACCAAGTGCCCTCCAAGAAGAGGAGTAGTAGGGTAAAGGCAGTGCCTTCCCCTTGGCTCAGAAGGAAGATCAGTCTCTTCAGGGAGATGATCTCAGTCCTGAGGAAGGAATTGTCCCAGAGGAGCTTGAGCCTGATCAGGTTGAGTTCTTAGAGACAGGGGGCCCTTCCAGGGCAGATCTGAGCCAGGAGCAGCAGAGCTGCCCCCTCTCTTGAACCCCTCAGACAGCAAGCTGCTGCTTAGGCTGCTGGGAAAGCTAGTGGTCCCCAAACAGTGTATTGGGATGATGGACTCTTGTACTCAGAGTGTAGAGACCCCAAGCCTGGTGCCACCAGGAGGTTGGTTATACCTCTGAAGTTCAGGGGCTTCCTATTGACCCTAGCCCATGACATTCCCTTAGCAGGTCACCTGGGCCAGAACAAGACTTGGGACAGAATTGTCCCTCACTTTCACTGGCCCCACATGTCTGAAGACACCAAGGAGTTTTGTCGCTCCTGTGTAACCTGCCAGGCCAGTGGCAAGGCAGGTGGCACTACAAAGGCCGCCCTGATACCACTACCTGTGGTGGGGGTTCCCTTTGAAAGTGTGGGGATTGACATTGTTGGTCCCATGGATCCCCAAACAGCATCTGGGCACAGGTTTATCCTGGTGGTAGTGGATCATGCCACCAGGTACCCAGAGGCTATTCCCTTAGGACCACTACAGCACCTGTGGTGGCAAGAGCCCTCCTGGGAATTTTCTCAAGAGTGGGCTTCCCTAAGGAGGTTGTATCAGACAGGGTGCTAACTTTATGTCTGGGTACTTGAAAGCAATGTGGAAGGAGTGTGGAGTGACTTACAAGTTCACCACACCCTATCACCCACAATGCAATGGTTTAGTTGAGAGATTCAACAAGACCTTGAAGGGCATGATTAAAGGGCTCCCAGAGAAGCTTAGGCGAAGATGGGACATACTCTTGCCCTGCCTTTTATTTGCATACAGGGAGGTGCCTCAAAAGGGGTTGGCTACAGCCCTTTTGAACTTTTGTTTGGTCACCCTGTCAGGGGTCCATTGTGCTTGGTGAAGGAAGGATGGGAGTTACCTCTCAAGCTCCCCAAAGCAAGACATAGTGGACTATGTACTTGGTCTCCGCTCCAGGATGGCTGAGTACATGAAAAAGGCAACTAAAAACCTTGAGGCTAGCCAGGAACTTCAAAAAGCCTGGCATGACCAAAGGCTGTACTGACTGTTTACCAGCCAGGACAGAAGGTGTGGGTGTTGGAGCCAGTGGCCCCAGCAGCTCTCCAAGACAAATGGAGTGGACCCCATACCATTGTTGAACAGAAGGGTGAGGTTACCTACTTAGTAGACCTAGGAACACCCAGGAGTCCCCACAGGGTTCTCCATGTCAACAGATTAAAACCATATGTGGACAGGGCAGACATGGGCCTGCTCATGGCTACTGATGAGGGACAGGAGGAAGAGAGTGACCCACTCCCTGACCTGTTCTCACAGAACCCTGATGATGGGTCAGTGGATGGTGTAGCCTTGGCAGGCAGCCTCACTGCCCAGCAGCAAACTGATTGCAGACAGGTGCTCAATCAGTTCAGGCACATATTCTCACTGACACCCAGTCAGACCACCTGGTGCACTCATGAAGTGGACACTGGGGACAGTCTGCCTATTAAAAATAAGATTTATAGGCAACCTGACCATGTCAGGGACTGTATCAGGACAGAAGTCCAGAAGATGTTGGATTTGGGAGTTATTGAACCCTCAGATAGCCCTTGGGCTAGTCCAGTGGTCCTTGTGCCAAAACCTCACACCAATGGTGGGAAAAGAGAGATGAGGTTTTGTGTGGACTACAGGGGTCTCAATGCAGTCACTAGGACTGATGCCCATCCAATACCTAGGGCAGATGAGCTAATAGACACTTTGGCCTCAGCCAAGTATCTAAGGACATTTGACCTGACAGCTGGCTACTGGCAGATCAGACTAGCTGATGATGCAAAGCCAAAGACAGCATTCTCAACCCCTAGTGGGCATTATCAATTTGTGGTGATGCCCTTTGGTCTGAAGAATGCACCTGCCACTTTTCAGAGGTTGGTGAATACAGTCCTTACAGGTCTGAAGCCTATAGTGCAGCATATCTAGATGATATTGCTGTCTTTAGCTCCACCTGGGAGGATCACCTGGTCCACCTCAGAAATGTTTTGCAGGCCCTGCAGAAAGCAGGCCTGACTATCAAGGCCACCAAGTGCCAGATAGGGCAGAGTCAGGTTGTGCACCTGGGCCACCTTGTGGGTGGAGGCTAGGTTCAACCACTGCAGAGCAAGATCCAGACCATCATGGACTGGACTGCTCCAACTACCCAGACTCAGGTGAGAGCCTTTTTAGGCCTGACTGGGTACTATAGGAGATTTGTCAAGGGGTATGGATCAATAGTGACACCCCTGAATGACTTAACTTCCAAGAAAATGCCCAAAAGGTTCAGTGGACAGTTAGCTGTCAAAAGGCATTTGATGACCTAAAGCAGGCCATGTGCACTGCTCCCATTCTACAGAGTCCTGATTACTCCAAGAAGTTCATTGTCCAAACAGATGCATCTGAATTGGGGGTAGGGGCTGTACTGTCACAATTGAATGATGAAGGTCAGGATCAGCCAGTAGCTTTTATTAGCAGAAGGCTGACCCCTAGAGAGAAATGTTGGTCAGCCATTGAGAGGGAGGCCTTTGCTGTGGTCTGGGCTCTGAAGAAGTTGAGGCCATACTTGTTTGGTACTCACTTCCTTGTTCAAACAGACCATGCTTGTCTTCGGTTTTTGAGTGGCTTGCGGCGGCCCAACTCAAATGCAACGAAGACAAGTCAGAGATTCTTCTGTATGGGAATTTCCCCCCTGGCTTTCGAGACTCGATCTGGCCTCCTGGGTTTCCGCTACCAACCTCCAATGGGCAATCCGCTAAAAACCTTGGAGTATGGTTTGAGGGTAACCTCTCCTTTTCTGCTCAGGTGAAAAAGCTCTCAGGTAGTTGTTTTGGCCTTCTCAAAACACTCAGGAGCTTTTGCCTCTCCTTCCCAGGTCTGCCAAAGAGACGGTTATCCGTGCCTTGAGCCTCTCTCGATTGGATTACGCTAATGCGCTGGTACTCTCTGAATAGACTCCAGGTTATTCAAAATGCGGCCGCTAGGCTGCTCCTGGGAATTGCGAAGAGGAGCAGTGTGCGTGAACATCTTCGCGCTCTCCATTGGCTACCCGTGGCGGACCGAGTCAAATTTAAATCCCTGGTCATTGCCCACCGTGCCCTCTACGGTCTTGGACCCGCCTATTTACAGAAGCGGTTTACCTTTTATGTCCCTCTGAGACAATTGCGTTCATCAGCCCTTCTTCTTGCTAGGGTCCCCGCTTCTCCCGCCATAGGCTGGGTGGCTGCTCTTTGGCTGTTAAGGCTGCCCAGGCGTGGAATGCCCTTCCGTTTTTATTACGTAATACTCAGGACCCGCTGGCCTTCAAGAAACTCTTAAAAACTCATCTATTTCCATAGTTATTAGTGGTCTAGTTTAGGGACTCCTCTTGGACCCGCGCCGGGACACTCTTCGGAGTAGCTGTTGCGCGTTATAAGAGTACTTAACATAACATAACATAACATAACATAAGCCCCTCTTATGGCTAAAACAAATGAAGGGTGAAAACCCCAAACTGCTTAGGTGGTCCATTTCCCTACAGGGGATGGACTTCACAGTGGAACATAGACCTGGGAGTAACCATGCCAATGCAGATGGACTCTCTAGGTACTTCCACTTAGAACATGAAGACTTAACTGGACAAGGTTAGTTTAATGTCCCTACGTTTGGGGGGTTGTGTAGGAGAGTAGGATCTGCTTCACATGGGTACCCCCACTTTTTGCTGATGCTTCACTGTTTTTCGACTTTAGTCTGGCTGGGGCCCTGCTAATCAGAACCCCAGCCTAGCTGCTTCCTCTCTAAAATGGTTTCCATGTGCCTTAAGCACATCTCTAATTGGAATCTGGAGTGCCCTTATAAGTCCCTAGTATATGGTATACTATGTACCCAGGGCATAGGTACCTCAGAGGCCTACCATGGGCTGCAGCATGTATTGCCACCCCTGGAAGGCCATCCCAAATGACACCACAGGTCTGCTACTGCAGCCTGGGTAAGGTGGTGCATGCACCCCTTACTGTGATATAGGTTACCTATATCACTACATACATACACACATACAAACCTATAAGTCACTCCTATGGCAGGCCTTGTCAATACTGAAGGCAGAGTGCTTGGTTCCTATGTGAGAGGGTGCCTCTGCATGAGCAGAGCCCCTCTGCAGCATTCGGAGACCCTTCTCTGATGCTGTTTGTAGTTCAGCCTGACCATATACTCTTAAGCGCATTATAACCTCGCGTTAAATGCTAACTTTGGGATGGCTGCACGGAAACATGTCATGTTTGGTGTCAAACATCTTGGAATACTACCCCCCCCCGCCAGTTCTGGCGGCAGGGGTAGCATTCCACCCTTCTAGAGGGAGAGACATGTACACACCGGCCTGCCCGGTAACTTCTTTCCAAGCCCTGGCATCACAAAATGGATGCCGCTGCCACAGATACGGGTCTGGCCTCCTGCTGCTGACTGAAACTCCGGCAGGGGAGGCCTGGACAATAGGTTTCCTGTCCCAGGGAGGTGTAACCACCTCCCCAGACAGGATAATGTGTATTGGGGCTGGGCGGGAGCACTCTCTGGTGCTTTGAAGTCCTGCACTGGGGGCACACTTGGTGTCCCTGTGCATACCCCAGTTCAAACTGGTTCAGGGGATTCCAGCCCCTGCTCTGGCGTGAAACTGGACAAAGGGAATGGGTGTAACCACCCCTCTTCCCTGACCCTCCCATAGGTGGGTCCCCAGAGTATGTCCAACCCCCTAACTCAGTATAAGTATGGGACCCCAGTCCTTAGGACTTTAGATTTACCTGGACGAAACTCTGATACAGAATCCTGGACCTTCGACGCTCTACTTTAAGATTAGAGGACTGAAGAATCTCCCTTGGGGTCAAGGAGTGACTCCCCTGCTTGGCAGGCACCAACGAAGCAATTGTCCGGTCTGCATCACTGAAGCTCCTGCCAGACGCCGAAGTCTTTGCATCACCAGAGGGGATTTCCAGACTTCCCGAGGCTGCTCCTGAGTCCCCAGCAAAGCTGAGGCCCGTAGCTGTTGTGGGTAACATGGAACCGTGACCCCTGGACACCAAGCACATTTGCAAGTGCATCCTCTTCCTGGTCTCTCACGAAGTTGTGCTTTGGGCTCCGAGTAGCCCCCACCTCCAGCACCGACTGCACCAAAGATCACTGGCCTCCACTCCATGAGTGTCCCGTGAGCCAGCTCTAAGTGCGTCCACTCGAGGCTCCTTTGCGGTCGCTAGTCCGTTGGCTAGTGGGCCCTCCCGAAGGCCAATCTTCTTCTGCTTGGGCTTCTCTGGTTGCTCCAGGCGTGCCCTGACTTACCCTCGCTGGGTGAGTCCCTCAGACCTTGCTGGTCTGCACCACCGTCCTTCTTCTATTTCCACGAGACTTGCCGTTGCCAAGGCATGTTGGGTCCAATCCGGTCGCCAACACCTCAGCAATCGACAGACTTTGTGGGACAGCTCGAATCCAGCTCCTGGTTGTCGTCGACACCTCCTGGACCTCGTGGCTGAAGAGTCAAGATGACTGTCAACCTACCTGAAGCACCCGACATCGGTGGGCATCCGCTCATCGCCTTCCTGGTCACTGGCTAGTGACCCAGACTCTGTCCCCTCTGCTTTCAGGTTCTTCAGATCTTCGATCCACCTTTGGATCCACCCGAACACTTTCGACTTGGCCGCCAGCAGCACTTTGCAGCAGATCGCCATTGAAAACGACGACGAAACCCGACCCCGAAAGACACCTATGCACCCGGCTTCCCTGGGTGAGGTAACTCGAGTACTCCGGTGCTCCCGTGGGTATAGACTCTAAACAACCCAGTTCTAAAGGGGTTTGCTCCAAGTCCTCCTCTAAGTGTCCCTTTTCTTTAAAATTCCAACCGCGACTTTCCCCATAGAAGTCAGCGGCGATTCGCGGCTGTGTTCTCACACTGCACGCGTCCCCCGTGGGTCCCCTGGGTCACTACCTTGGGTGGTTCCTTGTGTTCCAAGCACTTCTACAGGCTCTAGGCCTTGTGTCTAGCTCAGTCGTGGTTCTTATACCACTTTATTGGTATATGGTTTGGTACGCCCCTAGGGCTCAAACGTGTATTTGTGCTATTACTGTTGATAACTAACTTATAACTTATGTATTTCGAACTCTAGCCTCATAAAGAGACTAGAGGGGTGTGTTTAGCAATAAATACATATATTTTGAATATATACCTGGTGTGGTCCTCTTTCATTTGGTCACTCAAGAGATTATAGACTGGTAAAACAAGCTGTTTTACATTCCTTCAAGACTTAGCCTGAAGGCTGCTCTCCATAGCTACCACTAGGATAGCTTTCAATAAAGGTTGTCTTTAACCTATCTCCAATAAGGGGTTGTTTGGACTGGTGCAAGGTGCCCACTATAATTAGTGGACAGCATATACCAGGCCAACTTCTCACATTGGTGTGCAGCGTGTGGGATTCCAGCTTGCTATTGTTTTACCAGATAATCTCAATTGAATTGATCAACTGAAAACCACTAAGGGTACCCTAGGTACATATAAATCAAGCTTAGTATACAGTAAGTTCTACTGAACTTAGAGTTGTGTGTTAAGGGATAGCACACCCTTTCTACAACTCAAGAGAGTTTAGTAGGCCACACTAGAGTAGGTAGTGCATACACCACACCTCACTAGTAATGTCTTCAAAGCCAGGACCCAGTGAGTCCTTGCCAGAAACCAGTGGGCTTCTTCCCTCCAAGTATGATAATCTCCCATTCGTGGAATTGAGAGCATTGTGCAATACTAGGAAGCTGAAGGCAGGCAAAAGTGCCAGCACCCAACACCTCAGGGAGGTGTTACTGGCTGATGATCTCAGCAGGCCCCTAGGGTCTGAAAGGGTAGGCAGAGAGGGTGGGGCAGAAAATGAGGAAGGGGTCAGGGGTGAAGAAACCCAGGGCCCCCCCTCTGAAACTGGCCAGGAAGGTGAAAATGACCTTGACCGGGAAAACCCAATTCCTCCTGTGGAGGAGGAGGAGGATCAGAATGACCTCCCTTTGTCCCCCAGGAAGAATTGTGAGTGTGCCCAGAAGGCCTAGATCTCCTTCTCAGGAGTCTAACCACTCTGACACCTCAGTAGGGACCTCTGTCTCCTCTCATGGAAGGGAATCCTCTCATGAGAGGAGGAAGAGACTGATTCAGTATGAGCAAGCCCAGCTTGAACTCAGAAAACAGCAATTGGCTATAGACAGGGAGTCCCTAGATCTCTATAGAGAGAGAAAAAGTTGGGACTAGAGTCCCATGGTGGCAGCAATTTCCCCAGAGATAGGGAAAGGTCTTATGACCATAGAAACCTGAGCAAGATTGTCCCTCCCTACCAGAGTGGGGATGACATCCACAAATGGATAACTGCACTGGAGAGGGCCTGTAAAGTACAGAGGGTCCCTCAGGAGCAGTGGGCAGCAATCTTGTGGCTCTCCTTTGCAGACAAAGGTAGAGACAAGCTCCTCACTGTAAGAGAAGAGGATGCTGACAATTACAAAGTCTTGAAGAGTGCTCTGATTGATGGGTTTGGCCTAACAACTGAACAATACAGGTTAAAGTTCAGAGATACCCAAAAGCACAGACTCAAGACTGGGTGGACTATGTGGATTGTTCTGCTAAGGCTCTGGAAGGCTGGTTGATGGGCAGTAAGGTGTGTGACTTCACAGGACTGTACAATCTTATCATGAGGGAGCAGATTCTTAATAACTGTCAAAATCAGCTGTTGCATCAGTACCTGGTGGACTCTGATCTGACCTCTCCCCAAGAATTGGGAAAGAAGGCAGACAAATGGGTCAGAACCAGGGTGAGGCAGAAGGTACAGAACCAAGGTGGTGACCCAAAGAAGCAAGATTCTAAGAACTCTGATAAGGGTGGGGAGAAGGTTAAAGACCAGAAGTCTTCACAAGGCCCCCAAAAATCATCTTCAGGTGGGGATTCACAGTCTAACAAAGGGAAAGGCCAAAAGAAACCATGGTGCAAGGTCTGTAAGCAAAAGACCCACTGGACCAGAGATTGCACCAAGTCCAAAGACTCTACTCCAGCCCCCACCAATGCCCCTAAGGCACCTGCTCCCCTAGTGCCGTTACAGTTGGTGGTGGGACTACACAAGCCAAGGGTTTAGTAGGGTTGACCCTGGGTAAGGAGATGAGCTCTGACCTAGTCAGAGAACTCACTCAGGCTGTCTTAGTCTGTGATGGAGGCATGGATGTGACCTCCTCTGTGAGTCCCAGTAATCTGGGCAAGTACAGGCAACAGCCCTTAATCAATGGAAAAGAGGCTTTGGCATTCAGGGACACAGGGGCAAGTGTCACCATGGTGACACAAGACCTTGTGGATCCTGGGCAGATTATACTTGGTGAAATGTACCAAGTGACCAATGCTAGCAACGTCAGAACAGACCATACTCTGGCAGTTGTTAACTTCTCCTGGGGAGGGGTAACTGGCCTTAAGAAGGTTGTGGTAAGTGCAGACTTACCAGTTGAATGCTTGCTTGGCAATGATCTAGAAACTTCAGCTTGGGCAGAAGTGGAGCTCAGGACCCATGCAGAAATGCTGGGCATCCCTGCAGATGTGTTTGCTGTGACCAGGTCACAAGCCAAAATGTCTAACACTGAACAGGCCTTGGATTCTGGAATAATGGACCAAGTGCCCTCCAAGAAGAGGAGTAGTAGGGTAAAGGCAGTGCCTTCCCCTTGGCTCAGAAGGAAGATCAGTCTCTTCAGGGAGATGATCTCAGTCCTGAGGAAGGAATTGTCCCAGAGGAGCTTGAGCCTGATCAGGTTGAGTTCTTAGAGACAGGGGGCCCTTCCAGGGCAGATCTGAGCCAGGAGCAGCAGAGCTGCCCCCTCTCTTGAACCCCTCAGACAGCAAGCTGCTGCTTAGGCTGCTGGGAAAGCTAGTGGTCCCCAAACAGTGTATTGGGATGATGGACTCTTGTACTCAGAGTGTAGAGACCCCAAGCCTGGTGCCACCAGGAGGTTGGTTATACCTCTGAAGTTCAGGGGCTTCCTATTGACCCTAGCCCATGACATTCCCTTAGCAGGTCACCTGGGCCAGAACAAGACTTGGGACAGAATTGTCCCTCACTTTCACTGGCCCCACATGTCTGAAGACACCAAGGAGTTTTGTCGCTCCTGTGTAACCTGCCAGGCCAGTGGCAAGGCAGGTGGCACTACAAAGGCCGCCCTGATACCACTACCTGTGGTGGGGGTTCCCTTTGAAAGTGTGGGGATTGACATTGTTGGTCCCATGGATCCCCAAACAGCATCTGGGCACAGGTTTATCCTGGTGGTAGTGGATCATGCCACCAGGTACCCAGAGGCTATTCCCTTAGGACCACTACAGCACCTGTGGTGGCAAGAGCCCTCCTGGGAATTTTCTCAAGAGTGGGCTTCCCTAAGGAGGTTGTATCAGACAGGGGTGCTAACTTTATGTCTGGGTACTTGAAAGCAATGTGGAAGGAGTGTGGAGTGACTTACAAGTTCACCACACCCTATCACCCACAATGCAATGGTTTAGTTGAGAGATTCAACAAGACCTTGAAGGGCATGATTAAAGGGCTCCCAGAGAAGCTTAGGCGAAGATGGGACATACTCTTGCCCTGCCTTTTATTTGCATACAGGGAGGTGCCTCAAAAGGGGGTTGGCTACAGCCCTTTTGAACTTTTGTTTGGTCACCCTGTCAGGGGTCCATTGTGCTTGGTGAAGGAAGGATGGGAGTTACCTCTCAAGCCCCCAAAGCAAGACATAGTGGACTATGTACTTGGTCTCCGCTCCAGGATGGCTGAGTACATGAAAAAGGCAACTAAAAACCTTGAGGCTAGCCAGGAACTTCAAAAAGCCTGGCATGACCAAAAGGCTGTACTGACTGTTTACCAGCCAGGACAGAAGGTGTGGGTGTTGGAGCCAGTGGCCCCAGCAGCTCTCCAAGACAAATGGAGTGGACCCCATACCATTGTTGAACAGAAGGGTGAGGTTACCTACTTAGTAGACCTAGGAACACCCAGGAGTCCCCACAGGGTTCTCCATGTCAACAGATTAAAACCATATGTGGACAGGGCAGACATGGGCCTGCTCATGGCTACTGATGAGGGACAGGAGGAAGAGAGTGACCCACTCCCTGACCTGTTCTCACAGAACCCTGATGATGGGTCAGTGGATGGTGTAGCCTTGGCAGGCAGCCTCACTGCCCAGCAGCAAACTGATTGCAGACAGGTGCTCAATCAGTTCAGGCACATATTCTCACTGACACCCAGTCAGACCACCTGGTGCACTCATGAAGTGGACACTGGGGACAGTCTGCCTATTAAAAATAAGATTTATAGGCAACCTGACCATGTCAGGGACTGTATCAGGACAGAAGTCCAGAAGATGTTGGATTTGGGAGTTATTGAACCCTCAGATAGCCCTTGGGCTAGTCCAGTGGTCCTTGTGCCAAAACCTCACACCAATGGTGGGAAAAGAGAGATGAGGTTTTGTGTGGACTACAGGGGTCTCAATGCAGTCACTAGGACTGATGCCCATCCAATACCTAGGGCAGATGAGCTAATAGACACTTTGGCCTCAGCCAAGTATCTAAGGACATTTGACCTGACAGCTGGCTACTGGCAGATCAGACTAGCTGATGATGCAAAGCCAAAGACAGCATTCTCAACCCCTAGTGGGCATTATCAATTTGTGGTGATGCCCTTTGGTCTGAAGAATGCACCTGCCACTTTTCAGAGGTTGGTGAATACAGTCCTTACAGGTCTGGAAGCCTATAGTGCAGCATATCTAGATGATATTGCTGTCTTTAGCTCCACCTGGGAGGATCACCTGGTCCACCTCAGAAATGTTTTGCAGGCCCTGCAGAAAGCAGGCCTGACTATCAAGGCCACCAAGTGCCAGATAGGGCAGAGTCAGGTTGTGTACCTGGGCCACCTTGTGGGTGGAGGCTAGGTTCAACCACTGCAGAGCAAGATCCAGACCATCATGGACTGGACTGCTCCAACTACCCAGACTCAGGTGAGAGCCTTTTTAGGCCTGACTGGGTACTATAGGAGATTTGTCAAGGGGTATGGATCAATAGTGACACCCCTGAATGACTTAACTTCCAAGAAAATGCCCAAAAAGGTTCAGTGGACAGTTAGCTGTCAAAAGGCATTTGATGACCTAAAGCAGGCCATGTGCACTGCTCCCATTCTACAGAGTCCTGATTACTCCAAGAAGTTCATTGTCCAAACAGATGCATCTGAATTGGGGGTAGGGGCTGTACTGTCACAATTGAATGATGAAGGTCAGGATCAGCCAGTAGCTTTTATTAGCAGAAGGCTGACCCCTAGAGAGAAATGTTGGTCAGCCATTGAGAGGGAGGCCTTTGCTGTGGTCTGGGCTCTGAAGAAGTTGAGGCCATACTTGTTTGGTACTCACTTCCTTGTTCAAACAGACCATGCTTGTCTTCGGTTTTTGAGTGGCTTGCGGCGGCCCAACTCAAATGCAACGAAGACAAGTCAGAGATTCTTCTGTATGGGAATTTCCCCCCTGGCTTTCGAGACTCGATCTGGCCTCCTGGGTTTCCGCTACCAACCTCCAATGAGCAATCCACTAAAAACCTTGGAGTATGGTTTGAGGGTAACCTCTCCTTTTCTGCTCAGGTGAAAAAGCTCTCAGGTAGTTGTTTTGGCCTTCTCAAAACACTCAGGAGCTTTTTGCCTCTCCTTCCCAGGTCTGCCAAAGAGACGGTTATCCGTGCCTTGAGCCTCTCTCGATTGGATTACGCTAATGCGCTGGTACTCTCTGAATAGACTCCAGGTTATTCAAAATGCGGCCGCTAGGCTGCTCCTGGGAATTGCGAAGAGGAGCAGTGTGCGTGAACATCTTCGCGCTCTCCATTGGCTACCCGTGGCGGACCGAGTCAAATTTAAATCCCTGGTCATTGCCCACCGTGCCCTCTACGGTCTTGGACCCGCCTATTTACAGAAGCGGTTTACCTTTTATGTCCCTCTGAGACAATTGCGTTCATCAGCCCTTCTTCTTGCTAGGGTCCCCCGCTTCTCCCGCCATAGGCTGGGTGGCTGCTCTTTGGCTGTTAAGGCTGCCCAGGCGTGGAATGCCCTTCCGTTTTTATTACGTAATACTCAGGACCCGCTGGCCTTCAAGAAACTCTTAAAAACTCATCTATTTCCATAGTTATTAGTGGTCTAGTTTAGGGACTCCTCTTGGACCCGCGCCGGGACACTCTTCGGAGTAGCTGTTGCGCGTTATAAGAGTACTTAACATAACATAACATAACATAACATAAGCCCCTCTTATGGCTAAAACAAATGAAGGGTGAAAACCCCAAACTGCTTAGGTGGTCCATTTCCCTACAGGGGATGGACTTCACAGTGGAACATAGACCTGGGAGTAACCATGCCAATGCAGATGGACTCTCTAGGTACTTCCACTTAGAACATGAAGACTTAACTGGACAAGGTTAGTTTAATGTCCCTACGTTTGGGGGGTTGTGTAGGAGAGTAGGATCTGCTTCACATGGGTACCCCCACTTTTTGCTGATGCTTCACTGTTTTTCGACTTTAGTCTGGCTGGGGCCCTGCTAATCAGAACCCCAGCCTAGCTGCTTCCTCTCTAAAATGGTTTCCATGTGCCTTAAGCACATCTCTAATTGGAATCTGGAGTGCCCTTATAAGTCCCTAGTATATGGTATACTATGTACCCAGGGCATAGGTACCTCAGAGGCCTACCATGGGCTGCAGCATGTATTGCCACCCCTGGAAGGCCATCCCAAATGACACCACAGGTCTGCTACTGCAGCCTGGGTAAGGTGGTGCAAGCACCCCTTACTGTGATATAGGTTACCTATATCACTACATACATACACACATACAAACCTATAAGTCACTCCTATGGCAGGCCTTGTCAATACTGAAGGCAGAGTGCTTGGTTCCTATGTGAGAGGGTGCCTCTGCATGAGCAGAGCCCCTCTGCAGCGTTCGGAGACCCTTCTCTGATGCTGTTTGTAGTTCAGCCTGACCATATACTCTTAAGCGCATTATAACCTCGCGTTAAATGCTAACTTTGGGATGGCTGCACGGAAACATGTCATGTTTGGTGTCAAACATCTTGGAATACTACCCCCCCCGCCAGTTCTGGCGGCAGGGGTAGCATTCCACCCTTCTAGAGGGAGAGACATGTACACACCGGCCTGCCCGGTAACTTCTTTCCAAGCCCTGGCATCACAAAATGGATGCCGCTGCCACAGATACGGGTCTGGCCTCCTGCTGCTGACTGAAACTCCGGCAGGGGAGGCCTGGACAATAGGTTTCCTGTCCCAGGGAGGTGTAACCACCTCCCCAGACAGGATAATGTGTATTGGGGCTGGGCGGGAGCACTCTCTGGTGCTTTGAAGTCCTGCACTGGGGGCACACTTGGTGTCCCTGTGCATACCCCAGTTCAAACTGGTTCAGGGATTCCAGCCCCTGCTCTGGCGTGAAACTGGACAAAGGGAATGGGTGTAACCACCCCTCTTCCCTGACCCTCCCATAGGTGGGTCCCCAGAGTATGTCCAACCCCTAACTTAGTATAAGTATGGGACCCCAGTCCTTAGGACTTTAGATTTACCTGGATGAAACTCTGATACAGAATCCTGGACCTTCGACGCTCTACTTTAAGATTAGAGGACTGAAGAATCTCCCTTGGGGTCAAGGAGTGACTCCCCTGCTTGGCAGGCACCAACAAAGCAATTGTCCAGTCTGCATCGCTGAAGCTCCCGCCAGACGCCGAAGTCTTTGCATCACCAGAGGTAGATTTCCAGACTTCCCCGAGGCTGCCCTGAGTCCCCAGCAAAGCTGAGGCCCGTAGCTGTCGTGGGTAATGTGGAACTGTGACCCCTGGACACCGAGCACATTTGCAAGTACATCCTCTTCCTGGTCTTCCACGAAGTTGTGCTTTGGGCTCCGAGTAGCCCCTGCCTCCAGCACCGACTGCACCGAAGATCACTGGCCTCCACTCCACGAGTGTCCCGTGAGCCAGCTCTAAGTGCGTCCACTCGAGGCTCCTTCACGGTCGCTAGTCCGTTGGCTAGTGGGCCCTCCCGAATGCCAATCTTCTTCTGCTTGGGCTTCCCTAGTTGCTCCAGGCGTGCCCTGACTTACCCTCGCTGGGTGAGTCCCTCAGACCTTGCTGGTCTGCACCACCGTCCTTCTTCTATTTCCACGAGACTTGCCGTTGCCAAGGCTTGTTGGGTCCAATCCGGTCGCCGACACCTCAACAATCGACAGACGTCGTGGAGCAGCTCGAATCCAGCTCCTGGTCATCGTCGACGCCTCCTGGACCTCGTGGCTGAAGAGTCAAGACGACCGTCAACCTACCTGAAGCACCCGACATCGGTGGGCATCCGCTCATCGCCTTCATGGTCACTGGCTAGTGACCCAGACTCTGTCCTCTCTGCTTTCAGGTTCTTCAGATCTTCGATCCACCTTTGGATCCACCCGAACACTTTCGACTTGGCCGCCAGCAGCACTTTGCAGCAGATCGCCATTGAAAACGACGACGAAACCCGACCCCGAAAGACACCTATGCACCCGGCTTCCCTGGGTGAGGTAACTCGAGTACTCCGGTGCTCCCGTGGGTATAGACTCTAGAACAACCCAGTTCTAAAGGGGTTTGCTCCAAGTCCTCCTCTAAGTGTCCCTTTCTTTAAAATTCCAACCGCGACTTTCCCCATAGAAGTCAACGGCGATTCGCGGCTGTGCTCTCACACTGCACGCGTCCCCCGTGGGTCCCCTGGGTCACTACCTTGGGTGGTTCCTTGTGTTCCAAGCACTTCTACAGGCTCTAGGCCTTGTGTCTAGCTCAGTCGTGGTTCTTATACCACTTTATTGGTATATGGTTTGGTACGCCCCTAGGGCTCAAACGTGTATTTGTGCTATTACTGTTGATAACTAACTTATAACTTATGTACTTCGAACTCTAGCCTCATAAAGAGACTAGAGGGGTGTGTTTAGCAATAAATACATATATTTTGAATATATACCTGGTGTGGTCCTCTTTCATTTGGTCACTCAAGAGATTATAGACTGGTAAAACAAGCTGCTTTACATTCCTTCAAGACTTAGCCTGAAGGCTGCTCTCCATAGCTACCACTAGGATAGCTTTCAATAAAGGTTGTCTTTAACCTATCTCCAATAAGGGGTTGTTTGGACTGGTGCAAGGTGCCCACTATAATTAGTGGACAGCATATACCAGGCCAACTTCTCACACTTAGGAGATGAGCATAGCTTGTACTGAACCTTGACGTCAGGAAAGCTGCCACCCTTTACGTTTTTAGTCAGGGGGATAACCAGCCTGAATAAAATTGTTATTTGGATTATCCTACCTGTTTTAACTCACACACTTCACTAGATCTACACTTCACGGGCCACACACCCCCACTTCATCATACGGCAAGGAACAAAAGATCTCCGATAAAGAGCCCCTTCATGGGTGCCCGTTGGGTAGTGCAGCGCCGACCCAACGAGGAGCAGGTCCAGATGATGAAGCATGACACCTAGCTTGCTGGGTGTGTGAGGGCCCTAGTTCCGATAGAGCGGGATCCCCTACTTCCCCTCTCCTACGTCAGGTTCCGGCTTCGCTATCATTGTTTATGATAGCGGCTGGTCGCCTGATTTTTATCCTTTACTAGGCACCACTCTATGAGGAACAGCATCCCATTATCGATTAGACTCTCTGGTAGCTTGGCACAAAAGCAGTCAAGCTTAACTTAAAGGCAATGGGTAAAGCATTTATGCAGCACTCAAACAGTAATAAATTGAAAACACCATTAAAATCCCACAGCAATTTAGAAAAATGGAGTAAAAGCACCACTCGCGTATATCTGGTCATGCGAGACTGGGTAAAAGTCGCAAGTTCAGGTTGACCACGATGGAGCGTGGCTCCAGGGCTGGAAAAAGGGACTAGGTTAGTCTTGCTGAAAAAGTAACCTTTTCAAAGTCCAGCATAAAGGTGGAGGAGGCTGGGGGGAGTAGGAAAAGGTTTAAAGATGGTTATCGCTGTAGCACTAAAAGCAGGCGTGGTGTTGTGGACGATTATCACTGTAGCGCAAAAATTCTGTCCGGTGCTGCAGATGGTCATCGCTATAGCGTGAAGAGCAGTCCTGGTGTCGTGGACGGTCTTCTCTGTAGTGCAAAGATCCTGTCAGTTGTTGCAGATGGTGGTTGCTGGAGCTTTGCGTTGACAGTCACCGCTGGCTGTCAATGCTGTAGCGTGAAGTGCAGATCTGTAGTGAGAAGAGTTAGGATCTCCAGTGCTTCACATTGAGGGTCAGTGCAGGTGGGGAAAGCCTGGCCGTGAAGAGCTCAAAATGTCAAGGTTTCTCTCTTGACTTCATCGAAGAGCACTCTGATGCCAACCAAGAGCCCAGGACCTGGGGCGGCACCTCTTGAGGATCACAGACTCACTCTTGCAGAGGCCAGCATGGCTCAGCCAAGTCCAGTTGCAGGTCCTGACAGGTCCAGGTGCAGCAGGGCAAGAGGGCAGTTGAAGGGAGGCCTCTGAATCTTGTTGTGTCCCTGTACCTCAGACATGAGGGCAGCCAACTGACCTGGAATGAATGATACAGGTCCAGTCTTCCTTCTCAGTCAGCAGGGCAGGCCTCAAGCAGCAGGGAAGTCCTCTGGCATCATGGCAGTCCTCTGGCAGCAGGGCAGTTCTTCTTCTGTAGTATCCACACGTCCAGGTCTGTACTGAAGAGTTCGTCTGAGGGTCCAATTTTTGTATCTGGTGACAGCTTTGAAGTGGAAGAAACTTCTGGAGTTTTTCCTCCACGGATGATTCTGGAATATAACTCCTACCTGCCCTGGTCCAAGAACGTGTTGAGTCACAAAAGGCTAGTGTGAAGTTCTTTGTGTGTATGCTGTGGCAGTTCTTATGAAATGCAAGTGAGGCTGGGCACAGCTTTGACCCCCCCATCCTGTCGGGATGTGCCATCCTGTGAAAGACCCAGTCCTCCTCTGTAGTACTGTCTGGGCGGAATACACAAAGGCCAATTGGCAACAACAACTATTTATGTGACCCAGGATACAGGCTGCAGGCACCAAATGGTTAAGGCAAGAAAATAACAGCTTTTTCAAAGTGGCATTTTCAGAATTGTGACTTAAAATCCGATTTTACCATTAAAGAGAGTTTTAAATTACTGTTAATTTCAGTGTAAACATGACATTTCAACCTATTCCCAAACAAAAGTAATAACCTACTAAATGCAATAAGGTAACCCAATGTTATCCTATGGGAGTGGTAGGCCCTGCAGTAGTCCAAAAAGATTTAAAGAGTTTTTCACTACAAGGACATGTAAAAATTAAGATTACATGTCCAACTTTTTAAATATACTGCACCCCACTCTATGGGCTGTTAAGGGTCTACCTTGGGAGTGACTTAGATGTATTAAAAAGGAAGGTTTACGCATGGCCCAACCTCTGGGCTCTACTACTAAATCCTCTCCCCATTGAAGAACTATGCACCTTGTTGCCTAAGGTTAAATCAGGATCACTAGTGATCCAGCCTCACCTTTGATTCTGGAGCGTGGGATGGAGGTTATCCTCCCTAGGCTCTGTAGTGTGCTCAATAATTCTGTGGCGCGGTGCCTATAGGATGGAAACATGCAATGGTTGTGCATCCGTTTAAAAAAAAACACATTGGACCCAAAAAAACCTGAACATTTTAGGCCCATATCTCTTCTTCAAGTTAACTGAAAAGCACATCACCACTCAGCTGATGAACTTCATCGAAGCTCAGAATTTTCTGCATGAGACCCAATCAGGCTTCTGTCCACAGTACAGCACAGAATCTGCGCTGTTACTGGCTTCTGACTCTCTCAGAATGATTGTGGACGGTAAAAATAATGCTGCACGGATCATGTTAGACTTAAGTACGGCATTTGACACCGTGTCTCACGGCCGTCTTTTTGAACAGTTGTAGAATTGTAGTAGTGCTGAGCTAGCTCTACGCTGGCTGGCATCTTTCATCCAGAACCGCTCCTTTCAGGTGGTTCAAAACCTTTACATCTGAGATCTTCCTGCTGCAGCAGGGGTGTCTCACGGCTCTGCCCTGAGCCCTACCTTGTTCAGTCTTTACATGCGCCCCTAGCCGATGTCATCAAGCGTCATGGTTTTAATATCGTATCATACGCCGATGACACACAGCACATCACCACTCTCTCGCAGGATGAGGGAGCCACTGCAGCTCAACTCAGATCCAGTCTGGTTGAGTTAGCGGAGTGGATGGATTACAGCTGCCGAAAGCTTAATGCTGGAAAATCGGAGGTACTGGTCCTACGAAAACAACCTACTATCTAGTCAACAGCTTGATGGCCAGATGTCCTTGGTCAGTACCGTCCCCTTAGCCAAAAGTTAAAAATCTCAGCATTTGGTTTGACACCAACCTCTCTTTTGATAGCCAGATGTCATGTCTGGCTGGAAACTGCTATGGTATTTTCAAAACACTAAGCAAAATCTTGAGTCTCCTTCCATTAGAAGCTAGGAAATCTATAGCGCAGGCACTGGTAATAGCCAGGCTGGACTATTGCAATGTGCTCTACTTTGGTATTTCTCAAAGTAGATTGGGAAAACTTCAGATAGTAGAGAATGAAGCAGCCTGTCTGCTGCTCAATATTTCCAGGCGCTCTTCCATGGGCTCTGCCCTTACCAAACTCCACTGGCTTCCTGTCCCAAAAGAACTGCTTTCAAAGCGATGTGCTATTGCCCTAAAAACTTTCACAGGAATGGCCCCCAATGCCTGACTCCATTAGTGAAACCTTACCATCCTGGAAGAAGCCTGAGATCTACAGAAGCTGCTTTTGCTGAGATCTCCTTGGTCAAGAAAGCTCGAATAAGAGGATGTTCTTTTAGCTTTCTTGCCTCTAAAATGTGGAACTCCCTGCCCCCATCTCTAAGATTGGACTGCTCAGAACCTATCTTTTCAGAAAAAACTCAAAACCTGGTTCTTTAGACAAACATAATTCTTTAGTAGTGGGTGCAGCTTTGATCTCAGCCAGAGCAGAGCCTTCAGCGCAGGGACACGCAGAATGCAGTAACCATGTGCTCTATACATCTGGGGGCATATTCCCAAGAACGTGTGATAACCACCGCAAATTTAGTTTAACGCAACTTTGCATATCGCAGTCCATCGCGGGAAATTAACGCCTTGTTAACCAAGTATTCACAACACGGCAGCCCCATGCGATACTCCCCCGATAACGCTCCAACTGACCCTGTTAGAATCAACGCCACGCCGCAAAAATGCGAAACACCAACGCAAAAAAAACTGTGATGAGGCCAATCGCGATACAAAAATCAGCGAAACCCAGCTACAGGCCTGCAATCCACACGCGTCAGGCGGGAACAATCACCATAAAAGCAGAAAAAAACCAGACAAACAAATGCCAAACAACAGCGAAGCACAATGGACGTTGCCGGAGCAAGTACGGAGGAGAGCCAGAACCCCACAAGCCCCCCGGAGGACCATCCTGGGACTTCAGGGTCAGGGAAGGGCAAGGACAAGAAGAGGAAGACGAAGTTCAGTCCGCAGGAAAACAGGATCCTGATAACGGAGGTGACAGAACACCATCAACAACTGTTCGTCACCTCCACTGTGTCATTGGCAACAAAAAATACATTATGGCAGTCCATCGTGGACAAGGTGAATGCAGTCGGAGTGCTGAAGAGGACAATGGGCGATGTCAAGAGGCGCTGGAATGATGTCAAGCGCAAAACCAAGCAGAAATTCGCCAACAACCTGAAGGCAGCAATGCAGACTGGAGGTGGGAGCCCAGCGCCACAGGAGGAGCTGGACGACATGGAGGAAATGGTGTCCACAGTCATCAGTGCTCAACAGGACCCAACACAACAGCAACAGGATGAGTAACCACCAGGGCCTGGGGGGCGGGGGAGATGGGCACAATGGCACACATGCACAATTAATTTGAGCACATCTGTGGACACACCATGCCCCAGACCACCAACTCCCACCAAGAGACCAACGTACCCCAATATGCAACATGTTAACACTGTACAAGCACAGAAGTCAGAGGCACACCTCATGAAAGTGATAAGGGGCAGCAAAATCTGAGCAGCAGGGGCGACTCCCCAAAAATACAGCACACACATCACATACAGAGCACATCTACTTTGACAACGATGTGACACAATCCGCAAAAAACCTACAACAGAACACAGGACACTACTGGTGCTGCTTGGGTGCAGACACTGGCCAATCACAATTGGCATTGCAGGGAAATGTGCGTTGATCATGTACAAGTACAAACACACATCCGTGATGTTGTCGAAATGTCCACTGTCCCCCATCAAATAGGCAGCTCCTCCCAAACAGCCACAATGTACCCAGTCATGCTGTCTGTATGTAAACATGTACAATGCGACAACATACATGTGGACACATTGTTAAACTGCATCTCCCCTTCACATTGCAGAGGGAGAATCAACACCTCCTGCAGAGCAGTCCGACCCTCTCTTCTCTGGAGACGAAGAGGACGACCACAGCTTCGACTCTGACGCCCTCCAACTGCTCGTGGAGAGCCTCTGCAGCCCACTTCCAGGAGCTGGGCAGCCCAGCTGCTACGAGGAGACCCCACCCCTGCACAGACCACACAGCAGGCAGCACCCACCACCACTGCTGCCTCCCAGGACCCCCATGGAGAACACATGGCCTTCCAACGCCGTGTTCTGGGGTGCCAGGAGAATCTGGCTGAACAGGTGCGGGTGGGCTTCGACCGCATGGCAGACAAACTAGATGCCATACGTGGGTGTCTAAGTCCCATCAGGGACCACTCACGGTCCCTAACGGACACCCACAGTCTGCTCCATGCTCTCCAATGGACCATGGCTGACATCGCTGGAGCCCTGACTCAGAGAATAGTACAACTGTCCAGTCCGAGTGGCTCTAGCGATGTCACACGGGAGTTGGGAAACATGCGGAGGTTAATGGAGACCATGGAGCGGGCGAATTCGGAATGAGCGGCTGCCACGGCTGCACACCAGCGAGAGGTAGCTGGGTTCCTCAATGACCTCAGTGTGAGGACACCAAACACTCTTACCTGTAAGGTGCTTGGCTGTGTTTCGCAGAGACGCTATGAGCCAACTTCCTAGAACCCTATTTAACAACCTGGATTCAGAATACACTTAAGGCTACAAAATAGGACTCAGGGAGGAGGGCCTGGTACTGGGCGCTGGCGATGTCCTGTTGTCGACCTGCGAGGCAACAATACATATGTGTAAGAATATGGCTTTTAGTTGTCTTGTTAACTAGCAACTAACTCCCCTAGCCTTCTTCCCAGGAAACGCTAAAGAAACCTTCCTACCTGCGATCTTTTAGGAGTTAGGTGTAGCGTCCAGTAGTCTTGTGATGGTGGTGATAGTGGTGTTGAAGAGGAGTCAGTCTTAGGGTGAAGTCAGGGTAATAGTTGTCTCGTCTCCTTGAGCGGTAGAGAATTGTGCTGTTTACTCTTTTCTGACCCCCACTGTCTGTATGCCATCACTTGATTCTAAAATGAAACAAATATTTACACAACAATGTGCACAAACACAATAACTTTCTAAATATAAAAGTCCTTCGTTTCTCTTTGATTTCTTCCAAGCTTTGTTGTAAGAAAAGTTCCAAAAATTGTTCTTCAATGCTGCTAAGGATTAATGTCCCATTCTGTACTGTCTTGCGATGGGCGCCAGAAAATAGGAATGTTCACTTAGCTTTGTTTTGTCTTTTCCTTCCTCAGGTGTTCTCTGTGAAGCTGCGCTGCAATTCTGAAGTCCAGCAAGCAAGAAGAAGCTCCGTCGGGAAACAGGTGAGTAGTCAGCTGTCCTCGAACGAATCCGGAAGGCTAAGCAGCTTCCAGAAGTCGGGTGTGGCATTATATACCCATGCCACACCCAAAATGACTGCTACGTTGCGCGTGACGTAACACACGTCACTTTTCCGATCCCGATATGGAATCGGGTCGGATCTCTTTACCGGCGCTGAAAGCAGAGCATGTTCTGCTCAGCGCGAGTTCCATGCCAATCCTCTCTCTGTCTCTGAAGGCGCTGGAGACAGCGCAAGCCCAGATTAGTGCCGCGATTGTGCCCATGTGCCAGCGGCAAGTAACCTAATACACTGTGATACATCCAAGGACCACAAACACACACAATAAACAATACAATGGTTTACAGTCAACACAATGGTGTACAGTTTATGCAAGCCAATTAGGCACATTCACAGGTAAATACGGAGTGCTGGTTGGCACGGGACAGGGGTGGGTTTCAATCGGGGAAGCGTACGTTTTTGTACTCTGCACATAGGGGTAGTGTAGTGCTTTATGCGGAGTGTAAGGGATCATGGAGGGGATCATACAGGAGTGAAGGGCCGGGAGTCATGACAGTACCCCCCTCTCAGAAGCCCCCCTAAGACCAAGGGAACCGGCTTTGGTTTGTCAGGATGCTTATTATGAAATAATTTGACAAGTCGTGGGGCATGTTGAAGATTAGCGAGAGGCTCCCATGACCTTTCTTCTGGGCCAAAACCTTTCCAGTCCACCAAGTAATGTAATTTGCCCCTAATTCTTTTAGAATCCAGGATCGTCCGAACTTCAAATTCAGGTTGACCATCAATTTCAATAGCAGGGGGAGGTGCAGTGAAACGAGTTTGTGGATGAAAAGGCCTTACCTGAGAAACGTGGAAAACTGGATGGAAGCGGTACTTGGGTGGAAGCGTTAACCTTACACTTACTGGATTCAAGACTTTTTCTATAGGAAATGGCCCAATGAAGCGAGGACAAAACTTCCTATTGCTTAGAATCCTTACATTTTTTGTGGATAACCACACCTTGTCTCCAACAGCATATGACGGCTGTAAAGAACGATGTGTATCCAAACTTCTCTTTTGAGTTTCTTTAGCTGTAGCCAAATGGTATTGTGCTAATTGTTGAATGGACACCAATTCCCGAACATAATCACAAACAGAGGGGTTTGTTACTGGCTGTGTAGATTGACCTGGAACACTTACTGGATGAAAACCATGAGCACAAAAGAACGGGGACATACCAATAGATACATAATCAGAATTATTGTATGCGAATTCTAAGGCCCACAATATGTCTGACCATTCCTGTTCACAATCAGTTAACATGCATCGTAAATATTGCTCTACAGTTTGATTTGTGCGTTCTGTTAAACCATCGGTTTGTGGATGATAACTAGATGAGGTGCGGACTTCCATGTGTAATGCCTTTCCCAATTGTTGCCAAAAATGAGAGATGAACTGAGGTCCTCTATCTGAAATTACTACCGAGGGAATTCCGTGCAACCTAACGATTTCTTTCATAAAGACCTGAGTGAATTCTTTTGCTGTTGGTAATCTCTTTAAAGGAATGAAGTGGGTCACACGTGTAAAATGGTCAATGACGGTTAAAATGGTAGTAAATCCAGCTGAAGTACGAGGCAATTCTACAATAAAATCTAAAGATATTGTATGCCATGGCTGAGGAGGTATGGGCAAAGGTTGTAATAAACCACTTGGAGCTTGGTGTGTTGTCTTATTTTGAATACAAACAGCACATGTGTTTACAAAAGTTTTTACATCATTAAACATGGAAGGCCACCAGAAAGTTCGTTTTACTAACTGGTAAGTCTTAGTGATTCCTGGATGAGCAGACAAAGATGTATCATGATGTAAGTGTACAACGTGCTTCCATAAAGAGGGAGATGGTACAAACACTTGGTCATTCATATAAAGAAGATCATCTCTCCATTGCAATAATGGGTATTCTTTTTCCAGTCCTGAACCTCCTTAGTCTTTAATTCTGTCTTGATGTCCTGTATGATATCGCTATCGATTGCACCTACATGGAAGCATTGTGCAGGCAAAATAGGCTGTGGGTGTTCTTGTTTTGTACTACAGTCGTCATTGATTCCTATTCGTGACAAAGCATCAGCTTTATTATTTTTTTTACCTGGCCGGTATGTAATGACAAAATTGTAATCGTTAAAAAATAACGTCCATCTCAATTGACGGGCAGAAAGAGCCTTGGCAGACCGTAAAGATTGTAAATTACGATGGTCAGTGTAAATCGTGACCGGGTGACGAGCACCCAACAAGTAATGGCGCCATTCTTCAAAGACAGCTTTTATTGCCAATAACTCCCTGTCGGCTATAGCATAATTTTGTTCTGTGGATGTCAATTTTCTGGAGTAGTAAGCAATGGGATGCT
Organism: Calotriton arnoldi; assembly: GCA_963921515.1. Lineage (NCBI taxonomy): Eukaryota > Metazoa > Chordata > Amphibia > Caudata > Salamandridae > Calotriton > Calotriton arnoldi. The sequence continues at coordinate 584,278 of CAWUFW010000935.1, forward strand.
TTTGCCCGGTGTCTTTGTGTCTCTGAGATAAAATGCCTCCAATGGCAAATTGAGAGGCATCTGCTTCGACTATGAAAGGTTGGGAAGGGTCTGGGTGCATCAAAATAGGGGCTGTAGTGAATTGTTTCTTTAAGTCCCGAAAAGCTTGTTCAGCTGTGTGATCCCATTCAAATCTGGTATTTTTTCTTAACAGTTTAGTAATGGGGGTTATGAGCTTAGAAAAATCATGAATGAAGCGTCTATAGAAATTGGCGAACCCTAAAAACTTTGGACTTGTTTCACGGATGTTGGGCTAGGCCATGTGAATATAGTCTGAGTTTTCTTTGGGTCCATTTCAATTCCAGATGGGGTGAGTACGTATCCCAAAAACTCAACCTTTGTAGCATGTTAAACATGCTTTTTTCTAATTTCACAAACAGAGAGTTCTGTAAAAGTTGCTGAAGAATGGCTCTTACTTGTTTTACATGGTCTTCTTTGGTTTTTGAATAAATCAAAATGTCGTCGATATATACCACACAACAAATGTCTAAATAGTCCCTTAGGACCTCATTTATGAAAAACTGGAATGCTGCTGGGGCATTGCAGAGTCCGAAGGGCATGACTTGGCATTCATAAAGACCGAATTAAGTTCGAAAAGCAGTCTTCCATTCATTACCCTCTCGGACCCGTACAAGATGGTATGCCCCACGCAAATCCAGTTTCGTGTAAATGGTGGCATCTTTTATTTGATCCAGCAATGTTGGTATTAATGGCACTGGGTACCTGTTCTTGATGGTTACGTTGTTAAGGGCGCGGTAGTCTATGCACGTGCGCAATTCACCCCCCTTCTTTGGTATAAAGAAGAGAGGCGAGGAGACTGGGGACTTAGAATGCCTGATAAAGCCATTAGCTAAATAGTCATCTAAATAGGTTCTTAAATGTTCGTTTTCAGACTCAGTGAGGGCGTAAATGCGACTACAAGGTAATGTCGCTCCAGGCACTAGGTCGATTTGGCAGTCGAAATCTCTATGGGGTGGCAATGTGTTTGCCTTTTGTTTATCAAACACGTCAATAAGATCTGTGTATTCTATTGAAACCCCCTGTAAAGCTAGCACAGTTTCTGACGTCTTGGGAAAGTCATAACCCTGCACTAAAAGCTCAGAACTGTGGTGTTGAAGTCAGACCGACTGACAATGTTCAGATTTAAACAGTAGTGTCTTTTGAATCCAGTCTATATGAGGGTTGTGTTGCACCAACCATGGGATTCCTAAAATAAGACGAAATTGGGGCGCGTCAATAACGTCGAATGTAAGGGCTTCAAAATGCTTTCCGGAACAGATCATGAGTAATTTTTCAGTATGAAATTGTATGGGGCCAGAGGTTAACTCTTTACCATCGACCGCTCGTACAATTTCTGGGTTGACTTTTTGAATTTGTTTAAACCCTAACTCAAGTATGAATTTCGTGTCTATGAAATTGCCTGTGGCTCCGGAGTCTATCAAAGCATCCACGGACCATGTCAAGTCTTTATTCTCTATGGATTGTAGGGTTACCCTTATACTAAGGTGGTTGTTTGAAACTGCGGGAACAGTAGAGGCCAAGCTTGATTGTTTACCCGATAAAGCGGCCTCTGTTTTTGCCGAGCGATTCAGTTTTCCAACTGTTCTAGGATAGCTACTTCATTGACCTTCCCCCTTGGTTTGTTTGGACGTGTAGGACACTCCTTTACGAAGTGACCTGCTTTTCCACAGTACAAACACTGATTCAATTTCCTACGCTTCTCCTTCTCCTCTTTTGTAAGAGGGCCTCTTGTGGTCCCAATCTGCATAGGCTCTCCCATATCTACCTTAGGGGTGGAATCGTTGTTTTGGTTAGATCTGTCTTTAAACATAAACAGTTTATGTTCTGACTTCCCTTTCTCTCCTTTTCTTTCCATTAAACGGTGGTTTAGCTTTACCACTAAGTCTATGAATTCCCCACAATCCTCTGGTGGGTCCAAAATTTGAGTTACCATATCTTTTAATTCATCCCTCAGGCCTCTATAAAACAGAGAGACTCGTTTTTCCTCAGGCCACTCTGCTTCGACTACTAACCGATTGAACAGCGAGATGTAATTAATTAAATCTGATGATCCCTGCTTCAAGTTAAGTAGTTCATGATCAGCTGACTGAACGAACACATGTTTGGCAAACAATTTCTTCATTGTATCTTGGAATCGTCTGAAGTCATATAATAAGGGATCATTACGTCCCACTATGGGTACAGACCATAAGGCTGCATCGCCTCCTAAATAAGACAAGACGAAAGCTACCTTAGACGAATCAACAGGAAAAGCGGTTGGTTTTGCTATGAAATGAAGATGGCATTGATTCAAAAAAATAGTGAATTTAGCACTATCCCCAAAAAACCGTTCAGGAGGAGCTAAAGGAACAGTAACAGGAGTTACTACCTGAATTTGAGTTGGGGTAGAACCTGTGGTACTATGTAAAGTCTGCATATTTGGTGGAAAACTAGATGGTTTTAGGATTGACTTCTCTGACGAAGGAAATCCCCAAGAAGTAGAACCAGGAGTAGTAGCTCCTTGCATGTTTGTTTGCAAAGCTGAGATGTCTCTGCGCAATGCGGCATTTTCTGCTTTAATATCAGCTAACATTGCAGCAATATCCTGCAACGAGATCTGTGGAGTTTGATTCATAGCGTCTGGGCGAAACGGTATTCGTGGGCTTAGCCTTCTGTCAGGACACCAAACACTCTTACCTGTAAGGTGCTTGGCTGTGTTTCGCAGAGACGCTATGAGCCAACTTCCTAGAACCCTATTTAACAACCTGGATTCAGAATACACTTAAGGCTACAAAATAGGACTCAGGGAGGAGGGCCTGGTACTGGGCGCTGGCGATGTCCTGTTGTCGACCTGCGAGGCAACAATACATATGTGTAAGAATATGGCTTTTAGTTGTCTTGTTAACTAGCAACTAACTCCCCTAGCCTTCTTCCCAGGAAACGCTAAAGAAACCTTCCTACCTGCGATCTTTTAGGAGTTAGGTGTAGCGTCCAGTAGTCTTGTGATGGTGGTGATAGTGGTGTTGAAGAGGAGTCAGTCTTAGGGTGAAGTCAGGGTAATAGTTGTCTCGTCTCCTTGAGCGGTAGAGAATTGTGCTGGTTACTCTTTTCTGACCCCCACTGTCTGTATGCCATCACTTGATTCTAAAATGAAACAAATATTTACACAACAATGTGCACAAACACAATAACTTTCTAAATATAAAAGTCCTTCGTTTCTCTTTGATTTCTTCCAAGCTTTGTTGTAAGAAAAGTTCCAAAAATTGTTCTTCAATGCTGCTAAGGATTAATGTTCCATTCTGTACTGTCTTGCGATGGGCGCCAGAAAATAGGAATGTTCACTTAGCTTTGTTTTGTCTTTTCCTTCCTCAGGTGTTCTCTGTGAAGCTGCGCTGCAATTCTGAAGTCCAGCAAGCAAGAAGAAGCTCCGTCGGGAAACAGGTGAGTAGTCAGCTGTCCTCGAACAAATCCGGAAGGCTAAGCAGCTTCCAGAAGTCGGGTGTGGCATTATATACCCATGCCACACCCAAAATGACTGCTACGTTGCGCGTGACGTAACACGCGTCACTTTTCCGATCCCGATATGGAATCGGGTCGGATCTCTTTACCGGCGCTGAAAGCAGAGCATGTTCTGCTCAGCGCGAGTTCCATGCCAATCCTCTCTCTGTCTCTGAAGGCGCTGGAGACAGCGCAAGCCCAGATTAGTGCCGCGATTGTGCCCATGTGCCAGCGGCAAGTAACCTAATACACTGTGATACATCCAAGGACCACAAACACACACAATAAACAATACAATGGTTTACAGTCAACACAATGGTGTACAGTTTATGCAAGCCAATTAGGCACATTCACAGGTAAATACGGAGTGCTGGTTGGCACAGGACAGGGGTGGGTTTCAATCGGGGAAGCGTACGTTTTTGTACTCTGCACATAGGGGTAGTGTAGCGCTTTATGCGGAGTGTAAGGGATCATGCAGGGGATCATACAGGAGTGAAGGGCCGGGAGTCATGACACTCAGGACCCTCCTCATGGCATTGCTGCCACAAGGCCTGGTGCGGATGCATGCTGCTGCCACAACTCCATCCACATCTCCGCCCCCTGAAGTGTCAGTGCCACACAGTGCGGCAGACCTTCCACCTCCGGCCACAGATGTGTCACTGCCACACAGTGCTGGAGACAGAACACCACCACCCACACATAAGGGACATGAAACAGCAGAGAACGAAGATGCGGATGATACTGCCCTCATGGTAAGGAGGACGCAGCAGCATGCATCTCATCCATAGGTCTGGCTTCAGCTTGGTACTGCCCTCTGCATCATCATCTTCCACTGTCCCCCGATGCACTCTGCGACACTCACCTTGGACCTCGACATGGACTGCCATATGATGTTTGATCGCCATTGACACAGCAATCAGACTGCAGACTGTACTCGTCCTCTTCCTTTGGACTTGTCATTCCCTGGAGGACCCTGGCTGGACCTCCATGGGACAACATCGTCATGTGGAGTGTAAGGGATCATGCAGGGGATCATACAGGAGTGAAGGGCCGGGAGTCATGACACTCAGGACCCTCCTCATGGCATTGCTGCCACAAGGCCTGGTGCGGATGCATGCTGCTGCCACAACTCCATCCACATCTCCGCCCCCTGAAGTGTCAGTGCCACACAGTGCGGCAGACCTTCCACCTCCGGCCACAGATGTGTCACTGCCACACAGTGCTGGAGACAGAACACCACCACCCACACATAAGGGACATGAAACAGCAGAGAACGAAGATGCGGATGATACTGCCCTCATGGTAAGGAGGACGCAGCAGCATGCATCTCATCCATAGGTCTGGCTTCAGCTTGGTACTGCCCTCTGCATCATCATCTTCCACTGTCCCCCCGATGCACTCTGCGACACTCACCTTGGACCTCGACATGGACTGCCATATGATGTTTGATCGCCATTGACACAGCAATCAGACTGCAGACTGTACTCGTCCTCTTCCTTTGGACTTGTCATTCCCTGGAGGACCCTGGCTGGACCTCCATGGGACAACATCGTCATGTGGGGTTTGCATGGCCCTATACTGCTCCAGATGCAACACTCCACTGAATGTGCATTAAACATTCATATACACACAGATGTGTCATGTCTGTGGTCTTTTAAGTGTGGAAGTATGGATGAATGTGGGCTCACAGGACTCCTCTTACTTCCATGTGGCTCATGTCGTAGAACAGGGGTCACAGGGTGACACATTGCCCAATGCGGTCCGGGTCGCGCTGACACAACAACAGGGGCACATGCAAGAGTTACTTCCTTGTCCAGCCCAGTACGGAACCACGGCCAGGGCCCCGGGGTCATATACAGACCCTTACGCTGGACTGGCATACGCCAGGCCAGCCCACTCTGCTTACGCTCACAGGGGGGGACGGCAACGCTACATGTCCCCTGTCTTTCCTGTCGTGATCTGCTGCTCACAGGTCTAGTTGTCAGCATGCCACAGCCACTCCCTCACGGCTGGTTTACACCCACACCACACCCATCCAGCACACGCGTCACGGGACATGTGACCCTGCCAATGAAAAGGGTCGGGCGCACGTGCTCGACGCCATTTCTACTCTCTATCTGGGTGCGTCCATGTGGTGTTAATGTAGGCATGAGGGCCTCGGGCCCTGCAACATCACATTCCCCAGGACCGGAGTTGACATGATGGCGTCCGCAACACGATACCCAATCATACAGGGACCATGACTTTGGGACACAGACTTGGTGGCACGAGATACATTGCGGCCGGTACAGGCACACTGCCACGGGACGGTGACTTTGGGTGCACTGAGGTAGGGGCACCTTAAGTGCTGAGCGGGTGTGCAGCCTGCGATGATGCCCCGTCCTGGCCGTCCGGACTGCTCAGGATTTGTGTGCCCTGCTGGACCGCAGTGTAGGCCAGAGCCAGTGGGCATCGCGGGCCTACCTCCTCGTGGCGTCGCATCCCAGATCACAGAGTTAGTGGCACCTCAAGGGCTGAGCGGGTGTGCAGCCTGCGATGATGCCCGGTGCACTGGTATGTCCTCTGCCATGGCGAAATCAAGACCCAGAATCATATGAGATACCTGGTGGCCTGCGGAGCGGGGCTGCATGATGTGGAGGGTGCCATGTCCGTGGGCCCTGGGCATGTGGCTTGCAGCGGCACGTGGTGGGCCCTCATTACTACACGCCAAGGGCGGAAGGTGAGCAGTGAGGCCTGGGTGCGCAGGGGCGGGCATGCACCGCTGGGCAGCGGGAGGGGCTGGGGTACATCTGCCTGGGAGCGCAGGGGCGGACAGGCGATGATGTCTTGTGCAATTGTGTGTACTTTGCCATTCATGTCTCTGGACTCTGTTTCAGATGACGGATCTGTTTCAGATGTGTGACCTGGTGAACTGCACTACATACAGGCACGTGGTTGGAGACACACCTGTGGCAGCAGGTGGGCAGTGTGGCCTGGGTGTGCATTTTGGGCACTCTCTCACCCTGTCCATCTCTTCTGTTATCTGTGTCTCGCTCCCCCTCTCTGTCCGTCTTTCTCTCGCTCCCCCTCTCTGTCTGTCTTTCTCTCGCTCCCCCTCTCTGTCCGTCTTTCTCTCGCTCCCCCTCTCTGTCTGTCTTTCTCTCGCTCCCCCTCTCTGTCCGTCTTTCTCTCGCTCCCTCTCTTTCTCTCTCTCCTTCGCTCTCTCTCTGTCCTTTGATGTGCGCAAGACACACCTTCTCATCATGATTTTTGTCTTGCAGGCTGTGACCTACGGATTATCCCGAGGGGAGCCGCCATGTGTCTTCATTTCTGTTCTGTGTTTCTTTGAATAAATTTTCATTTGTTACATCGAAGGTGGATGTGTGATGCTCATTTTTGTGACGACACATGCATGCCACCAAATGTGATTGTGCGACATCTGGCGGATTATTTGGTACATGTTCCGTATAGTTGATGTGGCATGTCTTTCGCCAGGGGGGGCTAGGGGGGTTCCTGGGGTGGTGGCAGTGGGTGTTGTGGCCCTGTTGGGGCTCCGAGCTGCATGATCAGTGGCTCCATGGCATCTGTTGCCCTTCAGGTGTGGCTCTGGCTGGGCTCCATTTTGTGGTGCAGGCTGTGGTCCGATTTTGCACCAGATCAGGGCAGGTGTTAGTTTCCTGCTGCTAACGCGCCTTATTGCCTGTTTTGTGGTTTTATCACTGATCGGGCTGGTCGTTGAGAATGTTGAGGTGCAGTGTTGTCGTGGGTTTTTGCTCGGAAACGCCTACTCTGCATCTCATTAGCGATAGTTGCAGGGGTCATCTGTGGCGATGTTTTTTGAGGATGCTTTCGCAGGTAAACTGGTGTTATAGGCTGTTAGCACCAGCTTGTGAATGTTGCGATACATTTATCTCGACTTTGGCTGCGATAAAGTGCCGTTAACTCAGCGATAGCTCCTTGAGAATATGCCCCCTGGTCTATTGGTGGCGATGGTATTGGTGGTATTGGAGGTGGTATTGGTGGTGGTATTGGTGGTGGTATTAGTGGTGGTATTGATGGTGGTGGTATTGGTGGTGGTATTGGTGGTGGTGGTGGTGGTATTGGTGGTGGTGGTATTAATGGTGGTATTGGTGGTATTGGTGGTGGTAGTGGTGGTAGTGGTATTGGTGGTGGTTTTAGTGGTGATATTGGGGGTGGTGATAGTATTGGTGGTATTGGTGGTGGTATTAGTGATGGTATTGGTGGTGGTGTTAGTGGTGGTCGTATGTGTGGTGGTATTGGTGGTGGTGGTGGTATTAGGCGTATTGGTGGTGGTTGTAGTATGGGTATTGGTGGTGGTGGTGGTATGGGTATTGGTGGTGGTGGTATGGGTATTTGTGGTGGTGGTATTGGTGATGGTATTGGTGTTGGTGGTATTGGTGGTGGTGGTATTAGTGGTGGTAGTGGTATTGGTGGTGGTGGTATTGGTGGTGATGGTGGTGGTGGTATTGGTGGTGGTGATAATGGTATTTGTGGTATTGGTGGTGGTGGTGGTGGTGGTATTCTTGGTATTGGTGGTGGTTGTGGTATTGGTGGTATTTGTGGTGGAGGTATTGGTGGTGGTGATATTGATGGTGGTGGTGGTATTTGTGGTGGTATTGGTGGTGGTAGAGGTGGTGGTATTGGTGGTGGTGGTGGATTTGGTGGTGGAGGTATTGTTAGTGGTATTGGTGGTATTGATAGTGGTGGTACTGGTGGTGGTGGTGGTATTGGTGGTGGTTGTGGTGGTAGTGGTATTGGTGATGGTATTGGTGGTCCTGATGGTGGTGGTGTTGGTGGTGGTGGTGGTCTTGGTGGTGGTGGTGGTATTGGCGGTGGTGGTGGTATTGGCGGTGGTGGTGGTATTGGTGGTGGTGGTATCGGTGGTATTGGTGGTGGTGGTATTGGTGGAGGTGGTGGTATTGGTGGTGTTGGTAGTATTGGTGGTGGTATTGGTGGTGGTATTGGTGGTGGTGGTGGTATTGGTGGTGGTGGTATTGGTGTTATTGGTGGTGGTGGTATTGGTGGAGGTGGTGGTATTGATGGTGGTGGTATTGGTGGTGGTGGTATTGGTGGTGGTATTGGTGGTGGTGATGTTGTTGTTGTTATTAAAACAGGATTTTGAAAACAACCGGTCAGGTGGCTTTAGTACAGATGACATGTAACACAGATGTGCTGTTGTCAGCTTCAGCCCACTGGCACAGGATTATGTGCTACCTGTAATTCACATGACTTAATTCGCTAATCATTTCGAAATCCATTTTACTTGGGGGGGAGGGGGGTTGAAACAGACACAAGATATTTACGGGTTAAAGTGTTTAAAAGCAGGCGCCCGTGTTACTGGGGTGGCCGTGCTGCTTAAAAAAACACAAGCGGTTTCAGCTGAAGCAGCGCATGTCCGGCCTGCAGTAAGAGAAACTCAATAAAGTAAATAGTGCTTACAGACTAAATAACAGGTCCCGTGTAACAACCGAAGTAAAAGGGCCAGTCGCCATGGGAGCGTACAAATGAAGACAAGGACGTCCTAAGGAGGGACTAACAAGCCTATTACCGAATCTGAAGGCAGCATTAACGAAAGACTATGACACAAGCCAATGAAAAATATGAGAGGAGACTGGGCGTGGCTTCTCTCCCATACTCTACTGCAGCAGTCTCGCAGAGTGAGCAGTGCATCCGTGCTGCCGCTAGGCTCGACCTAAAAAGCAATATTTTACTTGGAAAGAAGCCACTTAATAGTGAAAAATATGTATTCATGCTAATGATTTAAATTGTGTTTTTAAAGTTTTATCAGTTTTATATTTTAATTTTAAATTTCTACAAGATTATTTCTTGGAAACAAATACATTTGAGTGACTGACATATCACCTCCCTCCTTAGTTAATAAGTAGTCCTTTTACTAACTTTGTTGTTACATTTTGATATATTGTAACACGGGTACTATGGTATTTCAATTACCTTTCAGTTTATATGGCAAGTCTTCCAAAACAAGTGTTGGCAAATGTCCATGTGCTCAAACACAAATCATCATTGCCCTTAGGCACCCATAACTGCACCCTGCCAACTATTGACTCCAGCATCCACAAACTTGCGAATCCAAAATACCACAGACAGACACTCACCAGTGAGTGAAGTGAAGAGGGACTCCCAGTTTGAAGTCAAGCGCACTGGCTTTGCAAATGCTTTTTAAAATTTAGTTTATCATTCTGACATGATCCTTGATCACGTAAACTGTAAAGTTATAAAAGCTTTGTAAGAAATTGGGTTAATGGTTTGGGGGTGAAATACCACACAAGCACCAACCACAATTACTGCCAGGGTGAAAAACAAAAGTCACTAAATTCACCTGTGCTCTCTAGTAGCTTGGCACAAAAGCAGTCAAGCTTAACTTAAAGGCAATGGGTAAAGCATTTATGCAGCACTCAAACAGTAATAAATTGAAAACACCATGAAAATCCCACACCAATTTTGAAAAATGGAGTAAAAGCACCACTCGCGTTTATCTGGTCATGCGAGACTGGGTAAAAGTCGCAAGTTCAGGTTGACCACGATGGAGCATGGCTTCAAGGCTGGAAAAAGGGACTAGGTTAGTCTTGCTGAAAAAGTAACCTTTTCAAAGTCCAGCATAAAGGTGGAGGAGGCTGGGGGGAGTAGGAAAAGGTTTAAAGATGGTTATCGCTGTAGCACTAAAAGCAGGCGTGGTGTTGTGGACGATTCTCACTGTAGCGCAAGAATTCTGTCCGGTGCTGCAGATGGTCATCGCTATAGCGTGAAGAGCAGTCCTGGTGTCGCGGACGGTCTTCTCTGTAGTGCAAAGATCCTGTCAGTTGTTGCAGATGGTGGTTGCTGGAGCTTTGCGTTGACAGTCACCGCTGGCTGTCCCAGGATGCTTGTTTCCGGTCCAGGGAGGACCTGGCTTGGCAGTTCGGGCTGGACTGTTCCCACAAGGAACAGGGTCAAGACTGATTTGCATATGGCTGGGTCCAAACTGGGGTGGTGTGGTGAGCAAAAGAATGATGGATTTAACCCAGATCCTTGTGACTGGGGGTGAATGTTTGCATTGTCCAGCATTCCGTCCATCAATTGTTTCTTTTGCATTTGTCGCCCTAAGTGGGAAGGGTATGCCCAGACGTGGGTCCCGTGCTCACTACACCACTGGATTCAAGCTAGCCTGGCTGAAGAAGGGTGATGCCCTGAAACCGGTCCCAGGATGCTTGTTTCCGGTCCAGGGAGGACCTGGCTTGGCAGTTCGGGCTGGACTGTTCCCACAAGGAACAGGGTCAAGACTGATTTGCATATGGCTGGGTCCAAACTGGGGTGGTGTGGATAGCAAAAGAATGATGGATTTAACCCAGATCCTTGTGACTGGGGGTGAATGTTTGCATTGTCCAGCATTCCGTCCATCAATTGTTTCTTTTGCGGCTGTCAATGCTGTAGCGCGAAGTGCAGATCTGTAGTGAGAAGAGTTAGGATCTCCAGTGCTTCACATTGAGGTTCAGTGCAGGTGGGGAAAGCCTGGCCTTGAAGAGCTCAAAATGTCAAGATTTCTCTCTTGACTTCATCGAAGAGCACTCTGATGCCAACCAAGGGCCCAGGACCTGGGGCGGCACCTCTTGAGGATCACAGACTCACTCTTGCAGAGGCCAGCATGGCTCAGCCAAGTCCAGTTTCAGGTCCTGACAGGTCCAGGTGCAGCAGGGCAAGAGGGCAGTTGAAGGGAGGCCTCTGAATCTTGTTGTGTCCCTGTACCTCAGACATGAAGGCAGCCAACTGACCTGGAATGAATGATACAGGTCCAGTCTTCCTTCTCAGACAGCAGGGCAGGCCTCAAGCAGCAGGGAAGTCCTCTGGCAGCATGGCAGTCCTCTGGCAGCAGGGCAGTTCTTCTTCTGTAGTATCCACATGTCCAGGTCTGTACTGAAGAGTTCATCTGAGGGTCCAATTTTTGTATCTGGTGACAGCTTTGAAGTGGAAGAAACTTCTGGAGTTTTTCCTCCACGGATGATTCTGGAATATAACTCCTACCTGCCCTGGTCCAAGAATGTGTTGAGTCAGAAAAGGCTAGTGTGAAGTTCTTTGTGTGTATGCTGTGGCAGTTCTTATGAAATGCAAGTGAGGCTGGGCACAGCTTTGACCCCCCCATCCTGTCGGGATGTGCCATCCTGTGAAAGACCCAGTCCTCCTCTGTAGTACTGTCTGGGCGGAATACACAAAGGCCAATTGGCAACAACAACTATTCATGTGACCCAGGATACAGGCTGCAGGCACCAAATGGTTAAGACAAGAAAATAACAGCTTTTTCAAAGTGGCATTTTCAGAATTGTGACTTAAAATCCGATTTTACCATTAAAGAGAGTTTTAAATTACAGTTAATTTCAGTGTAAACATGACATTTCTACCTATTCCCAAACAAAAGTAATAACCTACTAAATGCAATAAGGTAACCCAATGTTATCCTATGGGAGTGGTAGGCCCTGCAGTAGTCCAAAAAGATGTAAAGAGTTTTTTACTACCAGGACATGTAAAAATTAAGACTACATGTCCTACTTTTTAAATATACTGCACCCCACTCTATGGGCTGTTAAGGGTCTACCCTGGGAGTGACTTAGATGTATTAAAAAGGAAGGTTTACGCATGGCCCAACCTCTGGGCTCTACTACTAAATCCTCTCCCCATTGAAGAACTATGCACCTTGTTGCCTAAGGTTAAATCAGGATCACTAGCGATCCAGCCTCACCTTTGATTCTGGAGCGTGGGATGGAGGTTATCCTCCCTAGGCTCTGTAGTGTGCTCAATAATTCTGTGGTGCGGTGCCTATAGGATGGAAACATGCAATTGTTGTGCATCCGTTTAAAAAAACACATTGGACCCAAAAAAACCTGAACATTTTAGGCTCATATCTCTTTTTCAAGTTAACTGAAAAGCACATCACCACTCAGCTGATGAACTTCATCGAAGCTCAGAATTTACTGCATGATCCCCAATCAGGCTTCTGTCCACAGTACAGCACAGAATCTGCGCTGTTACTGGCTTCTGACTCTCTCAGAATGATTGTGGACGGTAAAAATAATGCTGCACGGATCATGTTAGACTTAAGTACGGCATTTGACACCGTGTCTCACGGCCGTCTTTTTGAACAGTTGTAGAATTGTAGTAGTGTTGAGCTAGCTCTACGCTGGCTGGCATCTTTCATCCAGAACCGCTCCTTTCAGGTGGTTCAAAACCTTTTACATCTGAGATCTTCCTGCTGCAGCAGGGGGTGTCTCACGGCTCTGCCCTGAGCCCTACCTTGTTCAGTCTTTACATGCGCCCCCTAGCCGATGTCATCAAGCGTCATGGTTTTAATATCGTATCATACGCCGATGACACACAGCACATCACCACTCTCTCGCAGGATGAGGGAGCCACTGCAGCTCAACTCAGATCCTGTCTGGTTGAGTTAGCGGAGTGGATGGATTATAGCTGCCGAAATCTTAATGCTGGAAAATCGGAGGTATTGGTCCTATGAAAACAACCTACTATCTAGTCAACAGCTTGGTGGCCAGATGTCCTTGGACCAGTACCGTCCCCTTAGCCAAATGTTAAAAATCTCAGCATTTGGTTTGATACCAGCCTCTCTTTTGATAGCCAGATGTCATGTCTGGATGGAAACTGCTATGGTATTTTCAAAACACTAAGCAAAATGTTGAGTCTCTTTCCATTAGAAGCTAGGAAATCTATAGCGCAGGCACTGGTAATAGCCAGGCTAGACTATTGCAATGTGCTCTACTTTGGTATTTCTCAAAGTGGAATGGGAAAACTTCAGATAGCAGAGAATGAAGCAGCCTGTCTGCTGCTTAATCGTTCCAGGCGCTCTTCCGTGGGCTCTGCCCTTACCAAACTCCACTGGCTTCCTGTTCGCAATAGAACTGCTTTCAAAGCGATGTGCTATTGCCCTAAAACCTTTCACAGGAATGGCCCCCAATGCCTGACTCCATTAGTGAAACCTTACCATCCTGGAAGAAGCCTGAGATCTACAGAAGCTGCTTTTGCTGAGATCTCCTTGGTCAAGAAAGCTCGAATAAGAGGATGTTCTTTAGCTTTCTTGCCTCTTAAATGTGGAACTCCCTGCCCCCATTTCTAAGATTGGACTGCTCAGAACCTATCTTTTCAGAAAAACTCAAAACCTGGTTCTTTAGACAAACATAATTCTTTAGTAGTGGGTGCAGCTTTGACCTCAGCCAGAGCAGAACCTTCAGCGCGGGGACTCTTCGAATGGAGTAACCATGTACTCCATACATCTTTTATAATAATAATAATCATAATAATAATAATTATTATTATTATTAATATTAGTAATATTATTATTATTATTATTATGGCAAAAGGTTTATTTTGCCAGAGTGAAATGACAGTTTGCAACTACACTTATGATGCAATGGCAGGCCTGAGACATGTTTGAAATGGCTAAGTGGGTGGTACAATAAGTGCTGCAGGCCCACTAGTAGCATTAAGTTTACAGGCCCTGGGTATATGTAGTAACATTTGGCTAGGGCCTGATAAGGGACTTAAATGTGCCAGTTGGGTGTAAACCAATTTTACCATGTCTAGAGGAGTGAGCACAAGCACCTTAGCACCGGTTCGCAGTGGTAAAGTGTGCAGAGTCCTAAGGCCCATGAAAAATGAACTAAGCAAAATAAGAGGAGTGGCTAGTTCTAGCTGTTTCCAATACTCGTGTTGTATCTCCCCCACCCCCAGTGCTTTTCCCAAAATATACTTGAATAAGCTAAATTGCTTGCAATGGGTTCATTTGTGAAGTTATTTAAGCAGACATTAGATAGGTGTTAAGTAGAATAAGTCCAGACAACTATCTAACTTCTACTTAAATAACTTCACAAATGATCCCCTTGCTAGCAATTTACTTTATTCATTATTGAAACCCTAGCTCCCGAGGGAGTTATTGGGTTTCCCATCCTGTTTGTAGTGATCCAAAAGCATACTTGTCGTTAAAATGAAACTAAACTTTGACCTCTACGTCTGTTTCCCAGTGGACACAGAGATTCTACAGTTGTAAAGTCTGTGATCAGGCTTTACATTCCCTTCCCAGTTTGGGCTGTCTGTAAAGAATAGTTTGGAAGCTTCCTAAACACGGTTCCTTCTTGGTAAAATATTGGTTTTGCTTACCTTGTTTGTTTCAGGATGCACTCTTTAATCCGTAATCCCTGAAGATAAGCACTGATAATTCAAGGACAGTCCTCCTTTTGTTTTAGGAGAGGTATTCTATGGGCCCTGGCAACAGTAAACTTTACAATTAGCTCATTGTATGCCCCTTAACAATTCATCAGTGGCCTATTCCACTGAGGATTTCTCTTCTACCCCTTCCAGGATCTCTGCAAAATATAAATTTGACCACTAGGATAGAATTTCCACAACTTCCCTTTTGCTCCTGTTTATAAAAGTAGTTTTTACATCTTCAAGTCTCTTTTCCTCTTGAGTGATTCTATTGAAGAATTGTACCAACTTATTATCCAGGGCTTCCAATTGCACCTTAATTTCCCTGAGTTATTTTTCTGAAGATTCTGCTCCTTATTTGTCTCTGGCACTTCTATAAGGATTTTCTGTAAAGCTTGTAGCACCTCTTCACCTTCCTGCTCAGGGATGTCACCATTCCTAGATTGCATTGTCATTGGTAAGAGCACTAAGCATCTGAAATATCACTTCTTTAAAACTCAGGATCTGGGGGGGGCGAATTCTACAGCTTCATAAATTGGAATAACATTTTCTTATAGGGATGGTTGGAAAACATCTCTTGGGTTGTTTACTTTGTTGGGCAGTTCCTTAAATGATGGAATATATTATGCAATAATGGTGGAATTACGCAAGAGTTACTCCTTCATTAATCTCCATCTTCTACTATCTAGAACAATCTTAGCCTTACTGATATAAGCTCCCTCACCTGAGATTTTATCTCATCTCCAAATCTGCCTGCATCCATAATGTGATCTACCCACATGGGAATTAAGTGGGACATGCCAGTATGGAGGTACAGAGAGTCTTCAATGCCTCTTGTCTCTTGGCATTACCTTTGTTACATCAATTGCTTAATTATGTAAGGCCTTCCCTTTCCAGAATCTGCCTGATATCACCACTAAAATGACAAGTAACTTAGACTTACTTTCATCTCTAAGCACTTTCTCAGCCCTTGCGCTCCCGGGAAGGATGGTTGCCTCACCCTGTGACTCTTTTTACTCTGTTCCCTTAATTTCCCTGTCTGCCTTTGCACAGCTGGAATATGCTACTTGGGTATTAATGAACACCTCCTCACCTTTCATAAACCACCAAGGGTACTGATAATTACCGACAACAAATTATCCTTATTTTCCTGCATTTTGAAGATGTCTTTGCCTTTGTCACAAGATGGGTAATCCTTTTCATCATACATAATACTCTTTTCTTCAGTGGCAGCTGTCAGGGCTCCTCTAATGTTAAGGCATTGGTAATAAAGGAGGCTCTTTACATTTAGAGAAAGTGGATAAAATGGGGTTGAGTCTGCATGCTCTGCTGATGAGTAACAGAAGCCTGGCTGAGACTCCAATTATGTTGCCCCCCCCCTCTGACTTTTCCAAAATCAAGGAGTCAATTACCCATCACAACATCTGCAAAGGTATACTCTCAATCTGGCCATGGCCCCTGTCCTTTATTGGCAAATTGCTGCTCATGGAAAACTCCCTGGAATTTCTGAAAAATATTATTGTTCTCTTTATCATCCTTTCCTTTATCTACAGACATTCATGTCTACCCTTACCTTACGCATCATGCTGAAATTACCTCTATACTCCTGCACGGCAAGTTCGTTTCAGGTCTTTCTGCCAGTATCACTTTCTCTTCTTTGTACCTAAGAAGCTTAACACAAACATAGATGTGATGTGCTCTTGCTGTCTGGGGTCAGCGTGCCTGTGGAATGCTGCTGCTTTCCAGTTCAGGGAAGACATGGCTTGGCAGTTCGGGCTGGATTCTTCCCATAAGGAACAGAGTCAAGACTGATTTGTAAATGGCTGGGTCTGAACTGGAGTGGCGAAGTGAGCTAAAGAACAATGATGGATTCAACCCAGATCTGTGACTGGGACTAACTGTCTGAAAAGTTTCAGCGCTCCGTCCATCATCTCCTTGTGTTTGCTTTACTTTTAGAAAGTTGCCATTTTCCTACTTTATCCATTCTGTGCCTCTGCCTGTCCTTAGAATGCACTTCTGGGATGTATGGCAGCTGGACTTTGTGAATTTATCCGGACAGTCACACACAAAGGGAGCTGAGATGTGTCCTGCATATCCTGATGGCCCATCACCAGGCTGATGAGGCCGCCTGAGCTAGATGGGTGGGAGGAGCTGATGCTTGCATGTAAATAGGGCTGTGCTTGCCCCCACACAAAGAGCAACAAACTCCCCTGCAGTGTGTCTGGAGCCGGGGCCAGGAATGGCAGGGGTTTGTGCACTACAAACACCTTTCTTTGAAGTCTCCCTACTTCAATGGCTGAAATGGGTATAAGTGCTGGACCACTGACACCATATCCTCAGAACACTTCTGGAGTGAGGACATTCTTCCAGGAGAAGAGCTGTTGTGCTGCCAGGAGGGACTGCCGCTTTGCTGTGTTGGCCTGCTGCTTTTTCCCTGGGAGTGAGAGGACTGGCCTTTACTCTCTAGATCCTGCCTCTCTAAAGGTTCTCCAAGGGCTTGTTGGGGTTGCCTTCTGTGTCTCAAGTCTCAGGGATATCAAAGACTTCACCTGCATCTTGCTATGAGCACTTGGGCTCCTCTGCTGTGAGTCCTGCTCTGCCAAGAGGTGACAAATCCAGTCCTAGGCTCTTGGAAGTAAGTTTTGTGCTGAAATCAAGAAAACAACACATTGACTCCAAGCGTCAGTTTGGAACAGGTGCATCCCCCGAAATCGATGCATTGCTGCAGCCCGCACCACAGCCATGTCCTTGCTCGCCGAGTGTGTGACACATCGACTGCGACTTACAATGCAGCCCCGACTTTGCCCCAGCGCCTCTGAAGAACCGACACTGCGTGAGTTTCGAACACCACCTCACTGAAGTCTGTGATGCATCGTTCTGACTCCAAGACAGTCCTGGCCATGTGTGGCTTCCAACCAACTCAGCACCTACAGCATAGTGGTTCGACATCAACGCATTGCGCTTTCGACATTGACGCATCATCGACACCGCATCGCCTTCATGAACTGAGGTCTTGCACCAGCAACTGACGCATCACCTCCTCTGCGCACCACACCATTCCCAAGTGTTAGTCTCAACAACCCTGCACTGCCTTAAGAAATCGACGCCTCACCTGCATCAGTGACGCCTCACCTCCTCTGCACCACGCATCGTCTTTGATTTTGACGCATCCAAGGTACTGTCACCTTGGTCTGCAGGACTCCCATATTCGGCCCGTGCTCCATCGCGGTCAGACTAAACTTTTGGATTTGTCACCGTCAAGTGCAACCAGATAATTCCAGTTGGAGCTATTGTTTTCTAAGCACTGCATTTTGATTTAATTTTTACACATTTATATCTTGACTTGTATATGTTGGACTTTTGGCTTTTTTTGTCTTGTTTTACTCAGATAAATATTGGCTATTTTTCTAATCTGGCGTGGAGTACTTTTGTAGTGTTTTCACTGTGTTACTGTGTGTGTGCACAAATACTTTACACGTTGCCTCTTTGGTTTAGCCAAGCTACCACAGGGTGAGCACAGGTAAGCTTATAGTGTGAAGTACACTTACCCTGACTAGGATTGTGGTTGGACAAGGTGCATACTCTGCCTACCAGAAACCCAATATCTAACATTGGTGATTAAGAGTGAGGATAAGACTTGTATTTATGCATTGCATACAGTGATTGGTGTACACTGCTTCCATATCTCAGACCATTACATACCAAAATACTATTTCTCCTTTTTTCTCTCATTTTTAAAATGTACTCCTGCTTCATCTTCATCAACTTGGAAATCTGTTTTGTTGCTACACCTGTTAAGCCTTGATATAATGGAAATTAACTACTGGCACCTATCAATCTACACAATGAATGAGCTGAAGAATTTCTGCAAGGAGAGGGGGCTGGCTGTTAAGATGAGAGGAGAGCCACAAGGCGAGATCTTGAGACAGCCCTGTTTATCTATAAGGATACACGCTGGCTAGCAACACTATCAGATGACTCTGGGGATGACTCTGAGGGGGAGGACCCCTATGGAAGTCTAAAGGATGCAAAGCCTTGGAACGTCCTGGAGTATCCAAAACCAGAACCCAAAGAGGGCAATGGCCCTAAAAAGGAAGCAGAGGAGGAGACAAATGATGTTCCAGAGGCTCCATCGGAGAGAGGGAAGCCCACGGAGAGTGAGTTCCCTGCTAGATCTACTGCAGGGAGCAGTGTCTCCTTACACATCTTGTCCCCTGAGGAGTTCAAGGACAGACAGAATGAGAGGGACCTGCAAGCTGCAGCTGGCTTAACTGGCTGCAGAGGAGCGAAGAGCTGAGGCTGACAAAGCATCTCTCCTTCTTGCCTGCTGCCGCTGCTGTACCGCGCTGCTCCGCTCAGCTTCGCCCAGCCTCCTCAGTTTGGCTTCCGCTTCCAGGTAACCAGGCTGCTTTTTTCGGCACTGCAAAGACTCCAACTGCTAGCCGCCAGTCACCTGGACATTGCAGCCTCAGCCCGGTATCAGTCTAGTTCTAGCCAGCTCGGCCCCCGCACAGCCCCTGCACTCGCATCGGCGGCCGGAGGGTGGGGGCCTCATCTTGGCGTCTTGGCACTCCGGTTTCCGTATCCTGGTACTCGACAGCACCCGACAGCGCCCAACAGCTGGTTATTAGATACTCGGCTGTCCAGGTGCACGCAGAAAGTTTAGGTCCAGAGAGTCTAGAGAGACCAGCAAGCCTTTGATGGTGCGACGAGTGGGCACACTTCAGCTGCAGATCCGCCACCCCGCTTGTAGTGCCTGGTAGTGCCTGGCAGTGCCCGGTGCTTGGTGGTCACGAGGGAGGGTTGACGTGTCTTTTGAAGGTCCTTTATAGAGCTTTCCTGAAAAGCCTCCTGGAGAACACTGGAGAATATTGGAGGAATATTAGAGGAACTTTGAGATATTCTGTGAGGTGAGGTGTTGAGGTGGCAGCGGTAGCTGTATGTATTCAAGAAGGAGGTAAGCATAACCTTTCCTTTTCCTTTTGTTATTATTATTATCTTCGCCTTGTTCTGTTTGTCTTGATATGAATACCTCCCCTCGTTTATCGCCCCCTGTGCTCCGCTCTGAAAGGCCCCTCCTTGGCATCCAAAAAGGTAAATCGCAGGGGAGAGCCAGTAAACAGAGGAAAATTGGAGGGAAGAAGGGGTCTGCTCAACATAATCAAAGTACTTTATCAAGTGGAGAGGCTCCACGATCACCCCTAGTAACCTCAATAAGGAATTTTGTTTTTAAGCATTTTAATACGGAGCCTAACTGCCTTCAGAGGAGGGGGTAAACTCCCCCCATGGGCAGCCCAGTGCGGTGGACTTGGCAACAGACTCGGACACAGACGTTTTATGCACAGCATTGGATGATGCGCAGACAGCCAATCTTTCAGTGTCTCCATCTCAGACTACAAGTGTGACCGCAAGTAGGGGTCCAAGTATGGGCCCGAGATTGTCTTCCTCTCCTCGTCTGAATATCTCATTATCATCATCATTTTGTAACGATGACTCCAGTCCCTCCCAGTTGTCTTGTCGAGAAGATCAACAGGATCGAGCTAGCCTTACGTCCCCATATAATGCTCCCATGGCTGGGGGGCCAAACTCCACACTAGGATCACAGGGGAGATCTATATCATTCCAGCCCACCTCTTCATCGTCTTTGCTGGATGTGATGTTACTCATGCAGACCACTCTACATGGGATTCTGGAAACACTGGTGTCAATAAGGACAAATCAAATGGACCAATCAAACTTGTTGAATGATATTCGACACGAATTGCAATGCTTTAAAAATAATTTGGGTGGCTTTTCAAATGCTCAACTATCTGCTGCGGAAACGGCTGCAGAGCCTTGGGGGTCGATAAATGCTATCCCAGGAAAACCTGAATGTCAGTTAAATGTGGAAGCATCTGTCCATGTCTCTAAATATCCTATGCTTGTGAGGAAAAGGCAGCATTGTTTTATTCCCTCCAAATTCACCACAAGGTTCTACCGTACAATGGGGGTAAGGTCTCGGAATGGATTACTTGGGTCCCGTGCCCCTTGTGTAGGCAAATAGAAACGCCTGCATATAAAAAGAAAGCCCGGTATTGGTGCCCGTTCCCAATTTCAACATTCCAGACCTCTCGGGGGTAGCACTGTGGATGTACTCCCATGTAAAAAGAAATATAAAAAGGTAAAACAAAATGTAAAAACTCACCCTAAAACTAGTTTTGATCCTACCCTACTTCCCGGGCAGCCCATTCCATATCTTCTTATAAAGTTCAACAAGCATTGGCATAGCCAATAGGTCTCGCCTTTGGGACCTTATAAGTATTTAGTTATGCAGCACAATTGCATGGCTAAACACTTATAAGGTCCGAAAGGCGAGACCTATTGGCTATGCCAATGCTTGTTCTGTCTTGCAGTAGAACCAGTGACCCCCTTTCTACGCCACTGGCTCCGACAAGCCTTGTACTTGCCTTTTAACTGACACGGAATAACTTAGAGAAAATAACTTTGCCTCGTGTAACAGGTCACACGGCTCTCAGAAATGCCTGAAGACAGCAGTGTTTTCTCTCAAGATACACAGCTCTGAATAATGAAAAAGACATCTGAGCTATTACTCAGGGTATACATGCAGAATCCCCTTCAGTCACCAAGTAAACAAGACGCGCGGCCAAGAAACGCGCTCTCTGTTGAGGGAGGGGGAGGAGTGGTGAGGGAGGGGGAGGAGGGGGAGGAAAGGCAGATGGCGCCTCGCCAGCGATGCGAGGAATCAGCCGGAAACTCCGGAGTCAGCCGCCCTGGCCGCTGCGCCACACCTCTCCCCTAAAGAGCACTAGTTGTCTCAAAAGGATCTCATCCAATAACAACCCTTATATCTGGGCTAGAGAAAACGTACCTCAGTATACCCAAATTATATCCTAGCCTTCTGGAAAGGAATGTCATTACAGTACTAAATCAAATGCGCTCCATTTTCTCCTTCAGGCATCTGAGTACAAAATCTGCCGATAGGTAAGGCTAGGTAAGGCTCACCATTGCCAACTAGTATGTACGACCTACAGGAATGTTGGATGCTCTACAAGACACTCAAAAGCACCATCACTGACACTAATAAAATGTGCATATGTGAAAAAATATAATTTGAAAAAAATATATTTTAAACAACCCCAACACATTTGCTCACGCAAACTACAATGCACCCAAGATAACACAGACATAATAAACACTACAGCTAAAAACAATTTGCTAATTGTGCCCATATATAAATGCAGACCACCCCTTCTCTCTCTTACTTTGCCACACAACACCATGACTAAAGCACTGTCCCTGCGTCACTTTCACAATATAAGCAAAACAAAGGTTCTGTCAGATAAAACTTTTTGAAGTTACTTTTTTAGTTCGTGTACAAGGATCAACGCATCCACCTATTCAGGTTTATGAAATGAAGACCCCGAACCAGCTTCTGAATTAATAAAAATAAATATTGGGTTTCACCAGAGTTTTTTTTTTTTCCAATCAAGAAATAGCGTAAGTCGAAAAGGAGTCCAATGGGCAGTGCTTAGGACTACCAAAACAGAACCGCTGTTTTGCTTCTAAAGTAACTAAACCAGATTCTGAGAACACAGGGTAATCCCTTACTGCGTCACTTTCGACTCAAGGAGTTAAATCTACTGGTTATGCAGCTACAGGTACAGATATAATTGCAGCTCTAGGTTAAACAACAACTGCCCCAGGCACCCAATATGCTTAGACGAAGGCCCAACAGCCTACTAGATGCAACAGGCAATGCATACTAAGAGGCCAGCATGAGAATACAGACTGCCATTCCTCCCTTCATAAAACTGTCGGCAGGGCTACTTGTTTTAGCTACAGGGGGATTTCAGGGCCAGGTGGGAAGCCTACTTTTTCAAAGATGTTAAAGCAGGTAATAGGTTCCCTACTACACTAGCACAACAATGCATCATATCTCCAACAGACCCACAAATATTGAATGCTGTAAAGGTTACATTTTCTGCTGTTGGTGCATTTCCCAATGTAATAGGTGGCGAGGACAGTACACACCCGAAACTTGTAATAACAAGAGTAACTGAACATAATAGGGGTATGCAGCATACCATAAAACTACAAATGGTGTGCAATGTATACCTAGTACTAACTCATTACTGCGCCTCATTCCCTGGATCGACACACAACTCAATGATCCTCCGAAACACAATATGTCAGACTACCATTCACATGGGACTTGGCTGCTAGGCGACTTCAACCCCTTCTCCCAATTAATTAGTATTTGCCTACAGTCATTTTGCACTTGCAGAATCCATGTATCTATGCTGAACATATGATCCTTCTATGTATAAGGGTGTGTGTCAAATAATATAATCATATTTGTACACAGACACATGACTGCTTGATAATTAAAATGTTAAACTCACATGCTATTAACGCAATACGAATCCCAAGTGAAGACTATAACAGATGCCCCGGAACCTGTATTGTGACCATGATGAAACTCAAAAAAATCCTTACCTTTTTTCCGTTGCAGGTGATTCGACATATCCATTCTGTATGCGACTGATGCCACCTGTCCATGAGCCTACAAGTCCTTCACAATGGGCATGCCATGAGACACATTCCAGAACAAAACAAGCCTTTGCAATGCAATAGGTCTTGCATTTGGGAAAGTTAGAGCTCTTGCCATTGAAAATGACAAGGTTTTTTACTTTTGTCTTTTTATTTGCAGTGGTGTGATTATATTTGCATAGAGCTATTGCATTTGTATGACTTTGTGAAGCTGGAGAACCTGGAAATAGTTTATGATGAGGGGAGACTAGAGTGATGTGCTGCTTGAAAATAGAAAATAACAAAAATCTTTGAAAAAGCAAACACTTATAGGTAATGCAAGATTAAGAAAAGCATGTGAAATGTAAGGAGAAACAACAAGCTCTTCACAAGGAACCAATTTATTTCCTTAGATAGTTTCAGAGACAAAAAAATCACGAGTTAAGCGGCCAGGCCACCTTGTGTTCACGGCTGACATGCTGGTTGCAGAAGTGGACTAGATTTAAGGGTAATAAAAACATTTCCATACAGTCCAGTCACTCTGAAAGGCTAAAACAGCTAAAGAACAGTCAGTGAAAAGTGGATTTGCGCCCTCAAAGTAGCAGGGCGGTGGAATGAAGGTGGCTCGTTTGTGCTCACTCGCAACAGCATGGTGATGGCCATGGGGAGACGTGAGGGAGGAGGTCGGGCAGAGCAGCAAATGCTGCGGGAGGAGGGATGAGGAAGCATTACCACTTGATTAAGGGAAAGGCTGCCTTTGTGCTCAGAGGGTGTGGGGAGGGCTCATAATGTGAAGCGGAGGGGAAGCAAAAACAGCTTCAAGGAACATGCAAAACAAAAGAAAGTTTGTGCCGGCTTCCAGAAAGTTTGTTTACACACGCTACAGTTGAAAAATGCCTACACACATTAATGTTTTTAAAATAGAAATGCCATTAGAAACATGAAGTGGGGCGTCCCTGAAGAGACCCCAGACGCAACTTTCGAGAAGGCATGGAAGCCGTCGCCAAATGGATGAAAAACAGCTGCCTACAACTAAACACCAACAAAACAGAAGTACTCATCATGGGCCCAAACCCCGATGCTTGGAGCGACACCTGGTGGCCCCCGCCCTCGGAAACCCGCCAACCCCCACGGACCACGCACGCAACCTGGGAATCATCCTGGACTCCGAGCTCAAAATGGACCGCGAGATCAACTCTGTCTCGTCTTCCTGCTTCCACACCCTCCGCCTCCTTCGTAAGACCTTCAAATGGATCCCCCTCGGACACCGAAAGACCGTCACTCACGCCCTGGTCACCAGCAGACTCGACTACGGCAACGCACTCTACGCCGGAATAAACAAAAACTCACCCGCAAGCTACAGAACATCCAGAACGCCGCCGCAAGACTGGTCCTCAACCTGCCAAAACACTGCCACATCTCCCAGCACCTGCGCACACTCCACTGGCTCCCTGTCGAGGCGACAATCACCTTCAAGATGCTCACCCACGCACACAAGTCCCTCCACCGCACCGCACCGGACCAGCATACCTGAACATCCGACTCAAATTCCACGCACCCCAAAGGACCCTACGGTCAGCCCAGCTCTCCTACGCCGTGGTCCCCCGCACCAGAAAGACCAGATCGGGAGGCCGCTCCTTCTCCTTCCTCGCGGCCAAAGCATGGAACGCCCTTCCGCTCCACCTCAGACAGACAACATCGCTCCCCATCTTCGCAAGAAACCTCAAAACCTGGCTCTTCGACAGACCCCCTCCTTGATGGATGGAACCTGCACCCCCCCCTCCCCTAGCGCCTTGAGACCCTTACGGGTGAGTAGTCGCGCTTTAACAAACCCCTGATTGATTGATTGATTGACCCCGGGAGTGGGAGAGGAAGGAGGTCAGGCAGAGCAGCAAATGGCTACGGGAGGAGGCATGAGGAAGCGTTGCCGTCTGTTTAAGGGAAAGGCTGCGTTTGTGTGCTCATAATGCGAAGCCGGCGAGGGAAGCAAAAACAGCTTCAAAGAACACGCAGTGCAGTGCAAAACAAAAGAAAGGTGGCGCCACTTCAAAAAAGTTTGTTTACACAGGCTACTGTTGAAAAATGGAAATGCCTACACACACTACTGTTTATAAAATACAAATGCCGTTGGAAACATGAAAAGCGGCAATGCCATGTGTGGCAATGCAGGAGGGGGAAGTGCACGGACAGGGTCCCTCGTAAGCATCTGATGAGTCAGGGTTGGGGGGAAATGACTGAGTAGCTGCGCCAGCTACCACAAACAAGCATTGGCCGCACGGCCGTGAAACTGACACGGCCGCGCGGCCGTGAAAGTAATCGCGAGGAAGCGGGTTTTCGAAGTGTAAACAGTGGCTTTTGCTGGCGACCAGCTTGCGTTCACGCGAGCGTCCAGATGGCGAGGGAAGCCATATGGCGCCTGATCGCGCGTGCACGCTCGCGTGAACGCAGGCTAGTCGCCAGCAAAAGCCACTGTTTGCACTTCCAAAACCCGCTTACTAAAACTCTCGCCAGAGCAGCGCATGCACTGGCTCAGGCGAGACCTAAAAAGCAGTCTGCAGTAAGGTGGTTGAGTCTCGGCCTCAGAATAAATCGCCCAAAGAACCCCCTTCTGTTCATGAATCCTGTCTTAGGCTGCAATTAGCAAGTTCAGAACTATTGCTCGATATTACTCCTCGAGAAAAATAGCAAAGGAACTTCGACCCTTGAATCGCTCCAAAATTCTTCACCTATTCCAACAAATTCCTTCCCTTTCAGGGATAACCTCGTTGGACCTAACGTCCGTTGGGTTACAGCTGGGCAAACAAGGTAGAGAAGACTTCAAAGTTTCTTTCATCTCCCCCTGTATGGCGGACCTAGTACTTAAGGCCGAAGAAGATTTAGTAAAAGTAGGTCTACAGGCCCTATGCCCTATAAAAAAGATGCCTCAATTATTAGCACCCCAACCAGCCTCTTCCTCACCTCCCATTCTAAATATGCATAGCGGGTTATCTGCTACTCAGTGGGAACGATCTATACCATATATTCCGCTTCTAAGGCCCGAAGACACACAGCAAAGTAGCCATCCACCCACCAATCTGAGAGTGGTCATAGTAAATGACCGACCATTCTCACAGTCTAGGCAATCAGCATGGGCTCAAGGTAATAGGTTCTCCCCCTTGCGGCACCTGCGGGAGGACGATGACTGGAATACTAGGCCTAGCTTACCCTAGAACGAGGGGTCCTCTCAAAACCTGAGAATCCTAAGTTGGAATATCCATGGGTTTGAATGTTTGAGGAACAGTGGTGCACTGGAAGAAAGTTTGGAACCCTTCCATTTGGTATTCCTTCAGGAGTCTTGGTTAAGAGAGGACCAGTCAGTAGAAGGTTTAATGGCTTTAAATAGTAAAGGCCCGTCCCGGGTAAGGGGAGAGCATCTGCGGGTGTACTGACACTAATATCAACCAAGGTGATTACGAGACCATTAGAGGTCATAAATGTCTCAAGTGGCTTGCAGTTATCAGTGATTGAATTGGGTGTGGGTAAAAATGCCCTCAGATACTTTTTACTCATAAATGTTTATATCCACAAGGAAGATCATCGGCAAATGAAATGCTGGTTAGAATTATTTGAATCTCCTTTCCAGCATTTGGTGGCAAAATATCCGGTAGCAGTGATAATAATGGCTAGGGATGTTAATGCTCTCCTCTTCCCTGTTCAGTTAGATAGGCACCTGGAAGAAGCATTGGATTCTTATAACATTCCCCCAGCACAGTTTCCCCCTGGTACCATCAAAAAAGAGGCTAAAGTGTTGAGTCAAAGGCTGGCGAGCCATGGTTTGATTTATTTAAATGGACGATTAAAAAATGACGCATCAGCAACCTTCCGGCAGGGTCAGGCTTTGGGCCCTATTGATTATGGGCCTGATTCACAGAACTAACTTACGTCAAAAACATAAAGTTAGTACTTTTGGTATTCACAGAATACACTTACTCATTTTGGTATTCACAGAATGAACTTACTCATTTCGGTATTCACAGAAGTTAGTAGTCCTAACTTTAGGACTCCTAAATGCCTTCTGTGAATACCGAAAGTCTTAAAGTTAGGATTTTTCTCAGTTTAGGAGTAGTAAAGTTAGGACTCCTAACTTTAGGACTCCTAAATGCCTTCTGTGAATACCGAAAGTCTTAAAGTTAGGATTTTTCTCAGTTTAGGAGTAGTAAAGTTAGAACTCCTAACTTTAGGACTCCTAAATGCCTTCTCTGAATACCGAAAGTCTTAAAGTTAGGATTTTCTCAGTTTAGGAGTCCTAAAGTTAGGACTCCTAACTTTACTACTCCTAAACTGAGAAAAATCCTAACTTTAAGACTTTCGGTATTCACAGAAGGCATTTAGAAGTCCTAAAGTTAGAACTACTAACTTCTGTGAATACCGAAATGAGTAAGTTCATTCTGTGAATACCAAAATAAGTAAGTGTATTCTGTGAATACCAAAAAGTACTAACTTTACGTTTTTGACGTAAGTTAGTTCTGTGAATCAAGCCCTATATATTCAAGTCCCTTTGGCAGTTTTACCTCTTTAAGAGTTTTGAGGTGGCAAAATGATAGGGTAGTGACCACTGGGCAACTATAGCAGTCCTTGACCTGTGTGAGCTGATATCCCCTGAGAGGGTTCTGCCTTTAGAGAGGTCCTACCAGCGTAGGCTCACAACACGCTTGGATCCCATCCATCTTCAGCAACTAGCCTCCCTTCAGCTAGAGGAGATGATTGATATTCACCCTATTTATGTGGATGATGTTATTGTGTGGTACTATAGTATTGTGCAACAAGTTTTGGGCTGCATTTCAGTCAATATTTGTGAAAAGGGCGTGCAGGCAAAATCCCGTCTGAAGGAATTAGGGGGCTGGTTCGACTCGTATTGCCAAAAGTTGAAATGATTGGGGAGACAGAGAGCAAAGAGTGTTAGGCGTCTTAAGCCTCTTGGATATTTCATTAAAAATATTTTCCAAGATTATTCTAGCTAAACTTGAAGATTGGGCCAACAAAACTAATAGAATCCCACTGGAACAAGGGGGCTTTCGTGAGGGTCATTCCACCATAGATCACTGTTTTGCTCTATGGGCCATTATTCGAAAAGCTTCGGAGGAAAATCAAAGGCTGTGCTGCTGCTTTGTAGATTTTCGGACAGCATTCGATTCTGTGGATAGGGATATTCTGTGGGGAAAACTAGCCTCCTGGAACCTACCACCAAATCTTCTTGGGGTACTCCAAGCCTTGCACTCTGGCAATTGGGCTCAGGTGGAGTTAGATAAGTTGAGTCGGTTATCTCAAAGAATTTCTATTGACAATGGCCTGCACCAGGGGTGCGTTTTAGCGCCCTTGCTTATTAGTTTATTCTTGGCCGACCTCCCAACTTTTATTTCCCAATTTGAGTCCTTTTCGACAAAAATCGGTAACCAGCATATTGCTTGTCTGCTTTATGCAGACGACCCGGTATTATTGGATTATACCCCAATTGGTTTGCAGAGGAAACTCAATGCCCTGGCAACTTATAGCAAGCAGAACCAGCTCCGTATCAATTTGGAAAAGACCATGATCATGATCTTTGGAATAAAGGTACAGAGTTTTTCTTGGTATCTAGGTACGCAGGTGGTGGAGCAAGTTGATCAATATAAATATCTGGCTCTAATCTTTAGGAGAAATCTGAATTGGGGTGCACATTGGGATGCTACCAAACAAAAGGCCCTATTGCAGGCCAGCTGCCTGTCAAGATTCAATGTTAGGTTCAGGGGGCTATCTCATATCCCACTATTAAAGGCTTATGAAGGGAAGATACCTCCGCTAGGCCTGTATGGGGGAGAGGTTTTTTCCCTTGATCCAACTTATGAATGGGATAGATTGGAAGGGGTAGTGCTTAAAAGACTTTTATCACTCCCCCAAGGCACCATGGCTCAGGCCATAAGGAGAGAGTGCAATCTGGTTTCTTGGAACATGGCGGCCTCTACTCGGGCTCTAAGATATTTTAACACATTGTTGGAGGTTGATAAGGTGGTTAAAGTCTCCAAATTGTGTTGGGAAGAGATCCAAAGCAGTGAAAGGATGTGGGCAAAGGTCGTAAGAACCAGAATAATTGCACATAGGAACCTCCATTTAAATAGTGGTACAGTCACATCTTGGCTCCCCTTTCCAGGCAAGCGAGCACTGAGAGAATCTGCTGCTATGGCATCTAAATCGATCGACCTAGTGTATCTAAAAAGAGATCATCCATTAGCCTCTTGATTGCTACATTGGGCCAGGATAGTGTTTTTTTCTAATCTATCACGGTTACCAGACCCAGGATTGAGGAATGAAATATTAAGGGCCAAGGTGGAATGTAATCCAATTTACTCATCCCGCCCACATAGGATCTGGGTGCAGAATAATAGTGGCCTCTGCCCCTGCCCCTTGAAAGTTAAATGTACCCTCACGCATATTCTTATGGATTGCAACTTTTATTATGCAAATCAAATTAAGTTTTTAAGACCCTTGTTTTTTAAATATGATGCTCTCCATAGGAATAAAGCTGTGGAGCTATTGTCCGAAATGCGTTATCTTGATGTGGCAGTTGGAATTTCTCGGTTTTTACGGTCTGTCAAACAGAACTTTAATTATGAAATGTAGGGGGTTGGGGGGGTAGGGTAGCTAGGAGGGGGGAACTTTTAACGTTTTAACTGTAAAGTGTGCCTTTTTAAAAAAATGTTTTATGGACAAATGTCTAAATAAACTTGTTTTTGAACCTGAACATAGCAGAGGAGAGGAGGGTTGAGGCAGAGAGTAAAAACTTGGCATGGAGGCAGCTAAGACTGAGAGAGCCATGGAAGAAAAGAAGATCTTGTGGGCTCACAAACTGATTCTAGAGGAACTAGACTTAAAAGCAAAGCAAGTAGAGTCCAGCAGTGGCAGCAAAAGTGTCATGTTTAGTACTGAACAAAATGTCCACATACTCAGAGAGATGGGCCTAACTTCAAGGAGGAGGGTGACATACACCAGTGGGTTCAGTCATATGAGGTAGCTCCAGAGTTCAGGGTCCCTGAGGAGGATTGGGGAACTGGCATGGGGAGTCATATTCCTGGTGGTGGAAGAGATTGCTGGACCAAGAAGGAGTGACAGGAAGCGGTATACCTTCATGGAGGAAGCCCTGGTAAGAAAGGATGGAGTCACCCCAGAAGAGTTTGGGTTGAATATCAGGGGCAGGCAGATACTGTCTCACCAGTCCTGGGGGATTTTGTGGGGTACTTTTTCAAGGCACTGGATGGTTGGGTGAAGAGTAGTATGATGAACACACTTAAGGGGCTGTACTATTTGATTGCTAGAGAGTCACTGTTTTCCAGAGCTACGCCAATACCTGGTGGAGTGTATGTTCTCCTACACAAGGGAACTTGCAAAGGAGGCAGACCACTGGGTGAGTGCCAAAGGGTCTCGAAAGTCATTGGGGAGTAATTGTAAAGGGAGTGGCTCAGGTTCCCAACAGAGGGCGGGGGAGGCTTGCAGTAGCCCAGACATGCCTCAGTGTAGTGGGATGGGTAGAGGGTCCTGTTGGACTTGGCCCTTTTTGCAGGGTCATCCCTAAACTTTTTGCCTTTCTCCGAGCCTTTTCTCTGACATGGTCTTGGTGGTTTTAGGACTCTGGGCACTTTAGCACTGCTGTCCAGTGTAAAGTGCGTGTGTTCTCTGTGTTACATATGGTAAGATTGGTATACACCTGTTTGGCCTATTTAATTTACCTGTCAGTCCCTTGTAAAGTGGTATCTCATATACCCAGGGCTGGTAAATTAAATGCTACTGGTGGGCTTGCAGCGCTGATTGCGACACCCACCAAAGTAGCCTTTCAAACCTATCTCAGGCCTCTGCCACTGCAGGGCCTGTGCGCGCAGTGTTACTGCCGCTGTGACGTGGCACCTAAAGTGTGTGCCATGTATGTGACCCCCTATTTCTGCATGTCAGTCACCCCTAAGGTAGGCCCTAGCTAGCCCTATGGGCAGGGTGCATTGTAGGTAAAAGGTAGGACATGTATCTTAAGTGTGTGATATGTCCTGGTAGTGACAAACAGCCATTTTGGTTTCTCACTACTGTGAGGCTGCCCTCCCATAGGAATGCATTGGGGATTCCCTGATAAGTGTTTCAGTGGTAATTCCTGATATGAGAGGTAGCGTGGTCAAGTTTAGTATATTTGGAATGGTAATAATAAATGCTGCGCAATGGTGTGCGCAGATTTATTATAACTATTCTAGAAATGCCACTTTTAGAAGTTGGCATTTCTGTGTGCTATGTGTCTGCCTGCCTGATGTGAATTGCATGTCTGGCTTTTGAGTGACAGGGGCTGGTGAGGTGTGTGTGGCTCCAGGAGGGGCAGGGTGAGTCAGCACTAGGCTGAATGGGACATCTGCATTTGGAGTAGTGGGAGGAGTGGTCCCCTGTCCCTGAATAGGTCTGTGCCTAGCCTGTACAATGCTGGCTCCACCCCCTGTGGTGTGTCTGATGACGAAACCCCACCTGACAAAGGGGAAGAGGAGCCTGGTAAACAAAGTGCTCCAATTCCCCCCTGAACCAGTTTTTGCTGGTTCCCGCAAGCCCTGTGCCAGGGCAGACAAAGCCCTGATGTAATATAAATATAGGGGCTGTGACCCCATGAGAGGTGTGCTGTTCCTGTACTTGCTGGGGCTTGCTGCTGCTGGGGGCCCAGGAGGAACTGCCATGAGGGCTTGCCTCCCTGCTGGAGGGCCCTGTGTGCTGGCCTCCCTGGGCCCAGCTGTGCCCCTTGGATCTTTGGACATCCAGCGCCTCGTGAGCGCTCTAAACTTTATTTGCCAGCAGAAGAAAGGAACTGGCATCTGCAGTGCTGTGCTGCGTGATGATCTAGAGAGAATCCCGGCGTAGGTATTCCCCCGAGCTGCTGGGAGACGGCGGGAGCCCACCCCGCATTTTGTGCTTACTGGCGGGTGCCCACCCCGCTTATGTGCTCATTTTGAGCAGCGGGTGCCCACCCCGCATTTTGCCGATCGAAGCGGGAGCCCACCCCGCATTGTGGTGCCTTTCGAGCGGGTGCCCACCCCGCTTGTGGTGTTGATGAGCGGGTGCCCACCCCGCAATTGCTTTGTTTGTAGCGGGTGCCCACCCCACAATGGCTTTCCTCTGAAGCGGGTGCCCACCCTGCACTGTGCTGAGTGAGGAGGGAAGCCACCGAGAGGAATCGCCGGGCCGCTGTCAAGCGCAACCCGGAAGCCAGGCGATCTTGCCTGGTTGTGGGCGGGGCCTGCGCCTCCAAGCACGTCCGGAGCCTCGCGGGCCCCAGGTCGAAGTCCCGGTCCCAGGAAAGGGGACCGGGCGAAGTAAGAAGGATCCCCGGCGCCTGTCCCAGACCGAGGGTGTCCCGAGGAGACCGGAGAAGCAGTGCCCAGGTGAGAAGGGCTCGGTGTTGCACCCTGTTGGTGCCTTTCGAGGCACATTGCCGGTGCCTTTGTGCTCCGAGCGGACCCGCAGGAGAGCGGGCCGCTCCAACGTAAGGCTCATTGTTTTTAGGGCCCCAGTGGGGGTCCAGAGGGCACAGTGGTGCCCGGGCCTCTTATGGGATATTGTCACAGCTGCCCCGCCTGACAGTAGGCAGCTGCAACGTTGGGGCACTTTTGTTTTTAAGAGTCCCAGAGTGGGGCTCAGGCCATTTTCTTCAGCTGCGCCGCCGTAGCGGGCAACTGCAACGATTGGGGCACATTGTCGGTGCTCATTCTTTGCCACAGCTGCCCCGCCTGACAGTGGGCAGGTGCACCAAGGGGGCACGTTTTGTCAGAGAGTCCCAGTGGGGACCCAGGGCACAGTGAGTGCCAGTGCCCACAGTTCGTCACAGCTGCACCGCAATTAGCGCCAGCTGCAACATTTAGGCCAGAGCATTTTTAGGAGTCCCAGTGGGGACCCAGGAGGCACAGTGGTGCCAGCGCAATTGCGCACTTTGGATTCTGCTGCAGTGGCAGCCAGCCCTGACATTTTGGACATAGGGCATTTGAGCCCTCTGAGAAGGCCAGTTGGCCAGGGGCTCAGTGTTAGGTTGGTAGGGCACCAGGCCCTAATGTGATTTATGTGGTGCCTATGATAAATGTGATTTATGCACCCTGATTTATGCCTCTAATGTGATGTATGCTTATGAGGTTATTTCATACGGTGTTTATGCTGGTGATGTTTATTGCCGAATGTGGTTTATCCTTATGAGGTTGGCGCATAATGTGTTTTACACCTAATGTGATGCTTATTGCATAATGTGATTTATGATTGCAGGATATAATGCTGAGTACAGTATTTTGCCAGTAATTACTGGTTGTGTTCTCCATTTCCTATTTGTGCATTTGTGATGGTTCTGACAGTGGCCCGATTGGCCCTTTCAGGTGTATATAATCCCCTGTAAATATTGCCTAGTGCCAGTTGGCACAGTGTATATTGTGTGATTACTATTCTAATGTGTTTTGGATAATACAAAGGCTATTTTTATATATAACCTTGTGTGGAGCTTCTTTTGTGGTGTGCCTAGTGTGTTGCTGCTGTGTGTGTGTTGCGCAAACGCTTTACACATTGCCTCTGGGATAAGCCTGACTGCTCGTGCCAAGCTACCAAGGGGGTGAGCAGGGGTTATCTTCAGCGTGTAACTCCCTTGCCCTGACTAGAGTGGTGGTTTCTGCCTGGCTTTGGCGCAAGCCTTAGCCAACCAGAAATCCCATTTCTAACAGGTCCCATGCCCCATTTCAGGGTAGGAGGAGAGGTGGGGGTGGGCCCAATACCCAGTCCAAGAGCCTGGACAGTACCCCAAGGGGACATCAGGGAGGGAGCCTAGTCTGTATCAGGAGACCATCCATTGAGGGG
Source organism: Calotriton arnoldi (assembly GCA_963921515.1). Classification (NCBI taxonomy): domain Eukaryota; kingdom Metazoa; phylum Chordata; class Amphibia; order Caudata; family Salamandridae; genus Calotriton; species Calotriton arnoldi. Next base: position 618,409 of record CAWUFW010000935.1, read on the forward strand.
GACCCCATAATGTCAGGAGAACATGGGGGTGGCTGCCACAAGCGTCCCACCAGTTCAAACCCAGGGGGTGAAGTGAGCCACATCACTGTGTTGGCCATGGTGGTACTATCTGCCTACTGGGATGTATCTGTTGCACATTAGGCGTATAGTGTGACCTTTTTCCACCAGGTATTAATTTTACTGAGAAGATTGATGTCAAATCACGTTTCGTTTACTTGCTTTACACAGTTGAGTTCATGGAGCCGATTTATCACTTTTAGGATTTGCCCGAGTTAATTACAGTTGGGTTCTTTCACTCACTCGTATTTTTTTAATTGATGCTAGAATGGAATAGGAGCCGGTTTGCTCACGTTAATATAAGGACTCACGACATGTTTACTTATTGTCATGACTACAGAGCAGTCTTTCGTTGCTTTCCACCGGTGTATACGATTCACTTCCTGTTGGACGGAGTATTTACTTCCGGGTAACTCGCGTACTTTAGATGGATACTGTTGAAAGCTATTACGGCGGTGTCACCGTGTTGTAGCAGGTACGTGTGAGTATTTCAAGATAAGGACATGTGACTATCTGTTAATTTCCGACTGGAACTTTCATTGCGAATGAATGCATGTGTTCACGTGGGTTTTGAACACCAGTTACGTTGTGCCTCAGCGTGAACTAGAACGTGTGTATTTCCGTTGTTTTTCACCGAAAACTTTGCCTCAGGGCGCACTCCGCAATTTGAATCACCATGGTATGTAATAGCAGGCACGTGAGGTTTTTTCGTTTAGTAATGATTGTACACTGGGTATCCGTAGGTACGCTGCTCACACGATTCTTTAAGCGGGTCTTTCCAATTTTTTTTCCACTGGGTTTATGGGCAGTTTGCTGTCCAATTCTTCACACTCCTTTTCAGCATGAATAGCACTGACTTAGGCATTCGTTAGTTCTTGGATTTCTGTAATTAAATGTATGTGTCACATTCCTTGTAGGAATTACCCCCTGATGAAGGGCAGAGCCCGAAATGCATTGGGGTACCTGTATAACCAGATGACCATCATAACTGTTATACATATATGAGAAGAATCATATGAATGATGCAGTTGATGAAATAATAAACGCAATATACATGATGAATAAATCAGATTGAACAATCATTCAAGTGGATGACAATATTTTGTGAAGTGACAAACGTTGTTAGGAGTGCTATTTGAGTTCGTTCTTTCCTTGCTGGAGGACACTTTGCAAAATGTGTACCATTACACCTCACGGATCAGGAGGTGATACTCATCAGCACCCAAGAAAGGCACAAAGTGATACCTGAAGAATATCTTTTTTTAAAATAGGGAGTGCGACCGCAACTCACTCAATTTGACAGTTCACCTACTTACCACTCCCAAACCTTCCCTTTTATTACCTGTAAGGCACCCCTAAGGTAGTCCTTAGGTAGCCCCATGGGCAGGGTGCAAGATACTTGAAGGATAGGACATGTACTTGTGAGTTTAACATATCCTGGTAGTGAAGAACTGCTAAATTTGTTTTTTACTACAGAAAGGCCTATCTCTCTCACAGATTAGCATTGGAGCTGCCTGGTAACATCTTACAAGTGTATCTTCCAATTGGAAGTAGATTGAAAATTGAAGTTTGGTGTCTCTGGACTCACAATTTAAAAACACATCTTTTAGCGAAGTTTGTTTTGAAATTACAGGTCTGAAAATACTACTTTTAGAAAGTTGCCATTTTCTTACTTTAAACATTCTGTGCCTCTGCCTGACCATAGAATACACGTCTGGGTTGGATGACAGCTGGGCTTTGTGAATTCACTCTAGCTAGTCCACACACAAAGGGAGCTGAGGTGTACCTGGCATATCCTGATGGCTCATCACTAGGCTGATGAGCCTTCCTGCGCTAGAGTGATGGTAGGAGCTGACACTTGCACTTTAATGGGGCTGTGCCTGTCCCCACACAAAGAGCTGATTACTCCCCTGTATTGTGTCTGAATCCGGGGCCAGGAAGGGCAGGGTCTTGTGCACTACAAAGATCTTTCTTTGAGGTTTCCCTACTTCAAAGGCTAAAATGGGTATAGGTAATGGATCTGTGACACCATAGACTCAGAACACTTCTGGATTTTGCCAGGAATAAGTGCTGTTGTGCTGCCAGAAGGGACTGCCACTTTGCTGCTTGTTGTGCTGTGTTGGCCTGCTGTTTCTTGCCTGGGAGTGAAAGGACTGGACTTTACTCTCTACATCCTGCTTTCTAAAGTTTCTCCAAGTGCTTGACTGAGCTTGCCTCCTGTTGCTGAAGTCCCAGGAACAGCAAAGACTTTGTCTTGCTACCAGCAGCTGGGCTCCTCTGCTAAGAGGAGCTGCACTGTTAAATGGTACCAAATCCAGTCCTGGGCTCTTCAAAGTGTTTTTTGTGCTGAAATCAAGAAACCAATGCACCAAATCCAAGCGTCAGTTCGGAACCAGCCCATCCCAGCGAAATGGATGCATGGCCCTGGCTGCACTGAAGCCGTGGTCCCCGCTTGCCGAGGACATGACACATTGACTGTGACTCACAACACAGCCCTGACTTTGCCCCAGCACCTCTGAACAACCGCCACTGCGTGAATTTTAAACACTGCTTCACTGAAGTCTGTGACACACCGTTCCAACTCCGACGCAATCCTGGTCCTACACGGCTTCCATCCATCGCAGCCCAGCGGTTAAACATTGACGCCAAAGAATCCACTTGTCGCACTCTCGACACCGACGTATCATTGACCCCGCATCACCTTCAGGAACCGAGGTCTCACACCAGCAACCGATGCATCACCTCTTCTGTGCACTGCATCATCCCTGGGCATGAAAGTCTCAACGACACTGCACCGCCTTAAGGAACCAACACCTCACCTGCATCTGCAATACCTCACCTCCTCTGCGCCATGCATCATCTTTGATTATGACACCTCCAAGGTACTGTTGCTAGGGTCTGAGGGACTCCTGTATCCAGCCTGCGCTCCATCATGGTAGGAATGAACTTTTGGATTTGTCACATTCAAGCACATCCAGATTGCGCCAGTTGGAGCTATTGTTTTCTAAGCACTGCATTTTGATTCAATCTTTAAAAATTCATTAATTCATATCTTGACAAGTGTATATTGGATTTTTGCCATTTCAGTATTGTTTTACTTAGATAAATATTGGGTATTTTTCTAAACTAGTGTGGAGTAATTTTGTGGTGGTTTCACTGTGTGTGTGTGTGTGTGTGCACAAATACTTTGCACATTGCCTCTTTGGTTTAGCCTGACTGCTATGTGCCAAGCCACCAGAGAGTGAGCACAGGTAAATTTATAGTGTGTACTACACTTACTCTGACTAGGATTGTGGTTCCTGCTTGGGCAGGGTGTATACTCTGCCAACTAGAAACCCCATTTCTAACAGTTATGAGCACAATGAAAGGGACATTTGTTGCAGGTATGTGTAGTGTCCGTAAAGCTGGATCAATGTAAGGGCAACCAGCCCAGGATAATGAATTGGTCTCAGGTAGGAAGCACGAGACACAGAGACATTAACAAATCCAAAGTGCATTTGATATTAAAGTGAGAAACAGGACTGAATCACCATCCACTTTCCCTGCTTCCAGCAACGTCAGAAGTTGTGAGGATGACGGAAATAGTCATACAAGGGCGCGTGGATAGGGGGCATGATGCAATCACGTAAGGAGAGGCAGTAATGGTCAGCTAGACCACGTCATGCCGCAGGGTGAATCAGCTGCCTGGACATGGTCATAGGGTCTGGTGTGAATGGCCGAATTAAAAGAATTTGTTCTTGTGCAACTGATACAGAAAATAAAACAAGTAGGAAGACATTTAAAATGGAGCAGTAATTGTATACTTTTGCCTTTGAACAATTCAAGCAGAAATTATGTACATATTTATCTTGTCTATATAACAATCTGGGTATTAGCAACATGAAGGCAAACCATATTGTGTACCATACCCGATGGGATATCTGGGTTAATATTTAGTAACTATACAACAAGCCAAGTAACAAGGTTGGCTGTTAATAGTTATAATTGGGGCGGTTAGTATGAAGGACAAGCACTGTTAATACACAATATAGGTGAACATGATCATCCTAATTGTTGGAGATGAGTGAATAATTCAGAGGTCTGACAAGATGTATCAATGCCTTTTAGATAGATATACATCGTGATTCAGAACAGTGATAAGCAATATGAATGTGGGTTGAACAACAATAGTTTCAGCATGAATTACGAATCCAGAATCTCTATTAATCGTAAACAGTAAATGATAAAATAAATTTTCCATTACACATTATATCTCATCAATCAGAGAAATGGTGAGCAAGAATACATTATATACAAATGGCAACATGAAGTATTGATGCACAATTATATAAATACAAAAAATAGCCTAAATGGAGGGTGAGTGTATCAAATAGTTATCATATCAAGATGTGTTGGTACCATTTTTGCAGTTAAACAACCGAAAGCGTTGGTTGACAATAAGGGGATTCGATCAACCAGCTCTTATCATCTAATTTGCTCAGCATGGAGTGAGAAAGCACACTGCCAAATCCCAGTACAGATGGGCACATACAGAAAAATTATTGATAGTGTCTCATAGGTACATAAATACTATATCTACACAAATGAAATGCCAGGGATATTGAAAACCAATACTGGAGTTAATTAGGGTGTCAGAGATTAGAAATTCATAGGAGCCAAGGAAACCAAATGCCAATAGATAAGGAGTCAGATCACAAGGATTCACCAGCCTGCCAGAGTGGCAACGTGTGGGGGCAGATTTACAAGCCCCTTGCGCCACTTTTGCGTCATTTTTAACATGGGAAAAGTGACGTACGGGTGGCGCAAGGGGCTTGTAAATAAGCCCCGTGGTATTTTGAGGATGGAAGGAAGGACAACTACCACGTTTATCAATTTATATCAATTTACAAGAACCCATTGCATTCTTCTGTGGTATTAATGTGACTAGTGATAGACTGACACCTAAAATACATTTATATTTCAATCTACAGAGTAATGATCCAGGTTGCACCTCATAGGGTTTTTTTTACAACATCGGTCACTTGCTACTGAATATCTTTTACACTCTGATTAGCAGAAGTGTAGTGGTCTACAGGGGGAGAATTATGGACTCTACATCTAATTCTGCTCCTTATAGGCTGATGCATGCTTTGACTTTCTGAGATGTTTGTCCAATGTACAACAAGTTGCAGGTGACCGATCTGTCAGGAGAGGGCCATTTGGCTCCGAGCGCCATGGACACAAAAGTTATAGAACCAGAGCTGAAGGCAGCTCCTCAGAATGTGAGAAGGCAATGGTGGTACCTGTGGGATGCACACTCACCCCAGTGAGCGTTTGTTGGAAAGTGGAATATTAGTAGTGGTAATTATGCATCTACCACTGGCAATAATGACACTAACACATTCTAGGGCTCCAAAAAGGTCTCAGAAAATGATTCCCATGCTCAACCCTTGGTAGCTTGGCTGTGAGCAGGCAGACTTATCTCCAGAGACAGGTTTGTAAAGCGGGGGCACACCGGTGGTGTAACCAGGTGCTTTACAAATGCATAAATAAAATTTAAAAACACCAATTCAGTAAATAACTAAGACACAACACACAATAAAAATCCAATACCAATTTATCAAAATAGGAAATATTTTTATCTTTAAAATGACACCAAAATGGAAAAAAAAATCCAATGTAGGGAACTGGAGATATGATTTTTTAAAGGTTTAGCACTACATAGCACATAGAAACCTATTGCGCCTATTGGGACATTGGGACATCTGGTCGTGCTAGACGAAGATAAGTCAAAGTTTCAGGCCAACCGCGATGGAGCCCTGCGCGGCTACCCCTCGCAGTAGGCCTCGGTCAAAGTTTTTACCTTCTGACTTAGAAACTTTTCTGGAGGATTTTCTCTCGGGGTCCCTCGAAGCTCTCAGCCAGTGCGGATACGGTGAGGGTTCGCCGGCTTGCCTTGTGACGAGCTCTCAGTCAAACCTATGGAAGTCAGACCTCCAGAGCTTTCCAGTGGGACGAACAAGAGATTCAGGCCAACTAGCGGTTGTAGGTGGGCAGCTTGACTCTCGTGGTTGGTTCCGGTCACCTCTTCTACGTTAGGACTTAAAAACGTTTATGGAGCTTTTTCTCGCGGGGTCCCCCGATGTTCTTCACCAGGTTGAATTCGGTGAGGGTTCGCCGGCTTGGGTTTCAACCAGATCCCGGTCAAACTCTGAAAGTTGGACCTCTGGAGCTTTTCAGCTGGTCGAACCTGGATGGCAGGCCGGGTTGCGATTAAGGGTCAGTTCCTTTGAGGGTCCCAAAGTGTCCAAACTTACTTCAAGGGTCTGGAAGCTCCAAGATGGTCCTTGAAAGTTTGGAACTTCAATTCCCACAATCCACTTGGACAAAACCCTTACAAATCCACTGGAGTCACTCCAGGCTGGGGATTCTTGGTGGTGATGATCCAGGTGAGCATCTCTGTTAACCTGCAGCTTGCAGGGAGTCCACTCTTTAGTCCTTTTGAAGCAGGTTTGATCCACAGGGATGGAGAGTCGCTCAAATGAGAAGCACAATTGTCAGTATTTATCCACTGTTAAAAGTAAATACAGAGAGGAAACATATCGATTTATGTCTATATCTATCTGTGAAAATATGTAAAAATAAAAAACTGGGAGCATTCATTCTTAAGGGCTGAGAGAAGGCTAGAGGTTCAAGAGGTACGGAAGTAAGCACACTAGTCAACTTCAAGCGATGATGTGAAACCGGTCGGACAATTTATAGGGACATTTAAGGATCTGTCATAAAATGTAAAGGGCTAAACTTCCCAGCACAAACACTGGGGGCTAGGCAGGGCCGGACTGGCCATAGCGGGCACCGGGCGTTTCCCCAGTAGGCCGCTAGGGTGGGGGCCGGTTTTGGGCCCCTGGGGGGCCGTTTTTGTTACCGGGGGTCAGCAATATCGGCCCCCTGTAACAAAATCGGCTGAAACCGGCCCTCGCAAACTGCTCGGCTGCACTCCCCCTCACCCCAGGGGGGGCCGGCTGAGCCGTTTGCCAGGGCTGGTTTTCTGTTCCCAGTCCGGCCCTGGGCGTAGGGCAGCGCTGCAAGTCTTCTTGCTGCACTGCCCTACGGGGACATAAGCCTCTCATAAAGAAACCCCTTTGTGTGTATGCTGTGCTAGAATTGGAAAAGGCACAGGTACTTCTCTTGAAGGAAATGCACCTGAATACAGGTGATGCAGGGAGATTTAAATAAAAACACTAAAATATTCAGATATATGTAACAGCAAAAAGAAATTCATGGTGGGTGCTGTGCAGTGGAACTAACAGTACGTGCGACCATGAGAAACCCTAATCAGTTTAGTAAAATGTACGATGGGGAATGACAATATCATAATAGGTTTTGCATATGCACCATTTCAAGGGCAAGCCCACTTAATGGCTTCAACACTGCTGAGAGACTGTGCAGACGGGATGATAAATCACATAATTTTAAATCTATATCTCCCAAGGCTGTTATCCCAGAGTAACAGACAGTCTTCACCTAGATAGGCTTGCTGGAGCAATCATTGACCATGAAGGTACATGATACTTTTCATCAATGTTCCTCACACAGGAAGACATCCCTGCAATTCTTAACTCACGTCTGTGTTCCCCCTGGTTTTCTGAGTGTGGGTCTGAGGTTGGTCGGTACCCAGGGAAAGGTACAAATTCCAGAAAGTGCTACACAGTAGAGACCCAGAGGAAACCAGGATGATGTGTCTTGCATTAATACCAACACGTTTGATTACCCAGAAAGCTCTGCAAATGTCACAGGACTGGTAAAAAAAAAACAATTTTCTCACTTTTATGTGACTTAGAGCTCCAGACTTTTTGGCAACTGGCAAGTGTTTCACAATACCGAGATGTTTTTTTTCTAAGACTATGAAAGCATCCAGACAACACCTGGCTCCTTTCTTGGGCACAGAGCTGTATATTGGTGCCCCAGATAAGAACCAGAACCTATGTGATTTTTTAGGATAGGATAGCATCCAGACAGCATCTGGCTCCTTGTTCGGGCACAGATGGGTGTGTCTGTACCCCATAATGGGGCCAGTTGCTCACTGGACCTTTTCTTAGGCCAAGAAAATATCTAAAAAGCATCTGGCCTCTTGTTGAGCACAAACATGTGCCTATGCTCCAACATGGATTCAGGCACTTATTAGATTTTTGCTTAGGATAAAGACAGAGCCAAACAGCATCTGGCTCCTTGTTGGGGCACAGACACGTGTGTCTCTGCCCCAGTAAGGTGCCAAACACTGTTTGGATTTTGCTTAGACTAAGAAAAAGTGTGGCTCCTTGCTGTGGCACAGAACTTTGAGATCTGTGGCCCAGAAAGGAGTCAGACACTGGATTTGTTCTTAGGCTGAATATCCAAACAGTGGCTGTTTCTTCACTGGGGCACAGACACAGAACTCCTTCGTTTCACAATTTCACTATGCTTTCCACCCATGACCACCTAGCACCCTACTTGGTCTGCCATCAGCCCTTCACAACAATAGTTGACCAAAGGGTATATAGTTTAATGGGGGTTCAGGGGCCATCACTCCACAAGAGACCTACCCCCACTGCACCCATCTTTTGGGTGAATACAAGTAAAAAGAGAATGGCATCCTTCAAAAGTGCTTATGTGCTTCACTTCTGAAATATCTAATATATTTTGTATATTTTGAAAGCTTGCAAAAAAGCTTATGAGTACAACCACAGATTTAGATGGTTGCACTGCTCCTCCTTTACAAGGTCTACAGCACACTGTCAAAAACATTGGTTAATCTCATAAGTAATTTCAATAATGTTCTTATTTGAATATAAACAGTGACATCATCAATATGTGATTTAACATGCCATGAGTTATGCAGTATATGTGGTCATAAGCAGCGCATGATGAGGACACAAGTTATAGTTAATTCACTAAACTATAACTGGTGTATTTCAATGGGTTTTTTTTTAACGTTAGCTGGTGTCTCCATCCAACACCTAACTATAGCCCCATTTTAACCATTGTTTTTTCAACTAATATATTTATATGTCATTAGGGAAGTCACATGTTAATGAGTACATCATAAACTTTTCACTCTAAATGCAGTTTAAAACAAAGGGCGTCCAACATAAAATGTTCCCTGTGCATCATTAATATTTCTGGTGCCCTGTGCAAGACATATTTTGGGGATCTCATGTTCAGAGTCATTACCAATATCAAATCATTCAGGGCCTTATAATGTCAAACACTATTAAATTATACAAGTAATCTACTCATTTGATTATTGTATTGTGGTAATCCTCTGACTGGCAGCTTTAGAGCATTTTTCCTGTACATACAAAAGTACTTTTGATAGATCCACAAGTTGTTATCACTTACGTCTACATAATATACATTTTTTACTTAGACGTATACTACGTAAGACTACAAAAGTTACAGAGCCACTTGTATATATGTGGAAGGATTCTAGTCCAGAGGAGTGGGTTTTGGGAGTGTTTCTGCCTCATGCAGGTGGAGGTGGTGGGTAGCTGATGAAACGTGTTAACATGAGTATGATGTGGAGATGCACCCTTCTTTTTCTTACATTTTTGCTTTATGCTGCTTCTAAGGAAATCTATTGCAATATTAGAACATAAGGATGACACAGCAGAAAATGGATGGATGTTGACATATTATTATATCTATCAAGAGAGAGAGAGGAAAAACCGTACTAGTTCACTTCCCCTGGTAATATCAATCAATATCAATGAGAACTAGCTAAGGTAGAAGCTAATTGTTTATGTCTGAGAGAAGAAAAAAAAACATTGGTTTTTTATGAAGACCCACACCCACCAACCTAGTTGGTGGCATGCTTCATCATCGGGTCCCACCCAAGGTGCCGAGTGCACCTCAGGTGTGCTTCAACGCCTGGTTACAGCGGAGCGGGTTCTGTGCAGTGAGTGTGCAGTGAAGTGAAATGAGTGTAAGTTAAAAAACTGTCCTGAGGGTCCCAAAGATTGGGGAAATTTAATAATGGGCCCTTGGCAGTATTAAAAAACCGAAGGGCGGATATTTGTGGAGGTAAGTTATGTCTCCAATATCCTGTGCGGTCTACATGTTTCAGCCAGATTCCTGAATTAAACTGGCTTTCTTCAGGACCTATGTGAGTGAAAAGGATAGTGGTAATCAAAATACTGTGTTATTCAGACAAATATGTGTCGCACGCGCGATATTTGTAAGAGGGGGTATTCCTCTAATTGCTCATTGCCTGTTGATAAAGGAAGACAAAACAAAGACACATACAAACATAAACATTAAAAATTGCAAGCTTCTTGTTTTCACATTTGCTCATGTGACTGAATAAACGTCGTGTCCGTACACTATGCGGAAATATAGGCGGTAGTGGAATGGAACGTGACGCTTGTGGAAGGGTGGCTGCGTATAGAAGCCGAATTATGCGCTACTGTGCTAAAATAAAATAGCGTCAAGCGAACAATCTGCTCAAATCATAGTGATCAGTGCTACAAAAGAAAAGTTATGCTTACTCTGAAATTCTCAGAATGAGCCCCATGAATCCTGTAGAGGGACCTGACCTGTAGTCACACACTGTGTGTGCGAAGGGAGAGAAAACAAGAGAAGTTGTTGCGTGAAGCCCAGCCTCGTGTGGGCTTGTGTCCGCTGGATGGCTGACCGAAAAAGAAGAGGGAGACCCCCCAAGTGCCCCACTTACTTCGTCAAGGTCACAGGCCCTCTGTCCATGCCTACTGCAGCTGCTACCGGGATTCCGATGATATGGGCTGGCAGTTGTGAGGGCGTTTAAATTCTCTGTATGCTCGTCAGGTGCCACGCATCAGGGCCGGTATGCCTCATTATTCATTGCGTGTTTGTGAGTAGCGTTCAATCCCTGAGCTACTGAAACTGAGGGAGGACTGCCTCGTCTGTGTATATGCAGCCTTGCTATTATTTTGTTAGAGAATAAAGTTAATTGACGAAAAATATATGAATTTGCAATGCTCGTTTTTAAATGAGGAGGTGGTATTCACAAGTTTATTGAAATAATTTGGGTTTGTCCCCGCTGTCGAAATGTGTTTAGGCAGATGAGTGGACATGGTAGGGAGACTGGTTGTGCTACCAGGGGATGACTGCCTCGTCTGTATGTGTGCAGCCTTATTGATATTTTGTTAGAGAATAAAGCTTATTGACGGAAAGATGTGTGAAATTGCAATGCTCGGTTTTGAATGAAAATGTGGTCTTCACTAGTCTATTGGATTAAATGAGGCTTGTCCCTGCTGCCGTAATGTGTTTGGGCTGATGGGTGGACATGGTAGAGAGACTGGGTGTCCGCGGCCACTTAGAAGAGGCTATGTGTCCCGCGCGTGGTGCGTCTTTGATATCAAAGGGTGTTATTTTCAAAAAAATGTAATAAAAGTAAAATAACACCGCCGTTCTGAACAGATGGAAAGGGCGGAGTTATGGGCTATGCTAACTCCAGCGTATGTCAGGGGAGATACCAAAACCAAAGCCCAGTCTGGGCATGCTGCCACCATGGTGGTGAGGGGCGTGAAGAACGCGTGTCTGAGGGCATATGTGCCCTTATCTGAGGATTGGGATCATGACATTCTCACACAGTGTGTGCGTGCCACCACTTGCTCATGTCGTTGTTATAGTGGGTATATCTAGGTGAGTGTGTACCACAGCTAGTTGGAAAGAGGGACCTGTAAATGGTCATGTGGTTGGTAATCAGCGGTTGCTGAGGGAGTTCCATGGTATATTGTCGTTGAGTCCTACTATGTGAGTGGAAAGGCGGTAGATCCAGCGTTGTTCTTTCTGGAGAAAGATTTTGTCATCTGTCAGGTTGTTGGTCTCGATTTGTTCGATTACTGTCCACCTCAGGTCATTGGGAGTATGTCCTCGTTGGATGAAGTGGTCTGTCATCCTAGTTGTGTTTTTCTTACAGCGTATATTGCTGCGGTATTCTCCTATCCTTGTCTTGATTTTTCGACTCGTCATCCCGATATATCGGAGTTTGCACGGGCATTCTATAAGGTAAACCACATGCGTTGAGTTGCAGTTGGTGTGCTTTCTCTGGTGCCAAGTTTTACCCTCTTCCAAGTCAAGTGTTTTCGTAGCTCTGGTGAGGTGGCAAACACAGCAATTTCCACATGGGTGATGACCCACTATGCTAGGTAAGCCCCATGCATTTAGGACATTGCATTCTGCTGAGGCCTTCGGTCTTTTGGGGCGGGTAGACACTAGCCGGTCTTTCAGGCCTCCGGCTCTTCTGAACGAGAAGAGGGGTTGGTCCCATTTCAGTGCACCTGTATTCCGGATGCGCCAGTTTTTGCGGATGATTTTGGCCACTTGGTTAGAGGCTTGATTGTATGTGGTGATGCATGTGAGGGGGATGGTGTTGGTCTCTCGTGTTTGGTCCTCGAGTAGAGCTTCTCGGTGCTGGTTCCGTGCTCGTTTCCTTGTGGTTCGGATAATTCTGTCAGGGTATCCCCATTCGCTGAGTTTACCATCCAGTTCAGCGGACTGCGTCTGGTAGTCCTGAGTGTGACTGCAGTTTCTTCTTATCCGGAGGAACTGGCCGTAGGGAAGGTTTTCTCTAAGCGATCGGGGTGAAAACCTTCGAAATTAAGTAGGGAGTTCCTAGCCGTAGGTTTGTAGAAGGTTTTGGTTTGCAGTGATCCCTCCTTAGCTTCAATGGTGAGATCTAGGAATGCCAAGCTGGTCGCACTAGCAGTGCTAGTGAATTTTAAGTATGGGTCCCGGTCGTTGAGGCACGCCAGGAAAGTGGTTAAGGAGTCTTGTGTTCCTGTCCAGATCATAAGGATGTCGTCAATGTAACGACGCCAGAATTTGATGTTGAGACCGAAGGGGTTTGTCGTAGGTAGGATGTGTCTCATCTCGAAATGGTATACGTATAGGCCTGCCACACTCGGGGCAAAAGTGCTGCCCATAGATGTCCCGTTGGTTTGCAGGAAGAAATCCCCTTCAAACTCAAAATAGTTCTGTTTGAGTGTCAGAGTGGAGCACTGTAGAATGAATTCCCTGGGGGTGGTGTAATCCCATGTGGTGTCTGTCAGCATCTGTTGAAGGACACGTAACGTCTCATCCTGAGGCAGGCTGGTATAGAGACTTTCTATGTTCAAGCCCAATAGGAGTTGAGTGGTGGGGTCAAAACTCATGTTTTTGATCAGGTTGAGTAAATGCTTGGTATCCTTGATATAGGTAGATGATTTTTGTACCAAGGGGTTAAGGAAAAAATCAAAGAAGCATGATAAAGGCTCCAGAAGGGAGTTTATCCCCAATACGATGGGGCGTCCTGGGGGTGGTCTAGTCCCCTTATGGATTTTTGGCACTGTGTAGAAGTAGGGTGTTCTTATTGTTTTGGCACACAGGTAGTCGGCTTCCTGTTTGGAGATGTTGTGGTTGGCATCCGCAAAAACTGGCGCATCCTGAATACAGGTGCACTGAAATGGGACCAACCCCTCTTCTCGTACCGAAGAGCCGGCAGCCTGAAAGACCGGCTAGTGTCCACCTGCCCCAAAAGAAGGCCTCAGCAGGAAGCAATGTCCTAAATGCATGGGGCTTACCTAGCATAGTGGGTCATCACCCAAGTGGAAATTGCTGTGTTTGCCACCTCACCAGAGCTACGAAAACACTCGACTTGGAAGAGGGTAAAACTTGGCACCAGAGGAAGCACACCAACTGCAACTCAACGCATGTGGTTTACCTTATAGATTGCCCGTGCAAACTCCGATATATCGAGATGACGAGTCGAAAAATCAAGACAAGGATAGGAGAACACCGCAGCAATATACACTGTAAGAAAAACACAACTAGGATGACAGACCACTTCATCCAAAGAGGACATACTCCCAATGACCTGAGGTGGACAGTAATAGAACAAATCGAGACCAACAACCTGACAGATGACAAAATCCTTCTCCAGAAAGAACAACGCTGGATCTACCGCCTTTCCACTCACATAGTAGGACTCAACGACAATATCCCATGGAACTCCCTCAGCAACCGCTGATTACCAACCACATGACCATTTACAGGTCCCTCTTTCCACCTAGCTGTGGGACACACTCACCTAGATATACCCACTATAACAACGACATGAGCAAGTGGTGGCACGCACACACTGTGTGAGAATGTCATGATCCCAATCCTCAGATAAGGGCACATATGCCCTCAGACACGCGTTCTTCACGCCCCCCACCACCATGGTGGCAGCATGCCCAAACTGGGCTTTGGTTTTGGTATCTCCCCTGACATATGCTGGAGTTAGCATAGCCCATAACTCCGCCCTTTCCATCTGTTCAGAACGGCGGTGTTATTTTACTTTTATTATTATTTTTTTTAAATAACACCCTTTGATATTAAAGACGCACCACATGCGCGGGACACATAGCCTCTTTTATGTGGCCGCGGACACCCAGTCTCTCTACCATGTCCACTCATCAGCCCAAACACATTACGGCAGCGGGGACAAGCCTCATTTAATCCAATAGACTAGTGAAGACCACATTTTCATTCAAAAACGAGCATTGCAATTTCACACATCTTTCCGTCAATAAGCTTTATTCTCTAACAAAACATCAATAAGGCTGCACACATATAGACGAGGCAGTCATCCCCCTGTAGCACAACCAGTCTCCCTACCATGTCCACTCATCTGCCTAAACACATTTCGACAGCGGGAACAAACCTAAATTATTTCAATAAACTTGTGAATACCACCTCCTCATTTAAAAACGAGCATTGCAATTTCATATATTTTTTCGTCAATTAACTTTATTCTCTAACAAAATAATAGCAAGGCTGCATATACACAGACGAGGCAGTCCTCCCTCAGTTTCAGTAGCTAAGGCATTGAACGGTACTCACAAACACGCAATGGATAATGAGGCACACCGGCCCCGATGCGCGGCACCTGACGACCATACGGAGAATTTAAACGCCCTCACAACTACCGGCCCATATCATCGGAATCCCGGTAGCAGCCGCAGTAGGTATGGACAGAGGGCCTGTGACCTTGACGAAGTAAGTGGGGCACTTGGGGGGTCTCCCTCTTCTTTTTCGGTCAGCCATCCAGCGGACACAAGCCCACACGAGGCTGGGCTTCACGCAACAACTTCTCTTGTTTTCTCTCCCTTCGCACACACAGTGTGTGACTACAGGTCAGGTCCCTCTACAGGATTCATGGGGCTCATTCTGAGAATTTCAGAGTAAGCATAACTTTTCTTTTGTAGCACTGATCACTCTGATTTGAACAGATTGTTCGCTTGACGCTATTTTATTATAGCACAATAGCGCATAATTCGGCTTCTATACGCATCCACCCTTCCACAAGCGTCACGTTCCATTCCACTTCCACCTATATTTCCGCATAGTGTACGGACACGACGTTTATTCAGTCACATGAGCAAATGTGAAAACAAGAAGCTTGCAATTTTTAATGTTTATGTTTGTATGTGTCTTTGTTTTGTCTTCCTTTATCAACAGGCAATGAGCAATTAGAGGAATACCCCCTCTTACAAATAACGCACCTTAGCGCGTGCAACACATATTTGTCTGAATAACACAGTATTTTGATTACCACTATTCTTTTCACTCACATAGGTCCTGAAGAAAGCCAGTTTAATTCAGGAATCTGGCTGAAACATGTAGACCGCACAGGATTTTGGAGACATAACTTACCTCCACAAATATCCGCCCTTCTGTTTTTTAATACTGCCAAGGGCCCATTATTAAATTTCTCCAATCTTTGGGACCCTCAGGACAGTTTTTTAACTTACACTCATTTCACTTCACTGCACACTCACTGCACAGAACCTGCTGCGCTGTAACCAGGCGTTGAAGCACACCCGAGGTGCACTCAGCACCTTGGTTGGGACCCGATGAAGAAGCATGCCACCAACTAGGTTGGTGGGTGAGGGTCTTCATAAAAAACCAATGGGTTTTTTTCTTCTCTCAGACACAAACAATTAGCTTCTACCTTAGCTAGTTCTCATTGATATTGATGGATGTTGACATAGCCTTTCTTTTCCAAAGGAGAACCTTCATGCTTGTTGAGGTAGAAGAGTGAAAAAGGAATTTTCCTGATACAAACAGATACCTTGCCCTACTTGCGACAACAGCAAATCCTGCTAGAGGTAGGGAGGAGTATAATAACACAGATCGAAATAGAAGTGAGGTAGATAGGATAGTTGTAATAGAGAAGGAGGTACATATATGAGAGGGGTAGTTATAGAGACAGAGAAATAACACAGAAAGAAAGATTTAAAGTTGTCAGAGAGGTAAGAAAGAGAAAACAACAAAACAGAGCGGCAGTGAACAATCAATGTAGAGAACAAGTGCAGAGACAAAATGAGAGATTAAGCAGAGAGATAGAGAGAGAGATGTAGTATTGAGAGATGTGAGGTAAGAGAGAAATGAAGTAGATAAAGAGATGAGCTGGAGATCGGTGAGGTAGAGAGAGGTGTGAGAGGTAGAGGTGTAGTACAAAGATATAGAGGGAGATAAAAATGTGAGATAAAGAGATATGACTTTGAGAAAGTGATGATGTATATGAAGGAGAAATACATGGTGATGAGCCAGAAACAGAGAAGTGAGGTAGAGAGATTTGAGGCAGAGAGAAGGGGTACAGAGATAGAGAAGTATATTTAGGCACATGGGGCCACATGTACGACCTTCAGGTTTTGCGCTTCGCAAATTGCAATTATTAGCGCCTCCAATTTGCGAGTTGCAAAACCTGATGTACAACAGTGTCACAGACACTGTTTGCAATTCCCAAATGGGTCGCAAGGGACCTGCCTCATTAATATTCATGAGGCAGGTCGCAATTTGCTACCCATTGGGAATGGCCGGCACTCGCAGGGGTGGTGGCCTGCTAGGGTCAGCAGACCACAATGTCGGTGACTGCTTTTTAAATAAATACAAAAAGAACAATTGATGGACAGAATGCAGAACAATGTCATACATTCACCCCAGTACAGAGGTCTGGGCCTAAATCCATTGTTTTTTTGCTCACCATGCCCTTCCAGTTTGGACCCAGCCATATGCAACTCAGTCTTGACCCAGCACCCAATGGGAACAGTCCAGCCCGAACTGCCAGGCCAGTCCTCCCTGGACTGGAAACAAGTATCCTAGGACCAGTTTTGAGGTTTCACCCTTCATCAGCCAGGATAGCTTGACTCCAGTGGCATGGAGAGCACGGGACCCACATCTGGACAAACCCGTCCCACTCAGGGTGACAAATGCAAAAAGAACAATTGATGACACAATACAGAACAATGTCATACATTCACCCCAGTACAGAGATCTGGGCCTAAATCCATTGTTTTTTTGCTCACCATGCCTTTCCAGTTTGGACCCAGCCATATGCAAATCAGTCTTGACCCTGCGCCCAATGGGAACAGTCCAGCCCGAAATGGCAGGCCAGGTCCTCCCTGAACTGGAAACAAGCATCCCAGGACCGGTTTCGGGGTTTCACCCCTCATCGGCCAGAATAGCTTGACTGCAGTGGCATGGAGAGCACAGGACCCACGTCTGGGCATACCCGTCCCACACCCGTCCCACTCGGGGTGACAAATGGCTGATATGGGGTGTTACCCCGAAACTGGTCCCAGGATGCTTGTTTCCGGTCCAGGGAAGACCTGGCTTGGCAGATTGGGCTGGACTGTTCCCATGAGGCACAGGTTCAAGACTGATTTGCATATGGCTGGGTCTGAACTGGGGTGGCGAAGTGAGCTAAAGAATGATGATGGAATAAACCC
The DNA here is from genome assembly GCA_963921515.1 of Calotriton arnoldi. Lineage (NCBI taxonomy): Eukaryota > Metazoa > Chordata > Amphibia > Caudata > Salamandridae > Calotriton > Calotriton arnoldi. The sequence goes on from CAWUFW010000935.1 coordinate 636,216, forward strand.
AGATCTGTGATTGGGGGTGAGTGTCTGAAAAGTTTCAGTGCTCCGTCCATCATCTCTTTGTGTTTGCTTTGTTCGCCCTAAGTTGGCAGGGTTCTCCCAGACGTGGGTCCCTTGCTCACTTTGCCACTGGATTCAAGCTAACATGGCTGATGAGGGGTGTTACCCCATAACCGGTACCAGGATATTTGTTTCCGGTCCAGGGAAGACCTGGCTTGGCAGTTCGGGCTGGGGTGATACCGGGAAACCGGTCCCAGTATGCTTGTTTCCGGTACAGGGAAGACCTGGCTTGGCAGTTCGAGCTGGACTCTTCCAATGAGGCACGGTGTCAAGACTGATTTGCATATGGCTGGGTCTGAACTGGGGTGGAGAAGTGAGCTAAAGAAATGTAATGGATTATACCCAAATCTGTGACTGGGGGTGAGTGTATGAAAAGTTTCAACACTCCGTCCATCATCTCCTTGTGCTTGTTTTGTTCGCCCTAAGTTGGCAGGGTATGCCAGGACGTGGGTCCTTCCTCAGTTTGCCACTGGATTCAAGCTAGCCTGGCTGATGACAGGTATTACCCCGAAACCCGTCCCAGGATGCTTGTTTCCGGTCCAGGGAAGGCCTGGCTTGGCAGTTCGGGCTGGCCTGTTCCCATGAGCCACAGTGTCAAGACTGATTTGCATATGGCTGGTTCTGAACTGGGGAGGCAAAGTGAGCTAAAGAATGATGATGGATTAAACCCAGATCTGTGACTGGGGGTGATTGTCTGAAAAGTTTCAGTGCTCCATCCATCATCTCCTTGTGCTTGCTTTGTTCGCCGTAAGTTGGCAGGGTATGCCCAGACGTAGACATGGGTCCCTTGCTCACTTTGCCACTGGATTCAAGCCAGCCTGGCTGATGATGGGTGTTACCCCGAAAACCGTCCCAGGATGCTTGTTTCTGGTACAGGGAAGACCTTGCTTGGCAGTTCGAGCTGGACTCTTCCCATGAGGCACAGGGTCAAGACTGATTTGCATATGGCTGGGTCTGAACTGGGGTGAAGAAGTGAGCTAAAGAATGATGATCGATTATACCCAAATCTGTGACTGGGGGTGAGTGTCTGAAAAGTTTCAGCACTCTGTCTGTCATCTCCTTGTGTTTGCTTTGTTTGCACTATGTTGGCAGGGTATGCCCAGACGTGGGTCCCTTGCTCACTTTGCCACTGGATTCAAGCTAGCCTGGCTGATGAGGGGTGTTACCCCGAAACCAGTCCCAGGATGCTTGTTTCCTGTCCAGGGAAGACCTGGCTTGGCAGTTCGGGCTGGACTGTTCCCATGAGGCACAGGGTGGAGACTGATTTGCATATGGCTGAGTTTGAACGGGTGGCGAAGTGAGCTAAAGAATGATGATGGATTAAACCCAGATCTGTGACTGGGGGTGAGTGTCTGAAAAGTTTCAGCGCTTTGTACATCAACTCCTTGTGTTTGCTTTGTTCGACCTAAGTTAACAGGGTATGGCCAGACGTGGGTCCCTTGCTCACTTTGCCACTGGATTCAAGCTAACCTGGCTGATGAGGGGTGTTACCCCGAAACCGGTCCCAGGATGCTTGTTTCCTGTAAAGGGAAGACCTGGTTTGGCAGTTCGGGCTGGACTGTTCCCAGGAGGCACAGGGACCTGACTGATTTGCATATGGCTGGGTCTGAACTTGGGTGGCGAAGTGAGCTAAAGAATGATGATGGATTAAACCCAGATCTGTGACTGGGGGTGAGTGTCTGAAAAGTTTCAGCACTCCGTCCGTCATCTCCTTGTGTTTGCTTTGTTGGCCCTAAGTTGGCAGGGTATGCCCAGACATGGGTCCCTTGCTCACTTTGCCACTGGATACAAGCTAGCCTGGCTGATGAGGGGTGTTACTCCGAAACCAGTCCCAGGATGGTTGTTTCCGGTCCAGGGAAGACCTGGCTTCGGAGTTCTGGCTGGACTGTTCCCATGAGGCACAGGGTCAAGACTTATTTGCATATGGCTGGGTCTATACTGGGGTGGCGAAGTGAGCTAAAGAATGATGATGGATTAAACCCAGATCTGTGACAGGGGGTGAGTGTCTGAAAAGTTTCAGCGCTCCGTCCATCCTCTCCTTGTCTTTGCTTTGTTTGCTCTAAGTTAGCAGGGTATGCCCAGGCGTGGGTACCTTGCTCACTTTGCCACTGGATTCAAGCTAGCCTGGCTGATGAGGGGTGTTACCCCGAAACCGGTACCAGGATGCTTGTTTCCGGTCCAGGGAAGATCTGGCTTGGCAGTTCGGGCTGGACTGTTCCCATGAGGCACAGGGTCAAGTCTGATATGCAAATGGCTGGGTCTGAACTGGGGTGGCGAAGTGAGCTAAAGAATGATGATGGATTAAGCCCAGATCTGTGACTGGGGGTGAGTGTCTAAAAAGTTTCAGCCCTCTGTCCATCATCTCCTTGTGTTTGCTTTGTTCACACTAAGTTGGCAGGGTATGCCCAGACGTGGGTCCCTTGCTCACTTTGCCACTGGATTCAAGTTAGCCTGGCTGAAGAGGGGTGTTACTCCGAAACCAGTCCTAGGATGATTGTTTCCGGTCCAGGGAAGACCTGGCTTGGGAGTTCTGGCTGGACTGTTTCCATGAGGCACAGGGTCAAGACTTATTTGCATATGGCTGGGTCTATACTGGGTTGGCGAAGTGAGCTAAAGAATGATGATGGATTAAACCCAGATCTGTGACTGGGGGTGAGTGTCTGAAATGTTTCAGCACTCCGTCCGTCATCTCCTTGTGTTTGCTTTGTTCGCCCTAAGTTGGCAGGGTATGCCCAGGCATGGGTCCCTTGCTCACTTTGCCACTGGATTCAAGCTAGCCTGGCTGATGAGGGGTGTTACTCCGAAACCAGTCCAAGGATGGTTGTTTCCCGTCCAGGGAAGACCTGGCTTGGGAGTTCTGGCTGGACTGTTTCCATGAGGCACAGGGTCAAGACTTATTTGCATATGGCTGGGTCTATACTGGGGTGGCGAAGTGAGCTAAAGAATGATGATGGATTAAACCCAGATCTGTGACTGGGGGTGAGTGCCTGAAAAGTTTCAGCGCTCCGTCCATCCTCTCCTTGTCTTTGCTTTGTTTGCTCTAAGTTAGCAGGGTATGCCCAGGCGTGGGTACCTTGCTCACTTTGCCACTGGATTCAAGCTAGCCTGGCTGATTAGGGGTGTTACCCCGAAACCTGTACCAGGATGCTTGTTTCCGGTCCAGGGAAGATCTGGCTTGGCAGTTCGGGCTGGACTGTTCCCATGAGGCACAGGGTCAAGACTGATATGCAAATGGCTGGGTCTGAACTGGGGTGGCGAAGTGAGCTAAAGAATGATGATGGATTAAGCCCAGATCTGTGACTGGGGGTGAGTGTCTGAAAAGTTTCAGCCCTCTGTCCATCACCTCCTTGTGTTTGCTTTGTTCACACTAAGTTGGCAGGGTATGCCCAGACGTGGGTCCGTTGCTCACTTTGCCACTGGATTCAAGTTAGCCTGGCTGATGAGGGGTGTTAGCTTGAAACCGGTCACAGGATGCTTGTTTCCGGTCCTGGGTAGACCTGGCTTGGCAGTTCGTACTGGACTGTTCCCATGAGGCACAGGGTCAAGACTGATTTACATTTGGCTGGGGCTGAACTGGGGTGGCGAAGTGAGCTAAAGAATGATGATGGATTAAACCCAGATCTGTGACTGGGGGTGAGTGTCTGAAAAGTTTCAGCGCTCCGTCCATCATCTCCTTGTGTTTGCTTTGTTAGCCGTAAGTTGGCAGGGTATGCCCAGATGTGGGTCCCTTGCTCACTTTGCCACTGGATTCAAGCTAGCCTGGCTGATGAGGGGTATTACCCCGTGTTAGAAATGGGGGTCTCTAGTTGGCAGAGGTAGGTACCTTTGTCCAAAAAGGGACCCTTGCTTCTAGTCAGGGTAAGGGGGATACACTCCTAAAATAACCCCTGCTCACCCCCTTGGTAGCTTGGCACGAGCAGACAGGCTTATCTCAGAGGCAGTGTGCAAAGCATTTGTGAACACTTACAGTAATACAGTAAAAACACTACAAAAGGACACAACACCAGTTTAGAAAAATAAGTAATCTTTATCTAAACCAAAACAAGACCAAACGACAAAAATCCACAATACAGTATTAAAAGTAAGGCTTTCAAATGGTTTTAAGAGTTCAGTTCAATGCAAGTTGTAAATGCGACACTTTTCTCAAAAGTACCTTAGATGTGTCACGCAAAACAAACAAAATAGCCGCAGGGAAGGTGATGCGTTGGTTCCTTACACTCAGGGAAGGTGATGCGTCGATTTCTTGCTCCTGGGGAGGTGAGGCGTTGGTTCCTTAGTGCAGCGCAGGGGAGTTGATGCGTCGGTTCCTAACCGGAGAGGAGGTGATGCATCGTTTTCTTACTGCGTGGGGAGTTGATGCGTCTGTTTCTTACTGCGGCCCCCAACGAGGCGACAGTCTTGGCGCCTCGATGCGATGCGTCGATCCGGTACGATGCGTGGTTTCATGCAGGCGCACAGCAGGCTTGCGTCGGGATCTGTGCGGTGATCTCGGACTTCCGAGATCGTTGCATCCGATGCGTCGTGCAGCGATTTCTTGAACCACGGCAGGCGCTGTGACGTTTTCTTCGGCGATACATCGGAAAACAGGTGCGGATGCGACACGCTTCTTCGATGTTGCGTCAATTTTCCAGCTCCCAGCGACAAACAGTCTCTAGAGGTCCTAAACAGCAGCAGGCTCCTCTATGCAGGTTGGAATTCCTAGCAAGGAAATTCAGGGGAGCTGGTGGTGAAGTCTTTGTATCCCTGAGACTTCAGAACAGGAGGCAAGCTCAGTTTCAAGCCCTTGGAGATCTTTTCTTCAAGCAGGTGACAAAGCAAACAGCAAAGTCCTTTTCCTCCTTTATTTGGCAGCAAGCAGCCACTGCAGGCCAACCGCAGACAGCAAACAGCCCAGGGGCACTATTCCTCCTCAATTTATCCGGCTCTTCTCTTTGGCAAATGTGAGAAGTTGGCCTGGTATATGCTGTTCACTAATTAAAGTGGACACCTTGCACCAGGGCAAATCGACTCTTATGGTAGATAGGTTTAAGACAACCTTTTAAAGAAAGCTATCCTAGTGGTAGCTGTGGAGAGCAGCCTTCAGGCTAAGTCTCGGAGGAATGTAAAGCAGCTTGTTTTACCATATAATCTCTTGAATCACCAAATGAAAAGACACCACACAGGTATATATATCAAATATATATGTATTTATTTCTAAATAACTCTCTACTAATCTCTTTATGAGATTAGAAGACAAACATATGCACAAATCAACGTTTCACAATAAGTTAAGCACAAAATATGGCTGGGGCCCTAGGGGCGTACCAGACCATATACTAAGTAAGAGACTTAGAAACAACGACTTGCAGGGAGACAAGGCCTAGGGCCTTCAGAAGTTGCTGGGGCCTCACAAAACCACCCAAGGCAGGTAAGTAAAGGACCCACGGGGGACGCGTGCAGTGTGGATACACAGGCGCGGATCGCCGTTAACTTCAATGGGGCAAGTCGCGGTTGGAAATAAAGAGTTTTAGGATACTTCGGGAGAACCTACAAGCAAGTCACTTACAGGGTAAGTAGTTCTAGGGCCCACACCCACAGGAGCACCGTAGTGCTGGAGTTACCGCACCCAGGGAAGCCGGGTGCACAGGTGTCCTTTGGTGTCGGGTCGCGGCGTCGTTTTCAATGGCGAACAAAGAAGACTTGCTGCTTGCGGGAGCTGAAGAAGTGTCCGGTGGAATCCAAGCCTGGATTCTGAAGAAGGATGACCTGAAAGCAGAGGGGACAGTGTTCAAAGTCACTTGGCAGTGACCCGGGGCAAGGAAGATGGATGCCCACCGTCGTTGGTTGATTCAGGTCAGTTGCGGGTGCCTTGACTCTTCAGCCACGTGGTCCAGGAGGTGTCGACGACGACCAGGAGCTGGATTCGGTGGGTCCCTCGACGTCTGCAGCTGACTGCGGTGTCGGCAACTCGATTGGAGCCAACAAGCCTTGGCAGCAGCAAGTCTCGGGGAGATGAAGAAAAGTCGATGGCACAGACCAGCAAGGTCTGAGGGACTCACCCAGCGAGGGTAAGTCAGGGCAGGCCTGGAGCAACCAGGGGAGCCCTTTGGTTTCTTTAAGAAGTCTTCTGGGGACCCACAAGCCAGCAGGCAAGGGATCGCAAAGACACCTCGGGCGGAATCATTCAACAGGGGCCCACGGTCACTCGGGACGGTGTAGGCCTCTGATCTTCGGAGGGATTCCTGCTGGAGGTCAGGACCACACGTGGTCCAAAGCACAAGTTCGTAGAACGTTGGGAAGGGGTTGTACTCGACAATAGTGCACGGTACCCAGGGGTCGCGGTTCCTCGTTACTCGTGGGGTCCACTTGCCTCAGCTTTGCTGGGGACTCACGATGGCCTGGGAGAGGTCAGGAAATCTACTTCTTGGGCTGCAGGGACTTCGGACTCCGGCGGGAGCGGCGTAGTTTGCGACCGTCGTTGTCGTTTTTGGTGCCTGCCAAGCAGGGGAGTCACTCCTTGACTCCAAGGGAGATTCTTCTGTCTTCCAAAGGTAGTGGAACGTCGAAGGGCCAGGATTCTTCTGTAGAGCGTCGTCCAGGGGTTATCTGCTTTGCAATGGCAAGGTTCCCCCTCTTATACTAAAAGAGGGGATGGACTAGCTCTATGACCCCACCTATGGGAGGGTCAAGGGAGGGGTGGCTACACCCACTTCCCTTTGTCCAGTTTCGCGCCAGAGCAGGGGCAGGTAGCCCCTGAGCTGGTTTGAACTGGCATATGCACAGAGGAGCCTTCTGCTCCCCCAGTGCAGGACTTCAAAGCACTCTAAGAGTGCACCCACCCAGCCCCAATACACTAAACCCTGTCTGGAAGGTGGTTACACCTCCCTGTGACAGGATGCCTATTGTTGGGCTTCCTCCACTGCGAGTTTCGGTCATCAGCAGGAGGGCAGCCCAGTGTCTGTGACTGGTGGCATCCATTTTGTGATGCCAGGGCTCTTTAGGATTCTACCGCGTTTCCACAGCAGGTACATGTCTTATCCCTCTAGAAGGGTGGAATGCTACCCCGCCGCCAAGATTGGCGGGGGGTAGTATTCCAAGATGTTTGACACCAAACACGACATGTTTTGATGCAGCCATTCCAAAGTTAGCATTTACCGCGAGGATATAATGCACTTAAATAGTATATGGTTTAACCGCATCCACAAACAGCACCAGAGAATAGACTCTGAGAGCTGCAGAGGGGCCCTGCTCAGGCAGAGGCACCCCCTCACATAGAAGCCAAGCACCCTGCCCTCAGGATTGATAGGGCCTGCCTTAGGGGTGACTGATAGGTTTATATGTGTGTGCAGGAGAGATATAGGAAACCTATATCTCAGTGAGGGGTGCTAGCACCACCTCACCCAGGCTGCAGTAGCAGGCCTGTGGTGTCAGATTTAGACTGCTTCCCAGGGTGGCATAACATATGCTGCAGCCCCTGGGAGGCCTGTGAAGTACCTATGCCCTTGGCACCTAAGGTACCATATACTAGGGACTCATAAGGCACCACAGTATCCAATCACTAGTGCACCTAGAGTGCACTCCATGTCGTTTAGAGAGAACAGAGAGGCTGGGGCCCTGATTGGCAGGGACCCAGCCAGACTATAGCCAGAAACCAGTGCTAACATCAGAAAAAAGTGGGGGCAACATAAGAGGCAGATCCTACTCTCCTACACAACCCCCCAAACGTAGGGACACTAAACTAACCTTGACCAGTTGAGTCTTCGTGTTCAAAGTGGAAATACCTTGAGAGTCCATCTGCATTGGCATGTTGGGTCCCAGGCCTATGTTCCACTGTATAGTCCATCCCCTGTAGGGAAATGGACCACCTCAAAAGTTTTGGGTTTTCACCTTTCATCTGCTTTAGCCATAGGAGGGGCTTGTGGTCAGTCTGAACTATGAAGTGAGTACCAAACAAGTATGGCCTCAGCTTCTTCAGGGCCCATACCACAGCAAAGGCCTCCCTCTCTATAGCTGACCAACGTTTCTCTCTAGGGGTCAGCCTTCTGCTAATAAAAGCTACTGGCTGGTCTTGACCTTCATCATTCAGTTGAGACAGTACAGCTCCCACACCCAGCTCAGAAGCATCTGTTTGGACAATGAACTTTTTGGTGTAGTCTGGACTCTGTAAGATGGGGGCAGTGCACATGGCCTGCTTTAGGTCTTCAAATGCCTTTTGACAGCTAGCTGTCCACTGAACCTTTTTTGGCATTTTCTTAGAGGTAAGATCATTCAAGGGGGTCACTATAGATCCATATCCCTTGACAAACCTCCTATAGTACCCAGTCAGGCCTAAGAAGGCTCTCACCTGTGTCTGGGTGGTTGGAGCAACCCATTCCATTATGGTTTGGATTTTGCTCTGCAAAGGCTGAACCTGGCCTCCACCTACAAGGTGGCCCAGGTACACAACCTGACTCTGCCCTATCTGGCACTTGGTGGCCTTGATAGTGAGGCCTGCTTTCTGCAGGGCCTCCAAAACATTTCTGAGGTGGACCAGGTGATCCTGCCAGGAGGAACTAAAGACAGCAATATCATCTAGATAAGCTGAGCAATAAGTTTCCATCCCTGCCAGAACTTTATTCACCAACCTCTGAAAAGTGGCAGGTGCATTTTTCAATCCAAAGGGCATCACCACAAAGTGGTAGTGCCCACCAGGGGTCGAAAATGCTGTTTTGGCTTTTGCATCATCAGCTAATCTGATTTGCCAGTAGCCAGCTGTTAGGTCAAATGTGCTTAGATACTTGGCTGAGGCCAAAGTATCAATCAGCTCATCTGCCCTTGGTATGGGATAGGCATCAGTCCTAGTGACTGCATTGAGGCCTCTGTAGTCTACACAAAACCTCATTTCTTTCTTACCACCCTGGGTATGAGGTTTGGGTACCAGGACTACTGGGCTAGCCCAAGGGCTATCTGAAGGCTCAATCACGCCTAACTCCAACATTTTCTGGACTTCAGTCCTGATACAGTCCCTGACATGGTCAGGTTGCCTGTAGATTTTATTCTTGACAGGCAGACTGTCCCCAGTGTCCACCTCATGGGTGCACCAGGTAGTCTGACTAGGGGTCAGGCTAAACATATGTCTAAACTGTTGCAGAACTTGTCTGCACTCAGTTTGCTGATGGTCAGTGAGGCTGCTTGCCAAAGCAACACCATCTACTGACCCATCATCAGGGTTCTGAGAGAGCAGGTCAGGGAGAGGGTCACTCTCCTCCTCCTGGTCCTCATCAGTTGCCATGAGCAAGCCCATGTCAGCCCTGTCAACATATGGCTTTAATCTGTTGACATGAAGCACCCTTAGGGGGCTCCTGGGAGTTCCAAGATTCACCAGATAGGTGACTTCTCCCTTCTGTTCAACTATTGTATGGGGGCCACTCCACTTGTCCTGGAGGGCTGCTGGGGCCACAGGCTCCAACACCCACACTTTCTGTCCTGGCTGGTATACAGTCAGCACAGCCTTTGGTCATGCCAAGCTTTTTGCAATTCTTGGCTGGCCTCCAGGTTTTTGGTTGCCTTTTTCATGTACTCTGCCATCCGGGAGCGGAGACCAAGTACATAGTCCATCACATCTTGTTTGGGGGCTTGAGAGGTAACTCCCAGCCCTCTTTACCAAACATAGTGGACCTCTCACAGGATGCCCAAACAGAAGCTCAAATGGGCTGTAGCCAACCCCCTTCTGTGGAACCTCTCTGTATGCAAACAACAGGCAAGGAAGAAGAAGGTCCCATTTCCGCCTAAGCTTCTCTGGGAGTCCCTTAATCATTCCTTTCAAGGTTTTGTTGAAGCGTTCAACTAAACCATTGCATTGTGGGTGATAGGGGTGGTGAACTTATAAGTTACACCACACTCCTTCCACATTGCTTTCAGATATCCTGACATGAAGTTGGTACCTCTGTCAGAAATGACCTCCTTTGGAAAACCCACTCTGGAGAAAACTCCAATGAGGGCTCTTGCCACCACAGGTGCTGTGGTGGTCCTCAGGGGAATTGCCTCTGGGTACCTGGTGGCATGATCCACTACCACCAGGATAAATCTGTGCCCAGATGCAGTCTGAGGGTCAAGGGGACCAACAATGTCAATCCCTACCCTCTCAAAGGGTACCCCCACCACAGGTAGTGGTATCAGGGGGCCTTTGTTGTGCCACCTGCCTTACCACTGGCTTGGCAAGTGACACAGGAGCGACAAAACTCCTTTGTGTCCTCTGACATATGTGGCCAATGAAAATGTGGAACAAGCCTGTCCCAGGTCTTGTTTTGGCCCAAGTGTCCTGCTAAAGGGATATCATGTGCTAAGGTCAAGAGGAACCCCCTAAACTTCTGAGGTATTACCAACCTCCTGGTGGCTCCAGGGGCTGGGTCTCTACCCTCAGAATATAGGAGTCCCTCATCCCAATAAACTTTATGGGACCCACTAGCACTCCCAGCAGCCTCAGCAGCAGCCTGCTGTCTGAGGGGTTCAAGAGAGGGGCAGCACTGTTGCTCCTTACTCAGATCTTCCCTGGAAGGGCCCCCTGCCCCCAAGAACTCAACCTGGTCAGGTTCAAGTCCCTCTGGGGCAGTTCCTTCTTCAGGTTCTGCTTCACCTCCCTCTGGAAGTGAATCCTTGATCTGAGACAGAGGGGAAGGCACTGCCTTAACCCTACTGCTCCTCCTCTTGGGAAGCATCTGGTCCATTGTTCCAGGATCCAGAGCTGGTTCAGTGTCATGCATTCTTGCTTGTGACCTGGTCACAGCAAATACCTCTGCAGGGATGCCCAACATCTCAGCATGAGTCCATAACTCTACTTCAGACCAGGCTGAAGTCTCTAGATCATTGCCCAATAGACATTCTACAGGGAGGTCTGCACTGACTACAACCTTCTTGAGGCCAGTTACCCCTCCCCAGGAGAAATTCACAACTGCCAGACTATGGTTGGTCTGGACATTGCTTGCATTGGTCACCTGGTACATTTCACCCAGGATGATCTGTCCAGGGTCCACTAGGTCCTCTGCCACCATGGTGACACTAGCACCTGTGTCCCTAAATGCCAAAGCCTGTTTGCCATTTATCAAAGGCTGCTGTTTGTACTTGCCCAGATTACTGGGGCTTACTAGGAAGGACATATCAATGTTTCCCTCACAAATCAGCATTGCCTGAGTGGTCACTCTGACTAGGTCAGAATCCACTTCAGAACCCAGGGTCAACCCTACTACACCCTTATTCTGCGTACCACCTCCACCAGTAGCTGAGCTAGGGGGCACAGTTGCCTTAGGGGCAGGAGTGGTGGTGGTTTGGTCTTTGGACTTGGTACAATCAGAAGTCCAGTGCCCTTTCTGTTTACAGAATTTGCACCAGGGCTTCTTTTGGCCTTTTCCCTTGTTGGACTGTGACTCCCCACCAGATGCAGATTTTTGGGGCCCTTGTGAAGACTTCTGGTCTTTTGACTTATCCCCACCTTTCTCAGAGCCTTTAGGATCTTGCTTCTTAGTGTCACCCCCTTGGTTCTGGGTTTTCTGCCTCACCCTGGTTCTGACCCATTTGTCTGCCTTCTTTCCCAATTCTTGGGGAGAGGTCAGATCAGAGTCCACCAGGTACTGATGCAACAACTGGTTCTGGCAATTATTTAGGATCTGTTCTCTCATCATCAGATTATACAATCCCTTGAAATCAGTAACCCTACTGCCAACCAGCCAACCCTCCAGAGCCTTGGTTGCACAATCAACAAAGTCAGTCCAGTCCTGAGTCTGTGCCTTCTGGGTATCTCTGAACTTTAACCTGTACTGCTCAGTGGTTAAGCCAAACCCATCTATCAGTGCACTCTTCAGGACCTCATAATCATCAGCATCCTCCTCTCTAACAGTGAGGAGCTTGTCTCTTCCTTTATCTGAAAAGGAGAGCCACAAGATTGCTGCCCACTGCTTTTGGGGGACCTGCTGTACTCTACAGGCCCTCTCCATAGCAGTTATCCACTTGTGGATATCATCCTCACATAGAAGCCAAGCACCCTGCCCTCAGGATTGATAGGGCCTGCCATAGGGGTGACTGATAGGTTTATATGTGTGTGCAGGAGAGATATAGGAAACCTATATCTCAGTGAGGAGTGCTAGCACCACCTCACCCAGGCTGCAGTAGCAGGCCTGTGGTGTCAGATTTAGTCTGCTTCCCAGGGGTGGCATAACACATGCTGCAGCCCCTGGTAGGCCTGTGAAGTACCTATGCCCTTGGCACCTAAGGTACCATATACTAGGGACTCATAAGGCACCACAGTATCCAATCACTAGTGCACCTAGAGTGCACTCCATGTCATTTAGAGAGAACAGATAGACTGGGGCCCTGAATAGCAGGGTCCCAGTCCAACTAAGTCATAAACCAGCAAAACACCATAAAAAAGTGGGTGCAACCATGTAGTCAGATTCCACCTTCCTACATAACCCCCCAAACGAAAGGAGATAAGGCTAACCTTGGCCAGTTGAGCCTTTATTGACTAAGTGGCCATATAAGGAAGCACCTGCACTAGCATGGTTGCCCCCTGTCTTATGGTCCACTAAGCAATCCCTCACCCTAAGGGTATGAGAGGGTCTCCACCATGGGGAATCACTACCTGTGGTGTGCTTTGGTAAAGTACCAGGCTGGTGAGGTGTCTGAGTAGGGAAGTGTGGCCCTAGGAATGTTGGCCTCAGCTTTCTCAGCTCACTGGTCACCATGTATGCCTGTCTTTCCATGACTGAGTGGTACTCTGCTCTAAGGGTCAACCTTTGACTGCCTACAGCCGGGGGTTGGGTCCCTTTGGGTGGAACACTGGAGGGACATGGCATGTTTGGAACCTTTTGGTCCCAGGTTTGCCCTTGCCTAACAGAGTCCTTCTGGGGGAGGTCCCTACATAAAGGTATGGGGGATCCCTCAGTGGGTTGAGGAATTTCTACCTGGCTAGGGCTACTAGCCTGGGTGCCCCTAATCTGCTGATGGGGGTTCCTCTGGACAGGGGGCCCTGGGGGTCCACTGACCTCCCTGACCTCTGCAGCCCTGGGCTGACTGAGGCAGGGTAGAGAGGGGCAGGTTACCTGCTCCAGACTGGGTACCACCTTGTAAGGGTCCTCTGCCATCAGGGGGTGGCCAGGCCAGGCCTGACTACCTCTGTGGCAGTTCCTTCACTAGGGGTAGGGTCAGTTCCCTGAGGAGGCTGACCCTTACCTACTGTCTGGAGGGAAGAAGACTTTTCTTCAACCCTTGTGCTCTCTTCTGGGGGAGAGTGGGCCATTCTTCCAGGCTCCATCTCTCCAAAATCTTGGGCTGGGGCTGTGGCCATCACAGCCCCACTAACCTTTACAGGGACACCCAACATCTTCAGATGGGTTTGGTGTTCAATTTCAGCCCAGGCTGAAATTTCCAGATCATTGCCCATCAGGCAATCTACAGGTAAGGTTGGGGACACTGCCACTCTTTTTGGGCCTGTGACCCCCTCCCAGCTGAGATTGACTATGGCCATGGGGTGATCTGTTCTGACACCATCAATGTTGGTCACCTGGTATTTAAACTCAGGTAAAAGCTGGTGAGGGGGACTAGTTTCCCTGCCACCATGGTGACACTAGCCCCTGTGTCCCTAAATGCCACAGCTTTCTGACCATTAATTATTGGCTCCAGTCTGTACCTGCCCAATGCTGTGGGACCCACGGTAAAGGTGGCAAATCCTATACCACCATCAGAATCTGAGGAGTCTGTTGAGGGGTCCTGTCTAAACTAGGGCCCACCTCTGTTCCTCTTGCAAAAGCACCCTAACTTTTTGGGTGCACTACTCCCAACTGGAGGATTACTACTGGTAGTACCAGGAGGGGTGGTAGTAGTTGTTGGAGGAACATTTTCTTTATTGCCATTCCTGGGACAACTGGGATCAGATTTCCAGTGCCCAGGCTTTTTACAGACATGGCAATAGGGTTTCTTTTCAGGAGAGGAAGGAGTTTGGGACCCACCCCAGAAGAGGAATTTTGGGGCCCTGTAGTGGACTTATCCTTGGATTTATCCCCACCTTTCTCTTGGGACTTGGTAGAATCTTTCTTGTGGTCACCACCCTGATTCTTAGGCCTTACCCTGGTTCTGACCCATTTGTCTGCCTTCTTTCCCAATTCTTGGGGAGAGGTCAGATCAGAGTCCACCAGGTACTGGTGTAAAAGCTGGTTTTGACAATTATTAAGGATCTGTTCTCTCATCATTAGATTATAAAATCCTTTGAAATCAGTAACCCTACTGCCAACCAGCCAACCCTCCAGAGCCTTGGATGCACAATCTACAAAGTCTGTCCAGTCCTGAGTCTGTGCCTTCTGGGTATCTCTGAACTTCAACCTGTACTGCTCAGTGGTTAAGCCAAACCCATCTATCAGTGCACTCTTCAGGACCTCATAATCATCAGCATCCTCCTCTCTAACAGTGAGGAGCTTGTCTCTTCCTTTATCTGAAAAGGAGAGCCACAAGATTGCTGCCCACTGCTTTTGGGGGACCTGCTGTACTCTACAGGCCCTCTCCATAGCAGTTATCCACTTGTGGATATCATCCCCACTCTGGTAGGGAGGAACAACCTTGCTCAGGTTCCTATGGTCAGGAATATATTCTCTGCCTCTAGGGACACTGTTGCTGCCACCAGGGGGTTCTAACCCCTCTTTTCTAGAAGCTCTCTGGATCTCCAGGGCTTCCCTATCCAGTGCCAACTGCTTGGTTCTGAGGGCCACTCTGGCTTCCTCATACTGGAGCAGTTTGCACCTTCTCTCAGAGGAGGTCTCTCTTAAGGAAAAGTATGAGCTCCTCTGCTGGACAAATTCTCTGCCAGAGTGATAAGAGTGGTCAGATTCCCTGGAAGGGGATCTGTGCCTCTCCTCCTCTCTGTCAGTTCTCTTAGGGAGAATTCCTCTGTCCTTTTCAGGCCCCTTGGAGCCTGGCCCTTCAATCACAGAGTCTTGGTCATTCTGATTTTCATCATCTGACCCAGATACTATGACTGACCCACCCACTGATTCAAACCCTTTAGCTCCTAGAGCCAATCTAAGGTCATCTGCTGTCAGCAGATCTATCAGGTGCAGGGTTGAGGGACTCTGTCCTAGCCTCAGGTGTCTGTCAACACACATGGCTCTCAAGTCAGAGAAAGCCATGTCCTTATACTGAGGCTGAGTGGATCCACTGGGTCCACCCTTTAAGGACATTCTAGTGTTGTGCAGTGTTGTACTACCTACACTAGTTTGTGGCCTACTGATCCTAGCTTGAGCTGTGGAAAGGGTGTGCTATCCCTTGGCACACAGCTCTAAGTTCAGTAGAACTTATTGATACTAAGCTTGACTTTATATGTACCTTGAGTACCTATAATGGTTTTCAGTTAGTAATTCAAATAGAGATTTTCTGGTAAAACAATGGCAAGCTGGAATCCCACACGCTGCCCACCAATGTGAGAAGTTGGCCTGGTATATGCTGTTCACTAATTAAAGTGGACACCTTGCACCAGGGCAAATCGACTCTTATGGTAGATAGGTTTAAGACAACCTTTTAAAGAAAGCTATCCTAGTGGTAGCTGTGGAGAGCAGCCTTCAGGCTAAGTCTCGGAGGAATGTAAAGCAGCTTGTTTTACCATATAATCTCTTGAATCACCAAATGAAAAGACACCACACAGGTATATATATCAAATATATATGTATTTATTTCTAAATAACTCTCTACTAATCTCTTTATGAGATTAGAAGACAAACATATGCACAAATCAACGTTTCACAATAAGTTAAGCACAAAATATGGCTGGGGCCCTAGGGGCGTACCAGACCATATACTAAGTAAGAGACTTAGAAACAACGACTTGCAGGGAGACAAGGCCTAGGGCCTTCAGAAGTGCTGGGGCCTCACGAAACCACCCAAGGCAGGTAAGTAAAGGACCCACGGGGGACGCGTGCAGTGTGGATACACAGGCGCGGATCGCCGTTAACTTCAATGGGGCAAGTCGCGGTTGGAAATAAAGAGTTTTAGGATACTTCGGGAGAACCTACAAGCAAGTCACTTACAGGGTAAGTAGTTCTAGGGCCCACACCCACAGGAGCACCGTAGTGCTGGAGTTACCTCACCCAGGGAAGCCGGGTGCACAGGTGTCCTTTGGTGTCGGGTCGCGGCGTCGTTTTCAATGGCGAACAAAGAAGACTTGCTGCTTGCGGGAGCTGAAGAAGTGTCCGGTGGAATCCAAGCCTGGATTCTGAAGAAGGATGACCTGAAAGCAGAGGGGACAGTGTTCAAAGTCACTTGGCAGTGACCCGGGGCAAGGAAGATGGATGCCCACCGTCGTCGGTTGATTCAGGTCGGTTGCGGGTGCCTTGACTCTTCAGCCACGTGGTCCAGGAGGTGTCGACGACGACCAGGAGCTGGATTCGGTGGGTCCCTCGACGTCTGCAGCTGACTGCGGTGTCGGCAACTCGATTGGAGCCAACAAGCCTTGGCAGCAGCAAGTCTCGGGGAGATGAAGAAAAGTCGATGGCGCAGACCAGCAAGGTCTGAGGGACTCACCCAGCGAGGGTAAGTCAGGGCAGGCCTGGAGCAACCAGGGGAGCCCTTTGGTTTCTTTAAGAAGTCTTCTGGGGACCCACAAGCCAGCGGGCAAGGGATCGCAAAGACACCTCGGGCGGAATCACTCAACAGGGGCCCACGGTCACTCGGGACAGTGTAGGCCTCTGATCTTCGGAGGGATTCCTGCTGGAGGTCGGGACCACACGTGGTCCAAAGCACAAGTTCGTAGAACGTTGTGAAGGGGTTGCACTCGACAATAGTGCACGGTACCCAGGGGTCGCGGTTCCTCGTTACTCGTGGGGTCCACTTGCCTCAGCTTCGCTGGGGACTCACGATGGCCTGGGAGAGGTCAGGAAATCCACTTCTTGGGCTGCAGGGACTTCGGACTCCGGCGGGAGCGGCGTAGTTTGCGACCGTCGTTGTCGTTTTTGGTGCCTGCCAAGCAGGGGAGTCACTCCTTGACTCCAAGGGAGATTCTTCTGTCTTCCAAAGGTAGTGGAACGTCGAAGGGCCAGGATTCTTCTGTAGAGCGTCGTCCAGGGGTTATCTGCTTTGCAATGGCAAGGTTCCCCCTCTTATACTAAAAAGAGGGGATGGACTAGCTCTATGACCCCACCTATGGGAGGGTCAAGGGAGGGGTGGCTACACCCACTTCCCTTTGTCCAGTTTCGCGCCAGAGCAGGGGCAGGTAGCCCCTGAGCTGGTTTGAACTGGCATATGCACAGAGGAGCCTTCTGCTCCCCCAGTGCAGGACTTCAAAGCACTCTAAGAGTGCACCCACCCAGCCCCAATACACTAAACCCTGTCTGGAAGGTGGTTACACCTCCCTGTGACAGGATGCCTATTGTTGGGCTTCCTCCACTGCGAGTTTCGGTCATCAGCAGGAGGGCAGCCCAGTGTCTGTGACTGGTGGCATCCATTTTGTGATGCCAGGGCTCTTTAGGATTCTACCGCGTTTCCACAGCAGGTACATGTCTTATCCCTCTAGAAGGGTGGAATGCTACCCCCGCCGCCAAGATTGGCGGGGGGTAGTATTCCAAGATGTTTGACACCAAACACGACATGTTTTGATGCAGCCATTCCAAAGTTAGCATTTACCGCGAGGATATAATGCACTTAAATAGTATATGGTTTAACCGCATCCACAAACAGCACCAGAGAATAGACTCTGAGAGCTGCAGAGGGGCCCTGCTCAGGCAGAGGCACCCCCTCACATAGAAGCCAAGCACCCTGCCCTCAGGATTGATAGGGCCTGCCTTAGGGGTGACTGATAGGTTTATATGTGTGTGCAGGAGAGATATAGGAAACCTATATCTCAGTGAGGGGTGCTAGCACCACCTCACCCAGGCTGCAGTAGCAGGCCTGTGGTGTCAGATTTAGACTGCTTCCCAGGGTGGCATAACACATGCTGCAGCCCCTGGTAGGCCTGTGAAGTACCTATGCCCTTGGCACCTAAGGTACCATATACTAGGGACTCATAAGGCACCACAGTATCCAATCACTAGTGCACCTAGAGTGCACTCCATGTCGTTTAGAGAGAACAGAGAGGCTGGGGCCCTGATTGGCAGGGACCCAGCCAGACTATAGCCAGAAACCAGTGCTAACATCAGAAAAAAGTGGGGGCAACATAAGAGGCAGATCCTACTCTCCTACAGCAAAGGTTCCTCTTGATTTCCCAGAAGTGATCTAAAAGTCTGGGGTCTGGGCCCCTCTTTTTATACACCAAAATCCTTTGTTCTCTGAAGGCAGAGAGTGTCTGTACCCAGCCAAAACCAGTTCTGTGGGGCACTTTGTAAGTGCACAACAACCTTCATTGTCAGTGTGAGCCCTTGCTCCAGACACACCACAGGGGGGCGGAGCCATCATTGTGGAAGGCAGGCACAGCCCTATTCAGGTGAAGGTGCTACTCCTCCCACCACTCCAAATGCAGGCCAGGCCTATTCAGCCGAGCCCTGACTCATCAGACTTCTGAAGCCGCTGCCCCTCTCCAGCCCCTGTCATCCAAAAG
The DNA here is from genome assembly GCA_963921515.1 of Calotriton arnoldi. NCBI lineage: Eukaryota > Metazoa > Chordata > Amphibia > Caudata > Salamandridae > Calotriton > Calotriton arnoldi. The sequence continues at coordinate 654,796 of CAWUFW010000935.1, forward strand.
CCAGACATGCAATACACAAACCTAGCAGAGGCACACTGGATGGATTAGGCAAGAAAATACCTACTTTCTAAAAGTGGTATTTTCAAACACAGAATGTAAAAATCACCCTCACTAAAAGATGCACTTTAACATTCAGTTCAGGCATACTAAATTTTACTTTTCCTTCTTGTTCCTAGGGTCAGTTATGTTTATAAGATGTTATAAACAAACTCCCCATTCTGTCCTATGGGAACAGATAGCCTTGCAATAGTGAAAAACGAAATTGGCAGTATTTCACTATCAGGACATGCCAAACACATCAGGGCATGTCCTGCCTTTCACATACAATGCACCCTGCCCACAGGGGTACCTTGGGCCTACCTTAGGGGTGACTAAAATGTAGAAAAGGGAAGGTTTAGGGACTGGCAAGTGTGTGCACTTGCCAAGTTGACATGGCAGTCCCAGACTGCACACAGGCTCTGCAATGGCAGGCCTGAGTCACATTTTACAAGCGGCTTCTGTGGGTGGCACAATCAGTGATGCAAGCCCACCAGCAGCATTTGATTTACAGGCCCTGGGCACACATAGTGCACTGTACTAGGGTCTGACAAGTAAATCAAATATGCCAATCATGGAATCACTAATCCATAACATCAATTTATAAAGAGAGCATATGCACTTTAGCACTAATCAGCAGTGGTAAAGTGCCCAGAGTCATAAAACCACCAACTACAGGTCAGAAAAAATACAGGAGGAAGGCAAAAAGTTCTGGGATGACCCTGCAAAAAGGGCCAAGTCCAACACCCCGAAACCGGTCCCAGGATGCTTGTTTCAGGTCCAGGGAAGACCTGGCTTGGCAGTTTGGGCTGGACTGTTACCATGAGGCACAGGGTCAAGACTGATTTGCATATGGCTGGGTCTGAACTGGGGTGGCGAAGTGAGCTAAAGAATGATGATGGATTAAACCCAAAACTGTGGCTGGGGGTGAGTGTCTGAAAAGTTTCAACGCTCCATCCATCTCCTTGTGTTTGCTTTGTTTTCCGCAAGTTGGCAGGGGATGCCCAGACGAGGGTCCCTTACTCTCTTTGCCACTGGATTCAAGCTAGCCTGGCTGTTGAGGGGTGTTACCCCAAAACTGGTCCCAGGATGCTTGTTTCCGGTCCAGGGAAGACCTGGCTTGGCAGTTCGGGCTGGACTGTTCCCATGAGGCATAGGGTCAAGACTGATTTGCATATTGCTGGGTCTGAACTGGGGTGGCGAAATGAGCTAAAGAATGATGATGGATTAAACCAAGATCCGTGACCGGGGGTGAGTGTCTGAAAAGTTTCAGCGCTCCGTCCATCATCTCCTTGTGTTTGGTCTGTTCGCCGTAAGTTGGCAGGGTATGCACAGGCGTGGGTCCCATGCTCACTTTATCACTGAATTCAAGCTAGCCTGGCTGATGAGGGGTGTTACCCCAAAACTGGTCCCAGGATGCTTGTTTCCAGTCCAGGGAAGACCTGGCTTGGAAGTTCGGGCTGGACTGTTCCCATAATGTATGGGGTCAAGACTGATTTGCATATTGCTGGGTCTGAACTGGGGTGGTGAAGTGAGCTAAAGAATGATGATGGATTAAACCCAGATCCGTGACCGGGGGAGAGTGTCTGAAAAGTTTCAGCGATCCATCCGTCATCTCCTTGTGTTTGCTTTGTTCGCCCTACGTTGGCAGGGTTTGTCCAGATGATGGTCTCTTGCTATCTTTGCCACTGGATTCAATTTAGCCTGGCTGATGAGGGGTGTTACCCCGAAACCAGTCCCAGGATGCTTGTTTCCGGTCCTGGGAAGACCTGGCTTGGCACTTCGGACTGGACTGTTCCCATGAGGCACAGCGTCAAGACTGATTTGCATATGGCTGGGGCTGACCTGGGGTGGGGAAGTGAGCTAAAGAATGATGATGGATTAAACCCAGATCTGTGACTGGGGGTGAGTGTCTGAAAAGTTTCAGCGCTCCGTCCATCCTCTCCTTGTATTTGCTTTGTTAGCCGTAACTTGGCAGGGTATGCCCAGACGTGGGTCCCTTGCTCACTTTGCCACTGGATTCAAGCTAGCCTGGCTGATGAAGGGTGTTACCCTGAAACCGGTCCCAGGATGCTTGTTTCCGGTCCAGGGAAGTCCTGGCTTGGCAGTTTGGGCTGGACCGTTCCCATGAGGCACAGGGTCAAGACTGATTTGCATATGGCTGGGTTTGTACTGGGGTGGCGAAGTGAGCTAAAGAATGATGATGCATTAAACCCAGATCTGTGACTGGGGGTGAGTGTCTGAAAAGTTTCAGCGCTCCGTCCATCAACTCCTTGTGTTTGCTTTGTTCGCCCTAAGTTGGCAGGGTATTCCCAGACGTGAGTCCCTTACTCACTTTGTCATTGGATTCAAGCTAGCCTGGCTCATGAGGGGTGTTACCCCGAAACCGGTCCCAGGATGCTTGTTTCCGGTCCAGGGAAGACCTGGCTTGGTAGTTCGCTCTGGACTGTTTCCATGAGGCACACAGTCAAGACTGATTTGCATCTGGCTGGGTCTGAACTGGGGTGGCGAAGTGAGCTAAAGAATGATGGTAGATTAAGCCCTGATCTGTGACTGGGGGTGATTGTCTGAAAAGTTTTAGCACTCAGACTATCATTTCCTTGTGTTTGCTTTGTTCGCTCTAAGTTAGCAGGGTATGCCCAGACGTGGGTCCCTTGCTCACTTTGCCATTGGATTCAAGCTAGCCTGGCTGATGAGGGGTGTTCCCCCGAAACCGGTCACAGGATGCTTGTTTCTGGTCCAGGGAAGACCTGGCTTGGCAGTTCGGGCTGGACTGTTCCCATGAGGCACAGGGTCAATACTGATTTGCACATGGCTGAGTCTTAACTGGGGTGGCGAAGTAAGCTAAAGAATGATGATGGATTAAACCCAGATCTGTAACTGGGGGTGAGTGTCTGAATACTTCCAGCGCTCCGTCCATCATCTCCTTGTGTTTGCTTTTTTTGCAATAAGTTGGCAGGGTATGCCCAGACGTGGGTCCCTTGCTCACTTTGCCACTGGATTCAAGCTAGCCTGGCTGATGAGGGGTGTTACTCAGAAACTGGTTCCAGGATGCTTATTTCCGGTCCTGGGAAGACCTGGCTTGGCAGTTCGGGCTGGACTGTTCCCATGAGGCACAGAGTCAAGACTGATTTGCATATTGCTGGGTCTGAACTGGGGTGGCGAAGTGAGCTAAAGAATGATGATGTACTAAACCCAGATCTGTGACTGGGGGTGAGAGTCTGAAAAGTTTCAGCGCTCCGTCCGTCATCTCCTTGTGTTTGCTTTGTTCGCCCTAAGTTGGCAGGGTATGCCCAGACTAGGGTCCCTTGCTCACTTTGCCACTGGGTTCAAGTTAGCCTGGCTGATGAGGGGTGTTACCCTGAAACCGGTCCCAGGATGCTTGTTTCTGGTCCTGGGAAGACCTGGCTTGGCAGTTCGGGCTGGACTGTTATCATGAGGCAGAGGGTCAAGACTGATTTGCATATGGCTGTGTCTGAACTAGGGTGGCGAAGTGAGCTAAAGAATGATGATAGATTAAACCCAGATCTGTGACTGGGGGTGAGTGTCTGAATAGTTTCAGCGCGTCGTCCATCATCTCCTTGTGTTTGCTTTGTTTGCCGTAAGTTTGCAGGGTATGCCCAGACGTGGGTCCCTTGCTCACTTTGCCACTGGATTCAAGCTAGCCTGGCTGATGAGGGGTGTTACTCTGAAACTGGTCCCAGGATGCTTGTTTCGGGTCCAGGGAAGACCTGGCTTGGCAGGTTGGGCTGGACTGTTCCCATGAGGCACAGGGTCAAGACTGATTTGCATTTGGCTGGGTCTCAACTGGGGTGGCGAAGTGAGCTAAAGAATGAGGGTGGATTAAACCCAGTTCTGTGACCGGGGGTGAGTGTCTGAAAAATTTCAGCACTCCGTCCATCATCTCCTTGTGTTTGCCTTGTTCGCCCTAAGTTGGCAAGGTATTCCCAGACGTGGGTCCCTTGCTCACTGTGAGAAGTTGGCCTGGTATATGCTGTTCACTAATTAAAGTGGACACCTTGCACCAGGGCAAATCGACTCTTATGGTAGATAGGTTTAAGACAACCTTTTAAAGAAAGCTATCCTAGTGGTAGCTGTGGAGAGCAGCCTTCAGGCTAAGTCTCGGAGGAATGTAAAGCAGCTTGTTTTACCATATAATCTCTTGAATCACCAAATGAAAAGACACCACACAGGTATATATATCAAATATATATGTATTTATTTCTAAATAACTCTCTACTAATCTCTTTATGAGATTAGAAGACAAACATATGCACAAATCAACGTTTCACAATAAGTTAAGCACAAAATATGGCTGGGGCCCTAGGGGCGTACCAGACCATATACTAAGTAAGAGACTTAGAAACAACGACTTGCAGGGAGACAAGGCCTAGGGCCTTCAGAAGTGCTGGGGCCTCACAAAACCACCCAAGGCAGGTAAGTAAAGGACCCACGGGGGACGCGTGCAGTGTGGATACACAGGCGCGAATCGCCGTTAACTTCAATGGGGCAAGTCGCGGTTGGAAATAAAGAGTTTTAGGATACTTCGGGAGAACCTACAAGCAAGTCACTTACAGGGTAAGTAGTTCTAGGGCCCACACCCACAGGAGCACCGTAGTGCTGGAGTTACCTCACCCAGGGAAGCCGGGTGCACAGGTGTCCTTTGGTGTCGGGTCGCGGCGTCGTTTTCAATGGCGAACAAAGAAGACTTGCTGCTTGCGGGAGCTGAAGAAGTGTCCGGTGGAATCCAAGCCTGGATTCTGAAGAAGGATGACCTGAAAGCAGAGGGGACAGTGTTCAAAGTCACTTGGCAGTGACCCGGGGCAAGGAAGATGGATGCCCACCGTCGTCGGTCGCTTCAGGTCGGTTGCGGGTGCCTTGACTCTTCAGCCACGTGGTCCAGGAGGCGTCGACGACGACCAGGAGCTGGATTCGGTGTGTCCCTCGACGTCTGCAGCTGACTGCGGTGTCGGCAACTCGATCGGAGCCAACAAGCCTTGGCAGCCGCAAGTCTCGGGGAGATGAAGAAAAGTCGATGGCGCAGACCAGCAAGGTCTGAGGGACTCACCCAGCGAGGGTAAGTCAGGGCAGGCCTGGAGCAACCAGGGGAGCCCTTTGGTTTCTTTAAGAAGTCTTCTGGGGACCCACAAGCCAGCGGGCAAGGGATCGCGAAGACACCTCGGGCGGAATCACTCAACAGGGGCCCACGGTCACTCGGGACGGTGTAGGCCTCTGATCTTCGGAGGGATTCCTGCTGGAGGTCGGGACCACACGTGGTCCAAAGCACAAGTTCGTAGAACGTTGTGAAGGGGTTGCACTCGACAATAGTGCACGGTACCCAGGGGTCGCGGTTCCTCGTTACTCGTGGGGTCCACTTGCCTCAGCTTCGCTGGGGACTCACGATGGCCTGGGAGAGGTCAGGAAATCCACTTCTTGGGCTGCAGGGACTTCGGACTCCGGCGGGAGCGGCGTAGTTTGCGACCGTCGTTGTCGTTTTTGGTGCCTGCCAAGCAGGGGAGTCACTCCTTGACTCCAAGGGAGATTCTTCTGTCTTCCAAAGGTAGTGGAACGTCGAAGGGCCAGGATTCTTCTGTAGAGCGTCGTCCAGGGGTTATCTGCTTTGCAATGGCAAGGTTCCCCATCTTATACTAAAAAGAGGGGATGGACTAGCTCTATGACCCCACCTATGGGAGGGTCAAGGGAGGGGGTGGCTACACCCACTTCCCTTTGTCCAGTTTCGCGCCAGAGCAGGGGCAGGTAGCCCCTGAGCTGGTTTGAACTGGCATATGCACAGAGGAGCCTTCTGCTCCCCCAGTGCAGGACTTCAAAGCACTCTAAGAGTGCACCCACCCAGCCCCAATACACTAAACCCTGTCTGGGAGGTGGTTACACCTCCCTGTGACAGGATGCCTATTGTTGGGCTTCCTCCACTGTGAGTGTCAGTCATCAGCAGGAGGGCAGCCCAGTGTCTGTGACTGGTGGCATCCATTTTGTGATGCCAGGGCTCTGCAGGATTCTACCGCGTTTCCACAGCAGGTACATGTCTTATCCCTCTAGAAGGGTGGAATGCTACCCCCGCCGCCAGGATTGGCGGGGGGTAGTATTCCAAGATGTTTGACACCAAACACGACATGTTTTGATGCAGCCATTCCAAAGTTAGCATTCTACCGCGAGGATATAATGCACTTAAGAGTATATGGTTTAACCGCATCCACAAACAGCACCAGAGAATGGACTCTGAGAACTGCAGAGGGGCCCTGCTCATGCAGAGGCACCCCCTCACATAGAAGCCAAGCACCCTGCCCTCAGGATTGATAGGGCCTGCCATAGGGGTGACTGATAGGGTTATATGTGTGTGCAGGAGAGATATAGGAAACCTATATCTCAGTGAGGGGTGCTAGCACCACCTCACCCAGGCTGCAGTAGCAGGCCTGTGGTGTCAGATTTAGTCTGCTTCCCAGGGGTGGCATAATACATGCTGCAGCCCCTGGTAGGCCTGTGAAGTACCTATGCCCTTGGCACCTAAGGTACCATATACTAGGGACTCATAAGGCACCACAGTAACCAATCACTAGTGCACCTAGAGTGCACTCCATGTCATTTAGAGAGAGCAGATAGACTGGGGCCCTGAATAGCAGGGTCCCAGTCCAACTAAGTCATAAACCAGCAAAACACCATAAAAAAAGTGGGGGCAACCATATAGTCAGATTCCACCTTCCTACATAACCCCCCCAAACGAAAGGAGATAAGGCTAACCTTGGCCAGTTGAGCCTTTATTGACTAAGTGGCCATATAAGGAAGCACCTGCACTAGCATGGTTGCCCCCTGTCTTATGGTCCACTAAGCAATCCCTCACCCTAAGGGTATGAGAGGGTCTCCACCATGGGGAATCACTACCTGTGGTGTGCTTTGGTAAAGTACCAGGCTGGTGAGGTGTCTGAGTAGGGAAGTGTGGCCCTAGGAATGTTGGCCTCAGCTTTCTCAGCTCACTGGTCACCATGTATGCCTGTCTTTCCATGACTGAGTGGTACTCTGCTCTAAGGGTCAACCTTTGACTGCCTACAGCCGGGGGTTGGGTCCCTTTGGGTGGAACACTGGAGGGACATGGCATGTTTGGAACCTTTTGGTCCCAGGTTTGCCCTTGCCTAACAGAGTCCTTCTGGGGGAGGTCCCTACATAAAGGTATGGGGGATCCCTCAGTGGGTTGAGGAATTTCTACCTGGCTAGGGCTACTAGCCTGGGTGCCCCTAATCTGCTGATGGGGGTTCCTCTGGACAGGGGGCCCTGGGGGTCCACTGACCTCCCTGACCTCTGCAGCCCTGGGCTGACTGAGGCAGGGTAGAGAGGGGCAGGTTACCTGCTCCAGACTGGGTACCACCTTGTAAGGGTCCTCTGCCATCAGGGGGTGGCCAGGCCAGGCCTGACTACCTCTGTGGCAGTTCCTTCACTAGGGGTAGGGTCAGTTCCCTGAGGAGGCTGACCCTTACCTACTGTCTGGAGGGAAGAAGACTTTTCTTCAACCCTTGTGCTCTCTTCTGGGGGAGAGTGGGCCATTCTTCCAGGCTCCATCTCTCCAAAATCTTGGGCTGGGGCTGTGGCCATCACAGCCCCACTAACCTTTACAGGGACACCCAACATCTTCAGATGGGTTTGGTGTTCAATTTCAGCCCAGGCTGAAATTTCCAGATCATTGCCCATCAGGCAATCTACAGGTAAGGTTGGGGACACTGCCACTCTTTTTGGGCCTGTGACCCCCTCCCAGCTGAGATTGACTATGGCCATGGGGTGATCTGTTCTGACACCATCAATGTTGGTCACCTGGTATTTAAACTCAGGTAAAAGCTGGTGAGGGGGACTAGTTTCCCTGCCACCATGGTGACACTAGCCCCTGTGTCCCTAAATGCCACAGCTTTCTGACCATTAATTATTGGCTCCAGTCTGTACCTGCCCAATGCTGTGGGACCCACGGTAAAGGTGGCAAATCCTATACCACCATCAGAATCTGAGGAGTCTGTTGAGGGGGTCCTGTCTAAACTAGGGCCCACCTCTGTTCCTCTTGCAAAAGCACCTAACTTTTTGGGTGCACTACTCCCAACTGGAGGATTACTACTGGTAGTACCAGGAGGGGTGGTAGTAGTTGTTGGAGGAACATTTTCTTTATTGCCATTCCTGGGACAACTGGGATCAGATTTCCAGTGCCCAGGCTTTTTACAGACATGGCAATAGGGTTTCTTTTCAGGAGAGGAAGGAGTTTGGGACCCACCCCCAGAAGAGGAATTTTGGGGCCCTGTAGTGGACTTATCCTTGGATTTATCCCCACCTTTCTCTTGGGACTTGGTAGAATCTTTCTTGTGGTCACCACCCTGATTCTTAGGCCTTACTCTGGTTCTGACCCATTTGTCTGCCTTCTTTCCCAATTCTTGGGGAGAGGTCAGATCAGAGTCCACCAGGTACTGGTGTAAAAGCTGGTTTTGACAATTATTAAGGATCTGTTCTCTCATCATTAGATTATAAAATCCTTTGAAATCAGTAACCCTACTGCCAACCAGCCAACCCTCCAGAGCCTTGGATGCACAATCTACAAAGTCTGTCCAGTCCTGAGTCTGTGCCTTCTGGGTATCTCTGAACTTCAACCTGTACTGCTCAGTGGTTAAGCCAAACCCATCTATCAGTGCACTCTTCAGGACCTCATAATCATCAGCATCCTCCTCTCTAACAGTGAGGAGCTTGTCTCTTCCTTTATCTGAAAAGGAGAGCCACAAGATTGCTGCCCACTGCTTTTGGGGGACCTGCTGTACTCTACAGGCCCTCTCCATAGCAGTTATCCACTTGTGGATATCATCCCCACTCTGGTAGGGAGGAACAACCTTGCTCAGGTTCCTATGGTCAGGAATATATTCTCTGCCTCTAGGGACACTGTTGCTGCCACCAGGGGGTTCTAAACCCTCCCTTCTGGAAGCTCTCTGGATCTCCAGGGCTTCTCTATCCAGTGCCAACTGCTTGGTTCTGAGGGCCACTTTGGCTTCCTCATACTGGAGCAGTTTGCACCTTCTCTCAGAGGAGGTCTCTCTTAAGGTAAAGTATGAGCTCCTCTCTTGGACAAATTCTCTGCCAGAGTGATAAGAGTGCTCAGATTCCCTGGAAGGGGATCTGTGCCTCTCATCCACTCTGCCAGTTCTCTTAGGGAGAACTCCTCTGTCCTGTTCAGGCTCCTTGAAGCCTGGCCCTTCAACCACAGAGTCTTGGTCATTCGGATTGTCCTCATCTGACCCAGATACTATGATTGACCCACCCACTGATTCAGACCCTTTAGCTCCTAGAGCCAATCTAAGGTCATCTGCTGTCAGCAGATCTATCAGGTGTAGTGTTGAGGGACTCTGTCCTGTCCTCAGGTGTCTGTCAACACACATGGCTCTCAAGTCAGAGAAAGCCATGTCCTTATACTGAGGCTGAGTGGATCCACTGGGTCCACCCCTTAAGGACATTCTAGTGTTGTGCAGTGTTGTACTACCTACACTAGTTTGTGGCCTACTGATCCTAGCTTGAGCTGTGGAAAGGGTGTGCTATCCCTTGGCACACAGCTCTAAGTTCAGTAGAACTTATTGATACTAAGCTTGACTTTATATGTACCTTGAGTACCTATAATGGTTTTCAGTTAGTAATTCAAATAGAGATTTTCTGGTAAAACAATGGCAAGCTGGAATCCCACACGCTGCCCACCAATGTGAGAAGTTGGCCTGGTATATGCTGTTCACTAATTAAAGTGGACACCTTGCACCAGGGCAAATCGACTCTTATGGTAGATAGGTTTAAGACAACCTTTTAAAGAAAGCTATCCTAGTGGTAGCTGTGGAGAGCAGCCTTCAGGCTAAGTCTCGGAGGAATGTAAAGCAGCTTGTTTTACCATATAATCTCTTGAATCACCAAATGAAAAGACACCACACAGGTATATATATCAAATATATATGTATTTATTTCTAAATAACTCTCTACTAATCTCTTTATGAGATTAGAAGACAAACATATGCACAAATCAACGTTTCACAATAAGTTAAGCACAAAATATGGCTGGGGCCCTAGGGGCGTACCAGACCATATACTAAGTAAGAGACTTAGAAACAACGACTTGCAGGGAGACAAGGCCTAGGGCCTTCAGAAGTGCTGGGGCCTCACAAAACCACCCAAGGCAGGTAAGTAAAGGACCCACGGGGGACGCGTGCAGTGTGGATACACAGGCGCGAATCGCCGTTAACTTCAATGGGGCAAGTCGCGGTTGGAAATAAAGAGTTTTAGGATACTTCGGGAGAACCTACAAGCAAGTCACTTACAGGGTAAGTAGTTCTAGGGCCCACACCCACAGGAGCACCGTAGTGCTGGAGTTACCTCACCCAGGGAAGCCGGGTGCACAGGTGTCCTTTGGTGTCGGGTCGCGGCGTCGTTTTCAATGGCGAACAAAGAAGACTTGCTGCTTGCGGGAGCTGAAGAAGTGTCCGGTGGAATCCAAGCCTGGATTCTGAAGAAGGATGACCTGAAAGCAGAGGGGACAGTGTTCAAAGTCACTTGGCAGTGACCCGGGGCAAGGAAGATGGATGCCCACCGTCGTCGGTCGCTTCAGGTCGGTTGCGGGTGCCTTGACTCTTCAGCCACGTGGTCCAGGAGGCGTCGACGACGACCAGGAGCTGGATTCGGTGTGTCCCTCGACGTCTGCAGCTGACTGCGGTGTCGGCAACTCGATCGGAGCCAACAAGCCTTGGCAGCCGCAAGTCTCGGGGAGATGAAGAAAAGTCGATGGCGCAGACCAGCAAGGTCTGAGGGACTCACCCAGCGAGGGTAAGTCAGGGCAGGCCTGGAGCAACCAGGGGAGCCCTTTGGTTTCTTTAAGAAGTCTTCTGGGGACCCACAAGCCAGCGGGCAAGGGATCGCGAAGACACCTCGGGCGGAATCACTCAACAGGGGCCCACGGTCACTCGGGACGGTGTAGGCCTCTGATCTTCGGAGGGATTCCTGCTGGAGGTCGGGACCACACGTGGTCCAAAGCACAGGTTCGTAGAACGTTGTGAAGGGGTTGCACTCGACAATAGTGCACGGTACCCAGGGGTCGCGGTTCCTCGTTACTCGTGGGGTCCACTTGCCTCAGCTTCGCTGGGGACTCACGATGGCCTGGGAGAGGTCAGGAAATCCACTTCTTGGGCTGCAGGGACTTCGGACTCCGGCGGGAGCGGCGTAGTTTGCGACCGTCGTTGTCGTTTTTGGTGCCTGCCAAGCAGGGGAGTCACTCCTTGACTCCAAGGGAGATTCTTCTGTCTTCCAAAGGTAGTGGAACGTCGAAGGGCCAGGATTCTTCTGTAGAGCGTCGTCCAGGGGTTATCTGCTTTGCAATGGCAAGGTTCCCCATCTTATACTAAAAAGAGGGGATGGACTAACTCTATGACCCCACCTATGGGAGGGTCAAGGGAGGGGTGGCTACACCCACTTCCCTTTGTCCAGTTTCGCGCCAGAGCAGGGGCAGGTAGCCCCTGAGCTGGTTTGAACTGGCATATGCACAGAGGAGCCTTCTGCTCCCCCAGTGCAGGACTTCAAAGCACTCTAAGAGTGCACCCACCCAGCCCCAATACACTAAACCCTGTCTGGGAGGTGGTTACACCTCCCTGTGACAGGATGCCTATTGTTGGGCTTCCTCCACTGTGAGTGTCAGTCATCAGCAGGAGGGCAGCCCAGTGTCTGTGACTGGTGGCATCCATTTTGTGATGCCAGGGCTCTGCAGGATTCTACCGCGTTTCCACAGCAGGTACATGTCTTATCCCTCTAGAAGGGTGGAATGCTACCCCCGCCGCCAGGATTGGCGGGGGGTAGTATTCCAAGATGTTTGACACCAAACACGACATGTTTTGATGCAGCCATTCCAAAGTTAGCATTCTACCGCGAGGATATAATGCACTTAAGAGTATATGGTTTAACCGCATCCACAAACAGCACCAGAGAATGGACTCTGAGAACTGCAGAGGGGCCCTGCTCATGCAGAGGCACCCCCTCACATAGAAGCCAAGCACCCTGCCCTCAGGATTGATAGGGCCTGCCATAGGGGTGACTGATAGGGTTATATGTGTGTGCAGGAGAGATATAGGAAACCTATATCTCAGTGAGGGGTGCTAGCACCACCTCACCCAGGCTGCAGTAGCAGGCCTGTGGTGTCAGATTTAGTCTGCTTCCCAGGGGTGGCATAATACATGCTGCAGCCCCTGGTAGGCCTGTGAAGTACCTATGCCCTTGGCACCTAAGGTACCATATACTAGGGACTCATAAGGCACCACAGTAACCAATCACTAGTGCACCTAGAGTGCACTCCATGTCATTTAGAGAGAACAGATAGACTGGGGCCCTGAATAGCAGGATCCCAGTCCAACTAAGTCATAAACCAGCAAAACACCATAAAAAAAGTGGGTGCAACCATGTAGTCAGATTCCACCTTCCTACACTCACTTTGCCACTGGATTCAAGCTAGCTTGGCTGATGAGGGGTGTTACCCCAAAACCAGTCCCAGGATGAATGTTTCCGGTCCAGGGAAGACCTGGCTTGGCTGTTTGCGCTGGACTGTTCCCATGAGGCACAGGGTCAAGACTGATTTGCATTTGGCTGGGTCTCAACTGGGGTGGCGAAGTGAGCTAAAGAATGAAGATGGATTTAACCCAGATCTGTGACTGGGGGTGAGTGTCTGAAAAGTTTCAGCACTCCGTCCATCATCTCCTTGTGTTTGCTTTGTTCGCAATAAGTTGGCAGGGTATGCCCAGACGTGGGTCCCTTGCTCACTTTGCTACTGGATTCAAGCTAGCCTGGCTGGTGAGGGGTGTTACCTCGAAACCGGTCCCAGGAGGCTTGTTTCCGGTCCAGGGAAGACCTGGCTTGGCTGTTTGCGATGGACTGTTCCCATGAGGCACAGGGTGAAGACTGATTTGCATTTGACTGGGTCTCAACTGGGGTGGCGAAGTGAGCTTAAGAATGAAGATGGATTAAACCCAGATCTGTGACTGGGGGTGAGTGTCTGAAAAGTTTCAGCGCTCTGTTCATCATCTTCTTGTGTTTGCTCTGTTCGCCCTAAGTTGGCAGGGTATGCCCAGACGTGGGTCCGTTGCTCACTTTGACACTGGATTCAAGCAAGCCTGGCTGATGAGGGATGTTACCCCGAAACCAGACCCATGAGGCTTGTTTCCGGTCCAGGGAAGACCTGGCTTGGCAGTTTGGGCTGGACTGTTCCCATGAGGCACATGGTCAAGACTGATTTGCATTTGGCTGGGTCTGAATTGGGGTGGCGAAGTGAGCTAAACAATGATGATGGATTAAACCCAGATCTGTGACTGGGGGTGAGTGTCCGAATAGTTTCAGCGCTCCATCCATCATCTCCTTGTGTTTGCTTTGTTCGTCCTAAGTTGGCAGGGTATGCCCAGACGTGGGTCGCTTGCATACTTTGCCACTAGATTTAAGCTAGCCTGGCTGATGAGGGGTGTTACCCTGAAACCGGTCCCTGGATGCTTGTTTCTGATCCAGGGAAGACCTGGCTTGGCAGGTCGGGCTGAGCTGTTCCCATGAGGCACAGGGTCATGACTGATTTGCATAATTCTGGGTCTGAACTGGGGTGGCCAAGTGAGCTAAAGAATGATGATGGATTAAACCCAGATCTGTGACTGGGGGTGAGTGTCTGAAAAGTTTCAGCACTCCGTCCGTCATCTTCTTGTGTTTGCTTTGTTCACCCTAAGTTGGCAGGGTTTCCGAGACGTGGGTCCCTTGCTCACTTTGCCACTGGATTCAAGTTAGGCTGGCTGATGAGGGGTGTTACCCTGAAGCCGGTCTGAGGATGCTTGTTCTGGTCCTGGGAAGACCTGGCTTGGCAGTTCGGACTAGACTGTTCCCATGAGGCACAGGGTCAAGACTGATTTGAATATGGCTGGGGCTGAACTGGGGTGGTGAAGTGAGCTAAAAAATGATGATGGATTAAACCCCGATCTGTGCCTGGGGGTGAGTGTCTGAATAGTTTCAGTGCTCCGTCCATCATCTCCTTGTGTTTGCTTTGTTTGCCGTAAGTTGGCAAGGTATGCCCAGACGTAGGTCCCTTGCTCACTTTGCCACTGGATTCAAGCTAGCCTGGCTGCTGACGGGTGTTACCCCAAAACCGGTCCCAGGATGCTTGTTTCTGGTCCAGGGAAAACCTGATTTGGCAGTTCGGGCTGGTCTGTTCCCATGAGGCACAGGGTCAAGACTGATTTGCATATTGCTGGGTCTGCACTGGGGTTGCGAAGTTAGCTATAGATTGATGATGGATCAAACCCAGAACTGTGTCTGGGGGTGAGTGTCTGAAAAGTTTCAGCGCTCCGTCCGCCATCTCCTTGTGTTTGCTTTGTTTGCCGTAAGTTGGCAGGGTATGCCCAGACGAGGGACCCTTGCTCACTTTGCCACTGGATTCAAGCTAGCCTGGTTGTTGAGGGGTGCTACCCTGAAACCGGTCTCAGGATTCTTGTTTCCGGTCCTGGGAAGACCTGGCTTGGCAGTTCGGGGTGGAAAGTTACCATGAGGCACAGGATCAAGACTGATTTGCATATGGCTGGGTCTGAACAGGGGTGGTGAATTGAGCTAAAGAATGATGATGGATTAAACCCAGATCTGTGACTGGGGGTGAGAGTCTGAAAAGTTTCAGCGCTCCGTCCATCATCTCCTTGTGTTTGCTTTTTTTGCCCTAATTTGGCAGGGTATGCCCAGACGTGGGTCCCTTGCTCACTTTGCCACTGGATTCAAGCTAGCCTGGCTGATGAAGGGTGTTACCCCGAAACCGGTCCCAGGATGCTTGTTTCCGGTCCAGGGAAGACCTGGCAGGGCTGTTTGGGCTGGACTGTTCCCATGAGGCACAGGGTCAAGACTGATTTGCATTAGGCTGGGTCTGAACTGGGGTGGCGAAGTGAGCTAAAGAATGAAGATGGATTAAACCCAGATCTGTGACTGGGTGTGAGTGTCTGAAATGTTTCAGCGCTCCATCCATCATCTCCTTGTGCTTGCTTTGTTATCCCTAAGTTGGCAGGGTATGCCCAGGCGAGGGTCCCTTGCTCACTTTGCCACTGGATTCAAGCTAGCCTGGCTGATGAGGGGTGTTACCCTGAAGCCGGTCTGAGGATGCTTGTTCTGGTCCTGGGAAGACCTGGCTTGGCAGTTCGGACTAGACTGTTCCCATGAGGCACAGGGTCAAGACTGATTTGAATATGGCTGGGGCTGAACTGGGGTGGTGAAGTGAGCTAAAAAATGATGATGGATTAAACCCCGATCTGTGCCTGGGGGTGAGTGTCTGAATAGTTTCAGTGCTCCGTCCATCATCTCCTTGTGTTTGCTTTGTTTGCCGTAAGTTGGCAAGGTATGCCCAGACGTAGGTCCCTTGCTCACTTTGCCACTGGATTCAAGCTAGCCTGGCTGCTGACGGGTGTTACCCCAAAACCGGTCCCAGGATGCTTGTTTCTGGTCCAGGAAAACCTGATTTGGCAGTTCGGGCTGGTCTGTTCCCATGAGGCACAGGGTCAAGACTGATTTGCATATTGCTGGGTCTGCACTGGGGTTGCGAAGTTAGCTATAGATTGATGATGGATCAAACCCAGAACTGTGTCTGGGGGTGAGTGTCTGAAAAGTTTCAGCGCTCCGTCCGCCATCTCCTTGTGTTTGCTTTGTTTGCCGTAAGTTGGCAGGGTATGCCCAGACGAGGGACCCTTGCTCACTTTGCCACTGGATTCAAGCTAGCCTGGTTGTTGAGGGGTGCTACCCTGAAACCGGTCTCAGGATTCTTGTTTCCGGTCCTGGGAAGACCTGGCTTGGCAGTTCGGGGTGGCAAGTTACCATGAGGCACAGGGTCAAGACTGATTTGCATATGGCTGGGTCTGAACAGGGGTGGCGAATTGAGCTAAAGAATGATGATGGATTAAACCCAGATCTGTGACTGGGGGTGAGAGTCTGAAAAGTTTCAGCGCTCCGTCCATCATCTCCTTGTGTTTGCTTTTTTTGCCCTAATTTGGCAGGGTATGCCCAGACGTGGGTCCCTTGCTCACTTTGCCACTGGATTCAAGCTAGCCTGGCTGATGAAGGGTGTTACCCCGAAACCGGTCCCAGGATGCTTGTTTCCGGTCCAGGGAAGACCTGGCAGGGCTGTTTGGGCTGGACTGTTCCCATGAGGCACAGGGTCAAGACTGATTTGCATTAGGCTGGGTCTGAACTGGGGTGGCGAAGTGAGCTAAAGAATGAAGATGGATTAAACCCAGATCTGTGACTGGGTGTGAGTGTCTGAAATGTTTCAGCGCTCCATCCATCATCTCCTTGTGCTTGCTTTGTTATCCCTAAGTTGGCAGGGTATGCCCAGGCGAGGGTCCCTTGCTCACTTTGCCACTGGATTCAAGCTAGCCTGGCTGATGAGGGGTGTTACCCCGAAACCAGTCCTAGGATGCTTGTTTCCGGTCCAGGGAAAACCTGGCTTGGCAGTTTGGGCTGGACTGTTCCCATGAGGCACTGGGTCAAGACTGATTTGCATATGGCTGTGGCTGAACTGGGTTGGCGAAGTGAGCTACAGAATGATGATGGATTAAACCCAGATCTGTGACTTGGGGTGAGTGTCTGAAAAATGTCATCGCTCCGTCCATCATCTCCTTGTGTTTGCTTTGTTCGCGCTAATTTGGCAGGGTATGCCCAGACGTGGGTCCCTTGCTCACTTTGCCACTGGATTGAAGCTAGCCTGGCTGATGAAGGGTGTTACCCCGAAACCGGTCCCGGGATGCTTGTTTCCGGTCCAGGGAAGACCTGGCATGGCTGTTTGGGCTGGACTGTTCCCATGAGGCACAGGGTCAAGACTGATTTGCATTAGGCTGGGTCTGAACTGGGGTGGCAAAGTGAGCTAAAGAATGAAGATGGATTAAACCCAGATCTGTGACTGGGTGTAAGTGTCTGAAATGTTTCAGCACTCTGTCCATCATCTCCTTGTGTTTGCTTTGTTCGCCCTAAGTTGGCAGGGTATGCCCAGACGAGGGACCCTTGCTCACTTTGCCACTGGATTCAAGCTAGCCTGGTTGTTGAGGGGTGCTACCCTGAAACCGGTCTCAGGATTCTTGTTTCCGGTCCTGGGAAGACCTGGCTTGGCAGTTTGGGGTGGAAAGTTACCATGAGGCACAGGGTCAAGACTGATTTGCATATGGCTGGGTCTGAACAGGGGTGGTGAATTGAGCTAAAGAATGATGATGGATTAAACCCAGATCTGTGTCTGGGGGTGAGAGTCTGAAAAGTTTCAGCGCCCCGTCCATCATCTCCTTGTGTTTGCTTTTTTTGCCCTAATTTGGCAGGGTATGCCCAGACGTGGGTCCCTTGCTCACTTTGACACTGGATTCAAGCTAGCCTGGCTGATGAAGGGTGTTACCCCGAAACCGGCCCCAGGATGCTTGTTTCCGGTCCAGGGAAGACCTGGCAGGGCTGTTTGGGCTGGACTGTTCCCATGAGGCACAGGGTCAAGACTGATTTGCATTAGGCTGGGTCTGAACTGGGGTGGCGAAGTGAGCTAAAGAATGAAGATGGATTAAACCCAGATCTGTGACTGGGTGTGAGTGTCTGAAATGTTTCAGCGCTCCATCCATCATCTCCTTGTGCTTGCTTTGTTCGCCCTAAGTTGGCAGGGTATGCCCAGGCGAGGGTCCCTTGCTCACTTTGCCACTGGATTCAAGCTAGCCTGGCTGATGAGGGGTGTTACCCCGAAACCAGTCCTAAGTTGCTTGTTTCCGGTCCAGGGAAAACCTGGCTTGGCAGTTTGGGCTGGACTGTTCCCATGAGGCACGGGGTCAAGACTGATTTGCATATGGCTGTGGCTGAACTGGGTTGGCGAAGTGAGCTACAGAATGATGATGGATTAAACCCAGATCTGTGACTTGGGGTGAGTGTCTGAAAATTGTCAGCGCTCAGTCCATCATCTCCTTGTGTTTGCTTTGTTCGCCCTAATTTGGCAGGGTATGCCCAGACGTGGGTCCCTTGCTCACTTTGCCACTGGATTGAAGCTAGCCTCGCTAATGAAGGGTGTTACCCAGAAACCGGTCCCAGGATGCTTGTTTCCGGTCCAGGGAAGACCTGGCATGGCTGTTTGGGCTGGACTGTTCCCATGAGGCACAGGGTCAAGACTGATTTGCATTAGGCTGGGTCTGAACTGGGGTGGCAAAGTGAGCTAAAGAATGAAGATGGATTAAACCCAGATCTGTGACTGGGTGTGAGTGTTTGAAATGTTTCAGCACTCCGTCCATCATCTCCTTGTGTTTGCTTTGTTCACCCTAAGTTGGCAGGGTATGCCCAGGCGAGGGTCCCTTGCTCACTTTGCCACTGGATTCAAGCTAGCCTGGCTGATGAGGGGTGATACCCCGAAACGAGTCCTAGGATGCTTGTTTCCGGTCCAGGGAAAACCTGGCTTGGCAGTTTGGGCTAGACTGTTCCCTTGAGGCACGGGGTCAAGACTGATTTGCATATGGCTGTGGCTGAACTGGGTTGGCGAAGTGAGCTACAGAATGATGATGGATTAAACACAGATCTGTGACTTGGGGTGAGTGTCTGAAAAATGTCAGCGCTCCGTCCATCATCTCCTTGTGTTTCCTTTGTTCGCCCTAATTTGGCAGGGTATGCCCAGACGTGGGTCCCTTGCTCACTTTGCCACTGGATTCAAGCTAACCTGGCTGATGATGGGTGTTACCCCGAAACCGGTCCCAGGATGCTTGTTTCCGGTCCAGGGAAGACCTGGCATGGCTGTTTGGGCTGGACTGTTCCCATGAGGCACAGGGTCAAGACTGATTTGCATTAGGCTGGGTCTGAACGGGGGTGGCGAAGTGAGCTAAAGAATGAAGATGGATTAAACCCAGATCTGTGACTGGGTGTGAGTGTCTGAAATGTTTCAGCGCTCCGTCCATCATCTCCTTGTGTTTGCTTTGTTCACCCTAAGTTGGCAGGGTATGCCCAGGCGAGGGTCCCTTGCTCACTTTGCCACTGGATTCAAGCTAGCCCTGGCTGATGAGGGGTGTTACCCCAAAACCAGTCCTAGGATGCTTGTTTCCGGTCCAGGGAAAACCTGGCTTGGCAGTTTGGGCTGGACTGTTCCCATGAGGCACGGGGTCAAGACTGATTTGCATATGGCTGTGGCTGAACTGGGTTGGCGAAGTGAGCTAAAGAATGATGATGGATTAAACCCAGATCTGTGACTTGGGGTGAGTGTCTGAATATTGTCAGCACTCCGTCCATCATCTCCTTGTGTTTGCTTTGTTCACCCTAAGTTGGCAGGGTATGCCCAGACGTGGGTCCCTTGCTCACTTTGCCACTGGATTCAAGCTAACCTGGCTGATGAAGGGTGTTACCCTGAAACCCGTCAAAGGATGCTTCTTTCCGGTACAGGGAAGACCTGGCTTGGCAGTTCAGGCTGGACTGTTACCATAAGGCACAGGGTCAAGACTGATTTAAATATGGCAGGGTTTGAACTGTGGTGGCGAAGTGAGCTAAAGAATGATGATGGATTAAACCCAGATCTGTGACTGGGGGTGAGTGTCTGAAAAGTTTCAGCACTCTGTTCATCATCTCCTTGTGTTTGCTTTGTTCGCCCTAAGTTGGCAGGGTATGCCCAGACGTGGGTCCCTTGCTCACTTTGCCACTGGATTCAAGCTAGCCTGGCTGATGAGTGGTATTATCCCGAAACCGGTCAAAGGATGCTTGTTTCCGGTCCAGGGAAGTCCTGGCTTGGCTGTTTGCGCATGACTGTTCCCATGAGGCACAGGGTAAAGACTGATTTGCATTTGACTGGGTCTCAACTGGGGTGGCGAAGTGAGCTAAAGAATGAAGATGGATTCAACCCAGATCTTTGACTGGGGGTGAGTGTCTGAAAAGTTTCAGCGCTCCGTCCATCATCTCCTTGTGTTTGGTCTGTTCGCCCTAAGTTGGCAGGGTATGCACAGGCGTGGGTCCCATGCTCACTTCGTCACTAAATTCAAGCAAGCCTGGCTGATGAGGGGTCTTACCCCAAAACCAGTCCCAGGATGCTGGTTTCCGGTCCAGGGAAGACCTGGCTTGGCAGCTCGAGCTGGACTGTTCCCATGAGGCACAGGGTCAAGACTGATTTGCATTTGACTGGGGCTGAACTGGGGTGGCGAAGTGAGCTAAAGAATGAAGATGGATTAAACCCAGATCTGTGACTGGGGGTGAGTGTCTGAAAAGTTTCAGCGCTCCGTCCATCATCTCCTTGTGTTTGGTCTGTTCGCCCTAAGTTGGCAGGGTATGCACAGGCGTGGGTCCCATGCTCACTTCGTCACTAAATTCAAGCTAGCCTGGCTGATGAGGGGTCTTACCCCGAAACCAGTCCCAAGATGCTGGTTTCCGGTCCAGGGAAGACCTGGCTTGGCAGCTCGAGCTGGACTGTTCCCATGAGGCACAGGGTCAAGACTGATTTGCATTTGACTGGGGCTGAACTGGGGTGGGGAAGTGAGCTAAAGAATGAAGATGGATTAAACCCAGATCTGTGACTGGGGGTGAGTGTCTGAAAAGTTTCAGCGCTCCGTCCGTCATCTCCTTGTGTTTGCTTTGTTCACCCTAAGTTGGCAGGGTATGCCCAGACGAGGGTCCCTAGCTCACTTTGCCACTGGTTTCAAGTTAGCCTGGCCGATGAGGGGTGTTACCCCAAAACCGGTCCCAGGATGCCTTTTTCTGATCCTTGGAAGACCTGGCTTGGCAGTTCGGACTGGACTGTTCCCATGAGGCACAGGGTCAAGACTGATTTGCATATGGCTGGGGCTGAACTGGTGTGGCGAAGTGAGCTAAAGAATGATGATGGATTAAAACCAGATCTGTGACTGGGGGTGAGTGTCTGAAAAGTTTCAGCGCTCCGTTCGTCCTCTCCTTGTATTTGCTTTGTTAGCCATAAGTTGGCTGGCTATGCCCAGACGCGGGTCCCTAGCTCACTTTGCCACTGGATTCAAGCAAGCCTGGCTGATGAGGGGTGTTTCCCTGAAACCAGACCCAGGATGCTTGTTTCTTGTCCAGGGAAGACCTGGCTTGGCAGTTCGGGCTGGACTGTTCCCATGAGGCACATGGTCAAGACTGATTTGCATTTGGCTGGGTCTGAACTGGGGTGGCGAAGTGAGCTAAAGAATGATGATGGATTAAACCCAGATCTGTGACTGGGGGTGAGTGTCCGAATCGTTTCAGCGCTCCGTCCATCATCTCCTTGTGTTTTCTTTTTTCGCCGTAAGTTGGCAGGGTATGCCCAGACGTGGGTCGCTTGCACACTTTGCCACTGGATTCAAGCTAGCCTGGCTGATGAGAGGTGTTACCCTGAAACCGGTCCCAAGATGCTTGTTTCCGATCCAGGGAAGACCTGGCTTGGCAGGTCGGGCTGAACTGTACCCATGAGGCACAGGGTCAAGACTGATTTGCATAATTCTGGGTCTGAACTGAGGTGGCGAAGTGAGCTAAAGATTGATGATGGATTAAACCAAGATCTGTGACTGGGGGTGAGTGTCTGAAAGGTTTCAGCACTCCGTCTGTCATCTCCTTGTGTTTGCTTTGTTCACCCTAAGTTGGCAGGGTATTCCGAGACGTGGGTCCCTTGCTCACTTTGCCACTGGATTCAAGTTAGCCTGGCTGATGAGGGGTGTTACCCTGAAGCAGGTCCCAGGATGCTTGTTTCCAGTCCTGGGAAGACCTGGCTTGGCAGTTCGGACTAGTCTGTTCCCATGAGGCACAAGGTCAAGACTGATTTGAAAATGGCTGGGGCTGAACTGGGGTGGCGAAGTGAGCTAAAAAATGATGATGGATTATACCCCGATCTGTGACTAGGGGTGAGTGTCTGAATACTTTCAGTGCTCCGTCCATCATCTCCTTGTGTTTGCTTTGTTCGCCGTAAGTTGGCAGGGTATGCCCAGAAGTGGGTCCCTTGCTCACTTTGCCACAGGATTCAAGCTAGCCTGGCTGATGAGGGGTGTTACCCCAAAACCGGTCCCAGGATGCTTGTTTCTGGTCCAGGGAAAACCTGATTTGGCAGTTAGGGCTGGTCTGTTCCCATGAGGCACAGGGTCAAGACTGATTTGCATATTGCTGGGTCTGTACTGGGGTTGCGAAGTTAGCTAAAGAATGATGATGGATCAAACCCAGATCTGTGTCTGGGGGTGAGTGTCTGAAAAGTTTCAGCGCTCCGTCCGCCATCTCCTTGTGTTTGCTTTGTTCGCTGTAAGTTGGCAGTGTATGCCCAGACGAGGGTCCTTTGCTCACTTTGCCACTGGATTCAACCTAGCCTGGCTGTTGAGGGGTGCTACCCTGAAACCGGTCCCAGGATTCTTGTTTCCAGTCCTGGGAAGACCTGGCTTGGCAGTTCGGGTTGGAAAGTTACCATGAGGCACATGGTCAAGACTGATTTGCATATGGCTGGGTCTGAACGGGGTGGTGTATTGAGCTAAAGAATGATGATGGATTAAACCCAGATCTGTGACTGGGGGTGAGAGTGTGAAAAGTTTCAGCGCGCCGTCCATCATCTCCTTGTGTTTGCTTTGTTCGCCCTAATTTGGCATGGTATGCCCAGACGTGGGTCTTTTGCTCACTTTGCCACAGGATTCAAGCTAGCCTGGCTGATGAAGGGTGTTACCCCGAAACCGGTTCCAGGATGCTTGTTTCCGGTCCAGGGAAGACCTGGCATGGCTGTTTGGGCTGGACTGTTCCCATGAGGCACAGGGTCAAGACTGATTTGCATCAGGCTGGGTCTGAACTGGGGTGGCGAAGTGAGCTAAAGAATGAAGATGGATTAAACCCAGATCTGTGACTGGGTGTGAGTGTCTGAAATGTTTCAGCGCTCCGTCCATCATCTCCTTGTGTTTGCTTTGTTCGCCCTAAGTTGGCAGGGTATGCCCAGGCGTGGGTCCCTTGCTCACTTTGCCACTGGATTCAAGCTAGCCCTGGCTGATATGGGGTGTTACCCCGAAACCAGTCCTAGGATGCTTGTTTCCGGTCCAGGGAATTCCTGGCTTGGCAGTTTGGGCTGGACTGTTCCCATGAGGTACGGGGTCAAGACTAAAAAAAAAAAAAAAAAAAGACTGATTTGCATATGGCTGTGCCTGAACCGGGTTGGCGAAGTGAGCTAAAGAATGATGATGGATTAAACCCAGATCTGTGACTTGGGGTGAGTGTCTGAAAAATGTCAGCGCTGCGTCCATCATCTCCTTGTGTTTGGTCTGTTCGCCCTAAGTTGGCAGGGTATGCACAGGCGTGGGTCCCATGCTCACTTCGTCACTAAATTCAAGCTAGCCTGGCTGATGAGGGGTCTTACCCCGAAACCAGTCCCAGGATGCTGGTTTCTGGTCCAGGGAAGACCTGGCTTGGCAGCTCGAGCTGGACTGTTCCCATGAGGCACAGGGTCAAGACTGATTTGCATTTGACTGGGGCTGAACTGGGGTGGCGAAGTGAGCTAAAGAATGAAGATGGATTAAACCCAGATCTGTGACTGGGGGTGAGTGTCTGAAAAGTTTCAGCGCTCCGTCCATCATCTCCTTGTGTTTGGTCTGTTCGCCCTAATTTGGCAGGGTATGCACAGGCGTGGGTCCCATGCTCACTTCGTCACTAAATTCAAGCTAGCCTGGCTGATGAGGGGTCTTACCCCGAAACCAGTCCCAAGATGCTGGTTTCCGGTCCAGGGAAGACCTGGCTTGGGAGCTCGAGCTGGACTGTTCCCATGAGGCACAGTGTCAAGACTGATTTGCATTTGACTGGGGCTGAACTGGGGTGGCGAAGTGAGCTAAAGAATGAAGATGGATTAAACCCAGATCTGTGACTGGGGGTGAGTGTCTGAAAAGTTTCAGCGCTCCGTCCGTCATCTCCTTGTGTTTGCTTTGTTCACCCTAAGTTGGCAGGGTATGCCCAGACGAGGGTCCCTAGCTCACTTTGCCACTGGTTTCAAGTTAGCCTGGCCGATGAGGGGTGTTGCCCCAAAACCGGTCCCAAGATGCCTTTTTCTGATCCTTGGAAGACCTGGCTTGGCAGTTCGGACTGGACTGTTCCCATGAGGCACAGGGTCAAGACTGATTTGCATATGGCTGGGGCTGAACTGGTGTGGCGAAGTGAGCTAAAGAATGATGATGGATTAAAACCAGATCTTTGACTGGGGTTGAGTGTCTGAAAAGTTTCAGCGCTCCGTCCGTCATCTCCTTGTGTTTGCTTTGTTCACCCTAAGTTGGCAGGGTATGCCCAGACGAGGGTCCCTAGCTCACTTTGCCACTGGTTTCAAGTTAGCCTGGCCGATGAGGGGTGTTACCCCAAAACCGGTCCCAGGATGCCTTTTTCTGATCCTTGGAAGACCTGGCTTGGCAGTTCGGACTGGACTGTTCCCATGAGGCACAGGGTCAAGACTGATTTGCATATGGCTGGGGCTGAACTGGTGGGGCGAAGTGAGCTAAAGAATGATGATGGATTAAAACCAGATCTGTGACTGGGGGTGAATGTCTGAAAAGTTTCAGCGCTCCGTCCATCCTCTCCTTGGATTTGCTTTGTTAGCCATAAGTTGGCTGGCTATGCCCAGACGCGGGTCCCTAGCTCACTTTGCCACTGGATTCAAGCAAGCCTGGCTGATGAGGGGTGTTTCCCTGAAACCAGACCCAGGATGCTTGTTTCTTGTCCAGGGAAGACCTGGCTTGGCAGCTCGAGCTGGACTGTTCCCATGAGGCACAGTGTCAAGACTGATTTGCATTTGACTGGAGATGAACTGGGGTGGCGAAGTGAGCTAAAGAATGAAGATGGATTAAACCCAGATCTGTGACTGGGGGTGAGTGTCTGAAAAGTTTCAGCGCTCCGTCCGTCATCTCCTTGTGTTTGCTTTGTTCACCCTAAGTTGGCAGGGTATGCCCAGACGAGGGTCCCTAGCTCACTTTGCCACTGGTTTCAAGTTAGCCTGGCCGATGAGGGGTGTTACCCCAAAACCGGTCCCAGGATGCCTTTTTCTGATCCTTGGAAGACCTGGCTTGGCAGTTCGGACTGGACTGTTCCCATGAGGCACAGGGTCAAGACTGATTTGCATATGGCTGGGGCTGAACTGGTGTGGCGAAGTGAGCTAAAGAATGATGATGGATTAAAACCAGATCTTTGACTGGGGTGAGTGTCTGAAAAGTTTCAGCGCTCCGTCCGTCATCTCCTTGTGTTTGCTTTGTTCACCCTAAGTTGGCAGGGTATGCCCAGACGAGGGTCCCTAGCTCACTTTGCCACTGGTTTCAAGTTAGCCTGGCCGATGAGGGGTGTTACCCCAAAACCGGTCCCAGGATGCCTTTTTCTGATCCTTGGAAGACCTGGCTTGGCAGTTCGGACTGGACTGTTCCCATGAGGCACAGGGTCAAGACTGATTTGCATATGGCTGGGGCTGAACTGGTGTGGCGAAGTGAGCTAAAAAATGATGATGGATTAAAACCAGATCTGTGACTGGGGGTGAATGTCTGAAAAGTTTCAGCGCTCCGTCCATCCTCTCCTTGTATTTGCTTTGTTAGCCATAAGTTGGCTGGCTATGCCCAGACGCGGGTCCCTAGCTCACTTTGCCACTGGATTCAAGCAAGCCTGGCTGATGAGGGGTGTTTCCCTGAAACCAGACCCAGGATGCTTGTTTCTTGTCCAGGGAAGACCTGGCTTGGCAGTTCGGGCTGGACTGTTCCCATGAGGCACATGGTCAAGACTGATTTGCATTTGGCTGGGTCTGAACTGGGGTGGCGAAGTGAGCTAAAGAATGATGATGGATTAAACCCAGATCTGTGACTGGGGGTGAGTGTCCGAATCATTTCAGCGCTCCGTCCATCATCTCCGTGTGTTTGCTTTTTTCGCCGTAAGTTGGCAGGGTATGCCCAGACGTGGGTCGCTTGCACACTTTGCCACTGGATTCAAGCTAGCCTGGCTGATGAGAGGTGTTACCCTGAAACCGGTCCCAAGATGCTTGTTTCCGATCCAGGGAAGACCTGGCTTGGCAGGTCGGGCTGAACTGTACCCATGAGGCACAGGGTCAAGACTGATTTGCATAATTCTGGGTCTGAACTGAGGTGGCGAAGTGAGCTAAAGATTGATGATGGATTAAACCCAGATCTGTGACTGGGGGTGAGTGTCTGAAAGGTTTCAGCACTCCGTCTGTCATCTCCTTGTGTTTGCTTTGTTCACCCTAAGTTGGCAGGATATTCCGAGACGTGGGTCCCTTGCTCACTTTGCCACTGGATTCAAGTTAGCCTGGCTGATGAGGGGTGTTACCCTGAAGCAGGTCCCAGGATGCTTGTTTCCAGTCCTGGGAAGACCTGGCTTGGCAGTTCGGACTAGTCTGTTCCCATGAGGCACAGGGTCAAGACTGATTTGAAAATGGCTGGGGCTGAACTGGGGTGTCGAAGTGAGCTAAAAAATGATGATGGATTATACCCCGATCTGTGACTGGGGGTGAGTGTCTGAATACTTTCAGTGCTCCGTCCATCATCTCCTTGTGTTTGCTTTGTTCGCCGTAAGTTGTCAGGGTATGCCCAGACGTGGGTCCCTTGCTCACTTTGCCACAGGATTCAAGCTAGCCTGGCTGATGAGGGGTGTTACCCCAAAACCGGTCCCAGGATGCTTGTTTCTGGTCCAGGGAAAACCTGATTTGGCAGTTCGGGCTGGTCTGTTCCCATGAGGCACAGGGTCAAGACTGATTTGCATATTGCTGGGTCTGAACTGGGGTTGCGAAGTTAGCTAAAGAATGATGATGGATCAAACCCAGATCTGTGTCTGGGGGTGAGTGTCTGAAAAGTTTCAGCGCTCCGTCCGCCATCTCCTTGTGTTTGCTTTGTTCGCTGTAAGTTGGCAGTGTATGCCCAGACGAGGGTCCTTTGCTCACTTTGCCACTGGATTCAACCTAGCCTGGCTGTTGAGGGTGCTACCCTGAAACCGGTCCCAGGATTCTTGTTTCCAGTCCTGGGAAGACCTGGCTTGGCAGTTCGGGTTGGAAAGTTACCATGAGGCACATGGTCAAGACTGATTTGCATATGGCTGGGTCTGAACGGGGTGGTGTATTGAGCTAAAGAATGATGATGGATTAAACCCAGATCTGTGACTTGGGGTGAGAGTGTGAAAAGTTTCAGCGCTCCGTCCATCATCTCCTTGTGTTTGCTTTGTTCGCCCTAATTTGGCATGGTATGCCCAGACGTGGGTCCCTTGCTCACTTTGCCACTGGATTCAAGCTAGCCTGGCTGATGAAGGGTGTTACCCCGAAACCGGTTCCAGGATGCTTGTTTCCGGTCAAGGGAAGACCTGGCATGGCTGTTTGGGCTGGACTGTTCCCATGAGGCACAGGGTCAAGACTGATTTGCATCAGGCTGGGTCTGAACTGGGGTGGCGAAGTGAGCTAAAGAATGAAGATGGATTAAACCCAGATCTGTGACTGGGTGTGAGTGTCTGAAATGTTTCAGCGCTCCGTCCATCATCTCCTTGTGTTTGCTTTGTTCGCCCTAAGTTGGCAGGGTATGCCCAGGCGAGGGTCCCTTGCTCACTTTGCCACTGGATTCAAGCTAGCCCTGGCTGATATGGGGTGTTACCCCGAAACCAGTCCTAGGATGCTTGTTTCCGGTCCAGGGAATTCCTGGCTTGGCAGTTTGGGCTGGACTGTTCCCATGAGGCACGGGGTCAAGACTGATTTGCATATGGCTGTGGCTGAACCGGGTTGGCAAAGTGAGCTAAAGAATGATGATGGATTAAACCCAGATCTGTGACTTGGGGTGAGTGTCTGAAAAATGTCAGCGCTCCGTCCATCATCTCCTTGTGTTTGCTTTGTTTGCCCTAAGTTGGCAGGGTATGCCCAGACGTGGGTCCCTTGCTCACTTTGCCACCGGATTCAAGCTAGCCTGGCTGATGAAGGGTGTTACCCTGAAACCCGTCCCAGGATGCTTCTTTCCGGTCCAGGGAAGACCTGGCTTGGCAGTTCAGGCTGGACTGTTACCATAAGGCACAGGGTCAAGACTGATTTAAATATGGCTGGGTTTGAACTGGGGTGGCGAAGTGAGCTAAAGAATGATGATGGATTATACCCAGATCTGTGACTGGGGGTGAGTGTCTGAAATGTTTCAGCGCTCTGCCCATCATATCCTTGTGTTTGCTTTGTTCATCGTAAGTTGGCATGGTTTGCCCAGACGTGGGTCCCTTGCTCATTTTGCCTTTGGATTCAAGCTAGCCTGGCTGGTGTTACCCCGAAACCAGTCCCTGGATGCTTGTTTCCGGTCCAAGGAAGACCTGGCTGGGCAGTTCGGGCTGGACTGTTCCCATGACGCACAGGGTCAAACTGATTTGCATATTGCTGGGTGTTGGACTTGGCCCTTTTTGCAGGGTCATCTCTGAACTTTTTGCCTTCCTTCTAGTATTTTTTCTGACCTGGTGTTGGTGGTTTTAGGACTCTGGGCACTTTATCAATGCTGTCCAGTGTAAAGTGCATGTGCTCTCTATGGTAAAACGTGGTAAGATTGGTCTACACCTGTTTGACTAATTTAATTTACCTATCAGTCCCCAGTAATGTGGTATCCCATATACCCGGGCCAGTAAATTAAATG
Source organism: Calotriton arnoldi (assembly GCA_963921515.1). Lineage (NCBI taxonomy): Eukaryota > Metazoa > Chordata > Amphibia > Caudata > Salamandridae > Calotriton > Calotriton arnoldi. The sequence continues at coordinate 683,421 of CAWUFW010000935.1, forward strand.
CTATTGGTGGGCTTGCAGTGCTGATTGCGCCACCCACCAAAGTAGCCTTTCAAACCTGTCTCAGTCCTCTGCCATTGCAGGGCCTGCACGCGCAGTTTACTGCCGCTGTGACGTGGCACATACAGTGAGTGCCAAATCTGTGACTCCCCTTTGACTACAAATCAGTCACCCCTAAGGTAGGCCCTATCTAGCCCTATGGGCAGGGTGCATTGTAGGTAAAATGTAGGACATGTGCCTTAACTGTGTGGCATGTCCTGGTAGTGACATACAGCCATTTTGGTTTCTCACTACTGTGAGGCTGCCCTCTCCTAGGAATGCATTGGGGATTCCCTGATAAGTGTGTCAGTGGTAATTCCTGATCTGAGAGGAGCAGCGTGGTCAAGTTTGGTATGTTTGGAATGGTAATGATAAATGCTGCGTAATGGTATTCACAGATTCATTATCACTATTTTAGAAATGCCACTTTTAGAAGTGGGCATTTCTGTGTGCTATGTGTATTTGTGCCTGCCTGATGTGTTTTGCATGTCTGGCTCTGGAGTGACAGGGACTGAGGAGGTGCCGTGGCTCCAGATGGGCTGGGTGTGTCAGCACTAGGCTGAATAGGCTGACTGCATTTGGAGTAGTGGGAGGAGTAGCCCCTGGGACTGAATCCGACTGTGCCTGCCTTCCACAATGCTGGCTCCGCCCCCCTGTGGTGTGTCTGGGGCCAGAGCCTACACTGACAAAGGGGGTGGTGGTGCACCTTTAGAGAAAGGTGTGAGTGCCCCCAGAACTGGTTTGGACCGGGCGCAGAGCCCTGTGGCAGGGGGAGAACAAAGACACTAAGGGATATAAGTATTGGGGCTGTGACCCCATGAAAGGGTGCTGTTGGTGCTGACTTGGAACTGGTAGCCAGCAGGCTGCTGGACTGCCAGGAGGTACCGTCCCTCTGCTTGGGGTCCCTGCGTGCTGGCCTGCCTGCTGTTCCTGTACCCAGCTCTGCCCCTTGTGACTTTGGGGCTTAGAGCACAGTGAGCACTGGACTTGTTGGAGGTGCCCCCTCTTCTGCTTGGGGGGAAATTCTTTGTCAGCTTTAGGGCTACGAGGGTGCTGGGGGCAGTGGAGGTGCTCCACGTGCAGGTGGAGAAGTTTTTATTGGTGTTTGCCGATCCTTTGGGCATCGCACCGCCTGAGCCAGAAACAGGAGCAATAGTCTAGCTAACAGCAAGCGCGTGGTGAGCGCAGTGTTTAAATAGCCCGAGGCCAAAGCTATTCAAGGAAGCCAAATGCGGCCGCTCGTCTGCTGAGCGAGCGCCACAGGAACAATGAGCGTTGCCCAGCAACCCAAGCCGCCAGAGACTTCGCCGGAAGACAGGCAAACGTCTGTGCCTGGTTGTGGGCGGAACTAGGCCCCAGGAAGCCTGATTGTGGGCGGGGCTGCTGGAAGTGAACGTTGCAGGCATCGGAAGCCAGGCGGCTGTTGCCTGGGTGGGCGGGGCTCTCTTGAGGAGAGGAGAGCCCCGCGTGGTCCCCGAGTGTGGATGGAAGTCGGGGCAGGCCCAGAAGCTGACATGCGAGGCCGCAGCGCCGTGCCCTGGCCATCGAGAGACCACACAACAGCCTTTTGAAATCTGACTCGCCGGAGTGAGGGTGAGTCCGGCTACTACGAGAGGGGGTGGTAGTGTGAGCCCATTCCCCCGCAATAGCAGCTGCCCCGAGTGGTAATGGGCAGCTGCCTTGACCAAGGGAACATACCTGGCCAGATGCGAGAGACCCTGCGAGGTCACCCCGCCGGAACGGACAGTGTGTGTGCATCCCGCCCTTAGGGGCCGGTACGGGCTGCATTTGTTGTTGGCAGTCTTTCCCCCCATGCCTGCCTGCGGGACTGCCGGGTCCATGAAGAGAAAAGGGTGAGATGCACCCTCCGCCCCCTGTACATCACGCACGTTGTTTTCGCTGCAGAGGCACCTAGGAGGGCCAGTTTGGAGGCTTCATTGAGAAAGGAGCATTTTGGGGGAGAGCCCGGGACAGGGCCCTGGACACCCCTGTGAGATAGCTTGCACCCTGTGGGGACTTTAGGAAGTTGAGCCCCCTTTTACTAGTATTTGCTTTGGTGCTCTGCTCCTGTTGCTACGGCATATGTGTTGTGCTGAGCACCCCTGTGTGCCGTGATTACTGTGGTGCCCTGTTGCCAATTATGATGTTTTGCATAATGCTTCGTACTGAGGGGCATCAGTAAGTTAGGATGTATGCCTAAGAGGTTATGCCTAATGTGATTTATACCTAATGTGATTGATGCATACCACGTTTATGCTAGGTGCCTTTACCAGTGGTTACTGGTTGTGTTTTACTACGTATGTCTTAATGGTGATTGTGAGAAGTTGGCCTGGTATATGCTGTCCACTAATTATAGTGGGCACCTTGCACCAGTCCAAACAACCCCTTATTGGAGATAGGTTAAAGACAACCTTTATTGAAAGCTATCCTAGTGGTAGCTATGGAGAGCAGCCTTCAGGCTAAGTCTTGAAGGAATGTAAAGCAGCTTGTTTTACCAGTCTATAATCTCTTGAGTGACCAAATGAAAGAGGACCACACCAGGTATATATTCAAAATATATGTATTTATTGCTAAACACACCCCTCTAGTCTCTTTATGAGGCTAGAGTTCGAAGTACATAAGTTATAAGTTAGTTATCAACAGTAATAGCACAAATACACGTTTGAGCCCTAGGGGCGTACCAAACCATATACCAATAAAGTGGTATAAGAACCACGACTGAGCTAGACACAAGGCCTAGAGCCTGTAGAAGTGCTTGGACCACAAGGAACCACCCAAGGTAGTGACACAGGGGACCCACGGGGACGCGTGCAGTGTGAGAACACAGCCGCGAATCGCCGTTGACTTCTATGGGGAAAGTCGCGGTTGGAATTTTAAAGAAAAGGGACACTTAGAGGAGGACTTGGAGCAAACCCCTTTAGAACTGGGTTGTTCTAGAGTCTATACCCACGGGAGCACCGGAGTACTCGAGTTACCTCACCCAGGGAAGCCGGGTGCATAGGTGTCTTTCGGGGTCGGGTTTCGTCGTCGTTTTCAATGGCGATCTGCTGCAAAGTGCTGCTGGCGGCCAAGTCGAAAGTGTTCGGGTGGATCCAAAGGTGGATCGAAGATCTGAAGAACCTGAAAGCAGAGGGGACAGAGTCTGGGTCACTAGCCAGTGACCAGGAAGGCGATGAGCAGATGCCCACCGATGTCGAGTGCTTCAGGTAGGTTGACGGTCGTCTTGACTCTTCAGCCACGAGGTCCAGGAGGCGTCGACGACAACCAGGAGCTGGATTCGAGCTGTCCCACGACGTCTGTCGATTGCAGGGGTGTCGGCGACCGGATTGGACCCAACAAGCCTTGGCAACGGCAAGTCTCGTGGAAATAGAAGAAGGACGGTGGTGCAGACCAGCAAGGTCTGAGGGACTCACCCAGCGAGGGTAAGTCAGGGCACGCCTGGAGCAACCAGGGAAGCCCAAGCAGAAGAAGATTGGCCTTCGGGAGGGCCTACTAGCCAACGGACTAGCGACCGCAAAGGAGCCTCGAGTGGACGCACTTAGAGCTGGCTCACGGGACACTCGTGGAGTGGAGGCCAGTGATCTTCGGTGCAGTCGGTGCTGGAGGCTGGGGCTACTCGGAGCCCAAAGCACAACTTCGTGGGAGACCCAGAAGAGGATGCACTTGCAAATGCGATCGGTGTCCAGGGGTCACGGTTCCACGTTACCCACGACAGCTACGGGCCTCAGCTTTGCTGGGGACTCAGGGCAGCCTCGGGGAAGTCTGGAAATCCACCTCTGGTGATGCAAAGACTTCGGCGTCCGGCGGGAGCTTCAGCGATGCAGACCGGACAATTGCTTCGTTGGTGCCTGCCAAGCAGGGGAGTCACTCCTTGACCCCAAGGGAGATTCTTCAGTCCTCTAATCTTAAAGTAGAGCGTCGAAGGTCCAGGATTCTGTGTCAGAGTTTCGTCCAGGTAAATCTAAAGTCCTAAGGACTGGGGTCCCATACTTATACCAAGTTAGGGGTTGGACATACTCTGGGGACCCACCTATGGGAGGGTCAGGGCAGAGGGGTGGTTACACCCCTTTCCCTTTGTCCAGTTTCACGCCAGAGCAGGGGCTGGAAGCCCCTGAGCCGGTTTGAACTGGGGTATGCACAGGGACACCAAATGTGCCCCCAGTGCAGGACTTCAAAGCACCAGAGAGTGCTCCCGCCCAGCCCCAATACACACTATCCTGTCTGGGGAGGTGGTTACACCTCCCTGGGACAGGAAACCTATTGTCCAGGCCTCCCCTGCCGGAGTTTCGGTCAGCAGCAGGAGGCCAGACTCGTGTCTGTGGCAGCGGCATCCATTTTGTGATGCCAGGGCTCTGGAAAGAAGTTACCGGGTAGGCCGGTGGGTACATGTCTCTCCCTCTAGAAGGGTGGAATGCTACCCCCGCCGCCAGAACTGGCGGGGGGTAGTATTCCAAGATGTTTGACACCAAACTCGACATGTTTTGGTGCAGCCAGTCCAAAGTTAGCATTCTACCGCGAGGATATAATGCACTTAAGAGTATATGGTCAGGCTGCACTGCAAACAGCATCAGAGGAGGTACTCCGAATGCTGCAGAGGGGCTCTGCTCATGCAGGGGCACCCTCTCACATAAAAACCAAGCACTCTGCCTTCAGGATTGTCAAGGCCTGCCATAGGAGTGACTTATAGGTTTATAGGTGTGTGCAATGGTAGTGATATAGGTAGCCTATACCACTGTAAGGGGTGCATGCACCACCTTACTCAGGCTGCAGTAGCAGGCCTGTGGTGTCATTTTGGCTGGCCTTCCAGGGGTGGCATAATACATGCTTCAGCCCCTGGCAGGCCTCTGAGGTACCTATGCCCTGGGTACATAGTATACCATATACTAGGGACTTATAAGGGCACTCCAGATTCCAATCAGAGATGTGCCTAAGGCACATGGAAACCATTTTAGAGAGGAAGCAGCTAGGCTGGGGTTCTGATTAGCAGGGCCCCAGCCAGACTAAAGTCGAAAAACAGTGAAGCATCAGCAAAAAGTGGGGGTACCCATGTGAAGCAGATCCTACTCTCCTACACAACCCCCCCAAACGTAGGGACATTAAACTAACCTTGCCCAGTTAAGTCTTCATGTTCTAAGTGGAAGTACCTAGAGAGTCCATCTGCATTGGCATGGTTACTCCCAGGTCTATGTTCCACTGTGAAGTCCATCCCCTGTAGGGAAATGGACCACCTAAGCAGTTTGGGGTTTTCACCCTTCATTTGTTTTAGCCATAAGAGGGGCTTATGGTCTGTTTGAACAAGGAAGTGAGTACCAAACAAGTATGGCCTCAACTTCTTCAGAGCCCAGACCACAGCAAAGGCCTCCCTCTCAATGGCTGACCAACGTTTCTCTCTAGGGGTCAGCCTTCTGCTAATAAAAGCTACTGGCTGATCCTGACCTTCATCATTCAATTGTGACAGTACAGCCCCTACCCCCAATTCAGATGCATCTGTTTGGACAATGAACTTCTTGGAGTAATCAGGACTCTGTAGAATGGGAGCAGTGCACATGGCCTGCTTTAGGTCATCAAATGCCTTTTGACAGCTAACTGTCCACTGAACCTTTTGGGCATTTTCTTGGAAGTTAAGTCATTCAGGGGTGTCACTATTGATCCATACCCCTTGACAAATCTCCTATAGTACCCAGTCAGGCCTAAAAAGGCTCTCACCTGAGTCTGGGTAGTTGGAGCAGTCCAGTCCATGATGGTCTGGATCTTGCTCTGCAAGGGTTGAACCTGGCCTCCACCCACAAGGTGGCCCAGGTACACAACCTGACTCTGCCCTATCTGGCACTTGGTGGCCTTGATAGTCAGGCCTGCTTTCTGCAGGGCCTGCAAAACATTTCTGAGGTGGACCAGGTGATCCTCCCAGGTGGAGCTAAAGACAGCAATATCATCTAGATATGCTGCACTATAGGCTTCCAGACCTGTAAGGACTGTATTCACCAACCTCTGAAAAGTGGCAGGTGCATTCTTCAGACCAAAGGGCATCACCACAAATTGATAATGCCCACTAGGGGTTGAGAATGCTGTTTTTGGCTTTGCATCATCAGCTAGTCTGATCTGCCAGTAGCCAGCTGTCAGGTCAAATGTGCTTAGATACTTGGCTGAGGCCAAAGTGTCTATTAGCTCATCTGCCCTAGGTATTGGATGGGCATCAGTCCTAGTGACTGCATTGAGACCCCTGTAGTCCACACAAAACCTCATCTCTCTTTTCCCACCATTGGTGTGAGGTTTTGGCACAAGGACCACTGGACTAGCCCAAGGGCTATCTGAGGGTTCAATAACTCCCAAATCCAACATCTTCTGGACTTCTGTCCTGATACAGTCCCTGACATGGTCAGGTTGCCTATAAATCTTATTTTTAATAGGCAGACTGTCCCCAGTGTCCACTTCATGAGTGCACCAGGTGGTCTGACTGGGTGTCAGTGAGAATATGTGCCTGAACTGATTGAGCACCTGTCTGCAATCAGTTTGCTGCTGGGCAGTGAGGCTGCCTGCCAAGGCTACACCATCCACTGACCCATCATCAGGGTTCTGTGAGAGCAGGTCAGGGAGTGGGTCACTCTCTTCCTCCTGTCCCTCATCAGTAGCCATGAGCAAGCCCATGTCTGCCCTGTCCACATATGGTTTTAATCTGTTGACATGGAGAACCCTGTGGGGACTCCTGGGTGTTCCCAGGTCTACTAAGTAGGTAACCTCACCCTTCTGTTCAACAATGGTATGGGGTCCACTCCATTTGTCTTGGAGAGCTGCTGGGGCCACTGGCTCCAGCACCCACACCTTCTGTCCTGGCTGGTAAACAGTCAGTACAGCCTTTTGGTCATGCCAGGCTTTTTGCAGTTCCTGGCTAGCCTCAAGGTTTTTAGTTGCCTTTTTCATGTACTCAGCCATCCTGGAGCGGAGACCAAGTACATAGTCCACTATGTCTTGCTTTGGGGGCTTGAGAGGTAACTCCCATCCTTCCTTCACCAAGCACAATGGACCCCTGACAGGGTGACCAAACAAAAGTTCAAAAGGGCTGTAGCCAACCCCTTTTGAGGCACCTCCCTGTATGCAAATAAAAGGCAGGGCAAGAGTATGTCCCATCTTCGCCTAAGCTTTTCTGGGAGCCCTTTAATCATGCCCTTCAAGGTTTTGTTGAATCTCTCAACTAAACCATTGCATTGTGGGTGATAGGGTGTGGTGAACTTGTAAGTCACTCCACACTCCTTCCACATTGCTTTCAAGTATCCAGACATAAAGTTAGCACCCCTGTCTGATACAACCTCCTTAGGGAAGCCCACTCTTGAGAAAATTCCCAGGAGGGCCCTTGCCACCACAGGTGCTGTAGTGGTCCTAAGGGGAATAGCCTCTGGGTACCTGGTGGCATGATCCACTACCACCAGGATAAACCTGTGCCCAGATGCTGTTTGGGGATCCATGGGACCAACAATGTCAATCCCCACCCTTTCAAAGGGAACCCCCACCACAGGTAGTGGTATAAGGGGGCCTTTGTGGTGCCACCTGCCTTGCCACTGGCCTGGCAGGTTACACAGGAGCGACAAAACTCCTTGGTGTCTTCAGACATGTGGGGCCAGTGAAAGTGAGGGACAATTCTGTCCCAAGTCTTGTTCTGGCCCAGGTGACCTGCTAAGGGAATGTCATGGGCTAGGGTCAATAGGAAGCCCCTGAACTTCAGAGGTATAACCAACCTCCTGGTGGCACCAGGCTTGGGGTCTCTACACTCTGAGTACAAGAGTCCATCATCCCAATACACTGTATGGGGACCACTAGCTTTCCCAGCAGCCTCAGCAGCAGCTTGCTGTCTGAGGGGTTCAAGAGAGGGGCAGCTCTGCTGCTCCTGGCTCAGATCTGCCCTGGAAGGGCCCCCTGTCCCCAAGAACTCAACCTGGTCAGGTTCAAGCTCCTCTGGGACAGTTCCTTCCTCAGGACTGAGATCATCCCCCTCAAGAGACTGATCTTCCTTCTGAGCCAAGGGGGAAGGCACTGCCTTTACCCTACTACTCCTCTTCTTGGAGGGCACTTGGTCCATTATTCCAGAATCCAAGGCCTGTTCAGTGTTAGACATTTTGGCTTGTGACCTGGTCACAGCAAACACATCTGCAGGGATGCCCAGCATTTCTGCATGGGTCCTGAGCTCCACTTCTGCCCAAGCTGAAGTCTCTAGATCATTGCCAAGCAAGCATTCAACTGGTAGGTCTGCACTTACCACAACCTTCTTAAGGCCAGTTACCCCTCCCCAGGAGAAGTTAACAACTGCCAGAGTATGGTCTGTTCTGACATTGCTAGCATTGGTCACTTGGTACATTTCACCAAGTATAATCTGCCCAGGATCCACAAGGTCTTGTGTCACCATGGTGACACTTGCCCCTGTGTCCCTAAATGCCAAAGCCTCTTTTCCATTGATTAAGGGCTGTTGCCTGTACTTGCCCAGATTACTGGGACTCACAGAGGAGGTCACATCCATGCCTCCATCACAGACTAGGACAGCCTGAGTGAGTTCTCTGACTAGGTCAGAGCTCATCTCCTTACCCAGGGTCAACCCTACTAAACCCTTGGCTTGTGTAGTCCCACCACCAACTGTAACTGCACTAGGGGGAGCAGGTGCCTTAGGGGCATTGGTGGGGGCTGGAGTAGAGTCTTTGGACTTGGTGCAATCACTGGTCCAGTGGGTCTTTTGCTTACAGACCTTGCACCATGGTTTCTTTTGGCCTTTTCCCTTGTTAGACTGTGACTCCCCACCTGAAGAAGATTTTTGGGGGCCTTGTGAAGACTTCTGGTCTTTACCCTTCTCCCCACCCTTATCAGAGTTTTTAGAATCTTGCTTCTTAGGGTCACCACCTTGGTTCTGTACCTTCTGCCTCACCCTGGTTCTGACCCATTTGTCTGCCTTCTTTCCCAATTCTTGGGGAGAGGTCAGATCAGAGTCCACCAGGTGCTGATGCAACAGCTGATTTTGACAATTATTAAGAATCTGCTCCCTCATGATAAGATTGTACAATCCTGTGAAGTCACATACCTTACTGCCCAATAACCAACCTTCCAGAGCCTTGGCAGAACAATCAACAAAGTCCACCCAGTCTTGAGTCTGTGCTTTTGGGTATCTCTGAACTTTAACCTGTATTGTTCAGTGGTTAGGCCAAACCCATCAATCAGAGCACTCTTCAAGACTGTGTATTTATCAGCATCCTCCTCTCTAACAGTGAGGAGCTTATCTCTACCTTTGTCTGCAAAGGAGAGCCACAAGATTGCTGCCCACTGCTCCTGAGGGACCCTCTGTACTTTACAGGCCCTCTCCAGTGCAGTTATCCATTTGTGGATGTCATCCCCACTCTGGTAGGGAGGGACAATCTTGCTCAGGTTTCTATGGTCATAAGACCTTTCCCTATCTCTGGGGAAATTGCTGCCACCATGGGACTCTAGTCCCATCTTTTTCTCTCTTTGTAGAGATCTAGGGACTCCCTGTCTATAGCCAACTGCTGTTTTCTGAGCTCAAGCTGGTCTTGCTCATACTGAATCAGTCTCTTTCTCCTCTCATGAGAGGACTCTCTCCTATGAGAAGAGACAGAGGTCCCTATTGAGGTGTCAGAGTGGTTAGACTCCTGAGAAGGAGATCTAGCCCTTCTTGGCACACTCTCAACTCTTCCTGGGGGACAAAGGTGAGGTCATCCTGATCCTCCTCTTCATCCACAGGAATAGCTGGGTTTTCCAGGGCAAGGTCATTGTCACCTTCCTGGCCAGTTTCAGAGGGGGGCCTGGGTTTCTTCACCCCTGACCCCTTCCTCATCTTCTGCCCCACCCTCTCTGCCTACCCCATCAGACCCTAGGGGCCTGCTGAGATCATCAGCTAGTAGCACCTCCCTGAGGTGTTGGGTGCTGGCACTTTTGCCTGCCTTCAGCTTCCTAGTATTGCATAATGCTCTCAATTCCAAGAATGGGAGTTTATCATACTTGGAGGGAAGAAGCCCACTGGCTTCTGGCAAGGACTCACTGGGTCCTGGCTTTGAAGACATTACTAGTGAGGTGTGGTGTATGCACTACCTACTCTAGTGTGGCCTACTAAACTCTCTTGAGTTGTAGAAAGGGTGTGCTATCCCTTAACACACAACTCTAAGTTCAGTAGAACTTACTGTATACTAAGCTTGATTTATATGTACCTAAGGTACCCTTAGTGGTTTTCAGTTGATCAATTCAATTGAGATTATCTGGTAAAACAATAGCAAGCTGGAATCCCACACGCTGCACACCAATGTGAGAAGTTGGCCTGGTATATGCTGTCCACTAATTATAGTGGGCACCTTGCACCAGTCCAAACAACCCCTTATTGGAGATAGGTTAAAGACAACCTTTATTGAAAGCTATCCTAGTGGTAGCTATGGAGAGCAGCCTTCAGGCTAAGTCTTGAAGGAATGTAAAGCAGCTTGTTTTACCAGTCTATAATCTCTTGAGTGACCAAATGAAAGAGGACCACACCAGGTATATATTCAAAATATATGTATTTATTGCTAAACACACCCCTCTAGTCTCTTTATGAGGCTAGAGTTCGAAGTACATAAGTTATAAGTTAGTTATCAACAGTAATAGCACAAATACACGTTTGAGCCCTAGGGGCGTACCAAACCATATACCAATAAAGTGGTATAAGAACCACGACTGAGCTAGACACAAGGCCTAGAGCCTGTAGAAGTGCTTGGACCACAAGGAACCACCCAAGGTAGTGACACAGGGGACCCACGGGGGACGCGTGCAGTGTGAGAACACAGCCGCGAATCGCCGTTGACTTCTATGGGGAAAGTCGCGGTTGGAATTTTAAAGAAAAGGGACACTTAGAGGAGGACTTGGAGCAAACCCCTTTAGAACTGGGTTGTTCTAGAGTCTATACCCACGGGAGCACCGGAGTACTCGAGTTACCTCACCCAGGGAAGCCGGGTGCATAGGTGTCTTTCGGGGTCGGGTTTCGTCGTCGTTTTCAATGGCGATCTGCTGCAAAGTGCTGCTGGCGGCCAAGTCGAAAGTGTTCGGGTGGATCCAAAGGTGGATCGAAGATCTGAAGAACCTGAAAGCAGAGGGGACAGAGTCTGGGTCACTAGCCAGTGACCAGGAAGGCGATGAGCAGATGCCCACCGATGTCGAGTGCTTCAGGTAGGTTGATGGTCGTCTTGACTCTTCAGCCACGAGGTCCAGGAGGCGTCGACGACAACCAGGAGCTGGATTCGAGCTGTCCCACAACGTCTGTCGATTGCAGGGGTGTCGGCGACCAGATTGGACCCAACAAGCCTTGGCAATGGCAAGTCTCATGGAAATAGAAGAAGGACGGTGGTGCAGACCAGCAAGGTCTGAGGGACTCACCCAGCAAGGGTAAGTCAGGGCACGCCTGGAGCAACCAGGGAAGCCCAAGCAGAAGAAGATTGGCCTTCGGGAGGGCCTACTAGCCAACGGACTAGCGACCGCAAAGGAGCCTCGAGTGGACGCACTTAGAGCTGGCTCACGGGACACTCGTGGAGTGGAGGCCAGTGATCTTCGGTGCAGTCGGTGCTGGAGGCTGGGGCTACTCGGAGCCCAAAGCACAACTTCGTGGGAGACCCAGAAGAGGATGCACTTGCAAATGCGATTGGTGTCCAGGGGTCACGGTTCCACGTTACCCACGACAGCTACGGGCCTCAGCTTTGCTGGGGACTCAGGGCAGCCTCGGGGAAGTCTGGAAATCCACCTCTGGTGATGCAAAGACTTCGGCGTCCAGTGGGAGCTTCAGCGATGCAGACCGGACAATTGCTTCGTTGGTGCCTGCCAAGCAGGGGAGTCACTCCTTGACCCCAAGGGAGATTCTTCAGTCCTCTAATCTTAAAGTAGAGCGTCGAAGGTCCAGGATTCTGTGTCAGAGTTTCGTCCAGGTAAATCTAAAGTCCTAAGGACTGGGGTCCCATACTTATACCAAGTTAGGGGTTGGACATACTCTGGGGACCCACCTATGGGAGGGTCAGGGCAGAGGGGTGGTTACACCCCTTTCCCTTTGTCCAGTTTCGCGCCAGAGCAGGGGCTGGAAGCCCCTGAGCCGGTTTGAACTGGGGTATGCACAGGGACACCAAATGTGCCCCCAGTGCAGGACTTCAAAGCACCAGAGAGTGCTCCCGCCCAGCCCCAATACACACTATCCTGTCTGGGGAGGTGGTTACACCTCCCTGGGACAGGAAACCTATTGTCCAGGCCTCCCCTGCCGGAGTTTCGGTCAGCAGCAGGAGGCCAGACTCGTGTCTGTGGCAGCGGCATCCATTTTGTGATGCCAGGGCTCTGGAAAGAAGTTACCGGGTAGGCCGGTGGGTACATGTCTCTCCCTCTAGAAGGGTGGAATGCTACCCCGCCGCCAGAACTGGTGGGGGGTAGTATTCCAAGATGTTTGACACCAAACTCGACATGTTTTGGTGCAGCCAGTCCAAAGTTAGCATTCTACCGCGAGGATATAATGCACTTAAGAGTATATGGTCAGGCTGCACTGCAAACAGCATCAGAGGAGGTACTCCGAATGCTGCAGAGGGGCTCTGCTCATGCAGGGGCACCCTCTCACATAAAAACCAAGCACTCTGCCTTCAGGATTGTCAAGGCCTGCCATAGGAGTGACTTATAGGTTTATAGGTGTGTGCAATGGTAGTGATATAGGTAGCCTATACCACTGTAAGGGGTGCATGCACCACCTTACTCAGGCTGCAGTAGCAGGCCTGTGGTGTCATTTTGGCTGGCCTTCCAGGGGTGGCATAATACATGCTTCAGCCCCTGGCAGGCCTCTGAGGTACCTATGCCCTGGGTACATAGTATACCATATACTAGGGACTTATAAGGGCACTCCAGATTCCAATCAGAGATGTGCCTAAGGCACATGGAAACCATTTTAGAGAGGAAGCAGCTAGGCTGGGGTTCTGATTAGCAGGGCCCCAGCCAGACTAAAGTCGAAAAACAGTGAAGCATCAGCAAAAAGTGGGGGTACCCATGTGAAGCAGATCCTACTCTCCTACAGTGATGACAGTGGCCCGATTGGCCCTGTAATGTATATAATCCCAAATAAAGTAATACCTAAGTGCCAGGTGGCACAGTGTATATATGTGATTGCATTCTAATGTGTTTTATGAGTAATACAAAGGCTATTTTTACATAACCTTGTGTGGAGTTTCTTTTGTGGTGTACCTAGTGTGTCGCTGCTGTGTGAGTGTGTTGCGCAAACACTTTACACATTGCCTCTGGGATAAGCCTGACTGCTCGTGCCAAGCTACCAAGGGGGTGAGCAGGGGTTATCTCCGGTGTGTAACTCCCTTGCCCTGACTAGAGTGGTGGTTTCTGCCTGGCTTAGCCGCTTGCCCTAGCCAACCAGAAATCCCATTTCTAACATTGGTTGTCAGCGGTGAGGATAGTACTTGCGTTTGCTCAGTACCACAGTGACGCATGGTTGCACTACAAAACTCTGCATTTTAGACAATCATGTGTTTGGGGATTTCCCCTGATTTTTTTATTTCTCCTCGCAAATGTCATTTTTATTGCGTACTCCTGTTGCAGCTTTTTACACCTAGGTCTCTTGTGTTGCACTTGTGTCATAGTGCCTTGCCAAAAATGGAATCTGCCTTTATTGTAGGTGATCTGTTCAAATAGAGTATGTTGGAGTTGAGGGGGTTCTGTGAGGAGAGAGACATAGCAGTGAGTGGGGCAGACACCCAGCTATGCCTCCAGAAAGTCCTGCTCCAATGGCAAGAGGATGAATGGAGACGTGAGTTCTTTGAGGGGAAGAGTGCCCTGTCCGCATACCAAGAGGTTGGTGGGTCTGAGGGTGGCCCTGAAGAGTCTGCACCGGAGGGAGAAAATGACAGGGCAGGGACGCCAGTAGATAGTGAGGACCCCATAGAGAGGGAGTCCCTTGCTGAGTCCAGTGTGGGGGGCAGTGCCCCATACCTTTCCCTGTCCCCAGAGGAGTGGGTAGATAGGAGGGAAGAAAGGGAGCACCAGCTGGCTTTGGAAAGGCATAGGTTAGAGCATGCCAAGGAGATAGCGCAGCTGGGTGTGAAGGAGAAAAAGGCCTTATTGGCTCAGGAGTTGAGACTCAAGGAGTTGGTCCTTGAAGAGAAAAAGCTAGAGACTGAGAGGGTCTTAGCACAGGAGAGGATGGCGGAGGCAGAGAGGGCCTTCGCCAGGGAAAAGCTAACTCGTGAGGATATGTCCCCTGAGTGTAGTTTTAGTGATCTGGATTCACCAGTGAGGGTAGGGTCCAGTGGTGGCAGAAGTGAGTCCAGTGTAGGAAGTCCCACTCCCAGATCCCAGAGCGTGGTACCTACTTCCCAGGAAGAGGGTGTCAGACCTGAAGGGTATAGGTTGAGGTTCAGAGGCAGTAGGAAACTGTCTCACCAGTCTTGGGGGGAGTTTGTGGATGAGTGTTGTGATGCACTGGACCAGAAGGTTGGGTGATGGGTAGCATGGCAACACTTTTGAAGGGTTGTTCAATCTGATTGTCAGAGAGCACATGTTCCGCTGTTGTTTTCCAGGGTTACGCCAACACCTGTTGGAGTGTGAGTTCTCTGATCCCAGGGAACTTGCACGGGAGGCAGACCTCTGTGTGAGTGCCAGAGGGTCTGAGGAGGCATTGGGGAGTGACCCTAAGAGGAGTGGCTCAGGTATTTCCCAGCCCAGGGTGGTGGGAAAGGTTCCTGGTAGCCCAGATAGGTCCCGGTGTAGTGGGAGGGCTGTAGAGGTTCACGTCCTGTCTCCGCAGAGAAGGAGTGAGGATGGTATGCGTCCCAAGGTACTGAAACCCAGTCTCAGGGCCTGGAGGGTTCCCTAAGGGAACACCAGATGGGGAGCCTAGGCTGTACCAGTAGGCCATCCGTTGAGGGGATCTCCTAGTGTCAGGAGAACTTGGAGCGTCTGTAAGCGGAGCTCCAGCAATTCTGGTGTCTGGCGGTGCTGCTCCTGAGTGGAGGGTGCAGGAGTCCAGAAGGGGGAGTGAGAGGGGAGAGAGTCCCCAGTGGGAGAACCAGTGGGTCAAGGGCCAGCCATAAGGGCTGAGCCTTATAGGAGTGACCTTGGTGACACCACTTCTGTCCTGGGGGTCTTCGCGCACTGTCAAATGGACAGGGGTCGGGAGATCAGCACCAGGCAGACTGTCACACAACACATGAGTTAAGTGTTACCCTTGGGGGTGGCATGGTGCAGATTAGAACTCTGGAAGGGGGTGCAGAGGGAGGGAATCCTTGCATCTGACCCCGGTTCAACCTGAGGATTTAGATCATAGGTTGGGAGAACAGTTGCAGGAGAGAGGTCCTGAACTGGTGCAAGAGTTGTGTTCTGAGGGTGCCTCTCCAAGGAGGAGAGTGCGGAACCCTAGAAGGAGGGGTAGGGGGAGGAGAGCCTCGCCCGTGACCTCTGGTCAGCCTGAGGGTGCGGACCCTGGGTTGGAGGATCAGTGGCAGTTTAGAACTGCACTGATGAGAGGTAGAGTGGAGAATGGGTACTATGTACCTTGTGCTACTGCCCCCCACTCTGCGAGATGGCAAGGACCAGAGACATCTGGATGGCCTAGGGCCTGGTCCTGGTGGCGGACAGCTAGGGAATCCCAGTGGGGTAGCTTAGTTGGTCCTGGGAGCTTAGAGAGAGGGAACCACTTGGGTTCAGATTGGCGTAGAACTGGAGTGTGCCCCTGCAGTTGCAGGCCCACATCCTTGTTCTATCACCCCAAGCAGGGAAGCCCATCAAGGTATTGATTGGTCTACCCTGGCTTTTGGCTGGAAGGGGGTTGTGTTAGACTTGGCCCTTTTTGCAGGGTCATCCCTGAACTTGTTGCCTTCCTCCTAGTATTTTTTCTGACCTGGTGTTGGTGGTTTTAGGACTCTGGGCACTTTATCACTGCTGTCCAGTGTAAAGTGCATGTGCTCTCTATGGTAAAACGTGGTAAGATTGGTCTACATCTGTTTGGCTAATTTAATTTACCTATCAGTCCCCATTAATGTGGTATCCCATATACCTGGGGCCAGTAAATTAAATGCTACTGGTGGGCTTGCAGCACTGATTGCGCCACCCATCAAAGTAGCCTTTCAAACCTGTCTCAGGCCTCTGCCATTGCAGGGCCTGCGCACCCAGTTTACTGCCGCTGTGACGTGGCACATAAAGTGAGTGCCATGTCTGTGACTCCCCTTTGACTACATATCGGTCACCCCTAAGGTAGGCCCTAGCTAGCCCTATGGGCAGGGTGCATTGTAGGTAAAAGGTAGGACATGTGCCTTAACTGTGTTGTATGTCCTGGTAGTGACAAACAGCCATTTCGGTTTCTCACTACTGTGAGTGTGCCCTCTCATAGGAATGCATTGGGTATTCCCAGATAAGTGTGTCAGTGGTAATTCCTGATCTGAGAGGAGCAGCGTGGTCAAGTTTGGTATGTTTGGAATAGTAATAATAAACGCTGCATAATGGTATTCGCAGATTTATTATCACTATTTTAGAAATGCCACTTTTAGAAGTGAGATATGGTAACAGCTGGTTTGCACTCAAAGGAAACAAATGAAACAACAAACTCATCAATAACAACAGTATTCGATGCGGTGTGCACCCAGAGAGGAGGTACAGCCCACCCCCTGTCTGAAAAGTAAAAAAACTAGGGCAATAGTCATAGACTCCAGGTGCACTACAAGTAGGCACTCAAAAGAGTGTTCTTCATTTAGCATACACAAGTAATCAGATATCACAAATTAATTAACCAAAACAAAGATACCAGAGAACACATTCACATATAAACAAAGTCCATCAGTAAGTACTCTATAGAACGCTGATAGTAGCTCAGTAGAGTCTTTTTATTATGAGCAGGCGTGTGTGTATCCCGAGTGTAACTTCATTCAAATGCGTTGAACAGCAAGCACATGAATCCCACGAGTTATAACCAAATCCCAATGCATTTCGGGCATGAACTGCTGCCCTTCATCAGGGGAATCTACAAGCAAATAAGTACAATATCAGAATGCCTTCTCAGTCAACTATTATTCTGCATATCAGTGAGGTGAACATTAAAAAAATGAAAAAGTAGAAGATGTGAAAAAATGTGACTAGACTCTAGCTAGAACTGAGTACGACGTGTGTTTCGCCCAAGGGGAAAGAGAAGATCCAATGAAAAACAAAGAAAAATTGCCTGAAAAAGATCAATAACCTTATGCTGAACCTGTGTCAAATGCTATCCAAGCGACAAGCCAAGATGTGCCAACAACTGGCAAGGGTTGGTGGAGAGTGTAAAGATTCATGCAAGTATAGAAATGCTCATATCCAAATCGTTCAGACCCAACCAGTGACATGCAGTTTGAGCTCAAGAATAGGATGTGCACATGCCGGAACCCAGATTGCCAACACGTCATGCATTATTTACCTAAAGCCTGCAAAAGAACACAACAGGAAATAATCAAGACCAGAATCCAAACGTGGCGGTCACACTATAGAAGAAAAAACAGAGTCTCAAACTACGATAAGCCACTCAATTTCAAGTTGGTCCACATGCATATTACATAGGGAAACTCACCGGAGCTAACTGCAGCAATTAACGTGAGACCCGGTCGCTTGACAATGTGTGTGAGGTGAACGAGCCACGACCACTGGTTTGCCAAATAGAAACAAGTCTTGTCCAGCACGGACGGTGCCACACATGGAAAACCCTCTGCACCAACAGAATACGAATTTACTATAATGGCACTTGTTAGACTTGGCATCTTTTGGCATGTTTCCCCTGAGTTCTTGCTTTCTGACCTCCCTGTTTTTGCTGGCGTAGTGTTTCTGCGCACTTTTCTCACTGCTGATCAGTGGTAAAGTGCAAGTGCTCCTGTGGTAAATTGTGTTATGGATTGGTGCTTCTATGATTGGATATTTGATTTACTTGTTAGTCCCTAGTAATGTGCACTGAGTGTGGCAGGGCCTGTGAATCAAATGCTACTAGTGGGCCTGCAGCACTGATTGTGCCACCCACTTGAGTAGCCCTGAAAAGGTAACTCAGATCCGCCATTGCAGAGTCTGCGCGCAGTTTGTAACTGCCATGTCTTCTTGGCCAGTGCACACACTTGTCAGTCCCTCACCTTCCCTTTTCTTACATGTCATCCACCCCTAAGGTAAGTCCAAGGTACCCCTGTGGGACGGGTTCAGTGTATGTGAAAGGTAGGACATGCCCTGGTGTGTGTGGCATGTCCTGATAGCGAATTACGGCCAATTTCGTTTTTCACTATTGCAAGGCTACCTGTTCCCCATAGGACAGAATGGGGAGTTTGTTTATAACATCTTATAAACATAACTGGCCAGGGGAATTAGGTAGGAAAATAAAGTTTAGTATGCCTGAACTCAGAATCTAAAGATGCATCTTTTAGTGAAGGTGATTTTTACATTCTGTGTTTGAAAATTCCACTTTTAGAAAGTAGGTATTTTCTTGCTCAGTCATCCCGTGTGCCTCTGCTGGAATGTGGATTGCCTGTCTGGGTTTTGGATGACAGAAGGCTGGGGAGCAGGAGTGGCTCCAGATAGTCTAGGTGGGTCAGGAAAGGGCTGAATAGACCTGGGCTGCAATTGGGGAAGGGGGAGGAGATTTCCTTGCACCTCAAAGGGCCTGGTCTGCCTCTGACCATGCCGTCTCCACCGCCTGCCAGGAAGTCACACCAGAGAAGGCAGAACTGGTTCTGGCTTGGCACAGACACTCTCTGCCTAAGAGATCAAAGAATTTTGGGATATAAATATTGGGACCCAGACCCCTGAACTTTAGAACTCTTTTGGACCAAGAAGACTGCCAAGAAGAAGAGCCGGAGAAGCTGTGAGGAGGAACTACCACTTTGCTGTGTGCTTTGCTGTGTTGGCCTGCAGTGGCTGCTTCTGTCTTGGGCAGTGAAAGGACTGGACTGAACTTTCTGCAATCTACTTTGTGAGTTTCTCCAGGGGCTTGAGGTAGAGCTTGTCCCCCTGTTCAAGAAGTCTCATGAACAACAAAGACTTCAAGCTCTTCTGCCCACAGCACTGGGGTCTGTGTGTTTTGTGCTGCAACAGAAGAAATGCAAAAAGAACAAATTGATGGACAGAATGCAGAACAATGTCATACATTCACCCCAGTACAGAGATCTGGGCCTAAATCCATCGTTTTTTTGCTCACCATGCCATTCCAGTTTGGACCCAGCCATATGCAAATCAGTCTTGACCCTGCGCCCAATGGGAACAGTCCAGCCCGAACTGCTAGGCCAGGTCCTCTCTGGACTGGAAACAAGCATCCTAGGACCGGTTTCGGGCTTTCAGCCCTCATCAGCCAGGATAGCTTGATTCCAGTGGCATGGAGAGCACGGGACCCACGTCTGGGCATACCCGTCCCACTCGGGGTGACAAATGCAAAAAGAACAAATTGATGGACAGAATGCAGAACAATGTCATACATTCACCCCAGTACAGAGATCTGGGCCTAAATCCGTCCATCATCCCCTTTGGTATCGCTTTGTTTGCCCTAAGTTGGCAGGGTATGCCCAGACGTGGGTCCCTTGCTCACTTTGCCACTGGATTCAAGCTAGCCTGGCTGATGACGGCTGAATAGCCAGAAACCGGTCCCAGGATGCTTGTTTCCGGTCCAGGGAAGACATGGCTTGGCAGTTCAGGCTGGACTGTTCCCCTGAGGCACAGGGTCAGACTGATTTGCATATGGCCATGTCTGAACTGGGGTGGTGGAGTGAGCTAAAGAATGATGATGGATTAAACCCAGATCAGTTGACTGGGGGTGAGTGTTTGATTTGCTCAAGCGCTCCGTCCATCATCCCCTTTGGTATCGCAACAGAAGAAAAGCAACCCGACGACGTCTATGACGCCGCTGCCAACTCCGTGTCCTGAAGGTACCGCAGAGGGCACCGCCGCAACGTCGCACCGCGACCCTGGTCTCACTGACCCCGCCTGCTGACGCTGCCACTGAGCCGCTGCTCGCACCGCGACCTGTGGGCACCGCACTGCCTCGCTTCACGACGACGCCTTGGTATCCCTGACGACGCCGCTCCCCGCCGAAATCTACGCCGCTGCTTGCACTGTGGTTTGAGGGCACCGCTCGTAAAGTTGCACGATGCACCACCCTCATCCCACACCGCAGCCTTGGCCTACCGACGCCGGCGCCATCGACTCCAGTTCGTCAGCCGACAACAGCGCTTCAGCCACGATGACGCCACTGCTTGCACCGTGACCTGCCAGCACCGCGACGAGCACCGCCTTCACCTCGCACCGCGACCCTGGTCTCACCGACGATGCCATCTGATGCCGCCACCGAGCCGCTGCTCGCACCGCGACCTGAGGGCACCGCACGCCACACTGCTGCACTTCTCCCTGCAGCACCCGATGACTGCCGACGCCAGCGCGCCTGACTCCAACAGAGAGGAGATCGATCTGCAACGCGTGTGACTTCGAGGGCCCTGACGACGCCTGCACCGACCTCTGGAACCGACGCCTGCAGACACCGTGCTTTCGGAAGCTCAACGAGAGGTCGCCGATGCCCTGCATTTCTAAGAGGTACTGTTTGAGGGTTTTCCGACACCATAGCTGGCCCGCGACACCGCGGTCAGCCAGAACTGTGTGGATTTGTTTGCTCAAGACGCCGTGATAGCCCCGGACAGAGCTATCGACATCAAGGAACTGTTTTTCAAGCATATCTTGACAACCGAAGATTTTTAAGTACTGTATTGTGGATTTTTATCGTTTTTGGTCTTGTCTTAAGTATATAAAAATATTGGATATTTTTCTAAACTGGTGTGGTGTCCTTTTGTAGTGCTTACACTGTTTTACTGTTGGTTATGTGCAAATGCTTTACACACTGCCTCTAAGATAAGCCTGACTGGTCGTGCCATGCTACCAAGGGGGTGAGCAGGGGTTATTTAAGGAGTGTAACTCCCTCATCCTGACTAGAGTGGTGGTTTCTGCCTGGCTTTGGCACATGCCCTAGCCTACCAAAAATCCCATTTCTAACAGCACTCAAATAGCTAACAGGCATGCGGGGAAGTGCTCCAAAGATAAACTCACCAGAGTTTAGTGCAACGTTGTATCATCAACCGAACCAACACCAGGAACAATCTGTATTTTCGGTGAAGAGAAGAGGTCACCCTAACAGACACGGATGATAAAGCACCATGGTTGAGAGTGAGTAGCTACAGTCTAGTCACATTTTTTTCACATCTTCTACTTTTTCATTTTTTTAATGTTTACATCACGGACATGCAGGTTAATAGTTGACTGAGAAGGCATTCTGATACTGTACATATTTGCTTGTAGATTCCCCTGATGAAGGGCAGCAGTTCATGCCCGAAATGCATTGGAATTTGGTTATAACTCGTGGGATTCATGTGCTTGCTGTTCAACTCATTTGAATGAAGTTTCCCTCGGGATACACACAAGCCTGCTCATAATAAACACCAGGAACAATCTGTATTTTCGGTGAAGAGAAGAGGTCACCCTAACAGACACGGATGATAAAGCACCATGGTTGAGAGTGAGTAGCTACAGTCTAGTCACATTTTTTTCACATCTTCTACTTTTTCATTTTTTTAATGTTTACATCACGGACATGCAGGTTAATAGTTGACTGAGAAGGCATTCTGATACTGTACATATTTGCTTGTAGATTCCCCTGATGAAGGGCAGCAGTTCATGCCCGAAATGCATTGGAATTTGGTTATAACTCGTGGGATTCATGTGCTTGCTGTTCAACTCATTTGAATGAAGTTTCCCTCGGGATACACACAAGCCTGCTCATAATAAAAAGACTCTTCTGAGCTACTATCAGCGTTCTACAGAGTACGTAATGATGGACTTTGTTTATATGTGAATGTGTTCTCTGGTATCTTTGTTTTGGTTAATTAATTTGTGATATCTGATTACTTGTGTATGCTAAATGAAGAACACTCTTTTGAGTGCCTACTGGTAGTGCACCTGGAGTCTATGACTATTGTCCTAGTTTTTTCACTTTTAGAAGTGGGCATTTCTGTGTGCTATATGTCTTTGTGCCTGCCTGATGTGTATTGCATGTCTGGCTCTGGAGTGACAGGGACTGGGGAGGTGCTGTGGCTCCAGACGGGCTGCGAGAGTGAGCACTAGGCTGAACGGGCTGATCTGCATTTGGAGTAGTGGGAGGAGTAGCCACTGGGACTGAATGGGACTGTGCCTGCCTTCCACAATGCTGGCTCCGCCCCCTGTGGTGTGTCTGGGGCCAGAGCCTACACTGACAAAGGGGGTGGTGGTGCACATTTAGAGAAAGGTGTGAGTGCCCCCAGAACTGGTTTGGACCGGGCGCAAAGCCCTGTGGCAGGGGGAGAACAAAGACACTAAGGGGTATAAGTATTGGGGCTGTGACCCCATGAAAGGGCGCTGTTGGTGCTGACTTGGAACTGGTAGCCAGCAGGCTGCTGGACTGCTAGGAGGAACCGCCACCTGGGACCAGGGTGTACCTGCTGAGGAGGGGTACAGCCCCTCTGCTTGGGGTCCCTGTGTGCTGGCCTGCCTGCTTTTCCTGTACCCCTCTCTGCCCCTTGTGACTTTGAGGGTTAGAGCGCGTTGAGCACTGAACTTGTTGGAGGTGCCCCCTCCCCCTTCTGCTTGGGGGGAAATTCTTTGTCAGCTTTAGGGCTACGAGGGAGCTGGGTTCAGTGTAGGTGCTCGCCTTGCAGGTGGAGAAGTTTTTATTGGTGTTTGCCGATCCTTTGCGCATTGCACCGCCTGAGCCAGAAACAGGAGCGGTATTCTGGCTGACAGCATGCGCGTGGTGAGTGCGGTGTTTAAATAGCCCGAGTCAAAAGCTATTCAAGGAAGCCAAATGCGGCCGCTTGTCTACTGAGCGAGTGCCGCAGGAACCAAGAGCGTTGCCCAGCAACCCAAGCCGCCGGAGACTTCGTCGGAAGACAGGCAAATGTCTGTGCCTGGTTGTGGGTGGAGCTAGGCCCCAGGAAGCCTAATTGTGGGTGGGGCTACTGGAAGTGAACGTTGCAGGCATCGGAAGCCAGGCGGCTGTTGCCTGGTTGGGCGGGGCTCTCGTGAGGAGAGGAGAGCCCCGCGTGGTCCCCGGGTGTGGACGGAAGTCGGGGCTGGCCCAGAAGCTGAGACGCGAGGCCGCAGCGCCGGGCCCTGGCCATCGAAAGACCACACAACAGCCTTTTGAAATGTGACTCGCCGGAGTGAGGGTGAGTCCGGCTACTACGAGAGGGGTGGGTTGGTGTGATCCCATCCCCCCGCAGTAGCAGCTGCCCTGAGTGGAAGTGGGCAGCTGCCTTGACCAAGGGAACATACCTGGCCAGATGCGAGAGACCCTGTGAGGTCGCCCCACCGGAGTGGACAGAGTGTGTGCATCCCGCCCTCGGGAGCCGGTACAGGCTGCATTTGTTGTTGGCAGTGTTTCCCCCCCTGCCTGCCTGCGGGACTGCCGGGTCCATTAAGAGAAAAGGGTGAGATGCACCCTCCGCCCCCTGTGCATCACACACGTTGTTTTTCGCTGCAGAGGCAGCTAGGGGGGCCAGTTTGGAGGCTTCATTGAGAAAGGAGCATTTTGGGGGAGAGCCCGGGACAGGGCCCTGGACACCCCTGTGTGAAAGCTTGCACCCTGTGGGGACTTTAGGAAGGTGTGCCCCCTTTTACCAGTGTTTGCTTTGGTGCTCTGCTCCTGTTGCTACAGGATATGTGTTGTGCTGAGCACCCCTGTGTGCCGTGATTACTGTGGTGCCTTGTTGCCAATTATGATGTTTTGCATAATGCTTCGTACTGAGGGGCATCAGTAAGTTAGGATGTATGCCTAAGAGGTTATGCCTAATGTGATTTATACCTAATGTGATTGATGCATAATGCGTTTATGCTAGGTGCCTTTACCAGTAGTTACTAGTTGTGTTTTTCTACGTATGTGTTAATGGTGATGACAGTGACCTGATTGGCCCTGTAATGTAAATAATCCCCTGTAAAGTAATACCTAAGTGTCAGGTGGCACAGTGTATATATGTGATTGCATTCTAATGTGTTTTATGAGTAATACAAAGGCTATTTTTACATAACCTTGTGTGGAGTTTCTTTTGTGGTGTGCCTAGAGTGTCGCTGCTGTGTGAGTGTGTTGCGCAAACGCTTTACAGATTGCCCCTGGAATAAGCCTGACTGCACGTGCCAAGCTACCAAGGGGGTGAGCAGGGGTTATCTCCGGTGTGTAACTCCCTTGCCCTGACTAGAGTGGTGGTTTCTGCCTGGCTTAGGCGCTTGCCCCAGCCAACCAGAAATCCCATTTCTAACACTGGGTCTGAACTGGGGTGGCGAAGTGAGCTAAAGAATGATGATGGATTAAACCCAGATCCGTGACTGGGGGTGAGTGTCTGAAATGTTTCAGCGCTCCTTCCATCATCTCCTTGTGTTTGCTTTGTTCGCCCTAAGTTGGCAGGGTAAGCCCAGACGTGGGTCCCTTGATCACTTTGCCACTGGATTCAAGCTAGCCTGCCTGATGAGGGGTGTCACCACGAAACCGGTCCCAGATTGCTTGTTTCCGGTCCAGGGAAGACCTGGCTTGGCAGTTCGGGCTGGACTGTTCCCATGAGGCACGGGGTCAAGACTGATTTGCATATGGCTGGGTCTGAACTGGGGTGGCGAAGTGAGCTAAAGAATGATGATGGATTAAACCCAGATCTGTGACTGGGGGTGAGTGTCTGAAAAGATTCAGTGCTCCGTCCATCATCTCCTTGTGTTTGCTGTGTTAGCCCTATGTTGGCAGGGTATGCCCAGACATGGGTCCCTTGCTCACTTTGCCACTGGATTCAAGTTAGCCTGGCTGATGAGGGGTGTTACCCCGAATCCGGTCCCAGGATGCTTGTTTCCGGTCCAGGGAAGGCCTGGCTTGGCAGTACCGGCTGGACTGTTCCCATGAAGCAAAGGGTCAAGACTGATTTGCATTTGGCTAAGTCTGAACTGGGGTGGCGAAGTGAGCTAAAGAATGATGATGGATTAAACCCAGATCTGTGACTGGGGGTGAATGTCTGAAAAGTTTCAGCGCTCCGTCCATCATCTCCTTGTGCTTGCTTTGTTCATCGTAAGTTGGCAGGGTATGCCCAGACGTAGGCATGGGTCCCTTGCTCACTTTGCCACTGGATTGAAGTAAGCCTGGCTGATGATGGGTGTTACCCCGAAACCTGTCCCAGGATGCTTGTTTCCGGTCCAGGGATGACCTGGCTTGGCAGTACGGGCTGGACTGTTCCCATGAGGCACAGGGTCAAGACTGATTTGCATATGGCTGGGTCTGAACTGGGGTGGCAAAGTGAGCTAAAGAATGATGATGGATTAAACCCAGATCTGTGACTTGGGGATGAGGGTCTGAAAAGTTTCAGTGCTCCGTCCATCATCTACTTGTGTTTGCTTTGTTCGCCCTAAGTTGGCAGGGTATGCCCAGACATGGGTCAATTGCTCACTTTGCCACTGGATTCAAGCTAGCCTGGCTGATGAGGGGTGTTACCCTGAAACCAGTCCCAGGAAGCTTGTTTCCAGTCCAGGGAAGACCTGGCTTGGCAGTTCGGGCTGGACTTTTCCCATGTAGCACAGGGTCAAGACTGATTTGCATATGGCTGGGTCTGAACTGGGGTGGCGAAGTGAGCTAAAGAATGATGATGGATTAAATGCAGAAATATGACGGGGATGAGTGTCTGAAAAGTTTCAGTGCTCCGTCCATCATCTCCTTGTGTTTGCTTTGTTCGCTCTAAGTTGGCAGGGTATGCCCAAACGTGGGTCCCTTGCTCCCTTTGCCACTGGATTCTATCCAGCCTGGCTGATAAGGGGTGTTACCCCAAAACCGGTCCCAGGATGCTTGTTTCCGGTCCAGGGAAGACCTGGCTTGGCAGTTCGGGCTGGACTGTTCCCATGAGGCACAGGGTCAAGACTGACTTGCATATGGCTGGGTCTGAACTGGGGTGGTGAAGTCAGCTAAAGAATGATGATGGATTAAACCCAGATCAGTGACGGGGTGAGTGTCTGAAAAGTTTCAGCGCTCCGTCCATCATCTCCTTGTGTTTGCTTTGTTCGCCCTAAGTTGGCAGGGTATGCCCAGACGTGGGTCCCTTGCTCACTTTGCCACTGGATTCAAGCAAGCCTGGCTGATGAAGGGTGTTACCCAGAAACCGGTCCCAGGATGCTTGTTTCCGGTTCAGGGAAGACCTGGCTTGGCAGTTCGGGCTGGACTGTTCCCATGAGGCACAGGATCAAGACTGATTTGCATATAGCTGGGTCTGAACTGAGGTGGCGAAGTGAGCTAAAGAACGATGATGGATTCAACCCAGATCTGTGACTGGGGGTGAGTGTCTGAAAAGTTTCAGCGCTCCGTCCATCATCTCCTTGTGTTTGCCTTGTAAATATGTACCCCTTTCATGCAGAACACTGCATGAAAGGGTTGTTCCACGGTTGTTTCTGTGGGTGTTCCCACGCAACACCCATGGAATCTGAAGCATTCCCAGATGTATGAGGAATTGTAAACCTGGGAATGCGTAAGATTCTAACACCAACCCAGGGGTGGCATTAGGGAGGCTCAACGAGGAGAATTATCCTGATTTCTCATTGTTTTTTCCTTTTTCTATGTGTGCTGCATTCTGCAGCACACATAGAAAGAGAAAAAACCTCTTGTGATTGTTTTTGTGCAGGAAGGTGTCCCTTCCTGCACAAAAACAATTACCCCCTACAACGAGAACACCCTTGCATCATGGTGCAAGGGTGCCTATGTTCGCGCATGGCAGCCCATTGTGTGCCAGCGCACTGGAAAAGGTTAGGAATGTGCCGTATCACATAGATACGGTGTCTTCCTTCCTTTTCCTTTTGTCACAGGGCAACACAGCAAGATTCCTTGTGGCACTGCCCTGCGCCAAAACCTTGTAAATGAGGCCTGAAAAGTTTTCTTTTTAGTTTTTCTTACAGTGGGAAGTGATCCGTGGGACCACTGGCTGCTCTGAACAAATGTTGGTGCTCCCATTCACAAAGAGAAAGGGTTTCCTTGAGAATCCCTTCCCGTTTGCGAATGGCTTATCACCAATATGAAATTGGTGATAATCTGTGCATGTTTTGCGACTGCATTGCCAGTCACAAAGCATTCATACATATCAGTACGACCTGCTTTTAGGAAGGGACCCCCTTTACATGCTGCTTCCTAATAGCGACTCACAAACCCTATTTGCAAGTTGGTAATAGGTTACTGACTCGCAAAATAGGGATTGTTCATAGGAAAATGCATTTTACCAGTCACAAATGGTAAAATGCATCGTACATGTGGCACACAGAGCAGTAGATAGAAAGATGAGGATGTGAGAGACCGATACAAAGAAGTAAGGTAGAGAGAGTACTGATCGACACTGATGAACTGTAGATGTAGAGAGAGATAGAAAGGTAAAATAAAAGAGGGTGAGGTCGAAGAGGGGAAAGACATGAGACAGAAAGTATTTTTATAAAGGTGGCAGGATTAGATAGAGGGAGAAGTGGATGGGAAATCAGATAGACAGAATGGCAATTATGTAGTGATTAATGAGGTAAAGGTGAGATAAATTAATCATGTAGAGAGAAAGGGATGAAGTAGAGAAAGGAGCAGTAGAAAGAACGAGAAGCAGAGAGCGAGAGAGAGAGAGAGAGAGAAGCAAGTTAGACAAAGAAAGTAAGCTTAGTAAGCGTAAGTTAGAAAGAGGTAGGCAGAGAAGAAGAGCAAACCCAGTGGTCCGAGCATAATGGTCTGTTCTCTTGCTAAGCCCAGCCATGATCCATGCTTTCTCTCTCGGTGCTGGACCCATGCCGACTCCCTCTCCGAATACTCGATGTAGACCTACTGCTCAAGTCACACGCAGCAGGGGCAGCTCGTGCTCCATGCTGTGCCGCTCCAACAGGCTAGAGATTACATTGCTTTACAATTGAATCACTTACACTGCAGTCATCAGGCTGAAAGCAGTTCAGCACATGACAAGCAGATGCCAGTATAGTCAATCAATCAATCAAACATTTGTAAAGTGAGCTACTCACCCGTGAGGGTCTCAAGGCGCTGGGGGGGAGCAGCTACTGATCAAACAGCCTGGTCTTGAGGAGTCTCCTGAAGGTCAGCAGGTCCTGGGTCTGTCGTAGGTGGATGGGGAGGGTGTTCCATGTCTTGGCGGCGAGGTGGGAGAAGGATCTGCCGCCGGTGGTTGTTCGGTGGATGCGTGGAACGGTGGCGAGGGCAAGGTCAGTGGAGCGGAGCTGGCGGTTGGGGGTGTAGAAGGTGAGTCGCTTGTTGAGGTATGCTGGTCCGGCATCATGGAGTGCTTTGTGAGCGTGGGTGAGGAGCTTGAAGGTAATCCTCTTGTTGATGGGAAGCCAGTGCAGGTTCTTCAGGTGGGCGGTGATGTGGCTGTGGCGGGGGATGTCGAGGATGAGGCATGCGGAGGCGTTTTGTATGCGTTGGAGTCTCTTCTGGAGTTTGGCCGTGGAACCCGCGTAGAGGGCGTTGCCGTAGTCCAGCCTGCTGGTGACGAGGGCCTGGGTGACCGTCCTTCTGGTTTCGGTGGGGATCCATCTGTAGATCTTGCGAAGCATACGGAGGGTGTTGAAGCAGGAGGAGGAGACGGCGTTGACTTGTTGCGTCATTGACAGAGAAGAGTCCAGGATGAACCCCAGGTTGCTTGCATGGTCGGTGGGTGTCGGCGCAGTTCCCAGTGAGGCTGGCCACCAGGAGTCGTCCCAGGCGGAAGGGGTGGAGCCGAGGATGAGGACCTCCGTCTTGTCCGAGTTCAGTTTCAGGCGACTGCTCTTCATCCATTCGGCGACGGCCTTCATTCTTGCGTGGAAGTTGGTTTTGGCAGTGGCGGGGTCTTTGGTGAGGGAGAGGATCAGTTGGGTGTCGTCGGCGTATGAGACTATGTTGAGGTCGTGTGATCGGACGATGTTGGTGAGTGGTGTCATGTACACGTTGAAGAAGGTCGGGCTGAGGGATGATCCTTGGGGTATGCCGCAGGTGATCTTGGTGGCTTCGGATCGGAATGGAGGGAGGCGGACTCTCTGGGTTCTGTCGGTGAGGAAGGAGGTGATCCAGTCCAGGGCTTTGTCACGGATCCCTGCGTTGTAGAGGCGTGTGCCCAGGGTGTGGTGGCAGACGGTGTCGAAGGCGGCCGAGAGGTCCAGGAGGATGAGGGCCGCAGTTTCGCCGTTGTCCAGCAGGGCCCTGATGTCGTCAGTGGTGGCGATGAGGGCGGTTTCGGTGCTGTGGTTGCTGCGGAATCCGGATTGGGACGAGTCCAGGGTGTTGCTCTCTTCGAGGAATTGGGTCAGTTGTCTGTTGACGATCTTTTCGATGACTTTCGCCGGGAACGGCAGCAGGGAGATGGTCCAGAAGTTCTTGACATCCTTTGGGTCTGCCTTGGCTTTCTTGAGTAGGGCGTTGATCTCTGCGTGTTTCCAGCTTTCCGGGAAGGTGGCGGTCTTGAATGAGCTGTTGAAGATCTTACAGATCTTAGTCCTACATGACCAATTTTTGAAACTCCCCTGCTGGTGCCATGGGTCTGTCTCGTTCCCAGTGAGGCTCAACCCTCTGCCCTCACCTCACTCGCAGTAGAGTAGACACCAGCCAAGGCCCCAGGCAAGCAATAATAATATCATATGTGTGCACCTGGAGGCTCTATAAATAACTGCTGCTGATGCAGGTCGGTCTGCCCTCCTCCGCCCCATCCACTTGGTGCCCAGTGCCACAGCACCTACCGCAGAACTGATAGCTGCTCCCCTGAGTCACATTTGCAGACATCAGGGCAGACGTGAAGCACAGGGGTTGCAAGAGTGTGCTTATGCACTGTGCCACTCTAAGAGAATATAGAACTCTGCCTGGCACACTCCTTCGCATGTTGCAGATCAGTTAAATCCACATACTCAAACTGTATAGAATGCCTGCTAGCTCCAGGGCTCAGTATGCCCCTCCAATGACAGGCGTTTTCCCTTGTTTGACTCCCCAAGGATGATCCAGAGCCGTACCTGAGACCCAAAACAAAAGGTGGGCTGGGAAGCAGGACATAGGAGAGAGAGGAAGACCAGCTAGGGGGTTTTGTAGGTCAGGATCTGCCGATGAGGGTAAGGACCTCCAGGCCTGGCAGCAATGTGCCCTTGGGAAGTGTGTCCCCAGAGGAGCTGGCAGAAAGGCAGAGGGCTATAGATGGGAGCTAGCAAAACGCGAATTAGAGAGGGAAGAAAGGGAGCACCAGCTGGCGTTGAAAAGGCTCAGATTGGAGCATGCCAAGGAGCTAGCACAGCTGGTTGTGGAGGAAAGAAAGGCTGATGTGGAGAGAGCCTTAGTTCAGGAGAGGATGGCGGAGGCAGAGAGAGCCTTCACCAGAGATAAACTATTTCTTGAGGATAGGTTGTCCCCTCAGCGTAGTTTCAGTGTTCTCTATTCACCAGTGAGGGTGGATTCCAGTGGTGGCAGCAATGTTGTGTCCAGTGTAGAAACTTCCACTCCCAGATCCCAGAGCCTGGTACCAAGTTCCCAGGAGGATGGTGTCACATCTGAATGGTATAGGTTGAGGTTCAGGGGCAGTAGAAAACTATCTCACCAGTCTTGGGGGGAGTTTGAGGATGAATGTTGTGATGCACTGGAAGGTTGGGTGACGGGTAGCACAGCAAGCAATTTTGAAGGGGTGTTCAATCTGATTGCCAGAGAACACATGTTCTGTTGTTGTTTTCCAGGGCTACACCAACACCTGTTGGGGTTTGAGGTCTCTGATCCCAGAGAACTTGCACAGGAGGCAGACCTCTGGATGAGTACCAGAAAGTCAGGAAAGGCATTTGGGAGTGATCCTAGAGGGAGTGGCTCAGGTATTTCCCAACTGAGGGTGGTGGGAAAGGTTTGTGATAGCCCAGATAGGTCCCAGTGTAGTGGGAGGGGTGTAGGGACTCACGTCCTGTCTCAGAAGAGAAGGAGTGGGAATGGGGTGTGCCCAAAGCCCAGTCCTAGAGCCTGGTTGGTTCCATGAGTGAACGCCAGGAGGGGAGCCTAGTCTGACTGGAAGGTCAGCCACTGAGGGGGATCTCCCAGTGTCAGGAGAACTTGGAGGGGCGTTCAAAAGCAGCGTTCCACCAGTTCTAGTGTCTGGCAGCACCACTCCTGAGTGGAGGGTGCAGAAGCCCAGATGGAGGGGTGAGAGGGGGAGGCAGTCCCCAATGGGTAGCCCAGTGGGCCAGGGGCCAGCTCTGAGGGTAGAGCTCCCCAGGAATGACCATGGGGACACCGCTTCTGGTTTGGGGGGTCTTCGTGCACTGTCAGATGGGCAGAGTTCGGGAGATCAGTGCCAGGCACACTGTCACACAACACATGAGGTATGTGTTACCATTGGGGGGCAGGTGTGCTACCCAGGAAGTCCTGGCTTGCCAGGCAAATGCTCAGCCGCAGGGTGTAGTTCCTGGGTTGGAAGGCCAGGTTCAGGAGGTGCTTTCTGACCTGGAGGCAAGGACAACTGCTAGCAGTGTCCCTACCATGTTGTCTTCTGGGGGTACCACTCCAGGTGGGAGGGTTCAGAACTTTGGAAGTGGGTGCAGGGGGAGGGAGTACTCGCCTCTGGCCACGGTTCAACCTGAGGGTTTGGTCCCTGGGTGGGAGACCAGTTGCAGGGAAGAAATCCTGAACTGGTGGGAGAATTGTGTGGGAGGGCTGATACCAGCGCCCTGACAGTTTTAGGTTATGCGGGTACCGCTCCTAGGAGGGGGTACGGAACCCCAGAAGGAGGGGTAGGGGGAGGAAAGCCTCGCCCATGACCCCTGGTCAGCCTGAGGGTGCAGACCCTGGGCTAAGGGAACAGTAGCAGAGTAGAACTGCACTGATGGGAGGGAAGAGTGGAGCAAGAATACTATTTTTGTAGCTGGGGCTACCGCCCCCCACTCTGTGAGATGGCAAGGACCAGAGACCCCTGGATGGCCTGGGGCCTGGTTCTGGCAGCGAACAGCTAAGGAGTCCCCATGGGTTAGCTTAGTTGGTCCTGAGAGTAGAGACAGATGGATTCACATGGGTTCAGATTGGAGTAGAACTGGAATGTGCCTCTTCAGTTGCGGGCCAGGGTCCATGTTCTATCGCCCCAAGCAGCGAAGCCCATCAAGGTATTGATTAGTCTACCCTGGCTTTAGGCTGGAAGGGTGTTGTGTTGCACTTGGCCCTTTTTGCAGGGTCATCCCAGAACTTTTTGAATTCCTCCTGTATTTTTTCAGACCTCCTGTTGGGGGTTTTATGACTCTGGGCCCTTTATCACTGCTGATCAGTGCTAAAGTGCATTTGCTCTCTCTTGTAAACTTGGTAAGATTGGTCTACACCTGTTTGGCATATTTAATTTACCTATTAGTCCCTTGTACAGTGGTATCCCATATACACAGGGCCAGTAAATTAAATGCTACTGGTGGGCTTGCAGCGCTGCTTGCGCCACCCACCGAAGTAGCCTTTCAAACCTGTCTCAGGCCTCTGCCACCGCAGGGCCTGCATGCGCAGTTTACTGCCGCTGTGGCGTGGCATATAAAGTGGTTGCCACATCTGCAACTCCCCTTTTACTGCATATAAGTCACCCCTAAGGCAGGCCATAGATAGCCCTGGGGTGCGGTGTAGGTAAAAGGTAGGACATGCGCCTTAACTGTGTGGCATGTCCTGGTAGTGACAAACAGCCTATTTGGTTTCTCACTGCTGTGAGGCTGCCCTCTCATAGGTTTGAATTGGGGATTCCCTGATATGTGCTTCAGTGGTAATTCCTGCATGAGAGGGGCAGTGCAACCATTTTTGGTATGTTTGGAATAGTAGTGATAAATCCTGCTTATTGTTGAAAGCAGATTTATTATTACTATTTTAGAAATGCCACTTTTAGAAGTGGGCATTTCTGTGTGCTATGTGTCTATGTGCCCTGCCTAGATGTGTATTGACCGTCTGGTTCTGACTGACAGGGGAGAGGGGATGTGCATTCACTCCAGCCAGTCCCTGGGGGGCGTTGAGGTCTGTCCTGCCCTGCCTGGGTGATTCAGCGCTAGGCTGAATAGATCTTGGCTTAATTTAGAGGTGCAGGAGGAGTTTTCCCTTGCACCTGAATAGGCCTGGTCTGCATCTGGAGTGGTGGGAGGAGTAGCACCTGCACCTGAATAGGGTTATGCCTGCCTTCTACAATGCTGGCTCCACCCCCCTGTGGTGTGTCTGGGGCCAAGGCTTACACTCTGAATGGGGGGTTGTTGTAATCTACTTGTTGGGTTTATGCATCCTCCCCATTGTTGTTCTCTGCCCTGCTGCTCAGCCAGTGGTGAGGTCATTGAATTGCTGAGAGTGTTTGTGCTTGAAGAAGTATCAGTTGGAGTGGATGGGCTGAGGAGCAAGGAGGCTGCTCCTGGTGGGGCATCACATGGATCTTACCATCTTCCTTTAACTTGTAACTGAAGACATAACCTGAAGAATAAATCTATACCCTTTTCTTCATGACCTGTCTATGTGGCATACTTCAATTTAACAGGGATGTTGTGCACTTGTAAATGTATTTTAAAGTGCCCCCAGAACAAAGACATTGGGAGTATAAGTAAAGGGGCTGTGACCCCCATGGAAGAAGAGAAGACACTGCTTTGGATGAGAAGAGAGCTGTGCTGGCAGTGAACAACCACTGGGACTTTGCCTTGGGAGCTGATTTGCTGAAGGAACTGTCCTTATGCTCAAGGACCATGTGTGCTGGCCTGCTGCCCGTTTTCCTAACCTGAGTGTCCCATTGCTCTCAAGAAGCCCATCACGAAAGGAGCACTCTGGACTGCTCCTAGGGGCGGCTCTGGGCTTGAGAGGACGTAGCGCGTGGTGAGCGCTACACAGGGTCTGGGGATCCCTTTTGGCCCTGAACCTGGGCTTTGGGCACACTGGAGTGTATTTGCCTGAGCCCTAGGTGTGGGCTCATACTGCTGTGGAGCGCTTCATTGTTCTGCGGTCAGAGGCGCTGCAACTACCCGACAGAGGCACGTGGTGGGGGCTGAATTTATTGCCGGAGCCCAAGACGCGGGCTCACCCTCTAAAAGTGTGGCAGGAGACGCCACAGATCCAAAGTCAGGGCGGGAGCCTACCCCGTGTTCTTATGCCAGAAGGAGGGTTGCTCTAAACTCTCAACGGAGCTGAGAGAAAGAGTCACGGCTCGTTGCCGTCTAGCAGGAAGCCCCACGGATGCTGGAAGCCAGGCAGAAGTAACCAGCTGCGTGGCTGAGCCTGGTTGTGGGCGGGCGAAGCGGGACTGCACTCCCAACCACAAACAGAGGAAAGGAGGATGGAGATGGCGCCCCGTGTCTACCCGGTCCTGAAGGGCCGGATCGGAGCACCGCCATTAGCCACCTCCCACCTGGAGCACTGGTCGTCAGTTGCAGCTGACGACTGCAACCTAACTCGCTCAACCCTTAGGGAGTGGTGAGTGGGGCTGAGCTTGTTTGTGGTAAGCACTGGGGCTGCGCACTCGCAGGTCCAGTACTTGGGGTGAAGGGAGGTCCCCGGCTAATGTGGGCAGAGCGGGTGCCTCCCCTACCTTTGGTGATCACTTACCTTGGGGGGTACATGAGATCAGAGAGCAGGACAGGGTGGCAACCCTTGACGGAGTTCCCGTTCCTGTAATTATCGAGCAGCCCATACGATAAGCACCGAAGCGATGTAGCTGCAGATTTGAAATAGAGATGCATGTACTTCGGTGCTCTACATGCGGGGATGTATTGTGCTAACATTGTTCACTACAGAGTTTATGTTATGCTATGCTCTGATGTGAATAAAAGTGGTATTTATGTACAGTTTACGCACTGATCTTGCCATGATGTGTACACTCTATAAGTATCTATTATAGTACACTACTGATAATGTGTATGCATAAAGTGTTATGCTCAGTACAGTCCTAGTAGTTACTGGTTATCCCTAACTGTAATGTTTATGATGGTGGCCCGATTGGCCAAGTGATTTATGTAATCCCTGTGAAGTCATGACAAGTGCCTAGTGGTACAGTAATATATGTGATTGTGATCTAATGTGTTTTTATGGATAATACAAAGGATATTTTTATATAACCTTGTGTGGAGTTTCTTTTGTGGTGTGCCTTGTGTGTCGCTGCTGTGTGAGTGTGTTGCGCAAACGCTTTACACATTGCCTCTGGGATAGGCCTGACTGCTCTGCCAAGCTGCCAAAGGGGTGAGGAGGGGTTATCTTCAGTGTGTAACTCCCTTGACCTGACTCGAGTGGTGGGTTCTGCCTGGCTTATGTGCATGCCCTAGCCAACCAGAAACCCCGTTTCTAACAGTGCTACACACGATTTCCATCAGCATTGCAAAACCAAACACACAGAATACTCATAGACCATGTCAGGTGTGAGACACCAGTCTGTGTTGGTTTTTAGTCAGAAGACTTTCATTATAAGATTATTTTTTTTTGTTGATGGTTACTTTGTAATTAGCAGATAGATGCCCCCACATACAATGTGCGCTTGGTTATTAATCCATCTTATTGGTTCAAGCATGGGACCTCAAGATTGCCCTATGTCAGTCAGAGGCACATATTTCCCTCTTTCATTTTGTTTGCTTTTTGGTGCATGCAGATTTGCATATGGATGGGGAAAGCAGAACTACCAATACCATTCTACGAAGAAGTACAAAACAGAATTTGAGACAAATGGACGAACACGTAGGCTAAATGCTTATATGCAATAAAAACAAGCATTTGCAGTGCAATAGATCTCGCATTTGCGAGAGTTTGAGCTATTGGCATTGTAAATGACAATGCCTTTTATATGTGTTTTGAAAGTAAAAGAGGCGCACTTACTGCCAGTCTTGCTTCTCGGAAGCAGTGGCGTAGCTAGGCACTCTGCCGCCCGTGGCGGTCCCTGCCTTTTGCCGCCGCCGAGCGCCTAAGAGGGGGGGGGGGGAGTGCTGGCGATAAATTTACCTGCCGCCCCCAAATCTCGTGCCGCCCGGGGCGTACCGCCCCCTCCGCCCCCCCCTTGCTACGCCAGTGCTCGGAAGCAACAACTATAAGCACAAAGTGCATGTTTACGCACCACTTGCAGGTTTTCAAAACACATAAATTAATAGCATTGTAATTTACAATGCCAATAGCTAAAACTCTCGCAAATGCAAGACCTACTGCATTGCAAAAGCTTGTTCTAAAGTTGCAGTCAGTAAATGAGAGATCGTTGGTTCCTCTAAACCCTCATCCAGTCAGATTTGAATATTTTTTACATTTTGACTTGCAGAAGATCCACAAAACTGGGTCTGCAGATCTCTTTGGACTAACAGTCCAGACTAGCTCTAGCTTTTTAACCCTTTCAAGCCAGCTGGAAAAAAAAATTACAAACTAATTTCTCAAAAATTACTGAACAAATTTGCATCAAACCAAACAAAGGCACTTTATTTATTAACGTTAGACTTACATGTCAAGTTTGGTGTAATTCTGTTCAGCCATTTTTTCTAACTCGGAAAGTAAATGACTTCGTTGGGAATTAAAATGGGGAATGTCACTTTTATACCACTTTCCCTGTTTTTCAGAATTGTAAAATTTGCCAAGCCAATCCCAAATCTATTCTATTCTGGATGTTATAAATTGAAGGTGTTTTTCAATTGTTTAACATGTTATACAAAGGTGAAGTTTAGCCTGACTAATGAAGTGAAGTGCGACTGACAAGACACACAAAAGCCAAGTGAGATTTTGTTGTCATTTTGGCATTACACAGAACACCTAAAATAAACGAAAATAAATATTTCTTTTAAAAGACGCAGGGGCAGATTTACAAGCCCCTTACGCCACTTTTGCGCCGCCGTTGCGTCACTTTTGTGATGCAGCGGCGGCGCAAATCATGCGCCATGCTGCGGGGATTTACAACGTGACACATCTAGGGAGATGCGTCACGTTGTAAAGCCCTGCGCCACATGAAACCTGCGTCAGGTTTCATGTGGGCGTGCAGGCGCAGGGGGGGGGCGTTCCTGCGCAAGGAAGCCCCGTAAAAGTGATGCAGTGAAATCTACAAGATTTCACGGAGTCACTTTTACGTCCCTGCTGCGTCAAATCCTTACGCCTGCTTCAAGCAGGCGTAAGGAGTGACGCAGCATGTTAGGTATAGGGCACCCCTGAGCAGTACTGGAGTTACGTCGCACTTGCGACACGACTCCAGTACTGCGCCACTCCTTCCGCCGACAGATGCGTCACGCATCTGTTTATCCTTGCGCCATGATGCGCCGCATTGTAAATGCGGCGCATCTGTGGTGGCGCAAGGGTAAACTTGCGTCACGCATCTTCCCTGGCGCATCCCTGCTGATTTGCAGGGATGCGCCAGGGAACGTAAATCTGCCCCAGTATGCCCATTTGACAATAATTGTGTAGTGGATATGATAAAGAGCAGGTAAGACAGACCGTGAATGAGTCTTGCCAAGGTGGGCTACTCAATTCCAGTTGGACATCTACAATTGACACCAGACCCCGTTACTCGGACATGGATTTTTAAAATCTGCTCTACTGCTTCAGATAATATTCCAAGAAATGCACCTGCACCTTTAAGCAGATTACTGATGACGTTTACTATCCGTTGGATTTATTTGGTATTTGTAATTTAACCCTATGTTTCTCCACTAGACTCATACCGATGTCCACAAACTAATATAGTATAATTGTATCAGTAAACACCATTTGTAACTGGTCAATCAGAATGTGCACAAGGGTGAGGCATTGTTGTTCATCCTGTGTACTCATTCATTCAACTCTTCATCACAACTTTTATACCATTTTAAAATGTGTGTGGTATCGGAATATAACATTATTTAAACACAATAAAAGTGCCATTCAGTGAAGAGAAAGCCACTGGTTTCCTCACCCAGTTATGCATTACTAACAATAACCAACGATAAACATTCTAGAATGTTTCTTTGTTTGATGACGTATGGGGGTTATGAGATACTGTGACATCATTCACTGGTTGGCCCCTTTAACAATTACCAGTATGTGGACGTGATACAGTGGCTCTCTCACTTAAAAGCGCCATATGCTTGTCCAGCTCCTTCAAGACAACTCTCTAATAGCCACAGTGAGCCGGTGGACCAACACCCAACACCCAACACCCATGATGACTCTTTAGATATTCTGAAAAGAAAAAAAATCACATACTTGAGGATCATTGCAGAAGAGAAGTCATTTCAGGAAACACAACACTGACTCTTCAATACAATCAGAAATTCAAAAAACCAATAGGTAAAAGTAAGATGCAAACACATAAACCACATTTACATACCTGAAGGTGGGCTTTTTGCATAGCTCCAACCAGGTACTTTCCATAGTGTTCTAAATGGCTATAAATGTGATTTCATTAACAACTCTTTAGAAAATAGGAAGTGACTCCTCTAGAACAATGAAGGTGAAGTTGACAACTCGCTTCCTCTGGACACTTCTTTTCTGGATTCATGGTAAGAGTTTTGACATATTGATAACAAAAAATCATGTTTTTAAAGTACTTTTCCAAAGCATCTGTGAATTGTTGTCATAGCTGCAGAGATTATAATACAAGATGCTTCATGTCGTCATTAATTACATTTCTGTGTTCAGAGTCCAGAGCGCAGATTGTGCTGACACAGACCCCAGAAGTCCTCGCCGTGTCCCTGGGAGAAACCATCACAATCCGATGTAAATCTAGTACATCCATCGGCAATTACTTACACTGGTACCAGCAGAAGCGCGGAGAAGCCCCCAAGCTTCTCATTTATAGGGCCACCAGTCTCCAGCCCGGGGTCTCAGACCGCTTCACTGGCAGCGGGTCCGGCTCTGACTTCACTCTCAGCATCAGGGGGGCCGAGGCCGGCGACGCCGCGGATTATTACTGTCAGCAGAGTCAGAGCTGGCCACAGTGACACAGAGCAGAGCAAAAACTGCAGCTTCCTCTTTCTGAACTCAGCTCCTAGAAAAACAACTGTGCAAGAGCTGAGCGGTGGTATTGGAAGCACACAGGTCTCGAGTTCCAAAATCGAAAGAAGTTACTTCAAATGAGTTATGGAGTTATGTGACTTTTTCATTGTAGCGGCCTTCGTGTCTTTAAAATCTGATTTGGGCTAATTAAAGGATTCTGCAATAGATCATGTTTTCAACTGGGCTCTGTTTTTAAGTTTTCACTGTCTCTCTTCTTACCCTGTGCAAGCTACAAGATGTCAATGTACTCTGAAGAACAAGCAAAAGCATTTGTATTCAATATTGTTAGACCTGTCAGTTTAGGTGGTCTTCCCCCAAACTTTTTTTGCCTTCACCCCTCTTATTTTTCTCAATTCGTTTTTGTTGACCTTAGGACTCAATCCACTTTACCACTGCAAGCCAATGCTAAAATGCTTGTGCTTACTCCCTAAATTATGGTAAAATTGGCTTATGCCTTATTGGCCTACTTAATTTACTTATAAGTCCCTAGTAAAGGGGTGTACCATATACACAGACCTGGTAAATTAAATGCTACTAGTGAGACTGCAGCACTTATTGTGCCTCCCTCCCTCCATTTCCGTAGCCCTTAAAACATTTCCTAGGTCTGTCGGTTTTAAACTGACAATTTGGATTGGCAAAATAACCCCCAGTCAAGCCTTAAACTTACTTTTCATTACATATAAGATAACCCTAAAGTAGGCCCTAGACAGCCCATAGGGCAGAGTGCATTGTATTTAAATGGCTGGACATATACTTTTAGTTTTTACATGTCCTGAAAGTGAAAAACTCACAAATTCGTTTTTCACTACTGTGAGGCTTACCTTTCCCCTAGCATAACATTGGGTTCCCTTATCGCATTTAATAAGGGATAACTTTGATAGGGAGTTAGTAGGATAAAATGTTAGGTGTCTGAGGAACTAACATTTTAAATCCTCTTTAAGGATAAAGTTTTATTTAAGTCACAATTCTGAAAACACCACTTTCACAAAGTTGGTCTTTTCTTGTCCTAACCATTTGGTGACTGCAGCCTGTTCCTGGGCCACATGACTGGGTGTAATTGGCAGTTGGCCTTTGTGTATTCATCCCAGACAGCCACACAATAGAGGGAGTAGGTGTGCCTGGATGGGCCATCACACACAGGATGGTGAGGTGGAGCTGTGCACAGATCCACTTGCACTTCAAAAGACTGTGCAATGCTCCCACACAAATAACGTCACACTAAACTATTGTGCCTGCAGACAGACTGGGACCAGGCAAGAATGCAGGAAATTCGAGACACTTCTGTTAGGAGAAGCTCCTAGAAGTTTCTCATACTTCAACGGAGGCATCAGGTATAAAAATAGGACCCTCAGACCCAATCTAGAGATAACTTCTAGAACGTTGAAAGACTCAAAAGAGTCTGCTGCAAGAAGGACTGCCCAGCTGCACTGCTGCTCTGCTGTCCTGACTGCAAGAGGCACTGCGCTGCTGCTCTGCTACCTGAGGAAGGATGTGGACTAACGGGATAGGGCGGTCGATCTCAAATCTGGGGAACCGGGTTCGAGTCTCAGCAATGACACTCAACATCCTGTGATTCTGGGCAAATCACTTAGGGCCATATGTATCAAGCAATTTTCCGATCGCAAACACTGCGCTTCGCAAAAATCCAGTGTTTGCGATCGCAAAATAGCGTTGTGCGATGTATGAAAACAAATCGTTGTGCAAAATTGCCAATCGCAAAAATAGCAATTCGCAGAAATTTGCGAGCCCAGGAACTGCGAATAATTTAGCGATTTCGCAGTCTGCGATACTATAATTGCGAATTTTGCAAATAGAGTATTAGCAAATAGCGAATCGCAATGAAATGTATCAAAAAATCGCAAATAGTGAATCTACGAAATTCGCAATTTTGCACCTCACAATTACCACCAACTCTGAGCAGGTGGTAACGAGGTGCAACCTATATAAACTGACCCATAATGCTACAGGGCCATTCACAATGGCTGCGCTATACATCATCGCTAGGAGACTGAGGATCAGAGCTGCTGCCCAGGGAAGGAGACGCCAGGAGAGGATATTCAGGGCACGCATCACCTTGTTCCAGCAAACAGAGGAGGAGGTGCATGAAAAGTACAGGCTGCACCCAGACAGCATCCTAGAACTCATTGAGGAGCTAAAGCCCATGCTTGAGCACCCCACACACAGGACACGCACCATCCCCACCCATGTGCAGGTCCTGTGCTCACTGCACCTGCTGGCGTCTGGGAGTTTTCAGGGGGGGATAGTAGCAGCAGGAGGGGTGACACAGAGTAGCCTGTCGCGCATCTTTCACAGTTTCCTGGATGCCATGATGCAGAGGATGCATCACCACATCCATTTCCGTAACACGCAGCAGGCACTCGACCAAACCAAGCAGGGGTTCTATCAGATAGCCCAATTCCCCCATGTAATTGGCTGCATTGATGGGACCCATGTCGCCCTCTCCCCCCCATCCCAGACTGAATATGTGTACAGGAACAGGAAGTCCAATCATTCCCTGAATATCCAGGTAGTCTGTGATGACACCCATGTCATCACGGACATAGTGGCAAAATATCCTGGTAGCACCCATGATTCGTTCATGTTCCGCCACAGTGGGCTACACCGTCGCCTCTTGGCTGGGGAGTTTGGTGAGGGCTACTTGCTAGGTAAATACATGGCTCACATTCACACATACAGTAAAGCTCTTGATTGGGATGACAGTGTGTAACCCATTTCTTTTGCACCCTGCAGGGGACAGCGCGTATGCAGTGCGTGATTTCATCATGACGCCCTACCTGAATCCAGCCACTGCTGCAGAGCACCGCTACAACAATGCCCACAAGTCGACCCACAGTGTGATAGAAAGGACTTTTGGCATCCTGAAGAGCCGATTTAGGTGCCTACACAAGAGCGGAGGTGCACTCCAGTACAGCCCACAGACCTGCTGCAAGGTAGTGGTAGCATGTGCAATGCTCCACAACATAGCAACAAGGAAGGGCACCCCAGTGGAGCTGAGCGGATCTGAGTCCTCCGACGATGAGGGACCAGCTCCTCGTGCAGGACCAGCATGTGGTGTCGGTGCGGCTGCCGGACACCAGAGGCGCCAGGAGATCACGCGCAACTATTTCTAGGTGAGGAATAATGACACAATGCGATGTATTGGTGCACAACTGTGTTTTTATTCCTTGAATAGCAGGGATATATCTGGCACACAGCCTGACGCACACCTAATGTGTGTCACTCATATTTGCAAATGTTGAAGTCACAGAGCAAAGATGTCAGACACACTCCAGTCCCCAGCAATGTGTTACCTGACTCATTGCCATGCTTCCCTGATGCCGCCTGATCTCCTGCGGGCACGGGCTGTTGCACCGCGCTGTGGGTGCCCACTGCTCTCCCCCGGGTCATCGTGTGTTCTCCCCTGCCTCCCGCTCCTCCGTCTGGTCTCAGGGGGTGGTGGGGTTATGCTGCTCCTGCTTGACAGATCCTCACTCACCCCTGTGCCCAGGGGTCCTATCCCACCTGTGCCAGCCGCCTGCATAAGTTCCACGGCATGTGTCACCTCCACCAAGATCTTAGCCACATCCTGGCTGTTATGTGCCATTTCAACTTGCATGCCCACACACCGACGTGACAGCAGGGACGTGACGGTGCACAGGCAATTGACCGCCTTGCTGTATGTGTCCATGCAGGCGTTGGCTCTCCTCTGCACGGCACACAGTTCGCGGATTGCACCGGTCATTTCCCTGAACCCATCCCTCATGTCGCTCATGTGATGGTTTAAACTGGCAAACTGGTGCTGCATTGACCGCATTGATCTTGCTTGCAGGCGCTGCACCCTCAGCATGGTGCCCTTCAGCCCGGCGAACACGGACTGCTGATCCTCAGCACCAGCACTGGTGGACGCCCTTGACCTGCGCCTGTTCCCCCCTCATTCCCTCTGGTGGTTAGGGGACTGTTGCCTGCGACAGACAGCACGGTGGCCCGAGACTGGCTGGGATTCCTCTCCGCTGTCGTCTTGGTCTGCCTCCATCTGTGGTAGTGGTGGCATGATGTGGTGCTTTCTGCGTACTACAGGGGAGTCAGGGGTCTGTACCTCCTGCTCCTCATCCCCTGCCTGCTCTTTGTTGTCATCTGCCTCCTCAGACCCTGCACTTCCCTCCTGCCTTTCCGGTGGTGCTGTGGAGACAGAAGCACAGGCATTTGTTGTAGTGTCCTGCAACTCCTTTTGTGTGTGAATAAATCTACTTCTTATTTGCATCACCTACGTACTCTCTGCCTGATTTTACCCTTCCCTAACTCACTGGCATTGTTACTACCTTGCTGTGTCTCATTGCAACACTGTTTTGTGCACGTGACTACATCTCCCATGATGCATTTCAGGGTGTACACAACAACATGTACTGGAGTTGCACAACTGTTTTGCTACTGGGGGGGCCTAACTGTGTGGGTGCTATTGTTGGAGTGGCAGGGGACAGATGGCATGCATCTTACCTTGTCTGGTGGGGGGTGGGTCAGAGCTGTCCAGGTCAGCCACTCCACTGACGCTCTCGGGAGTGCAAGGTGGACTCCACCAACTCCTCATGGGGCATGGAGTCTGTTGCAGTGGATGTTCCGCCACCGGTCTTCTTCGACTGAGCCAACCTGGTTGCCACCTTTTCTTTGGATCTTTGGCGCATGTCGTACCACCGCTTCCGCAGATCCTCCACGGTGCGGTGGGTTACGTCAATGGCATTCACCTTTTCCTGTATGGAATCCCAGATTTTCCGCTTCCTTGCCTCAGGCACACGCAGGGATTTTTTGCCAAAGAGGAGTTCATGGCTGACTACCATCTCCTCTATAAGTACTTCCTGCTCCCTCTCACTGAACTTTGGTTTTCTCTTCCTTCCTGCATCCTCCTTCTCCTTCTCCTTCTCGTGCTCCTGGGGATTCATTTCACCTCCCTGGATGGCAGTGCTGTGCTCCTTCACTCTCCTCCCAGCCTCTGACTGGGCTTCTGGCAGTCAGGTGCAGCTGTGCAGTCACACTTCCTGGTTGTGATGTCATCAAGCTGCACCTGAGTGGCAGAATCCCGATTTTGCAAATCCTTATTTGCGAATTCGCAGTTAAGGAACCGCAATGTGGGTTTTCGCAGATGATTCTGCGAATTTTTGCGATTCGCAAGTTAATTACGATTTGTTTCATACATCAGGTTTTGCGATTCTCAAATAGCGATTCGTAAAAAATCGCTATTTGAGAATCGCAAAACTTAGGAATGATACATATGGCCCTTAATCTCCCTGCGCCTAACAAAAATGAATGTGACCTTGT
Organism: Calotriton arnoldi; assembly: GCA_963921515.1. Taxonomy (NCBI): domain Eukaryota; kingdom Metazoa; phylum Chordata; class Amphibia; order Caudata; family Salamandridae; genus Calotriton; species Calotriton arnoldi. Next base: position 727,702 of record CAWUFW010000935.1, read on the forward strand.
GTAACGTAACTGGTGCTCATGTAAAGTGCTCTGATACCTGATACCTTCGGGTCAAGTTTGCGCTATCTAATACTCCGGGAAAAAAAAGGATTGGACCTGTACCCTGAACCCAGGACCATCAGAATGACACCCTTGAACCCTGCACCTAGACTACCTGGTCTGAGTCCTAACCCCAAAGTGGTGCCTCCTAAGTCCTGCACCCTTGGAAGTGGTGATAAAGGAGCTCTGCCAGCACAGCTTTAGTCCCCGTCAGATCCGGAGCAGGGCAGTGCAACCCGATTCAGCCTTCGCAGCTCCTCATTGGGACGACGCAGCGCAAAGCAACTCAAAGAAGACCTCACATCGCAGCCTTCGCAGCTCCTTATCTGAATCAACGAAGCACAGCATAACTCAACGCAGGCCTCCGATTTAGTCATCGTAACCAATGCTGCACGACACATCCTGACGCAGGACCCAGGACCTCTCCTCGGAAATATCGCTGTGTGGCGCAATACTCCTCATTAAGGACATAAGGTACAATTTTCAGTGGAACTAACCTGGTCCCTCTGTCTTGCCTGTACTCCATTGTGGCCTGCCTGAACTTGTGACTTTGTCCCGGTCAGACGCGACAAGGTAACCACAGTTGACGCTTAATGCTTTTAAGCACTGCTTTTAACTAAACTTTCTAATTTGCGTATCTCCGGTTCTACTAATTGGATTTTTGTCGTTTTGATGTAAAATAATTTATTAAAATTCATTCTGTTTTTCTAAATTGGTGTGGGATTTTTCACTTTACTTTCACTTTATTACTGTTTGTGTGCTGCATAAATACTTTACACTTTACCTCTAAGTTAAGCCTGCCTGCTTTTATGCCAAGTTACCAGGGGTTAATTACAGGTTCATGTAGTGACTTTTCGTGGTTCTCTCTGACAGGGATTGTGGCTGTTGCTTGAATAGGGTTTTACCCCCCTCAACCAACAACCCAATTTCTCACAAATGTTTTTTATAAAGTGCCAACATAACACTGTTCTTGAGCCTTGGAGCAATTTAAGAATCCTCACATAAATACCAAAGACAGTATCAACCATTAGAAAACTCATAAATATGCAATAACCAGGCAGTTCTCTGCATTACAGGAGTAAGCAGGGCAGAGAGCTGGGGATAAGGTCACGTGGTGTGGTGAACTTAGATTTTTGTACACACTGCAGGAGGTGATGAAAATGAAAGGCCATCAGTTCTGAACCAGAACTTCATTTTCATTTTAGTATAAAAAATTCACAGACTCTTTACACTCTGTGTGCAACATAGACCGGATGCACTGCAGAACATGTGCATCTCAAGAGAAATCTTACCCATCTGAACAAGCAATGGCAATGCCAAAGGTTCTGGTCTTGACTAGCTGGTGCAGCGGTTGCATGCCTATATCACAAAATAAAAAGAAGAAAAATATGAAAGCATGCTGCCACCACATTGTGGCAGCAATTAGCTTCAAATCAAAATAATAAATTAAAAAAACATTACACCTAATTTAATAGAACATTATATGTGCTTCATATGAGACAGGAGTCCTTACAACATGTACATAAAACCTTTTAGCTTTAATGCACATTACAGGAAAATGTAAATCATATATGTACAAAGTGACATAGAGCAGTGCAAAAAGTGTCTGTTCCACTTTATGACCTCAGCTCTCTGGTAAAAATTGCTGCTGTTGCACAAGACCCTGTGACATTCTGTGCACACCTGGGCAGACAGGTATTGCTGCTTCTTTATTAAAGGAAGTTACTTCAAATTAGTTATGCTTTTGTTCGTAATATTTAGCTGCAGAGACATTGGGCCCGATTCACAAAAGTAATCTGAGACAAAATCCTAACTTTACGACTTTCGATATTCACAAAGGGCATTTGGGAGTAGTAAAGTTAGGATTTTGGCTCAGTTAAACTTAAGTTTTGGTCTTAAGTTTAACTTAAGTAAAACTTAAGTTTAACTGAGACAAAATCCTAACTTTACTACTCCTAAATGCCCTTTGTGAATACTGAAAGTCCTAAAGTTAGGATTTTGTCTCAGTTAAACTTAAGTTTTGGTCTTTTTGTTAAAACACAATTTTATTGATTTTATTACAGTTCTCATGTTTTACAAAAGTCACAGTTTTTCAATAGCATATGCATAATTGATCTTTCGTTACAATGCAGTAAATAATCTGTAGTTGTACATATAAACATTTACTTATAATATCCTCCATTGTCGAAGACATATATCAAATACCATGGGTAATGACCGCTATTGTATATAATCAAACATATAGTATATGAATCATTTCTACACAATAAGCTACAAACTAACATTTCCTAATGTAAGGGTACCCCCCTCCCACCCATTGTCCTGGCCTCCCACATATGTGTACGTATGTTGAAAGGTTATATTATCTCGTTTATGACTGTATAGTTTTGGCAATAGTATATATTTACTGATTCCTAAGCATTGAGGCATTGTGCAATATATCGTATTATACGGGCTCAGTCGTGTTAGCGAGCGTGGACAGGGGAGGTGGTATTTCGATTTGGGAAGTTGGGTTTTGAGTGGATCCATAGCTTTCAATGATTCTAACATCTGATCCCATTCCAAAGATATGGGTATTTTACGAAAGCCACGGAGTTCCTCTTTTCTTATAATAGCACTCTCTACACTACCCCAGCGAGTCATCTCTGTATGCCAGGTAAGTGGTGTGGGGGGTAAGGCTGACTTCCATCTCATGGGGATGGCGCGCTTCGCTATAAGAATGGCCATGTACGCAAACCTATTACGTACTTTCTGCCCTTTCGTACAACGGTGTAAACCCAGTAGGCAGCTCTCCGGTGTTGTCCAGACAGTTGTACCCGTAACTTCTTCTATTAGATATCCTATTGTGTGCCAAAATCCCCGTAAACGCGGGCAGTCCCACAACATATGGAGTATATCAACATCGGCCTCCTGACATCGGGGGCAAGGGAGTTGTGCGTCCGGATACACACTGTTAATACGGTGTGGTGTAAGATAAGCCCTATGCAAAATCATATACTGTATATATTTAAATTTAGCATTTCTGGACACCTTTATAGGGAATTCCAGTATGGATGCCCATTCTTTATCCGTGAGATCCCTGCCCAGATCCCCGGTCCACTTTGTATGCAGGAGAGTGAGTGATATTCCTGAGTGTGCCCTAATGCCGCTATATAACCAGCGGGTAAGATGTCGTCCCTCTCCCATTAAATGTACTGCATGTACTAGTTCGTGAGTAGAGGGCTCCACCGCATCGGGGGACCAGTGACGTTTAATATAATAGGAAATGGCAGCATGTAGGATAAACAATGTCTGAGGGACACCGTGAGCGTGGGTGAAGTTTTCGTGATCCACCAGTGGGCCATCTATAAACAGTGCCCCAATCGTCGCCACTCCTTCTTGTGTCCATTGTGATACTTTACGTTTAGTGATCAGCCCAGTCGCAGTGGGTATCCCAAGCAAAGGGATATTAGGAGAGTATGGGGAAACTCGATTAGTATATTGTAGCGTCCGCCTCCAGTACAATAAAGCTGTTTTAAGCAAAGGGGGAGTGGTGGGTGGTAGCCTAGTATTTGGCAAGAGCAATGTATGGAGTGTACCTTGGTTAAGAATTTGTGGTGTGTAGCCAAACTCGTGCATGTTACGCCCAGCTAACCAGTATGAAAGCCATTGTAATTGACTAGCCATACAATATGCACGAAAGTCAGGGGCACCCAGTCCCCCTTCTTCGGGCCTCAATTGCAATTTTGCTAGACTCACCCTCTTACGCCCCCTACCCCAGATAAGTTCCGATAGGAGAGTATCAAGGGTACGAAAATGTTTGGCTTGAATCGATATCGGCAAATTAGTGAAAAAATATAAAAGCCTCGGGAGCATCACCATTTTAGAAATGGCCACTCTGCCCATTACCGACAAAGGCAGCGATGTCCAGAAAGAGACCTGCGACCGCAAGGATCTAATCGTCTTCACTAGGTTGCCGTCCAACAGTTCTTGTGGGGATCTGTATATTTGTATGCCTAGATAGTTAAAAGTTTTGTGGTGTGGTTGATAACGTGAAATCACCAAAGTTGATAGGGTCTGGGTTTTCCCTATATTGCATGAAAAAAGCATGTGATTTGGAAGCATTAATTGCCAAGCCTGAAACCCGCTCAAACTGTTTAAATATATGTGGGATAGGTTCTATATCTGTGGTTAGGTCTTTCATAAAAAGTATAAGGTCATCAGCATATGCCGACACTATGTGTGTTGATTGTCCTATTTGGATCCCTATGACTGAAGCCTCCTTACGGAGTTTAATGGGTAAAGGTTCTAACGATAAAACAAATAACAGCGGCGACAGGGGGCAGCCTTGTCGTGTTCCCCTCGCTACTGGGTAAGGGTGAGATATATGGGAGCCCGTCCTAGCTCGAGCCGTAGGGGCGGTGTATAATAATTCAACCCATCTTAGGTATTCTCTTGGGATGCCATATCTTTTTAAAGTTGCCAACATATATGTCCAATTAAGCGTATCAAACGCTTGCTGGAGGTCGAGGGAAATACATCCAGTTTTACAGGAGAGTTCGGATGGAGCCTCCATTACGCAATGTAGTCTCCTGATGTTTAAGGAGGTATTACGGCCAGGCACAAATCCACATTGATTAATGTGAATTAATTTTGGGAGATAAGGAAGGAGGCGCCCGGCTAGTATTTTGCTGAGTATTTTATACTCAGTGGGAAATAGTGAGAGCGGGCGGTAGCCCGACATATCCCGGGGATCCCTGTTTGGCTTGGGGAGAGAAGCGACCAGTGCTTGCATAGTAGTCAATGGTAGGATGCGCGCTTCATAAGCTGTCTTATATATATTTTCTAGACATGGAACCAATTTATCAGCGTATGTAGAGTAAAATTCCGCTGGTAAGCCATCCAGTCCCGGGGTCTTATTATTCGGGAGTTCTTTAATTGCCGCCCTTATTTCAGTTCTAGTGATAGGATTTCGTAATTCTTTTTGGGCGTCCGGTGATAGTTTGGGATATGTGAGATCGCCTAAAAAAGCCTCAATATGTTCCGGTGATGCAGCATCAGGGGCACTGTATAGTGATTTATAGTAAGCGCTGAATGCAAGATTGATCTCTGCCTGGGTGCAAACAATAGTGCCATCGGGGAGTGCTATTTCTGGTATTGGGACAGGGAGGGGGGTGTCTCGTATGAGGCGTGCCAATAGGGTGCCAGATTTATCTGCATCCACATGTCTGTGCTGGGTGTATGCTCTATAATCTATTAGTCGGAGTTGTTCGAGTAGTTAAGCCTGTTTAATCTGTGCTTCTTGTAAATGTGCTTGTTTAGTCGGATCGGTATTCGCATCATGTTCCAGGACATTCAGGGAGTCCTCCACTATTGTAAGACTTTTATGTATTTCCTGCCGGGCCCCTACAGTTGCCCCTATCGCTGTACCCCGGATTACTGTTTTAAAAGCATCCCATTCAATTAGACGGGATGATGCAGAATTATCGTTCTCATTAAAGTAGTTGGTAATGGTCGTGCCCAGTTTATCACAGAATACCGTGTCTTCTAGGGTCTGTGGCCACAGTCTCCAGGTTGGGACCGGGGTGGGTACCCTCCCCATTCCAAAATGATTTCAAGCGGATTGTGGTCGGAGAGAGTTTTCCCGAGATACGTAGACTGGGAAATCTGGGATACCAAAGCCGTGGAGCAGAATATTCTGTCTAGTCTAAATCTTAAGTTTTGGTTTTAAGTTTAACTTAAGACCAAAACTTAAGTTTAACTAAGACAAAATCCTAACTTTAGTACTCCTAAATGCCCTTTGTGAATACGGAAAGTCGTAAAGTTAGGATTTTGTCTCAGAATACTTTTGTGACTCAGGCCCTAAATTTCATTCTCAAATCAAGTTTGAGTTTGCTTTAGGATTTTGTAAAGTATTGTGTTTTCAGCTGAGCTCTCTGCTTAAGTTTTTCAATCTATCCTTTTTTTAGGTCAAGCCTAGGCAGCGCTTGCGCTGTCTTCAAGAAATGCTGTATTCAGTCTATGGACTGTAAGCACGCCCATGTATTGCCATTGGTTCTTTCTTGTGCCATTCAGAAATGCTGGCTTGCTATTGGTGCATTTGGGTGCTTGGTTCAGCCCAGACTATTTCACTAAGTGATGGTTTAGGTTGGCCAGTGCATACCTCCTCCTCGCACAGCGCGTGATGGCCCCTCCTCCCGTTTGGTTTTAGTTTGCCTGACTCTGCTTGTGTTTTTGCAGGCATGTTTCAGTATTCCACGAGAAATGGTGCAGGAATACAAGGTTGTCAGAGGCAGTTGATTTTTATAAATAAAGGACTGAGGCGCAAGACCATTAAGGGCTTGCTAGGAACAGAGAAGCGTTTCTCTACTTTTACTCTCATAAAATCCTTCACCAAGATGGCTACTTTGACAAACTGCATACATTTTCTTTTTAATAACGGCAAACACGAGCATCTGTCTCCTAGGAATTAGGTGTGTTAGTCAAAGGAATAATACAGGAAGACAAAACTTCAGCTCATAAAAGATCATTATTTGTGAAAAGATATAAAGGAACAGCATCACGAGCACTCGTTTTCCGTATTTCACATTAAACCTTGACTAAATCACATGGCTGCTGCCTGTGACCATGGCCGGTTCAATATAATGATTCTCCTCTGTCAGATATGTTCCAATCAGATGGATAACATCCGCTGCTAACCCCAAATCCTGAAGAGTGAGATGAGGTCTCGAACTTTGAAATGTTCTGTTGCCATTCACATCGCTTTTTGATTCATCTGTGTTCATTTTAATGAAATCGGCTACTGTAGATACCAGTGATAAACCACTGTCTAGCTCCAGGAACTCTTTATAGCATCAACTATGTTCAAAATCTGAATGGCTCTGATCAGGACCAGCCTTTGCTTAGACCACACTCTGGGCGAAACCAAATTTGGCACCCGTTCCTCACACGCATTTCCTCCTAGCTGTGACCTAGAACTTGCTGTAAAAGCTATACATAGAGCAAAACATCAACTGCATTGACTTTGCAAATACACATTTTTTTGCATCCTGGTATGTGTAGTCCTGCATATATATAGAAAGAGGACAAACAAATCTGCACATACTAGAATTCAAAGAGAAACTGTAGAACTTAATAAAATACCACCAAACATCTAACACAGTAATTTAATAAAACACCACTAAACATTTAACACAGAAATGTAGTACCTGTCAGCATTATGTGATCTGATAGACGGAAGATTTGTCACAAGAAAGAGTTTCTGACTGGGACTGTCACTGCCTGGCTGACTGCAGTCCTGTGCAGCCTTGTCCTCCTCGCTGCTGCTAAGTAAAATGTGTCAGTGCAAGGTGTGGGGGGTGATTGGTGTTCAATGGTTAGTTTTGGCAGACTAGACAAATATTACTACTCCTTCCCCCCTCACCTGAATCTCTCACAGCTCAACTCATTTCTGCAGGTGCCAAACTGAAGCCGCGGGACCTAGGGAGTGGGGGTGTAAAAGAGAGGGGAGGGGGAGAGGATGTTAAACAGGGTCGCCTGTGGGGGCGTGGCTTGATGCCAGTAGAGGATGGCCACTCTTCGCTGACGCTCCATGGCGGGTCGGGAGGTTTTCCGACCTCCGTTCCAGTTTACTTCGTGTTTGGCTGCTGGCTCCATCGCCGTCAATCCGTACATCCTACCTGACCACAATGGTCTAGTTTTCGCCGACCGGTGAGCAGTTTTTGACTCCCTTTTCTCCCTTTCATTATGCGTGGCGCGTTTTCTTCACGGGACTCGCGCCCGCCATTTTGAAGTACGCGACGGAGTCTTGGCTCTCACCGCAACGATGTTTCCTCGCAAGGCATTTGAATAACCTTCTAAATGCATACGTCTCCTTTTCTTACTATTTGAGAAGATTATTCCTCAGCAGATATTTGTCAATTTTTTGAACATTGCTTGCAGCAAAAGGGCCAGTTTATTCTCATGGAATCTTGATGTTTTTGAGAACGGTTACACGCACTAAAACAATGGCAATTTTTTGAAGAGAGCAGAGAATTATTTTTCGATTTGGAAATTGTCACAGACATTTTACAAATTTTTTGAAGTCATTACATTTATCTTGATAGCTGTCTCAACAAAATATCTTTTTGTCTTTAATTATTATCTACTGAAAGGTGGTCTGTTTCCAGAAGTGGTTAGCTGTTTCTTTCCTGCAATTTTTATTAGACTGTCGTAGAGTTCTTTCGTCCAATTGTATGTGCTACAAGCATATATTGTTCAAAATAATTTTTCTCACAATAAGCTATTAACCTCTTTAAACACCTCAATCCCATCTTTATTTTGAGTAAGAGCTGTATGTCTATGGGAGGACAAAACCAGTGAGACGTTCCACACAAGTGTCTGACTCAGTATTGCCTCTTGAAGACTATAATCCTTTCAATATTCTCCAATCCACCATGGAAGACAACTCTAACAATACTACATCTCTTCCAGCGAGTTCTCCTTTGTCTTCTTCTAATATTCCTCTCCCAACTACGAAACCTTTACTCAAATCATGAAATGAAATTGAAATGAAAGAAATGAAAGAAATTTGTACTTGTAAAGCGCACCCATACCCCCAAAGGGGTGTCCAGGCGCTGTACGCATACCGCTGTGGAACCCTTCCTGGCTTTTCCCAGTGAAATGTCCACTCCTGGGCACCCCCAGGGTGAAGCCAGGCATCACAGCGCTGTTGGGGCCGTTGTGGAGATTAAGCAAGCTATTGCCCAGAGTTGCAGAGTGGGACCCATGATTAGAATAGGCACCGAGGCGAGAATTATCAGGTCCGAGGAAATTGAGCCCAAGACCCGCCGAGGCGGGAATTGAACCCTGGTCCCGGGCCAGATCTCTGCATCAGGGGCTGCCGCTCTAACCATTGAGCCACACTTCTCCACTGCATCGGGCAAACGTGTCAAAAAAGACCCACCATCTCCTACCACTTCTCCTCCTCCTACATCTTTAGACTTACTCTTGGATGAAATTCGTGCTCTTCACCCACATATGGAAGAGACAAATAATCATTTACAAGCTTTGGAGGACAAATGGTCACACATGGAAAACAAAGTGGTACAAGTAGAGCAGCGTGTTGTTTCTCTTCAGGTTATGACAGATCAAATTCCTAGGATGCAAACAGAAATTACATCTCTTAAAAAACAAATTGAAAATCTTGAGAATCGCAATAGGTGCAACAATCTATGTCTTTATGGTCTGTTGGAGGGACAGGAAGGTTCCGATCCTATTTCATTTTTCAAATCCTTTCTCCCAAAAGTTCTAGGTATTCCTGAGTCTCCTAGTCTCAATATTCAGAGAGCACATCGTCTAGGACACAATTCACGTTCTTCTTCTCCTTCTGCAAAGCCAAGAGGTGTTATTATGTACTTTTTGGAATATACAGACTTGTTGAAAATATTGCAAGCAGCCAAGACTAAAGGTCGAATATCCTGGCAAGGTGCAAATCTTTTCTTTTCCCAGGATTATGCAAAAGAAACTGCAGACAAAAGAAAGACATTTTTAGACATGAGACATGCATTGCGGAATCTTAATGCAAGATTTGGGCTTTTTCATCCATGTTTATTTAAAGTAACGTACAAAAACAAGACAACGAACTTTGAACATCCGGCTTTATTGCAACATTTCATTGATAACTGTCGAGTGAAAGACATGGAAGTTTCCAGAAGTTCCAGCACTTGATGCCTTACTAACATATTTACTTTTTCCTTTGTAATGGTGTCTATTGCTTCTCCTCTGTATTGTTGTTCTGAATATACAAGTTGTAATTGTTTGTTCATAAGTTCTTTATTCTCTTGTTCTTCTATTAACTATCTAGGTGCAGTATCCTCTTTTACTTGACCTTGTGATTATCGAGTTCATTTGGATGGAGTGTCTTTCCCTTCCGGCCTTGCCCTGAAGTGTCTGGTTCAGTGTGTCATCTTCCTTATGTGGCTTCACCACCCTCGTCTTTGGTATGTCTTTTTTGGTGTTCTTGTTTGGTTTTATGCATATTTAGTGTTTGTTTTCGCTTCTCTCTCCTTCTCATCACCTTTCCCTCTTTCTCCTGCTCTTTTACTTTCCTTTCTTTCAATAATCCCTTCATCTTTTACATCATTGTTCTTACTTCTTTCTCCTTTCTTTTCACTTCATTTCACTAAAGTTCTCCTTTACAATCACATCTTATTTTTTATTTTATATATATTCCAGCTTTTTTCTACTTTTTTGAATCTTTATAATATATAAATATCCTCTTTCTATCATCTTTCTCATTTCATCCTATTTCTTATTTCTTTTATCTATTTCTTATAACATGTTTATTCTAATATAGATGACTTTACAAATTATATCATGGAATGTTAAAGGTTTAGGTTCACCTATAAAACGTCAGAGAGTTTTAACTTATCTTTCCAACTCAAAATGTGATATTGCTTTGCTTCAAGAAACGCATATTGTGGATAAAGAGGTTGCCAAGCTTAAACGTCAATGGGTAAACCATGTTTTTGCCTCACCGGGTAATGGTAAATGTAATGGTGTAGTTATTCTATGTCATAAACGCTTAGATATTCAAGTGCTCTCACAAGATTCTGATGATCTAGGAAGATGGGTGTCTGTTTCCCTTTTAGTTAACAAAATTCCTATTTCTCTTTTCAATCTTTATGCCCCTTCCTCTCCTAATAACGCTTTCTGGCCCGAAATTCTGTCTAAATTGATGACTCTTAAAGATGACTATTTATTGGTGGGTGGGGATTGTAACATGGTTATTGATCCTATACTGGACCGTAACTCTAAAACCAAATTTATCCCCTCTCTTATACACACTCAATTCACCTCTACCATTACACAACGATCCCTAGTAGATGCATGGAGACTTTTCAACCCCTCCCTTTTAGAATATACTTTCTTTTCCCCGGTACATTGCTCTCAATCCAGATTAGACTATATCTTCCTTTCCCATTCCCTTGCACAACATATTACTGAATCAGAGATTGGTCCTATACTTATTTCGGATCATGCTCCAGTACTCCTAAATATAGACCTCCTTCCCCCATCTCAGGGTACTCGTCGATGGAGATTTAATACTTCTCTTTTATTGGATCTTAATTTTACCCAAAAGTTTGAATCTTTTACTGATACTTTTTTTCTTGAAAATGAAACTTCGAATATATCTCCACAAATTGTATGGGATACATTTAAAACTGCGTCAAGAGACTTTATTATTTCTTATGTATCCCGAAAAAGAAATCATCTGTAGCTACTTTTAAATCCCTCACTACTCGCATTAAACAATTAGAACATTCCTATTACCGCACAAATCCTAAGTCTTCTTTGGATGATCTCATTAAACTAAAATTCACTTTTAATAAATTGTCCACAGACAATGCAAATTCATTTTTACTTAAAGCATCTGCAAAATATTATGGTGGTCAAAATAAATCAGGAAACCTTCTGGCTAATTATCTTAACATCAAAAAAGAACGCTCTAAAATCAACTCGATTCTTACTTCTTCTAACCATATGCTTTAAAAGAATAATGATATTCTAGCTGAGTTTACACATTTTTATCAAGAACTTTATACACCTGACTCTCTTATCTCTCAAGAAAATATCCATCAATATTTATCTTCAATTGATCCTCCTTCCCATCTTAATGTAGACTTTTCTTCATTAGATAAAGAAATTCAAATACAAGATATCCTAAATGCAATCCGTAGTATTAAACACGGTAAGGCGCCGGGCCCAGATGGGTTTACCATTGAATTTTATTCTCATTTCTCTCAATTACTTATTCCTAAATTACATCAACTCTTTCTTTTCTTCATATCCTCTAAATCTTCCGGTGGTTTTTTTCAGGATGCCTTAATTTGTCTTCTTCCCAAAGAAAATAAGGATCCCTTATTGTGTAAAAATTATAGACCCATTTCTTTAATCAATTTTGATTATAAAATCTTTGCAAAAATACTAGCCCTCCATCTGGAATCCTTATTACCTCAATTAATTTGAGGGGAACAATGTGGGTTTATTAAAGGTCGTCATATTGCAGATAATATTAGATTGTTTTTCAATGTTCTCAGTAAATCCAAATCTTATAAACATTCTCTGGCGGCTATTTCCCTAGACGCTGAAAAAGCTTTCGATCGAGTAAGTTGGTCTTTTCTCTTCTCTACCTTTCCTGGTTTGGTTTTGGTAAAACTTTTATTGATTATGTTTCTCTTTTATATTCGTCTCCCACATCATCTATTTTAGTCAATGGCCTTCTTTCTCCCTCTTTTCCCTTATATCGGGGTGTTAGACAAGGGTACCCCTTTCTCCTCTTCTTTTTATTCTTGCTCTTGAACCATTTCTGATAAAGATTCGTACTAATTCCCAAATTTCTGGCTTTCAATACGGTGAAAATCATCTAAAGGCTTCTGTTTATGCTGACGATATTTTACTCTTTCTTTCTCATCCGCAGGCCGCTCTTCCTGCCTTCTTAGCGGAAGTGCAAAGTTTTGCTTCAGTTTCAGGATATAAACTAAATTTTGATAAATGTGAAATTCTTCCTCTAAATAGAGTATGTTTTCATGCTGATTATATTTCTTCGAATTTTCGTTGGAAGCCGGACAAAATTAAATACCTTATTTTATGGTTCATGCCTACTATTAAAGAAACTGTATCCTTGAATCTAAAAGAACTGCAATTAACCTTAAAAATCTTACTTCCAGATGGAATCCTTTGTTCCTGTCCTGGTGGGGTCATTTGGATGTGATAAAAATGATGTTAGTCCCTGCAATTCTTTTTTATATCTCCAATCTTCCTATAAACATTCCCCTTTCTCAATATAAATTAATTTATTCTATTCTATCAAAATTTCTATGGAATAATAAAAACCACGCATGTCTTTTCAGAAACTTAAAAGACCCAAATGTATGGGAGGTGTTAACTTTCCAGACTTTCACTCCTATCATAGGGCATTTTTCCTCAAACAATCTGCTTTCCTTCTTCAGGAGGATGATACCTCAGATTTACCTCTATGGGTCAATATCGAAAAGACCTTTTTACATCCGTTTTCCGTTAAAGAATTCTTATCTTTTACACGCAGACCTTTATCCTTATCTCTTCCTATCTTTAATAATCTTTCAAAAATCTTTCAACCTATTTTTATTTGCCCCAAATCCCCTAAGGATCAATTCTTACATTCCTCCATTTGGTATAACCATCACATTCGTATTAATAATAAGGTTATTTTTTGGAAGAATTGGCATGCTAAGGGGCTTCTTTGGGTTTCTCAACTTTTTCAGGATCATTTTTGCATCTCGTTTACCACCGCTCAAACACAATTTTCGCTGCTTTCGTCCTGGGAAGCTAAATTCAACTCTTTAATTACAAAAGTTCAAGATACATATAATACTTTTATGCCCTCCCAAACATCTTCTACTCCCCCATCTAATTTAATTGCAATCTTGGAATCCGCTCCTTCTGCTTCTCAATTATATAAGTATCTTCTTCCTCACCCCTCCATTAGAGAGAAAACAGAGGTAGTTTCACTCTGGGAAGCGGATCTCCAAACTACTTTCCCTATCCACATTTGGAACAAGATATGGTAAAAAATAAGAAGATCTTCCAGAGCAGCCAACACCACTCAAACGCTTTTTTACATATATAACAGACTCATGTTTACTCCTGTTTCATTACATAAGATAAATCAATCTCTTCCCCTTTCCTGTTGGTCTTGCTCTGCTAATAAAGCAGATTTAAAACATATGTTATTTGAATGTCAATATGTTTATACCTTTTGGACACAGGTTTGGCAACAAATAAATGTTATTTTTCATACACAAGTCCCCCTTACATTTATTAACATTTTCCTAGGGAGCGTCTCTGATGATTGGGGTTCCCAGTTAACAAATTTTTACATAATAGATCTTCTCCTTGCTGTTGCTTTTCAACAAATCACAAGGGAATGGAAGAATTCTGCAAACATATCTTACCGGGCCTGGTGGTATGCGGTCTGTTACAACCATAGATTGGACAGGGCATATCTCTCTCCCATTTCACTCGCAATTAAACGTGATTCTCTCTGGCAACCTATAACTACTTTTTTAAATACTTCTGCCATGAATACTTGTTCTCATAATCCCCGATTTGAGGAAGTTCCTAAACCTCCATGAATGTTTTTCATGTACCATACTTTACAGTGTTGTATTAATTAATTACTTCTTTGATCCTTTTCTTTTATTCTCGACTTTGATGTGATCCCTGGAAATGTGTTCATAAGTTTTATTAGAACTTGATGATTGTCTTTCTTTCTCTCCCCTCTCCCTTTCCTCTTCTCTCTTGCATTTTTTCTCGAATTGTTAACTTAAATGTAAGATTTTATCTTGTTTATACTATATTGTATTTAATTATTTGCAAATAAAATCTCTTTTAAACTAAAAAAAAAAAAAAACAGGGACGCCTGTGACTTCTATGAGAAATAGAATATTTAACACAGTTTGGGCTGAATCACTGAAGCTAGGTCAGACCAGAGCAGACTGCTGCATGATCTGTATGCAGACAGCTCCATGCACCCCTCTGAAGGTCAGCACCCTGGGTGTGGGCCCATCTCACCCAGGCTACAGCCAGCCCTGCCTCGGGCTGTCCAGTGACTTGTTGCTCGTCCTAAAAACATGTGATGATATGCAGGTCACGAGTTTCAAATCTGGACGTGGCCCGGTCAGCTTCTCATCCTTCTGCGGTGGTTACATTCAGTGCCATTCTAAAAGGAAAATGGCATTCACCAGAGTGCAACTTATTATTAGCTAAACTCCCAGGACTGGCTGGAGGTTTTGTACATGAGTAGTGTGACTTTGCACCTGTTTCATCTGGAACTTGAGTTTACTTTTTCTCTATTGGTCATATTGTTAAGATAATATATTTTCTCTTTTCTGTTTCCTAGTGTACAGTTTGCCGGTATGCAAATTGGTTAATTATATTTCTGGACATCATATGTCTGATTTATAAGGGAGAGCGTTGCATCACAGCTGGACTGGGAACAGAAACCAGCCATGGCAATTCCACTTGCATAAAGCACCGCTGCCGCTTTTGTCAAGCACTGGCAGTAACCGGCCCCCACAGGTCAAAAATCGGCCCCCACCCTTCCGGCCCACCGGAGAAATGCCCGGTGCCCACTACGCCCAGTCAGGCCCTTCCGTTGCTACATTTCAATAGCTTACTAGTTCCCGTTTTCTGGGCTTTTCTGATTCAAATCATTGTGCTCAGTTGGATCATTTAAACATTTTAGAAGTGACGGAACTGAGCTTGAAAAAACATCAACCCAGGTGGGGTGCTGCACCCTGAACAGATCTTATAATTGAACCTACATGAATCTCCCTAAAACTACATATTAGTATGGACCCTATTATATCTTAGCATAGGCAAAGAGGATGGAATTCGACCCACATGTGCAGTGTTTCACTATAGAGTCATTCTGATAAGGTTCTGTCAGGGTTTTGAAGAATAATGTATGCTGGAGTGTGGCATTGTATATATGCGGTGCTTGTGTTTGTATGTGCACAAGTGTGATTTGTGAGTGTGTATGTCTGTGGTGCTTGTGTTTCTATCTACACATGTGTGATTCGAGAGTGTGTGTATATCTGGGGTTCTTGTATTGTATTTACGCACATGTGATTTTCATCTGCTGTTAGGGCAGAGGGGGCATGTTTCCACTTTTACAAAGTCTGAGCTAATAATATCGGTAAGAAGCATAATCTGTGGTAAACTGTCCTCTTCTGCTGTTTAGTGTTGGGATCAGCGGGGCTGCAGGGGCTCTCTCACTTTCTCCAGCTCCAGGGTCTAAGGCGGGGGCATGCGCAGCCCCCCGCGCCCTCCTCATGATTTTACTCAACACCCCCAGCGCTCTCCGATGTCTTTCGCTCCCTCCTCCCTTGTGTTGTTCACAGCAGGATTTTAGAAGAATTTGAAATGGAGATTTCGCTTGCCCTTGCCGTGCTCTGTTAGCAAACACTGCACATTGAGTTCATGCGCCGGATTCCTTTGTGTTTCATGCTGCTAGTCCGTGGCTTGGCTCCTTCCAGTGCCAAGGCTGTCCATCATAATCATATGTAATTAATAACTGGATGAGGCATACTGTGGTGTGTAGGATTCCCTTATGGGGTGCAAGTGGGCAGTCTAGGAGGTGATGGAGCAAGACGTTACCACTGTGCAGATGCAAGAGTATGAGGGCTTGAACAGCAATTTGAAATCGCTTTCTGAAAGAAACTGTTTGACCTTCTTTAGAAGAGAGCAGGTACCAGGCTATCTTTCTTTTTTTATCAATGTGTTCTTTGAGGGTGAGGTTGGTGTCCAGGGTGAATGGAAGTGATTTGACACTCAGTGAAAGTTGGGCTACACAGCCATCAAGGTTCATGTCATTGAGCCATATTTGCACTGTTTCTTATTTCTTGTTCTTGACAGATATCAGAAATTCTGTCTTTGTTGGGTTGAGCTTAACGGGGGCGCTAGACATTCAGGTCTGGAAGAGCGCTGGCAGCGTTGGAGTCATTGGATGTCTGAAGCAGAAATAGAGTTGCCACCTTTCTAAGAGAAAAATTAAATACCAGCCATTTGATTTGCTTTAAGAGTTTGTAAAGGCCTGGATATGATTCTAAATAGGACTTCAAGCAAAATCGTATGTATTCATTTGTAACATGACTTTTCTGTCTTTGTTTACCTTAATTAATCATGGATTGTTAGCGTAGCTCTAGCACACATTTTAAAGTGCTTTCTATTGATATTTGATGTTTGGAGTAGATACTTATAAGGACTAAAAATACCATCTTTATGTGATTTTGCTTATTTTTGTACGGATGGCAACCCTAAGCAGAAGAGATGTTCAAGTACAGTTATGTATGATTGGCATATTAGTAAATCTTGATGCTGTTGTCTTTAAATAGAAAAACGAACAGATGATGGATGGAATGTTGAACAATGTCAAACATTCACCCTGAGTACAGAGATATGGGCATTAATCCATTGCTTTTTTGCACAACTTGTCATTCCAATTTAGACCCAGCCATATGCAAATCAGTCTTGACCCTGCTCTCCATGGGAACAGTCCAGCCCGAACTGCCAGGTTGGTCCTCCCTAGACCGGAAACAAGCATCCTGGTACCGGGGGTATCACCCCTCATCAGCCAGGCTAGCTTAACTCCGGTGGCATGGTGAGCAAGGGACCCACGACTACTCTGAAGAGTAAGGGGCAACTATATCGTTGTGGGAGGGACTTGCACAAAGGTTGACACAATAAAATGGATCAAGATGATAGTGACACCCATTTCAGGTGAGGTATGGAGGGGTGGGTATTGATAACTTGTTAAAGCTGTGACGAGAATCATTTGCCATTGAAATGAGAGGCAAGCCTTAATTTTCCATTTTATATCATTATGAAAAAGAAGGTTCAAAGGGCACTATGCACATTTCTACATAGAATTGTGGGAGATACGTTGACAACTAAGGGCATGTTGGCATAAGCACACCTGCATGAGTTACAGAAGGTAGGACACCACAGGCACCCAGAAAGGTCCGGTTAAAGATGCCATCTGTTTGAAGGTCTCGGTTGGGGATTTGATTGATATGTTTTAGCTAATAGTCACACTTCAGCTTAGCAACCTGTGTAGTAATCAGGTCACAAATAATCTATGTTAGGGTAACAGCATTTGCCTTTCTCCTTAGGATGTAATATGCATCGAAATCTTGTGATTTATTAGGATCTATTGTGAACAGAGGTTGCCTAGTCAATTATACTACAGACCTGTGATACTCAAAGTATGGCCTGGGAGCCGCTTGTGGCCCTCCTGATATTCACATGCTGCCCCCTGATGAGAAAGCCCTTTCACTGTAATTTTGCCTTAGAAATACATAAATTTAATGGGCAACCAGTTATTTACACACTAACAGAAGTAAAAAAAAGGAAGGCATCCTGCACCACTTAACTTTCAGTACACATTTTCTTTTAAAGACATCTTGCAACAAACGTATAAAAATATGCTAAAGTCTCTTCAAAATTCAAAAAGTTAATTTCAGTAACGTGGAGACGCGTTTAACCATAGTACATCAGATTATATCAATCCAGTGAGAAGTTATTCTCTTAAAGTGTTAGTTTTAAAAAATAATAGTAGAAACTTTCATGCCTCTTCCCACCCTTACAACAATGCCAATAGTGAACTGAGAGGCAAGTCGGTTGTAGAGTGGACCCCTTGTGGGTGGCCTGGGTTTTATTATAAATGGCCAACATAATAATTGATTAAATCAATCACTAGAGAAGGTTTGTACAGTGCACACCTTGAACTCATGTATTTTAAATTGCTCTTATATTCGGTAATGACGAAAGAGGAGGCAAAGTGAAATAAAACAGTTGCTAAGATCACACAGTTTGGGGGAGTGGGGATGCAGGTATTGAGCCAATGTAGCAATAGCATGCAGAGAAGGCTTAACTCAAGGTGCGATAGAGAGATTGCGATTTACATATGGAATAACATAGTATTGTCAAATCTATGACTCTTTTGGAGATTAAGGGCTTCATTTAAAGGGCATGTAATTTTCGCTTTCCCTATGCCCACCTTACACCCCAACACTTCCAACAAAGGCCCACCCCCACCCAGCTGGCATCAATGCAGCCCTCGGGGACACCTCTGACCACACTTTTTGGCCCCTGGGAAAATGTTTGTGAGTACCCGCCATACAAAGAGTTAGATGGTTATGCAAGTAATTATCTAGCATAATGGCCGGGCCAATATGCCGAAGCGGAACCAAGGGCAATTGTCATACTATTAAACAGTGGTTAACTAAGGACTTATTTCAAAAAAATATTCAGTAATGTTGAAATGCCTAATCCATCCAGAAGGGAAGAACAACCATTAAAGCATTTTAAGACAACCAACCAAACAGTAGATGTACTTAATTCATTTATTTACATATAAGCAATGTACTAAAGAATAAAGTGCCCTGTAGAGTGATCATATGGTTTAAAAAGTGAAAAAGTGATGTGTGCATACATAAAAGTACTAATGACTCTTTACACCAGAAGATTATTTGCAATTAAGGGTCAAAGATTCTATGCTTTGTCTATAGTCAATTGCATATCAACCTCTATAGTTAGTTCGAGGTCATCATCATGACAGAGGGACAGTGATAAGCACTCTGGACTAGAAAAGGAATTTAGGGGACAATAATTTATTAAAAAGATGTACCAGTGCCTCATTGATAGATATCCATCATGCTTGTGAATAGTGATAAACAATAAGAAGTATTAATGTGGGTTGAACCATAATGGTTTCTGCATGGAGTATGAATCGACAATCCCCATTAATTGTAAACTATAAATGAGAAAATGAATTCTCTATTACACATTGCATCTGAGGAATCAGAGAAATGGTGGGAGCTTGCAGTATTAATGCACAATTATATCAATGCAAAAAATGTCAATGAAGGCTGAGTGTATCAAATATTCGCCCCACAAAGACGTTTTGGTGCCATACTACTATTTATGCACACAATTAAAAGCATCAAGTTGACAATAAGGGTATTCAACGAGGGCAGAACATGTAATTGGCTTGGCATGGAGTGAGAATGCACACTGCAAAATCTCTGGAAGAAGGTACAGGAGATAAACACATACAGAAATTGTATGAGCAGTGTATCACAGGTATATCAACAGACATATTCATAGGGTCTCTGCTTCCCCTATTGTGCAGGGTGTTGATAAACAATCGAAAGTTCTGGGAATGGTCTCTGAACCTTGTGAGCTATCTCGCCAGCTTGATGTATATCCTGGTGATATTCATCCAGACATTCCCAATCAAAGTTTATTGGTGAGCTCCCTTGACACGATGACAAAGATACTAATAGTTTCCTGGAATGTGGCGGGACTTTGTTCCAAAGTTTTTCTACCCGATTGGAACAATTTTATAAGTGGGTTTGATTTTTGTTTATTCCAGAAAACTTGGTGCACGGAACCAATCCATATGGTGGGATATTTATGCTCTTGTGTTCCTACAACTTCTAACCCTATAAGTCGACCGTCAAGTGGTCTATTGACATGGGCTAAGATCTCTCTAAAGTGTTCTAAAAGCTTGTCACCCATTGCTTACCAGGCAATTCCAGGTACAAGAGTGAAAAGTAGTTTGAACACCCCTGTTGACGTCTGTGGTAGTTATGTGCGAGGATTTAAGGTAGACCTTCAGTCGTCTATCCTACTAACTCTAGAGGACCACATGGACATTTAATTATAGCAGCTGATTTCGATATTACTTTCGAACCCCAGGACAGGGATGATATGAGCCTCGACACCGAGGAAGATGAGCTTTGGGCAATCCCACGGCTGGCTTACTCCCAGTCAAAAATTAGTCACGAGTAGTGCTCAAAATGAAGGCTCTTATGTTAGAGTATGGCCTAAGGGCAATCAATGGTAGATATATATTTGATAAGCATGGGACCAATACATACCGTAGATCCAACAGGGAGACAAATGAGAGTGACTTTAGCCTCCTGTGCCTTACTTTACGATCACTTTGGGAACATTGGTCGCACGACACATGCCCACACCATCAAACACAAGACGTCATTCTCTCAAATTATAGGCGTCACCTCATGTAGTTCCTCAAGTGGATACCCTTTCCCAAATAAATAGTGAATTACAAGCAGCTACTGTTAAGCTAGAGGCCACCCAAAAAAGGGAAGGGGAGCTGAATGAGGTTGTGACTATTCACTCACATCTCTTTGCAAGTGAGTATTGTGCAGCACTTTACTGTTCCACTCGCAAAGTTGAAAAAGAAGTTCCATGAGACCCACCAATGGTTAATAAGGAGTTAAGACAGGCTAGAATCCACCTGACCCAGGCCATAAAGCAAAAAGGCACTGGGCTCAATAAGTCCAATGAGGAAAACTTACAAACAAACACAAAATAGGGCCAAAGGGAATCAGAAGAAAAAAGGTGGCGTGACAATAAAGATGCTTGTGAGGGAAAAGATTCTAACAAATTTTGGGCTTTAGTTACCTGGGGGGCAATAGGACAACACCATGACCTGACAACTCTATTTCACCATCTGTTTGGGTCACCCATTTTAAAACTCTTTACACAGATGACTCTCAGTCACAGCCCCAGGAATCATTTATTGTAATTGACCCGATTAGGCAGTAAGACTTGTTTGATTTGGGGGAAATTTGTGTCTCTATAGATGCTATAGTCCATGGTAAAGCGCCTTGCCCTGATGGTATTCCGGGTGATTTCTTTATACATGAAAAAGATAATTGGGCCAAATACATTTTAGTATTGGCCAATGCGATAGCTAGGGGTGTGCCAATCCCCGGTTCTTGGAAAATTTCTGAGGGGTCACAGTATTTAAGAAGGGTGATAGGAATTTCTCTACCAACTACAGGCCGATTAGCCTCATAGACACCATTCAAAAAGTATTGTGCCGTGCTGTCCTGGCAAAGGTCCAGGATTGGATATATACAGAAGGAATCCTAACGACTTATCAGGCTGGTTTTAAAGCTAAAATTAGCACCACAGACCAGGTCTTTGGACTTATGCTTCTGTTCTAGAAAATGGTTTCAATCTGCAAGAGCAGCCTTTATGTTGCTTTTGTTGATTTGAAATCGGCATTCCACCGGGTCCCACAGCATAAATTGTGTTGTGTATTGCGTGATATTAGAATGCCATTGGAGATTCTTTCAATAATTATTCGCCTGCATGAAGGAAACCTCGCAACAATCCGATGAGGTGAACAGGGGCAGCAGACTGATCCAATCACAACACACAAAGGGGTCCGCCAAGCTTGTGTACTAGCCCCTACTTCATCTTCACTATATCTGAAAGAGGAAGTGCACTTCCTTTCTATCATCCGGCTGATGCCTCATCGATTGAAAAGTTTAAAAATTCAACACTTCTTTTTGCGGATGATACTTTACTGGTGGCTAAAACTATTGGAGGCCTGCAACTATTAATAAATCATTTCGAGGAATTTTGTACAATTTGAGGGCTGGAGGTAAATGCTACCAAAACCAAGTATATGGCGATAATCCTGCATATGTCATATAGACATAAGTTGCCCATAGGGGGAGAGAGTTGATACTTTCGAGTACCTACGGGTTAAACTTTCAGCTAATATGGCTCGGCAGCCCCATGTGGATAAAATGGTGATAAAGCATGGGCAAAACTTTGTGCCCTGCTGAAAGAGCACAGTGCACCTACTAGCAAGCCAGTGGCAGCTGTGCTTCAGATTTATGATATGAAGGTTGTAGGGACTGCCTTATATAACTTTGGAGTTTCTCACAGAACATACGTTCCTAAGGAACCTAGTGCACTTGCCGCCTAGTACTCCTCTTTGCCCTCTAAAACTCAGTATGGGTAGAAAATGTATTGAAGACAAAGCTAGGCTGCGTCCAATATTATACTGGAGGAGGTTGATGTCCACCATGAACTGGCCTCCTAAGCTGAGGTTTTCAGAAAGTAATCAAAGCTGATATCTTTCACAAAATAACTTGGTTCACCAATGTTAAGAAGCTGCTCACTAGCTTGGTCTTGCAAGCAGCTTGGAACACAACTCTACCAGAGTCCGTTCTCTCTAAGGCCCTATTGAAGAAGCATTATTGGGTCTGGGTAGTGCAGAATGAGCTATTATCCTCCCCAGTGGGTCCCTGACTAGCATGCTTATAGAGTTTAAATGTCTTAGTGTACTTGAGCCTTACATGGAACTTATGGTCCCTAGTGATAGAAAACTTTACATCCAGTTTAGGTTCATCTCACTCACTCTCAAAACATTTTAGGCCAAATGGTCGACAAGTCTAGCAGCATCGACTCTTTGCCCGTTATGCTCATCTGCTGAAAAAACTATAGCTCATGTTTTATCTGCTTGTTGTGCATATTCAGATCTGCGCTGAAGGTGGATTAAGCCAGTTTGCAGGCAACTGGGTACGCATTGCCAATCAACTGCATTGAGGATATTAAAAACTGACCCTAGTCCCTTATATTCATGCTCCATTTGCAAATTGTTAGGGAGTATGTGGATCATCAGAAGAAAGGCCATTAAGAATTGATACTGTAGCCCTAATTTTATTTGAAATTGATTTAAAATCATTGTGCTCCTTAGCCCTGCCTAGGTCAACCCACTCGGGACTTATAGTATGCACTGCACTTTATGCATTATACTACCTAATCTCAAATTGTATTTGTATTTCATGTACTAAATAAGGTTATGGTCCAGGTTATTTATAAAGGCATTAATTAAGATTAATCTACCCTGTATTTGCAATCATAAATGTAGTTTTTGAACTGCGACTGAAACACAGAATGAGTGCTTTGTGAGGCCAGCAGGTGGTTGTGCAGATAGCAGGACTGCATATTTGAATATGCACTTCCTCTGGGCTCACTAACACTACAGACTGATTGGATCAAAGACTGCCATGATTGATGAAACATAGGACTATTGTACATACTGGCTTATTATAAATTATAAATGTTGTGATTTTGTCCATACTGTTTGTAAAAGCCACTCGTTGGACCCCTGTGATCAAGGGAATGGTGTTGTTCCCGATCATCTTAAAAATTGCATTGCAATTACGATCTTAAGCAATATATATATATATATATATATATATATATCAAAGCTCCAAGGTTCCCACCAGTTTGAGACGCACTCTGACATCCACTACAGCAACCTTCAGGAGGTAAAAGCCGGATCGGCAAGCGGATCCAGTTTACAGCATGCCTGTCGATTCACGCCTGACGCGTTTTGTGCTCATTGCACTCTTCAGAGGCGCGACAGTCAATTTGACATAAAGGCCACACCTCCCACTTATGATATGAGCCCTCCAATGGGCGACTCAAATGAGTCTGCGTTGGTTTGTGGGTCTTGTAGTGTGTGCCTTAGTTATGTGCCACTGTCTGAAACATTCCAAGCCCACCAATGGGCCTCCACTCGCTCCTCCGGCTTGTCAATCCTCAATGGATGCCTCCACATTAAGACTCCGTGATTCGGAGCCCCGTGGTCCCAAATTTCCGGGTGGTGCGTCTCCCGCGGCTGGGAGGCCGCGTTGTAAATCAAAGCTCCAAGGTTCCCACCAGTTTGAGACGCACTCCGACAACCACTACAGCAACCTTCAGGAGGTAAAAGCCGGATCGGCGGGCGGATCCAGTTTACAGCATGCCTGTCGATTCACGCCTGACGCGTTTCATGCTCATTGCACTCTTCAGAGGCGCGACAGTCAATTTGGCATAAAGGCCACACCTCCCACTTATGATATGAGCCCTCCAATGGGCGACTCAAATGAGTCTGCGTTGGTTTGTGGGTCTTGTAGTGTGTGCCTTAGTTATGTGCCGCTGTCTGAAACATTCCAAGCCCACCAATGGGCCTCCACTCGCTCCTCCGGCTTGTCAATCCTCAATGGATGCCTCCACATTAAGACTCCGTGATTCGGAGCCCCGTGGCCCCAAATTTCCGGGTGGTGCGTCTCCCGCGGCTGGGAGGCCGCGTTGTAAATCAAAGCTCCAAGGTTCCCACCAGTTTGAGACGCACTCTGACATCCACTACAGCAACCTTCAGGAGGTAAAAGCCGGATCGGCGGGCGGATCCAGTTTACAGCATGCCTGTCGATTCACGCCTGACGCGTTTCGTGCTCATTGCACTCTTCAGAGGCGTGACAGTCAATTTGGCATAAAGGCCACACCTCCCACTTATGATATGAGCCCTCCAATGGGCGACTCAAATGAGTCTGCGTTGGTTTGTGGGTCTTGTAGTGTGTGCCTTAGTTATGTGCCGCTGTCTGAAACATCCCAAGCCTCATGAAGGTTGCTGTAGTGGATGTCGGAGTGCGTCTCAAACTGGTGGGAACCTTGGAGCTTTGATTTACAATGCGGCCTCCCAGCCGCGGGAGACGCACCACCCGGAAATTTGGGGCCACGGGTCTCCGAATCACGGAGTCTTTTGAGGCTTGACAAGCCGGAGGAGCGAGTGGAGGCCCATTGGTGGGCTTGGAATGTTTCAGACAGCGGCACATAACTAAGGCACACACTACAAGACCCACAAACCAACGCAGACTCATTTGAGTCACCCATTGGAGGGCTCATATCATAAGTGGGAGGTGTGGCCTTTATGCCAAATTGACTGTCGCGGCTCTGAAGAGTGCAATGAGCACGAAACGCGTCAGGCGTGAATCGACAGGCATGCTGTAAACTGGATCCGCCCGCCGATCCGGCTTTTACCTCATGAAGGTTGCTGTAGTGGATGTCGGAGTGCATCTCAAACTGGTGGGAACCTTGGAGCTTTGAGATATATATATATATATATATATATATATCTCAAAGCTCCAAGGTTCCCACCAGTTTGAGACGCACTCTGACATCCATTTTCTTTTGCCAATATCTTTGGCGCCGGTTGACGAATCTTCGCGAAATTCTCAAAACTAATGGGGCGCTCCGGTCAGCTCCTTTCTTGCAAGTTTCAGGGTGATTCGTCAAGCGGGGCCCGAGAAAAAAGGGGGGTCCCAAAACGCATTTTCCCCATGTTAATTTCCATAGGATCTTTAGACAAAGCTACAGCCCGAACTGCTGAACGGAATTACACCACATTTGGCAAAAAGGTTCAGAAAGAGCCCTTTTTTAAAAAATGGTATAAATCTGTTCAGTAGTTCCTGAGAAATTAGAAAAAGAAAAGTTTCGATATCTGAGCACCGAGGAGGGTTCGCGAACCCTCCCGGGCACGAGCTTCACTCTGATTGGCTGCCAACACTCCAAACCAGGAAGTGTTGGCAGCCATCTTGTGACTCGGTAACCGAGTCACAAGAAAAGAGTAAATAAAAAGGTGAAAAACAAGAAAAGGGGGCAGGGTACAAACACCCTGACCCCCTAGGCCTGCTCAGGGGGTCCCACAAGGACCCCCAGGGCCAAAAAAAGCATTAAAAAAATAAATAAACTCGGCCGAATTCACGCTGGGGTCGCTAATCCGGCCGAGAAAATAAAAAAAAATGAAGCGCGGGCTATACCCTTTTCTACATCACCAGTCTATGTGACATACTTCAATTTTAACAGGGGTGTTGTGCACTTGTAAATGTATTTTAAAGTGCCTCCAGAACAAAGACATTGGGAGTATAAGTAAAGGGGCTGTGACCCCCATGGAAGAAGAGAAGACACTGCTTTGGATGAGAAGAGAGCTGTGCTGGCAGTGAACAACCACTGGGACTTTGCCTTGGGAGCTGATTTACTGAAGGAACTGTCCTTATGCTCAAGGAGCATGTGTGCTGGCCTGCTGCCCGTTTTCCTAACCTGAGTGTCCCATTGCTCTCAAGAAGTCCAGCACGAAAGGAGCACTCTGGACTGCTCCTAGGGGCGGCTCCGGGCTTGAGAGGACGTAGTGCGTGGTGAGCGCTACACAGGGTCTTTTGGCCCTGAATCTGGGCTTCGGGCACACTGGAGTGTATTTGCCTGAACCCTAGGTGTGGGCTCATACTGCTGTGGAGCGCTTCATTGTTCTGCGGTCAGAGGCGCTGCACCTACTCGACAGAGGCACGTGGTGGGGGCTGAATTTATTGCCGGAGCCCGAGACGCGGGCTCAGCCTCTAAAAGTGCGGCAGGAGCCGCCACAGATCCAAAGTCAGGGCAGGAGCCTACCCCGTGTTCTTGTGCCAGAAGGAGGGCTGCTCTAAACTCTCAACGGAGCTGAGAGAAGGAGTCACGGCTCGTTGCCGTCTAGCAGGAAGCCCCGCGGATGCTGGAAGCCAGGCAGAAGTAACCAGCTGCGTGCCTGAGCCTGGTTGTGGGCAGGGCGAAGCGGGACTGCACTCCTGACCACAAACAGAGGAAGGGAGGATGGAGATGGTGCCCCGTGTCTACCCGGTCCTGAAGGGCCGGATCGGAGCACCACCATTAGCCACCTCCAACATGGAGCACTGGAGCACTGGTCATCAGATGCAGCTGACGGCTGCAACCTAACTCGTTCATCCCTTAGGGAGTGGTGAGTGGGGCTGAGCTTGTTTGTGGTAAGCCCCGGGGCTGCGCACTCGCGAGTCCAGTACTTGGGGTGAAGGGAGGTCCCCGGCTAATGTGGGCAGAGCGGGTGCCTCCCCTACCTTTGGTGATCACTTACCTTGGGGGGTACATGAGATCAGAGAGCAGGACAGGGTGGCAACCCTTGACGGAGTTCCTGTTCCTGCAATTACCGAGCAGCCCATACGATAAGCACCGAAGCGATGTAGCTGCAGATTTGAAATAGAGGTGCATGTACTTCGGTGCTCTACATGCGGGGATGTATTGTGCTAACATTGCTCACTACAGAGTTTATGTTATGCTATGCTCTGATGTGAATAAAAGTGGTATTTATGTACAGTTTACGCACTGATCTTGCCATGATGTGTACACTCTATAAGTATCTACTGTAGTGCACTACTGATAATGTGTATGCATAAAGTGTTATGCTCAGTACAGTCCTAGTAGTTACTGGTTATCCCTAACTGTAATGTTTATGATGGTGGCCCAATTGGCCAAGTGATTTATGTAATCCCTGTGAAGTCATGACAAGTGTCTAGTGGCACAGTAATATATGTGATTGTGATCTAATGTGTTTTTATGGATAATATAAAGGATATTTTTTATATAACCTTGTGTGGAGTTTCTTTTGTGGTGTGCCTAGTGTGTCGCTGCTGTGTGAGTGTGTTGCGCAAACGCTTTACACATTGCCTCTGGGATAGGCCTGACTGCTCTGCCAAGCTGCCAAATGGGTTAGGGGGGGTTATCTTCAGTGTGTAACTCCCTTGACCTGACTCGAGTGGTGGGTTCTGCCTGGCTTAGGTGCATGCCCTAGCCAACCAGAAACCCCATTTCTAACAGTGCTACACACGATTTCCATCAGCATTGCAAAACTAAACACACAGAATACTCATAGACCATGTCAGGTGTGAGACACCAGTCTGTGTTGGTTTTTAGTCAGAAGACTTTCATTATAAGATTATTTTTTTTTGTTGTTGGTTACTTTGTAATTAGCAGATAGATGCCCCCACATACAACGTGCGCTTGGTTAATAATCTATCTTATTGGTTCAAGTATGGGGCCTCAAGATTGCCCTATGTCAGTCAGAGGCACATATTTCCCTCTTTCATTTTGTTTGCTTTTTGGTGCATGCAGATTTGCATATGGATGGGAAAAGCAGAACTACCAATACCATTCTACCAAGAGGTACAAAACAGAATTTGAGACAAATGGACGAACACGTAGGCTAAATGCTTATATGCAATAAAAACAAGCATTTGCAATGCAATAGATCTCGCATTTGCAAGAGTTTGAGCTATTGGCATTGTAAATGACAATGCCTTTTATTTATGTGTTTTGAAAGTAAAAGAGGTGCACTTACTGCCAGTCTTGCTTCTCGGAAGCACCAACTATAAGTACAAAGTGCATGTTTACGCACCACTTGCAGGTTTTCAAAAACACACAAATTAATAGCATTGTAAATGCCAATAGCTAAAACTCTCGCAAATGCAAGACCTACTGCATTGCAAAAGCTTGTTCTAAAGTTGCAGTCAGTAAATGAGAGATCGTTGGTTCCTCTAAACCATCATCCAGTCAGATTTGAATATTTTTTACATTTTGACTTGCAGAAGAGCCACAAAACTGGGTCTGCAGATCTCTTTGGACTAACAGTCCAGAATAGCTCTAGCTTTTTAACCCTTTCAAGCCAGCTGAAAAAAAATTACAAACTAATTTCTCAAAAATTACTGAACAAATTTGCATCAAACCAAACAAAGGCACTTTATTTATTAACGTTAGACTTACATGTCAAGTTTGGTGTAATTCTGTTCAGCCATTTTTTCTATCTCGGAAAGTAAATGACTTCGTTGGGAATTAAAATGGGGAATGTCACTTTTATACCACTTTCCCTGTTTTTCAGAATTGCAAAATTTGCCAAGCCAATCCCAAATCTATTCTATTCTGGATGTTATAAATTGAAGGTGTTTTTCAATTGTTTAACATGTTATACAAAGGTGAAGTTTAGCCTGACTAATGAAGTGAAGTGCGACTGACAAGACACACAAAAGCCAAGTGAGATTATGTTGTCATTTTGGCACTACACAGAACACCGAAAACAAGCGAAAATAAATATTTCTTTTAAAAGACGCAATGCCCATTTGACAATAATTGTGTAGTGGATATGATAAAGAGCAGGTAAGACAGACCGTGAATGAGTCTTGCCAAAGTGGGCTACTCAATTCCAGTTGGACATCTACAATTGACACCAGACCCCGTTACTCGGACATGGATTTTTAAAATCTGCTCTACTGCTTCAGATAATATTCCAAGAAATGCACCTGCACCTTTAAGCAGATTACTGATGACGTTTACTATCCGTTGGATTTATTTGGTATTTGTAATTTAACCCTATGTTTCTCCACTAGACTCATACCGATGTCCACAAACTAATATAGTATAATTGTATCAGTAAACACCATTTGTAACTGGTCAATCAGAATGTGCACAAGGGTGAGGCATTGTTGTTCATCCTGTGTACTCATTCATTCAACTCTTCATCACAACTTTTATACCATTATAAAATGTGCGTGGTATCGGAATATAACATTATTTAAACACAATAAAAGTGCCATTCAGTGAAGAGAAAGTCACAGTTTTCCTCACCCAGTTATGCATTACTAACAATAACCAACGATAAACATTCTAGAATGTTTCTTTGTTTGATGACGTATGGGGGTTATGAGATACTGTGACATCATTCACTGGTTGGCCCCTTTAACCATTACCAGTATGTGGACGTGATACAGTGGCTCTCTCACTTAAAAGCGCCATATGCTTGTCCAGCTCCTTCAAGACAACTCTCTAATAGCCACAGTGAGCCGGTGGACCAACACCCAACACCCAACACCCATGATGACTCTTTAGATATTCTGAAAAGAAAAAAAAAATCACATACTTGAGGATCATTGCAGACGAGAAGTCATTTCAGGAAACACAACACTGACTCTTCAATACAATCAGAAATTCAAAAAACCAATAGGTAAAAGTAAGATGCAAACACATAAACCACATTTACATACCTGAAGGTGGGCTTTTTGCAAAGCTCCAACCAGGTACTTTCCATAGTGTTCTAAATGGCTATAAATGTGATTTCATTAACAACTCTTTAGAAAATAGGAAGTGACTCCTCTAGAACAATGAAGGTGAAGTTGACAACTCGCTTCCTCTGGACACTTCTTTTCTGGATTCATGGTAAGAGTTTTGACATATTGATAACAAAAAATCATGTTTTTAAAGTACTTTTCCAAAGCATCTGTGAACTGTTGTCATAGCTGCAGAGATTATAATACAAGATGCTTCATGTCGTCATTAATTACATTTCTGTGTTCAGAGTCCAGAGGGCAGATTGTGCTGACACAGACCCCAGAAGTCCTCGCCGTGTCCCTGGGAGAAACCATCACAATCCGATGTAAATCTAGTACATCCATCGGCAATTACTTACACTGGTACCAGCAGAAGCGCGGAGAAGCCCCCAAGCTTCTCATTTATAGGGCCACCAGTCTCCAGCCCGGGGTCTCAGACCGCTTCAGCGGCAGCGGGTCCGGCTCTGACTTCACTCTCAGCATCAGGGGGGCCGAGGCCGGCGACGCCGCGGATTATTACTGTCAGCAGAGTCAGAGCTGGCCTATCACAGTGACACAGAGCAGAGCAAAAACTGCAGCTTCCTCTTTCTGACCTCAGCTCTGACAACCATCGCTGCTGCTATGCAGGACCCGTGACATTCAGGGAACACCTGGGCAGACGGGGCTTGACTCTTCACTCATCAACGGAACTTACTTCACATGAGTTATGATTCTGTGTGTAATATTTAGCTGCAGAGAGGTCATTTCATTTGAAATCTAGTTTGACTTTTCTTTAGGATTTTGCGTTTTCAGCTGAGGTTTTTCCATGTCTCCTTTCTTTCTCTGTTGTGCTCAGGATGAACCATACCAAACATTTCTTTTTAATTAGTTTATGCCCATTCATAAAGTGCCAAAGTGACACTATTTAGTGCCTCAAAACCCTTTAAGACATACAAATACAGCACATAAATAGAATAAGATGAGGCAAAGCCAATACGTCTTGTTCTGTTTAAACAAGCATTGCCAACACCAGAAGGTCACTATTGGAACTGAAAATGCCAGGCAGACCCATCAGCTTTGGCAGCGCTTGTTCAAAATGTACACCCAGTCTCAATAATTAAAACTGTGTGCTCTGCACCTGCCAAAGACACACCATTGAAATGCACTGAAAATACACGAATCCCTAACCCAAATGTTATGTTCCTCTGCCCTGGAAGCTTTGAAAAGCTGAGGTCAGCCCACGTCTGTTACTGCCCTGTAGAGGGGTAAGTGGGTAGGGGCATCTCAACAGATAGAATACACATCACCAAGCCTACACAAATAAATGAGCCTCATATGCATAATGAAGAGCGGCGGGAGGACAAACACCTCCATAGGTGCCCTTCAGCAGTGCTTTAAATGGAAAAAAATAAGTGCAGGTACTCACCAAATTGAGACAGGGACTAGGGGGCAGGGC
Source organism: Calotriton arnoldi (assembly GCA_963921515.1). Lineage (NCBI taxonomy): Eukaryota > Metazoa > Chordata > Amphibia > Caudata > Salamandridae > Calotriton > Calotriton arnoldi. Next base: position 759,277 of record CAWUFW010000935.1, read on the forward strand.
TTTGGGGCGGGGCTTTGGGGGCGGGGCTATGGGCAGTGCAAAGGGATCCGGCCAGGGGCACACATTTAATGTGATTGAGATTTAATTGGTGTGCAGATGTGCATAATGATACGAAAGCATTTCTGGTATATTTTGATTATTCCATTTCCCTTATACGTACAAAAGGGTACATTTATCATTAAAGTGGGCTTCTCATGGTGCAACACGTAGATCACATATGACTTGCACAAGATATTTTTCTTAACATTTTTTGGAAAGGTTTAACTATGGTTAACCCTCTTATCTCATTGCCACTTAGCAGACATCACCCAGCCCCTCCTATGCGGCAGAGCTTTGCCTCAAAGCTCCTTACCTGCTGTAAAGTTTGATTCCCTCTTTCTGGAGTTGGGCAAGCTGCTGAAAGCTCGAGCTAGGATGCCTGGGTCTAGCTCTGTTCCAGGCTCTCTTGCACTCTCAAGCCAAAAATAAACTGAACTGTGATAGTGCATGTGCCTGCTAACCAAACTCTAATCTCATGTGCAAAGAATAAAGACAAAATAGTGACCTCAATTGCAATACAGGAGAGAAAGAAAGATGAAGCCATCTAGAGGCTGAATTGCACAATGTGATAGCAGAAATTCTGGGATCAATCCCAGCTTCCCCACTTGACCAAATTGTGTGATAGCAGACAAATATTTTATCTCACCAAGCCTCCATTTTCTTTGTTAGCACATATGATAGTATATTCAAATGCACAAGTTCCAGATGTGTGCGGTACAATCCCATCTTGTGTTAGATTTAATACACTATAATGTTGCTTAATTCATGAAATGAAAATAAGCCATATACGATATACACCTGAATAGTGACCTGTTTCCTAGATCACTAATGGCATTGTCCTCATGGTGGGAGCACAAACTCCTCTCAATGCTGTAATATAAGCTTATGCACCAAGGTGAAATGCTTCCACATGAAACAAATACACTTTTATTTCAATGGTAATGTTTTCAGGGCTCGACTTATGTATGAGCTTTTAAGGCCAAGCCAGACTTCCTAGTTCGGCTCTGACTGGGCTCGCCTTGTTAATTTGTTGGTTCACCCACCTCTACCCTTCCCAGAGCCCCTCCATTAACCCAAAACGGCCTGTAAAAAACAAAATACAATTGTGTTGAAACACTGCTGAGAAAGTAGATCTGCACTGAAGAGAGAGTGGCCTTGCACTAGCTACAAGCGCACCCTTTCACATGAGCTTCATGGGCAGGGTGTGGTAATAGAGGGCTTGTCGGGTTTCAAACTATATATCTGCAGTGCTGGACCCTGCAGACAACACTCACTCATGCAAGAACACACACAGAGACATTTGTGCACGCACCCAGGGCATTTAGTACCTGTGTTTTAGAAGCGCTTACATTATTTTTTTATTTTTTTTGCAGTTTTATATAGCGCAAACTCAACCCGAAGGTATCAGAGCGCTTTACATGAGCACCACTTGCATTACAGACAGACAAATTCAGTTTTAGGCACAGGGAGATTAAGTGATTTTTTCAGAATCACAGGATGCTTGAGTCTCCCGCCAAGACTCAACCTGGTTCCTCTGCTTCAAGGTTGGCCGCTCTAGCTGTTAAGCCACACCCTCTCTCTGTTGCTTTGTCGGTTCCACTGCCCTTCTCTATGTTGCTTCCATTCTCCCCCACTCCTGCTTGCTTTAAAAGAAAAAAGCACTTTTGCATTTTTATTTTATTTTTAGTTACCAATCCAACACGGATCAGTAACTAAAAAGAAAAAAGAACGACTGCATAATTTTGTAGGCGAGCACATGCTGTGGCGGGTACTTCTACAAAATCATACAAGGTGCCCCATTAAAGTTTTAAAAAAAACTTTAGCCACTTTGCGCCGCATCTGGGATGCTGCACTATGTGGCAAAAAAACTTTGACAAAGCCAATAGGTCACTACAGTGGGGCCTATTTGGTTTGCCAATGCTAGTTGCTACTTTTTTCCTAACATTGGCAAAGCACATAAGACAAACTGTAATGTGGTGCAATGCATGTAAGTGTGCAATGCATGTAAGTGTACAATGCATGTAAATAGCATTTGTGACTGTCTGTGTTTATAAGCCTTGGTACATTGAAGCCAGATCTGCAGATGTGGCCAAAGCTGGTTTATATACAGTTTTCCCATATCTGTTAAGTGAGCCCCTGTCCTGGGGATGACTTTTAGACAGCCCTGATTCTGCAGCCAACAGCACAAAAACAATGTCACCCCATTCCAGCTCATTCCCCATTGCCACACGCTTCACCTTCCAATGGGAGGAGCTGTTAAAAGGTCAATGTAGACACAAATGAAAGTCTATTGGGTAGCGACCCTCAGGAGAATAATACAGAAGGCAATCCTGTGCAAAACACTCATAGGAAAGAGCAGCCACGTCTTCCCATAACTTGGAGGGCTAAGCTGCAGTGTATGATAGGATGACTAACACTACACCTGCAACATAGCTGTATACGAACAACAACACATACACGTATGGAGTGAATGGAAGACCACAATGATGCAACAAGAACACCCATTTGTGGTCCGCCATATGCAATAAACTCATGCACAACTTGAAAGAACCTGGGAAATACATCTGGAAGCCTGCAAACCACTGTGACAAGGCCCAGCAATTACTGAAACTCACAAATAGTTAACTACAAACGCTAAGTAAAGATGTGTTCAAGCACAGTGCTTGTACATATGCCTAGCCCATTTTTAAGCTTCACTTAAGAGTTGGGGCACAGTGAGCTAAAGCAAGTTGCCCAGAATCACACAATGAGCTCAAATGGTGAAGATCAAGTTCTTCTGTTCGCACAGCCAGCAACTCGGCGACCAGCCTTCATCTCTACTCAATATCAAACAGCTTTCACAGTAAGACAAGGGCATGATCTTACTCTGTGTAGGCTTAACACCAAAAATACACATTGTGCACGAATAGCCAGCATTCCTTAGCACCCTCTAGGGCATACACACTACACGTGAAATAGTACTGTATACATTCTGAAACCAGAACATTCCACTCACACAAAATTAGACAATCAGCGTATATTTGTTTTAGAAAAAAAGAATTACTTTTGAATGAGACATTTCCTGTCTATTAACACAAGAAGAATCTCAGCATAATTAGCTGCTGCCCACATTACTAAACCTTAATTCCCAGTGCTGTGCTACAGCATCACTGTCACCACCTTCCTCCTAGCTCTGGCTCCAAACAAGTGCTGCTGTACTCTGCTATGACAGCAGGAAGCCTTCTCTTCGATTTTCCGAGAGTCAGGAGATATGCCTGTTAGCAGGCCCTGCCCACACAGCTACTGTGCTATTGTCTCCACAGAGCCTGAGTGGACACTGTGTCTGTAATCACAGTGTGACTCGGGCCCCTCCCAAACTTCCTGCCAGCTCAGAATGAATGCCACGGGCCGCCGCTCAATTAGCACATTATTAGGAGAGATTAGCACTCGATCAGAGTGCTTCACGAAAACGGACCCACTCATGTGAGGCGCTTATTTTTGTTAATGCCAATTTCACTGAGCTTGGTTTACGGCCCCATGAGTACCGGTACTCTCTTTGGACAAAGAGAAGTTCCGGTACTCAAGCGCCAGAAATTTAGAAGTGCCGGTACTCAGTACTGGTGAGTACCGGCCCATTTAAAGCACTGCCCTTCAGAAAGTTTGGAGTGGAAACACCGCCCCCCCCCCACACCACGTGCTCTACAGAGAGGCAGGGGAAGCGCAGCCTCCACAGGTCTGCTGTGGTGGGACTTGACAGATGCACTCCCATCTGTGCACCATTGCTGTTGTTGTGACCTTATGGGGTTGGATGCCATGGACACCCCATAAGAAAGGTTACAGATGGATAGAAAACTTCCCCAACATGCAAATTATAGATGTGGGCAAGAGCACAGTGGAATGTTCACTATTGCAAAAATCATCACACGCCAGCCAGTGCACTATATAAGAGATGTGGGACAGATGGACCATTGTGTGGGCTCTAGAGAAGGGTAGAAAATTAGAGATTCTCCTGCAAGAACAATACGATCCGAAAGAGGGTAGAATTTACCACATGGCAAGCTATAGAGGGGAGTGGTCCAAGGTATTCCCACACGCAGACTCTAGAGAAGCAGGAGAACAGAAGCACCAACTCTGTCTAACTACAGCATGGTGGAAGGGTAGACACAATCCAGAGTGGTAGGAGAACATGGGCATTAAAAAGGGGTAGAATGAGAGGCGAAGCTTGAAAACCCACTTTAGATGTGCCGGAAGGGGAAAGACAACCCACTCTACATGAATGCTATATTCACATAAGCTAGAAAGGTGTAAAAGTGCACATGAAGCTCCACAGGTGAGATAAAGAGCGACAGAGGAAGAAATCATATTAACTGGATAGAAGGGCCGGTGCTAGCAGCAGCTATTGTAGAGTGCTGGCACCACCGGTTGAGACATGTTGAAGGGAAATGACAACGGCACAGAATTTATATAGAGAAAAAGAAGGTCTACCAATATCAAGCATTCTAGTATGCTATGCAGGGCTAACTCTGCATTTTATGCCCACTCAGCTAATATACAGAAAGGTAGAGATACAACGTCTCTTACTTCCAAAATGTGGGCACTAGTAAGGTATGAAAGGGGCATTTCTATCAACAGGTGTGATGGAGACACAGGAGAGGGAGTGGACCTAAACTCGTGCCCATTTGACGGGTAGGTTGGTTGAAGCCTGGATACCCTCACGGGTGATTAGCTGCGCTCTACAAATCCCAGTTGATTGGTTGATTGAGGTGTAGATGGTTGAACAGTAGAAGAGCCTTGTTATAGAGCCCCAGGAGCCACAAACAACCACGCCTCAGAGCCACAGGAGGGAAAGACACTTAGGATGATTATTATAAAGGTATATATAATGTTTTAGTTGAGCAGCAGACTTGGGTACTAAAAAAGACGTTACGTTGGGGTGCTACAGAAGGGGTAGAAGGAAGAGGCACATTTAAACCAGTGGCTGAGAAACTATCAAAAAGGAACAAATGGTAATGCTCGGTATTACCCTGTGGCACACAATTTCAAATTAATGACGCAAAGCATCACTTGGAGTCAGTAAAAGAGGGTCCGAAAGCAGTTGTGACCACTCTTCATCCACAAAAGCCAGAGGCATGGGGGAGCCACATAAAAGCAACGGAACAATGAGCGCAAAAAAACAGAGACATAAATCATCAAGGTGCGACACATCTCTAAGTAGAAAAAAGAAGTGAAGTGGGATACAGAGAAATGACCACCAATGCTGCATTGAGTGATGCATGGACATGAGCAGAGCCCTAGGACCAGTTAGGCTGAGACATCAGCGAGGTGACAGACCCATCAGTAGAGGTTCATTTGGCTCCAGAGGTGGAAGTTGCAGAATGAGAGCCTTATAGGCAGTGGCTCAAAATGTGAGAGGGCTATAGGAGGTACCGGCGGAAAATATGTGTATCCCAGTAAGCTTATGTTAAGTTTGCATGGATTTCTGTTTAGTTGAGGTATTTGCAGGGGTCCTGGGAAACTAGGAAGCATGGTTGCTAAGGGATGTGAGGAGCACTGGGGGTCCAGCAGAGGTAGTAAGCACAGTGGTTAATTTCACATGCTGATGAGGAGCCAGTCGGAGAGGATATAGGGACATTCAAGATTCTGTATGACATCAGGGGGCAAAACTATTCTTCAAAAACTTCTAGAGTGTATGCTGGGCTAGAATTAAAAAGGTGGTGCTAATTATGTTTAGGGGCGCACCTAAAGAGGGGTGACGCAGGGAGATTCAGACCAAAACACTACAATATTCAGATACCCGCAACACTTACAAATTAAACATGTAGGGTAGTGATTATCTTGAGGAACACAGTGGGGCTAACAGTACTTGAGGCCATGGAAAGACCTCCACAGGAAATATGTTTTAGTAAAATGGTAGAGGGGGCATGGAATTATCACAATACTTTCAGTATATGCACCAAATCAAGTGCAAGACCACTTCATGACTGTAATGCTGAAGAAGGTCAAAGGCTTTGCAGTGGGGAGGATCATCTTGGGAGGTAGTTCAGTCAATGCATGAAGGGCATGGTGGACAGACTGGGCCTGATTCACAGAACTAACTTACGTCAAAAACGTAAAGTTAGTACATTTTGGTATTCACAGAATACACTTACTCATTTTGGTATTCACAGAATGAACTTACTCATTTCGGTATTCACAGAAGTTAGTAGTCCTAACTTTAGGACTCCTAAATGCCTTCTGTGAATACCGAAAGTCTTAAAGTTAGGATTTTTCTCAGTTTAAAGGAGTAGTAAAGTCAGGACTCCTAACTTTACTACTCCTAAACTGAGAAAAATCCTAACTTTAAGACTTTCGGTATTCACAGAAGGCATTTAGGAGTCCTAAAGTTAGGAGTCCTAACTTTACTACTCCTAAACTGAGAAAAATCCTAACTTTAAGACTTTCGGTATTCACAGAAGGCATTTAGGAGTCCTAAAGTTAGGACTACTAACTTCTGTGAATACCGAAATGAGTAAGTTCACTCTGTGAATACCAAAATGAGTACGTGTATTCTGTGAATACCAAAAAGTACTAACTTTACGTTTTTGACGTAAGTTAGTTCTGTGAATCAGGCCCACTGGGCATGCGTTATAGATCGGAGCGAAACAGACATGGCACATGCATCAATGGAAGGTCTGGGGGGACATGGGATTGATTGATATATGGTGGGTTGGAAGACATTGGACATTGGAAGACCAAGCACTATACCTATTTCTCATGTATTGGCATATTTAGATCTAGGGGTATTTGAGAATTGTCAATTTAGGGAACAATAGGGTACATAACCATATCTGGCCATATTTAATCCTGGCAACCATATCACTTAGAGAGTGGTCCTTAAAATCGGAAATAAAGTATGGGCAGATACTTATTACAGGATAGAGCCAACAGGCGTGAGCTATCCCAAGCATCCCAAATGACGACACAGGTTAGGTATCATATGAGACCCTTTGGAAAATACTGTAGGCATTGGTGAGGAGGAAAATGATGGCACTAGTGGCAATCACCAAGAGAACAGAGGCTTAATCAGCAGCCCTTGGTAAAAGTGTGTGAAATGTATTCTGTAAGGGGGGATTCAAAAGTGAGTGAATAGGCACAATCGTAGTCCACCCCCTTCTAGTCCCCACCATCCAGTTCATTTCTTATGTTGGAAGGGTAGTGGGAGTGTGCTCATTGCTGAGCTGCTCTTTCCCATGCTCTCTCCCTTCTCCCTTCCCACCTTCAAACCTAAATGGATCAATCTGATAGGCAAGGTTAGGGATGGGCAGGAGCTGTCATATCTACCCCTAGCCTCTCCCACAAGCACGGTCATTGAATTGACCTCAAAGGGCCTTGTAAATCATTCCATGGTCCATCCGTTATGTGAGCGATGTAATTCATGCCATTACACACATTTTAATACGGCCGCCCAGAAAAGTCTTTTTGGGAGTTTGCTGTTGCTCAGGAGGGATCTTGCGCCTTCCACCATTCACACTATGAAGAAGAGCTTGTTACCCATCAGCCTATGGGGAGGACGGCTGTACAAAATGGTGTATATATATGTGATAAGGGCATCTGGACAAAACATTTTCAAGAAAAAGCTGAGCTTAAAACCCTATTGAGATTGGCGAAGGAATTGGGGAATGCCTTAGTATAGAATTCAGGAAATGACAACATTGTGTAAATACTTTGGGGCAGATTTACAAGCCCCTTGCGCTGCCAGTACGTCACTTTTTGTGACGCACTGACAGCGCAATACACTGCCCCATATTTACAAGGACAGGAAAAGCCACCCTGTGTGGCTTTTCCTGTCCTTGTAAATATGGCCCCTTAACACGCAGCACTTTGCGTGAAAGGGCCGTTCCATGGGTGTTGCTGTGGGTGTTCCCACGCAACATCCATGGAACCAGACACATTTCCAGTAAATCTGGAAATGCGTGTGAATGCTATGCCTCCCAGGCGAGGAGTAGTGAGGCGCAACGAGGAGAAATGTATTCATTTCTCCTCGTTTTTGTTTCCTGTTTCAATGCGTGCTGCATTCTGCAGCACACATTGAAAGAGGAAATCACCTCTATTGATTGTTTTTGTTCAGGAAGGGTTCCCTGTTTTTCAACTTCTATGTGTGCTAATGCAGCACACATAGAAGTTGAAAAACGGCATTTCAGATTGTTTTTGTGCAGGAAGGGAACCCTTCCTGAACAAAAACAATCTCCCCACGACGCAGGCATCCTTGCACCATGGTGCAAAGGTGCCTGCGTCGGCGCATGGCAGCAGTTTGTGCGCCAGCGCAGGGGGAAGCACAGAGGTGCGACATACTGTTGCAAATATGTTGCATCGCTGTGCTTTCCAAACTAACACAGCGTGGCGCAGCAAAATGACTTGCTGCACCGTGCTGCGTTAGTTTATTGTAAATCTGCCCCCCTGACTGCAAGAGGATACCAAGAGGCCTTCACATCTTAATAATGCCTACACTAAATGATCAGAATTATGGCCTTCTGAAACATTGACAAACGGATACTACGGAGTGCTCATTCAAGCTAATGAATACACTAATCAAACATGCAGAGAGAGAGCTTGAAAAAACAACTGGGATAATAAAATAAACTTGAGCAAAAGCTGGAAAGAACAAACTAAGGGAGGACATCAAGAGTGCTCCAAGGATCATAGATAAAAATAAATTGATAAACCTCAATCAGATGTCCAAGCAAGGAAGGCGAGACAATTTAATAGGAAGAGGCTTCACTACACAATAGTAGGATCTACACATTCACCAGACTATTCGGCTCCATGACAAGCAGAAAATATATGGATAAAGCCCTAGAGCAGAGAGACATACCAGATACTGAGGAGAGTTCTGAGTCTGAGGACAGCTCTGCAAATGAAGGCACATCACCCTAGAATCTTGATTTTTTTAGGAGAAATTACACTTTACCAAATGGCAGCAGACAAAGCGGAAGAGGTAAAAGAAGGAAACAAATCCAGAAAAGTAAGTTAGGATGGAAAGAAAAAGTGAGGAAGAGGAGGACAGAGATAAGGAAGGTGAAAGTGGGAGATAACATATAATCTGTGAATAACAAGGTACTCACTAGAAATTTAACCTATTGTCCAGAGGCCAACATAGACTTAGCCAATATAAGAATTGCTCTTTAGAGGTATGCTAGAAAATTAAAACTAATAAAACAATTTTACACCAATACAAAAAGAACAACACAGAAGGAACAATTGTCAATGTCAATCCTAACTTTTAAAGTATATTCCCATATGGAAACTCCATATGCTTGGAGAAGGAATCAAATAGAAGGATGGATTCAGCATTGGTGTAGAATATGTCTGATCTGGAACTATGAGAGGCATCCGGTATTGTTTCCAGACAGTAACATATAGGGGGCCTATATGTGGACAGGATGATTAGGAAGGGTCTGTACCCACCCCCACTTACACCTCAATGGATTTTGCCTTCTGCATACACAAAGGAACCTGACACCAGGCCTTTCCGGCCTTTGTCATCCCCAGACAGTTTGGTGCCTTGACGGGGAAAGGGGAAGAACTTTGCAGAACCAGATGTGAGGGTAGGACTGGGAGTCCACCCCCCCCAACCCACATAAAGGCAGGCACTAGGTATAAATATTGACCACTCCTGGACCTGTGGAAGTTACAGAAGAAGATCTGTCCTGCTACCAGAGGACTGCCCTGCTGCTTGAAGAACTGCCTGGTTTTCTGAGAAGGAAGACTCAACCTGCTTGCCTCCATCCTAGGCTACCTACAGTGACTACAAGGGTCAGTTGGCTGACCTCCTGTGTGAGCTACAGAGAAAAAACAATCTGTTCCTGCAACTACCCAGCTAGTCTGCTGCACCGTACTTGAGAAAATAACATTTCAGTGGGACTAACATGATCCTATATCTGAACCACATTCCATCGCAGTTGGCCTACACTTGTGACTTTCCCCTCGTCTGTCACTACCAGATGACCACAAGTAGAGATTTGTGCTTTTAGGTGCTATTGAAATTCATAGTCTCTGGTTCTACTTGTTGGATTTTTCTTGCTCTAGTATAATTTTATTTAATAACATTTACTCTATTTTTCTAAATTGGTTTAGAATTTTTCTTGTGCTGTGATTTCACTTTTTTACTGTTTGTGTGCTGAATAAACACTTTACACATTGCCACTAAGTTAAGCCTGACTGCTTTGGTGCCAAGCTACCAGAGAGTAAAGCACAGGTTAATTTAGCGACTTTTGTGGTTCACCCTAACAAGGATTGTGGTTGTTGCTTGATCAGGGTTTCCACCCCTTGAAATGAAATTGCCTCATTTTCACACCCACGGATGACCTTTTTATTATATAGTCACATGAAGGTAATAATGTGGGGCCCGATTCACAGAACTAGCTTAAGACAAAATCCTAAACTTACTACCATTTTGGTATTCACAGAAGGCACTTACTCATTTTGGTATTCACAGAAGGCACTTACTTACTCATTTTGAGTAACTTACTCATTTTGGTATTCACAGAATACCAAAAGTTACTCAAAACGAGTAAGTTACTCAAAATGAGTAAGTTACTCATTTTGGTATTCACAGAAGGCACTTACTCATCAATGAGTAAGTGCCTTCTGTGAATACCAAAATGAGTAAGTTACTCAAAATGAGTAAGTTACTCAAAATGAGCAAGTTACTCAAAATGAGTAAGTAAGTGCATTCTGTGAACACCAAAATGGTAGTAAGTTTAGGATTTTGTCTTAAGTTAGTTCTGTGAATCGGGCCTGTGGTTAATATCAAATTATAGGCAGGGCCGTAGTCACGAGAGGGGCACAGGGGCATGGCCCTTCTTTATTTATTTTTTGCGGGCCCCCCTTAAAAATTGACAGATTTTCTGTTATTTCATTTCAGCAACAAGACCGGACTGGCAAACTTAATAAAGGGGAATCTCTGGCATTGAGGCTGGTTTGAGCCTCCTCACGCTGCTCACAGGTATCTGATACAATCAATTAAAATGTTGCAGTGGGGCTCTGTATTTATTACAACCACCGATGCATTTTCACAATTCATTATCTGATTTAACTGTGCACGTGCAACATGCATACTATACGCTGCCCTATGAGCTACATGTTGGATATGAATCACTGTCTATTTTGCAATTCACAATTTTGTTTTACTCACTTTTACTATGTATTTTGTTTCAACAGGTTTAGTTAATCATGTAAATATAGACTTAGGGCCTCATTACGATGGCAGAGGGACAGCCACCATCAGGCCGTCGGTGGCGGTCTCATCATCATCGGACCCTGCATGACCGCCTGCTGCATTATGATGGCGGGCGGATGGAGGGCAGGTGGAGAGACCAACTACCACACATCCGACTGGCTCAAGGATCCCGTCGGTGCGTCGTAGGGACTGCAAACCCTACAATAGTGGCACCGCCGTAGGGATTACAATGTCCCTTTCTGCCGGCCTTTTCATGGAGGTTGACCCACCAGGAAAAGGCAAGTGTAAAGGGACTTGGGGGCCCATTCCAGGCCCCCATCTCCCCCTGGCCCTCCGATATGGGCCCTGGGGGGCACCTATGGTGCTCCCCTACATAGCCCTGCACCATGGGGCAGGCATATGTGCAATGTGTTTATTTTGGACTGCGGCATGTGCTGCAGCCCGCAGCACACACCGCAATACAAAATAGACAGATTGTGACCGCCCTGATGGCGGTCGCATCCTAATCCTGATGGCGGGACCGCCGACAGCTAATCTATAGGTCCTGTTCCCGACAGGATGGCGATCGGACGCTCGTCCGACCACCATCATAATCAGGCCCTTACTTACCATGATCTACATGCCTGCCTACCTATTGAGAAATTGGGGCTCAGTGAAATGAGGCGGGAAATTGGAGAACTATGGCAGCTGAAGTTGAAGCCAAATTGCAAAGTGACGCTGTGTCCTGCTGTCTGCCTTGGGGTTGAAATGCAAGACTGGTGGTCTCGCCTGCAGAGATCTCTGTTGGTAAAAACAGAGACCGTGAGCTAGTTTGCTTTTACGTTGACCTGAGGGCTAGAGTAGGCCTGCAGCAGGCAGGGGTGAGATGCTCACAAACATGGGCCGATATCTTTATTTTCTTTAAAACACCCACATGTCTTTTGAGGTTTGCAGCTAATTTAAGCAACCCCTCTCCCCCTTCAAATTTGAACAAATAATCAGCAGTGCGCTGGGTATCAACACATCAGCTTATTTTGCATATTTTGAAAATTGTGACTATCCCTAAGGGCAAACATAATGCAATGGATATATAGTTTTTGTGTTGCTATTGTTTGTATATCTTTCCGAATTTAAATATCATTTGCTGTAAGTACACAAGAATGAAAACATTCTTCTTGGAAAAGCTGCATAAGAACATTTTTACCCTCTGCAGTGCATAGTAAAATCTCAGGGGTGTTTTGTCTAGTTCTGTTTTACCAGTATTTTCACATTTACTTTAAACTCACTCTTGGTGCATCATGTCAATAATTTAATATAGTTTTTATTACTGGATTTTTTTCAGATCCTTGCCTTTCTTGTGTTTTCTGACAAATGATGCAGGTGCTGCAGCGAATCTTACTATTGAAAATATGTATATTTATAATGTGCACAATATTACGTTGAAATAAAGCATAACTGCAAAATGTGTAGTAGGTAATCATACTTGAATGTTGCCGGCCTACTCATAAATCAAATGCTGGACCAAGGTAGCTTAACTGTTGATCTCATGTTAAATGAGAGACAATGTATTAGCCAAGAAAGGCCTGTTTTTCACATTGAATAGTTGTTTTGCAAGATGTTTTTCTTCTCTTTGCTGGAGAGGTTGCAACTTAGGAAGCCTACTGCTAGTTAGTGAATAGACTCTTGTTTTGTATTAGACAACTGATAGTGAAGTTACCATCAGGAAGAGACAATAACGACGGGAAGAATGATTCATGGGAAGAAGTTTGGACCTCAAGAAGTAACATTCTAAAGATTATTATGCTCTGGTGAGAACATGAGAAATGAATCTGTTCTCAGGAGAGGAGTTTACTGATATTTTTTTCTTGGTGAATGAAGAAGACAAAAGAAAATAATGATGCAACATATAATTTTTATATTAGTGCGTGTTCCTAGAGAAGTTTAGGTCTTGCTGGCTTGCAGAGCAGAGTTTAGACCCCAGAACTCATGAGGCAGATCCTACAGGGTTTTCCTTTCCCCGACATTCTGACCAAAGACTTGTCTCTGATCTCCTAGACTGCTCTACATGAGAGGTAGCCTAGCTTTATTTTATGTGATTTTCAAAAGCTTTATTTAATTTAAGATTAATGTCTATTAAATAAATAGATGAAAACCTAAAAAGAATTGAAGCTAAAACCCTTTAACTCACACTAACTCTCATTAATGACTCAACAATAAATCTTTAATGATGTATTGTTTATGTTGATGATTGCTAATCATTTCTCTTCGTCGACCTTCAAAGGTCCATACGACCAGTGGCGGGGTTATTTAATCATTGCTCCCAAAGATTGATATACAGAAAACCCAGCTCTGTTTGAGTTGTACAGCTGATTTAAGTGACCCCCATCTAATTTAAACATAAATAATCAGCAGTGTGCTGGGTATCAACACATCAGTTCATTTTGCAAATTGTGACTATCTCGAAGGCCTAACATAATCCCATGGATATATTGTTTTTCTGTTGCTATTGTTTATATACCTTAAGGGATTTAAATATTGTTTGCTGCAAGGACACAAGAATGAAAACATCTTCTTGGAAAACGGAATAAGAAATATTTTTCTCCTCAGCAGTCCATAGTAAAATACTCAGAGGTTTTTTGCCTAGTTCTATTTTATCAGAATTTCCACATTTACTTAAAACGTATTCCTGGTGGATCATGTCAAAAAATTAATATAGTTTTTATCACTGGATTTTTTTAGATCATTGCCTTTCTCGTGTTACCTGACAGAAACGATGCTGGTGATGTTGGTTTAAAAAAACATGATTTGTCATTCTTTGTTTTGAAGAAACTTTAACTACACCATTACTGTCACGAAACCTGAGAGTGGTTATGTTCTGGAAAATTCCATTGACAGCAAACTGTATTACAGTCTTGACATGTATCAGATAAACAGTTTCATTTAATGTGGAAATGCTGAAAAGATAGGTCAGTGAGTTATACAATCATGCTGACATCCTTTTGAGACCCCAAGTCATAAGTGTAAATCTTGCATAAAAACTCAGCCTTCCATCTTTATTAGTTCAGTAAGTTGAGTTTTTACAACTTTATTTAAGAATAGTTGGGAAAAAAACCTCTTTGGCTTATGTTTCCAACTGGCTTTGGGGGGCTGGTTGACATCCTCATGACCTTTACTGAAATCAAGCTTTTTCGCTATGCACTCTTGCTCGGTTTTGTAGTGTCTTGGGCCTTAGGCCCACATGCTGGATAAATGACTACACAGACACATTGCATATGGTACTGGAACTGGCCTTGAGCACTTGCACTCAGGCCCTGTTATTAACAGGCCCACGTCACTCGTGATGCATGTGGTGGATGGGTGTTTGGGCTGTGGGTATGGCCAGCCCTCAAAGGAGTGGCTAGTAAAGCTGGTGCCTTCTGAGAGACTAGAATGTGTCCAGCAGCACACTACATTCCTCCTAAACTTTATTGAGAAACAAAACAAACACACTTGTTCAACTGAAGATAGTCTTGATGTGCTGTGACTTATTATAGTTTCCATTAGACGGCCTCCCTGCATCCTGGAGTCTGTCGGCGGGGCAATATCAAGTCCAACTCTCACGCCTGCGAGAGGCCCCTTCTTTGGGTTGCCACGGGGCTGCTTGTGGGCTGCGCTGGGTGTGTGTGTGTGTGCCTACGTTGAGGCAGCTGCAAGACCACAGAGGAGCCACTGCCTAGTCACTCGCATAAACCTCAGGGTTAGATGGGTCTTGGTGAAGATGTGCTCTCGCTACCGGGATCCAAATGCACGTCAGGTTAGCAGGTAGTCACTGGTTCTTCTCTTCAGCTGGTAGTATTTGACGCACTTAACATGGGCCGGCGAGATGGGGTTTCCAGCTGTGTAGTGAACCTGGACAACATTTGGTGATGACTTGCCGTGATGGTTGCAGGCCTTCATTCTTGAGTCATTGATCACCAAGAGTGAGGGAGGCCAGGCATTTCCATTTCTTTTGGGGAGGCATCTGCATCCTAGTGCCTGAATGTTTTTTGGGTTGCAAAGTCATCTGTGACTGTGTCGGGATAGACACACTGAGGCAGAGACTCTGTTTGCTTATGCTTGTGGCTTACACTTGTGGCTTACACTCGCCAGGTCGTGTTGTGTCACCTAGTTAGCTTGCTGCTTGTATGTCTGGATGCACTCCTCAGCAACTCGAGTCTTCTTGAGCGTCAGGCCTGGCCTCTCATGACTTTTTCTCCTGAACGTGGTCTGGCAGGCAGCTTCTTACTTGTCTCAATCTGGAGAGCAGTGCCAATCTTCCTCCTCATGGCATCAGTGGCAGCATCTCTCTTGTAGGCACCTGGCAGGCTACCAGGCTCTTTCAGTAACTGGTATCGTCTGTTTAGGGATGCCCTCAGCTGGTTCCCTGTACGCCTGCATCTTCTTTCCTCATGGACCTCTAACAGGTCATGTCCCTCCCTCAGGGACCTTCTTGGCACTCTGCTCTGGGCACTCCGCTCTTTGAGTGGAGGGTCACCTTCATTCCGCCTCCTCTTTGCTCGCTTGCACCTCGAGGCTGTGGCATTGTGGTGCTTGGTCTTACCTAAGTTCGAGCATGCTTGGCAGGGTTGGTCACTTCGTGTGACGTTCTCCTGGATGTGCCAATGGTGGCCATCCAGTGCTGTTGTGGCCAGCTAGTGCTGCTTTTACACTCTCGGGGGGGGAGGCTCTCTGGTGCAGTCTTGCTTTGTCTCTGTGCCTCTTGAGATGGTGCCATCTGCTGGCTCCTTGGGTGCCTTTTCTTTTCTCTTGTGGTGGTGGCCATTCATTACAAGGGGGGATACAGCACCCATCTCTCTCATCGGGGCTTCTCTTTATCGTGTGGCCTTTTCTCTCAGGCCCATGCATTTTTAATCTTCTCTGGGGAAGCAGACCTCTTGCTGCAGGCGGTGGCAGCAGTACTTGCTGGCTGATTAGCGGTGCCATTCGGGGGGCTAATACCCTTCTCTGCTGCTGTGCTCTCTTTCTTTTGCCGGGGCGCTATCTTTTTGGGATTTGGTGCTTAGCTGCCCTTGGTTTCACTGGACTCTTGGCAGCTTCCTTGGCTGGGGTAGCTTTGTGCTTCTTAGGGCTCTCTCCCGGCAGGTGTTCACAGTCTTACCCCTTCCAACGGATATGCAGCCCACAAGGGCTGTGTGGCACGCTCTTGGCAGTCTGTTGCTGTGCTGGTGGCCTGTTGCCACTAGGAGGCGTGCATTTCTCTTTTGGCCAGTCCCTGCTCTCCTCCCTAGCCCCAGCCTCCGTTACAGCATGGGAGATGGGGAGCTGTTCAGGAGGGGGGAACATGGCTCAGTTCCGGTCTGTGCTTGTCACTCAGGAACCTGGCAATGTCAGGTGGAGGCTGTTATTCAGGGTTGTCTCGCCCTTCACTGATTGAGGGCAGAGGACGGCCTGTGTGTCACAAAGCACACCGATTCGTCACTACTGTAGTGATGGTGATCGGCCACCAGGGGCCTCGTAGTCTTCTCTTCACACTCCCAGGCTTCTCTCTTTCCTGGGGTGACAATAGGCAGCGCAGGCCTGGGAAAGCCTTTGCAGTGCCGGTTCAGGGTATCCACACACCCAGTCGCGGTCCGTGTAGGAGTGCCGGCCGGGCGGTGACGTGGGGCGGGGGAGGGGCAGGGTGGGGGGTAGCAAAGTATGGATTACGGACCAATACAGGTAAGTAAACATTTAAATCAATAGAACGAATTTCGTTGCGCGCACTGCATCGCATTTGGCGATGCAGCGCTCACAACGAAATTCGTTTTATTGATTTAAATGTTTACTTACCTGTATTGGTCCGTAATCCGTACTTTGCTACCCCCCACCCTGCCCCTCCCCCGCCCCACGTCACCGCCCGGCCGGCACTCCTACACGGACCGCGACTGCACACACCCACAAGTGGTGCTCCAGCCACCATTCTTCACAAGCCACAGCAGCTGACTTCGCTGTCTCGGGCCTTGTAGGGGCTGAATATGGAGACGCAGGGGTACCCAGTGCTGTTGCAGTAGGGCTGCTCAGGTTTTGCACTCTTTGCTTTCCCACCGCTACTTAGGGCGAAGTTGTGGTGGCACTGTCGTTTCTTCCCAATGCCAGGCGGCCCTTTGAATCAGTTAGATCTCGGGGTGCTATGCAGTGTGCTCGCTCCAGGTGGCGCTGAGGTCGCCGTCTTCGCTTGGTCACAGAGGCTTGCAGCATGAACGGACGAGGGCCCCCTCATGAGATGGTAGGGACACGTAGTGCCGCAACTCCTTTCCTCTGTCCTACCTTTTCTGGGGTACCGACAGGCGACGCCGGGCTGCTAATGCCGGTGCAGGCCTCTCTCAGTGCAGGTGCAGCACTTCCTCCAGTGCCGGCATGGCGCTTTCGTTCTGCAGGTAGAGGAGGGGTGTGTACCTCTTGTCCATTACAGCAGGGCGGCTTTACCCTTAAGTTTGCCCGATCAGGGCTGTTGCCTTCAAGTACCCCAGTAGGTGGGTGTATTCTTCTCGCCATGCTTAGGGCATTCAGCACATGGGGGGTATGCACTGGCAGTACTGCTCGTCCTCTGAAGCACTAAACCCCTCGTCTCACTCTCTTGCACCCGCAGTTTCACGCTGCCACTGGTAGGGCTCACCTCACGGTATCAGCGAGTGTACAGGCACTATGCCCATACAGGCACTTCAGGAGCAGGGGGCTTCTCGCCACTTGCAGTGAGAGTCGGCAGCGTGAAGGCACTTTCAGCGATGTGCTTGCTGCGATGCCTCTCCCCCTTCCACTGCTCTCAGAGGTTATCGTGCTGGCAGCAGGTGCGGGGGTACCCTAGACATTAGCTACCCTTCTCAAAACGAGGAACTGCAGGGGGGCCATCAGCCTACACGCAGGGTCAGACCCGCTCGTTGCCATTGTAGTGTCTTGGGCCTTAGGCCCACATGCTGGATAAATGACTACACGGACACATAGCGTATGGTACTGGAACTGGCCTCGAGCACGTGCACTCGGGCCCTTTTATTAACAGGCCCACGTCACTTGTGACGCCTGTGGTGGTTGGGTGTGGGGTGTGTGTATGGCCAGCCCTCGAAGGAGCGGCTGGTAAAACTGGTGCCTGCTGAGACACTAGAACATGTTTAGCAAGACACTACAGTTATGATTCAGGGCAGATATTTATTTCCCAGCACTTTCAAAGATCACCAAACACTGCTTAGAGGTGAGCTTCCAATGTATTGCACAGCATTGCAATCATTCGCTGAGCTTACTCCTTCTGTGCAGTGTATGGCAAGAATTTTTGCCTGAGCTGCTTTTTGTTTACAATCCGATACTTCCTGCTTCTGCTGGAGGCTAAAGTGTGAGCAGACCATGGTGTTATGTTTTACATTTCACATCAGCCAGTAGACCAGGACTGGGGGGGGGGTATACTTCACAAAGGGGAGAAGACTGACAGTGGAGGGGGGCAGTGGCTCAGTGATAAGGAAAGGAGCTGTACAGGACACACTCCTGCTTTAGTCTGCCTATGAGGATTGTTATCATCACTCGCTACCAAAGAGGTGACTTCTGTCTGCCCTGGTGACTTGGAGTCTGTGCCTGTAATCTCTGCTGCCTTTGGCTCCACAAGTATGCATCCTCACCTCCTATTCTTCCTCAGTGGCCTTAAGGTTGTACTGTGCAGTATAGCAGTGTTGCAGCTAATACAGAAAGTTTCCAGCTGCACAGTTTCAGCATTCACCATCACGTGCCAGTGTCTACACACCCAGTCCTGAAGCTTGTCTGTGCCAGGGTCTTTCACCCACATTGCCCCAGTTTCACCCACCTGTGGTCCCTGATGCTGAAGCTGCCATCATCTCTAAGTCTCTGCACTCTGTACCGTTACTGCTGGAGCCCAGTCCACTAGTGACAGCCACAGGCCTCCCTGCTCTGCCTGTTAGTCATCCAGATCTGCAGCATGGCAGGAGATATGCAAAGGCCTGCAGTCAGGCTGTTCTCAGACCTTGGCTACCTCCTCCCCATCAGGGAACAGATCTTTCCCAAAGCAAGGTCTGCCTGTTGGCATCTGAATCTATGCATCTGAGTGAAACTAGTGCTTGATCGAGTTTGCTAACAAATGTCTGGACCAGATCAGGTACCAACATATAAGGAGTCAAATTACTCAATAACTGCTACTCACAACCAGCCCAGATGAGTAGAGTAGCAGTGCATGAAGTCATGCCTTACTGATATCATTCAATGTATTGGTTATTGTGTCGGCATTCGGCCATGCAATAATAAAAAGAATATATAATGATAAATAATCATAAATACATAAACTCACATAAATCAGTCTCTTATCAGCCATTTCGGCCTACAGAAACAATATCAAGCAATAGAAGCGGGGTGCTCATAAGACTCACAGCTGGAGTTTAAAGTCCCTCTAAAGTGCGAATGCGTGCACAATAAAATATGGGAACGAAGAGCATATGCACCGTATTATCCACATAACATGTATTGATGAACCTGGGTCTGATGGCTCAGTGGACTAATTCTTCCAGTGCAGCGGCCTGTGTTTGACCTCATGGTCACAGGTTCAAATCACAGGGGACCACGCAGCTTTTCATCCATCTGAGGCCCATAAAATGAGTACCATAGAGTTGGGTAACAATAAACATCTGTTATTCAGCGCCAAGATGCCTACGGGTGCTTTGCAAATACACATGTATATTTGTAAAGCACACGTTCACCCTTGGGCATCCTAGCGCTGAATAACAGATGTTTATTGTTATCCAACTCTATGGTACTCATGTATCGGCCTCTGAAGGATGAAAGGCTGAGTGGACCCACCGGAATTTGAACCAGTGACCATGAAGTCAAACACAGGCCCCTACAGTGGACACATTAGTCCACTAAGCCACCAGACCCGGGATCATCCTTTGGCTTAGCGATAGAATATAGGCATAACTCATTACAGGATACGAGCAGTAGTACCCATAAGTACAGCAGCTACTAATCAAGCTCCTCCCTGAGTACCAATGTACACTTTTATAAAGGGAGATTAAACGCCATGGTATTCAGAATTATACACATTCCTAAGGGGGCTTAGTCAGATTTATTGGCAGTTACCAGGCCCCTCATACATGGCCAAACTGCCGATAAATATGAGGCGACTGAATTAAAAATGCAGGGGCATATCAGCAAGGCGATTATCGCCACTTTAGCGAGACTTTTTCCCGCTAAAGCGGCAATAATTTTATCGCCTTATCAACAAGCTGTCGCTAACTGCTGTTAGCGACAGCTTGTAGGCGATAGCGACCGGGTTGGGTGCCGCTTTGCATGCCAGCGATATTTATCGCTAATGGCATGCAAAGTAGGCGTTCCCCACCTAACAGCGACTGGAAACAATCGCTGAGGTCGCTAACGCCTATCAGCGAGGCAGGGGCGGTGATTAGTGAACCAGCGCTAAACACGTTTAGCGCTGGTTTGCTAACACCTGGTCCCACCCTGACTTAGCCATGTAATCCAATGAGAGGTGGATTACATGGCTAAGTCCCCCTCGCACTATCAGGAAGCTGAAACTGGGGAACAGTGTGAATATCGCCTGTTTTCAGGCGATATTCACACTGTTCTCCAAGGTTTCTATCGCTTTGGAGATTAGCATTGCTGATTGCACGCTAACTCCGCGATAGAAACCGGCGATGCCTGGCAATAATTATCCTAGCGCTAATTGCGCTTTGCGATAATTATCGCCAGGCATTGCTGATAGGCCCCGCAGTCACCATCTGCTCTAAAACATAATGGTAAAACTGCTCCAACAGAATTATTCTCATTATTCTAAAAAGAGGCACAAGCCACCTTTTACGTACTAAGACATATTTAGTGCAAAACAGCATAAAGTGCAACAGATTGTCCTTTCCTTCAAAACTGCAGTCACAATATTCTTGACTTATGGGAAGTCTTTAGCACTTAACTAGATATTCTTTTGTTGGCAATATACCCTGCGTAATTTAATATAAAGTGTACGTTTGTGTTCAGGGTAAATCGAATCCATATATAACACGTTGATGGGGCCACAACTGTTACTGAAGTGATGACCCAGTAGACTCCCAGGCCTAAACAGAGAAAGGTTCCTCTCCTGTCTAGACTCGAAATAGGGATCCCTGATGATTGATACCATATTCCGAGTGACGCTTCTCGGGTCAGTCCAAAGTGACCGCAGCTGCAGTTCAACTAATATGCTTTTTACGTGGGAGAACCAAGCATTTCTATCGTGGGCACCAGCGTGATTCGCATCTTCCAAGATTTTGCAGAATGGCTTTAATCCAGTATAGTACTGATTTTAGAGCTGATATTTCTGCAATTGGAGTATGTAAAGTGCCAACAGGGGGGTGCCATGGCCCAGTTTTAACAAGGGTCTGAGAAAAAGTTTCCCGCCACTTGTAGTGTGTTTAGGTTTGCATACCCCCAAAGCTCGGGCCCGTAAAGTGCTGCTGATACCGCTTTCTGTCAATACATTTGCAATATGGTACTGATACTTTTGGCACCTGCCTTATACCTAAATTTTAAAGTTGCCCCAGAGGTCTGACTCAGAATTGTAGTTGCCTTGCGTATGTGACAATTCTTCTTCAGATCCTCAGTAAACCGTACCTCCAGATAACCGAACTGCTTAACAGGCTCTATCGGCTCTCCATGTATCCACACATTCACTTAAGACTGGGGGGGGTCCCAGCACCGTGCTCTTGTCTTGCTGCTGTTAATAGTCAAAGACTTCTTTTGCAGTAGTCTACAAACCTCAGTAGTAGACTATGGATTACATTTTTAGTCTGTGCCAATAAGACTGCGTGGTTTGCAAATAGCAGTATCGGTACCTTTTTCCCTGCTTTAATGGGGACATCAATGTGGTCTTTAAGCAGATATTCAGCTACATCGTTTAGCTATATACTAAAGAGCAAAGGGGCTAATACGCACCCCTGGCGAACTCCCTTTTCTACTGGGAAGGTTTCAGTGCAGTCTCCCTCCGGTCCATCCCTAATCCTAGCTGTGTTATCCTTGAGGAGTGCCACTTCTGCATGTACAAATGTAGTGCCAGCCCCTAGCTCTATTAAAAAGCTCCATAGCTGCTCTCGGTCCACAAGATCAAAGGCTGCCTTAAGGTCAACGATGGTTAGATATAATGGAGATTTCCTTTTGATTTTGTATTTGTATGAGATCATATACAGGCGTATTTCCTGGTCGATAGCCCCGACACGAGCTCTAAACTCGGCCTGAGCCTCTGTTAGTATATTCCGACTGTCTGCCCAGGCTTGAAATCTATTTAATATCTCTTCCCGAGTATATTCCCTGCCCCGTCTAACAGAGAAATTGGGCGGTAGTTGGAGGGGTTACCACGATCACCTTTCTTAAATATGGACATGAGAACAGCTGAGCGCCATCCTTACTGATATCCTGTCATGTAGTTCCTATAAACCTATATAGGAACTGTGCGTTTAGACAACATATACTGTAGGATTGGAGTCAGACTGATTCTAGACACCCCTACCGAATATGTTAGCCTGTATACCAGTTAGCTCACAGTGCCACTAGAAACTACTCTTACCAATGAGAGAATAGTTCTTGGCAACTATCGAACATGACAACCCTGATCCCTCAGAATCGTGGAAACAGTGCTACTGGTCGCTCAGTCACTTGTGCTCACTTTGTCTCAGAGAGATAAACAGAATAAACAGTGGGGACGTTTTTCAATAAGCATTTATTGAGCCAGCGTCATTCTAGTGTAAAATAGGTGTGCTGAAACAAACATTAGACAGTAACAGATATAAATGATTATAAGCACTAACAGAGTAAAAGGATGGTAGATTTCTACCATCGTGCTAAAACAATGAATACAGGAAAGTATATAAAAAACATGACAGTAAAATGCGTACGCCTACGATGCGACCCTAACTAGATGTACCTAAGTTTACCTAGCATGTATGTGGGTGTAAAGGCCAAGAATCCCTTAGGATAAGGTCTACCCCATTACCTGAAGTGAGAGACTGTGGGACCCCGTCTTGGTCTCGAGATGGACACCCCGCAAGGTATGTCAGACCACTGCGAGCTGGAGTGTCTGCATGCAGGAACCTCAGCGTCTCGCGCCAGTGTTTCGGCATGGAAGTCCTTTTCTCCTCTGACTATCTCAGCAAGAGATGATGTATATATACCCAAAGTGGTACCCCCGGGGATATACCTTGCTGTGTCATGTCATGTCGGGCCAGGATGACGGAAGGAATGACCCTTGTACATAGTTATTATGCAGGAGATGGTAGGCCTGCTGTGATTCCAAGAATCCTCATGCATAATGAATGAGGCTTAAGCTTTTCGGAGAAAACCCCATGTCATCTTTGGACATTACTGTAACAAGGTAAAAGGTCAGTACTAAGAACCGTTATGCAGTGTAATGGTAGGGGACAATATAGGTGAAAAGTTAAGTGACAACCTGAGCCTATATTGGGGTACCTATATGGAACATAACACCCACTCCTCATCCGACTGGACGACATACTAAAAATTCTACGTACTGTCAAACGGAATAAGTCCATTAAAAATAGTACTTAAAAATGTAAAATTTCTAAAAAATGCTAAAAAGGAAAAAATAGTGCATGTGATATAAGTCTATACTAAACAAGTTCGTATATATAGTCCAAACAATGAGTGACTGAAAGCCATGCATATTTTAGAAAAAGCGTTTTTGTTTAAAATTCCAAATGTAGTTGTTTTTGAAAAAGTCTAGATTTTCCCAGCACACGATGAGCCAAATGTTTATGTGTCCTGGCTGGGAGATGCAACATTACTGTTGCCTGCAATCGCAGACGACGGTCCCTACAACACCTCACAGATCAGGTCAATTGAGCACCGATGTTCCTGGCGATCATAAGTTTCTCGGGCAGAGGTTAAGGGCACGGTTTGCTGTAAAAGCATGGCTTTCATTCAGCTCAGAGTATCAAACCGTATTAAGGAAACATTCAATGAAGGCCATAACAACGCCTCCCTGACTGTATGGGTCGGTGGAAACAATACTTGCATACAGCAAGTAACCCTGGAGCTTACAGTGACAAGATATGCAATGCCCGGGAGCATCCCACAACAACCTTAATCATTCAGCATCAAGTAACTCCCATTTGAAAGCAACTTGAACACCGGATTAATCACGGCACCCGGGGAACCTTTCAAGTGGCAGGATAAGTTAGCAACTGAACCATTACAGGCCCAGTGAAGCATGATATCCTGGCATATGAGAGATCTACTTTAGGAATTCTCGCAGTTGGTACCGCTAAGGAACACTTCCATGTCCCTATTCCTACATTGAAATCTGTAAGGCAATTCCCAAGATTCCTTGATGAGTTCCCTACCCATCGCTTCGTACCTGCCTGCCTGTTCTTGCTCTAGGTAACCCTGGGCGTAGTTTGAGTAGTAGCATTACACGTAGCTACGCGAAGTACACTTTGAACTATGCATAGCTACGCAAATTGCGTAGCTGTGTGCTTGTCTGCACTGTGCAATAATTACAAACAGCATCTTGCACAGTGCAAGTTAATATAAAATAAGTATCTCTGTCTTTGTATGCTAAAATGCATATAGTCATTTCACAAAAGTGAAAACAATAAATTAACAAGCAGTGAGAGAGGTGATGATTTTGGGATCCTCCCTAACTTAGGGAGAGAACGAAGCAGATGCCTTGAAAACAAAAAGCACATCTTGTTGAACGATTCGGTGGTGGTCCCATCCTCTTAGGACCACCCCAAGCACAGTTATTGGCAAAAATACAATCCCAACCAAAGGCCCTGCAAAGCATTATGGGACGAGATTAGCAGTGGGCAGTGAATATTATAGTATCCAATATCAAAATAATTCTACAAAGAGCTGCAGTTCAACTAGTCGTTACTAGATGTCCCTCACGAGTCAAATGCAAAAGCTTCATGAAAGGGTTTCAATGCTTTTGCATTTGACTCGTGAGGGACTTCTAGTAACGACTAGTGGAACTGCAGCTTGATGTATTAATAATTTCAATGCTTTTGCATTTGACTTGTGAGGGACATCTAGTAACGACTAGTTGAACTGCATGTAAAAATTCTAAAAATGTAATAAATCTGTATGAAAAAAATTAATATAACAATTAATACATTTAAAAATTGTCATTTACAAAACCTTTGAAATTCACTGAAAAAACCGTAGGTTTCAGACATGTTATAGTTAGGAATTAGCATTTAAAAAACCTTTGAAATTCACTGAAAAAACCATAGGTTTCAGATAAGTTATAGTTAGAAATTAGCATTTAAAAACCTTTGAAATTCACTGAAAAAACCATAGGTTTTAGGGACAGTTATAGTTAGTTGGACATTGCACTCGTACAAAACCCGTGAAATTCCCCCGTTATAGTTAGTTCAGCTAACTATAACTCGCGCCCCGCAATGCACTGCTGATGACGTCACATATTACATCCCTCATGACATGGTCAGTGACATCACTGATGACATCACTGATGACATCTCAAATGACATCACTGATGACATCATCCACGTGATAATCTGATGCACCTCCTCACACCCTAATATAACCTTTGATACACCCAATCTAAATTACAGACTGCCATTCGCAAAACCATAGACACTCCAACACCAATAACTACATACCCACTCACTGATTCTTAGGTCTACACACACACATCCACTCACTCACCCGTACAGTCACTCATACTTATGGTCACTCAGTACAGGACAATCATATGCACTCTTACTCCTATATAGACACTCAAACACCGCCACTCATCCATAGAGGTACTCACACACCTAGTCAGTCATGCAAATAATTAAACACACTGCCATTTACTCACCTATACAGTTATACACACACCAGCTCACTTAATCATACAAATACTAGCACATTGTTACGCTCTTATACAATCACTGATACAAGCACACACTCATCCATACAGCCACTATCACAATCACTCACTCTCGCTTATAGCTATTTATATACTCCAATACACATATATACTGCCTTTCACATATGTAGTTACTCACACATGTACCACTGGGACATACATTCACTCACTAACACACTCTTACACACACTTACCCACCCATACAGTCTATCACAGATGCACTCTTGAAACCATCCACCCAGTGAATCACCCACTCACACATCTATGCACAGTCGCACACACCCCATCCACACAAACACTCAGGCACCCATACAGATACTCAGACAACAAATCAATAACTCTTATAGACACTCATGTAGCTATTCACAAACCCATGCAGCCACTTACACAGCAACAGACAGATACAGACATTAACCCAGTTTAGTCACTAACCCATGCATTCAGTAAGATACGTTTAATCACTCACTTATAGAATTAGTCACGCACCTACTAAATCATCCATACACACACTTATACACCCACTCATTCTTCAATACGCCTTTCCCTATATATATTACAAATATTTAAACTTTACAGAAACACACAGTCACTGGATGATGTCATCAGTGATGTCATTTGAGATGTCATCAGTGATGTCATCAGTGATGTCACTGACCATGTCATGAGTGATGTAATATGTGACGTCATCAGCAGTGCATTGCGGGGCGCGAGTTATAGTTAGCTGAACTAACTATAACGGGGGAATTTCACGGGTTTTGAACGAGTGCAATGTCCAACTAACTATAACTGTCCCTAAAACCTATGGTTTTTTCAGTGAATATATATATATATATGTATATTTTTTTATATATTTATAAATATATATATATATATATATATATATTATGTATTTATATAAATATATTTTATATATATTTATATTTAATTATTTTAAAATACCCCTAAAACCCATAAATGTCCAATTGTATCCCAATGACTAAACTCCCCAACATTTTTAAATTACCCATACCACCCCAATACCCATACCTACTAACATCTTAAATTACCCTTGGCACTCCAAAACCACCCTGTACCTTAAAATCACCCTGTGCACCCCAAAACCCAAACCCACCCTGATCCCTAAAAATACCCCTGCACCCCAAAACCCTAACCCACCCTGACCCCTAAAAATACCCCTGCACCCTAAAACCCAAACAAACCCTGAACCCTAAAAATGCCCCTGCACCCCAAAACCTAAACCCACCCTGTACCCTAAAATTACCCTTTGCACCCCAAAACCCAAACCCACCCTGAACCCTAAAAATACCCCATGCATCCCAAAACCCAAACCCACCCTGACCCCTAAAAATACCCCAGCACCCCAAAACCTAAACCCACCCTGAACCCTAAAAATACCCCCTGCACCCCAAAACCCAAACCCACCCTGACCCCTAAAAATACCCCAGCATCCCAAAACCCAAACCCACCCTAAACCCTAAAAATACCCTAGTACCCCAAAACCTAAACCCACCCTATTCCCTAAAATTACCCTGTGCACCCCAAAACCCAAACCCACCCTGAACCCTAAAAATCCCCCCTGCACTCCAAAACCCTGACCCCTAAAAATACCCCAGCACCCCAAAACCTAAAGCCACCCTGAACCCTAAAAATACCCCTTCACCCCTGTTGGAAATGGCCCTTTTTGCAGGGTCACCCCTAAACTTTTTGCCTTCCTCCTGTAGTTTTTCTGACCTGCTTTTGTTGGTTTTATGACTCTGGGCACTTTATCACTGCTGATCAGTGCTAAAGTGCATATGCTCCCCCTTTGTAAATATGACTATGTGAATTGGTACATCCATGATTGGCTTATTTGGTTTATCTGTTAGTCCCTAGTAGAGTGGCCTGTGTGTGCCCAGGGCTGGTAAACCAAATGCTGCTGGTGGGCATGCAGCGTTGGTTTGCGCCACCCACAGAAGCAGCTTGTAAAGTGTGTCTCAGACCTGCCACTGCGGAGTCTGTGTGCAGTCCAGAACTGCCATCTTGGCTGTGACGTGTACCCACTTCCCAGCCCCTGAACCTTCCCTTGGCATCATGTAAGTCACCCCTATGGTAGGGTGCTTTGTATGTGTAAGGTAGGACATGCATTGGTGTGTGTAGCATGTCCTGGTAGTGAATTACACCCAATTTCGTTTTTCACTACTGTAAGGCTACCTGTTCCTCATAGGCCAGAATGGGCAGTTTGACTATTACATGCTATAGTCCTAACTGACCCCAGGAACATGGTAGAAAAACGAATTTAGTATGCCTGAACTCAGAATATTAAAATACATCTTTTAGTGAAGTTTATTTTTATATTCTGTGTTTGAAAATACCACTTTTAGAAAGTAGGTATTTTCTTGCCTAAGCCTTCCAGTGTGCTCTGCTGTTATGTGTATTGGCTGTCTGGTTTTGGAGGGACAGGGCAGGCTGAGTCAGACCTGGGTTGAATAGAGAGATCTGCATTTAGAGTATGGGGAGGGGTAGTTCCTTCACCTGAATAGGGCTGTGCCTGGCAAGGTGAATGCTGGCTCCACCTCCTACTGTGCGTCTGATGGCAGACCCCCTCTTTCTGAAAGGAAGGATGCAGCCTGGTAAACAAAGTGCTCCAGGACTGAGCAGAACTGGTTCTGGCTGGGTCCAGTGACTTGTAGCTTCTGAGAACAAAGACTTTTGGGGTATAAATATCTGTGCTCAAACCCCTACAATTTGTATTGCCCCTGGATCTCATGACCAACCTCTGTCCAAGGAACTGAAGGAAGCTGCAGGAGAGGACTGTCCTTGTGTTGTGTGCTGTTCCCTGGATTGGCCTGCAGTAGTTGTCATTGGACTGAAAAGAAGAGGGAAAAGGAGCTGTAAGAGAACTTTTTAATCTTGAACCTGCAATCACCCAAGGGCTAGAGAGAGAACTAGCCTCCTGACTGAAGTCTCAGGCCCAGTAGACTTCATTTCGTCGCTAAAGCCTGTTAGCGAGCCGCCGCAGCCGAGGAGCGTCAAGAAATCCGTCGCACTGCTGCCGCTGAGTGCTCGCTGACCAAATCATCGCACCGCATGCTTACAGATCGCCGTTTTTGTCGCTAACACCCGTTAGCGAGCCGCCGCAGCCGAAGAGCGCTCAAAAATCCATCGCGCTGCTGCCGCTGAGTGCTCGCTGACACGATCATCGCCCCGCACGTTTGCGGGCCTCGAAACCATCGCTAAGGTCCGTTTGCGAGCCGCCGCGACCAAGAGCGTGAGGAAAAACATCGCTATCACGCCTAAGCGGCATTTTTGTGGATTATTAACACCAACACCCAGGAACTGTGAGTAAAAGGGTCACAGAGACCACTGCCCTGAACTTTGCATTCCCCATTTGAACTATTTTTGCAGCATCAAGAGAGTATTATTTTTGTACAGTATTGTGGCTTTCTCGTTATTTGGTCTTGTGATAAACCTATATATAAAGATAACAATTTTTGATAACTACCTGTGTTGTGTCCCTTTGTAGTGTTCCTCACTGTATTACTGTGTATGGTCATAAATGCTTAACACACTGCCTCGGAGATTAGCCTAACTGCTCGTGCTACGTTACCACAGGGTGGAGCAGGGGTTGTCAAAGGGGTGCAGCCCTTCACCCTGACTTAGAAAGACGGGTCCCTGCTTGGACAGTGGCCATTCACTGCCAACCAAAACCTAAACCCACCTGAACCCTCAAATTACCCTGTGCACCCCTAAACCCTAACCCACTCTGAACCCTAAAAATACCCTGTTTACCCCAAAACCCAAACCCACCCTGAACCCTAAAAATACCCTAGCACCCCAAAACCCAAACATACCCTTAACCCTAAAATTACCCCTGAACCCCAAAGCATATACCCCTACACCCCAAAAACAAAACCCTATACTTACC
This sequence comes from Calotriton arnoldi, assembly GCA_963921515.1. Taxonomy (NCBI): domain Eukaryota; kingdom Metazoa; phylum Chordata; class Amphibia; order Caudata; family Salamandridae; genus Calotriton; species Calotriton arnoldi. Next base: position 789,277 of record CAWUFW010000935.1, read on the forward strand.
TTATACTTACATATAAAAAACATATGCTTTTACCATTCATGCATTTACAACGAATTTCGTTGCAAAAGCATGAGTGGTAAAAGCATATAAAATGTAATGCCATGCGTTGTAATGGCATTGCGGAGTAATGGTAGTTGCGTTGTGATGGTATGCGGGGTGATGGTAGTCGTGGTAACATATTCGTTGTAATGGGTGTTTACCATTCCCATAGCATTTTATGCTTAATTGTGCCACCTTTCGAGTCTTTAAACACATTTTGACCCCAGTAGTGAAGATATTCTTTGTATGACACAATAAAAAGAATCGCACACTATAAGTGTGGGGAATTCTCGATCCGTATTTATCAGTGCCAGTAATATGGCTTTTAATTCTGGCAGCTGAGCTGTGCAGTCTCCTAGAGACTAACTCTTCGTATCACTGGGATGGAACTTGCCTTCCCACATATGACCTTTTACAATCGCACAAGCGGCGCTATATTGCTGTTTACTCCCTATGGCCGGCTGAGCAGATCCGTCAGTGTAAGTAATGTATTCATACTGATCTAGAGGCATTATTTCATTTGGTAGAGGATATTCTTGTTCACATTGCAGGAATGCTTGTATTTTTAGCCTTGGGTCATATCTGTATTCTACATCTGTTGCAGTGAGACAATTAGCTCATTGTATCCATCTTGGATATAAGGCTTTAGCATTAGGAATGCTTGCCTTTGTAGCAGCCTCTCAGGCTGGTACCAGAGTTACGACAATTATTCATTTTCCCTGAGCCAGTGCTCTCTCTCTTACTACAACGGTCTGAACTGCTGTCAGCATTTTTTCTGTAGAAGCAAAGCGCACTTCAGCGTTTGTGAACAAATGTGATTTGTAAGCTATAGGTACTGTTTCACCTTTGTTGAAGGTTAGGTAAGTATGGCCAGATTGACCCGCTATAACGCGGATCACCAGATTGCATACGTTTACGCGTGTCTGCAAGTGTTTTGAAGCTATCATGTCAGCTTGTAGGGAACGAAGGATATCTGTGTGCTCCTGTGTCCAATCCTAACTGAAAAATCAGGTCTTATTAAGTCGTAGAAAGGTTTTACTCTTTCTGCGTAATCCAAAATGTATGTTCTTCCAAAGTTTAAAAATCCAAATATAGATTGTAAGTTTTTCAAAGATTTAGGAGGTTGAAGCAGCGCACACTTTTCTAAAAAGTTAGCTGCCAGGCTTTTTCCTTCACTTGATAACTCGTATCCCAAAAATAGGACATTGAGGTGGGCTATTTTTGAATTTTTAAAGTTGAATTTGTAGTCCTCAGCGGCAAACCCCCAAATTATGGTGCCAACCCTGGTCAAGTGATCCTGTAAACCATCATCCGTCAGATAAATATCATCTACATAGGACAATGCCTCTTCATCCAAATTCTGAAGTAATTCTGTTACCCTAGCGCTGAACAACCCAGGGCTATTCTTATACCCTTGGGGGAGTCGACAAAATTAACGTTTGGATCCTAGCACTGAGAATGCAGTTAAATACCTGCTTTCAGGCGCTATATTTTGGCAGAAGAATCCATTTGAGATATCTAGTGTTGTTTTGTATTTTTTCCGCACAATGTTATTCATTAATGCGGCACTGTGTGCATTCTGTACTGCAAATGTTTTTGTGCATGTGTTCAGATGTCGGTAGTCTAATACTAGATGATATGAATTATCGGGTTTCATTACGGGAAATAAAGGTTTGTTCATTGCAGAGGTGCAAGGTTCTATTACACCCTGGTATTCAAGTTAATCTAAGATCCGCCTGACCTTTTTTTTTGCTTCTTGTTTTATTGGGTATTGTCTCTGTGGAACTGGACTACTTTTAACTGGAATTACATGGTGTTGTGACTCAGCATCCCACCCAACATGGTTGCGATAAAGCGCTGGAGCAAGGGCTACCACCAACTCCCGTGCATATGTATATTTTAAGTATATTGGAAGGTGGTTGGAAAAAGCTGGGAAAATTACAGTTTCTCCCTTTGGGCAATCCATAACAATTGTAGGCGGCCGATCTTTTTTAGCTAAAAGGATGTCATAGCCATGAGTCAGGTTCTCCCAAAAGAGACCTTTAACTTTTCTGGGTTTGTCCCCCTCCATTTGGAGTGTTATTTCATGTAACCTATGTGGGACACATACCCTCGTATCAGGTGTTTCCACCGTGATGTGCTCATTCAACTTCGCTGTCACCAGAAATTCCATCAGGTTCTGGTGAGCTATTGTTACATCTGCTGCGCTGTCTATCATCATCAGAGCCCAGTCCCTGTTTAGAAGTTGAGTCCTCAGAATTCTGGGGATGTCTAACTTTGAGACCTGCTACTGTAGTGTAGTTCCTATTTCCCTAATAGGCTTTGCGCATTGGAATAATATACCCTATAGGCTTGACATAGGACTGAGGTCGGTATGTCCCTATCGAGTATATTAAACTTAATTACTTGTGCCAGCTAGCTCAGAGGCCACTAGAAACTCCTTGAGAACAAGAAGGGAGTAGTTTCTGGCAACCGCATAAACATGACCACTTTGTTTCCCTTTAGAATCGGAACACGTCTCAGAATCATGGAAACAATAGATAACAGTTTCACTCAGTTAATCGTGCATGCTTAGTTTCCGCAGAGTTACACAGAAAGGAAAGACGGGCATTTCAATAAAGAGGTTTTATTGAACAGTCTTGTATCTCGTGTAAGAGATATGTGCTGTTATGATCACAAGACAGTATGCAAGATAAATAATGTACAGCGTAAGCAGTAGAAATAAATAATACTGCACTAGCATTATCTTTTAGCATATATTCACGTACATAAATAACATGAGCTAAAAATGCGAGTACTCATACGATGCGTCTCTAAGCTAGTTCTACCCCAATGTACCTAACCTGGTCTAGGTGTAGGGAAAGGTAAGAAGTAGGTGGAGTATTCTCTAGTATGGTATACTAAGAGTATGATAAGTCTAGTATGCCAAGAGTCCCTCTAGGTTCTAGTCAGCTCCATACCTTGAGAATGAGAGAGGTGGGAATCTCTTGCCGGATCTGGAACTCTAACACCCCGCGAAGGGAGTCAGAACACTGGAAGCTGGATTCTTCTGCGAGCAGGAATGACAGCGTCTTCTCAGTGCGTCAGGCCGGGATACAGGCTCCTCTGAAGTCGAGGTCTCCTCTAACTTGCTTGGGCAAGGGAAGGTATATTTATACCTGATAGGTGCCTTGGAATGTTAGCATTGACGTGAAGTCGGGCAGAGGAAGACGTCAGGAATGAACCCTTAAGGTATAACGGTTCATACATAATAGATGAGTTCTTGGAGAAATCAATAATCCTGTGCTAGTGGAACTCCCAAGAGCTTAAGGGTCTGGTGTCTAAGAACTCGTTGTGACGTTAGGGTGGACGGATGTCGGTGATCATGCCTGTATTTGGAGTGCACGGCTAATGCCTAAATAAGGACTGGGATTCTATGCCTATATAAGGGCAATACGAATTGTGCCTATATAAGGACATGTTTCGGGAAAACCTATATACGGACACCTAAAGCTGAATACAACACCCACTCCGCTTTCGAATGAACGATAATACTAAATGCTAAACATTAAATGCTAAACATTAAATTGAGTACCATATGTCGCTAGAAACATTTCTAAAAGCATATTAAAAGAAGTTTAAAATAAACGGTTGAATGCAATAGGTACTGTACATTTAAAGCATCGTTTTCATTCTAAGCATATAATTGAAATAAATGCAACATGAATGAATAAACAGAAATATATGCATATGATGAAACGGTTGATAAGTTTTCAAAAATCAAAGCCATTGCATATCATGGTATTAAATGAAATGTTAGACAAGTAAGGTGACAATGTGTCCCTGGAAGTATTCAAAGAAGTCCGTTTTATAAGACTAGTTCTACTGTAAGCAGATTGTTATTTGCCATGTTTTTTCAAAAATTAAAAAGAAAAAAGTTCAATTCTGGGAAAAGTTCCAAGTTTTGGAAAATATGAAGGCCAAATTTCATTGCTTCCCTGGTACACTGTGAGCCGAATCAAAGTCAGTGTATGGGTCTGGCGTAAACATGAGATCATCTATTTCCGTAGCCAAAATATCATCTACCGAAGTTGGTGACATTTGGAACACCTTGTTCAGAACGTTAATTGCACAGAGATGAGAAACATCACCTTTAGCAGAAGATGCAAAGTTCGCGTCAATTGTTACCTGTGTGCCTGTTGATCCATCTCGTACCTCAGCAGCTGCAGGAAGCGTCTGTGAGATCTCAATGAATGCCGTCATCAGGATTGGTAGCCTCTGGGGACAACACAGAGCATGGGCCGTTATCGGGTCCAGCAGAGTATCGATACCAATTGGCATGACTGATGGGAGTGTTAGACAGGTGTCCAGCACGCATTCTTCACCGCAAAGCAGGCAGCGTAGAACAGGTAAGATGCAATCTTGCCAGATTGGTCTGAATGACAGGAACCACGTTGTATTAAGTTCCCGTAGACGAGGCATGCCCAAAAGCTGTACTATTCGCTCACGGCACTTTCGTTGAAGGAGCGCTTTCTCCACATCGCTCGGAGTGATGTTGGCGAATAGGCTTGCCATAGCGTAGTAGGAGGAATAGAAATAGAATTCCTGCAACAAGTGCTAGAATTAATGGCACACCACCAAACACCAAATGTGCGAAGTTTGGGATGATTCCGAGGACTGCCTGGAAAGGTGCTAATAGTCCGGAACAGATGGTCTTAAATACATGTACAATTCCGCTCGTATCAGACATGTTAAAGATACGTCCCATCATTTCTACAAAATGTATAGGGCAGTTTGTACGAATTAAAGCCTGTATCTCAGCCAAAGTCCTTGCAACTTGTAAATCATAGATTTCTTTGGCCGAGGTCAGAGGCACTGTTTGTTGTATAAGCATGGCTTTCATTCTGCTTAAAGTATCAAATCGTATAAAAGAAACATTCAACGAAGGCCATAGAGGCGACTCCCTGACTGTGTCTATTGGGGGGAACAATACTTGCATACAGCAAGTGACCCTGGAGTCCACCGTTACTAGATATGGGATGCCTGGCAACATGCCACAGCAACTCTGATCATTCAACATGAGATAACTCCCGTTAGAAAGTTGGCCAAATGTTGGATTAATCACAGTAGCTGGTGTACCCTGCTGGTGGCAGGACAAATTTGCCACAGAACCATTACAATCCCCGTGTAAAGAAATGTCCTGACATATGAGGGAAACGCTTAGTGCATTTTCACAGTGTGTACCGCTTAGAAACACTTCACGATCCCCACTCCAACATCTGTATTCGTAGGGTAAATCCCAGGATGTCTTAATGTATTCTTTACCCAACCTTTCATATTTGCCTGCTTGCATTTGTTTGAGGCAATACTGAAACTGAAAAGTAGTGACAGGCAGAGTGATTTTGCCATGAATAAGCCATTCTGTTGCTGGTTTTGCTGCCACTGTGAATGGTAATTTTTCCAGTTTTTCAATGCTCAGCACTGTATACTTTGCTCCTCTTTGTGCCAGTTCGATCTGTTTATCAGTTAGATTGTATTCTGCAAACAGAGCCGACGTGTTGATAAAACGCCAAGGCACATAGCCCGCACGCAAAGATTGCAGCGTCCAGCTTAATAACATAATAGAACGTAACTGAGATTGACCTTGTTGTAACATGGCTAAATCTTGTTCCAGTATGTCTATAGCAGAGGATACAATGTTGTCCAATGAATAAATTCTGGATGACAAAGTTGTTAACCCGTTGTCGACCACAGTGAGAGTTTTCTCCAAGTTAATACGATCAAGTTCACGTATTCGTTCTGCGGCCTCTGCCTGTGAAACCTTCCATGCTTCATTATAAGCAGCATAGATGCCGGCATATATGAAACGTTTTTGACGCGGTTTTCTTGGTCCAAGCAAGAATTCCCTAAGGTCTGCGTCTTCTTTAAGTAAAGATAAGTGTTGTTTCACATCCTTAAGTGTAGATTTTTGTAGACAGTCAAGGCATAATTTTCCTACACTGTATGTTGTTACTACCCCCGGATGTTGTCTTTGGACGTATCGTGGGTCTGGCCTATGAATAGTAAACCCCTGTGTTTTATTCAGGAATCTTTCTTGACAGATGTTTGTGTCTGTGGGCCAGATCAACCATTTTCTCCAATCAGGATTTGTTCTGTTGATTTGTAGTATTGTGTCAACTGTAATCGCTGCCTGAGTATTGTTATTACTGGCAGGTGTTGGTACAGAAGGTGTTTTCATGTCTTTGATCTTGGCTAAACCAAGGCAAGACGTTTGTTGCACAGTGTCATTCAAAAACATTATTTGCTGAGGGATGATACAGGCTCTAAACAAAGCTTCTATCCCCTGCACTTGCCAATCTTTAGTACCCCAGACATATTTTGTGTCTATTGTGTCTTTCCACAAGTCGAAACCATGTCTAGACAGTTGGGCAATAAATGCTGCAGAGTAAATCTGTTTTGTATTAGTTAACATAATTTTCTGTCCTGTCTTGTTTACATTTTTATAGTAAAATGTTTCTGGATCCGATGTATTGTATCCTGAAAAATATGGAAACTTTTTAGGAAACGTTTTTGAACTACGTTTTAGTGGTGTAGGACAATGCTCCCATTGGTTAAACATAAACACATTTCTAGGTGTTGCAGATTTATGCAAAAAATGATGACCATAGTGGTTATAGCAATACACCTGTTCATAGTCTGATGAACCCTCTAAATATTCATTATTAGAAAATGCAGCAGACCTTTCTAGGTCAAACTTCATATCATTCACAGTTTCAAAGTCCCAATCATCAGAATAGGTACTGGATGAAATAAAATCACTTAGTGACATTTTAAATAAATGTGGAATGTTCAAAAGTTCCGTAGGGCCGAAGATATCGAAATCTACTTTGTCCCACACTATACCATCCTGTATAGGAACGGCTGTGATGTTCACTGCTGACAAGTCTCTTGCTTCACGATGGAATGATTTGTGTGGTTTTAAAAGTAAGTTCACATCTTTACTTTCATTGTCCAAACGGATGTATCTGCCATTTATAAGCATGCTGATAGTCATAACCAAAGCTAGCCAAAGCAGAAAGAAAAATATTCCAGAAATAATCCACAGTTCAATCCATGGTGAAACCAGATAAGTCTTTCTCAGAAAATGAAAAAAGTATTGTATTTGCTGTTTAAAAGTTTTTGATGCTGGCGTCGTTTCAGGCTCACTCGGATCCTCAGAAAATGTATCAAAGTTAATGAAATAGCCAGAAGCAGTTCTGTCAATTGTTGGAATTGCATCAGGATTTGTCAAAATCACTGGAACCAGTTGATCACTTGTTACGTTGGTGTAGACAGGTGTATTTGGATGAACTGTTACTTGAATTTCAAGAGGGATGAGTTCCATAGCATTGTTGCTTAGTCCTTCATCTGTTACTGCTGAATTTTCGATGGTTATCAGTCTTTCAGTCTGAACCTCTTGGATAGTAGCGAGAGGAGTGCGTCTGCTACTAGGTCGGAGTCCACGAGGCCTACTATTTAGTATTGGCCACATACTGTGGTTTGATGAGGTCGATTGACACAAATCTTTTCTCCTTTTTTCCAGCAAGGGGCGGCAGAAGTACTGTTCTTGTTCCGTGTATGGCTAGGACAGGTACTGGTTGTCTGTAAGAAGGTCCAAATTCCTTCTTGTCCGCAAACTTCTCTCTGACTAGATCCCCAACTTTTGGGATCCAGACAGGCCTTGCTGGGACTGCCGGTTTTTCCCCAGTGGTGGTTGGCTTCAGGAACACGTTGCTTTGTTTAGATCTTAGTTCATTTAGATCCTGTAAAACAGCCAAACGATCTTTGATATCAAAGGGTTTATTTTCCACCACTGTGCCTTTAAATTCGAGATCAGGAACCCACATTCTTGTCCCAAATAGGAGCTCATATGGAGTGACCCCCCCTAGAGAACTTCTTGGCAAATTATTTAAAGAGCGTTGGACCCCATAAAGATGTTTGACCCACCAATCACCCGAACCTAATACCCTAGCTGTTATACACTGCTTTATGTCCCGGTTTTTCCTTTCCACAACAGAATTTCCTTCAGGATGAAACGTAGAGGAGTACCGCAATGCAAATGCCCAGACTGGCCATGGCTTCTTTGTAAGCCCGAGAGCTAAACGCAGGGCCCTGGTCAGAATGTAGCGTGCCTATTGCGTATGTGCCGATAAAGACTCGCAAATCTTTTATAACAGTTCGAGCGTCAGCCGAGCACTGAGGTCATATCCATAGGAACCTTGACTTATTATTTGTGGGATTGCATTTGTCCAAAAGGACGCCTGCGTGTAGATAGTCTAATGCTGTCTAACAATGGTGTCTGTACCTTGCAGGCTACTTCGTAGCATGGTGTCTGGTGGAATTCTGCATCACGCTGTACCTTACAGTCTAAGCAGTCATTGATGAAGGTGTGAATCTGTGTATTCATTCCAGGCCACCAGTACATCTCTTTTAACGTCAATATTGTTTTAGAGATCCCATGATGTGACAGACCCTCCCCCAGAAGTGCTTCATAAATCATAGCTGCTCTACGTTCTTTGTTTGGAATTACCCTATCCCCCACTCCAGGGATTCGAGCAAAAGGAACGTTGCTCGCATCAATTACATAAGAGTACTTGAGTGGAAACTTTTTTGGTAACGCTGCACCACTGCCTTTGCTTGTAGCATTGACAGCCAACAATATCTCACTGTCTATTCTCGTTTTTGAACGAACGAGTGATCGCAGCTACGGAAGCCGTCTGAACAGCCCCCTTGCGGCTTCATCAGCCAATGAATTCCCTGCAACGTGAACTCCATCACGTTGATGACTCAGCGTGTGTATCACGTGAGCCTTTGGTAGTTCGTTTTTAACTGAACTACTTGTTCCCAAAGCGTTGTATGCTTTATTGTGCCACCTTTTGCATCTTTGAACCCATTTTCAAGCCAATTTTGTATATATTCATTATACGACTGAACACAGTAGAAAGAATCGCACACTATTAGTGTGGGGAATTTGCGATCTGTACTTTCAAGTGCCAGTTTGAATGCTTGTAGTTCAGCTCGCTGAGCTGTACAATCTCCTAGAGATTGAGTCTTAGTGACCATTGGTCTGAAGTTACCATCGGGCTGTCTTAGGGATTCTGCTCATATGCAGAGCTATGCCCAGGATAATAGGACCTCGGAATATAGTGGTGAGCCAACCATACACCTTAGCACCTAATACCCCAACCCAGCTAGCTGTAGCATCTCATCAGCACCAGTGTCACCAATGATTAGACAACCCAGAACACGGTATCTCTCTCTCAGGACTCGCAGAGGCAAGAACACCCTTTCGTTACTCACTCATACCTGTCCACAACGCGCGTAATAAGAGACACGGTTTAGTCAAATGTATTTATTTTACCAACGTGCTCTAAGATGCAGTACACGTATCAGCACTATCAGCAAAATGCATAAAAATAACATGATCAGCATAGTTACAACTCCATAGAATACAAACGGGGAAAGCATGGCATAAAGCAGTGGATGAAGGGCTAAATGACCTTATCACCCTCCCCGTGCTCAAAGCTAGTTTATTATTAATAATCGAAGACCTCTGGGCTTTGACTAGCGAACCCCCATACCTAAGTCTCTAGATGCAAAACTACATCAGCAGACAATCACAGCTCTTCTCTCTGGAAAGGTTTTCTCCAAGTGCCCAAAAGCGAGCAAACAGCAATATTAAAGGCACACAATTATTTCCATGGCAGCTGTACATAATATTATGTCTAGGTGCGAGGGACTGGCCAAATCAGCAAGAACAAGGAGACGCTGTTATTCGACCTTGTACATGTTGTGCAGACTGAGCCCAAAGTGAACAGGAGAAAAGGTGAAAGTCAGAAAATGCAGACAGATCTAAAATAACTTGGCAAGAGCAGAGGTCGACAGAACAACGTCCCAGAGTAACGTGTGCAAAAAGGCATCATGGCAGCCAGGCCTATGCCAAGATAGCAAGGCAGGCCAGGAGGCCACAAACCACAAGATACCCTCCCCTGGGCAGTCCATCGGCCAAGACAAAGGACGAAGACTGAGTCCAAGTCAATCGAGCAGAACAGAGGCGGCATGAGGGGAAGGAGGAAAAAAAATATCCAGTGCGTAAGAGCACAGAGGGCGAAAACCATATCAATCCAACAGCGTGTAAGTGCAGAAAAACGCCACACCTTCCAAGAGGACATCATTGGAATCATCAAAAAACATCGACCCCATCCAGTCCATTAAATCAAACAGCAGGGATGCTCCTCGACAGGGAGACCATCCAAAAGCAATGCGGGACAACTTGCGTGGTACTCCAGAAAACTTTGTTGTAGGAGATTCTGAGCAGCCGCCCAGATATCCCATTGCGCCAAAATCCCCAGTGCAGCCGCACGCGTCATATAGCCAGCAGCGGAACAGTCCCGTTCATGGGCCTCTAAGGGACCCATCAACTGAACAAAATCCGGAACAGACAAAGACGAATTGGAGAGGCAATAATCCATAGTCCAGGAAAAAGGACAGCGGATGCAAGACATCACAGGTTGCACGCAAGTGAAATACGCCAAGCGAAAAGAAAGTGTATAGGACACACTCAGCGTCGCCAATGACAGTACACCGAAGCTCTCGAGGAGCCTGTCACGGAGCAGCTGGAGCCGATCTTGGTCGAGTAGGACCCATCGGGGAGCAGCCATTGCGCAGAAAACAAACCAACAGCAATACACCAGCCACCAAGGCGAGGATCAATGGGAAGCCACCAAAGACGCTGGAAAAAATGGAATGAATAAAAGCCGGTATCACACCAAAAATAGTTTGAAAAGAGGTCACAAGGCCGGAGCCCACAACCTTAAAAAAGTGTACCAGACCCTCAGTGTTAGATGCATTAAAAATACGATGAATCATTTCACCGAAATGTTGTGGGAGGTTAGTGTTCAAAAGGGCCTGAATCTCACTGTGGGTACTCGCCACCTGGAGAATGAAAGTCTCCCGGGCGGAAGTGAGCATAACCTCCTGGTTCAATAAAAGCGCCTTTATTCTGCTCAATTTATTGAAATCTGCCTTCGAGGGTCGGAATGGAAGGCCAAATGGAACTATCTATGGTGTCGTGAGGGGGAGGAAAAAGCACATTCTTGCAGCAAATAACCCTGAGTGAAACAGTGACAATATAGGGTATACCGGCATGCATGCCACAGCAATTCTCGTTATTTAAAAGTAGGTAGCTACCATTAGAAAGCAAGGTAAAAGTAGGAGAAATAGCAGGAGCAGGAATACCCTTTAACACACAAGCTAAATTCGGTGCGGAAACGCTACAAGCGCCGTGTAATTTAATATGTTTGCAAATAAGGGAGTGACTTACAGTAGAATCGCAAGACTCCCCCGTGAGAAAAACCTCCTTTCCGTCTCTAAGGCATCTGTACATGAAAGGGAGAGACCAAAGTTCATGCAGGAAGGCACTACCCAAGGGCTGGAAGCGGCCCACAGGAAAATGCTTCATGCACGAACTAAATTCAAATAGAGAAAAAGGCAAGGCGATAACCCCATGAACGAGCCACACAGCAGAATCCAATTCCGCTACAGAGAACGGCAAGGGCTCTATCTTCTCAATATGTAACAGTGTGTAAGCCGCATCCTTCATGGACATGAACTTTTGTTTGTCAGTTAAATTAAATGGCAGAAATAAGGCAGAGGTGTTCAAAAAGTGCCAAGGAACTTTACCTAACTTCAGGGTCTGCAAAGTCCATGCAAACTGCATAACTGAACGTAACTGATTTTGACCATGATACAACACAGATACATCATCCTGTACAATATCGACAACAGAGGACACAATATTCTCCAATGTGTAAATGCGGGAAGACAGGGTATTAATGCTGTTGTCAACAACTGCAAGCACCTTCTCTAAATTTGCTTGGTCTATTTCCCGCAGACGGGAAGCAGCTTCAATTTGCGAAAGCTTCCAAAGTTCATTATATGTTTCATAAATGAATCTCTTCGGTCGGGGACCATGAGGCCCCAAAAGGAAATCGGACAGATCAATGTTGCCTGACAGGAGGGACAAATGTTGTTTAACAGAGTCTAGGGAAGAATGCTGCAACCACTGTTTACACAATTTTCCAACAGAATAGGTGGTGACAGTACGGGAGCCAGAAAACCTGGGGTCAGGCCTGTCCTGTTTGTAGCCCACGACTGAGTCATGAAAACGGAGTTGGCATGCGTTAGACGAAATGGGCCAACCCAACCAGGGTGACAGAACAAGCGTAGACATATTAAATGAATTATTCTGCAACAAAGCTTGCAATGTCGTAAGAGACATATTAAAGTGCATGCTTACATTGGGAGTGGAAAACAATGCAGGAATGGAAGGAGCATTTAATTGTTTAGACGTAGCCAAACCCCAACACGTAGTTTGATATATGGAATCATTCGAAAAGAAAATTTGGGCCAGGATAAGGCAAGCACGGTGCAAGGCTTCGGTGCCCTGCACCTGCCAGGGCTTTGAGCCCCAGATGGATTTCAAGTCCACAGTGTTTGACCAGTCTTCATAACCACCCACCGCTAAGGCGTTCAAAAAGGAACCCGAATATAATAATTTGGTGTGGGTCAGCATGATTTTTCGAGGGGATGATGTATTTAATTTAAAATAATATGACCCAGGGTTCGACCTATTAAAATCCGTAAAATAAGTGAATTTATTACGAAGAGTCTGGGAGCTGCCAGGTAATGGTGTAGGACAATGCTCCCATTGGGTATAGTTAAAAGGGGCACGCAGCACACTTGGTTTATGGATAAAGTGGTTACCCCAATGCTGGTAACAATACAAGTCAGCATAGCTGGCAGAATTCATATACAAATCCTCAGCATTAAAGGCAGCGTAATATTTTAAATCAGTAAACAACGCTTCAACTGCATGCACATCCCAATCATCAGAATCAATCAATCAATCAATCACAGAATTTGTAAAGCGCACTACTTACCCGCGAGGGTCTCAAGGCGCTGGGGGAGAAAAAAAGGGGGGGGGTGCTGCTACTGGTCGAACAACCAGGTCTTGAGTAGCCTCCTGAAGGTCAGCAGGTCTTGGGTCTGTCGTAGGCTTAGTGGAAGGGTGTTCCAGGTCTTGGCGGCGAGGTGGGAGAAGGATCTGCCGCTGGTGGTGGTTCTTCGAATGCGAGGGACGGTGGCGAGGGAGAGGTCGGCGGAGCGGAGTTGGCGGTTGGGGACGTAGAAGAGGAGTCGTCTGTTGAGGTAGGCTGGGCCAGTCTTGTGGAGTGCCTTGTGTGCGTGGATGAGGAGTTTGAAGGAGATTCTCCTGTCGACGGGGAGCCAGTGCAGGTTCCTCAGGTGGGGGGTGATGTGGCTGTGGCGTGGTACATTGAGGATCAGGCGTGCGGAGGCGTTTTGTATGCATTGCAGTCGCTTGATGAGCTTGGCCGGGGCTCCCGCGTAGAGGGCGTTTCCATAGTCGAGTCTGCTGCTGACGAGGGCCTGGGTGACTGTTCTTCTCGTGTCTGTCGGGATCCACCTGTAGATCTTGCGAAGCATGCGGAGGGTGTTGAAGCAGGAGGATGAGACTGCGTTGACTTGCTTGGCCATGGAGAGCGTTGAGTCGAGGATGACTCCCAGGTTGCGTGCGTGGTCGGTGGGTGTCGGGGCTGCTCCCAGCGTCGTTGGCCACCAGGAGTCGTCCCAGGCTGAGGGGTTGGAGCCGAGGATGAGGACCTCTGTCTTCTCCGTGTTCAGTTTTAGTCGGCTGATCTTCATCCAATCGGCGACGGCCTTCATCCCTTCATGGAGGTTGGATTTGGCGGCGAGGGGGTCCTTGGTGAGGGAGAGGATCAGTTGGGTGTCGTCGGCGTAGGAGATTATGCTGAGGTCGTGCTGTCTGGCGATGCGTGCGAGCGGGGCCATGTAGATGTTGAACAGTGTTGGGCTGAGGGACGATCCCTGGGGTACGCCGCAGATGATCTCGGAGGCTTTGGATCGGAATGGTGGGAGGCGGACTCTCTGGGTTCTGCCGGCGAGGAAGGAGGTGGCCCATTCCAGGGCCTTGTCTCGGATCCCTGCGTCGTGGAGGCATGCGCGTAGAGTGCGGTGGCAGACAGTGTCGAAGGCGGCGGAGAGGTCCAGCAGGATGAGGGCTGCGGTCTCACCGTTGTCCAGCAGGATCCTGATGTCGTCGGTGGCGGCAATGAGGGCAGTCTCAGTGCTGTGGTTGCTGCGGAACCCTGATTGGGATGGGTCCAGGATGCTGTTTTCTTCGAGGTATCGGGTTAGCTGCTTGTTGACGATCTTCTCGATGACCTTGGCTGGGAACGGAAGCAGGGAGATGGGTCGGAAGTTCTTGAGGTCTCTCGGGTCCGCCTTGGGTTTGTTGAGTAGGGCGTTGATCTCTGCGTGTTTCCAGCTCTCTGGGAAGGTAGCGGTCTCGAAGGAGAGATTGATGATGTTGCGCAGGTGGGGTGCGATGGAGCTGCTGGCTATGTTGAAGATGTGGTGCGGGAAAGGGTCTGATGAATATTACTCTTTACGACGTCACCCATAGAAACACGAAGGACACTGGGTACATTAATAATTTCAGTTGGTCCATGAATTTGAAAATTTACCGCATCCCCTACGATGCCATCAGCAACTGGAAAAGCCGAAATGTTCACAAATGTGTGGTCACGCTTCATGATGTGAGAAGAAGAATGCGGAGCTAAAGTTCCAGCGACACTGTTCACCGCAGAGCGTTCAGGCAAATAGTGACCATTGATGAGTAGAAAAAACACTGTGACAAAGCCAATGGACATGAACAAAAAAATCAGGAATAGCAACAACCAGATATATGTCCAGGGGGGAATCAAAAAATTGTCTCTAAACCAGGACACAAAAACACTGAACTTGGACGGTACAAGTGATGCGGTGGAATCCGAGTCAAAGGAATAACGTGTTGGGCTCAGTGGCGTTGTTGGAAGGTGTGCCACCGACTCTGTATCCGGATAGGCATACTCATTTTCGTCGTTGCAGGGGGAGACTTGGTGCTCGATTATACTGTCAGGCAAATTAACCATCTCAACTGTAACATCTGTAACCGTTCGGGCAAGAGACCGCTGGTGTAACACTATTCAGGATCGGCCAGATGTTGTAATTTGACATGTTCCACTGAGATGTATCTGTTCTCCTTGCGACCAGGAAGCGGTGGTAAAATGACTGTACGAGTACCCTTCAAGCCAAGGACTGGAACCGGTGCACGATAAGAGGGGCCAAATTCTTTTTTGTTCTCCACCTTCTCTCGAACCAGATTGCCAATCTTCGGAAGCCAGCCGGCAACCGGAATCTGCAACGCAGGGTCTGTGGCTGAAGGTAACTGTGCAATAGCAAGCTTGTCTCTGGCTTCTTGTAAGTCCTGTAACATAGCAGTATGGTTATCGACATCAAATTTGGCGGTCTGCGCCACCATGTCTAGACCATCAAGGTCAGGCACAAACATTCTGATGCCAAAGAGCATTTCGTATGGGGTCCACCCACCCAGAGGTCTTCTTGGGAGATTATTAAGTGCACGTTGTACAGTATTGCCCATTGAATCCAACGGGGGTGCAATGCTTTAGAGTTTGGAACACTTGCCTTTGTCACTGCCTCTAGGGCAGGATATGGTGTTACCACCAACATGCGTTTTCCCTGCACCAGTGCGCGTTCTTTTAGAATCGCCATTTGCACTGCAGTCAGAACTTTCTCCACAGAGGAAAAGCGCAGTTCCTGCCAGTACCTAAGACTCTAGCTGTCAAGGATTGCTTTAAGTCACGGTTCATTCGTTCAACGATTGAATTGCCCTCAGGTCGATACGGAGACGAAAATTTCACCCGCACCCCCAGTGAACCCATTGCGTCCTTGTAAGCCTTAGAGGCGAACGCCGGACCTTGATCCGAATGGAAGGTGCCACAGGCGAAAATTCCCACAAAGACACGCAAAACCCTGATGACAGTTCGAGCGTCAGCACTCCGTTGTGGCCAGACCCAGATGAAACGTGTGCACGAATCCACCGCCACTAAGATATATTTATAGGCAATGTCGGAAGAAAAGGGACCGCAGTGATCCAGGTAAACACACCCAAAGGGTCTGTTAGAAATGCAGAGCGGGGTCTGTGGTGGATGTGTGACCGTGGAAGGCTTAATCTGTTGACAAACGTCGCAAGAAAGCACATAAGCACGCGTGTCTTTATACAAACCACGCCACCAGTATCGCTGCTGCAAGATGGAAACTGTCGCAGACACACCAGCATGGGCCGAAGCCATGCTTTCATGTGCTGCCGTTATCAAGGAAACCCTGCGGTCCGCGTTGGGAATCAGCCGATCACCAACGTCGGGTATTGTTACATAAGGCGCCTGCTCGGGACCTAATAGATAAGAATATTTGGAAGGAAAACCCCTAGGGTAATTAACACCTTCCTTAGTTGCTGCAATAGCCGCAAGAATATCAGTATCAATTTTAGTCATGGATCTGGTAACTGCTGCAACTGAACATGTGACTACTGCGGATTTGGCTGCTTCATCAGCCAAACCGTTACCCTCAGTGTGTGCGCCCACCCGCTGATGGCCAAGTGTGTGAACCACCTGTGTGAGGGGCAGATGTTGTTTTAATTCTGCCACCCGAACCCAAAGCGTTTTATGCTTAATTGTGCTACCTTTTGCGTCTCTATAGTCGTTTTGTGACCAAAAGAACAGATTGTCATTGAAAGACTGAACACAGTAGTAAGAATCACATACAATAAGAGTGGTCACATCAGGAGTAGCAAACTCAAGCGCAAGCACCAATGCGCGCAGCTCGGCCAATTGTGCAGTACTGTCTCCGAGTGCCTGAGTGTGCACTACAGTAGACTTGAACTTGCCGTTCACAAAACTTCCTGCCACAATAGCACAGGCAGCTGAATAAGCATGCTTGGATCCCGTGGCCGGTTGAGCCGAACCATCGGTGTAGATCACGCATTCGTAATCCTCAAGCGGCAGAGGAGCAGGTTGAACGAATTCATACTGTAAAAACTCCTGAGTCTGTAGCGAAGAATCGAAAATGAAGGTGACGTCCTGAGACGTCAAAGAAGTTGCCCATTGAATCCAACGGGGGTGCAATGCTTTAGAGTTTGGAACACTTGCCTTTGTCACTGCCTATAGGGCAGGATATGGTGTTACCACCAACATGCGTTTTCCCTGCGCCAGTGCGCGTTCTTTTAGAATCGCCATTTGCACTGCAGTCAGAACTTTCTCCACAGAGGAAAAGCGCATTTCCGCAGAAGTGTAAAGATGTGACTTGTATGCGATAGGTACTGTGTCCCCTTCGTTAAAAGTTAAGTAGGTGAAACCCACTGCCCCTGGAATGATTCTAATTACCAGGTTTGTGTGGTTATCACGAGTCAAAAGATATTTAGACTCAAGCAAGTCTGTCTGCAAAGACTGCAGAATGGAGGTATGCTCCGGAAGCCAACATGACTTAGAAAATGTAGGTTGTATCAAGGCATACAGAGGCTTGATACGCCGGGCATATTCGGGAATGTATGTACGCCCGAAATTCAGAAAACCCAGCAAAGACTGAAGTTTTTTCAGTGTAGTAGGAGGGCACAAGAGTGCACATTTCTCCAGAAAATGGGGGGCTAAGCCCTTACCTTCATTGTTGAGCTCATAGCCCAAGAACAAAACGGTAAATTCAGCAATATGGGATTTGGCAAAATTAAATTTGTATCCCATGACCGCAAACTCTAGGACAATGCAGTCCACTCGGGAAAGATGCAGGAAAAGTTTGTCGTCTGTCAGATAAATGTCATCAACGTACGAACAAGCATCAGGGTCAATGCCGTCTAACAAAGAGACGACACGTGCAGCGAAGACTCCAGGGCTGTTCTGGTAGCCCATAGGTAAACGCCGGATTTTGAATAATTTACCACCGGAAGTAAAAGCGCTCCATTGGCCGCTCTCCGGGGCTAAGTTGTGCGTGTAGAATCCATTGGAGAGGTCGAGTGTCGTTTTATATTTTTTACGAACAAGACTGTCTACAAGCGCAGAACTGTGTGTATTTTGCACCGCAAAGGTCTGACAATGAGAGTTCAAATGCCGGTAATCCAAAACTAAGCGGTACGATCCATCGGGTTTAGAAACCGCGAAAAGGGGATTGTTCATAGGTGACACGCATGTTTCAATAACTCCCTGATATTCTAACTGTGTCAGAATTTCGGAAACGGGGCCTTTGGCGTCCCGTTTAATGGGATATTGGGGTTGTGGCTGTGGAAGGGACCGCAAAGGTATTTCATGGGGGGGAGAGTCTTCATCCTACCCTACGTGGTTGCGGTATAACGCAGGAGCCAGGGACACAGCCCACTCAGCTGCCAGAGCCTCCGCTTTGTCCATTGGGACATGTCGAGAAAAGCTCGGAAGGATTACCTCCTCCCCTCTACGCGCAGCAAGTACGAATGGGGGTGGCCAATCCGCCTCTGCTAACAAAATGTCGTATGAAGAGGTCAAATTCTCCCAAAAAATCCCTTTTACTACACGCTGTATGTCACCCTCAATTTGAAGAACAATATTATATAGTCTGTCAGGGGGAGCCACTCGAGTGTCTGCTGTCTCGACATTAATGAATGTTTCAGTTGCTGTCGCCTCCATATGAGGACATAGCGCCTCCCGCACTATGGTAACTTCTGCGGCGCTGTCTAGGAGGGTCACTGCCCACGTCCAATTCAGGAGTCTCGTTCTCACCGTCTGTGGCATATCTCGCCGATACAGCGGCAACTTTTTTCTTCTGAAACTGTGGGCGAGAACGTTGAAAGTCGTCTGCTTTCCCTCTAACTTGTTGTCGAGGTTGGTCTCGTCCCTGGGGAGCCTCCTGGCCCCTTCCTCTATCCTGGCGATCTCCTCCACTGGCTTGCGTAGTTGTCTGTGCCTGTGAAGAACGAGGAGAACGCGTATCAGGGATCTGAAACCTATCCGGAGATTTAATTCTTGCCCTGTCTCGCAAAGTGCGTTCAGAAGAAACCGAAACCGGGGATGCACCTCTTGACCCCGGCTTCTTTTGTTGCTTACCCTGTTTTTTCAACCGCCAGCTCTTTTTTGTAAAGACTGGTTTCTCATCTTTCTCAGATTGAGTTTTTGGTTGTTGTTGTTGCGACTGTGTTTGTGATTTAGCAAAAGGCTTAACGCCCAGGCTATTTCGACCAATGGTCTTATAAGCTTGGGCAATAATTTTTGGTAATTCGCGCGGCCTGTCCAATTCTGGGACCAAAGCCAAAGCATTAGCTACTTGAAAATTCACTGCATCGCCCTTGACATTTGCAAGGATTAACTCAGCTACTACGTCGAACACTCCCACCAGTCTCATCCCTAATTCCACAGCCGCCTCAGGGCCATGTTCATACTGTACTCGTTTAATTACAGCGGGGAGAACCGTCATGGAGGGGGTGCCGAAACACTTCGAATATACTGCTGCGAATACCCTACCCCAATTGTTGCAAGCGTTCAAATCGGGGACTAAGTCTTTTGGCAAACTAATCGTAAGGATCCTGTGTTTATCTACAGGAGTGGTATTTGGAAAAACTGCCTCCAGCTGGTCAAATTTTTCCGCAAGCCAATAAGGAAGATCATCCTTATTTTGTGGGCGCTTGCCCATCACTGAATTCACCATGACAGGACTTATGGTCACACCGCCTGCACCAGCTGGAGGTGCGACAACACCAGGCGGGGCTACCTGGATGTTGCCTGTAGTATACTGCACTAAGGCTCTATGCACTCGTATCAAAGACGAATGCATGGCCCGCAGTTCCGCATGTGTTACCGCCATATAACGCGGATGTGGGGTATACCCGGCCAAGACAGGCCAAGCGGCCCCTTCAATTGATAAGGGGCCTAAACGAACCGCAGTAACCGGTTGTGGGAGGGCGCCATCGAACCAAACACGGTGCTGCCAAGCCGTGAGCGGTACTTCGAGTTTCGTGTAAGGTCTATAAACTAAAGGAACAACGGTGGGTTCATATTCATGGAACAGATTATCAGCTCCATCCACCGCAGAAAAGGTGATCGAAGAGTAAAAAACCTCAAAGTGGTAAGCTGGATCTGCTTGTACCACGAAGATCAGTTCGACACCAGTGTCAGGCACTCCATACACTGCTAAGTGTGTCCGGAGCACCCCTCGGCTATGTGCCGGTATATTTACACCCGCCATTAAGACCGGGTTTCTTCGACAACCTAATCAGAGGTAGCACAAATATGGGTTTTCGTTAAGAACCTTTTTACTACTTCAAGCTTGAATGAACCTATATAAACGTAAATATAGGAGGTATCCCCGACGCAACCGCTTCCGGAAGCGGTTGTGAAGGGAGTTGTGGACAAGCACAAGTACTACTCAAGCGTCTCGCAGATAAGCTGCCCCACTCGTTGGTCGCGCCATGTCTTAGGGATTCTGCTCATATGCAGAGCTATGCCCAGGATAATAGGACCTCGGAATATAGTAGTGAGCCAACCATACACCTTAGCACCTAATACCCCAACCCAGCTAGCTGTAGCGTCTCATCAGCACCAGTGTCACCAATGATTAGACAACCCAGAACACGGTATCTCTCTCTCAGGACTCGCAGAGGCAAGAACACCCTTTCGTTACTCACTCATACCTGTCCACAACGCGCGTAATAAGAGACACGGTTTAGTCAAATGTATTTATTTTACCAACGTGCTCTAAGATGCAGTACACGTGTCAGCACTATCAGCAAAATGCATAAAAATAACATGATCAGCATAGTTACAACTCCATAGAATACAAACGGGGAAAGCATGGCATAAAGCAGTGGATGAAGGGCTAAATGACCTTACCACCCTCCCCGTGCTCAAAGCTAGTTTATTATTAATAATCGAAGACCTCTGGGCTTTGACTAGCGAACCCCCATACCTCAGTCTCTAGATGCAAAACGACATCAGCAGACAATCACAGCTCTTCTCTCTGGAAAGGTTTTCTCCAAGTGCCCAAAAGCGAGCAAACGGCAATATTAAAGGCACACAATTATTTCCATGGCAGCTGTACATAATATTATGTCTAGGTGCGAGGGACTGGCCAAATCAGCAAGAACAAGGAGACGCTGTTATTCGACCTTGTACATGTTGTGCAGACTGAGCCCAAAGTGAACAGGAGAAAAGGTGAAAGTCAGAAAATGCAGACAGATCTAAAATAACTTGGCAAGAGCAGAGGTCGACAGAACAACGTCCCAGAGTAACGTGTGCAAAAAGGCATCATGGCAGCCAGGCCTATGCCAAGATAGCAAGGCAGGCCAGGAGGCCACAAACCACAAGACAGGGCATGCGACCTTTAACGATTGTGCACACTGCACTGTAAGCTTGCTTACTCCCTGTAGCGGGTTGTGCAGATCCATCAGTGTAAATTATGAATTCATACTGATCGAGAGGCAGAATTTCAGTGGGCAGAGGACATTCATGTTCATATTGCAGGAACGCTTGTGTTTTTAAATCAGGATCAAAAACATATTCAACATCTGTTGCAGCAAGAGAATTAACCCATTGTATCCATCTAGGATGTAATGCTTTAGCATTTGGAATGCTCGCTTTAGTTACCGCCTCTAAAGCCGGTACTGGGGTTACGACAATAATGCGTTTTCCTTGGGATGGAGCTCTTTCTTTTGCTACAGCTGTTTGAACTGCTGTCAGTATTTTTTCAGTTGAAGTGAAGCGCATTTCTGCTTGTGTATACAAATGTGATTTGTATGCTATTGGTACTTTTTCACCCTCATTAAATGTTAAGTAGGTGAATCTGCATTGACCCGAAATTATTCGGATCACTAAATTGCGTTGACTTACGTGTGTTTGTAAGTGATTTGTTGCTAACATGTTAGCTTGGAGTGAACGCAAGATTTCTGTGTGCTCATGTGTCCAATGTTTGATTGAAAAATCAGGTTTGATTAATGCGTAGAGAGGTTTAACCCTTTCTGCGCAATTTAGAATGTAAGTTCTTCCAAAATTTAGGAAACCCAGGATGGATTGTAAATTTTTCAGCGTTTTTGGAGGTTGGAGCAGCGCACACCTTTCTAAAAAGTTGGCTGCCAAGCTTTTGCCTTCACTTGTAAGCTCATATCCTAGAAAAAGGACATTGAGATGGGCAATTCTGGATTTTTAAAGTTGAACTTATACCCCTCAGAGGCGATGCCCAATATAATGGTGCTCACCCTGTTCAAGTGCCTATCCAGGTCATCGTCTGTCAGATAGATGTCATCGACATATGACAATGCCTCATTATCATAAATTTGTAGTAACTCTGTTACCCTCGCTGAGAATAACCCGGGCTGTTCTTGAACCCTTGTGGGAGTCGACAAAATTGACGCTGGGTCCCCATTATTGAGAAAGCTGTTAAGTACCTGCTTTCAGGTGCTATGTTTTGACAAAAGAAACCATTTGAGATATCCAATGTGGCTTTATATTTTTTACGCACAATGTTATTCATTAATGCTGTACTATGTGCATTTTGCACTGCCATTGTTTTTGAACAAGTGTTTAAGTGTCTGTAATCCAAAACTAGACGATATGTATTGTCTGGTTTGGAGACAGGAAACAAAGGATTGTTCATTGAGGAGGTGCATGTTTTAATTACCCCTTGGTATTCAAGTTGATCTAAGATCTCCCTGACCTGTTTTTTAGCTTCTTGCTTTATTGGGTACTGCCTTTGTGCAGTAGGTTCATTTTTTAGATGTATTTTATGGTGAGGTGAGTCCTCATCCTATCCTACATGATTCTTATATAATGGTGGTGCCTGGGCAACTGCCCATTTCCTGGCATAAGTATTTTAGGTGAATTGGAATATAGTTGGAGAAGGCAGGCATAAGAATGTCCTCGCCATGTGGGCACTCCCTGACAAATTGTGGTGGCCAGTCTTTTTCTGCTAGAAGTATATCATAACCCCTTGAAAGTTTTTCCCAAAGGAGTGTTTTCACCTTTCTTGGTATGTCTCCCTCCATTCAGAGTGTTATTTCATATAACTTTTGTGGAGTACTAACCCTGGTGTCTACACTCTCAACTGTGATGTATTCATTCAAGTCCACTATCTCCAGAAGTTCCTTCAGGTTCTGGCGAGCTATTGTGACTTCTGCCGCACTGTCCAGCATTGTCTGAGCCCATTCTCCGTTCTTGAGTTGTGTTCTCAGTATCCTCGGCATGTCTGATCTTCAGACCTGCTACTTTCTTTTTTGAGAATTGAGGTTTTGATTTATTTTTCGGAACGTGTTTGTCGTCTTTCGATTTCACGCGTTCTTCTCTATGTTCTGACCGTCCTCTTCTTTCCGATGTCTGTGACAATATCTGAAAGGTACGAGAGGAACGTGTATCAGTATCTTGATACCTGTCAGGCTTTCTTAAATTATCCCTATTCCTGAGGTTATACCTCCTTTCAGAGGGCTCCTTCTGAGGAGACCTACCTCGGGATTGAGAACGTTTCTCGTTTGAATTTTGTTTATTAGTCTCCCACTTCTTTTTAGAAGATGTAGGAGTTTGTTTAATAGAGTCCTTCTCAGGACTTTCAGATAGTTTTGGCTTCAATGGTCTTCCACCCAAACTATCTCTGCCTAATTCTGCATAAGATTGTTCTATTATTCTGGGTAGTTCAGTTTGATGTTCTGTTACATCAAATTCCCTTAATCGTTGGCGGTTCGCCACTGCTGCTGCCTCTCCTTTAATATTAGAGAATATTATTGTTGAGACCTGGTCGAGGTTTTTCAGTAATTTCATACCTAAATTCAGAGCAGGCTCTGCCCCGTATTCGTTTTGAATTTGTTCAGGACATCTGGTATTACTGCAATTGACGGAACACCATGTGTTTTAGTATAGATGGCAGCAAAGACTGAGCCCCAAGTGGTGCAGTCTTCCAGTTGTGGTGTGATCCCCATTGGTAAACAGATTGTTAGGATTCTGTGTTTCTCATACGGGCTAGTATTCGGAAATACTGCTTCTATTTGAGTAATTTTTTGAGCTATCCAGAAAGGAATTTGCTCACGTTTTGTGGGCATTTTACCCATGACTGCGTATAAAGTCTGTGGTGTAATTTTTAGTGTATTCCCCTGTTGAGGGGTTTGATTTGGAATGGTCAATGGTGGTTGGACTGTGAAAGTCTGCATGACATATTGGACCAATTGTCTGTAAATTTTTATTAACTCTGTAAGTTGAGTAAGTAATTCCTCGTCTGACATTATATCGATGTCAGGATGAGGTGTGTAGCCGGCTAGAATCGGTCATTTTGCTCCTGTTCTACCTAGTGGACCGAGCCTGGTAATGTTTTTGTGATGTTTTAGGGCGCCTTTAAACCAGAGCTGATGCTCCTGGTATGTTAGTGGAATTTCAATATCCTCGAAAGGAATATATTCCTATGGTGGTTCATCTTCTTTGTAGAAGTGAAACAGTTTTGTTACTGAATTTGATTCAGGGAATACTATCCATGAATAGAATACCTCTGTCTGAAATGATTCGTGTGCCTCTATCACGAAAACTGCTCTACCGCCTCTTGGTGGTAGGCCGTTTTATAAGTTTTAGAGTGATGGCTCTTCTTAAGTTTGGATGGATGTCTATAACACCCTCCTCGGTTTCATTTAAACCTGTAAAGTTAAAAGCTGCTACGACTGGGTCAGCCGCAGCTACACCGTCCTCGGTGTTATTGTCCCCGCGTGTGGACATTTTGTTTTTTGAAAAATGTAGAACAAGTTTCAAGGAAACAAAAGATAAGGTGCACAATATTTTGGAACACTGTATCCTTCAACGTTGAACAAACCAAACCACTAATATATAGGGTTTTTTGTCCTATTTAGTTTTGGCGGATATTTTAACCCTACCCACTCCAGACGTCTTATGGAGTATGTGAGTAGGTGTCTCTGGGAAAAGCACGACTGAGTTACTCAGTATCTAGCGTTAAATTACTGCCTTACCAAACGTTTGGGCGCCTGTAGTGTAGTTCCTATTTCCCTAATAGGCTCTGCGCATTGGAATAATATACCCTATAGGCTTGACATAGGACTGAGGTCTGTATGTTCCTATCGAGTATATTAAACTTAATTACTCGTGCCAGCTAGCTCAGGGGCCACTAGAAACTCCTTGAGAACAAGAAGGGAGTAGTTTCTGGCAATCGCATAAACATGACCACTTTGTTTCCCTTTAGAATCGGAGCATGTCTCAGAATCGTGGAAACAATAGATAACAGTTTCACTCAGTCAATCGTGCATGCTTAGTTTCCGCAGAGTTACACAGAAAGGAAAGATGGGCGTTTCAATAAAGAGGTTTTATTGAACAGTCTTGTTTCTCGTGTAAGAGATATGTGCTGTTATGATCACAAGACAGTATGCAAGATAAATAATGTACAGCGTAAGCAGTAGAAATAAATAATACTGCGCTAGCATTATCTTTTAGCATATATTCACGTACATAAATAACATGAGCTAAAAATGCGAGTACTCATACGATGCGTCTCTAAGCTAGTTCTACCCCAATGTACCTAACCTCGTCTAGGTGTAGGGAAAGGTAAGAAGTAGGTGGAGTATTCTCTAGTATGGTATACTAGGAGTATGTTAAGTCTAGTATGCCAAGAGTCCCTCTAGGTTCTAGTCAGCTCCATACCTTGAGAATGAGAGAGGTGGGAATCTCTTGCCGGATCTGGAACTCTAACACCCCGCGAAGGGAGTCAGAACACTGGAAGCTGGATTCTTCTGCGAGCAGGAATGACAGAGTCTTCTCAGTGCGTCAGGCCGGGATACGGGCTCCTCTGAAGTCGAGGTCTCCTCTAACTTGCTTGGGCAAGGGAAGGTATATTTATGGAATGTTAGCATTGACGTGAAGTCGGACAGAGGAAGACATCAGGAATGAACCCTTAAGGTATAACGGTTCATACATAATAGATGAGTTCTTGGAGAAATCAATAATCCTGTGCTAGGGGAACTCCCAAGAGCTTAAGGGTCTGGTTTCTAAGAACTCGTTGTGACGTTAGGGTGGACGGATGTCGGTGACCATGCCTGTATTTGGATGCACGGCTAATGCCTAAATAAGGACTGGGATTCTATGCCTATATAAGGGCAATGCGAATTGTGCCTATATAAGGACATGTTTTGGGAAAACCTATATACGGACACCTAAAGCGGAATACAACACTACTTTCTTCTTTTTAAATTGAGGGTTAGATTGTGTCTTGTCTTCTTTTTTGGAAGGGTAGCTTGAAGTGTGTGGCGTTGTCTCTGGACTTTGTACGCTCTTCTTGTCTGTGTTCTGGCTGTCCTTCTCTCTCGGAGTTTCTTGGTGAACCCTGAAAGGAACGAGAGGAACGTGTATCAGTATCCTGATACCTGTCAGGTTTTTTTAATGTTATCCCTATTCCTAAGGTCATATCTCCTTTCGGAGGGCTCCTGTTCAGGAGAACCACTCCTAGATAGAGATCTACTTTCCTAATTTTTTTGTTTTTATTGTTATTATCCCATTTCTTCTTGGAAGAATCGGGTGCTTGCTTGGAGTTATCCTTTTCAGCACCACCCATGAGTTGAGCTTTTGTTGCTCTAGCTCCTAAACTATCTCTACCTAAGTCAGCAAAGGTGTCTGTGATAATTTTAGGTAATTCACGTTCCTGTTGTAAAGGAGTAAAATCCCTCAAGCGTTGGCGTATTGCCACTGCTGCTGCCTCCCCTTTTATATTTGCTAATATTATAGCTGATACCTGGGCAAAATTACCTAATAATTTCATCCCTAAGTTCAGAGCAGGTTCTGCTTCATACTCAGTCTGTATCTGTCTTAATAGATTTGGTATTACTGCTAATGACGGGATACCATGAGTTCTGGTTTATATGGCAGCAAAAACTGTACCCCAAGAGGTACAATCCTCTATCTAGGGAGCTATCCCCATTGGCAAGCATATTGTTAACATTCAGGGGCCGATTCCGATCTCGGCCGGTAAGGCTCCGAATCGGATTCGGCTTAACCGGATCCGATTCGGAGCCCTATTTCCCGACCGATCCGTACGCGCGTCCGGGCGAGCGAGTACGATGCGTATTCGCCGACCGACTCGTCCGGGCGTCCCGGCCGCTCCGACCCACTCGATCCCGGGTCGAACCACACCGACCGACTCGCACGGACACGACTCGCACCGCGCAATGGAGACGTTCCCCGGCCGGGTAAGTACGATGCGCGCCGTGAGCAGTCCGACCGAGCCGCGCACTCCGGCTCGAAAGAACTGTCGGAGCCGTACTTTGGGGGTCCGTGTCGGACCCCCCTGTATGCGTAGCCGCGCGAGTCGCACACAGGGGGACCCATGGGTCCCCCTACCTGTGCGTGTATGGCGCGAATCGCTTCGCCGCGTACACGCTGTAGGGGCGCACTTGTCCGCCTCGCACCCATTGAGTCAATGGGAGCCCGCGTACGCGTTGTACGACAGGCTCCCATTGACTTCAATGGGAGTCCGACCGACTCGAGTCCGATGGCATACGTGCGCATCGTACTCGTTCGGTCGGACTGCACGGGTCCGATTCGGTCAGAAATCTCTCCGGGTCCGGCTCGGTCGGGGAGATTTCCGGCCCGAATCGGAATCGGCCCCTCAGTATAATAGATGGTACGGTACTTAAGGGCAACTTCCCACGTAGTTCCTGTAACAACTGTGTATATATAATAAAAAGGTCAGTGATAACACACAATGGTACTACACACCATCTGAAAAGTTTGGTCAATTGCCGGACTAAAAATGTAAATTACTTAATTGTATGTCCCTGCAATAGAGGCTATATAGGTGAGACTTCACGTGAAATAAGAATAAGACTGAATGAACATAAATCCGCCATTCACACTAAAAAGAAAAACGCTCCACTAGTGGATCATTGGATAGAGAAGAATCACACTATAGATGAATTAAAATGGTGCATTTTAGAATCAGTACAAATTAACATAAGAGGAGGTGATTTAATGATTAAAAGGAAAAGGGGAGAACAATACTTTATATCTAAATTTAACACCTACAAGAACGCATTGAGTAGCAAAGAAGGATGGGGGAGGCTTATATAATAATGTCAACACCTTAGTCCCTCTTTCCGCTTAATCTGAATATAATTAGTATAAGGATATAAGAATGTAAGTAGCTAGCTCTATTTTTCCTAGAGTGTTGATATCAATGCAAAAAATGTCTCTAAATGAGCGACAATGATCTCTGCACCCCATTCTAGTTTCTGTGTAAAACTATAGCCGGGTGACAGTTTTAAGCACTATGTATTAGTTAATATAGACCAGGGTGAAGACATTTATATCCATCAAATTTGAAGATCATAATGTGTCCATCCATATGTTTTATGATAATAATTTCAAAATTGCTTGCCATTTTCTGTACGATTTATATAAATATGTTATAGCAATATCTGTGTTTACAGAAAGGTTCGAAAATAATATCGATATAAGTTTTCAAATAGCTCTCATATGTAGTTAGTTTAGTAATCTTGTTTGGTGACAAACTAATTTCGAGCAGCGACAACATTAAAGACCACTCTAAGATGGCCGACGCAGTCCGGGAATACCTCCAAAATGGCAGCCAAATAACTCTAAAGCACCGTTCACACAATGCAGTATAGTGGTCCACTTTCAATTGACCTGTCGGCTTCCTGGTATAAAAGGAAGTAGTTCTGGGGAGCTCTGTTGGCAATACCTGGGATTTGAGGATAGAGACGTACGGTCAGTGGAGCCGTGATATGGTGAGTCCAAATCAATAGCATTTAGTTAATATTGTTTTGCTAGTCTGTTTAACAGCATTTAGAGTAATGGTTAGTGTTGGTTTCTAAATAGCTAATTCTAAATAGTTCATTTGGAATTCGAGTCTTGTTTCCAGCAAATGATAAAGTTTTACCCCTTATGATGTGCTATGCGCAAATTTATTGGCGATTGTTTTTAAAAAAAATAATAGTGACAATTCTCCTTTGTATCTATCGGTTTACTAATTAAAACAACCGGATTGTAGTTGATCTCTTGACAAAATGGGATCTTAAATAGCATTCGTTTTGCTGGAGTCGCATTACCATATTTTCAGACAATTCTCTATTTCTAGACTGTGTAGAGTCCAGCAATTGTTCAACCTGGTCAACTATAATCGAGCCATATAGCAATACATATTAGCAAGGTGGCAGTTGGGCAATACCGATTGGATTGCTAGGTAAGAAGCCGCTTTAGCGGAAAATCAAGTATATTGAATGACTTGAGTTTCTTGTATGGTTAAAACCTTATCTTTATTAATTTCAAGGAGGACCCATCTTAAGGAATACTGTGGGAACTCCATCACAAGCAACACCATAATAAATATGTTGTCTTTGTGACTCCATCATAGGTGAGTGCTTGTTTTTTTAGAAGAGTGTACTTGAAATGAGAACAGTATGTCCTTTGGGTTAGGGAAAATATTTAAAATATGTGCCTCTGCCTTGCAGATATTCTCTACACTCTACCACAACGATTTGGATTAACTGTATATCGTGAGAAATTAATCAACGATGTTAAAGTGTGTGTCGTGTAAATTCGATAGATGACCACATAGGTGGATAATTTAAAAAGCCCTTTTAGATCGTGCTAAAGTATGTCAGTATCTGAGCAACAATGTAATAGCTCTCTATCTTTCAGTAGATTCCCATGATCAGTGGACCACGGGAGAAGAACGTAGTTTTCTTCCATTGGTGGTTTTTGCCATTTTAAGCAAGAGATGCCTTCTTTTGGGTCTCAATATAATAATTTTATTCGGTAAGGTATTTTTCATTTCAGTTACTCTATTTGTAGCTTTTCAATGGGTAAACAAGTGGATTGATAACTAAAAGGATCATGTGATATATGCACAACAAAAAAAATTCTGATGAACTTTGTCTAAAGATTCTCTGTAAAAATCAATTTTTATGAACATGGGTTAGGAGGGATTCTGTATATCTGCAATTGTAGGTGTATTGCTTGAATAGCCAAAATAAATGTGTAGTTAAAATATAGTTTAAGTTGCTGTTTCAAGGATTGTGTTGCAAATACAAAATGTCTGTATGTACTCATGGTTTTGCAATTAAATGTTTCTTATTGTCATTTAGATCAAATTAAATAATTTCTGTCCTGAAGAAGGCGAAGAAACTTTTTGCATAAACGGCGCATCGACAATTTTTCTATTTTTAATGTGATATTTTATAAATCTATATTTTTTATTTGTTGTTTGAAATAATGAAGTGAATATTAAAGAAATGATACCAATTTGTTAATAAAATCACTGTTTTGAAATATACTGGTGACTATACAAATTTGCACTTTATAAAACTGCACTTGTAGGATTTCGAGACAATCTGGTTTTTGTTTGTGTTTTTATAAGGGTTTTAAATAAATAAATAATTGAAACTTGAGTACATTATTGATCATTGAGTAATTATTGTTACACATCGCAGCAACTTGTAATTTAATCTAAAAGGTTTTGTCATTTCTCTCTTTAGTATCAATATTAGTAAGTTTTGGCCTGTGATACCACAAGTACTTATACCACATGATCCAAACCTTGGGTGGGTTTTAATATCTACTTGCATATCCATTTTGTTTATATTTGATCTCTTTGAAAAGGGAATTCTTGTTCTTTGTCTTTTATATATGATGCCACTAGGAAAAGGTGCAGACACATGCATGCATGCTTTCAGGAATATGGTGACACTTACAACAGATATATGCGAAGGGTTGCTGCTTTATATTTGGCTAAGCCCAACACTCTGAGTAGTTGTTGAATAGTGAATCTGCAGCACAAAAGTGAGGTTTAAGAATGTTGGTAGAGGGATTAGTGATTAGGACACTTTTTATGAGTCTGTGGAAAGGCACATTTGAAATATGCTGCATAAGTTTACGCGTCTGTGAAGTTTTAAGGTCTGCATAGTTTTGTGACTGAGGTATGTCTTTACTTCCATATGTATTTTGATTTGTGTTATGCATCTGAAGATGCTAGACGTATTAAATACAGGTATACATCTGTTTGTATGTTTCTTTTATATATGATGCCACTAGGAAAAGGTGCAGACACATGCATACATGCTTTCAGGAATATAGTAAGAGTTCTAACAGATGGATGCAAAGTGTTGCTGCTTTATATTTGGCTAAGCCCAACACAATAAGTAGTCGCAGAATGGTGAAGCTGCAGCTCAAAACTGAGGTTTAAGACATGTTGGTAGAGGGATTACTGATTAGGCTACTTTACATGAGTCTGTGGAAAGGTACACTTGAAATACGCTGCATAATTCTACGTGTCTGCTTGAAATGGGAAGTGCAGTCTGTGAAGTTTTATGGTCTGCATGGTCTTGTGACTGAGGTATGTCTATACTTGCACATATATTCTCAAACGTGTTGTGCTTCTGAAGATGCTAGATGTGTGTAACACAGGTATAGAACTATTTGTATCTTTCTCTTATGTGTGACGCCAGCAGAAAAAGGTAGAGATGCATGTATGCATATATTTAGGAACATGACTTATAATAGTAATATTGCAAAGATTGCTGTTTTGCATTTCTGCAGTTCTCTTGCTTCTTTCTGCATTTTTCTTGACTGTTTCTTCACCTCTGTTGCTTCTTTCTATATTTATGTTGCATCTTTCTGCACCCGTCTTATCTCTGTTGCTTTTTTTCTGATCTTCTCTTGGTTTTTTAAGTACCTTTTTTTATTAGTTATAAAGAGAATAGCAATGTAATTGTAATTGATTGTTTACTAGTTACTATTAATGTTGACATGTAATTATTTTAAAATACTTAAATGTTGTAAGAAACTATTGCAACTATTCTTTCTTTTTTAGAAAATTATTTTGTTTGGATTAGAAATTGAAGATGGCAAGAAAACATGAAAAGAGAAGACAACAAAGAAAACAGAACTACTTAAAGCAAAGTAAAAAGAGTGGACTACAAAAAGACCAAAATGTTACTCAGGATAAAGTCTGTTCTGGTAAGAGTACTAAACAATTTCTTAAAACAGTTGCAGAGATATTAAAGAAAGACAATAGTAATGAAAGGAAAAAGAAATGTTTTACAACAAAGCACAAGGAAACGAAATCTTGTAATGAAAAAAAAACATTCATTAATGGAAAAGCAACACATGTCAAAAAAAGACAAAAACAATTTAAAGAGATGTATGAATGTTTCAAAATAGAGTAATTCCAAATTCATTAAAAGATTGTAAAAAGTATAAAAGATCAGCAGCATATACGAAGAAGCAACACGTTGAAAGTGTAGTAGATATTGCTTTTGAATTGAAACGAAAATTATTTATATTAGTATTGAAGAAAATGAAAACATTGAATAAAACAATGCACTTTATGAAGGAGAAAAGCAAAAGAAAAAGACTGGTTAATAGAAGTAACTTTTGTAAAACTTTTACTGGTGAATGGAAGCACACTTCCAGTACTGAGCCTTTTTTTAATTATGAAAGCTATTTTCAACAGAACACATTAGTGCATGCAGTTGATACTAGTGGTCGATGCTATGAGATGAGAGATGGTTGTCCCATTCCAAAAGAAAAAATGGTTGTTCGGAGTGTGGAAGAAGTAATAGCTGAAGAATTTCAAGGGAAGCGTACACAAGCTTCTGTATATAAGTGGGATTGTAGCAGTATTCGCATTATTCAACAGGAATCTATTGACATATTGCGAATTTTTTTACGAGAGTATGCAAAAAAATGTCTTAAACAGAAGATTAAGATGTTACAAGGACTAGATCCATGTAAAATAAGAAAATATACTAAGTTGCAGGGTCATTTTCTGGCTTGTCTTTCAAGATAGGTGTGTAACAGTACCTTTCATCATTTAAGAATGTTAGCAGTACACCATTCAGAAATGCAGACGTTAGTAAGGAGACTTTACTATGTAAAAACTCCTGCATTATGTTTAAGTGGAATGAACACAGCTCTTTTGCACGGTTCAGTTTCAGATGTACAAAAAGTTTGCGATGATATAGAGTTTCGTTTTTTTGGTTCGCAAGAGCAGTGTGGAGAAAGTGAGAGCTTGATAAGTGAAGGTGCTGAAGAACATGGGAAACACATTAGTATTGATGAGTTTGCAGAAGAAATTACAAAGTTTAAGACAGTTTCATGTAAAAAAACAAACTATGTTTGTATTTGTTGTTGACGTACTCATTATAGAAGTCAAACTAGGAATGTTGATTTATATTTAAAAAGTGAAAAGGAAAACAATGATAAGTGGCAGCAATTTGGTGCTTATTTATTGGTAGAAGGTCGGTTTGAGTTGGCTACTGATCAACTTATTTGTAAATATTGTTACAACAAATTAGAAGAGAACAAAATGCCAGCTAGAGCAGTACATAACAACTTAGAGTCGGTAGCTATTCCTGCAGAACTGGCAGATTTGAATGCATATGAGTCCATTCTTATTCAATTGGTGCACCCATTTCAGTCTATAGTTCGTATGGAGCCTAAAACAGGTAAGCTGCCTCCAACAGATTTACAAAGAGATCTGAAAGGAAGAGTTGTGTACTTACCTTTAGATTTTAAGAAAAATATTGAAACTGTTATTGTAGACAGGGAGGAAAATGAGCCAGTAGTTATTCTAGTAAATGGTGTACCAACAAAGAGTCGAAAAATATGGCAAGAGTTTGAAGATGTTAATAAACTTCAAATGGCTACATTATATCTGGTACAAAATAATATTTATTATAAGAATGTAAATGTTGATGAACAGGTAATATGCTTAGAAGATGAAACTGAAATTTCAAGTGGACAAATAGAAAAAGTGGACAAGTCCAGGAGTTAAGAGATTTATGAACATTATAGTATACATTCTCTACATTCAAAAGAAGTGATAGGAAACAGTATTGAATTATTTCAAATGAAGGAAGCAACAGGAACTCCTATGAGTGTATGGGAAAAAAGTTTAGAAGCTCGTTGTTTTCCACAGCTGTTTCCCATTGGAGAAGGTGGCCGATTTGATGAGCGAGCTGTACAGATTCCAGCTTCAGAATACCGCTCAACAAGATTGTACTCTGAAGATCCGAGATTTCTACAGTGTATTCCATATATTTTTTCATCTTCTGTTTGAAAGTGATTTGTCTGCACTTTCATATGCAGTGAACCACATATTAAAAGTTCATCTTCCACATGTTTCTGCAAAAGAATTCATGGACAAAGTTCAACAAAGAGATGAACATTTAGAATCTCAGTTATTTAATTTGATGGCGTGTCAACGTGGTACCAATGAGTATTGGTATCATCGTCACGGAGAACTTAAATGTATGTTAAGAAACATAGGTACTCCTACATGGTTTGTAACACTTAGCTGTGCTGAATATGCGTGGGACGATTTACTTGAATTTCTACGAGAAGCAAATTCAAATGCTAAAAACATCGAATTGAAGACAGCTGGAGAACTCTGTTCCTTGGATCCTGTAAATGTCTGCAGGTATTTTAACCATAGGTTTCAAGCTGTGATGTCATTTATCTGCAATAAAAATATTATACCTCTTGGAGAGGTAACAGATTTCTTTTGGAGAAAGGAGTACCACGCCAGAGGTACTCCTCATATACACATGCTATTATGTATCAAGAATGCTCCAAAATTTGGAACTGATACTGATGAAAGTGTTTTGTCTTTCATCAAACAGTATGTTACCTGTGCCATCCCAAGAGAAGGAGGAGCAAAAAGCTTAAGAAAACAAGTTTTACGGTTTCAAAGTCATCGATGTGGAAAATACTGTCGACAAAAATACAAGTCTAAAGTAGGGTGGGCGGAGCTGGCTTAGTGCCTCTACGCGTTGTTCCACGGAGTTTGAAAAAAACTCAGTGGAGCTGTGCATCGCTCCGCTCCGCTCCCTCCCTGCTCCCTCCCCCCTCCCAAATGCTTTAAAAGTATAAAAAGAAGGCACTTACCTGTGTTTCTGCCTGGCTGCGTTCTCTTCCCTGCTCCTCGCTGCCTCTCGTCCTTTCCTTCTCCAATGAAAAAAACACTACGTTGTACGTCTTGCGAGTGTGCATGCGCACTTGCAAGACATACAACGTAGTGTTTTTTTTATTAAAGGATGCAAGAGTAGGAGCAGGAAGGAGAGCGGCCAGGCAGGGGAGGCAGCAGAAACACAGGTAAGTGCCTTCTTTTTATCCTTTTTAAAGCATTTGGGAGGGGGGAGGGAGCGGCTAACTCTGCTCTGCCACGGAGGCGGAGTTTTTGCCTGCTCCGCGTTCGCCACGTAGCGCGGAGTATGCAAATCTCCGCAAACTCCGCTGGCGGTGTGGAGTTACCCGCCCCGGGTTAGTCTAAAGGGAAATGTTATACAAAATCTCGTTTTGGATTCCCACGTCCAATAATTTCTAAAGGATGAGTAAATAGTTTTACATCAGCAGTAAGGCATACAATGACTCGGAATTCTCCGAAGAATACATACAACTTAAAAAGAACCGAAGATTCAAAGTATATTAATGACTACAATCCAGTGATTTTGAAAATGTGGAATGCAAACATGGATATTCAATATGTTGCAGATAATTCAATTGTTGTTGCTCGCTATGTTACAACATGTATAACCAAATCTGAAAAGGCCGAGATGAAAGAAATGTGGGAAGAAATTTCACAAGAAAGTCAAGAGGAATCATTTGGGTAAGTCTAGGTCTTGCCGCCACATGAAATAGAGTTTTGAAAACATTACAAGAAACTCGAATACTTAGCACTGAATGAACCAGAAAGTACAGATATTGTTAAAACTAATATGTTGGATACATACTATCCCAAAAGGAGTCCACATCTCGAAAATCTATGTCTGTATGAAATACTTCAACATTACAGATTTAAAAGAAAAATTACAGAAAATATAAAAGAAGAAAAATATGCAGTAATTGGATGTGACGGATGTTTGGTAAAACATGCCAAATGAAATCTTATTAACCACAGAAAACTGAGTTGCGAAAGTCCAGATAAGGGGGAATTTTTCTGTTTAGCACTTCTGCAACTGTTCAAGCCTTGGCGTAGTGAAACGGAATTACTTGGAGATTTCGACTGCTATGAAGATTCTATCAATGCAAGTATAGCTAGTATTCAGTGCACAATTTTCCCAATATATCTACAAATGTTAAATGATGAGATTGAACCAGAAAGTACTATTACAGCTGAAATAGCTAGATAAAGTTCTCAAGATAGTCAAAGTTCTGGTCCACTAAGTCAAGATCCACTGGGACAACCAATTATCGAAAATGAAGCAGCAATAGCCATGAATGAGGTAGAAACTGCAATGCAACAAGCAAAACAGGATATTATTCAGTTGGAAAAGTTAGAAGAACAACTAAGTATTGAACAGAAAGAAATATATCTACAAGTGAAAGAACAGATACAACCTGGTATGCTACATGAAAAAAAGAATGCCAATGTTCATCATTTAAACCTATTCTAATATACATCAGCGGTCAAGCTTGAACAGGAAAAAGTTCCTTGATTAAAGCTTTGATCAGTAATCTACACAAAACTACAGAATCATATTTATCTTGTGTTGTAACAGCTCCAACTGGATTAGCAGCACACAACATTAAAGGGATTACTTTACATCGATTACTTATGCTACCAGTTGAACATGATAATAAATTGGAATATCAGAAGCTATCTGGAGAAGCTTATTATCAAGCCTTAAGAGTACTGAAGAAAATGAAAAATGTAATCATTGATGAGGTGAGCATGGTCTCAAACCTAATGCTTGCCTTGGTACATTTAAGAATGCAACAGATTTATAAAAACAAATTACGATGTTCTGTTTGGTTTTTTTTGGTTTTTTTTAATCCTCATTCGCCACCAATCTCGCTTCAATGTACACCCGGGTCGTCTGTACCCTCACTCAGCAAGCTGAGAAGCATAGGGGTCTAAGATTGTAAGAACCATCCTACAGGTATCAAGCCTTTTTTGGGTGGACATGAAGAAACCAACTGAGACAACTCTTCTGCTAAGCTCCAAGATGCCTCTTGACATGGGGCAACCAGAACTAGACTGGAAGTTCCCCCCAAAAAAACCAGGGAGTGAAGAGGCAGCATAATTATAGGACTCAGGGAAAAAAAAAAAAGAAATAAAAAGAGGGAGTTTCCCCTTGAGCCCTATCAGGATTGCAAGATGTTCCAAAAAGCTTTCTCTTTGCTGCTGCCTGTTCTCATAAGATCCAGCTTAACAACCACCAAAACTGAGGTCTGCCAGTCGAAGAAAGAGGGGGGAGTAGAATCCATCCATCTAATGCAAATTTGTCTCCTGGCTAGTAAGATGGCATAAAAAAGCAGTTATCTGGCAGGGCCCTTGATATTATCTGCCAAGCCAAATATGATTAGAGGTAAGTCAATGTTAACAGGGCTTCCCAAGGTATTTTCAATAAATTCTTTGATACTGTCCCAAAAGGAGACAAGGGCGGGGCACTCCTTAAACATATGGGTATCAGAAGCCGAGACCAGTCCACATTTCTTACAGCAAACAGGTGAGCCTCTAGTGATTTTTGAGAGTTTTGAAGGAGAAAAGTATGCCCTGTGGATGGTAAACAGGTGGTTCCTTTTTAGCCATGCAGGTTTTACCACTTCATATAACATCTTACATGAGCTCTGCCATGTTGTATCACAGTCCTGTGCTAGTAAGAAGCCTCCCCACAAGTCCTTGGCCAGTTTGAATTCACCATCAACCGCCTCAAGGATGGCTTGGTACCAAAAGGAGACTTCCTTCCTCCCTGGGAGCTTGGTTGTGA
The DNA here is from genome assembly GCA_963921515.1 of Calotriton arnoldi. Classification (NCBI taxonomy): domain Eukaryota; kingdom Metazoa; phylum Chordata; class Amphibia; order Caudata; family Salamandridae; genus Calotriton; species Calotriton arnoldi. Next base: position 826,985 of record CAWUFW010000935.1, read on the forward strand.
GCTGATATTCGAGGGAATTACCAACTCCAAGTAGGCTTCCTCCAATTGTTTGAGAGTGTGAATGGACCCAACTTTTTAGCTGAAGATATTTAAATCTAGATAAGCCCGCACCCACTTTAACCCTAAGTTGCTCCCAGGAGGCGAGAGAACCATCTATAATCGAGTCCCCCCAAACCGCCAGACCTGCTTCCCTCAGGGGAGTTGCCAGCCTATCCCTCAAGCACTCTGGTACCCCAGGGGAATCCCCAAGAGGAGCTAGGCTAGAAAAGTAGCCAAGTGCAACTGAACTCCTTAGTTTTACCCATGTTTTGGCTAAGCCTTGAAGAACTTTCAGTTTGATTTTTTTTTTAAACTTTGTATCACCAAATTTAAACAAAAAATCCTCCACCGACAAATTTGCAGCCCTGAGCATAGCTAAAAACATCACACCCATTCCAGTGTTGACAGGCATTTTCAAGAGAATGCACGAATAGGAAAGTTGGAAAGCCCAAGCATAGAGCTGAATGTCTGGTAACGCAAGACCTCCCTTTTCTCTCCTACGCCTCAACTTTTTCCAGGCGATCCTAGGTGATTTATAGGCCCAGACAAACGAATTTATGTCCCTCTGCAATTTGTCGATTAAAAATTTCTCAAAATGGAGGGGGATACAATTAAAAATGAAAGTAATTTTGGGGAGTATTGACATCTTGACCAGATTGACCCTACCAATAATGGATAGAGGGAGTGTGGCCCAAGATTTCATCAGCCTCTGACACTCTTTTGTTACTCTGGTCAAGTTAGTCTCAGCTATGCTGGTGATGTCCTGCTGAATAATTATCCCCAAATACTTCATTTTTGGACTGGTCTGGCACTGATGCTGAGACCCTCCTAAATTCCAGCCCATAATCTCCGTTTTAGAGGCGTTTATTTCATAACCTGAAACAAGCCCAAACTCCTGAGCCAGACGAACAACAGTTGGAAATGCTGCCTGTAGGTTTGCAGAGAGTACAAGAATATCGTCTGCATAAAGGGCCACCTTTCCTCTCCCACTCTCCATATTTAAAGGGCTGGATATTAGGGTCGTCCCTAAGTCGTTGAGCAAATGGCTCTATATAAAGATCAAAAAGGAGAGGGGAGAGTGGGCAGCCTTGTCTGGTCCCCCTGGAGATTTTAAATGAATCAGAGAGATTACCATTTACAAGAAGTCTGGCCGTTGGAGACTGGTAAATATATTGTATTGTGCAGTTAAATTTCCCTCCCAGATTGAATTTCTTCAAGACCTCCGACAGGTAGATCCAATTCACCCTGTCGAAGGCCTTGGTTGCATCGAGTGTCATAGCCGCCAATGGGATGGAATATGCAGAGGCCAGGTCTATCGCCCCTATAAAATCGTAGGTGAGATGTGAAAGCTGTCGACCCCCGACAAAACCCTTCTGGTCTAAGTGGAGAATATATCCTGCCACTCGTCCCAGTCTTGCTGCCAGTATTGAAGTGAAGATTTTATAATCAGCATTCAGAAGTGAAATAGGTCTATAAGACCCACAATTTGATGGAGCTTTATCTGGTTTCAAGATCAGGACTATGGTGGCTTGATTCCATGAAAGAGGGAGATGTAATACCTCTTGTAATATCTGATTAAAAAGAAGTGTTAGGGTGGGTACAAGCACATCGCTCATCAGTCTATAGATCTCAGCTGGAAGCCCATCCGGGTCCGCCACCTTGCCATTTTTGGAATTTGAAATAGCCTCTCTAACCTCAGCTTGAGAAAAGGCCTGATCAATAAGTTGCTGCTGGGCAGAATTGAGGGAGGGGAGGGAAATATCCCCAAGCCACAGCTGTGCACTGAGGTTGTCCACCCTTTTATCTTCATGATATATATCCTGAAAAAAGACCTGAAAAGCTTCACGGATTTCATCGTCTGTAGAGTGGACACCATTGTTATTAACAATTCCTTGATATAATTCCTGGCACGGTCTGATTTACTCTTCCATGCGAGGAGCTTACCTGCCCCTTCTCCATACTCGAAATGAGAGATTTTACTGGCCTCCCATCTCCGAGTAAGCCGAGTGTTAAGAACATTTTCCAGCTGAGCCTTTAAACTATCAATCTCTGCAAGACTTCGGGGGAAGCGTGGCCGGGGATATCGGCTTCCGCAGCCTTCATCTTGTTTTCAATATCAGAGATCTCAGCTTTGTATTTTTTATTCTGTGGCTGGACCTACTAATGATTTGTCCCCGCAAAAATGCTTTTAATGTGTCCCAAACTGTCGTCATCGGGGCAGAACCAGAATTCACCTCCAAAAACCATTCGGTTTCTTGTGTAAGGAAGGAGATCTCTTCTTCCTCCAGGAGTAAAGTGCAATCAAAAGACCATGTTCTAATTAAGCTAGGAGCATGGCATTCAAGTCCCAAGAGAACCCCTGAATGATCTGAAAGGTGAGGGTCCAAATATGAGATGTTTTTGACCCTGGCTCTTAATGAATAACTGATCAGCACAAAGTCATTTCTAGATTGGTGCCGATACTTATAGTTACGGTATGAGACACCTAGCTGTTGGCCTGATCTATCTCTCCAGATGTCCGAGAGCATGAACTGTTTCATAGCTCCGATTAGGAAAGCTCGGGACTTGGAAGAGACCAAAGCTCTATTATTAGGGGTTTTGTCAAGAATAGGGTTCAAAACAATGTTGAAATCCCCCGCCAGAACAAATGGTTCCGGAAAGTCCAACAAATGGGAGAAAATAGTCTTAAGACTAGAGGGTTCATCATGGTTAGGTCCATAATATCCTAGCAGAGTTAGCAAAATCCCCATTATCGAAACTTTAACAATGACCCATCTACCACATGTGTCTACTAACTGAGATAGGACCTGAGCCTTAGCCCCTTTCTTAAATAGGATTAAGATCCCTCTAATATTTGCAGACTGGCTGGTACATACATACGAACCGACCCAACTCAGATGCCTAAAGAGGGAGATCGTCTCCTCCTCAAGCAAATGAGTTTGCTGGAGGTCAATGACTTGCGCACGAGAATCTCGGAGGTATTGTATGATTTTGTCTCTTCTTGGTCTAGTACGCAGGCCATTGACATTCCAAGAAAGGATCTGAATACTATTCATGGCGGATCCAACCCATACCCATCATCAGGAGAGAGAGAAAAAAACAAAAACTTCAGCATCAGTGCCTGCCCCAACATCCAAGTCGAAATCATTCCTATAACCTTGCTGTTTAGCGTAAAAGTGGTGGTTTAAAAAAAAAGAGGGAAAATGAGGATATTTTATTTTTTCCTCCCACTGCACCCACCCTGGTTCACTGTGCCCTTCCCTCCCACCCCTGCCCCTGCCCCACCCAGGGAGAACCCTGACCCCAATCATCTGGACAGATGGCATACAGGTAGTTGCTCCCCGAAGATACCCGCCCACCCCATGCCTCCAAAAAAAAAAAAAGAGAAACAGGTGAAGTGAAATGCCCCCAAAAAAAAAGAAAAAACAATTTTTAACATAAGGACCTATCCAGCCCCAGGTAATCTAAGGCTGGAAAGGCCAAAGAAAAGTGCTTATGATACTTAGATACCCATTTTATTTCATTTTAATGTGGATATTTTATATTATTTTTTTTTCCCTTTTTTCTTTTTTTTTTCCCTTTCCTTCTTCTCTTCTTCCTACCGTATTTCAATTCAAAACTACCATTATCCAACCCCGAGAGTGGATAGCCAGTCCCACCCAAATATATCTATCCTAACTAAAACCTAAAGTCTTAGTCCGGGGACACAGGTGGAAAGCTGAGGGAAATACGAAAGACAGAAAAATAAGTATAAAAACTTTGTCTAAGCCTCGCCCCTCTCCATAGTGGCTAGCAAATCATCTGCCTCCTGTATTGATTTTACATTATGCAGTTTGTTCTTAAACATAACTCTCAAAGAGGCAGGAAACTTGAGCAGAGCCACGGCCCCAAGCCTTTTAAAATCCTCCAACTTTTTGCCCAGTTCCCACTGCCTGTCAAGAGTCACCTGAGCCAGGTCGGATCAAATTTGAAATGAACAATCTTTAACCTTCAATGATTTAAATTTGAGAGATAGGTTTAAGATTTTTTCCTTCAGCGAGTAGGTAAGAAAATTTACCAAGATCTTTCTTGGTTTAACTCTATTCGGGTTTCTTCTGAAGGGGTCCCTATGGATTCTCTGAATATCTCTTCTTAATTCATCTTCTGATTGATCCAATTCTAGGGACTCCTTCAGAAGTGAAATCACGTAGGTCTTATGGTCTTCCCCCTCACTCCCCTCAGGGACATTTAAAATACGTAGATTGTTCCTTCGTGAGTTATTCTCTAGAATCTCCATCCAATCTCGAAGGGCCCCTTCCTCCCTTTTAAGAGTAGAAATATCCGCTTCCACCGCACCTAACTGGTCTGTTAAGACCCCCACAGTAGATTCCAAAGTCTCAGTTCTGGTGTTTAGGAGGTCCACTTTCCTTTCCAGTGACTCACAGAAACTCCTAATCTCTCTTTGGTTTGTGGCTGAAACCTCAAATCCTTTTTTGATGTCTGCTGAAAGTGTATCCAGGAGAGCCTCCAGGGAAGATACCGAGGGTTCAGCTGACTTGGGATTCATCCTGTCAACATTTTCATCGTTTTCATTGCCTTCCATTACCTTATGTAGTTCCTGGAGTGGGGCTTGGAAACCCTGCTCTTCCATCTCCTTCTCTTTCTCGATATCTATGGTTGAGACTGAGATTCCTCTTGGGACTGGGGGGGGACCTAATGCCTCCATATCGACCTTTTCCACTACCGGATCGGTCAACCTCTCTGCCCCTTTCCTGCAAGCCTCGCCCTGCTTCGTTAAATTCAAGACTTGTGGCAAGACTTTAAAATAAGATCTTAGCGAAGGTGTAATTTTTAGCTTGGCATCTAAGGGGGTACTCTTGATTTTCCCAGACCTTTTCCCCTTTCCCTTAACTTCCCCACAAAGGTAGGTAGAATTGTGATTCCCCACTGATGCTGTGCTTAACGCTTTACTTCTGCTACCCTGTTTCTGTTTAGTATCCCCCAAACTTGATTCACAGATGCCCTCGATGAGCTGAGTAGAGCACTCTGCAGCCGTCTTCCCCTTTGCAGAGCCCTGGACTCCCACACCACGTTTCCTCCCCTTCCTGGGTGCTTTAGCTGAAGCTGAGACTGAGGTAAGAGCAGTAAAATCTGTACTATCTATAATGTCTGTAACTCCTACCTCAGGCTGTGGATCTACCTGGGCCACCCATCCGTTTTGTGGCTGTTCCTGGGAACCAGACCCCTTCAGTAGTTGTGCGCTGGGGGCTCCTTCAATCCTGTCGGTCGTGCTCCCTTCCGCGGCCCCTTCCAGCGTATGAGGCGCCCGACCAGTGCTGCCTCTGCCTCGTGAAACCCGGAGGAAGCCGCGAGCTCTGCGACCCCTCCTGAGCTCCAGTGCTGCCGCCTCCCACCGCCACAGACGGGGAGAAGCCGATTCCGACCCGCGTCCCAGGCACATCCACAGCACAGCGGCACCACGTCAGTGGGGAAGGAAACGAGAGTAAGAAAACTCCGCCAGGAATTCACCCCCTTTCACAATCTGCCCAATCGGGACGGCTCACACTCCGAAAAAAAAGATCATCCTCAACAGCGGCAGGGAGGCATGCATGCAGGCGAGTCCTCCGGGAGCAGCGGCAGCTCAACTACCTGTCGCCATGTTCTCCTCCAGAAAACCCCTACGATGTTCTATTTGGAGGAAAATATTTAATTATGTTCGGAGATCTACTACAACTTACTCCTGTAAAAGGACAACCTGTTTTTAAAACACCTGTCCATTAAGACACTAGGAAATCTTTGGGAAGTATTGGAAATGTGAACATTTGGTTACATTTTGAATATAAAGAACTTGTTAAGAATATGCAACAAGCAAGTGATGAAGATTACAGAAATATTCTTCAAGACATAAGAATTGGTGTTTTGATGAAACATGGTAAACAAGCTTTAGAAAGTCGGCTACTAAGGAACTTGTTTACAACTGGAACCAGCGGCTGAAGTAATGTACAATAAGCTTGGAGAAAAGAAGTCTACAGTTTGCCTAATGCCTACACTGCAAGAGTGTTCTACATTTAATCAAGAACTTTTGAAACTGGAAAAACAACAAATAGTGGAAATTGAAGCTATTGATAAAATTGAACACCAGGGAGTGACTATTCTTCTTACAGAGAAACTACAGGCTAAATTGCATTCTTTGGAAAAGTCTGTATCTAAAACTGCAGGCTTAGAAAAGATTTTACATGTATGTATAAACTGTCAGGTAATTTTACGGCGTAATTTGAATATAGAAGAAGGTTTAGTAAATGGAGCATTGGGAAAAGTTGTTGATTTTGTAAAATTTCAGAACAGAGATGGAATAGAGTTTTTGATTATAACATTTTATCAGATTGAAGAGGTAAGACAGATTGGGTGTTGTGTTGTACTTTTTTTGCTTGTAAAAGGTTTGTATGTTCGCAGAAAACAGTTTCCTCTGTCTTTAGCCTATGCAGTAACTTTTCATAAATCTCAAGGTTTAAGTATAGACAGTGCTTTTGTAAATATTGGAAGTACATGTTCAAAGAGGGAATGGCATACGTTGCATTGTCTCGAGTAAGAACATTGTCTGGTTTGTATTTGATAGATTTCGATGAGAAAAAGATTAGTGCTGAAGGAAATTGTGTAAGAGAGTATAATCATTTAAGAAGACTTTATACCCCTGATTTAAGTGAATATCCCATATATGAGAAACGTGTAGTGTGTCTAAAACGGAAATATGTCAAAGATGGGATTGAGGTTCAAAAAAAGAAAACAAATGAAGAGAAATTTGAAGGCATAAAGAAAAAGAAAATGGAAACTGTTGATGACATTGAAGGATACCGGTTGGAAATTGGTTCAGGTATCAACTGCTAATGTGATTCTGAATGCTCTGTTTTATCTACAAGATCTTCATCATGAAATCATGGGAAATCGTGAAAAAGATTCTGTTCTGCACTACATCATGTATTTCAACAGTTGGTAACTGACAGAACTAAAATCCATACTGCTTCTGGCATTCGGCATCTTTTGGATGTATGTACTGATTCATTGACATTTACTCTCAATATACAACAAGATGCACAGGAATTTTTAATGCTTATGCTTGGAGTATTAGAACATGAAGGAATACAGATTGAAAACTTTTTTGGACTAAGTTACTGATGGGATCATAAATGTGAAGAGTGTTCATTTACTTCTACCACTGAAATACAAACAGAACGATTCATATACTTGACAATACCAGACTGCAAATCAGTACCTTTTAACACATTGATAAAAACAGCTAATCAGGACATGAGATGTTTGCATTGTAGATCAGAGATGTTGTCTACATTTCATATAGAAAGATTTGGAAAATATCTCATTTTAATGCTACAACGTTGTACAACAAATGGAAGAAAATTGCAAACCAAAATTTCAAATTTTAAAGCAAGTCAAATATCTATTTCAGGAAGAACTTTTACAGCAGTGGCTATTATTTTCCATGATGGACCTACTACAACATCTGGACACTATACTGTTTATTTAAAGTGTAATAAAGGATGGACACATTACAATGATGCCCACTTGGAATTCAAACCTATATTGCCTTATGAATTACCTAATTCATATTTGTTATTTTTGAAGCCAAAATTTTGAGTACATCATTCGGCCTATTGGGAAGATGTGAACAGAAAGTAGACAGGACTGGAAACTATTAGTTTTATATAATGAGTGTTTGGAATATTATTTGCGGTAATTGATATTGCATTTGGAAAATTGTGTTTAATAGGAAATACTTTATATATTTGTTGTCTATATTGTACCAGATGTAAATCAGAGTCTACATTTTGGCAAATGTATTTCAAATAAATAATAGAGTTAATGTAGATGAAGGAAGTAATTAAGAAAGTGTAGATAGGAAAACACATAGCTACACATATTGATGATGCTCTACGCTGATTTGGGATTTTTTTCTACAATCAATTTGATTGTTTTTTTCCCCGCTGTTCAATGTTGATACTACATTAAAATCACTGTGTATGGTGAAGTTAAGTGGAATCTGAGAACAGCAACAAAGGGAATGTGAACATTTTATGTAATTCTAAATTTATGTTGAGTTATGAAAAATATAATATAATTTCTGTAATATATTATCATTCAATAACAGTTTTTCTTCTTCTTCTTCTTTACAGTAGGTACTGTTGAAGTTTGAAAAGAGTTTTAATGCTGTTTAGGAGAATACTATTCTAAAATAGTTCTACTGAGTAATGTATCTAAATTACTTAAAAGGTAAGAATACATAATATAATATGCATGATAACGTGTAAAAAATGTTAAGTTTAATTATTTGTTATTTGTTTCTACTATAAATAATGTTGATCCTTAACACTATTTGCAAACTATCATCATGTTGCTGATGTAATCAGCCAGACAGTCATCCTTTCACGCAAACACTACCTGTGCTCTCATCTATTCTCTCTAGCACAACTCTTGTACTAATAGGATAACCTAGGCATGATCCTCGAATCCTTCCTTTCACACAAGCACAACTCATGCACTTATCCAATCACCCAGGCAGTACCCCTGTACTCACACAATCACTCAGGCACTACTCTTGCACTCAACCATTCACTCAGGTACTACCCATGCACTCATCCATTCTCTCAGGTACTACACATGCACTCATGTAATCACCCAGGGATTACTCTTGCACTCATCCTTTTATACAGGCACTACCCATGCACTGATCTAAGCACCCACACATTACTCTTGCAGTTATGCAATCACCCAGGCAGTACCTCTGTACTTATAGAATCGCCCAGGCACTGCCCATATACTCATATAATCACTCAGGGACTATACTTGCACTCATGCATTCACTGAGGCACTCCCATGCACTTATGCAATCAAGGAGGCACTACCTATGCACACATCTAATCGCTCAGGCATTAACCATACATTCATGCAATCACCCATGCACTACACTTCCACTCAAACATTCACCCAGGCATTATCCTTACACTCATACTTTCACTCAGGTACTTCTCATACACTCATCCAATCACTACCCCTGCACTCATAGAATCACACAGAAAACTACTCTTGCACTCAACCATTCACTCAGGCACTACTCATGCACTCATCCATTCTCTCAGGCAGTACCCAGGCACTCATCCAATCACGCAGGTACTAGAGTTGGACTAATCCATTCACTCAGGCACTACCCATGCACTCATCCATTCACTCAAGCACTACCCATACACTAATGCATTGACCCAGGGATTAGCCTTGCACTACACTATACTTTCTCTCAGGTATTTCCCATACACTCATACAATCACCCAGGCACTTCCCGTGCACTCATGTAATCACCCAGGCACTAGTTTTGCACTCAATGATTCACTCAGGCAATACACATGCACTCATCCATTCCCTCAGGTACTACTGATGCACTCATACAATGATCCACACATCACTCTTGCAGTCATCCTTGTACTCAAGCACTAGCCATGCACTGATCTAAGCAGGCAGATATTACTCTTGCACTCATGAATTCACTGAGGCCCTACCAATGCACTTATCCAATCAGCCAGGCAGTACTCCTGCACTTATGCAATCACCCAGGCATTGCCCATGCACTCATGCAATTAAGGAGGCACTACCTATACACACCTCCAATTAATCAGGCATTACCTACAGAGTCATGCAATCACCGATATACTACCCATATACTCATACATTACTCAGGAACTACTGTTGCACTCAACCATTCTCTCAGGCAGTACCCATGCACTCATCCAATGACCCAGGCATTACTCTTTCAGTCATCCTTTTACTCAGGCACTACCCATGCACTCATACAGCTAAGGAGGAACTACCTATACACACATCCAATCAATCAGGCATTACCTATGCAATCGTACAATCACCCAGGCACTACTTTTGCACTGAACGATTTACTCAGGCAATACCCATGCACTCATCCATTCCTTCAGGTACTACTGATGCACTCCTACAATGACCCACAGATCACTCTTGCAGTCATCCTTGTACTCAAGCACTAGCCATGCACTGATCTAAGCAGGCAGATATTACTCTTGCACTCATGAATTCACTCAGGCACTACCAATGCACTTATCCAATCAGCCAGGCAGTACTCCTGCATTTATGCAATCACCCAGACACTGCTCAAGCACTCATGCAATTAATGAGGCACTACCTATACACACATCTAATTAATCAGGCATTACCTACAGGGTCATGCAATCACCCAGGCACTACTCTTGCACTCAACCATTCACTCACGCACTATCTATGTACTCATCCATTCACTCAGGCACTACATATGCACTCATCCAGTCCCGCAGGCACTAGAGTTGGACTAATCCATTCACTCAAGTACTACCCATGCACTCATCTATTCCCTCAAGCACTACCCTGTACTCATGACCCAAGCATTCGCCTTGCACTCATACTTTCACTCAGGTATTTCCCATACACTCATACAATCACCCAGGCACTACCCCTGCACTCATGCAATCACCCAGGCACTACCCCTGTACTCATGCAATCAGCAACATACTACCCATATACTCATACAATCACTCAGGCACTACTCTTGCACTCAACCATTCTGTCAGGCAGTACCCATGCACTCATCCAATGACCCAGGATTACCCCTGCACTCATGCAATCACCCAGGCACTACGCATGCACTCATGCAATCACTCAAGCACTACTCTTGCACTCAACCATTGACTCAGGCACTAACCATGCACTCATCCATTCTCCAAGGCAGTACCCATTCACTCATCCAATGACCCAGGCATTACCCCTACACTCATCCTTTCACTCAGGCACTACCCAGGCACTGATCCAATCACCCAGGCTGTACCCCTGCACTCATGCAATCACACAGGCACTACTCTTGCACTCAACCATTCACTCAGGCACTACCCATGCACTCATCCATTCTCCAAGGCACTACCCATGCACTCATCCAATGACCCAGGCATTACCCTTGCACTCATCCTTTCACTCAGGCACTACCCATGCACTGATCCAATCACCCAGGCAGTACCCCTGCACTCATGCAAACACTCAGGCACTACTCTTGCACTCAACCATTCAATCAATCAATCAATCATAGCATTTGTAGAGTGCACTACATACCCGTGAGGGTCTCAAAGGACTGGGGGGGTGCTGCTACTGCTCGAAGAGCCAGGTCTTGAGGAGTCTTCTGAAGGTCAGCAGGTCTTGGGTCTGCCGTAGGTGGATGGGGAGGGTGTTCCAGGTTTTGGCGGCGAGGTGGGAGAAGGATCTGCCGCCGGAGGTCACTCTTCGGATGCGGGGGATTGTGGCGAGGGCGAGGTCGGCGGAGCGAAGCTGGCAGGCGGGGGTGTAGAGACTGAGTCGTCTGTTGAGGTACGTAGGTCCGGTGTTGTGGAGAGCCTTGTGTGCATGGGTGAGGAGCTTGAAGGTTATCCTCTTGTTGTCGGGGAGCCAGTGCAGGTCTCTCAGGTGAGGGGTGATGTGGCTGCGGCGGGGTATGTCGAGGATCAGGCGTATAGAGGCGTTCTGGATGCATTGCAGCTGCTTCAGGAGTTTGGCCGAGGCTCCAGCGTAGAGGGCGTTTCCGTAGTCCAGCCTGCTGCTGACAAGGGCCTGGGTGACCGTTCTTCTCGTTTCGGTGGGCATCCACTTGTAGATCTTGCGGAGCATGCAGAGGGTGTTGAAGCAGGAGGAAGAGACGGCGTTGACCTGCTTAGTCATGGAGAGGGTGGAGTCGAGGATGACTCCTAGGTTGCGTGCGTGGTCGGTGGGTGTTGGAGCTGTTCCCAGTGCACTAACCATGCACTCATCCATTCTCTCAGGTACTACCCATGCACTCATCCAACGACCCAGGCATTACCCTTGCACTCATCCTTTCACTCAGGTACTACTCATCCACTCATGCAATCATGCAATCACCCAGGCACTACCCATGTACTCATGCAATCACTCAAGCACTATTCTTGCACTCAACTTTTAACTCAGGGACTACCCATACACTCACCCATGCTCCCAGGCACTACCCATGCACTCATCCAATGACCCAGGCATTACCCTTGCAATCATCCTTTTACTCAGGCACTACCTATGCACTGATGTAAGCACCCAGGCATTACCCTTGCACTCATGAAGTCACTCAGGCACTACCCATGCACTCATCCAATGACCCAGGCAGTACCCCTGTACTCATGCAATCACACAGGATCTATCAAATAGGCAGTTCTAAAAAGAACCATTTATTTTTTCTTTTTTAATTTTTTTGTGTTTTTCTAACTCTTTTATTAATTTTTGGGTGTTTTTAAAAAAAATGAGATAAAAAAACATGGCAACAAACTGCAGTAAAGTACTGAAAACATTTTGCAATTGAAACGTCGTTGCAAAAACAACAAAAACACTAACATTTGTGATTTTTTGCAGCTACAATAACTTCTGCAATAGACTGCTCCCCAGCACAAAGTAGCTTTTTGCACTTTATGCAGTGTTGCTCTCAACCAGCAAACTCAGGTATGAGCAATGATGTATCTGTTGTTGGTGTGGATCCCGCAGATGTGCTGGTTCCTGGAACTTCATCATCCTATGCTACTTGTTGTAGTTCTTGTCGGTGCTGTTCTCGAGCGAGATGGTTGGGATGCATTGTTTGTAGATGCTTCATCATTGATGAAGTTCCGTAGGAGTATTTCTTCTCGGAGCCCCAAGATAAAACTTTTTCACACACAGTGCAAGTCACCTTGCGGGCATTTACTCTTTTCTCCCCAGGTGAAATGGAGAAAAAAGCCCAGACAACACTTTCCTTTCTTTGTTTGATAGCTTCTTCCAGCTCCTCTTCATCTTCAAATACATCTGGGGGTGGATTTCCAGATGCCATTTCCAGTGTTGAGTGAAAACACCCAAAAAATAAATGGAGAGTGAGAGAAAACACAAGAGGTGATTACTCTAAAGATGCTCCTGGAAGAAAGAAAAAATTGGGTGGGGTCCTCCAAGTAGTAGAATAGAAAGCTTCTTAACCAATAATATCCTTTCTTTTAAAGTCACATGGGATTCGCGTACCGGTCGCGTATTCACCACGCACCGGACGCGATTCCGGAAAATATGTGTAAACAATATTATATATTTATTCCAGTAACAAATATAGTAGATTTACAAATTTGAAAGTAAATCTGTTGGCATAATATACATTATAAAATTATATGTATATGTTTTTTAGAACTACATAATTTGTGTTGGAGTCGCGAACCTATTGCGCACCCGGAAATACATATGAGAGGGTACGCGGGAGCGTTGCGGCTTCCATAACTTCATCATAAGAACTCAAATATTCAAAATATTTATTTTAATATCACTTTATAACACTTTCAATAAAACACATGCGATTGATTTTAAAATTAGATAGTATATAACATGTATTTAAATGAAAAATTTGAGAACCGCGCACCCATCGCGCACCCTACGCGCATCCTATGTGAACAAGCAAATATGGGGGCATGATGCTTGGATTCACACCCCCACCGCAACCGGTACGCGAACGGTATGCGATTCTCACAGTTTAAGAAAATATATGTAAATATATATTAAAAAAGGGTTAAAAAATTATGTTACCTTTATGAATGCAAAAATATTTTGAACAAGCCTTCTTAATACGTACCGTAACTTGTACACACTGCAATTCTTCAGAAATGGTTGAACATGTAGCGCCATTTCTGTTCCACTCTAAAAATTTGAGCACTAGTTACAAAACCTTAGATATTCACTGAAAAAAACACAGGTTTCAGGGACGTTATAGTTAGGAATTAGCATTTAAAAAACCTTGGAAATTCACTGAAAAAACCACAGGTTTCAAGGACGTTATAGTTAGGAATTAGCATTTAAAAAACCTTAGATATTCACTGAAAAAACACAGGTTTCAGGGATGTTATAGTTAGGCTGACATTTCACTCGTACAAAAGCATAGAAATTCAGCCGTTTAGCTAAGCTAACTATAACTCGTGCCCCCGCAATGCACTGCAGATGACGTCACGTATTACATCACTCATGACATGGTCAGTGAAATCACTGATGACATCACTGATGACATCTCAAATGACATCACTGATGACATCACTGATGACATCATCCACTTAATATCTGAAGCACCTTCTCACACCCTAATATAACCTTTCATACACCCACTCTAAAATACGGACTACCATTCTCGAAACCATAGACACACCAATACCAGTTAGTACATATCCACTCACTGATTCATAGGTCTACACACACATCCACTCACTCACCCATACAGTTACTCATACAAGCAGTCACTCTTCAATACAGCCACTCATACACCCATACAGACACTCACACACCGCCACTCACCCATAGAGTTACTCAAGAAGCAAAAGAGGTGCAGAAAGAGGCAAGAGGGTTGCAGAAAGTTTTCAATTCAATTCAATTTATTCAAGTGTTTGGTCTTTTGAAAAACCATTACACAAAACAACATGTTTTACCGCATAGTAACATCCTAATAGAAATCATTAACAGAATATTAAAACAATTAATCCTTGTTCTGCATTCGATGGACATTAAATAAAGTTTCAGTTAAAATCGGAAAAAAAAGTATCATAATAAAAGGAGTGTATAAGACTGTGATTCTATAACAGCTCGTTATCCTTACAAGTTTTTGTTGTTTTCCAGTAATTTAAAGAATCTATTTGGAGTTCCAAAGGATTTCGACCTAATTCCTTTAAATACACATTTAAATGCAAGAGGGCTGCAGAAAAAAGCAAGTGAAGTGTAGAAAGAAGCAACAGATGTGCAGAAAGATGCAAGAGAACTGCAGAAAGATGCAAGAGAACTGCAGAAAGAGGCAAGAGAGGTGCATAAAGAGGGAAGAGGGGTGCTGAAAGATGTAAGAGAGGTACAGAAAGACGCAAGAGAAGTACAGAAAGAAGCAAGAGAGGTGCAGAAAGAGGCAAGAGAGGTGCAAAAAGAGGGAAGAGGGCTGCAGAAAGAGGCAAGAGGGGTGCAGAATGAAGCAAGAAAGGTGCAGAATGAAGGCACAGAGGTACGGAAAGAGGCAAGAGGTGCATAAAGAGGGAAGAGAGGTACAGAAAGAGGAAAGAGAGTTGCAGAAAGAAGCAAGAGAGGTGCAGAAAGAAGCAAGAGAAGTGCAGAAAGAACCAATAGAGGTACAAAAAGAGGCAAGAGAAGTGTAGAAAGAAGCAACAGAGGTACAGAAAGAGGCAGGAGAAGTGCAGAAAGAAGCAACAGAGGTACAGAAAGAGGCAAGAGAAGTGTAAAAACAGGCAAGAGATGTGCAGAAAAAGGGAAGAAGGGTGCAGAAAGATGCAAGAGAGGTACAGAAAGAAGCAAGAGAAGTGCAAATAGAAGCAAGAGAGGTACAGAAAGAGGCAAGACGGGTTCAGAAAGAGGCAGGAGAAGTGCAGAAAGAGGGAAGACGAGTGCAGAAAGAGGCAACAGGGGTGCAGAAAGAAGCAATATAGGTGCAGAAAGGAGCAAGAGAAGTGCAGAAAGAGGCAACAGAGGTGCAGAAAGAGGCAAGAGAAGTGCAGAAAGAGGCAAGAGAATTGCTGAAAGAAGCAACAGAGGTGAGAAAGAAGCAAGCGAAGTGTAGAAAGAGGTAAGTAAGGTGCACAAAGAGGCAAGAGAAGTGCAGAAAAAGGGAAGAAGGGTGCAGATAGAATCAAGAGAGGTGTAGAAAGAAGCAAGAGAAGTGCAGAAAGAAGCAAGAAAGGTGCAGAAAGAGGCAAGAGGGGTGCAGAAAGAGGCAAAAGAGGCACAGAAAGAGGGAAGACGAGTGCAGAAAGAGGCAACAGGGGTGCAGAAAGGAGCAAGAGAGGTGCAGAAAGAAGTGCAGAAAGAAGCAACAGAGGTGCAGAAAGAGGCAAGAAAAGTTCAGAAAGAGGCAGGAGAGGTGCAGAAAGAGGCAGAAAGATGCAGAAAGAGGGAAGAGGGGTGCAGAAAGAGGCAACAAGGGTGCAGAAAGAAGCAAGAGAGGTGCAGAAAGAAGTGCAGAAAGAAGCAACAGAGGTGCAGAAAGAGGCAAGAAAAGTGCAGAAAGGGGCATGAGAGGTGCAGAAAGAGGCAAAAGACGTACAGAAAGAGGGAAGAGGGGTGCAGAAAGAGGCAAGAGGGTTGCAGAAAGACGTAAGAGAGGTATAGAAAGACGCAAGAGAAGTGAAGAAAGAAGCAACAGGGGTGCAGAAAGAGGCTATAGGTGTGCAGAAAGAGGCAACAGAAGTGCAGAAAGAAGCAACAGAGGTGCAGAAGGAGGCAAGAGAACTGCAGAAAGAGGCAGGAGAGTTGCAGAAACAGGCAAAAGAGGTACAGAAATAGGGAACAGGGGTGAGGACAGAGGCAAGAAAGGTGCATAAAGAAGGAAAGTGGGTCCAGAAAGAGGCAAGAGGGGTACAGAAGTTTACAAGAAAGGTGCAGAAAGAAGCAAGAGCAGTGCAAAAAGCACCAACAGAGGTGCAGAAAGTGGCAAGACGGGTGCAAAAAGAGGCAAGAGAAGTGCAGAAAGAAGCAAAAGAGGTACAGAAAGAGGCAAGAGAACTACAGAAAAAGGCAAGAGAGGTACAGAAAGAGGCAAAAGAGGTGCACAAAGAGGGAAGAAGGGTACCGAAAGAGGCAAGAGGGATGCAGAAAGAAGCAAGAGTGGTGCAGAAAGAAGCAAGAGAAGTGCAGAAAGAAGCAACAGAGATGCAGAAAGAGGCAAGAGGGCTGAAGAAAGAGGCAAGAGAATTGCAGAATGAAGAAACAGAGGTGCAGAAAGAGGCAAGATAAGTGCAGAAAGAGGGAAGAGAGGTACAGTAAGAGGAAAGAGGGACAGAAAGAAGCAAGAGAGGTGCAGAAAGAAGCAAGAGAAGTGAAGAAAGAACCAACAGAGGTGCAGAAAGAGGCAAGAGGAGTGCAGAAAGAGGTAAGAGAAGTGCAGAAAGAGGCAAGAGAGGTGTAGAAACAGGCAAGAGAGGTGCAGAAAAAGGGAAGAAGGGTGCAGACAGAACCAAGACAGGTACAGAAAGAAGCAAGAGAAGTGCATAAAGAAGCAAGAGAGGTATAGAAAGAGGCAAGAGGGGTTCAGAAAGAGGCAGGAGAGGTGCAGAAAGAGGGAAGACGAGTGCAGGCAGAAAGAAGCAAGAGAGGTGTAGAAAGAAGCAAGAGAAGTGCAGAAAGAAGCAAAAGAGGTGCAGAAAGAGGCAAGAGAGGTGCATAAAGAGGCAAGAGAGGTGCTAAAGAGGCAAGAGAGGTACAGAAAGAGGGAAGAGGGGAGCAGAAAGAGGCAAGAGCAAAGTGAAGAAAGAAGCAAAAGAGGTGCAGAAAGAGGCAAGAGAACTGCACAAAAAGGCAAGAGAGGTGCAGAATAGGCAAGAAATGTGCACAAAGAGGCAAGAGGGGTTAAGAAAGAGGCAGGAGAGGTGCAGAAAGAGGGAAGTCGAGTGCAGTCAGAAAGAAGCAAGAGAGGTGTAGAAAGAAGCAAGAGAAGTGCAGAAAGAAGCAAAAGAAGTGCAGAAAGAGGCAAGAGAGGTACAGAAAGAGGGAATAGGGGTACAGAAAGAGGCAAGAGAGATGCAGAAAGAAGCAGTAGAGGTACAGAAAAAACCAAGAGAAGTACAGAAAGAAGCAACAGAGATGCAGAAAGAGTCTAGAGGGGTGAGGAAAGAGGCAAGAGAAGTGCAGAAAGAAGCAACAGAGGTGCAGAAGGAGGCAAGAGAACTGCAGAAAGAGGCAAGAGAGTTGCAGAAACAGCCAAAAGAGGTGCAGAAAGAGGGAACAGGGGTGCAGACAGAGGCAAGAGACGTACAGAAAGAAGGAATAGCAGTGCAGAAAGAACCAACAGAGGTGCAGAAAGAGGCTAGAGGGGTGCAGAATGTGGCAAGAGAAGTGCAGAAAGAAGCAAAAGAGGTGTAGAAAGAGGCAAGAGAACTGCACAAAAAGGCAAGAGAGGTGCAGAAGAGGCAAAACATGTGCACAAAGAAAGAGGGAAGAAGGGTGCAGGAAGACGCAAGAGGGATACAGAAAGAAGCAAGAGAGGTGCACAAAGAAGCAAGAGAAGTGCAGAAAGAAGCAAGAGAGGTGCAGAAACAAGCAAGCGAAGTGCATAAATAAGCAACAGAGATGCAGAAAGAGGCAAGAGGGCTGCAGAAAGAGGCAAGAGAATTGCAGAATGAAGGCTCAGAGGTGCAGAAAGAGGCAAGATAAGTGCAGAAAGAGGGAAGAGAGGTACAGTAAGAGGAAAGAGGGGTGCAGAAAGAAGCAAGAGAGGTGCAGAAAGAAGCAAGAGAAGTGAAGAAAGAACCAACAGAGGTGCAGAAAGAGGCAAGAGGGGTGAAGAAAGAGTCAAGAGAGGTGCAGAAAGAAGAAACAGAGGTGCAGAAAGAGGCAAGAGAGGTGTAGAAACAGGCAAAAGAGGTGCAGAAAAAGGGATGAAGGGTGCATAAAGAAGCAAGAGAGGTACAGAAAGAAGCAAGAGAAGTGCAGAAAGAAGCAAGAGAGGTATAGAAAGAGGCAAGAGGTGTTCAGAAAGAGGCAGGAGAGATGCAGAAAGAGGGAAGACAAGTGCAGGCATAAAGAAGCAAGAGAGGTGCAGAAAGAAGCAAGAGAAGTGCAGAAAGAAGCAAGAGAGGTGCAGAAAGAGGCAAGAGAGGTGCTAAAGAGGCAAGAGAGGTACATAAAGAGGGAAGAGGGGTACAGAAATAGGCAAGAGGGATGCAGAAAGAAGCATGAGAGGTACAGAAAGAACCAAGAGAAGTACAGAAAGAAGCAACAGGGGTGCAGAAAGAGTCTAGAGGGGTGAGGAAAGAGGTAAGAGAAGTGCAGAAAGAAGCAACGGAGGTGCATAAGGAGGCAAGAGAACTGCAGAAAAAGGCAAGAGAATTGCAGAAACAACCAAAAGAGGTGCAGAAAGAGGGAACAGGGGTTCAGACAGAGGCAAGTGCAGTACAGAAAGAAGAAATAGCAGTGCAGAAAGAACCAACAGAGGTACAGAAAGAGGGTAGAGGGGTGCAGAAGGAGGCAAGAGAAAAGTGCAGAAAGAAGCAAAAGAGGTGCAGAAAGAGGCAAGAGAACTGCACAAAAAGGCAAGAGAGGTGCAGAAGAGGCAAGAAATGTGCACAAAGAGGGAAGAAGAGTGCAGGAAGAGGCAAGTGGGGTGCAGAAAGAAGCAAGAGAGGTGCAGAAAGAAGCAAGAGAAGTGCAGAAAGAAGCAGCAGAGGTGCAGAAAGTGGAAAGAGGGGTGCAGAAATAGGCAAGAGAAGTACAGAAAGAAGCAACAGAGGTGCAGAAACAGGCAAGAGAAGTGCACAAACAGGCAGGAAATGTGCAGAAAGAGGGAACAGGTGTGCAGAACGAGGCAAGTGAGGTGCAGAAAGAGGGAAGAGGGATACAGAAAGAGGTAAAGAGAAGAACAGAAAGAAGCAACAAAGTTGCAGAAAGAGGCAAGAGAGGTGCAGAAACAGGGAAGAGAAGTACAGAAAGAGGCAAGAGAATTGCTGAAAGAAGCAACAGAGGTGTGGAAAGAAGCAAGAGAACTTCAGAAACATTTAAGTGAGGTGCAGAAAGAAGCAAGAAAGGTGCAGAAAGAGGCAAGAGAACTGCAGAAAGAGGCAAGATAGGTAAAGAAAGAGGGAAGAGGGGTGTAGAAAGAGGCAAGAAAAGTGCAGAAAGAAGCAACAGAGGTGCAGAAAGAGGCAAGAGACGTGCAGAAAGAGGCAAGAGATGTGCAGAAAAATGGAAGAAGGGTGCAGAAAGAAGGAAGAGAAGTGCAGAAAGAAGTAAGAGAGGTGCAGAAAGAGGCGAGAGGGATACAGAAAGAAGCAAGAGAGGTGCAGAAAGAAGTGCAGAAAGAAGCAACAGAGGTGCAGAAAGAGGCAAGAAAAGTGCAGAAAGAGGCAAGAGAAGTGCAGAAAGATGCAAGAGGTGATTAAGAGGCAATAGAGGTACAGAAAGAGGTAAGAGGGGTGCAGAAAGAGGCAAGAGGGATGCAGAAAGAAGCAGGAGAGGTACAGAAAGAAGCAAGAGAAGTATAGAAAGAAGCAACAGGGGTGCAGAAAGAGTCTAGAGGGGTGAGTAAAGAGGCAAGAGAAGTGCAGAAAGAAGCAACAGAGGTGCAGTAGGAGGCAATAGAACTGCAGAAAGAGGTAAGAGAGTTGCTGAAACAGCCAAAAGAGGTGCAGAAAGAGGGAACAGGGGTGCAGACAGAGGCAAGAGAAGTACAGAAAGAAGAAATAGCAGTGCGGAAAGAACCAACAGAGGTGCAGAAAGAGGCTAGAGGGGTGCAGAAAGTGGCAAGAGAAGTGCAGAAAGAAGCAAAAGAGGTGCAGAAAGAGGCAAGAGAACTGCACAAAAAGGCAAGAGAGGTGCAGAAGAGGCAAAACATGTGCACAAAGAGGGAAGAAGGGTGCAGGAAGAGGCAAGAGGGATACAGAAAGAAGCAAGAGAGGTGCAGAAAGAAGAAAGAGAAGTGCAGAAACAGGCAGGAAAGGTGCAGAAAGAGGGAACAGGGGTGCAGAAAGAGGCAAGTGAGGTGCAGAAAGAGGGAAGAGGGATGCAGAAAGAGGCAAGAGTGGTGCAGAAAGAATCACGTGAGGTGTAGAAAGAGACAACAGAGTTGGAGAAAGAGGCAAGAGAGGTGCAGAAACAGGCAAGAGAAGTACGGAAAGAGGCAAGAGAATTGCTGAAAGAAGCAACAGAGGTGTAGAAAGAACCAAGAGAACTGCAGAAAGAGGTAAGTGAGGTGCAGAAAAAGGGAAGAGGGGTGCAGAAAGAGGCAAGAGTAGTGCAGAAAGAAGCAACAGAGGTGCAGAAAGAGGGAAGAGAGGTGCAGAAAGAGGCAAGAGATGTGCAGAAAAAGGGAAGAAGGGTGTAGAAAGAAGCAAGAGAGGTGCAGAAAGAAGCAAGAGAAGTGGAGAAAGAAGCAAGAGAGGTGCAGAAAGAGACAAGAGGGGTGCAGAAAGAGGCAAGAGAAGTACAGAAAGAGGGAAGAGGGGTGCAGAAAGAGGCAAGAGAAGTGCAGAAAGAAGCAACAGAGGTGCAGAAAGAGGCAAGAGAGGTGCAGAAAGAGGCAAGAGATGTGCAGAAAGAAGAAATAGCAGTGCAGAAAGAACCAACAGAGGTTCAGAAAGAGGCTAGAGGGGTACAGAAAGTGGCAAGAGAAGTGCAGAAAGAAGCAAAAGAGGTGCAGAAAGAGGCAAGAGAACTGCACAAAAAGGCAAGAGAGGTGCAGAAGAGGCAAGACATGTGCACAAAGAGGGAAGAAGGGTTCAGGAAGAGGCAAGAGGGGTACGGAAAGAAGCAAGAGAGATGCAGAAAGAAGGAAGAGAAGTGCAGAAACAGGCTGGAAAGGTGCAGAAAGAGGCAAGAGAAGTCCAGAAACAGGCAGGAAAGGTGCAGAAAGAGGGAACAGGGGTGCAGAAAGGGGCAAGTGAGGTGCAGAAATAGGGAAGAGGGATGCAGAAAGAGGCCAGGGTGGTGCATAAAGAAGCATGTGAGGTGTAAAAAGAGACAACAGAGTTGCAGAAAGAGGCAAGAGAGGTGCAGAAACAGGCAAGAGAAGTACGGAAAGAGGCAAGAGAATTGCTGAAAGAAGCAACAGAGGTGTAGAAAGGAGCAAAAGAACTGCAGAAAGAGGTAAGTGAGGTGCAGAAAGGTAAGAGGGGTGCAGAAAGAGGCAAGAGAAGTGCAGAAAGAAGCAACAGAGGTGCAGAAAGAGGCAAGAGAGGTGCAGAAAGAGGCAAGAGATGTGCAGAAAAGGGGAAGAAGGGTGCAGAAAGAAGCAAAAGAAGTGGAGAAAGAAGCAAGAGAGGTGCAGAAAGAGGCAAGAGGGGTGCAGAAAGAGTCAAAAGAGGTGCAGAAAGAGGGAAGACAAGTACAGAAAGAGGCAACAGGAGGGCAGAAAGAAGTGCAGAAAGAAGCAACAAAGGTACAGAAAGAGGAAAGAAAAGTGCAGAAAGAGGCAAGAGAGGTGCGGAAAGAGGCAAGAGAGGTGCAGAAAGAGGCAAAAGAGGTGCAGAAAGAGGGAAGAGGGGTGCAGAAAGAGGCAAGAGGGTGCAGAAAGACGTAATAGGGGTACAGAAACATGCAAGAGAAGTGCAGAAAGAAGCAACAGGGGGGCAGAAAGAGGCTAGAGGTGTGCAGAAAGAGGCAACAGAAGTAGAGAAAGATGCAAGAGAGGTGCAGAAAGAGTCAAGAAGGGTGCAGAAAGAGGCAAAAGAGGTGCAGAAAGAGGGAAGACGAGTGCATAAAGAGGCAACAGGGGTGCAGAAAGAAGCAGGAGAGGCGCAGAAAGAAGTGAAGAAAGAAGCAACAGAGGTGCAGAAAGAGGCAAGAGATGTGCAGAAAGAAAAAATAGCAGTGCAGAAAGAACCAACAGAGGTTCAGAAAGAGGCTAGAGGGATGCAGAAAGTGGCAAGAGAAGTGCAGAAAGAAGCAAAAGAGGTGCAGAAAGAGGCAAGAGAACTGCACAAAAAGGCAATAGAGGTGCAGAAGAGGCAAGACGTGCACAAAGAGGGAAGAAGGGTTCAGGAAGAGGCAAGAGGGGTACAGAAAGAAGCAAGAGGGATGCAGAAAGAAGGAAGAGAAGTGCAGAAACAGGCTGGAAAGGTGCAGAAAGAGGCAAGAGAAGTCCAGAAACAGGCAGGAAAGGTGCAGAAAGAGGGAACAGGGGTGCAGAAAGAGGCAAGGGAGGTGCAGAAATAGGGAAGAGGGATGCAGAAAGAGGCAAGAGTGGTGCAGAAACAAGCACGTGAGGTGTAAAAAGAGACAACAGAGTTGCAGAAAGAGGCAAGAGAGGTGCAGAAACAGGCAAGAGAGGTGCAGAAACAGGCAAGAGAAGTACAGAAAGAGCCAAGAGAATTGCTGAAAGAAGCAACAGAGGTGTAGAAAGGAGCAAGAGAACTGCAGAAAGAGGTAAGTGAGGTGCAGAAAGAGGGAAGAGGGGTGTAGAAAGAGGCAAGAGAAGTGCAGAAAGAAGCAACAGAGGTGCAGAAAGAGGCAAGAGAGGTGCAGAAAGAGGCAAGAGATGTGCAGAAAAAGGGAAGAAGGGTGCAGAGAGAAGCAAGAGAAGTGGAGAAAGAAGCAAGAGAGGTGCAGAAAGAGGCAAGAGGGGTGCAGAAAGAGTCAAAAGAGGTGCAGAAAGAGGGAAGACAAGTGCAGAGAGAAGCAACAGAGGTGCAGAAACAGGAAAGAAAAGTGCAGAAAGTGGCAAGAGCGGTGCGGAAAGAAGCAAGAGAGGTACAGAAAGTGGCAAAAGAGGTGCAGAAAGAGGGAAGAGGGGTGCAGAAAGAGGCAAGAGGGTGCATAAAGACGTAATAAGGGTACAGAAAGACACAAGAGAAGTGCAGAAAGAAGCAACAGGGGTGCAGAAAGAGGCTAGAGGTGTGCAGAAATTACAACAGAAGTAGAGAAAGAAGCAAGAGAGGTGCAGAAAGAGTCAAGAAGGGTGCAGAAAGAGGCAAAAGAGGTGCAGAAAGAGGGAAGACGAGTGCAGAAAGAGGCAACAGAGGCGGCAGAAAGAAGCAGGAGAGGCGCAGAAGGAAGTGAAGAAAGAATTAACAGAGGTGCAGAAAGAGGCAAGAAAAGTGCAGAAAGAGGCAAGATAGGTGGAGAAAGAGGCAAAAGAGGTGCAGAAAGAGGGAAGAGGGGTGCAGAAAGAGGCAAGAGGGTTGCAGAAAGACATAAGAGAGGTACAGAAAGAAGCAAGAGAAGTGCCGAAGGAAGCAACAGGGGTGCAGAGAGAGGCTAGAGGTATGCAGAAAGGGGCAACAGAAGTGCAGAAAGAAGCAACAGAGGTGCAGAAGGAGGCAAGAGAACTGCAGAAAGAGGCAAGAGAGTTGCAGAAACAGGCAAAAGAGGTACAGAAATAGGGAACAGGGGTGCAGACAGAGGCAAGAGAGGTGCAGAAAGAGGGAAGATGGGTGCAGAAAGAGTCAAGAGGGGTGCAGAAAGAAGCAACAGAAGTGCAGAAAGAAGCAAGAGCAGTGCAGAAAGCACCAACAGAGGTGCAGAAAGCGGCAAGACGGGTACAGAAAGAGGCAAGAGAAGTGCAGAAAGATGCAAAAGAGGTACAGAAAGAGGCAAGAGAACTGCAGAAAAATGCAGAGAGGTGCAGAAATAGGCAAGAAAGGCGCACAAAGAGGGAAGAAGGGTACAGAAAGAGGCAAGAGGGATGTACGAAGAATAAGAGAGGTGCAGAAGGAAGCAAGAGAAGTGCAGAAAGAAGCAACAGAGATGAAGAAAGAGGCAAGAGGGGTGCAGAAAGAGGGAAGAGAAGTGCATAATTAAGGCACAGAGGTGCAGAAAGAGGCAAGAGAGGTGCAGTAAAAGGAAAGAGGGGTGCAGAAAGAAGCAAGAGAGGTGCAGAAAGAAGCAAGAGAAGTGCAGAAAGAACCAACAGAGGTGCAGAAAGAGGCAAGAGGGGTGCAGAAAGAGGAAAGAAAAGTGCAGAAAGAAGAAACAGAGGTGCAGAAAGAAGCAAGAGAAGTGCAGAAAGAGGCAACAGCGGTGCAGAAAGAAGCAAGAGAGGTGCAGAATAAAGCAAGAGAAGTGCAGAAAGAAGAAACAGAGGTGCAGAAAGATGCAACAGGTGCAGAAAGAGGCAAGAGAGGTGCTAAAGAGGCAAGAGAGGTGCTAAAGAGGCAAGAGAGGTATAGAAAGAGGGAGGAGAGGTGCAGAAAGATGCAAGAGGGATGGAGAAAAAGCAGGAGATGTACTGAAAGAAGCAAGAGAAGTAAAGAAAGAAGCAACAGGGGTGCAGAAAGAGTCTAGAGGGGTGCAGAAAGAGGCAAGATAAGTGCAGAAAGAAGCATTAGAGGTGCAGAAAGAGGCAAGAGAGTTGCAGAAACAGCCAAAAGAGGCGCAGAAAGAGGGAACAGGGGTACAGACAGAGGGAAGAGAAGTGCAGAAAGAAGAAATAGCAATACAGAAAGAACCAACAGAGGTGCAGAAACAGGCAGGAAAGGTGCAGAAAGAGGGAACAGGGGTGCAGAATGAGGCAAGTGGGGTGCAGAAAGAGGGAAGAGAGGTGCAGAAAGAGGCAAGAGTGGTGCATAAAGAAGCATGTGAGGTATAGAAAGAGACAACAGAGTTACAGAAAGAGGCAAGACAGGTACAGAAACAGGCAAGAGAAGTACAGAAAGAGGCAAGAGAATTGCTGAAAGAAGCAACAGAGGAGTAGAAAGAAGCAAGAAAACTGCAGAAAGAGGTAGGTGAGGAGCAGAAAGAGGCAAGAGAGGTGCAGAAAGAGGCAAGAGAACTGCAGAAAGAGGCAAGAGAGGTACAGAAAGAGGGAAGAGGGGTGCAGAAAGAGGCAAGCGAAGTGCAGAAAGAGGCAAGAGAGGTGCAAAAAAGGGAAGAAGGATGCAGAAAGAAGCTAGAGAGGTGCAGAAAGAAGCAAGAGAAGTGGAAAAAGAAGCAGGAGAGGTGCAGAAAGAGGCAAGAGGGGTACAGAAAGAGGCAAAAGAGGTGCAGAAAGAGGGAAGACGAGTGCAGAAAGAGGCAACAGGGGTGCAGAAAGAAGCAAGAGAGGTGCAGAAAGAGGTGCAGAAAGAAGCAACAGAGGTACAGAAAGAGGCAAGAAAAGTGCAGAAAGGCAAGAGAGGTGCAGAAAGAGGCAAAAGAGCTGCAGAAAGAGGGAAGAGGGGTGCAGAAAGAGGGAAGAGGGGTGCAGAAAGAAGCAACAGGGGTGCAGAAAGAGGCAAAAGAAGTGCAGAAAGAAGCAACAGAGGTGCAGAAGGAGGCAAGAGAACTGCAGAAACAGGCAGAAGAGGTACAGAAATAGGGAACAGGGGTGCGGACAGAGGCAAGAGAGGTGCAGAAAGAGGGAAGATGGGTGCAGAAATGCAAGAGGGGTGCAGAAATTTGCAAGAAAGCTGCAGAAAGAAGCAGTAGCAGAAAGAACCAACAGAGGTGCAGAAAGCGACAAGAGGGGTGCAGAAAGAGGCAAGAGAAGTGCAGAAAGAAGCAAAAGAGGTACAGAAAGAGGTTAGAGAACTGCAGAAAAAGGCAAGAGAGGTACAGAAAGAGGCAAAAGAGGTGCACAAAGATGGAAGAAGGGTACAGAAAGAGGCAAGAGGGGTGCAGAAAGAAGCAAGAGAGGTGCAGAAAGAAGCAGGAGAAGTGCAGAAAGAAGCAACAGAGATGCAGAAAGAGGCAAGAGGGTTTCAGAAAGAGGCAAGAGATGTGCAGAAAGAAGCAACAGTGGTGCAGAAACAGGCAAGAAAGGTGCAGAAACAGGCACGAGGGGTGCAGAAAGAGGTAACAGGAGTGTAGAAAGAGGCAAGAGAGGTGCATATAGAGGGAACAGGGGTGCAGAAAGAGGCAAGAGAGGTGCAGAAAGAAGCAAGTGAGGTGCAGAAAGAGGCAACAGAGTTGCAGAAAGAGGCAAGAGAGGTACAGAAACAGGCAAGAGAAGTACAGAAAGAGGCATGAGAAGTGCTGAAAGAAGCAACAGAGTTGTAGAAAGAAGCAGGAGAAGTGCAGAAAGAGGCAAGTGAGGAGCAGAAAGAGGCAAGAGATGTGCATAAAGAGGCAAGTGAGGTGCAGAAACAGGCAAGAGGGGTGCAGAAAGAGGCAAGAGAAGTGCAGAAAGAAGCATTAGAGGTACAGAATCAGGCAAGAGAGGTGCAGGAAGAGGGGTGCAGAAAGAGGCAAGAGGGGTGCAGAAAGAAGCAATAGAGGTCCAGAAAGAAACAAGAGAATTGCAGAAAGAAGCAAAAGAAGTACAGAAAGAGACAAGAGGGGTGCAGACAGAGGCAAGAGAAGTGCAGAAATAAGCAACAGAAATGCAGAAAGAGGCAAGAGAAGTGCAGAAAGATGCAAGAGATATCCAGAAAGAGGCAAGAGAAGTGCTGAAAGAAGCAACAGAGTTGTAGAAAGAGGCAAGAGAAGTGCAGAAAGAGGCTAGTGAGGTGCAGAAAGAGGCAAGAGATGTGCAGAAAGGCAAGTGAGATGCAGAAACAGGCAAGAAGGGTGCAGAAAGAGGCAAGAGAAGTGCAGAAATAAGCAACAGAGGTACAGAATCAGGCAAGAGCGGTGCAGAAAGAGGGAAGTGGGGTGCAGAAAGAGGCAAGAGGGGTGCAGAAATAAGCAGCAGAGGTGCAGAAAGAGGCAAGAGAAGTGCAGCAAGAGGCAAGAGAGGTGCAGAAACAGGCAGGAGAGGTGCAGAAAGAGGGAACAAGGGGGGAGAAAGAGACAAGAGAGGTGCTGAAAGAGGGAAGGGTGCAGAAAGAGGCAAGAAGGATGCAGAAAGAAGCAAGTGAGGTGCAGAAAGAGGCAACAGAGGTGCAGAAACAGGCAAGAGAGGTACAGAAACAGGCAAGAGAAGTGCAGAAAGAGGCAAGAGAATTTCTGAAAGAAGCAACAGAGGTGTAGAAAGAGCCAAGAGAAGTGATGAAAGAGAAAAGAGAGTTGCAGAAAGAAACAAGAGTGGTGCAGAAAAAAGCAAGAGAAGTGCAGAAAGAGGCAAATGAGGTACAGAAAGAGGCAAGAGAGGTGCAGAAAGAGGCAAGAGAGGTGCAGAAAGAGGCAAGTGAGATGCGGAAGCAAGTAAGAGGGGTGCAGAAAGAAGCAGCAGTTGTGCAGAAAGAAGCAAGAGAAGTCCAGAAAGAAGCAAGAGAGGTGCAGAAAGAAGCAAGAAAAGTGCAGAAAGAAGCAACTGAGGTGCAGAAAGAGGCAAGAGAAGTGCGGAAAGAGGCAAGAGAGGTGCAGAAAGAGGCAAGAGAGGGGCTGAAAGAGGGAAGAGGGGTGCAGAAAGAGGCAAGAGGGGTGCAGAAAGAAGCAAGAGAGGTACAAGAAGATGCAAGAGAAGTGCAGAAAGAAGCATTAGGGGTGCAGAAAGAGGCAAGAGAAGTGCAGAAAGAGGCAAGAGAGGTGCATAAACAGGCAGGAGAGGTGCAGAAAGAGGGATCAGGGGTGCAGAAAGATGCAAGAGATGTGCAGAAAGAGGGACGAAGGGTGCAGAAAGAGGCAAGAGTGGTGCAGAAAGAAGCAAGTGAGGTGCAGAAAGAGGCAACAGAGGTGCAGACAGAGACAAGAGAGGTACAGAAAAAGGGAAGAGGAGTGAAAGAAGGAAAAGAGGTGCAGAAAGAGGCATGAGGGGTACAGAAAGAGACAAGAGAGGTGCAGTAAGAGGCAAGAGAAGTGCAGAAAGAAGCAAAAGAGGTACAGAAAGAGGCAAGAGGGGTGCAGAAAGAGGCAAGAGAGGTGCAGAAAAATGCAAGAGATGTGCACAAAGAGGGAAGAAGGGTGCAGAAAGAGGCATGAGGGGTGCAGAAAAAGCAAGAGAGGTGCAGAAAGAAGCAAGAGAAGTGCAGAAAGAAGCAACAGAGGTGCAGAAAGAGGCAAGAAAAGTGCAAAAAGAGGCAAGAGAGGTGCAGAAACAGGCAGGAGAGGTGTAGAAAGAGGGAACAGGGGTGCAGAAAGAGGCAAGAGAGGTGCAGAAAGAGGGAAGAAGGATGCAGAAAGAGGTAGAGTGGTGCAGAAAGAAGCAAGTGAGGTGCAGAAAAAGGCAACAGAGGTGCAGAAACAGGCAAGAGAGGTACAGAAACAGGCAAGAGAGGTGCAGAAAGAGGGAAGAGGGGTACAGAAAGAGGGAAGAGGGGTCCAGAAACAAGCAACAGTGGTGCAGAAAGAAGCAAGAGAAGTGCTGAAAGAAGCAACAGAGGTGTAGAAAGAAGCAAGAGAAGTAATGAAAGAGACAAGAGAGTTGCAGAAAGAAACAAGAGTGGTGCAGAAAAAAGCAAGAGAAGTGCAGAAAGAGGCAAATGAGGTGCAGAAAGAGGCAAGAGAGGTGCAGAAAGAGGCAAGTGAGATGCAGAAGCAGGCAAGAGGGGTGCAGAAAGAAGCAACAGAAATGCAGAAAGAGGCAAGAGAGGTGCAGAAAGAAGGAAGAGGGGTACAGAAAGAGGGAAGAGGGGTACAGAAACAAGCAACAGTGGTGCAGAAAGAAGCAAGAGAAGTGCAGAAAGAAGCAAGCGAGGTGCAGAAAGAGGCAAGTGCAGAAAGAGGCAAGAGAGGTGCAGAAAGAGTGAAGAGGGTGCAGAAAGAGGCAGAGAAGTGCAGAATGAAGCAACAGTGGTGCAGAAAGAGGCAAGAGAGGTGCAGATGAAAGAAGCAAGAGAGATGCAGAAAGAAGCAAGAGAGGTGCAGAAAGAAGGGAGGTGCAGAAAGCGGAAGAGATGTGCAGAAAGGCGCTAGAGAAGTGCAGAAAAAGGAAGAAAGGTACAGAAAGAAGCAAGAGAAATGCAGAAAGAGGTAAGAGAGCGCAGAAAGAAGCAAAAGTGGTTTGCACACCATTAGTACCAATTTAACACCCACATTTTGCAATAAGTAACAGGTGACCATTCTATGTTTACAAAGGGCCTTCCACCATGCTGTAACACTTGTCGCTGCATTTTTGGTAACGTTTTTGTTCAAATCTGAAGATTATGCCGCAGATGATGGATTATGTGGCAAATGTGGAAAATGCATAATTGTGCGAAAATTGGTGCAGCCTAACAGTCGCATAATTCCAGTGGCCCTGCTCATACCTCTGACTAGGTCCAGAAGTGCTTCTCAGTGGTTCCTTCTTTTTTTTGTCTCATTGAGTTTATAATTTAGCTTCTTTGGAAATGAGGAAGACTAACCCTGAGGTTACCACTCCACAACACAGACTACCATACCACATAATTACTCTCCATAACACATAATCCCACTCTACATAATTCCTATACACTAAATACCACATACTTTCTATCCACATAATTTCACTGCATAACATACCACATAATTTCACTACACACAACATACATCCACTCCACTCCAAAAAACATTAGTAAAAAACGTTTACATTTACAATGCCAATAGCTCTAACTCTTGCAAATCCGAGACCTATTACAACTAGTTGTCGGGTTTGCAGAGTGGTGGAGAAAGGGGGCTGGGCCTCCGACCAGCGCCCAGGAATTCCGCTGATTAGGACTTACAGGAGGTACTAGGAGGGCTTCTTGGCCCCCAAAGTCCGTCAGGAGTAAAGTGGACTCCAACCAGTAGTGTGCCAGGAGGCGCATTTGCAGAGTGGTGGAAAAAGGGGTGTGTGGCCTCCGAAGACCTCTTAACAATACCACTGTGTGGGACTTACTGGAGGTAACAGGAGGGGGAGCTGGCCCCCAAGGAGGTCCTTGGGGGCCAACTCCCCCTCCTATTACCTCAAGCAAGTCCCACACAGTAGGATTGCTAAGTTGTCATAGCAGGCCATGCCCCCTTTGCCCACCACTCTGCAAACGCACTCCCTGGCACGCTCTTGGATGGGGATTGAAGTCCCATTCGCTGCTGGGGGTCCTTATGGGCCCACTAGCCTACCTGTTACCTCCAGTAAGCCCCACACAGTGGGATTGCTGAGAGGTGGACACAGGCCACGCTCCCTTTCTCCACCACTCTGCAAACGCATTTACTGGCACACTCTTGGTTGGGGGATGAAGTCCCCGTGCCTCTTGGCCCCAGTGCGCCAAGAGGCACGTTTGCAGAGTGTTGTAAAAAGGGGTGTGGCCTCGGACCACCTCTCAGCAATCCCACTGTGTGGGGCTTACTGGAGGTACCTGGTGGGCTAGTTGGCCCCCAGAGACCCTCAGTAGTGACAGGGACTTCATCCCCCAACCCAGAGCGTGCCAGGAGGTGCGTTTGCAGAGTGGTGCAGGGAGTGGGCAGGGCCTCCGGCGAATTGCCGGTTTCTTTTTTTTTTTTTTCTTTTAGGAAGGGGTCTTTGTGGCCCCCCTTCCCTTGACCCTTTTGGGCCCCGGGGACCCCATCCCCTGGGGCCTGAGCCATTTATTTTTATTTTTTTAATTGAAAAGGGAGGTGAGCATGAGGACCCCCCCATAGGTCGATTATGGCCCCGGGGACCCCAACCCCCTGAGCTAGGCCTTTCTTTATTTTAATTTTTTTAAAGGGGAGGAGGACATGCGGCCCCCTCCCCAGGCTGATTTCAGCCCCGGGGACCCCATCCCCCAGGGCCTGACAAAGTTTTTTCGCGAAGATTCGTCAAACGACGCCAAAGATATAGGCAAAAGAAAAAATGCTTTTTGAATAGAAACAAGGTTCTAACTATAACTACCTACTGGCGACCGCCAGTAGGTAATATATATATATATTCCTCTGTGCTTTCTCATGTAGCACCGCTGCTGCTCCTGAACAAAGGGTGCGTCGTCGCACCGGACCACACAAGAAAGGTCTGTTATTTATCACCATTCACCTTTCCAAAAGGATGACGATGCCGTGTATAGATGCTCGAATATATTTATTCGTCGGCCACCATTAAACGCGTTTCGACTGCGCAGCAGCCTTGGTGAACAGTCGAAACGCTTCGTCATCCTTTTGGAAAGGTGAATGGTGATATATATGTATATATATAATGCTTCAAGGAAATTACGGAGCAACTACGGTATAAAGCAATAGTCCTTTTAATCCCAACAGACGTGTTTCGGCTGTTATGCCTTCATCCGTGCTGTTCAATTAAAACACTGCTGGCACACAACATTCATGATTTTTTTTAAAAGGTAAGGTCTCACTCTCATTGGAAAATTACAGGTTGTAAACAGTGACAAAGGACAGTCTCATATCGTTGTGACTATCGCCAAATCCGGCCGCCTTGATAACATTCTGTTTGTACTATGCATCACATATGTCAGTCCCCGTATGCTTCTTTTGATCTTTCCATAACAGGTTAAATGCCTTCATACACTGTCTTCCCTCAGTAGGCAATGGGGCACACAGGGACTAGCGGTGTCATAAATGGCTAAATAAGTTCAGTCCTGCCACCTCGTTATACATGCCAATTATCCCTCCCTTGCCGCACTTAAACGGAATCATGCCAACGGGTGCTAGTTTGAATACCATGACATCCCTGAGTTAAATAACTCATGGCCTCTGGGCACAGGAATCACTCCAGTGCAGCGGTTCTGGTACATTAATGAATAAATCGCTGCTCCAAACCTCCCACTCATACCGAACTCACAGCGGGTGCTTCCGTGATGTGAGGGGAGGACTCACAGACCAAATGACTCTAAAGAAATTACAGAGCACTCACGGGATAAAGCAATAGTCCTTTTACTCCCCGCAGACGCGTTTCGGCTGTTATGCCTTCTTCCGTGTTGTTCAATTAAAACACTGCTGGCACACAACATTCATGATTTTTTTTAAAAGGTAAGGTTTCACTCTCATTGGAGAATTACAGGTTGTGAACAGTGACAAAGGACAGTCTCATATCGTTGTGAATATCGCCAAATTCAGCTGCCATGATAACATACTGTTTGTACTATGCATCACATATATCAGTCCCTGTAGTCTTCTTTTGATCTTTCCATAACAGGTTAAATGTAGCGGCATCATAAATGGCTAAATAAGTTCAGTCCTGCCACCTTGTTATTAAGGGTGGGCGTAATTGGCGGAGTACCACTACGCAGAATTCTGTGGAATTGAACAAAAACTCAGTGAACACCGCTCCGCCACTCCGTTCTGTCTCATCCCAATTAATAAAACAGATCCTTGATAAATCAACAAGTAACTATCTTTACATGCAAAAATGCATATAGTCATCTCACAAAAGTGAAAATTAAAATACAGCAAGCAGTGAGAGAGATGATGATTTTGGTGTCCTCCTTAACCTAGGGAGAGAGCCAAGCAGATGCCTTGAACACAAAGAGCACATCATGCTGAACGATTCTGTGGTGGTCCCATCCTCCTAGGACCACCCCAAGCACAGTTATGGGCAAAAATACAATCCCAACCAAAGGCCCTGCAAAGCATTATGGGACAAGATTCTAGAGTGCAGTGAATATTATAGTATCCAATATCAAAACAATCCTCAAGGGGCAGGCTCTCCGGGCTCAGCTGAGAGCTAATACTATAATATTCACTGCACGCTAGAATCTCGCCCCATAATGCTTTGCTGGGCCTTTGGTTGGCATTGTATTTTTGCCCATAACATTGCTTGGGGTGGTCCTAGGAGAATGGGACCACCACAATCGTTGAGCATGATATGCTCTTTGTGTTCAAGGGATCTGCTTGGTCCTCCCCCTTAGGTTAGGGGGGACCCCAAAATCATCACCTCTCTCATTGCCTGATATTTTTCAAAGCTCACTTTTGTGAATTGGTTATATGCTTTTTAGCACGTAAAGGCAAAGTTGTTTAATCAAAGGGTTGTGGGTGCAGTAGCTTATTCCAGAGTTTTTGCGTGAATTCCATGTTATGCATATTAATAAAACAGAAATCTTGTGTTTTCAATGTAATTCGTATTAATAAAACAGAAATCTCACATACCTTTAGTAAAACAACAAATAACTATCTTTACATGCTAAAATACATAAAATCATCTCAGAAAAGTGAAAATGAGAATATAACAAGCAGTACCTTTAGTTAAACAATAAATAATTCTATCTTTACATGCTAAAATGCATATAGTCATCTCACAAAAGTGAAAATGAAAATATAGCAAGCAGTGAGAGAGGTGATGATTTTGGGGTCCTTGCTAACCTAGGGAGAGAACCAAGCAGAATCCTTGAATACAAAGAGCATATCATGCTGAATGATTTGGTGGTGGTCCCATCCTCCTAGGACCACCCCAAGCACAGTTATGGGCAAAAATACAATCCCAACCAAAGTCCCTGCAAAGCATTATGGGATGATATTCTAGAGTGCAGTGAATATTATAGTATCCAATATCAAAACATTCCTCAAGGGGCAGGCTCTCCGGCTCAGCTGAGAGCTAATACTATAATATTCACTGCACTCTAGAATCTCGCCCCATAATGCTTTGCAGGGCCTTTGGATGGCATTGTATTTTTGCCCATAACTTTGCTTGGGGTGGTCCTAGGAGGATTGGACCACCACCAAATCGTTAAGCAGGATATGCTCGTTGTGTTCAATGCATCAGCTTGCCCCCCTAGGTTAGGGGTGACCCCAAAATCATCACCTCTCTCATTGCCTGGTATTTTTCAAAGTTGACTTTTGTGAATTGGTTATATGCTATTTAGCATGTAAAGGTAAAGTTGTTTTATCAGAGGGTTGTGGGTGCAGTATCAAACTCTGCTACGTGATGGAGTCGGAATTATTGCATGAATTCTGTGTTTTTAATGTAATGCGTAGTTAACAAATCTTCGCAACCTCCGCTAGCGGAGCTGAGTTCATTGTCCACGTAAACGGAATCATGCCAATGGGATACATATATATATATGCGAATTAAAATCCTACCGATTCTAGGTAAGGAAATGAGCCACTCCAGTTTGGGATGCACAAGCAATTAATTTATTGGCAAAGAAAGACGTGTTTCGACCTGTCATGTGGTCTTGGTCACATGACCATAAACAGAGTTCCGGATTTACATATAGTCAACGCGTCTGACACGACGCAACGTAAAATGAAAATGGAAAAAGATTAGAAAATTACGGAAATGTAAAAAATACACATTCAACCCCAATGAACTGTTAGAATTCACAGAAATGAACTATAAATGTACAAAATGAAATACCATAGCCAAATATGGTGCAACAGTGAATCAAGTCATAATGTCCACGAATAAGCAAAAAATATAAACAAAAGATTCATAAATTTAGAGCAATGCTCCATCACATGCAGAGAACAATGAGACTGTACAGTGATCGTATAAACGTTTATGGTGTATTGGTGATAGCTAGTCAAATAAGGGTTTCAAATGTATAATGTCTGATCTGCAAATACCTTTATTCGTCAGCAGAGTGAGAAACATTAGACAAGTTAACGTACGGGTTTAGTACCCTTGCTATCTGTGGGTGTATTTAGAAAAACTGTCTCCAGTAGGTAGTTATAGTTAGGACTAAGTTTCCATAGGAAAAGCATTTTTTGACTTGGCTATAACTTTGGCGTCGTTTGACCAATCTGCATGAAATTTTGCTGAAAATGTGTCACGGTGGGTACTATTGATTGAGAAAGTTTGGAGGTGATCCCTGCAATGGGGACCGAGAATTTGGGGTGCGAAATAAGGTTGCGTTTGTAATGTTAATTCTCATAGGAACCTTTAGCCACCTCTACAGACCGAACCGCTGAACGGACTTACACAAAATTTAACAGGGAGGTAGATGCCGGTTCAAGGAAGTGCCTTTGGTTTATTTGGTGTAAATCTGTTCAGTAGTTTTTGAGAAATTTAAGTTTAAAATTATAATGATATCTCTGGCCGCAAATATTTCGCGAAGATTTCGCGATGAATTGCGAAGGCACGTGCCAATGGGAATGCTCTGATTGGCTGGCCGCAACCTGAATAGAAAGTTGCAGCCGCCATTTTATCTATCGGGAACGATTCCCAGGGCTGAAAATCTGTGTGAAAGCCCACATAAGGGGACAGGGTGGAGATACTCTGTCCCCATGGTTGAGAAATGGAGGTGTTAGTGACAGAAGTTATATGTCCAACATTAATTTTTTTAATCGTGCGCAATATTCCTGAAGACGCCAGCGCAGCCCCCCGTGTTCCATCGCGGGGACATCGGGACTATTGACGTTGTCGCGAACTTTGGTGAAAATATAAAAAAAATATATCAATGAATCATTACTATGCACTGTTATAGAGACATTGAGATATTGCTAAATGTTTTTCTAGAGTTATTCATATAGTGAGTTATCTACTGTGATGGTTACAATTAATTATGTAGTTATCGTTTTTTAAGTGGTCGTGGCTATTGAATTCCTGCTTTTGCTTTCCGCTTTCGCGACGTACCCGCCGAGATCATGATGACCAACGTCATCGCCATCTCCGGCCTCACCGCGAAAATGTAAAATAGGTTTTAGAGATGGTTCTAGAAATACAGTTGAAAAACATGAGTTTGAAGTGTACAGTAATAAACCTCTAGTGTGTAGAATACTGTAATGTGTGTATATATATGTGTTCTCACTTTATAGTAAAGGCGCGATCGTCACGGTTAACAACGTCGTCGCAACGTCCCAAATAACTGCAAACATGGAAAATAGGTCTGAAAGATGGTTTTTAAAGAAACTTAGTACAAAAATATGAGTTTAAACATGCTTTGAAAGAAGTATTTATATAGTAATGTGTGTAGGGCAATGTTCAGAATGGATTTTTTTACATATTATTTTTGGATGTTCTGGTGGCCATTGAATGTCTGCTTTTGCTTTCCGTTTTCGCGACGTGTCCGAGAGGATTGCGACGGCGTTGCAAGGATTGTCAAAAACTAAAGAAAAAGAACCTTTTAGATATTTTGGGTACTAGGGTGGCTCTGACAAGGACCGTTGTGTTAGTTGTGTATATGGCTGCTACACATAAGACCGGATGCAAAGTTTCAGGTTACTTAGAAACACCCTGTTGCCTTCATCTATAAAATGCCCTCCATCATTTCTATAAATTCCATGCATGTCAAAACGCAGATTGTTGTTATAGATACAGCCCATGCGAATGGTCTCTGAGGAATACAGAAACTGTTTTATTAACATGTTTCCTGGCTTAGTCAATCTGTGGACAGAATTGATTTGACCACTTTTATTTCTGTCTTTGGCATATATTAGAGTACACCAAGACAGTGTGAGGGAAAAGCAACATCAGTTTTGCAAAGGTCATTAGTATTTCCAGCCCTACCCAAGTCAATGTGCCTAGGTCATTGCCATCACAGTGCACAATCATGAGGTGAGGAGCTTGGGAATCCACAATGGATTTCACCAAAGCCAGCAACTGATGAAACTTTAACCATCTCTGGGCAAACCAAGTAATCTGCACATTTGGCAAACCCAAGTCCCTGTCAATACCTCTCTGTTTGCAGCCTCTTTAGCCCAAAAGATGTAGCTGTGGCCCACAATCCATACTGTAAGTATTTTGAAGTGAAGGAGCAATAGTAGTCAGGACAAGGCTGAAGGTGAATGAAGTAGTTTTCCAAAGGAAAAGCAGTTAAAATGGAGTTTTTTTTTAACAAAACAAAATATATATTTCATTCGATGCTGTCAGCATAAAAGTGAATAAAATTAGGTAGTGTGTTAGATGGCTCAGGAAGAAGTCTTATTATTGGCTGTTGTTTAAAAAAAGAAATGTAATACAGACATGGAAATGCTTTTGAACCTGTGGAGTAAACCACACCTGCTGTATCTTATTTCGAAGCAGCATGTTCCTTCTAGCACGTGCTGTGAACTATTGTTCTACTGGTTCCACTGGGTTGCTAGCTACACTGAGCTAAGACTGTATTGGGGGGAAGGGTGTTAAAGAGACAGAATTTTTTTTAGAAAAATTGAGGAGTGATGACACAATGTAAGTAATGGCAAGTTTTATTTTCCAGCTCAGGACTATGTAATAAACTGTTGTGTAGTATTTCAATTTCAGAAAAAGGAAGCTAGATATCGGTTTGAACTCCCGTTTTTTTTGCGATTACTCCATGATCATCATGAAAACATCGTGAAAACGCGGCAACAGGAACCTCGTTTTGAAAGAGAGGGAAAGGGTTAACAGATGCTAACCATTTACAAGTGGCGATGCAGTAGTCTAAAATGAAAGACATGATTTGTTTGCTGCCTTTCTCATGATGATAGAGTGGAAAGTTGAAGAGGTTGCCATTTTAGACTTGCTTTGTATGAGAGTGGTGTACCATTCTTGTGCTTTGGTTTTAGAAATCTTAACAGTGTCAAAACTATGCAGAAAGAGCTGAAACAACAATATAATCTACAAACTGAATTCAGTGGTATGTTTATAACTTTGCAATTATTTCTAAAATGTACATTAGAAATGAAGATGTATATGGGAGTTTGATTAAAAGGAGTATCACAGTGATGAGAAGAAATATATGAGATGAACTGTATCTATTAGAGAGTATGTGTTTAAGAGGTTAGTGGTGAATGTTTTGGGAAGTAAGAGAAAAATTAATTAGTGCCTGTTTATTAAATTGTATATTTTATTGAAAAATAACAGTATAGTTTTGTGGAAAGTTGTAATGAGGAACTAAGAATGTTTTAAATGTCTAAATATCATGTGCAGAATAGATACATCTGTCATTTGCATTCTGGGAGTTGTAGTACTTTTAGTAACATTATTAAACAGGAATAGTGTAGTGATAAATAAAAAATGAGAATATGTTGTCTGCCTGTACATGAATTAGAAAGAAGTAATACTTGTTAGGTATGTATTGGGAAGTGTTTGTCAATGTGGTTTCTAACTTATATGACCACTTTGCATATGCTTAGATGGTGAGATATGGTTTTTGTGCTTGCACATAGCTTTATATATACGTGGGACTTTTGAGCTTGCTTAAAGATGCAGAGGTATATATTTTGGGAAAGATGGCTTGAAGGTATTCATCTATTAAGAAATTGCATATATGTTTACATGATGATCTATGTTCAGTAAGGCTGATGAAAAGTTCATGTATATGGTGGGGGTAGTGGTTTTCTTTAAACATGATTTGTTTAAAAATGAGAGGGATTAATAGTACAGAATGCCTCGAGAGTTCTTCTACTAGCTTCATTTTGAGTGTAACTTTTGTTTGAGATATGCTGAATATATGTTTTAGAAGCAGAAGTATTTAAGAAATGATGTAGGTATGCCATTTGCAAAAGGTTTTGTGCTTTGAAAAAGTTCAAAATGTTGTTTTCCGTTTTAGAAACTTACTGATGCATGTGCACACTCAGTAACAAAGCAATGTATGTTTCTAGCGGGCCGTGTATGCAATTATATATCAAATGTGATACCTAGATTTCACTCACGCATAGCTCAGAAGAAAAGCATGTATACATTAAAACAGGTAGTTACTGATACTGACAGAAGGAGATAACCAATGATTCAGAGATATAGTGACAACTGTTATGTATCTAACAGCAAGGAAGGTACTTTCTTAGTCAGTCAGGTAGTATTCAGGCACTCATGGATTCACCCAGCCACTACTCAGACAGTCATCAAATCACTGATTCACTATCCATGGAGTTATTCAACTATCCAGAAACTATACATGTACTCTTGCAATCAGGCAGGCAGAAATTATGTAGTCATTGAAGTATGCAGGCACTATGTATACATTCATCTAATCACCTAGGTACCATCTATTGACTTATGCAATTAACAAGGCTGTAACTATGCAATCATTATAACATTTCGCCGAACCTATGCAGCCATCTAAACACCCACTTACAACCTATGCAGTCATTGAAATAGTGAGGCATACGTGTGCACTGATGGAACACTCAAGCTCTACTCATGCACTCATGTAACTACGTAGAGAGTACGATTCTAGTAAATCTATCAACCATCCAGTGCCTATTAGTCATTTAATTACTGAGCCAATAGTCTTGCACTAATACAACCACCCCAGCAGTATACTTACTGTCATTCAATCTCTCAAGCTTTAACAATGGAATCATGCAGTCACTCAGACACTAGTTATGCACTCATCTAATTAGTTAGGCACTACTGATGCACTGTTGTATTCCGCTTTAGGTATCCGTATATAGGTTTTCTTGAATCATGTCCTTATATAGGCATAGAAATCCCTGTCCTTATTTAGGCATTAACCGTGCACTCCAAATACAGGCATGGTCACCGACATCCGTCCACCCTAACGTCACAACGAGTTCTTAGAAACCAGACCCTTAAGCCTTGGGAGTTTCCCTTAGCACAGGACTATTGATTTCTCCAAGAACTCATCTATTATATATGAACCGTTATACCTTAAGGGTTCATTCCGGACGTCTTCCCCTGTCCGACCTAACGTCAATGCTAACATTCCTCGACACCTATCAGGTATAAATATACCTTCCCTTGCTAAAGCAAGTTAGAGGAGACCTCGACTTCAGAGGAGCCCGTATCCCGGCCTGATGCACTGAGAAGACGCTGTCATCTCTGCACGCAGAGAATCCAGCTATCCAGCTTCCAGTGTTCTGATTCCCCTTGCGGGGTGTTAGAGTTCCAAGTTCTGGCAGGAGATTCCCACCTCTCTCATTCTCAAGGTATGGAGCTGACTAGATCCTAGAGGGACTCTTGGCATACTAGACTTAACATACTCTTAGTCTACCATACTAAAGAATACTCCACCTACTTCTACTCTTCCCTACACCTAGGCTAGGTTAGGTACACTGGGGTAGAACTAGCTTAGAGACGCATCGTATGAGTACTCGCATTTTTAGCTCAAGTTATTTATGTACGTGAATATATGCTAAAAGATAATGCTAGCGCAGTATTACTTATTTCTACTGCTTACGCTGTACATTATTTATCTTGCATACTGTCTTGTGATCGTAACAGCACATATCTCTTACACGAGAAACAAGACTGTTCAATAAAACCCTTTTTATTGAAATGCCCGTCTTTCCTTTCTGTGTAACTCTGCAGAGACTAAGCATGCACGATTGAATGAGTGAAACTGTTATCTATTGTTTCCACGATTCTGAGACATGTTCCGCTTCTAAAGGGAAACAAAGTTGTCATGTTTTTCGGTTGCCAGAAACTACTCCCTTCTTGTTCTCAAGAAGTTTCTAGTGGCCTCTGAGCTAGCTGGCACAGGTAATTAAGTTTAATATAATCGATAGGGACATACCGACCTTAGTCCTATGTCAAACCTATAGGTTATATTATTCCAATGCGCAGAGCCTATTAGGGAAATAGGAACTACACTACATGGCGCCCAACAGTTTGGTAAGGCAGTAATTTAATGCTAGATACTGAGTAACTCATTCGTGCTTTTCTCAGAGACCCCTACTCACATACTCCTTAAGACGTCTGGAGTGGGTTGGGTTAAATATCCGCCATAACTAAATAGGGAAGCAACCTATATATTAGTTGTTTGGTTTGTTCAACGTTGAAGGATACAGTGTTCCAAAATATTGTGCACCTTATCTTTTGTTTCCTTGAAACTTGTTCTACATTTTTCAAAAAACAAATGTCCATAAATGGGGACGATGCCACCGGAAACGATGGAGCTACGGCTAACCCAGCTATAGCAGTTTTTAACTTTACAGGTTTAAATGAACCTGAGGAGGGTGTCATAGACATCAATCCAAACTTAAGAAGAGCCATCACTCTAAAACTTATAAAACATGGCCTATCACCTAGAGGTGGTAGAGCAGTTTTCGTGATAGAGGCACATGAATCCTTTCAGACAGAGGTATTCTATTCATGGGTAATATTTCCTGAATCAAATCCAACAACAAGACTGTTTCACTTCTACAAAGAGGATGATCCACCAGAGGAATATATTCCTTTTGAGCATATTGAAATTCCATTAACATACCAGGAGCATCAGCTCTGGTTTAAAGGCGCCCTAAAACATCACAAAAACATTACCAGGCTCGGTCCACTAGGTAGACCAGGAGCAACATGGCCGATTTTAGCCGGCTACACTCCTCATCCTGACCTCGATCTAATGTCAGACGAGGAACTACTTACTCAACTTACAGAGTTAATTAAAATCTACAGACAATTAGTCCAATATGTGATGTGGACTTTCACAGTCCAACCACCATTAACACTTCCAAATCCAACCCCTCACCAGGGGAATGCACTAAAAATTACACCACAGACTCTATACGCAATCATGGGAAAAATGCCCACAAATCGTGAGCAAATTCCGTTTTGGATAGCTCAAAAAATTACTCAAATCGAAGCAGTATTTCCAAATACTAGCCCGTATGAGAAACACAGAATCCTAACCATCTGTTTACCGATGGGGATCACACCACAAATGGAAGACTGCACCACTTGGGGCTCAGTCTTTGCTGCCATCTATACTAAAACACATGGTATTCCATCAATTTCGGTAATACCTGATATCCTGAAACAAATTCAAAATGAATACGGGGCAGAGCCTGCTCTGAATTTAGGTATGAAATTACTGAAAAATTTTGACCAGGTCTCAACAATAATATTATCTAATATTAAAGGGGAGGCAGCAGCAGTGGCGATCCGCCAAAAATTAAGGGAATTCGATGTTACAGAACATCAAACTGAGCTACCCAGAATAATAGAACAATCATATGCTGAATTAGGCAGAGATAGTTTGGGTGGAAGACCAGTGAAGCCAAAACTATCTGAAAGTCCTGAGAAGGACTCTATTAAACAAACTCCTACAGCTTCTAAAAGAAGTGGGAGACTAACAAACAA
The DNA here is from genome assembly GCA_963921515.1 of Calotriton arnoldi. Classification (NCBI taxonomy): domain Eukaryota; kingdom Metazoa; phylum Chordata; class Amphibia; order Caudata; family Salamandridae; genus Calotriton; species Calotriton arnoldi. Next base: position 869,118 of record CAWUFW010000935.1, read on the forward strand.
AATTCAAACGAGAAACGTTCTCAATCTCGAGGTAGGTCTCCTCAAAAGGAGCCCTCTGAAAGGAGGTATAACCTCAGGAATAGGGATAATTTGAAAAAGCCTGACAGGTATATATAAAAATCATGGAGGATGGGATGAGGATTCACCTCATCACAAAATACAGTTGAAAAATGAACCTACTGCACAAAGGCAGTACCCAGTAAAGCAAGAAGCTAAAAAACAGGTCAGGGAGATCTTAGATCAACTTGAATACCAAGGGGTGATTGAAACATGCACCTCCTCAATGAACAATCCTTTGTTTCCTGTCTCCAAACCAGACAATTCATATCGTCTAGTTTTGGACTACAGACACTTAAACACTTGTTCTAAAACATTTGCAGTGCAAAATGCACATAGTACAGCATTAATGAATAACATTGTGCGTAAAAAATATAAAACCACATTAGACATCTCAAATGGTTTCTTTTGTCAAAACATAGCACCTGAAAGCAGGTACTTAACTTCTCAATAATGGGGACCCAGCGTCAATTTTGTCGACTCCCACAAGGGTTCAAGAACAGCCCGGGGTTATTCTCAGCGAGAGTAACGGAGTTGCTACAAATCTATGATAATGAGGCATTGTCATACGTCGATGACATCTATCTGACAGACGATGACCTGGAAAAACACTTGAACAGGGTGAGCACCATTATACTGGGCTTCGCCTCTGAGGGCTACAAATTCAACTTCAAAAAGTCCAGAATTGCCCATCTCAATATCCTGTTTCTAGGATATGAGCTTTCAAGTGAAGGCAAGAGCTTGGCAGCTAACTTTTCAGAAAGGTGTGCGCTGCTCCAACCTCCTAAAACGCTGAAACATTTACAATACATTCTGGGTTTCCTCAGTTTTGGAAGAACTTACATTCTAAATTACGCAGAAAGGGTTAAACCTCTCTACGCATTAATCAAACCTGATTTTTCAATCAAAAATTGGACACAGGAACATACAGAGATCCTGCGTTCACTCCAAGCTAACATGTTAGCAACAAATCACTTACAGACACGCGTAAGTCAACGCAACTTAGTGATCCGAATAATTTCGGGTCAATGCGGTTTCACCTACTTAGCATTTAATGAAGGTGAAAGAAAACCAATTGCATACAAATTACACTTGTATACACAAGCAGAAATGCGCTTCACTTCAACAGAAAAAATTCTGACAGCAGTTCAAACTGCAGTAGCAAAAGAAAGAGCTCTAGCCCAAGGGAAACGCATTATTGTCGTAACCCCTGTTCCGGCCTTAGAGGCGGTAACAAAAGCGAGCATTCCAAATGCTAAAGCATTACATCTGAGATGGATACAATGGGTTAATTCTCTTGCTGCAACAGATGTTGAATATGTTTTTGATCCTGATCTAAAAACACAAGCATTCCTGCAATATGAACATGAATGTCCCCTGCCTACTGAGATTCTGCCTCTCGATCAGTACGAATTTATAATTTACACTGACGGATCCGCACAACCCACAACAGGGAGTAAGCAAGCTTACAGTGCAGCATGTGCAATCGTTAAAGGTCGCATGCGCGATGGCAAATTCAAACCTATGGTCACACAAACTCAATCTCTAGGAGATTGTACAGCTCAGCGAGCTGAACTACAAGCATTCAAACTGGCACTTGAAAGTACAGATCGAGAATTCCCCACACTCATAGTGTGCGATTCTTTCTACTGTGTACAGTCGTATAATGAATATATACAAAGTTGGCTTGAAAATGGGTTCAAAGATGCAAAAGGTGGCACAATTAAGCATAAAACGCTTTGGGAACAAGTAGTTCAGTTGAAAAACAAACTACCAAAGGCTCACGTGATCCATACACTGAGTCATCAACGTGATGGCGTTCACGTTGCAGGGAATTCATTGGCTGATGAAGCCGCAAAGGGGGCTGTTCAGATGGCTTCCGTAGCTGCGATCACTCGTTCAAAAACGAAAATAGATGGTGAGATAATGTTGGCTGTCAATGCGTCAAGCAAAGGCAGTAGTGCAGCGTTACCAAAAAAGTTTCCACTCAAGTACTCCTATGTAATTGATGCGAACAACGTTCCTTTTGCTCGAATCCCTGGAGTGGGGGATAGGGTCATGCCAAACAAGGAATGCAGATTAGGACTAATCCTAGCAGCACACAAAGGGATAGCTTCTGCCCATGCAGGTGTTTCTGCAACAGTATGTTTGCTTAAACAAAGATATTGGTGACCTGGCATTAGGAAACAGACCAAGAACTATGTTCTGGAATGTGAAATATGCCAACAGATGAAAGTCTCCACAGTGAAACGTCCTGCGCAGACACCCCTGTTAATTTCAGACAAACCATTAGCTTGTGTTTACCTGGACCACTGCGGTCCCCTGCAAAGGGACGGTAACTATAAATATATCATGGTCGCAGTGGATTCATGCTCTAGGTTCATATGGATATGGCCTCAGCGCTCGGCTGACGCTCGAACAGTCATAAAAGATTTGCGAGTCTTTATCGGCACATACGCAATAGGCACGCTACATTCTGACCAGGGCCCTGTGTTTAGCTCTCGGGCTTACAAAGAAGCCATGGCTAGTCTGGGTGTTGCATTGCGGTACTCCTCTCCATTCCATCCTGAGGGAAATTCTGTTGTGGAAAGGAAAAACCAGGACATGAAGCAGTCTATAACAGCTAGGGTATTAGGTTCGGGTGATGGGTGGGTCAGACATCTTTATGGGGTCCAACGCTCATTAAATAACTTTCCAAGAAGTTCTCTAGGGGGGGTCACTCCATATGAGGTTCTATTTAAAACAAGAATGTGGGTGCCCGATCTGGAAAGCAGTGGCACAGTGGTGGAAAATAAACCCTTTGATATCAAAGATCGTTTGGCTGTTTTACAGGACTTAAATGAGTTAAGAACAAAACACAGCAACGTGTTCCTGAAGCCAACCACCACTGGGGAAAAACCGGCTGTCCCAGCAAGGCCTGTCTGGATTCCAAAAGTTGGGGATCTAGTCAGAGAGAAAATTGCGGACAAGAAGGAGTTTGGACCTTCTTACAGACAACCAGTACCTGTCCTAGCCATACACGGAACAAGAACAGTACTTCTGTCGCCCCTTGCTGGAAAAAAGGAGAAAAGATTTGTGTCCATCGACCTCATCAAACCACAGTATGTGGCCAATACTAAGTAGTAGGCCTCGTGGACTCCGACCTAGTAGCAGACACACTCCTCTCGCTACTATACAAGAGGTTCAGACTGAAAGACTAATAACAATTGGGAATTCAGCAGTAACAGATGAAGGACTAAGCAACAATGCTATGGAACTCATCCCTCTTGAAAATCAAGTATCAGTTTGTCCAAATACACCTGTCTACACCAACGTAGCACATGATCAACTGGTTCCATCAATTTCAACAAATCCTGATGCAATTCCAACAATTGACAGGACTGCTTCTGGCTACTTCATTAACTTTGATACGTTTTCTGAGGATCCGAGTGAGCCCGAGACGTTGCCAGCATCAAAAACTTTTAAACAGCAAGTTCAAGACTTTTTACATTTTTTGAAAAAGACTTATCTGGTTTCACCGTGGATTGAACTTTGGGTTATTTCTGGAATATTTTTCTTCCTGCTTTGGCTAGCTTTGGTTATGACTATGAGCGTGCTTATAAATGGCAGATACATCCATTTGGACATTGAAAGAAAAGAAGGGAACTTACTTTTGAAACCTCACAAATCATCCCATCGTAAAACAAGAGACTTGTCTGCAGTGAACATCACAGCCGTTCCTATACAGGATGGTATAGTGTGGGACAAAGCAGATTTCGATATCTTTGGCCCGACGGAACATTTGAACATTCCACATTTATTCAAGATCTCACTAAGTGATTTTGTTTCATCCAGTACCTTTTCTGATGATTGGGACTTTGAAACTGTTAATGACATAATGTTTGACCTAGAAAAGACTGCTGCATTTTCTAATAATGAATATTTAGAGGGTTCATCAGACTATGAACAGCTGTATTGCTATAACCACTATGGTCATCATTTTTTGCATAAATCTGCAAAACCTAGGAATGTGTTTATGTTTAACCAATGGGAGCATTGTCCTACACCACCAAAAGGTAGTTCAAAAACATTTGCTAAAAAGTTTCCATATTTTTCAGGATACAATACATCTGATCCAGAAACATTTTACTATAGAAATGTAAACAAAACAGGACTGAAAATTATGTTAACAAATACAAAACAGATTTACTCTGCAGCATTTATTGCCCAACTGTCTAGACAGGGTTTCGACTTATGGAAAGGCACAATAGACACAAAATCTGTCTGGGGTACTAAAGATTGGCAAGTGCAGGGGATGGAAGCTTTGTTTAGAGCCTGTATCGTCCCTCAACAAATAATGTTTTTGAATGACACTGTCCAACAAACGTCTTGCCTTGGGTTAGCCAAGATAAAAGACATGAAAAATCCTTCTGTACCAACACCTGCAAGTGATAACAATACACAGGCAGTGGTTACAGTTGACACCATACTACAACTCAACAGAACAAATCCTGATTGGAGAAAATGGTTGATCTGGCCCACAGACACCAACAACTGTAAAGAGAGATTCCTGAATAAAACACAGGGGTTTACTATTCATAGGCCAGACCCAAGATACGTCCAAAGACAACATCCGGGGGTAGTAACAACATACAGTGTAGGAAATTATGCCTCGACTGGCTGCAAAAATCTACACTTAAGGATGTGAAACAACACTTATCTTTACTTAAAGAAGACGCAGATCTTAGGGAATTCTTGCTTGGACCAAGAAAACCGCGTCAAAAACGTTTCATATGTGCCGGCATCTATGCTGCTTATAATGAAGCATGGAAGGTGTCACTGATGGAGGCCGCAGAACGAATACGTGAACTTGATCGTATTAATTTAGAGAAAACTCTCTCTGTGGTCGACAATGGGTTAACAACTTTGTCCTCCAGAATTTATTCATTGGACAGTATTGTATCCTCTGCTATCGACATACTGGAACAAGATTTATCCATGTTACAACAAGGCCAGTCTCAGTTACGGTCAATTATGTTATTAAGCTGGACGCTGCAATCTTTGCGTGCGGGCTATGTGCCTTGGCGTTTTATCAACACGACGGCTCTGTTTTCAGAATACAATCTAACTGATAAACAGATCGAACTGGCACAAAGGGGAGCAAAGTATACAGTACTGAGCATTGAAAAACTTGAAAAATTACCGTTCACAGTGGCAGAAAAACCAGCTACTGAATGGCTTATTCATGGCAAAATTAGTCTACCTGTGACTACTTTTCAATTTCAGTATTGCCTTCAACAGATGCAAGCAGGCAAATATGAAAGGTTGCTGTAAAGTTTAAATATGTTTTATATATATAAATACCAAGCTGTATTGAAGAATGAGTGGGTGTATGAGTGACTGAATGGATGATTTAGTAGGTGCGTGACTGACTGTATAAGTGAGTGATTAAAAGTGTCTTACTGAAAGCATGGGTTAGTGACTAAACTGTGTGAATGTCTGTATCAGTCTGTTAGTTGGTGTGAAAGCGGCTGCATGGGTTGGTGAGTGGCTACATGAGTGTCTATATGGGTTATTGATTGGTTGTCTGAGTATCTGTATGTGTGCCTGAGTGTCTGTGTGGGTGGGTGGGGGGGTGTAACTCTGTGCATAGATGTGTGAGTGGGTGATTCACTGGGTGTATGGGTTCATGAGTGCATCTGTGAAGGGCTGTATGGGTGGGTGAGTATGTGCATGGGTGTGTAGGTGAGTGAATGGATGTCTCACTGGTACATGTATGAGTAAATACATATGTGAAAGGCAGTATATATGAGTGTTGGAGTATATAAATGACTATATGTGAGAGAGAGTGACTGAGAGTGGCTGTATGGATGATTGTGTGCTTGTATCAGTGATTGTTTATGACCGTAAGTATGTGTTAGTATCTGTATGAATAAGTGAGGTGGTGTGTGTATAACTGTATAGGTGAGTAAATGGGAGTGTGATTGATTCTTTGTATGACTGACTAGGTGTGTGAGTAACTCTATGGATGAGTGGCGATGTGTGAGTGTCTGTATAGGTGTATGAGTGCATATGATAGTGATACAGCGGCTTACTAGCAACAGATTCTCCACTACCATATACTCACCTGGGCCCATATAACTCTCTCACACTAAAACACCAAGTAGACCGCTGGAACTTTGTAGTTTTATCATTTTCATACCTCGAGATCTAGTTATTTCTTCTCTAACTAAACCTTCACTTGATCAAATAGTTCTTTCCTCTGGTCAATGGACCAGTTAGGTGGAACTAGTTGATGGTGATAATTAACATAACTTATTATACATTTCTTGATTAAAAATAAAATAATGACAGACTCGGTAAGCTTTAAAATCTTTATCTAAATTAATTTGTTGTGAACCATCGCAAAGCGTTTCAGTACAAACACCCTCATTCGCAAGAGTGCCAAGTTCAATCAAGTTTCAATAGACATTAACAATTCAGATCCACACAATAACTATGCTCAGAAAGAAGAGGATAGCAAGAGAAGAGCATTTATCAAGACGATGAATCTATTCTTACCGAGTATGGTGTGAAGACTAACCCCCTGGCCAAAGGGCTGGTATGGGTCCCCAGGACAGATCAGGAGACAAAGACTTCAGGACAGGAATCAGGACAGGAGACTTCACATCTCTAGATACCGACGACTACATCGCAACCCTCTCTGACACTCTCTTCCTCCTCGTGGTTCTTCCGCGATCTTCTTTCTAACCCACCCAAATTAAGTAGATGGTTCTGCATTCGATTTCTTCATCAGCGTCTCACAGCATCAGCACCACCCCCAGCACCGACAGCATCCCGAGCTCTGTATCGCCTCTGCTGCTTCCGCTCCCAACAACATCTCATCTAACTAACTAAAACGACCTCAATTATACCTTTCTATTACCATGTACCACCCATTAAAGTTTCAATTCTACAAAAGACTAACTTCTGATTGGACAGGCGAGGGGGGATGATCATCACACCATGCTCATACTTCATTTATTTCTTTAAACCATTGTTTCCAAACTCCTCCCCTCAAACTTTTATTCCGCCCTTCCTTTCGCATGCATCTTCAAACTTTATTAATACAAATGTAACAATTTTCTTGAATAAGTTCCTTCATATGAACTCTTCACCCTCCTGTTCCCAGGGCACATCTTCGCCGACCTTGGACGCGTGACAAGTCCTTAGTCATCTTTTCGAGCTTCCACACCAGGGCGCATGCATCGTGCAACGTCAGTATGCTCGACTCAGACAAATGCCAGGCCCAAATACGCACTAATAATAAAGTCAAAAGGAGAAATGTTATTCTCAAAAATAAATGATTTCACTGTATACCACCAACCTCTACTCTAGCCCGTACCATTTATTATTTCCCTTTCTGCATTTGCATTAGTATAAAACTTATTTTCTAATTTCAGCAAGCAGGTGCCCTGCATGTGACTTTTCAAGCGGCCATTTTATAGCTCTTTGCGCAAGCGCCAGAATTTCCCTCCAAGTGTTATTTCGTCATACTATGTAGATGCAGTAGACGCATGCGCAGTAAAGATCCTGTGTTAAAATGCATTCTAGTCCTTCCTTCATGTTATTGCAGTTAGTAAACACATAGGCAAGCTTCATTCTCTCCCGCGTTTAAAGGAAATGCGTATTATTAATCACAAAATACGTTGTTAGTAATTCGTTAATGAGTTTAAACGAGAGGATTGCTTCCGAGCAAGTCTCATGTTCGAGTCCTTGCTCCATCAATAGTGCTATATTGATGAGTGACTGCATGTATGAGTTAGTGTATGGGTGAATGAGTGGATGTGTGTGAAGACCTAGGAATCAATGAGTGGGTATATAGTAACTGGTATTCCTGTGTCTATGGTTTTGAAAATGGTAGTTTGTATTTTAGAGTGGGTGTATCAAAGGTTATATAAGGGTGTGAGGAGGTGCATCAGATTATCACATGGATGATGTCATCAGTGATGTCATCAGTGATGTCACTGACCATGTCATGAATGATGTAATATGTGACGTCATGAGCAGTGCATTGCGGGGCCACGAGTTATAGTTAGCTCAACTAACTATAACGTCTGAATTTCACTGGTTTTCTATGAGTGAAATGTCCAACTAACTATAACATCCCTGAAACCTGTGTTTTTTTCAGTGAATTTCTAAGGTTTTTTAAATGTTTATTTCTAACTATAACGTCCCTGAAACCTATGGTTTTTTCAGTGAATTTCAAAGGTTTTTTAAATGCTGATTTCTAATTATAACGTCCCTGAAACCTATGGTTTTTTCAGTGAATTTCAAAGGTTTTTAAATGCTAAATTCTGAGTATAATGTTCTAAAAATATTTTTTTCTAAGTTTTTTTATAGTTATAAAAATAATGTAATGCTTTCTGTTTTCTAAAATATAAATATAATTAATTTTTTTTAAATAAAAAACTGGATTTGCATACCGATTGTGTACCTGCCTCGATGGGTGCGCGAATCAAAGTATTTCGCCGCCATATTGGTTAAGTCTTGTACGATGCGCATTTTGTAAGCGACGGGTGCGCGGATCTGGCCCCGCGTAACGTCACGTACGTAGTTCCGGGGGTCAAGCCAGGTGCGCGAATCCATCACAAATTTTGAGTTTTAAAAGTATATGTATATAACTTTATTATATATATTATACCAAGACATTATTTCATATAATTGTAAATATCATGTATCTGTAACTGGAATAAAGATATATTGCTGTTAAATGTATTTTTCGGAAATCGCGTCGGGTGCGCGCTTTTGGCGCGCCCGGTGCGCGAATCCCATGTGACTTCAAAAGAAAGACTTTCATTGGTGTAGAGGCTTTTGATTCTAGAATTTGAAGGACCCCACCCATTTTTTTTCATTCTTCCAAGACCATCTTAGAAGAGACACCTGTTTTTTTTGGATCTCTTCTTTACATCTTTTTGGTGTTTTTTTTGTACCAACAAAAAATGGCAGCTGCAGATCCAACACAGCAGCTTCCACCAGAAGGCGAAGAAGATTTGGAAGAGCCAATTAAAGTGAGATATGAGAGCATCGTGTGGGTTTTTTTCAGTATCCCACCTGGTGAAAAGAAGGTGAATGCCAGGAGGGTGACATGCACCATTTGCCAGAAAGTATTATCACGAGGGTCAGAGAAGAAGTACTCTTGCGGGACTTCTTCTATGCTAAAGCATTTACAAACCATGCACCCTCGACGTTTAGCAAGGGAACAACTGCGTCGTCAACAGGAAAAAGAAGCAACTGATGACAATACCGCTGGACCTCACTACCTCTTCTGCTGGCACAACAACTGCTGCAATCAACGTTCATCCTGACATAGCTCGAGTAGAGCAGCATTGCTTGAAATGTCAAAAAACATTATGTGTTGGTGAGCAATCGGTGAATGCTATCCTGGTTGCCATTCAGAACCACAAGTGTTAATTTAGTTTTATTTTTCCGTTTATGCAATGAGTTTTAATTGCATAATTTTTCAATTTTTTCTTGTTGGTTCTGTTTTTTTTCTTTTTTTTAACAAAAAAACACCAAACAAATTTAAAAAAGAGTTAAAAAAATACAAGAAAATTATAAAACAAAAAAAGAAAAAAAAATGGTTCTTTTCAGAGCCGCCTATTTGGTTTAAAAAAGAAAACAATTGTAAGTGTTGTATGAATTGTGGTAAGTGGAATATATGGAGATGTGTATGGTAAGTTTATATATGATTGAATCAGTGCATGGGTAATGCCAAGGTGATTGTAAGAGTGCAAGAGAAATGTCTGGGTGATTGCAGGAGTGCATGAGTAGTGCCTGAGTGATTGCATGAGTGGAGAGCTAATGTATAAGTGATTGGCGGAGTGCATGGGTAATGCCTGACTGATTGCTTGAGTGCAAGGGTTGTGTCTGGGTGATTGCATGAGTGCAGAGCTAATGCCTGAGTGATTGCATGAGTGCAAGGGTTATGGCTTGGTGCTTGCATGAGTGCAAGGGTTATGTCTGGGTGATTGCATGAATGCAGAGGTAATGTGTGGGTGATTTGAGGACTGCATGCCTAATACCTGAGTGATTGCATGAGTGCAAGGGTAGTGCCTGAGTAATTGAAAGAGTGCATGCGTAATGCCTGAGTGATTGTATAATTGCAAAGGTAGTGCCTGGGTGATTGGAGGAGTGCAAGGTTAGTGCATGGTGATTTTATAAGTGCATGGGTAGTGGCTGTGTGATTGCTGGAGTGTATGCTACTGGCATGAGTAGTACCTACAAGATTGGAGGAGTGCATGGGTAGTGTATGTGTGATTAGATGAGTGCATGGCAGTGCCTGGGTTATTACATGAGCGCATGGGTAGAGTCTGGGAGATTGAAGTAGTGGATTGGTAATGGCTGGGTGATTTTGTAAGTGCGTGGGTATTGTTTGGGTGATTTTGTAAGTTCATGGATAATGCATGGGTGTTTGCATGAGTGCAGAGGTAATGTATGGGTGATTGGAAGAGTGTATGGTTAATGCCTGAGTGATTCCATGAGTTTATGGGTAATGCCTTGATGATTGCATGAGTGCATGGATAGTGCCTGGGTGATTGGAGGAGTGTATGGGTAGTGCTTGAGTGATTGAAGATGTGCATGGGTAGTGCTTCTGTGATTTCATGAGTGCCATGATAGTGCCTAGGTGATTGGAAAAGGGCAAGACTAGTGCATGCTGATTTTATAAGTGTATGGGTAGTGGCAGGGTGATTGGAGGAGTACAAGGGTAGTGCCTACGTTATTGCATAAGTGCATAGATAGTGCCTAAGTGATTGCATGGCTGCTGGAGTAGTGCATAGATGATTGGAAGGCTGCATGGATAGTGCTTGGTTGATTCCATGAGTGCTGCAGAATTGCCTGAGCACATGTATGACTGCATGAACAGTGCCTGAATGATTGAAGTAGTGCATGGGTAATGCATAGGTGATTGCATGAATGCAGGAGTAATGTCTGGGTGATTAAAGGACTGTATGGGCAGTACCTGCGTGATTAGATGAGTGTATAGGTAGTGCCTTGATGATTTTATAAGTGCATAGGTAGTGCCTGGGTGATTGGAGAAGTGCATGGATATTGCCTGGATGACTGGAGGAGTGCAAGGGTAGTGCCTGGGTTATTCCATGAGTGCATAAGTAACGCCTGCATGACTGCAGGAGTAGTACATAAATAGTGCCTGGGTAATTGCATGACTGCAGTGGTAGTGCCTGACTGATTGAAGGAGTGCATGACTAATGTCTGGGTTATTGCATGAGTGCAGCAGTAATATCTGGGTGATTGAAGGAGTGCAATGCTAATGCTTAGGTGCATGGAAGAGTGCATGGGTAGTGCCTGGCTGCATGTAGAACTACCTTGGTAGTTCCTGAGTGATTGGAGGAGTGCATGAGTAGTACCAGGGTGATAGTATGAGTGCAGGACTACTGCGTGGATGATTGCAAGACTGCATAGGTAGTGCTTGGTTGATACCATGAGTGCTGCTGATTGAAGTAGTGCATGGGTAATGCCTGGGTGATTGTATGAATGCAGAGATACTGTCTGGGTGATTAAAGGAGTGCATGAGCAGTGTCTGAGTGATTCGATGAGTATATAGCTAGTGCCTTGGCAATTTTATAAGTGCATAGGTAGTGCCTGGGTGATTAGAAAAGTGCATGGATATTACCTGGATGACTGTAGAAGTGCAAGGGTAGTGCCTGGGTTATTGCATGAATGCATAAGTAGTGCTTGCATCACTGCATGACTCCAGGAGTAGTCCACAACTTGTGCCTGGGTAATTGCAAGACTGCAGGTTTAGTGCCTGACTGATTGAAGGACTGCATGGCTAATGTGTGGGTTACTGCATGAGTGCAGAAGTAATGTCTGGGTGATTGAAGGAGTCTATGAGTAATGCCTGGGTGCATGGAAGAGTGCATGGGTAGTGCCTAGCTGCATGTAGGACTGTCTGGGTAGTTTGTGGGGGATTGGAGGAGTGCATAAGTAGTAGCAGGGTGATTGCATGTCTTAAGGACTACTGCGTAGATGAGTTGAACACTGCATGGGTAGTGCTTGGTTGATTCCATGAGTGCTGTAGAAGTGTCTGAGCACATGTGTGACTGTATGGTCAGTGCCTTAGTGATTGAAGTAGTGCATGGGTAATACCTGGGTGATTGCATGTATGCAGGAATATTGTCTGGGTGAATAAATGACTGCATGGGCAGTACCTGAGTTATTAAATGAGTGCATAGGTAGTGCCTTGGTGATTTTATAAGTGCATAGATAGTGCTTGGGTGATTGGAGGAGTGCATGGATAGTACCTGGATTACTGGAGGAGTGTAAGGGTAGTGCCTGGATGATTGCATGAGTGAGGAGTAGTGCGTGCATGATTGGAAGACTGCATGGGTAGTGCTTGGATGATTGGATGAGTACATAAATAGTCTCTTGGTGATATTATAAGTATATAGATTCAAGCTAGGTGAATGGAGAAATGCTTGGATAGTGTGTGGGTGATGATAGTAGTATGAGAATAGCGTCTAATTATATAGATCAGTACATGGGCAGTATTTGAAAAAATGGATCAGTGCAATAAATATGACTGTAAACATTACTTCATATTATTATGCTTTTTGCATTATTTCACCTTACCTTCTTTATTCAAATACATACCAAAGTCAGTGAAACTATTTTACATTCCTTTTGTTGTAAATTGAATTTAAAATCTTTTCAAGGTTTACTATTACTTTCTGTAATAAAAAAAGGAAAACTGTTATTACACATAAAATTATGGTTCTAAAACAACATAATTTTAGAATTACATAACATATTCGGTTTCCTTTTTGCTGTTCTCAGATTCTATTGAATTTCACTATCCATAGTGATTTCAACGTAGATCATCATATAACAGTGGGGAAAAAAATACAATCAATGTGATTGTAAAAAACAAAATGTGAGTCGAAAATATTTTCAACAAATTCACCAGTTTATCTATCTACCGTTTCTAAATTACATTCTTGAACTATATTAAATTATTTATGTTTCTGAAATACATTTTCTAAAATATACACTCTTATTTACATCGCATATAATACAAAGATCAAATATATTAACTAGTTCCTTGAAACACAATTTTGCAAATCCAATTTAAAAAAAAGTTGAAATAATGATCCAAACACTAATTGGTCACATCTTTCCAATAGGCCGAATAATGATTCCAAATCCATTGGCATTGATAATATCAAAAATATATTAGTTATTTTGTGTTCACATCTTCCCAATAGGCCGAATGATGTTTTCAAAATTTTGGCATCCAAAATATCAGATATGATTCTGGTAATTCGTAAGGCAACCTACATTTGAATTCCAAATGGCCATCATTACAATGTGTCCATCCTTTATTGCACTTTAAATACACAGTATAGTGTCCATATGTTGTAGTAGGTCCATCATGGAATATAATAGCCACTGCTTTAAAAGTTCAACCTGAAATTGACCCTTGACTTGCCACAAAATTTTACATTTTTGTTTCCAACTTTCTTCCATTTGCTCTACAACGCTGTAGCATTAAAATGACATATTTTCCCAATTTTTCTAGATATACTGTTGACAAGAATTCTGATTTACAATGAGAACATTTCATATCTTGATTGGCTGTTTTTACTAATTTGTTAAAAGACACTGATTTGCAATCTAGTATTGTCAAATATATGAATCTTTCAGTGTCTATTTGAGTGGTAGAACAAAATGAACAGTCTTCACATTTATGATCCCATCTGTAACTTAGTCCAAACTAATTTTCAATTTCTATTCCTTCATCTTCCAATACTGCAAGCATAAACATAAGAAATTCTTGTGCATCTTGTTGTACATTAAGTGTAAATTGTGAAGAACCAGAACATATATCCAAAAGATGTCGTATGCCAGAAACATTAGGGATTTTAGTTCTATCAGTTTTCAGCTTTTCAAAAATATAATGTAATAAAGCTGAATCTTTTTCTCGAATTTCCTTAATTTGATGATGAAGATCTTCTAGATAAAATACAACGTTCACAATTACATTAGCATAGCAATTGATACCCGAACTATTTTCTAACTGGTATCCTACAATATCATTAACAGTGTCCAATTTTCTTTTCTTTGCAGCCTCATCATTCTCTTGAATTGTTTTCTTTTTTCCAACCTCACTAGAATTTTTGTCATATTTTCGTTTTGGACATACTACTTGTTTTTCATATATGGGATACTCACCTAAGTTAGGAGCATACAGTCTTTTTAACCGAATATACTCTCTTACACAATTTGCATCAGCACTAACCTTTTTCTCATCAAAATCAATCAAATACAATCCAGATAATGTTCTTACTCAAGACAATGCAACATATGCCATACCCTCTTTAAACACTGTACTTCCAATATTTACCAAAGCACTGTCTACACTTAAACCTTGAGATTTATGAATGGTCACCGCATATGCCAAAGAAAGATGAAACTGTTTTCTACGAACATACAAGTCTTTTACAAGCAAAAACGAACAGCACAATGACCAATCTGTTTTACATCTTCAATCTGATCAAATTTAATCTTCAAAAATTCAATTCCTTCTCTGTTCTGATAATTAACAAAATCAACAACTTTTCCCATTGCCCCATTTACTAAACCTTTTTCAACATCTAAATTATGCCGTAATATTACCCGACAGTTTACACATACATATAAAGGGGCCGATTCCGATCTCGGTCGGAGGCGCACCCAATACCATTCGGTCGGGAAAAAAGCCATGCGAAAGCCAGTTTCCCGACCGATCCGTACAGCACACCGAACGAGCAAGTACGATGCGCACAACAGCAAAAATTCCGGCCGAGCCGTACTCACCCAAACCAGGTCCTGTTCTCCGACCGAGGCGAATCCGGAAACGCCGAATCGAGTCGCACGGAAGGGAAAATGCAGCCTCGTCCGGCCGGACAAGTACGATGCGCTTCCCGTACGCGCCGAACCCGTCGCTACGCACGGCACGTCAAAGCATCCGGGAGAGGCGCACATAAGCTCCGAATCGCGCCACAACACGATCCACGGCTACGAGACGAACACGGCACCGACGAGGACGACGCGAAGCGACGAGGACGAAGCGAAGCGACGAGGACGACGCGAAGCAACGAGAAGGACGAACGACACGAACCAACCATGAATCCCTTCGTCCCGATCATACCAATATTCTACATCTACTACCGGAACAGGCACGGACGCGTACGGCGCAGAAGGTAAGTCAGACACCAACCACAAAACACATACAACACGTACACGACACATCACACACATACACGGGGAATCTGAATATACTTACACCAGCAACAGCAACACCATAGGGGCGGGATGCCCATCACCAATGCCACATATGCACACAGGGGCCTGAATGCGCGCCACCACCCCAACCCAGAGGGGGCTGGATGCCTACCACTACTACCACCCTTAGCCAGGGGGGGCAGGATGCCTACCACTACTACCACCCTTAGCCAGGGGGGCAGGATGCCCACCACTACTACCACCCTCACCCACGGGGGGCAGGATGCCTACCACTACTACCACCCTCACCCAGGGGGGGGCAGGATGCCTACCACTACTACCACCCTTAGCCAGGGGGCAGGATGCCCACCACTACTACCACCCTCACCCACGGGGGCAGGATGCCTACCACTACTACCACCCTTAGCCAGGGGGCAGGATGCCCACCACTACTACCACCCTTAGCCAGGGGGCAGGATGCCCACCACTACTACCACCCTCACCCACGGGGGGCAGGATGCCTACCACTACTACCACCCTCACCCAGGGGGGCAGGATGCCTACCACTACTACCACCCTTAGCCAGGGGGCAGGATGCCCACCACTACTACCACCCTTAGCCAGGGGGCAGGATGCCCACCACTACTACCACCCTCACCCACGGGGGGCAGGATGCCTACCACTACTACCACCCTTAGCCAGGGGGCAGGATGCCCACCACTACTACCACCCTTAGCCAGGGGGCAGGATGCCCACCACTACTACCACCCTCACCCACGGGGGGCAGGATGCCTACCACTACTACCACCCTTAGCCAGGGGGCAGGATGCCCACCACTACTACCACCCTTAGCCAGGGGGCAGGATGCCCACCACTACTACCACCCTCACCCACGGGGGCAGGATGCCTACCACTACTACCACCCTCACCCAGGGGGGCAGGATGCCTACCACTACTACCACCCTTAGCCAGGGGGCAGGATGCCTACCACTACTACCACCCTCACCCAGGGGGGCAGGATGCCTACCACTACTACCACCCTTAGCCAGGGGGCAGGATGCCTACCACTACTACCACCCTTAGCCAGGGGGCAGGATGCCCACCACTACTACCACCCTTAGCCAGGGGGCAGGATGCCTACCACTACTACCACCCTTAGCCAGGGGGCAGGATGCCCACCACTACTACCACCCTTAGCCAGGGGGGCTGGATGCCCACCACTACTACCACCCTCACCCACGGGGGGCAGGATGCCTACCACTACTACCACCCTTAGCCAGGGGGGCAGGATGCCCACCACTACTACCACCCTCACCCACGGGGGGCAGGATGCCTACCACTACTACCACCCTTAGCCAGGGGGCAGGATGCCTACCACTACTACCACCCTCACCCAGGGGGGCAGGATGCCTACCACTACTACCACCCTTAGCCAGGGGGCAGGATGCCTACCACTACTACCACCCTTAGCCAGGGGGCAGGATGCCTACCACTACTACTACCCTTAGCCAGGGGGCAGGATGCCCACCACTACTACCACCCTTAGCCAGGGGGCTGGATGCCCACCACTACTACCACCCTCACCCACGGGGGGCAGGATGCCTACCACTACTACCACCCTTAGCCAGGGGGCAGGATGCCCACCACTACTACCACCCTCACCCACGGGGGGCAGGATGCCTACCACTACTACCACCCTTAGCCAGGGGGCAGGATGCCTACCACTACTACCACCCTTAGCCAGGGGGCAGGATGCCCACCACTACTACCACCCTTAGCCAGGGGGCAGGATGCCCACCACTACTATCACCCTCACCCACGGGGGGCAGGATGCCTACCACTACTACCACCCTTAGCCAGGGGGCAGGATGCCCACCACTACTACCACCCTTAGCCAGGGGGGCAGGATGCCCACCACTACTACCACCCTCACCCACGGGGGGCAGGATGCCTACCACTACTACCACCCTCACCCAGGGGGCAGGATGCCTACCACTACTACCACCCTTAGCCAGGGGGCAGGATGCCCACCACTACTACCACCCTCACCCACGGGGGCAGGATGCCTACCACTACTACCACCCTTAGCCAGGGGGCAGGATGCCCACCACTACTACCACCCTCACCCACGGGGGCAGGATGCCTACCACTACTACCACCCTTAGCCAGGGGGCAGGATGCCTACCACTACTACCACCCTCACCCAGGGGGGCAGGATGCCTACCACTACTACCACCCTTAGCCAGGGGGCAGGATGCCTACCACTACTACCACCCTCACCCAGGGGGGCAGGATGCCTACCACTACTACCACCCTTAGCCAGGGGGGCAGGATGCCCACCACTACTACCACCCTCACCCACGGGGGGCAGGATGCCTACCACTACTACCACCCTTAGCCAGGGGGCAGGATGCCTACCACTACTACCACCCTCACCCAGGGGGGCTGGATGCCTACCACTACTACCACCCCCACTCATAGGATGGACAATGCATGACACAACAAGCACACCACAACCTAGGGAATGCAAGATTAAGACATCCCCCCACCACCATGACAAGCGTGTGTAGGCTGTGTCAAATGCCTACAACACCGAACATGACTTTCAACATACAATGTGACCCCCTAGCACATGTGCCACACATATATGTGTGTGGCACCCACAATGCAAGCAGCCCATGACCATTGTGGCAATGGGGCCTAAACCCCCATCATCACAGTGACCAAAAGGTAAGTGTGGGGTCCATAGCTGAAGCACATTTTGACCATTGTGGCAATGGGGTCTAAACCCCCATCATCACAGTGACCAAAAGGCAAGTGTGGGGTCCATAGCTGAAGCACATTTTGACCATTGTGGCAATGGGGTCTAAACCCCCATCATCACAGTGACCAAAAGGCAAGTGTGGGGTCCATAGCTGAAGCACATTTTGACCATTGTGGCAATGGGGTCTACACCCACATCATCACAGTGACCAAAAGGTAATTGTTGACAAAGAAAGAGCTGCAACTGCCAAACTGCATGGATCATTCCTGGTCACAGAACCAAAAACTCATCCGTGGCAAAGTAGTGTATGTGTCCCATTGCAACATAAATTGGGGGAGCCAAATACTGCAGTGCAAATGAAACATTCCTTTGGCCATGTGCAGACAAACAACACCCATGGGGGCTGAGACCGTCAACAGTCATCAATGACACAATGACAGAAGTGACCATCAGAATGCAGAACCACATATTTGCACCAATGGGCACACAAATGCAGATACCCTGTGGAGACAGCAGATGTGAGGTGAACAGATACCATACCATGGCAGCAATGGGACACACAAACCATGATCACTGTGCTGACCGATGACCTAGGAGTCCCAGGGACAGCAGGGGAAACACACCAAACAACATACAGCCAATGGCACACCCAAGATATGCCAATGCAGTGGTGCAGATGCACAAACACAAACAGGCAGACCAACACTGTCATCATACACAGCAGGTGAGGGGTGGGGGTGCCAGTGTCCCCAGGCAACCACACAACACATGAGGAGAGCTGAATACCAATCATACAGATGTGCATACACTGCCACACTAAGGTAACTCATGGATCCAAATCCCCTATGTGGGCAAGCAGGCATTGTCAGGTGAGAGGGAGCACAAAACACACATGTCACACAGGCACGTAGGAACAACAACTGACACAGCAAGTCACAGACACACCACAGCACCACCCCCAGGGCCCCCACAATGTGGTGACCCTGGGCTGAATAAAAATACCACTGTGATGACAAAGCTAAATGTCGTTCACACTGTGAACCACAGTCAGGTGTCCTGAGCAACAAACTACCATCACACCTACACAAGCACAAATCAATCAGCATGGCCAGTAAGCCAAGGCCAACATGGAGGCAGGGGCCTAGCCGGGCAACAACTCTCATCTGCACACACTCAACACCACACCCTCGACCTCCAACAATGTGCAGCAGTGAAGTACACATGCACTGGTGACATTGCACATGCACCCATGACTATTCCAGGGTGGTGGGTGGGAACCAAGGTGTAGAAACACATCACACATGGACACTCAACAAGACTCCTGAATGTCTGACACACTGCACACTACGCTGTACATGGACATGACGGCAATACCACACCGACCAATGGGATCCCAGCCACAGTCACACACCAATGAAGAAGCCAAGGTCACCCACAAAGAACACACATAGACAACAACCAACATTGCAGCCCGGACCCTGAGGAGTGCCAGCAGTCACACACACAACGTGTCACAATCACTGAAAGATAACACAAACTGGAAATCACATGACAGGGGCAAACAACAAGTGCCAAGGGGAAACCTGACTGTGACCCATCTGCGTCTGCACACAAACTCAGCCCTGACAGCAAACACACCTATGGGTGACACCCTGATGACCAGTAATGTGCCATGCACCCACATCACAGAGAACACAGGGAGAAGAATTTGGGGAACATAGCTCAAGTCAGCAAGCATCACAAACAGGTACAACACTAGGGATCACAGCATGCGCAGATGAATGAAAGTGAACACACAGACATGCACATACAACACACACCTTGGGCGCAGGCAATGTCACACGTGTACACACTGCCATGAGGGGACTCCACTCCTGTGTGAGGAAAGCTGTGCCATATGTTGCCTCAGTAGGGCCCCATCATGTCAGCTGAGCACTTGGTCACACAATCAACAATTAGCACCAAATGAGGGCTCCCATCACATCAGCCTGGTCATGGATGTGCCAACGGAATCATCAGCACAGATCCAACACACTTGTATAGCAATGTTGCACTGACTACACGGATGAGTCCCTCCCCATTGATGCCCAAACCTGCATGTCCACTGGAGATGGCAACACGGTCAGGGAAGTAGACAAATGCAACGATGGCAGGCACAACAGATGTGCAGGGGTGGAAGCCACAGATATGAAATTGCCAATGTAAGTAGGAAACCCATTGCCAAATACTGAACACATGACACCCTCAGATGCTGCTATTGATGACATGGATACACCACATGATAGGACACATTCCCCCTGGACCACATGGGTTCCTGCACAGTAACACTTCATAATCATGATACCAGATATCACCATCACTGCAGCAAGGGCATGGTTAGCTGCACCAACAACATGTACATCTGAAACATGAGCACTAGAGAAAAGAAAGTTGCTTTATTCAGCATATGTGTTGTTTGATAACGACGTCCAGAAGAAATTAGAGCAAAGGCCAATGGCCAGTCCATTGTCAAAGTTCAAACAGGGTGACACTGGCAGATGTCACCCTACGCATGCCTGCACAAAACCAGGGACAATCCACTAGGAGGGGCAACCGGGGGCAGGCCAGGCACCGCAGGGACAGGATCAGGGCTCACCAGGGGGAGTCAGGGAAGGGGTGGTGGGTGCTGGAGAGCCACTGACAACTGCAGTGGAGGTGTCTGACATGGTGTGTGCCGGCACAACTGGGGGGCATGACTCAGATGTCGTGGGTGCCGGCACAACTGCAGTGGACCCTGCAGATGGGGTGGACAGGTCCGCCACTGCAGTGCCCAAGTCAGACAGGGCGGTAGTGGACTCCACTGCAGTGCCTACCTCCAGGGGAGGAGAATGGGGAACAGGCAAGGTGGGTTGGACAGAGGGGGAGGACACCCTCACCACATCAGTGGCACAGACAAGCGCAGCGGGGGTGTGGTGCTGGGAGAGCAAGTGGCAGGGGGAGAAGGCCGGAGCATCTTGGGGATGGTATATCTGTGGGTGGGGGAACCTGGGGCAGGGTGTGGTGGGGGCACCTGTGCAGTGGGGGCCTGAGGGATGGAGGACGGAGACCTTGTGCCTGAGCTGCAGGGCGGTGGCGGGGTCTTGCTCTTACCACTCCGGGGGACTTGCGGGTGGGGGCCTCAGTCCGTCTGCGCCTGGGGGAGGGTGTCCGGGGGCGAGGGGCACTCTGCTCCGTGTGGGTGGGCTTCCTCTTCCCCCGGGATGCTGGAGCAGCTTCATCGGTGGGGAAGAGGCCGAGGTCACAGAGGAAGAGCTGCTGTGACTTTGGGGTTGCATGTGAGGCAAGGGAGGGTGCTTTGGAGGGAGAGGGAACTGAGGACTGCGCAGTGCATGTGGATGCGTGTGTGTGTTCCAGGGCCCCATCCCCTGTGAGTCTGGCTTCAGTCCCCTGAATGTGCGTGCGTGTGCGTTTTGTCATTGGCGTGTGTGTCAGTGTGCTGGATGTGTGTGTGCTGGTGTGTGCCTGTGCCGGTGTGTGTGTGCTTGGGACGGGTAAGGTGCTGGGGAGTGTGGATGGAGCAGAGGCAGGAGGGGTGAGGGACCGTTTGAGGAGGGACACTGCTGCCGTCAGGGAGGAGTCCATGGACCTATTGCCCCTCTGTAGGTCAGACATGCCCGATGAGATGCCCTCCATGAACGACACCAGCTGAGTCAACAGCGCGGTGTGCGCATGGAGGACACTCAGCATGGCTGTCTGCCCTACATGGAGCTGGCGAAGGAGGTACACAGACTCCTCACTCAGGGCAGCAGGGGACACAGGGGCAGGGGGTGCGGTGCCTGGCCCAAAGGAAACACGCTCCCGGACATGGGAGCCTCCACGGACCTGGGGAATGGGAGCCGATGGGAGGGCGGTGGTGGTGCTGGTGGTGGCGGGGACAGCAACACTAGCTGGGGTGTGGTGGCTGCTGACACCCGCCTCCACAAGGGAGTCATCCTCCGAGTTGCTCTGGTCCTCAGCTGAGGTGGATGCTGCTGAGGACTCCTCGGTGTGGCTCCCCTCGCCCTCCGTGCCACTGGGTCCCTCCGACCACTCCTCGGCTGCTGACCCAGTCTGGCTCTCCGGCTCCTCCTGGTCCGTGGAGCTGTCCCCTTCCGTGGCCGTGGATGTATCTGCAAACAATGGGGATACAGACAGACATCAGTCACCTGCACATAACGCACACACCACTGTGAGCACAGCACATCACAGAGCAAGCCCTGGCATCATCAGTTGTACATTGCTAAAAGTGCCCTAACTGAACAGGAGAAGTCAATTGTCAGTCTGATGCCAAGCATGGCACTCACATCCCACATGGCCTTGCACCCATCTGTCTGGTGTCTGTTGGATTGCAACACCCCAGTGTTGACACATGCACCAAGTACACAGTAGTTGGACAGTGCAGAGGACACGGTGTGGACACATCACAGCTCTTGCCACTGAGTCAGTACAGGTTTCCGGATGAAAGGGATGCCCAGAGTCAAATAGGAAATGCATGTGATGCATACCAGCGACAGACACCATGATGCACCCATGTCCTGATAGCCAGCGCCACTATGGTGTGCATGTAGCACATGTCACTCCCCTGCAGGCTCACCAATCAGTAGACACATGCCATGGCGGAGGCATGCCTGCAAAGTCATACATCACTGTCTCAGTGATGTATGGCTTTGCAGCCAGACAACAACACTCTGCACTGTGTCACAATAGTAGGTCATGGGGAATGCAAGTCCTGGAGCTGCACAAGTGCACATGTACATCCCCCCACAACACATCCTCTTAACCCTCATCTGTCCAGGTCATACCTATTGGACATATGGGAGACCTGTGACACTACCCTCTGAACCTGAGCCCCTCACACTCTGCTGTGCATGGGGAACAGCTGCCTGAACTTCACATTTACATGCCCCAGTCTGCATGGGCAGCTGATCAGACACCTATGTGTCACACAAGTATCGTCTCCTATGGTCACATCTCCAGTGGCATGCTGAGCCCCTACCAAGAAACTCCACAGCAGTCCTGGCGACTAATCTACAGCACACTGACACAGAGGCAGACACCTGAGGGGTCAAATCACTGTGCACAATGTGTCCGCTGATACACGGGAGTGGGAGTACAGAGTGTATTGTATGGCCTGGAGTAGGCATGACTGTCCAGCCCCACATGAATGAGGGATGAGCCCTGGACTGTAGGCAGCTGGCTAAGTATGTGTGACACACGTCATATACATACTCCTGGGGCCCAAACATTGTTCCCACCCGCAGCATGGGTGTGTGCCAGATACCCCAGCCACATGTGGTGGATCAGCTCAGCAATTGGACCACAGATCAAAGTAACACGCTGAATACATGTCAGAATACAGGCATTGTGTAAGCAATGGACCCACCCATGATGCCCACCACAGAGTCAGGGAAACAGATGCTGTCTCCCACCTTGAGTCAAGCAAACTGCAAGGACACAGTCCTAAGTGACAGAATTCCCTGCATGTAAGGGCCACACCTGGGTATCAGATGAGGAGTGGGCAGTGCACAATAGAGGGACATGGCTCCTGGACAACATGACTGCTGTACTGTGGCAGTTTAACCAGGCCCGAGGAGGGCACATAGCATGTTAGACAGAGTACACAGTGCAGTCTTTGACTCACCCCCTCCTTGCTGCTCTCTGGCCTTCAGCTGCCCATCCAGGTCTGGAAAGACCACCGCCAGGATCCTGAGCATGTGGGGGGTCAGGGTCCGTGTTCCGCCCTCCTGCGAGGAGGCGACAGCTTCAGCTGGACCCGTGCAATCCTCCGGGTCCAGCCCCGAAGGTCCTGCCACCTCTTTTGGCAGTTGCGGATCCGGCGCTTGTAGACCCCCACGGACCGGACAGCCCGGACGATGTCCTTCCATATCTCATGCTTCCGATGGGCAGAAGCCTGTCAGGATGACAAAGTGATAAGGCCATTACTACACATGCAACATATCCGTGCATGACACAGTTGCATATACATGTCGCAATCACAGGGGCACATGGTGTACACAGGCAGTGCACGGCTGCCCATGGACAGTTTTCCAGAAGTCACTACATGGTATCATTGCATGGGGAGTAAAACCCTGTTCAGAAGCACTGTCACTGCACCATACCTGTCCAGTGCAAGTCACCACACACTATGGGGGGTGACAACTACTCAGTGAGCCTGCTAGCCAGTGGCGTGCTGACTCTCAGCCTTGCTAGTCAGACAAAATGCACATTCAGAAAGGCAGTGCACAGAACACTCACCTGCTCCCCTGGTGTCCCATACAGCTTGCTGTACTGTGGAAGTAGGCTGTCCAGCAGGGCCTGGTTCTCCTCAAGGCTGAAGGCTGGGGCTCTCTCCACAGTACGTGCCATTGCAGGGTCCAGAGGGGCAGAGACAGCAGCAGTGCAGTGGCAGATGTCGTCCTGGAGCATGTAGTGCAGGCAAGTGGGCTCTCAGGGGAACAGGCAGCAATATATATGTGCTGGAGAGGCAGATACTGTCCCTTGTGTCCAAAGTGATAGGTCCAAGTCGTTTGCATCTTCTGAATCTGGCCAATCCATGGAATAGCAGCACCAAAACACGCCCACAGCATCCTTCAAAACTTCAACTTCATGACATACATGATTTTGCAACATTGTTGTGGGTGACCAACTGATTTTCCAGCAACCGACTCGTTCGAAATTCGAAAACGCGTCCGTTGCCAGGCAAGCCCATTGTCAATGGGTGCGCACCGATCGGTCCATTGCGGTACAACGCGCACAGGGGTACAACGCGTACCCGCACACATTGAAAGCAATGGGCCGGCCGGAGGCACCGATCGGTCCATTGCAGTTCAACGCGCACTGGGGTACAACGCGTACCCGCACACATTGAAAGCAATGGGCCGGCCGGAGGCACCGATCGGTCCATTGCAGTTCAACGCGCACAGGGGTACAACGCGTACCCGCACACATTGAATGCAATGGGCCGGCCGGAGGCACCGATCGGTCCATTGCAGTTCAACGCGCACAGGGGTACAACGCGTACCCGCACACATTGAAAGCAATGGGCCGGCCGGAGGCACCGATCGGTCCATTGCAGTTCAACGCGCACAGGGGTACAACGCGTACCCGCACACATTGAAAGCAATGGGCCGGCCGGAGGCACCGATCGGTCCATTGCAGTTCAACGCGCACAGGGGTACAACGCGTACCCGCACACATTGAATGCAATGGGCCGGCCGGAGGCACCGATCGGTCCATTGCAGTTCAACGCGCACAGGGGTACAACGCGTACCCGCACACATTGAAAGCAATGGGCCGGCCGGAGGCACCGATCGGTCCATTGCGGTTCAACGCATCACTGTATATGTGACTGGCATAGGTCAGCATGCCTGTCTCAGATGGACATATGCCAGCCACAGATAGCTCCCAGGGAGTGAGGGGCACACCTACATCACGACAGCCTGTCCAAACCTTATCATAAGGCATGTAAGGCTGCATTTCCTATTGTGTGTATGTTGGTGTACATGTTGTCCTGTGGGTGTCACCTGTGGGCAGCCACCCCCAGGCTGTGCACGTGTTCATGGGGACAGGATCCTGGGTGTTACGTGTACGTGACCACTGTGATGTGCAACTGTTCATATCTGTGCATGTGTCATGGTCACATTTCACAGTGGTGTTTGTGTATGTCATGTCACATACCCCGTGAGTCCCATGTGGGACGGTATGTTTGAGCCAGGGTGTCCCAGTGGCACAATAGTGATGGCCCTCCACAGTCTTTGTGCATGTAGTGTTTACAATGTCTCTGATTTCATGTGCACAATGGGAGACAGTCTCCACATCCACGTTGTGTGTGCATGGACTCTGATGTTGTGCGTGTGTGTCACAGACGTCCATGGCTGTCCTGCCATGGCAAGTGTGGCCACTACCTGTGGGGGTCATGTTTGTTTTGCTGTGGTGTACACATGATACTCCAGGTGATGCCAGTGTCCATGTGGCATTACAGGGTCCCTGGGAATGTGCCTGTCGTTGAGCTGTGGTGCCTGGGGCACATCTGTCCTCACATGTCACTGTGGGGGTGACTGTGACACAGCATCATGATATCCAATGGGCCAACCTGGGACAAATTGATGCCACCTGTAGGACCGTGTTGACAGATGTTGGCCATGTATGTACCATACATGTCGTTCCGGTACTGCACACTTCATGTAGTTGTGCCTCATGATGATGTATGTTGGGATCTTGAGTGTGTTCAATGCCGCATATGTGGGGTGACTGACGATCTTGCTTACTTCTCCTCTGCACTGCAGGGCTCCTGCTGTCCATCGGCCATTCCCAGACCTGGCAACGATGGTGGAACGGGACAGCATCCGACGGTACCGCTTCACCAGGCAGCTGATTGAGGATTTGGCAGTGCAGTTGTCCCCACATTTGCAGCCTGGCCGGCCGTATCCTACAGCGCTGACCCCCAAGGTGAAGGTGATGGCAGCCCTACACTTCTTTGCCACCGGTACCTTCCAACATACTGTGGCGTCTGCTGGTGGGATGTCACAGACCATGTTCAGCCGTGTGCTCCGCGATGTTTTGGCGGCAATGTTGCTCTTCCTGAACCGGTACATCTATTTCCCTAGACTGCGACGACTCACTGACGTGAAGAGTGACTTTTATGCCCTGGGGAGGATGCCGCATGTCATTGGCTCCATTGATGGGACACATGTGGCTTTGGTACCACCACAGGCCCAGGAGCAGGCCTACAGGAACCGCAAGCACTACCACTCGGTCAATGCACTGGTGGTGTGTCTTGCAGACATGACCATCACACACGTGTGTGCCCGTTTCCCTGGTTCAGCACACGATGCCTTTGTGATGAGGAGTAGTCGCATCCCCAGGTTGATGGCACAGATGCAGAACCAGCGTGCCTGGCTTGTCGGTGTGTACTGACTTTGTGCCATTGTGTGTGATCTGATCTGTAGTATTCCGCCCACTTTTCCAAGTCAGCTGATGTGCACTTGTCTGTCCGTAGGTGACTCGGGATACCCCAACATGCCGTGGTTGCTGACACCCCTCAGGAACCCTGTGACACCTGCCCAGATGCGCTACAATGAGGCACATGGTCGGACCAGGAGAGTGATTGAGCGGACCTTTGGTCTCCTGAAGAGCCGCTTCCGCTGCCTGGACAAGACCGGAGGGTCCCTCCCATATGCCCCTGCGAAAGTGTGCAAGATTATCATCGTCTGCTGCATGCTACACAACCTGGCAGTGCGGAAGGAGTTGCCTCTCATCCAGGATGACGATGACCAACATCCGCCACCTGTGGAGGATCCTGGCCTGGACCACGATGCCAGTGACGATGATGATGATGATGATGATGGTGATGGTGATGTCCGCACACAGCTCATCACCAACTTCTTTAGCTGAATGTGAGTATCCTGAGGTGTCATGTGAATGATGTGAGTTGGCATGATGTGTGGGTGGTGCTCTGGTGCTGTTGGAGTGTGTCCATGGGCTACTTGACAGGATGTGTGTTGCGATGTGTGGTGACAGGTGGGCTGTACTCCCCAACAGTGTTGACATGCTAACTTGGTTCTGGGTGGGTATCTTGTAACATGTATTGTGCATGAGTTTTGCTGATCTGTCCTGTACTGCATTGCTTTTGACTGTGTGTCATTTCTGTCCTTCACAGGGTACTTTCAGATTCGTTTGGTCAACTGTGTCCACCGACGACGTGATTGCACATCCAGGCTGGTAGCTGTTGTGTCCCTACAGGTGATGTGCGCCACACCCATGGACTTCCTTCCGTCTACAGTTGTTGACTGTGTGCCCGCTACCAGGTGGGGTTACCTTGCATCTGTAGTGGTTACGGCATGTTGCTACTGTGTAATAAACCTGTGCTTCACTTAGTGATGTGCGTTGTCTGTGGTCACACATTTGACTGCCATTTGCTTACTGCACCTGTGGGCTACTTGACTACAACTGGGAATGGGTGTGGTGTCTGTGCATTGCACCGTCTTCCCTGGCAACATCAGTGTAGGCAATGAGTCAGATGGCCTAGGTGTGTATGTGTTGTGTACCCCTGGTGGTGTGTCTCCCTCATATGTGTCACGTTGCCTGTACTCACATGCCTGTGTTGTCCTTGCTGTTGCAGTTCGCATACACAGTGTAATTTTGCAGTTCATCATCCCCATAACAGCACCCACGTTGGAATCACGACAGAGGCAAGTATGGTGTATTAGTGTGTTTATTGTGATACATCTGTGTTAATAGTGCATAGGATGGGTTGTGCTGTACATGAATCTTGCAATCCCAAGTTCCTAGGTGAATTGAAAGTCCAGGTAGACAGGATCCCCAGTATCGGGGCCACAGTTGTCTGACACATTGTTCCAACTTGTACTCCCCATGCAATGTGTGGGAGTAGTGTTGCCATCAACAGGGTGAACAGTCTGTGCACAAAGGCGAAAATCCAGAACAGGTTCAGGCTTCCTGGGAGTTGCGCTTGGCCATCAGCCTCTCACTTTCCCCTCCTCGGACGACCCCTCTTCTTGGGGGGGCCCTCAAGTGCAGGCTGCTGCGGTGCAGGGGACTCTCCGCCAGAGTCCTCCTCCCTCCCTGTGGCAGTTGCAGTTTGTTCTGTACCAGATGTTGTTGGCACACAGGGAGGTGTGGACTGGTTGCTGTTCATCTGGCGGAGGCATTGTAAAATGTCCCTGTGCACCGCCGTCATCTCATGTAGTACATCCCACTTGGACTCCACGCGGGACATGTGGGAGTCCACACGTGACATGTGTGACTCCACGTGGGACATGTGGGAGTCCAAGCGGGCATGATGGGCAGCCTGCTGCTGTTTGATGTCTCTGAGGAGCCCCACTACCTGGCTGAGCTCTCCGGTGCTGGACTGGTACGCATCAGCTATGCGTACCAGTTGTGGGTCTTCATGCACACCAGCAACGTCTGCAAGCAGCGACCTCTGTCTCCCACCCCTCCCACCACCCCTGCTGACATGTGCAGTGTGTGCAGTTGCACGCACAGATGACCCTGGTCCACCTTGGGGGTTGGTGGTGGTGGTGGTGTCCATGGCCCCAGGTTGGTCCAGGGTCACTGCGCTGGTGTTGCTCCTTATTCCGTCCATGTCGGCAGGGATGGTATTCGTGGTGACAGTCGTTGGAGGGGTGGGTGCAGGGGGTGCAGCTGGTGGACCTGCTGGTGCTGCAGCTGGTGGTCCTGCTGGTGCAGCATGTTGACTTGCACCGGATGTGCCAGGTTGTTCATCGTCCGAGGAGGACAGAGGCTGTACGACGCCAGTGAGCTCGGCATCCTCTTGAGCCTGGGACTGGGACTCCTCAGCGTCTGCTGCTGTGTCCCTATCATCACCTGTTTTTGGGAGACACAAACAATGTATGTCATGTTTCTGCAGGCATCAGTGGTTGACACACCTGACAGTTGTGACTGTGCCTCGGGGTGCGGGCCTGTACATTGTATTGTCCTAAGTCGTCACAGTCAGGGGTTGATATTGGTGTGGCACATTGTCCTGCATTATTTGGGCATTTCTATGTATTCTCTGGGGTGTGAACATGGTCTGCATTGATTGTGTTTGGTTGACAGCCAGACCTCCTTCCCACCCACCCACCCAGCCAGTCAGTTATCCCACCATGGAACGTGCTTGCATTGCAGGGAGTGTAAGTTGTCTCTCAGGATGTCAGTCAGTGGTGTCCTGCTGTTTGTTGGTGCACAGTTGGCAGCAGGGCCTTGTGCTCCCCACAGCAGTAGCCAGTGTCAGCCATCTTGTGAGTCCTTCTCCACTCCCTGTGATGTGAGCATGGTTCAGGGTGGTGTTGATGGGACAGTTGTGAGGGTGAGCTATGTCTGTGACTACGACTCCCATCATGCCATTGCCTCCACCCCACTTGCCAGCATTCCCATACTTACTTGCTTTTGTGTGGAGTTCAGTGGGTGTGGGTGTGAGGGCAATGGCAAGATGGCTGACAGTGGTGTCCTGCTGTTGGTTGGTGTGCAGTACCCAGCATGCCCTTGTGCTCCCCACGACACAGCAACAGTGTCAGTCATCTTTGATGGGCCTTTCCACTCTCTGTGGGATGTGCATGCGTGAGTGTGAGCTTGCTGGGCCATGTGGTGGGGGATGTAGGGCTGTGACTACGACTCCCATCATGCTATTGCCTCCACCCCCTTCCCAGCATGCCCATGCTTCCTTCCTTTTGACTCTGCTTCCCTGTGGGGTGGGCTGGCTGTGCTGACAGGATGGCTGGGAGTGTTGTCCTGGCAGTTGTTTGGCTAAGAGTCCCAGGAGTGTCCCTGTGCTTCACGCAACATAACCCAGGGTGGTGGTGCTTTGTGGGATCTTGTGTTAGGATGGAGGGCATTGCATTCTACCAGGTGGGTACTGTGGAGTTTGTGTTGGGCGGGGGTGAGGGGAGGTGCTGGTGACTATAGTCAGTGCTGCAAGTCCCCCTTCCCACCCAGCCAGCCAGATATCCCACCATGGAACGTGCTTGCATTGCAGGGAGTGTAAGTTGTCTCTCAGGATGTCAGTCAGTGGTGTCCTGCTGTTTGTTGGTGCACAGTTGGCAGCAGGGCCTTGTGCTCCCCACAGCAGTAGCCAGTGTCAGCCATCTTGTGAGTCCTTCTCCACTCCCTGTGATGTGAGCATGGTTCAGGGTGGTGTTGATGGGACAGTTGTGAGGGTGAGCTATGTCTGTGACTACGACTCCCATCATGCTATTGCCTCCACCCCCTTCCCAGCATGCCCATGCTTCCTTCCTTTTGACTCTGCTTCCCTGTGGGGTGGGCTGGCTGTGCTGACAGGATGGCTGGGCGTGTTGTCCTGGCAGTTGTTTGGCTAAGAGTCCCAAGAGTGTCCCTGTGCTTCACACAACATAACCCAGGGTGGTGGTGCTTTGTGGGATCTTGTGTTAGGATGGAGGGCATTGCATTCTACCAGGTGGGTACTGTGGAGTTTGTGTTGGGGGGGTGAGGGGAGGTGCTGGTGACTATAGTCAGTGCTGCAAGTCCCCCTTCCCACCCAGCCAGCCAGATATCCCACCATGGAACGTGCTTGCATTGCAGGGAGTGTAAGTTGTCTCTCAGGATGTCAGTCAGTGGTGTCCTGCTGTTTGTTGGTGCACAGTTGGCAGCAGGGCCTTGTGCTCCCCACAGCAGTAGCCAGTGTCAGCCATCTTGTGAGTCCTTCTCCACTCCCTGTGATGTGAGCATGGTTCAGGGTGGTGTTGATGGGACAGTTGTGAGGGTGAGCTATGTCTGTGACTACGACTCCCATCATGCCATTGCCTCCACCCCACTTGCCAGCATTCCCATACTTACTTGCTTTTGTGTGGAGTTCAGTGGGTGTGGGTGTGAGGGCAATGGCAAGATGGCTGACAGTGGTGTCCTGCTGTTGGTTGGTGTGCAGTACCCAGCATGCCCTTGTGCTCCCCACGACACAGCAACAGTGTCAGTCATCTTTGATGGGCCTTTCCACTCTCTGTGGGATGTGCATGCGTGAGTGTGAGCTTGCTGGGCCATGTGGTGGGGGATGTAGGGCTGTGACTACGACTCCCATCATGCTATTGCCTCCACCCCCTTCCCAGCATGCCCATGCTTCCTTCCTTTTGACTCTGCTTCCCTGTGGGGTGGGCTGGCTGTGCTGACAGGATGGCTGGGAGTGTTGTCCTGGCAGTTGTTTGGCTAAGAGTCCCAGGAGTGTCCCTGTGCTTCACACAACATAACCCAGGGTGGTGGTGCTTTGTGGGATCTTGTGTTAGGATGGAGGGCATTGCATTCTACCAGGTGGGTACTGTGGAGTTTGTGTTGGGGGGGTGAGGGGAGGTGCTGGTGACTATAGTCAGTGCTGCAAGTCCCCCTTCCCACCCAGCCAGCCAGATATCCCACCATGGAACGTGCTTGCATTGCAGGGAGTGTAAGTTGTCTCTCAGGATGTCAGTCAGTGGTGTCCTGCTGTTTGTTGGTGCACAGTTGGCAGCAGGGCCTTGTGCTCCCCACAGCAGTAGCCAGTGTCAGCCATCTTGTGAGTCCTTCTCCACTCCCTGTGATGTGAGCATGGTTCAGGGTGGTGTTGATGGGACAGTTGTGGGTGAGCTATGTCTGTGACTACGACTCCCATCATGCTATTGCCTCCACCCCCTTCCCAGCATGCCCATGCTTCCTTCCTTTTGACTCTGCTTCCCTGTGGGGTGGGCTGGCTGTGCTGACAGGATGGCTGGGAGTGTTGTCCTGGCAGTTGTTTGGCTAAGAGTCCCAAGAGTGTCCCTGTGCTTCACACAACATAACCCAGGGTGGTGGTGCTTTGTGGGATCTTGTGTTAGGATGGAGGGCATTGCATTCTACCAGGTGGGTACTGTGGAGTTTGTGTTGGGGGGGGTGAGGGGAGGTGCTGGTGACTATAGTCAGTGCTGCAAGTCCCCCTTCCCACCCAGCCAGCCAGATATCCCACCATGGAACGTGCTAGCATTGCAGGGAGTGTAAGTTGTCTCTCAGGATGTCAGTCAGTGGTGTCCTGCTGTTTGTTGGTGCACAGTTGGCAGCAGGGCCTTGTGCTCCCCACAGCAGTAGCCAGTGTCAGCCATCTTGTGAGTCCTTCTCCACTCCCTGTGATGTGAGCATGGTTCAGGGTGCTGTTGATGGGACAGTTGTGAGGGTGAGCTATGTCTGTGACTACGACTCCCATCATGCTATTGCCTCCACCCCCTTCCCAGCATGCCCATGCTCCCTTCCTTTTGACTCTGCTTCCTGTGGGGTGGGCTGGCTGTGCTGACAGGATGGCTGGGAGTGTTGTCCTGGCAGTTGTTTGGCTAAGAGTCCCAAGAGTGTACCTGTGCTTCACACAACATAACCCAGGGTGGTGGTGCTTTGTGGGATCTTGTGTTAGGATGGAGGGCATTGCATTCTACCAGGTGGGTACTGTGGAGTTTGTGTTGGGGGGGTGAGGGGAGGTGCTGGTGACTATAGTCAGTGCTGCTAGTCCCCCTTCCCACCCAGCCAGCCAGATATCCCACCATGGAACGTGCTTGCATTGCAGGGAGTGTAAGTTGTCTCTCAGGATGTCAGTCAGTGGTGTCCTGCTGTTTGTTGGTGCACAGTTGGCAGCAGGGCCTTGTGCTCCCCACAGCAGTAGCCAGTGTCAGCCATCTTGTGAGTCCTTCTCCACTCCCTGTGATGTGAGCATGGTTCAGGGTGGTGTTGATGGGACAGTTGTGGGGGGGCAATATGTGTGACTGCGACTCCCATGATGCTATTGGCTACACTGACTTGGCCAGCATACACAGAATTCCTTCCTTTGAGTGGTCTTCACTGTGTGTTGGTGTTGTTGTGGTGGCTACATGTGTGGATGTGTGTGTTAGTTCTATTTGTGCCACTGCCTAGCTGTAGTTGTGGTTGTGTTTGTACATGTGTTGGCACAGTTGGATGTGACTTTTTGATGGCATGTGTTGTGTTTATCTGACTGACATACACATTTTGGGATGATTCTGTTCTAGTTGCTGTGTAATTGCTATGAGTGCATGGTTTGACTCTCCCCTTGACAGTGATGTGTGTGTTTTGTGGCAGTTTATTGTGTACATTTGTTGTGTACTCACCAGGCTCTGGGATGTCCTCTAGTCCATATACGCTCACTGGCGGAAGGATGGCCCGCACCTTCTCCTCCCAGGGCCTGAGGTATATTGGCTTGGCAGGAGGGCCACTGCCGGTGTGTTGGCTGTTGATGTAGTCTTTCTTGAGCATGTCCCGTGCACTCTCCTGCGCACGTCATACCACCTGTTCTGGATGTCCGTCTTTGTGCGCCGACATGGTGATTGGGCGTTCACCCTGTTGATGATCCTCTCCCACATCTTGGTTTTCTGCGACACGGGGGTCTGTTGGACCAGAGTGCCAAACAGCTGTGGCTCCACCCTGAGGATCTCGTCTACCATGACTTCCAATTCACTATCTAGGAACTTGGGATTCTTCTTGGGGGCATGGTGATGGGTGGTGATGGTGGGTGATGTGTGTGTTGGTGTGCAGGTGAGGGTGTGTGGGTGTGTGTTGTGCTGGGTGTATGTGAGGTAGGTATTTGTTGGTGTGTTGATGGTGTGTGTCTTGTGGGAGGGATGAGCTGTGGGTGTGTGGTTGCTTTCTCTTGGGTGCTGGCAGTGAAATGGCATTTGCAAAGGCTCATGGTAGTGATTTGTGTCCTTTATATAGGTGGAGTTGTGGGTGTGTCTTTGTTCTCTGTCCCCACCCCCCCAGTATTTATTGGCTTGGTAATTGCTTGTTTGGCCTTTTTTGGTTGATTTTTCCTTTGTGCTGTTTGTGTATGTTGGAAACGTTCTTGTGACCGAGTCGGACCCTGCATTGGTCTCGTACGGTGTTTTCCGTGTCGTTCACGCTGTGTTTGTGCAGTTTTCTATGCTGCGTACGTGTCGGT
Organism: Calotriton arnoldi; assembly: GCA_963921515.1. Lineage (NCBI taxonomy): Eukaryota > Metazoa > Chordata > Amphibia > Caudata > Salamandridae > Calotriton > Calotriton arnoldi. The sequence continues at coordinate 903,605 of CAWUFW010000935.1, forward strand.
CGCGGTGTATTGTGTTGCTTCGGCTCGGTTTTGTATGCGTGTCGGTCGTACGGCTTGTCCTCCGTCCGACTCGGTCGTGTTTTCGCGCCTTGCATCGTACTTTGCGGTTTGGAGTTGGCGGGTACGATTCGGTCGGATTTGTTCCGGGTGCGTGTCGGTCGGTTGGATTCGCGTGTTTTTCCGGCCGGATTGCTATTTTCCGAGCGGCTCGGTCGGTCGGCTTGGTTTCCTAACGTGTCGGTCGGATTTATCGCGGCTTGCATCGTACTTGGCGTGTCGGGCGCCACTGGTACGTGTCGGTCGGTAATTTTTCCGGCTCCGTGTCGGTCGGTGCTTTTTCCGGCCCGAATCGGAATCGACCCCAAAGTCTTTTCTAAACCAGCAGTCTTAGATACAGACTTTTCCAAAGAATCCAATTTTGACTGTAATTTCTCTGAGAGAAGAATAGTAACCCCTTCATGTTCCATTTTATCAATGGCTTCCATTTTCACTATTGGTTGTTTCTCCAGTTTCAAAAGTTCTTGATTGAATGTAGAACACTCTTGCAGTGTTGGCATTAGGCAAACTATAGACTTCGTTTCTCCAGTTTTTTTGTACATTATTTCAGGTGCAATATTTTCATCTGGAAACAAGTTTGTTAGTAGCCGACTTTGTAAAGCTTCTTTACCATGTTTTGTCAAAACACCAATTCTAATATCTTGAAGAATGTTCCCATAATGTTCATCACTTGCTTGTCGCATATTCTTAATAAGTTCTTTATATTCAAAAAGAGACCAAATGTTCACATTTCCAATACTTCCCAAAGATTTCTTAGTGTCTTCATGTACAAGTGTTTTAAAAACTGGTTGTCCTTTCACAGGAGTAAGTTGTAATAGATCGCCGAATACAATTACATGTTTTCCTCCAAATAAAACATCATAATCTGTTTTTAAAATCTGTTGCATTCTTAAATGTACAAAGGCAAGCATTAAGTTTGAGACCATGCTCACCTCATCAATACTCAGAAGTTTCATTTTCGTTAGTACTCTTGAAACTTCATAACAAGCTTCTCCAGATAGCTTGTGATATTCCAACTTATTTTCATGTTCAACTGGTAGCATGAGTAATCAATGTAATCTAATCCCTTTAATGTTATGTGCTGCTAACCCAGTTGGAGTGGTTACAACACAAGATAAATGTGATTGAGTGGTTTTATGTAGATAACTGGTCAAAACATTAATTAAGAAACTTTTTCCTGTTCCAGCTTGTCCATTGATATACATTCGAATAGGTTTAAATGATGTACATTGGCATTCTTTTTTTTCATGAAGTAAACCATGCTGTATCTGTTGTGTAACTTGCTGATATATTTCTTTTTGTTCAATATTTATTTGTTCTTCCAAGTTACCCAAATCAATAATATCCTGTTGTGTTTGTTGCATTGCCGTTTCTACTTCATTCATATCGATTGCTGCTTCATTTTCAAGAATTGTTTGTCCTAGTGGATCTTGACTTAGTTGAGCAGAACTTTGACTATCTTGAGAACTATCTCTAGCAATTTCAGCTGCAATACTAGTTTCTTGTTCAATCTCTTCATTCAACATTTGTAAATATTTTGGAAACACTGTGCATACAATGCTATCTTTACATGCATTAAAAGAATCTTCAAAGCAGAAGTGCTAAATAGAAAAATTCCCTTTTATCTGGAGTATCACAACTGAGTTTCCTGTGATTAATAAGATTTCCTTTGGCATGTTTTACCAAACATCCATCACATCCAATTACTGCATATTTTTCTTCATTTATATTTTCTGTAACATTTCTCTTGAAGCTGTAATGTTGCAGTACTTCATAGAGACATATGTTTTCCAGGTGTGGACTCCTTTTGGGATGGTACGTATCCAACATATTTGTTTTAACAATATCGGTACTTTCCGGCTCTTTCAAAGCTAAGTATTCAATTTCTTGTACAGATTTCAATACTCGATTTCATGTTGCAGCAAGACCTAGACTTCCCAAATGATTCCTCTTGACTTTGAATATAAACTTGCAGAGGTCAACTGATCTGAACATTCGTAGGATCCAATCTATCGATGGGAAAGCATTTTCAAACTAAAGCTGTACAATTTGTTATTAAGAGTCTTCTCTTGTGAAATTTCTTCCCACATTTCTTTCAACTCCGTCTTTTCAGATTTGGTTATATATGATGTAACATAGCGAGCAACAGCAATCGAATTATCTGCAACATATTGGATATCCATATATGCATTCCACATCGTCAAAATCACTAGATTGTAGCCATTAATGTACTTTGAATCTTCACTTCTTTTTATATTGTAAGTATTCCTCTGAGATTTTCGAGTTATAGAATGCCTTACTGCTGACATGAAACTGTTGACTCTTCCTTTCGAAATTACTGGATGTGGGAATCCAAAACGACATTTCATATAAAATTTTCCCTTAGACTTGTATTTCCGGCGACAATATTTCCCACATCGATGACTTTGAAACCGTAAAACTTGTTGTCTTAAGCTATTTTCTCCTCCTGTTTTTGGAATAGCACGGGTAACATAGTCTTCAATGAAAGACAAAACAGTTTCATCAGAATCTGTTCCAAAGAGGGAAGAGGTGTGGCGCAGAGGCCAGGGCGACTGACGCTGGAATCTGGGGCTCACGGTTCGATCCCCGGCGGCAGGTCAGCCCAGCACCATGTGACTCTGGGCAATAGCTTGCTTAATCTTCCAGACGGCGCCGGGATACCTTTGGGTAGCTGTTCACGCTTTACAAATACTGGATTTACATTTTACAAATGTAGGTGCATCTTTGATCCATAATAGCATGTGTATATGAGGAGCACCTCTGGCTTGGTACTCCTTTCTCCAAAAGAAATCAATAACTTCTCAAAGAGGTGGATTATTTTTATTGCAGATAAAAGACATCATAGCTTGAAACCTACGATTAAAATATCTGCGCACATTTACAGGATCCAAGGAACACAGTTCTCCAGCTGTCTTCAATTCAATGTTTTTAATATTTGAATTTGCTTCTCGTAGAAATTAAAGTAAATGGTCCCATGCGTATTCAGCACAGCTAAGCGTAACAAACCATATAGGGGTTCCTAAGTTCCTTAACATACATTTAAGTTCTCCATGACGATGATACCAATACTCATTGGTACCACGTTGACATGCCATCAAATTAATTAACTGAGATTCTAAATGATTGTCTCTTTGTTTAACTTTGTCCAAAGATTCCTTTGCAGAAAGATGTGTGTAAGATGAACTCCTGTGTTTATGTGGTTCACTGCATATGAAAGTCTAGACAAGTCACTTACAAACAGAAGATGAAATAAATATGGAACACATTGTCGAAATCTTGGATCTTCTGAATACAATTTTATTGAACGGTATTCTGAAGCTGGAATCTGTACTGGTCGTTCATCATATCGTCCACCTTTTCCAGTGGGGAAGAGCTGTGGAAAACAACGAGCTTCTAAACTTCTTTCCCAAACACTCATGGGAGTTCCCTTCGCTTTCTTCACTTGGAATAATTCAATAGTATTTCCAATCACTTCTTTTGAATGTAAATAATGTATACTATAATGTTCATAAATTTCTTCACTCCTGGACTTGTCCACTTTTTTGATTTGGCCAGTTGAAATTTCTCTATCATCTCCTAAAGATATTTCTTGTTCTTCCAGATATACATTTTTATAATAAATATTGTTTTCTATGAGATATAATGTAGCCTTTTGAACTTTGGTGACATCTACTAACTCTTGCCATATTTTCCGACTCTTTGTTGGTACACCATTAACTAGAATAACTACAGGTTCAGTTTCCTCTCTCTCTACAGCAACAGTGTCAATATTTGTCTTAAAATCTAAAGGTTAATAGACAACTCTTCCTTTTAAACCTCTTTGTAAATCTGTGGGAGGTAGCTTACCTGTTTTAATCTCCATACGAACTATAGCCTGAAACGGGTGCACAGATTGAATTAGAATGGACTCATATGTATTTAAATCCACCAGTTCCGGGAAATAGCTACCATCTCTAGATTATTATGTACAGCTCTAGCTGGCATTTTGTTCTCTTTTAGTTTGCTGTAAAAATATTTACAAATACATTGATCACTACCCAACTCAAAACGACCTTACACCAACAAATAAGCACCAAATTGCTCCCACTTATCATTGTTTTCCTTTTCACTTTTTAAATACACATCAACATTCCTAGTTTGACTTCTATAGTTAGTACGTCGACAACAAATACAAACATAGTTTAGTTTTTCACAACAAACTACCTTAAACTTTGTAATTTCTTCTACAAACTTCTCAGTAGTACTACGTTCCACCTCTTCTTCAACACCTACACTTATCAAACTCTCTTTCTCTACACTCTTCTTCAGTACCAAAGAAACAAAACTGTATATCATCACAAACTTTTTTTTACATCCAACACTGAACCATGCAAAAGAGCAGTGTTTATTTCACTTAAAGATAATGCAGGACTTTTTACATAGTACAATCTTCTTAATAACTTACGCATTTCTGAGTGATGTACTGCTAACATTCTCAAATGATGAAAAGTACTTTGACACACTTCTCTAGAAAGACAAGCCAAAGAATGACCCTGCAAGCTAGTATTTTTTCTCACTTTACAAGGATCTAGTCCTTGCAACATCTTAATTTTCTGTTTAACACTTTTTTTTACTATACTCTCGTAAGAAATTTCGTAAAATATCAATAGATTCCTGTCGTATCCTACAATACTACTACAATCCCACCTATACACTGGAGCATGTGAACATCTCCCTTGAACTTCTTCAGCTATTACTTCTTCCACATTTCTAGCAACCATCTTTTCTTTTTCAATTGGACAACCGTTTTAACTTCATAAGAACGACCACTGGTATCAACTGCGTGAACTAATGTAGTTTGTTGAAAATAGCTTTCTTCATTAAAAAAAGGTTCTGAACTAGAAGTGTTCTTCCATTCACCCAAACATTTTTTGCAAAAGTTAGTTCTATTAACAAGTCTTTTTCTTTTACTTTTCTCCTTCATAAAACGCATTGTTTTATTCAATGATTTCATTCTCTTCAATACTAATATAAACAATCTTCTTTTCAATTCAAAAGCGTTTTCAACTACACTTTCAATGTGTTGTTTTGTCTTGTAAAATGCGGATCTATTTTTATATTTTTTGAAATCTTTCAATACATTTTGTAGTACTCTACTTTTATACATTCTTTTTCTAATGTCTTTATATTCTTTCATCCTTCTTTCAACTTAGATTTTTTTCCCATAACCTGATTTTCTATTAATATGTCCTTTTTTTGTTTCCTTCTGAATGGTGTTACTACTTTTGTTTTTCTTTTCTCCATTTTGAAAATTCGTTATCTTCTTTAAAACTCTTTTAGCAAATTCTTTAGTTCTCTTACCAGAAGCCTTTTTCTTCAATGTCACATGTTGTACTTTATCTAATTTCTCCTTTTCTCTTTCCTTTAAATAGTACTGTTTTCTTTCTTTTTTTTTAATCTTTTCTTGCCATACTCAATCTTTATTACTAATAATGGTGAGTATCTGAAAAAAGAAAAGTTTAAATACTTGTGGTAAATCATTTAATATTAATAAAATAATTATATACAAATATTCTCATATATAAATAAAAATATATTTTTAATTGCATTCCAAAGGTATGTCAGACACTGCAGAATTCCTACAATTAGAAGACATCACAACCTATACAACAGAACCACAGAGCACAACTAAAAGATTTCTCTTCTGCTATCCAAATCAAATTTGAAGTGCACTCTGTAGTCCCTTGGTGATTGCATTGGAGGAGTACTAAAGTACTGTCTAGGTGATTGCATAAGTGCATAGGTAGTGGTTCAGTGATTTTATAACTGCATGAGTACTGGCAAAGTGATTGGAGGAATGAATAGATCCTGACACAGTCATTGCAGGAGTACAAGGGTAGTGCTTGGGTGATTGAACTACTGTATAGCTAATGCATTGGTGATTGCATGAGTGCAGAGATAATATCTAGATGATTAGAGAACTACATACGTAATGTCTGGGTGATTGCATAAGTTGAGGGATAATATCTAAGAGATTACAAGAACATATAGGAACTGCCTGGGTGATTTTATAAGTGCATGGGTACTACCTAAGTGATTGGAGGAGTGTATAGATTCTGACAGGGTGATTGGAGGAGTGCAAGGATAGTGCCTAGGTGATTCAATCAGTGTATAGCTGAAGCATTAGTGATTGCATGAATGCAGGGGTAATGTCTGGGGGATTACAAAAGTGCATAGGAAGTGCCTGGGTGAATTTATAACTGTGTGGGTCCTGCCTGGGTAATTGGAGTAGTACTATGGCAGTGTCTGAGTGATAGATCCTGACATATGGTGAGACTTACATCTGAGACCTGTTATAGACTTTTTTTTATATTTGCCTAGGCCCAACACTCTCAGCATTACTAGAATGGTAAAGCAGCAGGACAAAAGTGATGTTTAAGGCATGTAAGGAAATGGATTGCAATAAAGGTGCAGAAAGAAGCAAGAACAGTGCAGTAAGAAACAACAGAGATACAGAAGAAGGAAAGAGATGTGCACAAAGAGGGAAGAGCAGTGCAGAAAGAACCAATACATGTGCAGGAAAATGGAAAAAGGGTGCAGAAAGAGGCACGAGGGGTGCAGAAATAAGAAAAAGAAGTGCAGAAAAAAGGAACAAAGGTGCAGAAAGAGGCAGGAGGGGTGCAGAAAGAATGAAGAGGGGTATGAAAGACACATGAGGGGTGCAGAAAGAAGCAACGGAGGTGTACAAAGAAGCAAGAGGAATGCAGAAAGAAGCAACACAGGTGCAGAAAGAGGCATGAAGGGTGCAGAAAGAAGCAAGAGATGTACAGAAAAAAACAAAAGAAGTGCAGAAAGAATGAACAGATGTGTAGAAAGAGGCAACAGGGATGCTGAAAGAGGAAACAGGGGTGCAGAAAGACCTAAAAGGGGTGCAGAAAGAAGCGACAGGTGCAGAAAGACACAAAATAAGTGCAGAAAGAAGGAACAGAGATACAGAGTCCATGGGTACAGTCTAAGTAATTGAAAGAGTGTATGGATAATGTCTGGGTGATTGCATAAGTGCAGGGGTAATGTCTAGGAGATTGGTGGAGTGCATAAGTAAAGTGTGGGTGATTGCATGAGTGCAGGAGTAATGTGTGGGTGGTTGTATGAGTGCAGTGGTAGTGCCTGGATGATTGGAGGAGTGCATAGATAGTGCCTGGGTGATTTTATAAGTGCATAGATACTGGTTGGGTGATTCAAAGAATACAGGCCTAGTGTCTGGGTGATTTGAAGAATTCAAGGGTAGTGCCTGTGTCATTACATAAGTGTATATGTACTAGCTGGATGATTTAAGAAGTGCTTTGGTAATGCCTGTCTAATTGTATACTGCAGCGATAATGCCTAGGTGATTCCATGACTACAGGGATAATGCCTGGGTAATTGTATGAGTGGAGGGGCAGTGCCTAGGTGATGATATAAATGCATGAGTAGTGGATACATGACTGAAAGAGTGCATGGGTAATACCTTGGTGATTGCATGAGTGCAGCAGTAATGCCTGAGTGATTACAGCAGTGCCTATTTTGTGCCTACATCATTGGAACACTGCATGGGTAGTACTTGGGGCGTTTTTATAAGTGCATGAGTGTTCGGCCTAGCTGAAATATAAAGCAGCAGACTATTACATGACACAACTACAAGTCTCTCCATATTGTCAGAAGCATGCATACATACGTTTCTATCTTTTCAAATCATCATCATATCTAAAAGAAATATGTATACGATATTTCTGGAATATAGTGAAACATAGAAACTGAAACATGTAATAGATCTGCCTGAGTTATTGCATAACTCCATGGGTAGTGCTTGGGCGATTGTATGAGTGCAAGAGTAGTCACTGAGTATTTGCAGGAGAAAATGGATATTGACTGGCTAATTACATGAGTGCACACATAAATATTCAGTGCATGGATAAGTGTAAAAATAGCACCTGAAGGCATAGATGAGTCATAGAGTAGTACCTATGTGAATAGATGACTGCAACAGTAGGGCCTGGGTGATTGTATGACTGCAAGGGTAGTGTGTGGGTTATTACTTGACTGCATAGGTATAGCCTGCATGACTGCATGACTGCAGGGGTAGTACATAACTAGTGCCTGGGTGATTACATGACTGCAGGCGTAATATCTGGGGGATTACTGGAATACAAAAGATGTTAGTGGATGATTTTATAAGTCCATGAGTAGTGCCTGGGTGATTACAGAAGTACTAAGGCACTACCTGAGTGATTATAGGAGTGCACAGAAAGTGCCCGGGTGATTTCTTAACAGCATGACTACTGGCTGAGTGATTACATAAGTACAAGAGTAGTGTCTGCATGATTAAAAGAGTGGAAAGATAGTGGCTGGCTGAATGAAGCACTGTATACCTAATGCATTGGTGATTGCATGAGTACAGGGGTAACGTCTGGGGGATTAAAGGAGTACATAGGTAACACCTGGGTGATTGCATGACTACAGGGGTAATATCTGGGGATTTACATGACTACATAGAAAGTGACTAGGTGATTTTATAAGTGCATGGATACTTCTTGGGTGATTGCAGGACTACTGAGGTAGTGCCTGAGTGAATAAAGGAGTGCAAAGGTAGTGCCTGGGTGATTTCTTAACAGTATGACTACTGGCTGAGTGATTACATAAGTACAAGGATAGTGCCTCTGTGATTGAAGTAGTGCAACAGTAGTGGCTGGGTGATTATATAAGTGCATCAGTAGTGGCTACATGATTGAAATAGTGCATGGGTAATACCTTGGAGATTGCATGAGTGCATAGGTAGTGCCTGGGTGATTGCATGAGTGTAGCAGTAATGCCTGAGTGATTACAGCAGTGCATATGTAGTGCCTGCATCATTGGAAGACTGCATGGGTAGTACTTGGGCATTTTTATAAGTGCATGAGTGTTCGGCCGAGCGAAATATAAAGCAGCAGACTATTACATGACACAATACAAATCTCTCCATATTGTCAAAAGCATGCATACATATGTCTGTACGTTTTCAAATAATCATCATATCTAAAAGAAATATGTATACAATATTTCTGGAATAAAGTGAAACCTAGAAACTGAGACATGTAATGCATCTGAGTGATTGCATGACTACAGGGGTAATATCTGGGGATTTACATGACTACATAGGAAGTGACTGGGTGATTTTATAAGTGCATGGGCACTTCTTGGGTGATTGCAGGACTACTGAGGTAGTGCCTGAGTGAATAAAGGAGTGCAAAGGTAGTGCCTGGGTGATTTCTTAACAGCATAGGTACAGCCAGCATGATTGCATGAGTACAGGGGTAGTACATAACTAGTGCCTGGGTGATTACATGACTGCAGGGATAATATCTGGGGATTACTGGAATACATAAGAAGTGAGTGGGTGATTTTATAAGTCCATGAGTAGTGCCTGGGTGATTACAGAAGTACTGAGGTACTACCTAAGTGATTACAGGAGTGCAAAGGTAGTGCCTGGGGGATTTTATAAGTGCATAAGCACTGGCTGAGTGAATACATAAGTACAAAAGTAGTGCCTGCGTGACTGAAAGAGTGGAAAAGATAGTGGATGGCTGAATGAAGCACTGTTTACCTAATGCATTGGTATTTGCATGAGTACAGGGGTAACATCTGGGGGATTAAAGGAGTACATAGGTAACTCCTGGGTGATTGCATGACTACAGGGGTAATATCTGGGGATTTACATGACTACATAGGAAGTGACTGGGTGACTTTATAAGTGCATGGATACTTCTTGGGTGATTGCAGGACTACTGAGGTAGTGCCTGAGTGAATAAAATAGTGCAAAGGTAGTGCCTGGGTGATTTCTTAATAGCATGACTACTGGCTGAGTGATTACATAAGTACAAGGGTAGTGCCTCCGTGATTGAAGTAGTGCAACAGTAGTGGCTGTGTGATTATATAAGTGCATCAGTAGTGGCTACATGTTTCAAAGAGTGCATGGGTAATACCTTGGTGATTACATGAGTGCATAGGTAGTGCCTGAGTGATTGCATGAGTGTAGCAGTAATGCCTGAGTGATTACAGCAGTGCATATGTAGTGCCTGCATCATTGGAAGACTGAATGGGTAGTAGTTGGGCGCTTTATAAGTGCATGAGTGTTCGGCCTAGCGAAATATAAAGCAGCAGACTATTACATGACACAACTACAAATCTCTCCATATTGCCAGAAGCATGCATACATATGTCTCTACGGTTTCAAATCATCATTATATCTAAAAGAAATATGTATACAGTATTTCTGGAATAAAGTGAAACCGAGAACCTGAGACATGTAATGCATCTGGGTGATTGCATGACTACAGGGGTAATATCTGGGGATTTACATGACTACATAGGAAGTGACTGGATGATTTTATATGTGCATGGGCACTTCTTGGGTGATTGCAGGACTACTGAGGTAGTGCCTGAGTGAATAAAGGAGTGCAAAGGTAGTGCCTGGGTGATTTCTTAACAGCATAAGTACAGCCAGCATGATTGCACAAGTACAGGGGTAGTACATAACTAGTGCCTGGGTGATTACATGACTGCAGGGATAATATCTGGGGGATTACTTGAATACATAAGAAGTAAGTGGGTGATTTTATAAGTCCATGAGTAGTGCCTGGGTGATTACAGAAGTACTGAGGTACTACCTAAGTGATTACAGGAGTGCAAAGGTAGTGCCTGGGGGATTTTATAAGTGCATAAGTACTGGCTGAGTGATTACATAAGTACAAGAGTAGTGCCTGCATGACTGAAAGAGTGGAAAGATAGTGGCTGGCTGAATGAAGCACTGTTTACCTAATGCATTGGTGTTTGCATGAGTACAGGGGTAACATCTGGGGGATTAAAGGAGTACATAGGTAACACATGGATGATTGCATGACTACAGGGGTAATATCTGGGGATTTACATGACTACATAGGAAGTGACTGGGTGATTTTATAAGTGCATGTATTTTTATTTATTTTTTATTTATTTTTAAAGTTTTATATAGCGCGAACCAGATCCCGAAGGATATCAGAGCACTTTACATGAGGATCAAATGAGTCAACAAGTTACAAAATACAACCATTACCAGAGCATAGTAAAACACAGACAAAGAAACAATGTTATGGGAATTCGTCAGGAATAGCAAGAGTAACAGTGATCATGGAGACATAAAAACGGGGAGACGAGGAAAACAATGTCAGATGTCCAGCTGGGTAGGTGACGGCCAGGGGCCAGACTCCTCTATAGCTGCATGGGACAGCTCCACTGGGCATCGGCCAATGTTGCTCGGGCTCCGCAGTTGGTGAAAACAGTTTTGGTGTCTACATCAGTTGAATCAGTGAGTTGCATGATACATGGTTACAAAGTATGAATCAAGAAACCCAGGGGAGGGAAGGAGACACAAGGAGAACATTGTCAGATGACCGGCTGGGTAGGTGACAGCCAGGGGGCCAGACTCCTCTATAGCTGCAAAGGACTGCTCCACCGGGCATCGGCCAAGGTTGCTCGGGCTCCGCGGAAGGTACAAGAAGTTTTGACATCTACATCATTAGAGTCAGCGAGTTACAGGTTACATAGTAAAATCAGTATGAATCAGGGAGTCACAGAGGGAGGAGGAGGGGGAGGGAAGGGGATGCGAACGGGGAGACCCGTTTGGGTAGGTGATGGCCAAGGGGCCAGACTCCTCTATAGCTGCATAGGGCAGCTCCACCGGGCATCTGCCAAGGTTGCTCAGGCTCTTGGGAAAGAAACACAAAAGGGAAACTGCATAGGGCAGCTCCACCGGGCATCTGCCCAGGTTGCTCAGGCTCTTGGGGAAGAAACACAAAAGGGAAACGAGGAAAACAATGTCAGATGACCGGCTGGGTAGGTGACGGCCGAGGGGTTGAGACCTGGGCCAGACTCCCCTCTAGCTGCATGAGACAGCTCCACCGGGCATCGGCCAATGTTGCTCGTATAGCGAAAAGCACAAAGGGATGCATCCTAATGATAAACTAATACCTTAGTATGTAGTACTAGGGCGAGGTGTAGTAGAGGCAGCATGAGGGTAAGGAGGGAACGGGGAAAAATAAGAAAAGGAGAAAAGGGGAGCAGATCAGGACAGATAAGTGACCGGCTAGTGACCGGCAAGGATCAATAGTCACAACATCCCAAGAAATAGGTGTTAGGGATGAAAGTGAGAGGGTGTAGTGTAGTGTAGGGATTGGGACCGGTAGTTTCAACAACCCGGTACGCTGCGACAGAGAAAGGTGGGAGGAGGGAAAGAGACCTGGGGGTGAGGGGGGTGTTGGGGGTGAAGGTCAGACCGTCGAACAGACATGGAGCAGTCCATCGGTAGAGACAACGTTCGGGTCGCTCCTATGGGATCCGGCGGAGAAGAGGAAGTCCAGAGGATTCCAAAATGGTGGATCCGGGTCCTGGGCACCAAAAGAAAATAAACCCGAAAAGCGGGATACATACTAAAAACCAAGTCCTAACAGCAGGAGAGTTGTTACTCACGAGTCGTTTCCAGAGTTCCCTCGTGTGAATGGCACAAGCGCAACCACAGGATTAATGGCACAAGCGCAACCGCAGCGTCAATAGAAAAGGCTGGAAAAGTTACAAAAGACGCTGGAACTCAGATATAAAGAATGCTCTGGCCAGGTCGACCCTCAGGCATCAGTGTTCGCAGCGGCGAGTGGAGGCTGCGGACTCAGGGATCACGGGATCAGTCACAGCCGGCAACCACTGCCAGACAGCCGAGCTCCAGGCCAGATAGAGGGCAGCAAGGCAAAGCTGCAAAATGGCGCCGGAGGCCAAATGGTGCCGGTGAACACAATCCAAATCAAGGAGCATGCTCTGGCCAGGGCGACTCACAAGGGCATCCAGAACCATAGCAGCGAGAGGAAGCGGCAGAAACGGGAAGCGCCCGATCAGTAGGCGCCGGCAGCCACAGTTGGGCAGCCTCGCACCGGGCCGGATAGAAGGGCAGCAAGCAAGGCTGCAAAATGGTGCAACAAGATCAAAACCAGGAGCAGGCTCAGGCTAGGACGATCAACAAGGGCACTCGGCCCCGTGGCAGCGAAGTGGGGGCCGCAGACCCAGGGCTCCCAGGATCAGTCCGTGCCGGCAATCCCTGTCGGGCACCGAGTTCCGGCCCAGACAGAGGACAGCAGAGCAGGCTGCAGAGAGGCGCTGGAGACCAAATGGTGCCGGTGGTCGCAGCCCCTCTGTCGGAAGAGGGCGAGCACGACGATAGACCGGGGAGCCGATGAAAAAGATCCCCCGACCAGGTGCTGCCCTCAGGGCTCCGGTCAGGTCCTCCGGGGCAGGGACGACGATAGCAGGCAGGGGCTCGAGGCTGAACCTCTCAGTTCCGCGGGGAAGTCCTGGCGGATGGCGCCTGCACAGCGGGCAACCCCCCAGCGCCCGGAGATCACAATCTACAGTAGGCAGGCACGGGAATCAGGAGAGCCGACAAAGTCAACCAACGGCTCGCCGCCGAGGGCATCTGCCTTCCGGCAGCGGACTAGCCACGGAGCAGGAAGATCAGCTGAGCAGTACCGGGATCGGGCAGCGTAGGCACGGACCGGTGCAGCAGCGGCAGTCGATCCGGGTAAGATGGCAGTTGAGATCTGTTTACGTGGTATGGTTCCGAAGGGTGCGCGGTCCGGTTCAGGGGCAGGCGGGTGGACGGCCAGTGAGGTGGTTTTTACGGGGATAACTAACAAATTGTTAATCCCCAAACCGGGAGCTCCTCGGGAGGCTCCTACCCCGCGGCCATCTTGATGATCATACTTCTTAAGTGATTGCAGGACTACTGAGGTAGTGCCTGAGTGAATAAAGGAGTGCAAAGGTAGTGCATGGGTGATTTCTTAAGAGCATGACTACTGGCTGAGTGATTACATAAGTAACAGGGTAGTGCCTCCGTGATTGAAGTAGTGCAACAGTAGTGGCTGGGTGATTATATAAGTGCATCAGTAGTGGCTACATGTTTGAAAGAGTGCATGGGTAATACCTTGGTGATTGCATGAGAGCATAGGTAGTGCCTGAGTGGTTGCATGAGTGTAGCAGTAATGCCTGAGTGATTACAGCAGTGCATATGTAGTGCCTACAGGGGTAATATCTGAGGACTTACACGACTACATAGGAAGTGTCTGGGTGATTTTATAAGTGCATGGTCACTTCTTGGGTGATTGCAGGACTACTGAGGTAGTGCCAGAGTGAATAAAGGACTGCAAAGGTAGTGCCTGGGTGATTTCTTAACAGCATAGGTACAGCCAGCATGATTCCATGACTACAGGGGTAGTACATAACTAGTGCCTGGGTGATTACATGACTGCAGGGGTAATATCTGGGTGATTACTGGAGTACATAACTCATGAGTGGGTGATTTTATAAGTCCATGAGTAGTGCCTGGGTGATTACAGAAGTACTAAGGTACTACCTGAGTGATTACAGGAGTGCAAAGGTAGTGCCTGGGTGATTTTATAAGTGCATGAGTACTGGTTGAGTGATTACATACTCAGACTTCGGTCCCAGGATCGCACTCTCCCCCGCAGCTCTGCTGTGCTGTGTGTCGCCTGCCAGCCCCTCCGTGCAGGGCTTGAGTCTACCCTGCCACTGGTTCTCGTTTTTCCACATTTGTGTCTGATTGTGTTTTATTTTCCCTGTGCACTGTTCCCTAACTGTGCTTTATTTTCCTGACTGGTGACCTTGTTTTTTCCGCTGTATTCACCTAAGTGTCCTCTGTAATTCTTCCCGCCGTTTTCTCCCCGCTCCCGCCTCCCAGCTACTCCTCCCTCCCCCCTCCCCTACATAATGGCTGCCGCTGTGGGGGAGCGCGAGTGAGACCTCGGACTTTGGTCCTAGGAGCGCACTCTCCCCGGCAGCTCCGCTGTGCTGTGTGTCGCCTGCCAGCCTCTCTGTGCAGGGTTCGAGTCCACCCTTCCTCTGGTTCTCCTTTTTCCGCATTTGTGTCTGATTGTGTTTTATTTTCCCTGTGCACTGTTCCCTAACTGTGCTTTATTTTCCTGACTGGTGTTCCTTGTTTTTTCCGCTGTATTCACCTAAGTGTCCTCTGTAATTCTTCCCGCCGTTTTCTCCCCGCACCCGCTGCTGCGTCCACCCATGACCCCTCCCCCTGACCCCCCGCTCCCGCCTCGCAGCTACTCATCCCTTCCCCCTCCCCTACATAATGGCGGCCGCTGCGGCGGAGCGCAAGTGAGACCTCAGACTTCGGTCCCAGGATCACACTCTCCCCGGCAGCTCCGCTGTGCTATGTGTCGCCTGCCAGCCCCTCCGTGCAGGGTTCGAGTCCACCCTGCCACTGGTTCTCGTTTTTCCGCATTTGTGTCTGATTGTGTTTTATCTTCCCTGTGCACTGTTCCCTAATTGTGCTTTTTTTTCCTGACTGGTGTTCCTTGTTTTTTCCGCTGTATTCACCTAAGTGTCCTCTGTAATTCTTCCTGCCGTTTTCTCCCGCTCCCGCGCCCACCCGTGACCCCTCCCCCGGACCCCCCGCACCCGCCACCCAGCTACTCGTTCTTCCCCCCTCCCCTACATAATGGCGGCCGATGCGGGGGGAGCGCGAGTGAGACCTCAGACTTCGGTCCCAGGATCGCACTCTCCCCGGCAGCTCCACTGTGCTGTGTGTCACCTGCCAGCCCCTCCACGAAGGGTTCGAGTCCACCCTGCCACTGGTTCTTGTTTTTCCGCATTTGTGTCTGATTGTGTTTTATTTTCCCTGTGCACTGTTCCCTAACTGTGCTTTATTTTCCTGACTGGTGTTCCTTGTTTTTTCCACTGTATTCACCTAAGTGTCCTCTGTAATTCTTCCCGCCGTTTTCTCCCCGCTCCCGCTGCTGCGTCTACCCGTGACCCCTCCCCCTGTCCCCCCGCTCCCGGCTCCCAGCTACTCGTCCCTCACCCCCTACATAATGGCGGCCTCTGCGCGACGCACCGCTGGCGCACCGAAGGCACGCCTAAGGCAAGTCTGTCTGCGCCCGTCCGTGACCCGACCAGCTCAAGGACCCTGGCTCACTAAGGCCTCTCCGCTACAACTCTACCACCCTTCACGCACTCAACCCCGGAAGACACGCCGACTGCGCAAGATCCTCGCCGATCACCACCCACGGGCAGTTCTCGTGCAGGCCCTGCCTCAAAGCCTTCACCATCGACATAGCCCCAGCAATGGCCGAAGGAACTCCCGACCCACACCCCACCGAAACCCTGACCTGCATCCTGCTCAACGTGCGCTCCCTGCACCGACATGCCATGGAAATCTGGGACCTGCTCGACACCCTCTCGCCCGACGTCGCCTTCTTCACGGAAACCTGGACCTCGCCACCGCCATCCCGGACGGCTACAAAATCCAGAGAAAGGACCGTCCCCACCGCCCAGGAGGAGGACTAGCCATCACACACAAGACCCCACTCCGCCTCTCCACATCCAGCACGAGTGACCACCACTCCAACACAGAGCACCTCCACTTCCAGATCCAGACAAACCCCAGGACCACACTACGCGGCACCCTCATCTACAGACCACCAGGACCTCGCACCCACCACGCAGCAACCATCACCGACCTCGACGCACCCCACGCCATCACCTCCACGGACTACATTCTACTCGGTGACCTGAACTTCCACCTCAACAACGGCAATGACCCCGACTCCACTGCCCTCCTCGACAACCTCGCCAACCTAGGACTGAAGCAGCTCGTCAACATGCCCACTCACAGGGCGGCCACACCCTCGACCCCATCTTCGTGGGAGTAACCAACATCCGCTTTCACCACACCACCCAGCCCCTCTGGACTGACCACCACTGTGTCCACTTCACCTTCAACATCACCTCCACACCCAAACCCGCCCCATGCCAGCCACGACGGAACTGGAGCAAGGTCACAGAGGAACTCCTCAACACCACCCTCCGCCAACACCCCCCCAGGTCCATGACAGACCCAAACGTAGCAGACAGGGATCTTCACCGCTGGGTCTCCCGCTGCGCCGACAAGCTCGTACCCCTCCGCCTCCGCAAAACAATGCCCGCCGAAAGCCACCTGGTTCACCACAGAGCTTCAAGAAGCCAGACGCTCCTGCAGACGCCTAGAGAAATCCTGGCGAAACCTGAAAACCACGGAAGCACGGAACGACCACAAGAGCGCCCTGAAGGAATACCACCAGTGCTTCAGAGACACCAAACGGACCTTCATAAGAGACAAAGTTCAGACCAACGCGCCCAATGCCAAGGAACTGTTCAACGTCATACAGCAGTTCACAAAACCCACATGCGAAGCCACGGACATCACACCCTCCCAGGAACTCTGCGACAAGCTCAGCTCCTACTTCCATCTGAAGATCAAGGCCCTCTGCAACAACTTCAGTGAACCTAAGACGAGCACCACCGCCCTACCCACCGCTGCAGACAAACCCACCATCACATCCTGGGACCCTGCTACCGCCGAACTCATCACAGCTACCATGAAGAAGACCCACTCCGGAGCCCCAATGGACCCCTGCCCACCACACATCTTCCACAGGGCCGCCACCATCATCGCACCCGAACTAGAGCACACCATCAACGCCTCCCTCAGATCAGGCATCTGCCCAGACGACTGGAAGCGGGCAGAGGTTAAACCCCTCCTCAAGAAACCATCGGCCGACCCAACAGACCTGAAGCACTACCGGCCCATCTCTCTCCTCCCCTTTGCAGCTAAAGTCACCGAGAGACTAGTGAACACCCAGCTTACCGCCTTCGTGGAAGAGAAGTCCATCCTGGACGCCTCCCAGTCTGGATTCCGCAGCAACCACAGCACTGAGATCGCCCTCCTCGCTGCCACTGACGACATCCGCATGCTGTTCGACCATGGACACACCATGGCCCTCATCCTTCTTGACCTCTCCGCAGCCTTCGACACCGTGTCACATCGCACCCTCGCAGCCAGACTACACGACGCAGGAATACAAGGAGCCGCCCTCAAATGGATCCAATCCTTCCTCTCCGGCAGAACCCAGAGGATCTGACTTCCTCCTTCCTCTCCGAACCCACGGAAATCAACTGCGGAGTCCCCCAGGGATCTTCACTCAGCCCCACGCTCTTCAACATCTACATGGCCCCCCTCGCCACCATCATCAGACATCATGAGCTCAGCATCATATCCTACGCCAACGACACCCAGCTCATCCTCTCGCTCACAAAGGATCCCGAAGACACCAGACTGCCTGAAGCTAAACTCAGAGAAGACCGAGGTCCTCATCCTCGGCCCCTGCACCTCCGCCTAGGACATCACCTGGTGACCCTCTGCCCTCGGGAGCCCACCCACCCCCACAGACCACGCTCGGAACCTCGGCATCATCCTGGACTCCTCCCTCTCCATGAACCGCCAGATCAATGCCATCGCCTCCGCTAGTTTCAACTGCCTGCGCATCCTCCGTAAGACCTTCAAGTGGATCCCCCCAACTGCAGAAGAACCGTCACCCACGCACTCATCACCAGCAGACTGGACTACGGCAACGCCCTCTACGCCGGAATCCACAAAACGCTCCTACACAGACTCCAGACCATCCAGAACGCCGCAGCCAGACTCGTCCTGGGAACACCGTGCCAGGAGCACATGACCCAACACCTACGAGGCCTACACTGGCTCCCCTTCGAGAAAAGGGTCACTTTCAAACTCCTCACCCACGCCTACAAATCCCTCCACAACATCGGACCCAAATACCTCAACGAGAGAGTATCCTTCCACATACCCAAGAGGAACCTCCGCTCCGCCGACCTCGCCCTGGCAGAAGTCCCCCGCATCCGCAGAAACAGAACCGGCGGGAGAGCCTTCTCCCACATCGCAGCCAAAACCTGGAACACACTCCCTGTGAACATCAGATGCTCCCCGACCCTGCGCACGTTCAGGAAGGACCTCAAGACCTGGCTCTTCGACTGATCCGGAGCCGCCGCCCCCATCCCCCAGCACCTTGAGACCCTCTCGGGTGAGTAGCGCGCTATATAAACCCCTGATTGATTGATTGATTGACATAAGTACAAGAGTAGTGCCTGCATGATTGAAAGGGTGGAAAGATAGTGGCTGGCTGAATGAAGCACTGTATACCTAATGCATTGGTGATTGCTTGATTACAGGGGTAACGTCGGGGGGATTAAAGGAGTACATAGGTAACGCCTGGTTGATTGCATGACTACAGGGGTAATATCTGGGGATTTACATGACTACATAGGAAGTGACTGGGTGATTATATAAGTGCATCAGTAGTGGCTACATGATTGAAAGTGTGCATGGGTAATACCTTGGTGATTGCATGAGTGCATAGGTAGTGCCTGGGTGATTGCATGAGTGTAACAGTAATGCCTGAGTGATTACAGCAGTGCATATGTAGTGCCTGCATCATTGGAAGACTGCATGGGTAGTACTTGGGCGTTTTTATAAGTGCATGAGTGTTCGGCCGAGCGAAATATAGAGCAGCAGACTATTACATGACACAACTACAAGTCTCTCCATATTGTCAGACGCATGCATACATATGTCTCTACGTTTTCAAATCATCATATCTAAAAAAAATATATATACAATATTTCTGGAATAAAGTGAAACCTAGAAACTGAGTCATATAATGCATCTGGGTGATTGCATGACTATAGGGGTAATATCTGGGGATTTACATGACTACATAGGAAGTGACTGGGTGATTTTATAAGTGCATGGGTACTTCTTGGGTGATTGCAGGACTACTGAGGTAGTGCCTGAGTGAATAAAAGAGTGCAAAGGTAGTGCCTGGGTGATTTCTTAACAGCATAGGTACAGCCTGCATGATTGCATGACTGCAGGGGTAGTACATAACTAGTGCCTGGGTGATTACATTACTGCAGGGGTAATATCTGGGGGATTACTGGAATATATAAGAAGTGAGTGGGTGATTTTATAAGTCCATGAGTAGTTCCTGGGTGATTACAGAAGTACTAAGGTACTACCTGAGTGATTACAGGAGTGCAAAGGTAGTGCCTGGTTGATTTTATAACTGCATGAATACTGGCTGAGTGATTACATAAGTGCAAGAGTAGTGCCTGCGTGATTGAAAGAGTGGAAAGATAGTGGCTGGCTGAATGAAACACTGTATACCTAATGCATTGGTGATTGCATGAGTACAGGGGTAACGTCTGGGAGATTAAAGGAGTACATAGGTAACGCCTGGGTGATTTCATAACAGCATGACTACTGGCTGAGTTATTACATAAGTAGACTCTTATAAAGTACCATAAAAAATGATTCCTCTCCCAACACATCATAAACATCATTTTTTTCCAATACTACTGCTTCACTATTCTAGCAAAAAACACTTCACTTATCTTTCATAAAAGCCTCCCCGTATTTCTAAATCCATGTATGTATATGTCTATACCTTTTCCTACCAGCATAATGTATAAAAGTAAAAACAGATACATGTATATGTGTGTTTTATACATCTATCATCTTCAAACACATAACCCTCGGTCTAGGTTCACTCTCTCCCCACTGCTCCGCTGTGCCGTCTCTTGCCTCCAGTCCCCGAACTCCTCCTTGGGAGGTTCGAGGCTGCTGGCCGCTCCAACTGGGACCAGACTGTCTCCAACCACCGTAACCTTCTCAGCCGCTTTTTTTTTTTTTCTTTCTTTTTTTTCCCTATTGTGCCACTGTTATTGTGCCCATCTGTGTCTTGCTCTAATTCCACCACTGTTTTTATTTTCTCGTGCCTGCCTGTTCGTTTTGCCTTTCGCTGCTGCTGCCCCTGCGGCCCCTCCCCCCCGGAATTCCCCCGGAATTTCCCTCCGGAATTCCCCCCGGAATTCACCCCGGAATTCCCTGCTCCCGCCTCCCAGCCTCTCTCCCTCCCACCTCCCCTACTTAATGGCAGCCGCTGCGCGGTCACGCAGCGGACACGCGCAGCGGGCGCGCCACTGGCGCACCAAAGGCAAGCCCATCTGCGCCCGTCTGCGACCCGACCGCGGCCAGCGCCAGGAACCCTGGACCTCCCACTACCCATCGCTACGACACCACCACCCTCCTCGCACTTAATCCTGGAAGACTTAAAAAATGCCAACAGGCCTCGCCAAACACGACCCACGGCCAGTTCTCCTGCCTCCATTGCCGCCAGACCCTCACCGCCACCCCGGCCTCCAACACCGCCGACGCCAGCACCGGCTTCACCCTAAAATGCATCCTCCTCAACGTACGCTCCGTACACAAACACGCCATGGAAATCTGGAACCTACTCGACTCTCTTTCGCCCCGACATCGCCTTCTTCACAGAGACCTGGACCAACGCATCCTCCGCCCCCGACATCAGCACCGCAATCCCAGACGGATACAAGATCCAGAGGAAAGACCGCCCCAACCACCCAGGAGGGGGCCTCGCCATCGCCCACAAGAGCACCCTCCGCCTCACCACCTCCAGCGAAACCTTCCCTCCGCCGAACACCTGCACTTCAAGATCCAGACCACCCCAAAGCCACACTCCGAGGAACCCTCATCTACAGACCCCCGGCCCCCGAACACCCTTTGCCACCACCATCACTGACTTCATCGCACCCCACGCGATCGCCTCAACAAACTACATACTCATTGGAGACCTGAACTTCCACCTCGACAACCCCAGTGACCCCAACTCCACTATCCTTTGTGACAACCTCACCAGCATCGGACTTAAACAACTCGTCAACACACCGACTCACAGAGCAGGACACACCCTCGACCCCATCTTCGCGGCAGGAAACAGCGTCCATTTCAGCCACACAACGCAGCCGCCATGGACCGACCACCACTGCGTACACTTCGCCATCAACAAACCCAAGGCACCCAAACCAGCCCCACGCCCACCACGAAGGAACTGGAGCAAGGTTACCGACGAGCAACTTAACTCCACCCTCAGCCGAGACAACCACACCTGGTTACCCGATGCAAACAGTGCAAATGACGCAGCCAGAGAACTCCACACCTGGATCTCCAACTGCGCAGATGAGCTCGCCCCTCTACACAACCCCGACAGACAATGCTCCAGGAAAGCTGCCTGGTTCACAACCGCTCTCCAAGAAGCCAGACGCGTCTTCAGACGCCTGGAGAAGAACTGGAGAAACACCAAGACAACCGAAAACCACACCACCTACAAGAACGCCATGACGGACTACCACAACCAGATCAGAGCCACCAAAAGGAACTTCATCCACAACAAAATCCTGGCCAACTCCACCAACTCCAAGGAACTTTTCAGTGTCATTCAAGAATTCACCAACCCACGCAGCGAAGCCACAGACATCACCCCATCCCAAGACCTCTGCGACAAGCTTGGAACCTATTTCCACCTCAAGATCAAAAACCTCTATGACAACTTCATCGACCATCCACAAGGCGCCACAGACGGCCCCCCGCCCACCAGAAACACCAGCCAGCCCACCATGTCCAACTGGACACCGATCACGGCCGAAGACACCGCCTCGACCATGAAAAGCATCCACTCGGGGGCCCCCACCAACCCCTGCCCCCTCACATCTACCACAGAGCCGTGGCCACCATCGCACCCAAACTACAACGCACCATCAACACCACCTTCAAAACAGGCACCTTCCCAGACGACTGGAAGCACGCAGAAGTCAGACCCCTGCTCAAGAAGCCCACAGCTGACCCCACCGACCTCAAGAACTATCGGCCCATCTCGCTCCTCCCCTTCGCAGCCAAAGTTGCAGAGAAAACAGTCAACAGGAAACTGACACGATTCATTGAAGAGAACGCCATCCTCGACCCGTCCCAATCCGGATTCCAAAGCAACCACAGCACAGAGACCGCCCTACTCGCTGCCACAGACGACATCCGCACCCTCCTGGACCAAGGCCACTCAGCAGCCCTCATCTTACTCGACCTATCAGCAGCCTTCGACACAGTCTCCCATCGCACACTAGTTGTCAGACTACACGACGCAGGCATACAAGGAACAGCCCTGGACTGGATACGATCATTCCTCACCGGAAGAAGCCAAAGGATCAGACTCCCACCCTTCCTCTCCGACCCCACGAAAATCACCTGCAGAGTCCCACAGGGTTCATCACTGAGCCCGACCCTCTTCAACATTTACATGGCCCCCCTCGCACACATCGTCTGACAACACGGCCTCAACATCGTATCCTACGCCGACGACACCCAGCTCATCCTCTCCCTCACCAAAGACCCCACCACTGCCAAACTCAACTTCCAGAAAGGAATGCAAGACGTCGCAGTCTGGATGACCAACAGCTGCCTGAAGCTCAATGCCGAGAAGACAGAAGTCCTCGTCCTCGGTACCACCCCTTCTGCATGGGACAGCACCTGGTGGCCGACCGCCCTTGGAAGCCCACCTACCCCCTCAGACCACACCAAGAACCTCGGCATCGTACTCGACTCATCACTCTCCATGAACCGACAGGTCAACGCCGTCACCTCCAGCTGCTTCAACACCCTCCGCATCCTCCGCAAGACCTTCAAGTGGATCCCTCCTGAGTCAAGGAAGACAGTCACCCACGCACTCATCACCAGCAGACTGGACTATGGAAACGCACTCTACGCCGGCATCAACAAGTCCCTACTCCGCAAACTCCAGACAGTACAGAACACCGCTGCCAGACTCGTCCTCGGCATCCCCCGACACGAACACATCAGCCAACACCTACGAAGTCTCCACTGGCTCCCCGTGGAGAAAAGAGTCACTTTCAAAATCCTCACTCACGCCTACAAATGCCTACACAACAACGGACCCAAATACCTCAACGACAGAATCAACTTCCACGTACCCAAAAGAAACCTCCGATCTTCCAACCTCGCACTGGCCGAAACCCCGCGCATCCACAGAGCCAGAGCAGGCAGAAGATCCTTCTCTCACATTGCAGCCAAGACCTGGAACGAGCTACCGGCAGACATCAGACGCGCCCCCTCCCTGAACACCTTCAGGAAGCCCTGAAGACCTGGCTCTTCGGCTAAACAGATCTGCGGACCCCCCCCCCTCAGCGCCTTGAGACCCTCACGGGTGAGTAGCGCGCTTACAATTCCCTGATTGATTGATTGAACACATACCATAACATATGAGCAAGTAGACACATATCTCAGTCACAACACCATGCACAGCTCAAAACTTCACAGAGTACACTTCAATTTTCAAACAGACACTGAAAATTATGCGGTATATATGAATATAACTTTCCTCACATCATACAAATTACTCTAGTAAATAACATCTCTACAAACATCTCAACCCTCACTTTCAGGCTGCTGCTTAACCATTTTACAACTACTTATAATATTACACCTACCCAAATACAAATTAGGAACCCTTCACATATCTTTAGTAAAAGTCTCACCATATTACTTAAAGCATACATGAATATGTCTGTACCATAACACTATCCAAACCTTAAAAATTCACAGGACAAACTTTAAATTTCAAGGAAAGAACAAAAATGATGCTGCATATTTCAACTGTACCTCTCTAGAAACTTAAAAAAGAAGCCTAATCAATAACACCTTATGTCAGCATCTTTTAAACCACACTTTTGTGCTGCATCTTCACCATTCTACTAGTACTCACAGTCTTGAGCCTACCACATAAAAAGCAACATCTCTATGTTATACATCATGCACCTTCAAATGTATAAGACATATGAAGATACATATACAAGTAGAAACATACTTGAGACAGAAGTCAATGCACACCTTAAAACGTGACAGACTCCACCTCCAAATTTAAAACAACAGCTAAAATTATGCGGTATACCACAAATGTACATATCCACACACTAAAACAAACTACCGTAATCACTAATCCATCTTCCAATATACACAAATTACTATACAGAATCTATTTCAAACAACATTTAACTACAATAAAACAAACTACATTACACATCTGTACAATTAATAATATATTTCAAACATCACAGTTTTTAAATTATTTTTAAAGTTTAAAATAAATATAATACACCTCACAAATGTATAACTCACATTCCAAATAGATTTGTAGAATTTATAATATCACAAACTCATAAATGATTTTCTTATGCACACAATCAATGCAATGCACCACTCTCAGCAAGGTAAAACCAGCAATGGCAAAGTTTCCCTCTCTTTCTCCACACAAATACATGTAAGTAACAAATCACATACCATCCTACATTATTTCAAATTATAAAACACATTTCCATTGGTTAGACATATGAACCCTTATCAACTGACTTCTAAAAGTGCCAAAACTGATTCTGGAATTTTTTTGAGTCGCGACACTACCTTGCACCAATGCGATGGAGCCGCGAATCCATACGGGAGTTCAAAAATTATTACAAATAAAAATACCATTATTTTTTAAGAACACACCACTTCTAAACATACTACTGACTGCGGATATCTTACTTTAATAAGATTTCACTTATATATAAATTACAATTTCACATTTTAATTCCACAGTTAAGTTTCAACCCTTCCTCCTTAATGTCAGTTTCCATAGTAACAGTTCATGGAACATTCAACTGAACTGACAGGTCACAAGTTCACCATATTTTCAAGTTCACCACACAATGTTACAAATGCAAACAGCAGGTGTGGTTGTCATTTCCAAAATATGAGCTTATCCTATCTACTGTACCTTTCAAACATTTTTTACTAACCAATAAGAAACATGCTTTTTAAAGAAAGGAAAATGCACCCTATTTTTGAATGTACAATGTTCTTAAACAGCCAATCAATTCTCTACTTTTTAAAAACAGCATCTTGTCCACCATTTTACATACCTCTCATTCTACCAACTGACTACCTCAGCTACAAACATCTTTTCAATACTTCCAGACATCCCTTCAAGATGCTTACAGTGTGGATTGTTGGACACAGCTATGTTTTCTGGTGCAAAAGGTATGCTGAATGCAGAGCTATTGACAAAGACCTAGGTTTGCAAAATGTGGATATTAAATGGATTGCACAGAGAGGATTAAAGTGGCACCAATTGATGCCTTTGGTTAAAACCTTTTTGCATCTCCAACCCCCTGACCTCATGATTGTGCACTGTGGTGGCAATGACCTAGGCACATTGACTGGGGTAGGTCTGGAAATGCTAATGAAGGACACCTTTGCACAATTGATGTTGCTTTGACCTCAAACTGTCTTTGTATACTCTAACATATGCCAAAGACAGAAATGGAAGTGGTCAAATCAACTCTGTCCACAGATTGAGAAAGCTAGAAAGAATGTCAATAAAGCTGTTTCTCCTTACCTCAAAGACCATAGGATGGGCTTCATATATAACAACAATCTACGTTTTGATATGGATGACATCTACAGAAGTGATGGAGTACACTTCACAGATCAAGGAAACAGAGTCTTTCTCAACAACCTTAAGCTCTGCATCGGCACTTACATGTAGCTTCAACAAACTTACAATGAAAACAAGGGCTCTTTTAGAGCCACCCTATAACATAATACTGATTATAATTTTTTTTACACATACAAATTTTTTTCAATTTTTTTCGGATTCGTGAACCCGTCGCGTATTCACAAAACAAAAGCACTTTTCAAGTTTAACTATTAATTTTTTATTTTATATATTTTTAACAACTCTATCAATTGTAATCTTGTCATTAACTTTAATCACAGTACCTCTTTAAAACAACTTCACAAATACAACACTACCTTCTACATTATATACTACTTTTATTTAAGGTGGATTCGCAAAACCAATGCAACGTTACACAGGGGGGCAGCGCTGAGAGCCGAGTTGGAGTCGCGACTCCAAACTAAAAAAAAAAAAAAAAACACCGATCCACTGCCATTATTTAGTATTTGCCCCGGGGACCCCATCCCCTGAGGCCTGCCACCATTTAAAAAAAATAAAAAAAATAAGGAGGGGAACCGCATGGCCCCCCTCCTCAGGCCAAGAAAGGCCCCGGGGACCCCATCCCCCGGGGCATGGCCAGCCTGCATTTTTTTTAAAAAAGGGGGGCCGCATGGCCCCCCTCATGGGCCACTCCTGGCCCCGGGGACCCCATCCCCCGGGGCCTGGCCTCTTTGATGGGGACCGTGGTGGGAGCCCCAATGCCCCCACGGTCCCTGCCGGCTCCCCGCCTCCTGCGGGAGCTGGCATTGCTTTTGGATGAGGGGAGCTGCTAACATGCAGCTCCCCTTGCCCAAAAACAATACTGCTTTGCTTCTTGGAAGCGAGAGCAGGTTTCCCGCTCTCGCTTCCAAGAAACTAAGCAGTGTTTGCAATGACAGGGCGGGAGCCGCACGGCTCCTGCCCTGTCATTGCAAACAGCAATGTCCCGGGGGTGGGCACCCCGGGACATTGCAGGAGCCGGCCCTGGGGGGGGTGGCGGTCCCCAGGGCCATCGAGGGCTCCAGGAGGGGGGCCGCACGGCCCCCTCCCAACATTTAACATAGCCCTGGGGAGGTGGTGGTCCTTGGGGCTTGGGGCCCACGAGGACCCCCTCATTAATCAAGGAAGCCCCGGGGAGGTGGTGGTTCCCGGGGCTTGGGGGGGCCCACAAGGCCCCCCAGCCTACATAATAATAAAGCCCCGGGGAGGTGGCGGTCCCCGGGGCAGCATGGGGAGGTGGGACCCCCACGCACTTATTTATCAAACCACGGGGAGGTGGCGAGCCTGCATTTTTTTTTAAAAGGGGGGCCACATGGCCCCCCTCATGGGCCACTCCTGGCCCCGGGGACCCCATCCCCTGGGGCCTGGCCTCTTTGATGGGGACCGTGGGAGGAGCCCCAAAGCCCCCACGGTCCCTGCCGGCTCCCCGCCTCCTGCGGGAGCTGGCATTGCTTTGGATGAGGGGAGCTGCTAACATGCAGCTCCCTTGCCCAAAAACAATACTGCTTTGCTTCTTAGAAGCGAGAGCAGGTTTCCCGCTCTCGCTTCCAAGAAACTAAGCAGTGTTTGCAATGACAGGGCGGGAGCCGCACGGCTCCTGCCCTGTCATTGCAAACAGCAATGTCCCGGGGGTGGGCACCCCGGGACATTGCAGGAGCCGGCCCTGGGGGGGGTGGCGGTCTCCAGGGCCATCGAGGGCTCCAGGAGGGGGGCCGCACGGCCCCCTCCCAACATTTAACATAGCACTGGGGAGGTGGTGGTCCTTGGGGCTTGGGGCCCGCGAGGACCCCCTCATTAATCAAGGAAGCCCCGGGGAGGTGGTGGTTCCCGGGGCTTGGGGGGGCCCACAAGGCCCCCCAGCCTACATAATAATAAAGCCCCGGGGAGGTGGCGGTCCCCGGGGCAGCATGGGGAGGTGGGACCCCCACGCACTTATTTATCAAACCACGGGGAGGTGGCGGTCCCCGCAAATTAATTAGTGATTGCCCCCGGGACCTGGCCCACCCGGGGGCTTAAGTACAAGGAAGCGCGGGAGCCTGCGCATTCTTTTTTTTTATTTTCTTGACCGGATTCGCGCACTTAGCACAAATTCGGCCGTTTAAAAAAAAAAATGCTTTGTTTGGGCCTGGGGGTCCTTGTGGGACCCCCCTGAGCAGGCCTAGGGGGTCAGGGTGTTGCTACCCTGCCCGCTTTTCTTGTTTTTTACCTTTGTTTTACCTTTTTCTTGTGACTCGGTTACCGAGTCACAAGATGGCTGCCAACACATTCTGGTTTAGAGTGTTGACAGCCAATTAGAGTTAAGCTCATGCCCGGGAGGGTTCGCGAACCCTCCTCGGTGCTCATATATCGATATTATAATTTTTTGAATTTCTCAGGAACTACTGAACGATTTGCACAATTTAAAAAAAAAAGCACGCTTTCTAGACCAAGACCTACCTTTTTGCCAAATTTGGTGTAATTCCGTTCAGCAGTTCAGGCTGTAGCCTGTTCCAAAATTCCTATGTTAATTAACATGGGGAAAACGCGTTTTGGGACTCCCCTTTTTTCTCTGCCCCCGCTTGACGAATCACCCCAAAACTTTAAAGACAGGAGCTGACAGGAGAGCCCCATTAGTTTTAAAAACTTCGCGAAGATTCGTCAAACGGCGCCAAAAATATTGGCAAAAAAAAAACCTCTTTTCCTATGGATACTAGGTCCTAACTATAACTACCTACTGGCGACCGCCAGTAGGTAATATACATTTTATGACATCTGTATTTAGCATTTATCAGTAATTATGGTAATTGGTATATTCCCAGTTACCCTCCTCTTTGTATCATAGTTCCCTGCCCCATGGAATCTCTAGAATCCAAGGGAATACAGGTAAGAATGTTGATGAGAGGGCGTTCTGAGACACTTGAGATCGTGTAGACTGGCTGTTTGGGAACACCTGCTAATAATAATAAATACTTCTTACCTACTCCGTTTCCTGGAACTTATTTGGATTCACACCTCATTTTGGCGACGATATTCCAGTGCTGTGCAGGGGACAGCTGGTGCTCCCACCCCTCTGATCTGTGATGTTCACTTGCCTTCACGGTCAGTTGTTTTAAACTTCTATTTCCTTCTTAGCTATTGTGATTGTATTGGAGTACAACATTCAAGGGGT
The DNA here is from genome assembly GCA_963921515.1 of Calotriton arnoldi. Taxonomy (NCBI): domain Eukaryota; kingdom Metazoa; phylum Chordata; class Amphibia; order Caudata; family Salamandridae; genus Calotriton; species Calotriton arnoldi. Next base: position 933,173 of record CAWUFW010000935.1, read on the forward strand.
GATTGAACTGCTAACTCCATGTGCTGCGGACTGATATGTGAGCCCACTGAAGTGATATGACTGGGGCCGGAGTGTTTGCCTGCTGCTTTTATTCTGGCCGAAGCTTCTCTGGTTCTTCCTGAAGCTGCCTGCCAGCTGTCATCTGCGCTGACAGGCACAGCTTGTTGCCGTTCATTAAACCATTTAAGTTTCAAGCACAGCCTTGTTGTGCATTCCAAACGCTCTCCTGGGTTTTGTCAGAGCCGCCTGCCAGCTGTCATCTGCGCTGACAGGCACAGCTTGTTTTTCGATCCTCAAAGTTATGAGCGCAGCCCCTGTGCTTTGGGTGCACTCCGTTTTCAGTTCAGCTTGGGAGGAAAATTGCCGATCAGCTTTCTGTCTTTAATGGACAAGCAGCTTTGGGAATTCTTCACACCTCGGCATTCACTGAGGAAAACTGTGCTGCGCTTCCTGTTTCCTCTCACTGAGTTGCCACTCAGCTGTTCGTCTCTGCTCACGTTCACTGCACAGTCCAGTTATTTACACTATCTCGCTGTTCATCATTAGTTAATTAGCTCTGTGGGGTGCCTTTCTCTCGCGCTGACTGGCACCGCTTCAGCTACAGAGGGTTGGTTTCCTGCTGCGAGGAACCATTACACGTCATTATTTAATTAGCTCTGTGGGGTGCCTGACGGGCACAGCTTCAAGCTACAGAGCGTTGGTTTCCTGCTGTGAGGAACCATTACATGTCATTATTTTAATTATCTCTGTGTGTGCCTTTCTTGGCTGATGGGCACAGCTTCTTTCTTCAGAGTCAGTGAACACAAAACAAGGGTTATGGGGTAATTACCAATGCACCTATCTCTTTAACTATAGTGGTGATATTTTGTAATATATAAGGGTGCAGAGAATCAGAGGCTCAATACCCCTTAAGCCTCCAAGGATAAAGATCCCATGTATTTACAACATCAACAATGATTCAGCACTCTAACGTGTAAAAATTAGTATTTTTCACAGGTTTAAACAATGTAAAGAGAAGCACATCAATTCAGCAGGTTCCGGTTTCCTTGATTCTTTATTGAAAAAATTCTTCATAAAAACGACTGTAGCCAACGTGTTTTGACCTCAAAAGGTCTTCTTTAGGGCAATAGCAACAACAGTAATTTATTTCGGTCCATTAAATTTCTTTACTCTATTTCCACTTGGTCCCTCCCTCTGGCTAGGTGAGCAAGTTGGGCCTCTTATTCATTAACTCCACCAACAAGGTCAAGTCGCTTGTTGAATGGCTTCTTAATGCACTAATCCAAAGTCAATTCTATCAGTGTAGGCATGGGTTTTTCAGCCCATGTATATTTGTTTTACGTATGAACCGCACCCGAATCGTAGCCAAAATCGTCATGACGCCAGAGGGAGGCCAGCCCCCAGGGGGGCTCGGGGTGCGGCCGAGCTGTTTGCGAGGGCCGGTTTCGGCCGATTTCGTTACAGCGGCCGATATTGCAGCTATGCTGCAAAAACGGCCCTGTAACAAAATCAGCCCCCAGGGGCCCAAAACGGGCCCCCAACCCTGGCAGCCCACAGGGGAAATCCCGGTGCCCGCTACGGCCAGTCCAGCCCTGCTTGCCATCATCCACAGAGACACCATTAAGTGTAGCTCTTATACTGACCCAGAAAACACTTTTATGGAACATGAACACTTCAAGCTTCAGACAGACAGTAAAACCACTATCAAAGGCACCCTCGCATGTCGGCTCCCAGGACCTCACACCCACTTCAGCAACCTCCTTGCCAACCTCACTGTATCGTTTGCCACAGGCACCAAAGACTTCATACTGCTAGGTGATTTCAACTTTCATCTCAATGACCTCACGGACTCCAACTCCACGTGTTTTTTGAAATTCGGGACACATACTGGACCCCATCATCTTCTTTATAGACAAGGTTAAAGTCAGCCACATCACTCCATTCACATTGACAAACAACTCCATCATCCACTTCCACATAACAGGGCCACCAACCACGTTTGTGGAGTATAGCAACACCCTAAAAGTAGCTTGAACACCGGATGAATCACGGCAGCTAGGGAACCCTTGGTACAAAACATGGTGTCAAAATTAGATGTTTCATCATAGAATTCGTTATTTGAAAAAGCAGCTGATTGTTCTAAATCAGACAGTATAGTATTTACAGTTTCAAAGTTCCAATCATCAGAGAAAGTACTGGAGGTGATGATATCACTTAAAGAAATTTTAAATATGTGTGGTATTTTTAATGTATATACATCATATGAAACTCTGTCCCAAACTAATCTTTTGAGGAACTGGAACTGCTGTAATGTTCACTAAGGACAGGTCTCTTTGTTCACGGTGTGATGATGCATGCGGTTTCTGGACCAAGTTCCCCTTTTGTGCTGCAGAGCGTTTTGGGAGATAATGTCCATTAAGGAGAAGTAAAATGCATTCACTATACCTATCCAAAGGACCAGGAACAGTCGACCAATTGCATCCCAGAGTTGTATCCAGGGAGAAACAAAGTAAGTCTTTTTCAGCCAAAATGGGAAATCACAAATTATTTTCTTGTGGGAAACAGGCGGTGGCGGCAACTCGGTTTCACTGGGATCCAATGAGAAAGTATCAAAATCGATTAAATAGCCAGACGCAGTTCGATCTATCTTTGGTAGCTCAGCAGGTTTTGTGGAACTGGCAGATGCCTCTGTTCAAGACATATTCACATAGATGTCGGTATTAGGCCAAAATGAGATCTGTGTTTCATTTGTAGTTTGTTGCTGTTCAATTTCAACAGGTACAAGTTCCAAACCATTTTTGGTAACTCCTTCACTACGTAGAGTAGAGTCTTCAAACGTTATTAATCTTTCTGTCTAAACTTCCAGTATGGTAGCAAGAGGAGATCTGGTGCTACCCAGGAGCCCACTTGGCCTACTATTGAGTATCGCCACATAGTGTTTTTGATCAAATCAATTGAGACGAATTTCTTATCTTTCTTGCACCAAGAGGCAGAAGAAGTACTGTTCTTGTTCCTTCGACAGCCAAGGCAGGTACAAGCGCTCTATAAGATGGCCCCAATTATTTTTTGTCCACAATCTTTTTTCTGACCACGTCCCCAATCTTCGGGACCCAGGCAGGTCTTGCCGGAACTGCTTTAGCTTATCCAGTGGCATTGCGTTTTACTTGGACGTTGCTTTGTAATGCCCGGAATTCATTGAGTTCCTGTAAAACAGCCAAACGATCATTGATGTCAAATGGTTTTTCATCTGCCACTGTGCTGCCACAGTCGAGGTCATCTACCCACATTCTAACCCCAAACTGGACTTCGTATGGAGTACAGCCTCCCAGGGAACTTCTTGGCAGTTGTTACGTGTCCTCTGGACTCCATATAGGTGATTGATCCAACTGCCACCCGAGCCTAATACCCTAGCGTTTAAGGATTGCTTTAAGTCCTGGTTTTTCCTCTCCACAATCGATTTTCCCTCGGGATGACACGGAGAGGAGTACCTCAATGCAACACCTAAACCTCCAATGGCTTCTTTGTAAGCCTGTGAGCTAAATGCAGGGCCTTGGTCAGAATGTAATGTGCCAATTGCGTATGTCCCAATGAAGACTCGCAAATCCTTTATAACAGTTCAGGCATCAGCCGAGCGCTGAGGCCAAACCTACAGGAATCTAGAGCATGAATCCCCTGCCACCAGGATGTACCTGTAAGCCCCATCAGATTGTGGGGGGGCGCAGTGGTCCAAATAGACATGCGAGAGGTATGTCTGATATCAGTAATGGTATTTGTGGTGGATGTGCTACAGTGGAACCTTTCATCTGCTGACAGATGTCGCACTTTAGGACATAAACCTTGGTCTGTTTAGTGAGACTTGGCCATAACGCTGCTTCAGTAATGAAATAGTTGCAGCGATACCTGCGTGTGCTGAACCCAGACCCTCGTGTGCAGCAAGAATTAATCCTAATCTGCGATCCATATTTGGTATCACTCTTTCCCCCACTCCTGGAATTTGAGCATACAAAATATTTTGCGCATCTATCATGAAGGAGTACTTGAGTGGAAAACATTTTGGCAACGCTGAGCTGTTGTTGCGAGTAGCGTTCATAGCTATCATTATCTGTCTGCCTATTCTCGTACTAGAACAAGTGATTACAGCAACAGCAGCAGTTCACACTGTCGACTTGGCGGCTTCATCAGCCAATGAATTCCCTTCAACGTGCACACCAACATGCTGATGACTCAATGTGTGAATTACATGAACTCGTGGCAAGCCTTTTTTCAGCTCTGCCACTTGTTCCCAAAGCAACTTGTGCTTTATTGTGTAACCTTTGGAATCTCGAAACCCATTTTGGCCCCAATAATGAATATATTCATTGTATGACTGGGCACAGTAAAGCGAATCACACAATGAGTGTGGGGAATTCCTGATCCGTATTTTTTAGTGCCAGTATCAGGGCTTTAAGCTCTCCCAGGTGTGCCGTGCAATCTCCTAGAGACTGTGTCTGTGTATTGCTAGGACGGAACTTGCCGTCACGCATACGTCCTTTCACAATCGCACATGCTGCGCTATATTGCTGTTTACTTCCTGCGGCAGGCTAGGCATATCGTCAGTGTAAATCATGTATTTATACTGATCTGGAGGCATTATTTCATTCTGGAGAGGATATTTTTGTTCGTACTGCAGAAATGCTTGTGTTTCTAATGTAGAGTCAAATTTGTAGTCTACATCTGTTGCAGTGAGAGAATTAGCCCATTGTATCCATCGTGGAACACTTGCTTTGGTAACAGCCTATAAGGTTGGTACTGGAGTCACGACAAATACGCGTTTCTCCTGAGCTGGTGCTCTTTCTTTCACCACAGCAGTCTGTTCTTCTGTCAGTATCTTTTTTGTGGATGCAAAACGCATTTCAGTGTTTGTTTACAAATGTGATTTGTATGTAATGGGTACCATTTCGCCTTCATTGAAGGTAAGGTAAGTGTACCCAGATTGATCCGCGACTACACGGATCACCAAATCCGTAGTATTTACACATGTGTGTAAGTGTTTGGAAGCTATCATGTCAGCTTGTATGGAACGAAGAATTTCTCTGTGTGCCTGTGTCCAATGTTTAACTGAAAAATCAGGTCTAATTAGGTCATAGAAAGTTTTGACCTTTTCTGCATAATCCAAAATGTATGTTCTGCCAAAATTTAGGAATACTAAAATGGATTGTAAACCCTTCAGAGTTGTCGGAGGTTGGAGCAGAGCACATTATTCTAAAAAATCAGCTGCCGGGCTTTTTCCTTCAATTGATAACTCATATCCCAAAAACAGGATATTGAGGTGGCCAATTTTTGATTTTCGTAGGTTAAAATTGTAGCCCACAGTGACGAACCCCAAGATTATGTTGTTCACCCTGTGTAAGTGATCCAATAATTCATCGTCTGTCAGATAAATATCATCTGCGTAGGAAAATGCCTCCTCATCAAAATTTTGAAGTAACTCTGTTACTCTTGTTGAGAACAACCCGGGGCTATCCTTATACCCTTGGGGCAGTCTACAGAATTGTCGGTGAGAGCCGAGCACTGAAAATGCTGTGAAATGTTTGCTTTCAGGTGCTATATTTTGGCAGAAGAATCCATTTGAGATATCTAGTGTTGTTTTGTATTTCTTCCGCACAATGTTATTCATTAATCTGGCACTGTGTTTATTTTGCACTGCAAATGTCTTTGTGCATGTGTTCAAATGCCTTTAGTCTAAAACTAGACGGTTTGAATTTTCGGGTTTCATTACAGGGGACAAAGTATTATTCATGGGAGAGGTGCAATTTTCAATCACACATTGGTATTCAAGTTGATCTAAGATCTCCCTGACCTGTTTCTTTGCATCATGTTTTATTGGGTACTGCCTCTGTGGTGTAGGAGTAGTTTTAACTGGGATTTCATGGCGAGGTGACTCAGCATCCCACCCTACATGATTACGGTATGGTGAGGGAGCTAACGATAATGCCCACTCCTGCGCGTATGTATGTTTGAGTGACTCTGGAACGAGGTCGGAGAAAGCGGGTAATATTACATTTTCCCCCTTTGGGCATTCTATGACGAACTCAGGTGGCTAATCTTTTTCAGACAAAAGGATATTGTATCCATAAGGCAGGTTCTCCCAAAAGAGACCTTTCACTCACCTGGGTAGGTCCCCCTCCATTTGGAGTATAATTTTGTGTAACTGATGTGGGACACTTACCCTTGTATCAGGTGTTTCCACAGTGATATGCTCATTCAACCCTGCTGTCCCCAGAAATTCCATCAGGTTCTGGTGAGCTATTGTTACTTCTGCTGCGCTGTCTAGCATTGTCAGAGCCAATTCCCCGTTCAGTAGGAGAGTCCTCAGTAGCCTGGGCATTTCTTATTTTAAGGCCAGCTACCTTCTTCTTTTTTTATTGAGGTTTACTTTTTGGTTTATCCTCTTGATGGATAATGTAGTCTGAAGTGCGATGTGTGTCTCTTGGCTTTGCTTGCCCTTCTGATCTGCGTTCTGACCGTCCTTCTCTCTCCAAGTTTTTTGATGAACCCTGAAAGGAACGAGAGGAACGTGAATCAGTATCCTGATACCTGTCAGGTTTATTAATATTGTCACGGTTTCTAAGATTATATTATGTATCAGAGGGCTCCTGTTGAGAAGACCCACTCCGTGATCCTGATGCATTCTGCTTATTATTGTTTGTTTGTTTGTTATCCCATTTCTTTTTACAAGAATCGGGTGCCTGCTTTGAGTTGTCTTTTTCAAGATTACTCGTTAATTGTGGTTTCACAGGTCTAGCTCCCAAGTTATCTCTACCCAGTGAAGCATAGGTATCTTCGATAATCTTAGGTAGTTCTCACTCCTGTTGTGCAGGAGTGCATTCCCTCAGGTGTTGGCGTATAGCCACCGCTGCTGCCTCCCCTTTTATGTTAGCTAACATAATTGTTGATACCTGGGCAAAATTGCCTATCAATTTCATCCCCAAGTCCAGGGCAGGTTCTGCCCCGTACTCATTCTGTATTTGTTTCAATACTTCTAGTATGACTGCTATTGAGGGGGTACCATGAGTTCTGGTATAAACTGCAGCAAAAACTGTACCCCAAATGGTACAATCCTCTATCGGGGAGCTATTCCCATTGGCAAGCAAATTGTTAATATTCTCTGTTTTTCCTGTGGGCCTTATGTGGGGAAACACTGCCTGAAGCAGTGCTATTTTCTGTGCTATCGAGAATGGCATATGCTCACTTCTAGTGGGCATTCTTCCCATAATCGTGTTCTGCTTTTGTGGGGTGATGTTTATCGCTGTTCCTTACGGTTGATCAGCTTGAGTGACCCTTGAAGGTTCTGGTGCTGGCAATGTATCAATCTCTGGATGTGGTGTGTACACAGCTAGGACTGGCCAGGTCGCTCCTTCTCTGCTGAGCGGAACGAGTCTCACTTTTTCTGTGATGTGTGGGAGGGTGCCTTTATACCAATTAATATGCTTTTGGTAAGTTAAGAGGACTTCTATGTCCTCGTATGGAGAGTATTCTTCAGGTGTCTCATCTGGAATGTAAGTATGAAACACATGTGTACGTGCATCCGCAGGTGGGAATCTGACCCAAGAATAGAATACTTCTGTCCTGAATGCCTCGTGTGCCTCAATCACGAAGGTAACAATCCCACCTATTGATAAGAGACCATAATATGTTAACTTCATATTAAGTGCATGTCTGCAGTTCTCTGAAATGTTAACAGCATCTTCAAGCTCTTCTTCCCCTGTATTCGCAGCACCGTCCTGAGCAGACATTGTAGAAGGGATTTGTAAGGAAAAGAGATAAGGTTATGCACAATGTGAGGAACTCTATTCCTTCAAGCTTTGAACAAACCTACAGCCAGTACATAGGATATACCTACTCAGCTGTGTCGGATTTTCCCTTCCCACTCCAGACGTCTCTGGTTAAATGTGAGTAGGGGACTCTGAGAAAGCACAACTGAACTACTCACATTTCGACCATTAAATAAGAACCAAACCAACGTTGGCACTGCCATGTCATGTAGTTCCTAAAAGTACATAGAATGTGCACATTTTATTTTAGACAACATAAACTGAGGGATTGGTGTCCAGACTGATTACAGACACCCACAAAGGATATGTTAGTCTTTAGAGCAGCTAGCTCACAGTGCCACCATAAGCCCCCTAACCTTACCAAGGAGCGAATAGTTTCTGGCAACTATCAAACATGACAACCCTTGTTCCTTCAGGTGGCAGATGTCAATCATACTCAGTCTCAGAGAGATACACAGAATAAACAATGGAGACGTTTTCAATAGGCATTTATTGATCCAGCGTCATTCTAGTATAAAACATGTGTGCTGCGACAACCATTAGACAGAAACAGATGTATAAAATTACAAGCATCAAAAGAGTAAATAAAAGGTAGAATTCTACCATGGTGCTAAAACAGTGAATATATGCAGGCATATAAATACATGACAGTAATCAAGCGTACTCCTACGATGTAAACCGGAAACCCTACTTAAGTGTACCTAAGTGTACCTAGCATGCATGTGGGTGTAAAGCCAAGAATCCCCTAGGAAACAGCCAACCCCATTACCTGATGGGAGAGAACGAAGGACCCTCTCTTGGTCTCGAGTTGGACACCCCGCAAGGGATGTCAGACTGCTGCGTGTTGTAGCTTCTGCAGGAAGGAACCTCAGCGTCTAGTGTCATCGTTGAAGCTTCTCCTCTTCCTATCTAGTGTTGGTATGAGTCTTTTATACCATAAAGATAGCCTTGGGGTTCCTTACACAATCGATATGTTGTGAGTACGATTATGCAAAAGAGCCTAGAACAATACCTGCGATTATGCAAAGCAGTTCTTTTGCCCTAGGATGAAGATGACCATGACTTTTTACACAGAGTGTGTTCATGCTGTTATGTACGTCATGTGCAGGGACTTTTCTAAGAATCCTCATGCATAATAAATGAGGCTAGTTTCCAAGAAAGTGATTGACATTTATTCAGTACATAACTGGGTAAAAGGTCAGTGCTAGAACCGTTATGCAGAGCAAGGTAGGACAAATGTAGGTAAATGGTTATGTAGCTACCTAGGCCTAGCATGGGGTACATTGGGGTACATAACAAACTCAAATCTCAATACTTGGACCACGTCGGGCCCGAAACCACATTCACTCGATTTTCACACAACTTCGCCAGACATCATCCAACCATCTCACTCCTGCAATCTAACACACAACGCATCCCTATTGATACTCACTCCTCCATCCACCGTTTTTCTTGCTGTACCATCAACATCCGCCAAAGTCTGTCGCTCTCCACTCTCGATCATTGGGCTCTATTTTGGGGCCCTAGGGGTCTAGGTCTTTTCTAGATTTTCTGGATTTTCCCCCCACTTCATGTGATAACCATCCCACTCTGCTCCCATCTGAAGGAGCTGGGTTCCATGTTCTAGATCTGCTCTGGAACCTCAGGTCGATGGTACTGATGGAGCAGGGTTTTGAGAAAATAAAACCTGCTCGGACTGAACCCTCAGTAACATTTAATAACAGTGTGCTGTGAAAATATTAAATAAAAATTTTAAAATAAGGGGAAATGCTTTTGCGCATGCGTGAACTAATGCATGAAAAATAGGCCACAAGAGCTTGGATAAAAAGATTAATGCTGCTTTTGTGCACGTCAATAATATAATGCTAGGAATAACATGGGTTGTACATGGGTTAGTGCAAATGCTGGGATGGTGTGCAATGAAATTACATTTCATGAAAAATAATAAAAGTTTGTGTTTGTTTTCTGTAGAAAAAAAAAGCAAGCATGGGCCTACTTTCCTGCATGCCAGTTTGGGGTTAATATTTGCTAGTGAAATAAAGATGACCGAAAAGGCTTTCAAAATAAGCAGAGAGAAACGCAAAAACATAAGATATGACCTTCGTGGTGTGCTGAATGTCCGCCAAGCTTCGGAAGGGTTGATAAACAAGTGGAAGTGTGTAGCTTCCTTCACGAGATGGCAGAGGCAAACAATGAAAGTGCTGTAACTTGCAACATGAAATGGAACTGCAGGAAATATGTACTATGATTGTGTTCAAAGTTGTTTCCTGAGAAGAATCTGTCGTAATGCTGAAAGTTTAAAACAAAGAGATTTTGAATAAATTGGTCATGATGAGAGTGGTGTGATAGTACACCCTCGTTCTTAGCCAATGAGAGACGGAGTACGTTCTCATATTGAAACATATGTGGGTTGGACATTTAGGTTTTAGGGTATAATTGAAAGTCCCCAGGGGGTGTGGTTGTGAGGATCAGCTGGTGTTAACTAGCAGGAGATCATCATTGTCGTCGGTTTGCTGTTTCCAGATAGAGGCCTACCTGTTTCCTTATTCCTGATTTAGTCTTTGCCAGCCGACTCTTCTCGAGGTGCCTTGCTGCCCTTTTATAGCCAGAGGGGTAGATTTCCTTGTTTCCTTGGGTTAGTATAAATCTAAATTTGCATAATCATTTTGCAAATGTAATTTGTCTCTGAAACTTTTCTCTCTTCACCTATCCACTCCTTCAAATGCATTGTTTATTTGATATGAGTTTGATACTATACATTGCCAATATTATCTCTCTGTGATGGTTTGTGTTTTTGCTTTGTATGACTGTACTTGATGAGCATTTATTTCACATTATTTACGTATACATTTTCATACCATACACTGAGTCTGTTATTATTTTGTAGTATAAATAGGTATATATTATTGCTATCAACTTTTCAACTACAGAATCCATCACCACAAATATATTTTGTAAGGAGAAATGCAAGTTCTATTATGTACTTGGTAAGTTGGGTATAAACTTGCATCACACTGAACCCCAGCGTGAAGGGATTTGTTGGGTAGTATAAATGGGCCTGTGTTTATGAAAAATGATTGATTCCTGATCGCTGGATCAGTTTTGGTAGCAGAGGATGGTTAATTATTGATTAGTTTGGCAATAATTATTGATTATTGATTTATTGGTTATTAACATGAAAGGTTAGTGTTTTTGTTTTATGTTTTCTGGAAATACGGGTACGGAGTTACCTAAGCTCCCGGGATGATGTTATTTTAGCCTAAGTGGCAGAGGAATAGTGTGAAAAAGTATCACACTGCTGAAGTACTTTGTCTGTTGTTGTAATATCAAACAGTGAAAGTCTGTTGATGTTATTTAGGGACCCATTTGATTGTAAGAAGGCTGCATGAAATAGTGAAAGGTCCGCTTCCGAAACTCTGGCCTTACATCCCCAAAGGAGTACCAAGACCTCTTTCTGAAAGGAAAGTCCTATTCCGAAACTTTGGCTAGTATCCCCAGAGGAGTACCAAGACCTCCTTTAACTTGATTGAGAGTAGAGTAGAGTAGCGCTAGTCGTTATTTTACTAGAAGCGAAAGAAATCTCTTTTGAGTGACAAAACTATCACTCTTTATTAGGGGAACAGACAAAGTAGCATTGTTTTGAGTTGTCTCTAACAAAAATTTAGTTGAGAAAACCTAGAAATACATTGCCGTATTATTTTGTAAAGGGAGGGTCAGTAGCAGGAGTAATACTGATGTCACAAAAAGCCACGCTGGAATTGGTCAGGCAGCAAGCGTGTAGTGAGCCGTGATTGGTTGGTTGCTGTGAGCCGCGCTGGTATTGGCCCAAATAGTGGTTACGTAGTGAGCCGTGATTAGTTGGTTGGTGTGATTCGCACTGGTATTGGACGAGCACTAGTAAATTTTCTTTCCGTTTACTGAGATATTTAGCATAAAAGAGTTGAAAAATAAATATGTTAAAAAGAATAAAAGATTTCTTCAAAAAAGACAAACCGATAGTTACTAGAGAGGGACTTCCTGTACATCCTCCGAGAACGCCTGCTTCATTTATGTCGTTAGAACGTGGATACCATACATGTACATGGTTAGAGAATTGGATGGCTTACGCAGAGGATGATGGAGTTTTAGCTTTCCTAGAACATGGTACATTTAATGTAAGGATTTTGGAGAACTTGAGGGGACGAATGAATTCATTGAAACCAAATCCTAGACCTATGCAGGATGAAGCGCTTGAGGAATGGGAACATGAGGCATATAAAAGGGAGAGAGACAGGAATGGAATAAAATACAGGAATATAATTTTGAGGTATTCTGAGGCTAGATGGGATGAACAAATGAAAATATGGAGGAGAGATGTAAATGCAGATGGATTATATCCAGTAATAATTGCTGAAGATCAGGCTGGAGGTAAAAGTAAAGAGAAAAAGAATAATTTAGAGACTTCAGAATTAGATATAGACCCGAATGATATCGATGATGAGCTAGTGGATGAAATACTATTGAAAAGACCTCCACCATATCAGGAAAGTTTAGAGGAAACAATTCCAAATGCACCACTAATTGAAATACAAGTTCCTCAGGTTCCACAGACTTCGCAAGTTCCACAAGCTTCACAAGTTCTGGTAGCTTCACAAGTTTCATTAGGTACTTGAATGTTGCAGGAGAGTGAGATTGAGATATTGAAAAAGGCAAGGGAGGAGATAACTCAGAAAATTAGTCAGATGAGTTTGAATGCAGAAGCATTATCGGTACCAATAACAATTGGTCCTATAGTTCCATTGTATGGTGAGAGTCAGAATATATCGAGAGTACATGCATTGAAAATCCCTGTGAATAATGTCAGGAATGTTACTGGATCGGAACAAGTTGAGATGAGTACTTCATTGATTGATCTTCCAGTTAGTGAAAATGTGACTGAAACACCCAAGAGAAGTGTGCAGATGGATCCAAGGAAAATAGTGCAGACCTATAGAGGAATAACTCCAGTGTCAGGGAGTTCAGTGGGTCCTTCTCCAAAGGAGTTAGATGACTGGATAAGAGGAATGGAAAATAATAAGTCACAATCGAGAATAGATGTAGGTAGATTGAGAGTGGATTTGGAGGAAATGATTATTGGTACAATAAGCCCAGAGAGGTGGAGTAAGTATCGAGATGAAGAGTTGTTATTTTTGTGTAAGAATATAACATGGAAAGCAAAGAATTTACATGAGAAGTTGGCAGAAGCTGCCCAAGAAGATGGAGTGGATATAGAGAAGTCTAAAGTTTTGCAAAAACATATAGACTGGATCTTACGGATAAGGATTTGGAGAGTTTGAATACGTCTGGCAAACAATTGCAAATAAAAGAATTAATGAATACTGTGAAGAAATGGGGTGATTTAGAACGATGGAAAGGTAGATGGGCGAAAAAGAAAGAAGAAATGCTTGCAAGTAAGAATGCGTCTTTATTTCCATTAAGAGAATCAGGACAGGCTGAAGTGGTATGTCCGATGAGAGAAGTTCCAGGTGGTGGACATGTTCATGTTCCCTGGTGAAGACAGGATATATTATCCTTTACAAATGATTTTCCCAGGTTGAGGGAGAAACCTGTCGAGTGGTACAAACAGGTAGAGAGGTTTGTAAAGGTTTCAAAAGTTTTGTTGAAAGACTTAGATGGTTTGTTTGAAATAGTAGTTCCAGCTGACTTATGGACTGAGTGTAAAATCACTGTTGAGTAGCCTAAAGAAGAATATCCGAGAGATGTGAAAACAGGAGCACCTTCAGACGAAGTGATGAAAACATATAATCAAGTAATCACTTTTTTGAAAAGTAAAATTTCTCCAAAAGAAACAGATTGGGTTAAAATTGACAGGACAACCCAGGAACCCAAAGAATCAGTACATGCTTATTATGAAAGGTTGTTACAGGTGTTTAAGCAGTATAGTGGATTTGAGAGTATAGGTGACAAAGATTTGGGACACTTTGTATATATAGGTTTGTTTTTGGTTTGAAACCCGAAATTAGTAACATGATACAGCAGCATTTAATTTGTTGGCAGAGTAAAACAGTCAATGAAATTCTGAGATATGCTAAATATTGTAGTGACGATATTGAGTCAAGGCATAAAAAGTTGAAAGAGAAAATGATGTGGGCACAGGTGAAAGTGGCAGAACAGAAAGATGGAAACAATGGTTCTCGAACAGACTTCCAGATGAAAGGACAACATCAAAATGGTCAGGTACTAAATGGAGGTAGAGGTAGAGGTAAAATGAATAGAGAAGAGTTGAAAAAGAAATATCCTTGTCATGCGTGCGGAAAGTTTGGACATTGGAGGAATGAGTGTAGATCTTTATTGAAAAATAATGGAATGAATCAAAATTTCAATCCGCAGATGCAGAATGAAGTGGTTGTGAATCAACAGCAACAACAGCAGCAGGTAGTTACACCACAGACACAACAAGTACAGGTGCCTCAAGCTCCAATGCCAAATAATGTGAATGCTCAAGTACAGAGATACAGAGCGAATACTGGATTTCACGCAGGTGAACAAGTTGGTAAGAATCAAAATGTACAAGTGGTTTCGCAATATTTGTTGCAATGTTCAGAGAGTGACTCAGACTCATCTCAATGATGGTGCCTGAGGGGGGAGGAAGAGTGCGTGCTTGGCGCATCTCTAGAGGTAGATCAGTCAGGTCCTTTTGTTGATGGAAAAGTGGAAGGTAATGATGTTACATTCCTTGTGGACACCGGTGCTACTCGTTCTACTGTGAGAGCAGCAGAAATTCCAAACCTACCCCTCTCGGGAGAAACTATCCAACTTGTGGGAGTCTCAAATAAATATATTAAGGGGCATATTCTCAAGGACACATCACCTAGTTAGCGGCACTTTATCGAAGCCAAAGTGGCGATAAATTTATCGCACCATTCACAAGCTGGTGTTAACAGCCCAGAACACCATTTTACCCACGATAGCAGCTGCAAAAAACATCGCCACAGATGACCCCCGCAACTATCGCTAATGAGATGCAGAGTAGGCGTACCCGTGCAAAAAGCTGCGAAAACACCACTCCGCAACATTCTCAACGACCAGCCAGATCGGCGATAAGACCACAAAACAGGCGATAAGGCCTGTTAGCAGCAGGAAACTAACACCTGCTCTGACCTGGTGCAAAGTCGGACCACAGCCTGCACCACAAAATGGAGCCCAGCCCAGAGCTACACCTGAAGGGCAACAGATGCCATGGAGCCACTGATCATGCAGCTCGTGGCCCCAACAGGGCCACAACACCCACCGCCACCACCCCCAGGACCCCACCCCCCGGGCCACCCCCCCCCCCGGCCAAAGACATGCCACATCAACTACACGGAATCATGTACCAAATAATCTGCCTGATGTTGCACAATCACATTTGGTGGCATGCATGTGTCGTCACAAAAATGAGCATCACACATCCACCTTCGATGCAACAAATGAAAATGTATTCAAAGAAACACAGAACAGAAATGAAGACACATGGCGGCTCCCCTCGGGACAATCCGTAGGTCACAGCCTGCAAGACAAAAATCATGATGAGAAGGTGTGTCTTGCGCACATCAAAGGACAGAGCGAGAGCGAAGGAGAGAGAGAGAGAAAGAGAGGGAGCGAGACACAGATAACAGAAGAGATGGATAGGGAGAGAGAGTGCCCACAATGCGCACCCAGGCCACACTGCCCACCTGCTGCCACATGTGTGTCTCCAACCACGTGCCTGTATGTAGTGCAGTTCACCAGGTCACACATCTGAAACAGATCCGTCATCTGAAACAGAGTCCAGAGACATGAATGGCAAAGTACATACAATTGCACAAGACATCATCGACTGTCCGCCCCTGCGCACCCAGGCAGATGTACCCCAGCCCCTCCCGCCGCCCAGCGGTGCATGCCCGCCCCTGCACACCCAGGCCTCACTGCTCACCTTCCGCCCTTGGCGTGTAGTAATGATGGCCCACCACGTGCTGCTGCAAGCCACATGCCTGGGGCCCGCGGACATGGCACCCTCCACATCATGCAGCCCGCTCCGCAGGCCACCAGGTCTCACATATCATTCTGGGTCTTTATTTCACCATGGCAGAGGACATACTAGTAAACCGGGCATCATCACAGGCTGCACACCCGCTCAGCTCCTGAGGTGCCACTATCTCTGTGATCCGGGATGCGACTCCACGTGGCGGTAGGCCCGCGCTGCCTCCTGGCTCTGGCTTACACTGCGGTCCAGCAGGGCACACATATCCTGAGCAGTCCAGACGGCCGGGACGGGGCATCATCGCAAGCTGCACACCCGCCCAGCACTTAAGGTGCCCCTACCTCAGTGCACCCAAAGTCACCATCCCGTGGCGGTGTGCCTGTGCCGGCCGCAATGTATCCGATGCCACCAAGTCTGTGTCCCAAAGTCATGGACCCTGTATGATTGGGTATCGTGTTGCGGACGCCATCATGTCACCTCCGGTCCTGGAGAATGTGATGTTGCAGGGCCTGAGGCCCTCATGCCTACATTAACACCACACGGATGCACCCAGATAGAGAGTGGAAATGGCGTTGAGCACGTGCGTCTGTCCCTTTTCATTGGCAGGGTCACATGTCCAATGATGCGTGTGCTGGATGGGTGTGGTGTGGGTGTAAACCAGCCGTGAGGGAGTGGCTGTGGCATGCTGACAACTAGACCTGTGAGCAGCAGATCACCACAGGAAAGACAGGGGACATGTAGCATTGCCGTCCCCCCCACTGTGAGCGTAAGCGGAGTAGGCTGGCCTGGCGTATGCCAGTCCAGCGTAAGGGTTTGTATATGACCCCGGGGCCCTGGGCGTGTTTCCGTACTGGGCTGGGCAAGGAAGTAACTCATGCGTGTGTCCCTGTTGTTGTGTCAGTGCCACCCGGACTGCATTGGGCAATGTGTCACCATGTGACCCCTGTACTACGACATGAGCCACATGGACGTAAGAGGAGTCCAGTGAGCCTAAATTCATCCATACTTCCACACTTGAAAGACCATAGACATGACACATCTGTGTGAATATGAATGTTTAATGCACATTCAGTGGAGTGTTGCATTTGGAGCAGTACAGGGCCATGCACACCCCACATGACGATGTTGTCCCGTGGAGGGCCAGCCAGGGTCCTTCAGGGAATGACAAGTCCAAAGGAAGAGAAAGAGTTCAGTCCGCAGTCTGATTGCTGTGTCAGTGGCGATCAAACAGCATATGGCAATCCATATCGAGGTCCAAGGTGAGTGTCACAGAGTGCATGGGGGGACAGTGGAAGGTGATGATGCAGAGGGCAGTACCAAGCTGAAGCCAGACCTATGGATGCGATGCATGCTGCTGCATCCTTCTTACCACGAGGGAAGTATCATCTGCATCTTCATTCTCTGCTGTTTCATGTGCCTCACGTGTGGGTGGTGGTGTTCTGTCTCCAGCACTGTATGGCAGTGACACATCAGTGGCCGGAGGTGGAAGGTCTGCCGCACTGTGTGGCACTGACACTTCAGGGGGCGGAGATGTGGATGGAGTGGTGGCAGCAGCATGCATCCGCGCCAGGCCTTGTGGCAGCAATGCCATGAGGAGGGTCCTGAGGTCATTGAGGAACACAGTTACCTCTCGCTGGTGTGCAGCCATGGCAGCCGCTCGTTCCACATTCGCCCGCTCCATGGTCTCCATTAACCTCCGCATGTTTCCCAACTCCCGTGTGACATCGCTAGAGCCACTCGGACTGGACAGTTGTACTATTCTCTGAGTCAGGGCTCCAGCGATGTCAGCCATGGTCCGTTGGAGAGCATGGAGCGGACTGTGGGTGTCCGTTAGGGACCGTGAGTGGTCCCTGATGGGACTTAGACACCCACGTATGGCATCTAGTTTGTCTGCCATGCGGTCGAAGCCCACCCGCACCTGTTCAGCCAGATTCTCCTGGCACCCCAAAACATGGCATTGGAAGGCCATGTGTTCTCCGTGGGGGTCCTGGGAGGCAGCAGTGGTGGTGGGTGCTGCCTGCTGTGTGGTCTGTGAAGGGGGTGGGGTCTCCTCGTAGCAGCTGGGCTGGCCAGCTCCTGGAAGTGGGCTGCGGAGGCTCTCCACAAGCAGTTGGAGGGCGTCAGAGTCGAAGCTGTGGTCGTCCTCTTCGTCTCCAGAGAAGAGAGGGTCGGGCTGCTCTGCAGGAGGTGTTGATTCTCCCTCTGCAATGTGAAGGGGAGATGCAGTTTAACAATGTATCCACATGTATGTTGTCGCATTGTGATTGCTTACATACAGACAGCATGACTGGGTACATTGTGGCTGTTTGGGAGAAGCTGCCTATTTGATGGGGGACAGTGGACATTTCGACAACAGATGTGTGTGTGTTTGTACTCGTACATTATCAACGCACATTTCCCTGCGATGCCAATTGTGATTGGCCAGTGTCTGCACCCAAGCGGCACCAGTTGTTTCCTGTGTTCTGTTGTAGGTGTTTTGCGGATTGTGTCACATCGTTGTCAATATAGATGTGCTCTGCATGTGATGTGTGTGCTGCCCCTTATCACTTTCATGAGGTGTGCCTTTGACTTCTGTGCTTGTACAGTGTTGACAGGTTGCATACTTGGGTACGTTGGTCTCTTGGTGGGAGTTGGTGGTCTGGGGCATGGTTTGTCCGCAGATGTGTTCAACTTAATTGTGCATGTGTTCCATTGTGCCCATCTCCCCCCGTCCCCCCAGTCCCTGGTCGTTACTCACCCTGTTGCTGTTGTCTCTGGTCCTGTTGAGCAGTGTCCGGGCCCCCAACTCCTGCCACCGTCTCCCCACTGATGACTGTGGGCACCATTTCCTCCATGTCGTCCAGCTCCTCCTGTGGCGCTGGGCTCCCACCTCCAGTCTGCATTGCTGCCTTCAGGTTGTTGGCGAGTTTCAGCTTGGTTTTGCGCTTGACATCATTCCAGCGCCTCTTGACCTCGTCCATTGTCCTCTTCATCACCCCGACTGCATTCACCTTGTCCACGATGGACTGCCATATTGTATTTTTTGTTGCCAATGACACAGTGGAGGTGACGAACAGTTGTTGATGGTGTTCTGTCACCTCCGTTATCAGGATCCTGTTTTCCTGCGGACTAAACTTCGTCTTCCTCTTCTTCTTGTCCTTGCCCTTCCCTGACCCCGAAGTCCCAGGATGGTCCTCCAGGGGGCTTGTGGGGTCTGGCTCTCCTCCGTACTTGCTCCGGCAACGTCCATTGTGCTTCGCTGTTGTTTGGCATTTGTTTGTCTGTTTTTTTTCTACTTTTATGGTGATTGTTCCCGCCAGACGCGTGTGGATTGCAGGCCTGTAGCTGGGTTTCGCTGACTTTCGTATCGCGATTGGCCTCATCGCAGCTTCTTTTGCGTTAGTGTTTCACATTTTTGCGGCGTGGCGTTGATTTTAACGCGGTCAGTTGACGCGTTATCTGGGGACTATCGCATGGTACCGCCGTGTTGTGAATACTTGGTTAACAAGGCGTTAATTTCCCGTGATGGACTGCGATATGCAAAGTTGCGTTAGGCTAAATTTGCGGTGGTTATCACACGTTCTTGGGAATATGCCCCAGAGACTCCAATAACAAGACCAATAGAAGTTCACATTGGAAAATTCAGAGACATGCATCGGTTTGTGGTATGTGATAGAAGTCCGGTGAACCTTTTAGGTAGGGGCTTGCTTTGTAAGATGAACTGCACCATCTATTGTACGCCAGATGGTATTGCTTTTCAAACACCAGATTGAGGATGTTGCTTTTAAAATGATGTTAGCGAAGCAAGGGACAGAAGTGAATGATTTGTATTCATTGCTTACAGAAGAAGATTTACCTGCAGAGTTGAGGAATGCAGTAAGACCTGATGTATGGAATTTTACAGGAAAGGACATTGGTTTGATGAAGGGTGTGGATCCTGTTAAAGTTACGGTTAAACCAGGTGCAGTATTTCCAAACACACCTCAGTACAGGATGAGTCCTGAGATCACAGCAGGAGTGATTCCTGCAATTGATCAAATGATTGAGCAAGGAATTCTAAAGGAAATACTAAGTAGTCCTTGTAATTCACCTATTATGGGATTAAGAAACCAAGTGGAAAATACAGAATAGTACAAGATTTAAGAAAGATTAATAAGATTGTGGTACCTTGTTGTCCAATAGTGCCAGATCCAGCAGTGATTATTTACCAAATTCCTTGTGATGCAGAATGGTACACAGTAATTGATCTGTGTCAGGCATTTTTCTCGATACCCTTACATCTGGATAGTCAATATCTTTTCGCCTTCCGGTTCAGAGACCGTGTTTTGGCATGGTGCCGAGTTCCTCAAGGGTATACAGAGAACTCTTCAATTTTTAATCAGATTTTAAAAAAGTGTTTGGAGTCATTGATCATGCCAGAAAGTTCAGTGTTAGTGCAGTACATCGATGACCTCCTAATGGCATCGAAGACATGAGAGGCCTGTGTGACAGATACAATTGCCTTACTGAATCATTTGGCAGAAGGTGGGCATAAAGTGTCACCAGCAAAATTACAGTTTTGTAAAAAAGAAGTCCAATATTTGGGACACAAAATTGAGAAAGGAGTTAGAAAAGTAATGCAAGACCGAATCAATGTGATTTTACAGATGGGTACTCCTAAGACTCAAAAAGAAATTCGAATGTTTTTGGGAATGGTTGGATACTGTAGACAGTGGATCAGTGGGTTTTCACTTATTGCAAAACCTTTACAGAGGTTGACACATAAGGATGTGGTTGATCCGATTGAATTGAATGAAGAATGTATGAAAGCTTTTATTGAATTACGAGATAGTCTTTGTCGAGCACCTGCATTGGGAATGCCGGATTACACAAAGGATTTTGCATTATTCTGTTGTGAGAGAGATGGGTGTGCGCTTACAGTCTTAACACAGAGACATGGAATGGCACGTCGTCTAGTGGCATATTTTTCTGCTACTTTGGATTCAGTGGCTGCAGCGTTACCAGGCTGTTTGAAAGCAGTGGCTGCTACTTGTGTGAGTCTTGAGCCGAGTGAAGCAATTGTTATGGGATATCCAGTGAAAGTATACGTGCCACACTCTGTTGAGATTCTTTTAACAAGAACTCGAACTCAACATATGACGTACAGTCGGCTAACTAGATATGAAAGAATGATTTTGGGTGCAGAAAATGTGACAGTAACAAGGTGCACAACATTGCACCCAGCAACTTTATTGCCGAGTTCAAATTGTGAAAAAGTGAAAGATGAAGCAGAACAGGATTGTTTAGATGTGACAGAATTGTGCACAAAACCAAGGACTGATATAAAAGACACACCACTATAAGAATCAGATAGTGTGATGTTTGTAGATGGATCCTGCTTGAGAGATGAGAAAGGTACATTGAGTGCTGCTTATGCAGTATGTACAGTGTTTATGGTTCTTGAAGCATCCTGTCTGAAGGGGATAAATTCTGCTAAAATTTCTGAACTGATTGCTCTGACTAGAGCATGTATAATTGGCAAAAATCTGAGAATAACCATATCCACTGATAGTCAATATGGTTTTGTGGTGGTGCATGATTTTGGTCAGTTATGGATGCAACGGGGATTTCTGACTTCTTCAGGATCTCCAATCCGGAACAGCAAAAATGTGAAGGATTTATTGAATGCATTACAAATGCCCAAAAAGATTGCTGTGGTAAAATGTTCAGCACATAAGTCAGGAAATGACTATGTGACTAATGGAAACAGATACGCAGACCAAGTGGCTCCTTTCTGTGCACAAAATTCAATTTCAATCAACAGAGGGATGGAGAAAAAAGATACAAATTGCCACTTGACGTTTTCTTCTTTGGAAACATGGGAAGAAATTAGACAGCTGCAGGAAGAAGCAAATGAGGAAGAGAAAGAAATTTGGATACAATCAGGTTGTAAAAAGAGAACAGAAGATGTGGGTGTATGCTGATGGGTGACCAGTGATGCCAGATAGTTTACTCTCTCAAATGGCAAGGATGTACCATGGGATTGCACATGTTGGAAGAGATGCTATGATCAGGCTTTTCAAGCAGTCGTGGTACAATCCAAAATTCAGGGTCATTGCAGAGAGTCTATGCCAGAGATGTATAGTGTGCCAGCAGCAAAATCCAGGCAGTTGGGGTCGAATTGGAAAAGCAGCAGGACCATTTACCAGATTGCAGTTGGATTTTATCGAACTTCCCCCTTGTAATGGACTAAAATATGTATTGGTTGTTGTTTGTTTGTTTTCTCGTTGGGTGGAAGCTTATCCAACAAGAAGAAATGACAGCCTGACTGTTGCTAAACTACTTTTGAGAGAGATAATTCCTAGGTTTGGATTTCTAGTCTCTTTAGAAACAGATAGAGGAACTCATTTTATTAATGAAATAATTCGGATGATTTGTGCAGCATTACAAATTGAGCAAAAGCTGCATTGTGCCTATCGATCAGAAGCATCAGGAGTGGTCGGGCAAATTAATGGCACTATAAAATCCAGACTGTCCAAAGTGTGTGCATCTACAACACTGAAATGGCCAGATACGTTACCCCTGGTATTGATGAGTCTTAGAAGCATTCCTGATAAAAAAGACTGGATTGAGTCCTCACGAAATTTTGATGGGGAGAGCAATGAGACAAGCAAATATACCAGCAAACAAACTGATGAATATTACTGATGATCTAGTGCTTGATTATTGCAAGGGATTGGCTGATCTGGTGCGTTCTGTGTCTCATCAGGTTGGAGAGATTGAAACCACAGCACAGATCAAGCACATGATTTAAGTCCAGGCGAGTGGGTTCTGGTGAAAAAGCACATGAGGAAGTCGTGTTTAGAACCCAGATGGCATGGTCAATACCAGATTATTTTGGTGACAACAACAGCAGTGAAGTGTGGTGGCTTGCCAAACTGGATTCATGCAAGTCATACAAGAAGAGTCCCAAGTCCACTTGAAAGACAAGAAGAAGAGCAGCAACTGGTAAAGAAAAGAAAAGAACGAGAGGCTGAAGAGCACAGAGCTATAGAATCTGGTACTACAGATTCTGAAAAAGCTGAACAGGAGGAAGAACCAAGCACAAGTCGAATAAAGTGGGCACCAGCTACTGGGTCTCTAGAGACTGCTGTTGAGAAAGAAAAGGAGAAGGTGACTGATGAGAATCAAGAGCAAGTACAACAAAGAAGAAAACTGAATAAAAGAACTTGCGAACTTGACAACGAAGGTGAAGAAGCAGTTCAAGTTAAGAAAGCAAGAAAAGGTAATGAATGGCCAAAAGGAGTGAAAAGACTGAAATACACTCTAGAAAAGAAAAGGCCAGAACAAATAAATGAAATATCGAGTCAGACTGAACAAAGTGATTCAGAAGAAGAATTGGTCCGGAAAACAAAAAGAATAAGAATTCCGAATAAGAAATACACAGCTCCAGAATGGACATATGTGGTGTTGGAAGAGATTGAGAACACAAATCAAAAAGAAGAAGAAGCTGGTACAGATCAAGGTGAAGAAAGCAAATTAAGACCACCTTAAAAGGAACTGAAAAATTAAGGTGCAATAAATTGAATGAAAATTATTTTGAAAGTTAAAGAAAATTTGAAGAAGAAGATATATATATATATATATATATATATATATATATATAAAAAGAGGGGTAAAGAAGAGAGGCCTAAAGTGTAAGGATACACTACTCTAGATGGTTTTTGGATACATTTTTAAAATTTTAGGGTTTTTCTTAGATCTAAAAAAAAATGTATATAGCGTCTAAAATGGCAAAGGTAACAGAGACTGGATATCAAAACCATAGTTTTAAACGTAGATGTATTAATGCTTGCTTATGTAGTGTTTTATTACTAATGTTAGTGTGGTTCACACTGATTGTTGCTGTACCTGTTTTAATGGTGACTAATCACAAAAATAATACTGATGATGTGGGAAGTGAGAATGGATTCAATTACTAACGAAAATTCAACACTAATATAGAAAAAATAGAAGATGATTTTATTTATCATCATGATAAATCAATTAATGATTTCTCGTTAAATGTTTTTACTAAATTGCTATATGAGTATGTAATCACAATGAATTCGAGAGATTGCTATGTGTGTATGCAATTACCATCTGTCTCATTAGGGGTGACTTATCATCACCTACCTTTAACTTATGGTGTGTCTTGTAGTGTTTTAACAAGTCTGTACTACGAGAGGGAAGGATTAGAGTATTATTACTCTAATTTTGATTTAATATTTTCTGAAATTCCTATTAGGAGAGATTTGAAAATTGTTTATGGACCTGTTTATGCGGCATACATGGGAGATTTCTTAATTAGTAATAAACCAATAGATACAATAGATGCACATAGAAATAATTTAACCTGTAAACTATTGCGTGAAGAAATAGAATTTATGAATATAGTAGAAGATAGAAGACGAGATTTCAAAAAGAAAGCTACTGAGCAAAAGTCTCATGTACCTCTATGGGCTTTCAGAGAGGGTGATTACAAAAGGGTGAGACTTACGCTGCCATGACTCTAGATTTTCAACATAGAGGAAAGCTTTGTGTGCTTAGAGAAAAGACTAAACTTAAAGTTACTTTATTGGTTCTAGTGAATGTGAGCATACTTTCTTGATAAAAGGAAGTTGGGGACTGAAAGGAGGAACTGATCCTGTTTTTCCGGGAATTTAGTAAGTGGGTGGTATAGATGTTGTTATTTAGGCATAGTATTTCCAAAAGTATACCATGTAGATAATAAGAATAATAAAGTTAAAGAAATAAAACAGGGACTAACACGAGATAAGAGAGGAGCGAGTTATTCTGAAATAATAGGGGATATTTTTGGAGCACTGATACCTTCAGTCAGAGTTATTCTGAATTCACATAAAATTAGAAAATTGTCCACAGTGGTTGATCATTTATCAGCAGATACTGCTGGTGGGTTCTTGATGATTGATACTGAAATGGTTGCAATTAGATCAATGGTTTTGCAAAATCGACTTGCCCCTGATATATTATTAGCAAAAGAGGGTGGAGTCTGTAGCATGTTGAAAATAAAACATTGCTGTACTTATATCCCTGATAAGAGTAAAAAGCTTGAGGGGTATATTAAAAATATTACGGAACTTCATGATGACTTGACTGAATTGAAGGTTGATGGTGCATGGGAGAAACTTGGTAAGAGTTTTTCCTTAGTGTGAAATTGGTTTTCTACTTTTGGGAGTAGCTTATTAGGGAAAATAATAATACCTATTACTTCAGTAGTTGTAGTGATATTAATGATTATTTTGATTTATAAATGTTGCAAATGCAAATGTAGAAAGAAGGAGACAGATCTTAAACGTACAGCCAGAAAAAGAAAGAGAGAAGAGATAGAATTAGAGGACATGAGGAAATTACTATGAGATCATGAAAGATTTAGACGGGAGAATGATAAAACGAGAGAGAAGTACAGCATTTTAGATAAGTGGCAAATTGTATATTGTTGGGTACTTTTATGATGGCTCAAAAACGCCATCAAAGGAGGGATTGATGGAGCAGGGTTTTGAGAAAATAAAACCTGCTCGGATTGAACCCTCAGTAACATTTATTAACAGTGTGCTGTGAAAATATTAATTAAAAATGTTAAAATAAGGGGAAATGCTTTTGCGCATGCGTGAACTAATGCATGAAAAATAGGCCACAAGAGCTTGGATAAAAAGATTAATGCTGCTTTTGTGCACGTCAATAATATAATGCTAGGAATACCATGAGTTGCACATGGGTTAGTGCAAATGCTAGGATGGTGTGCAATGAAATTACATTTCATGAAAAATAATAAACGTTTGTGTTTGTTTTCTGAAGAAAAAAAAAGCAAGCATGGGCCTACTTTCCTGCATGCCAGTTTGGGGCTAATATTTGCTAGTGAAATAAAGATGACCGAAAAGGCTTTCAAAATAAGAAGAGAGAAACGCAAAAACATAAGATATGACCTTCGTGGTGTGCTGAATGTCCGCCAAGCTTCGGAAGGGTTGATAAACAAGTGGAAGTGTGTAGCTTCCTTCACGAGACGGCAGAGGCAAACAATGAAAGTGCTGTAACTTGCAACATGAAATGGAACTGCAAGGAATATGTACTATTATTGTGTTAAAAGTTGTTTCCTGAGAAGAATCTGTCGTAATGCTGAAAGTTTAAAACAAAGAGATATTGAATAAATTGGTCCTGATGAGAGTGGTGTGACAGTACACCCCCGTTCTTAGCCAATGAGAGACGGAGTACGTTCTCATATTGAAACATATGTGGGTTGGACATTTAGGTTTTAGGGTATAATTGAAAGACTCCGGGGGGTGTGGTTGTGAGGATCGGCTGGTGTTAGCTAGCGGGAGATCGTTGTTGTCGTCGGTTTGCAGTTTCCAGATAGAGGCCTACCTGTTTCCTGATTTAATCTTTGTCACTCGACTCTTCTTGAGGGGCCTTGCTGTCCTTTTATGGCCAGAGGGGTAGATTTCCTTGTTTCCTTGGGTTAGTATAAATCTAAATTTGCATAATCATTTTGCAAATGTAATTTGTCTCTGAAACTTTTCTCTCTTCGCCTATCCACTGCTTCAAATGCCTTGTTTATTTGATATGAGTTTGATTCTATACATTGCCAATATTATCTCTCTGTGATGGTCTGTGTTTTTGCTTTGTATGACTGTACTTGATGAGCATTTATTTCACATTATTTACGATAAATTTTCAAACCATACACTGAGTCTGTTATTATTTAGTAGTATAGATAGGTACATATTATTGCTATCAACTTTTCAACTACAGAATCCGTCGCCACAAATATATTTTGTAAGGAGAAATGCAAGTTCTATTATGTACTTGGTGAGTTGGGTATAAACTTGCATCACACTGAACCCAAGCATGAAGGGATTTGTTGGGTAGTATAAATGGGCCTGTGTTTATGAAAAATTATCGATCCCTGATCGCTGGATCAGTACTTTCTATCAGCGTGTAAGTGTAGAAAAAAATCATTAGCAGCTCAACATTTCAGTTCCAATTTGCTATGGCTCCTAAGAATCTCAGACTCCCAATTAAGTTTTAGTTAATTTATTACAAAGCCAGGAACAACTGGACATACAGGCACCTCAAGGTAAGGGTGTAGAAATACATAGGTACTAATACAAAGCCAAATCTTCGTATGAAGTTAAGGCGGTGCAATACGCACAGAATAATTCGTCCGAGCATCAGGATACAAAAGATAATTGCGCAGACGTCGAAATTCCCTTCATTGGGAATTTGTGGGCATAAAGCATTAGTCTGTCCCTACACTACCACTAACGTGACATCCCTACATAGCATTTCCCAAGGCAGGATCCATTAAGGTGTCAGCGTATGAAGTCTTCCTAAGAAGTCTCTTCACATCAATTGGGTCAAGTAGCATAAAGCTACAGAGCTCTTTCTAAGATGCACTCTCTCTCAAGGCAAGGCAGAAGTCCCCCGGACACTTTCCCTAGTTACGATACATCAATACCACAGGTAGTATCCCATGATGCTCTGCAACATCACACCATCCAGTTAGGCCACCTCCTTACAGGTAACTTTCCACCAGGCAGCGATGTTTCCAAGCTTTGACAAGATGACCTTGATTCGCAGGCTTGCTCCGATGAGAAAGTACAACAGTTCTCCATTATCAGTATCAACGATCAATGTAGCCTCTTCTCCCCAAGCCTAACTCCTAAAACAAAGACATTATTCTAACTAACAAGGAGGAATCTTCCACCTGCAACAGAAACGTAAGAAAGAACAAATCCAAAGTGCACATGAAATTCAGCTAATAAATCTAATGCAAGAGCTTCCAGGGAAAATGCATTTCAGGCCTACAGAAATCAGGCAACATAAGAAAATAGCACACAGGCCTTTCAAGATTATATCTATATAAATGAACATTATTTACTGAGCACTTCTAAGATAACACGTTACATAAGCACATCAAATACGTAAATAATTGCCAGCAGCATATACGAATTCTACACGTTAATACTTCAGCTAAACACATCTAGTTTCAACGTTAATTTCTTCACGTTTACATTTAGAAATATCCCTAACACATCACCCTTCACGTTATTACAGTTCACGTTCTAATGCTACAAGTTAATACGACAAAGGAAAATATGCGAGTGCGGACTACTCGTGATTATGATGCACCCCTTCAAATGAAAAATGAATTTTGCTCTACATCAATAGTGACCTATTAGCTTTGCCTCAACGTGTTCTATTCATAATGCTGTGATGCGCGAAATGTCGTTTAGTTGGCACCTTATAAAGGACATACCAAGATTGATCAAAAAGAAATGTTTTTTCTGGGTCTTTGGAGGGCATGGACATTTTTTAGCACAACAGGGAAAGAAAAGAGACAAGCAGAGAGCTCCGCTCAAAGCACAAGACTTTACGAAATCCTAAAGCGAACTCAAACTAGATTTGAAATGAAACTACCTTCTGCAGCTAAATATAACACACAAAATCCTAACTCATGTGAAGTAGCTTCCGTCGATGAGTTAAGAGTCAAGCCCCGTCTGCCCAGGTGATCACTGAATGTCACAGCAGCAGTGATGGTTATTAGAGAGCTGAGAAAGAGGAAGCTGCAGTTTTTGCTCTGCTCTGTGTCACTGTGAGCGGGATGCTATAACCCTGCTGACAGTAATAATCCGCGGTGATCCAGCGTGGCTAATATACATTTTTCCTTATGACACTAATCCAGAAAAACACCTACTCAACCTTAATCATATAAAACCTATATCGGTGGGGCCCATAACACCGCATACATACATTCACTCAATTTTCTGGATCAAACGCTAAGGAAAATGAGCTGCTGGACAAACGGGGTACCTTATTAAAATGACAGAATTATAACCTACACATTATATACATTAACTTAGGATCCTGTCGGTTTTAAACATCAAGGTACTCCGCTATTCAGTCGATGGACCAACTACTAGAATCAGTTGATGGCGATTAAGTCCAGCTCAATCACAATTAAAACTTTTAACATTTATTAATCACAATTTTATTTAAAGAACCACAGACTCATTTAGAGTTAGCATATCATTTTATCTAAATTCTTTGAGCAAATAAGTAAAGTTCATAATTAGGCAAATACATTTAAAATATCAGTTAGCATTTAAGTAAAGTTTTGAGAATAGAGACGGAAAATACTCATTACCCTTGGCCATAGGGCGATGACAAGAATGGTTCACCAGGAAAGAAAGATGAACCGCAGGTCACAGGATGGGACTCCCAAAACTGACTGACTGTCCCGCTAACCTCCTCGGACGCAATCTCCTCCCGGGCAACTCCTGCAACGGTCTCGTTTTTTCCCCAGTCAAAGTCCGAAGTCCAAAATGACAGAGTCTCTCGCAGCATCAGGATAGAAGAAGCAAACCATGTACAACGTAAGAGCAGACTCTCTTATACCCTATTCTCTGACTCGCTACACTTAAAGTTGCAATCTTTAGGGGCAGAAATCACGCTAATTGGTCCATTGGAGGGGTGATGATGGTCACCTCATCGCCCTCCTTGTTCGAACCGGTTTGGGGACAATAACTGATACATTAATTCTCATGATCAACAATGTCCAAAGGTAATTCAATTTGTTAATGTATTTTGTAACAAACTCCGATGGTCACATATTAGTTCATCCTCTGTCGCTCGATTCTCTCATCCGTTCCCATGCATATATGCTGAACTCTTGGCACGATCCTTGTTGCAGGTCAGACTGGCCTTGACATCTCTCACTCCGGGCACAGGCCGCATACACGTGACTGGAGCAATCACTCTGCTCATGCGGGGTGGCCATTTTATTCAGCGCACGCAATCTCGTCCTTTCCAGCGCCCATTTTCGAAGCACGGCCTAGCAGGCCCGAACGAAACTAATATAAGAACAAACACAACAGAAATTAAACATGGAAAATAAGCCTTTCTGTTTACCACCTGCCATTCTAAGGACCCGTGTTAGGTATTACCTAGCAGAAGCGACATTTAAAGCCATTTTACTTACCATCTGCATTCTTTGCCACAGTGCAATTTTACTACGCAACACAAATCATGCAATTTACTCTATTTACTACTCAAATCACAATACTCATGTTATTTTGCTTCACATTTGTAAATAAATTAGATTTTGCAATGCCAGCAAGTTGCCCACGTGTAATGTTTAATAAAAGGTGCATTTGTTGATTAGTTCATGCGTTTCAAACGGTTAGTATCATTAATTGTTATGGAGTCATTAACTTCCAAGGGGTACAAAAAATATTTTGTTTCCCCTGCTCCATCAATTCTCCCCTTTGGTGATTTTTACCATCACCACTAAAACCTATTGTAGTGATGAAGGTCCACGCAGGAAGGATGTAATTCGAGAAGTCTTTATTGTAGATAACATCATGTAAGTAAGATCTTTCAAGGAGCCCCACCAGGAGCAGCCTGTGTGCTGCTCAGCCCATGCCTAACTGTCACTTCACCTCTCTGTGTCCCAACATTCCGAGGCTCATCAGACTCCAACATTCTATTGTGATAAGATCACAGGCACTGGCTAAGCAGGTGGGTGGAAAATACATTACACTACATATGCAGGATACTACATATCCCTTTTCCTTCCAACAGAAGAACAAATGCAATATATGATAAAATATAACGAGTGAGAACAAGGGACAGAGAGCTAGGAAGGAACAACGAAGTGACAGAGAGAAAGTCAAGGAACAGAACAAGCAAAGCAGAGCAAGGAGATAGATGGGAGAAGACAAGGAGGAGAAGGTAAAGTGTAAGAAGCACATAGAAAAAACCCATCCTCAACAACGGCGAAATAGAAAGTAAGAGACAGTGAGACGCAAGCGAGGAAATAAGAAAAAGCGAGAGACGGACGTACCAAATGCAACCCCTACGCACACCCACTGGCCAGGCAGGCAAGCAAGGAAAGAAGGACAGGGCACGACAGGAACAGAACAGAAGACATACCCAAGCACAAGGACAAGAGAAGGAAGAGATTCCTCCTGAACAAGGAAGAACGAGAAGAACACTGCAGAAAGGGAAAGACTGAAGACCCAAGAAGAATAACAGTGAAATGCGTATGGAACAGATTCCAAAGATGAAGAGGAAGAGAACATCAATTGGAAATCTGAACCGGAGAAAACAGAGAGGAAGCGAATGGACACAAACAGTATCACAATACTCCTCCCCATTTCCAAATGGATAATGCAAATAAGAATTGAGTGTAACTATGCGTATATGAAACAGCAATGTAACATCATAGAAAATACAAAGGAAATACCAGCCAATGGGACTAAGACCCATGGCCGTCCTCTACTCCTAGGCAGGAGGGTGAGGAGCACTTGAATGGGACAAAAGCCCATGACATGGCAGGCTGTGTAAAGTCAACCCCCATGTAGAGGAAAACAGTACTGCCCTGTGAAGATGGGACTAAGACCCATAAGACGCCCTGTGTGAGGGTGACTATGTAACTGTAAATGGGAATGTGACCCATGAAATTGTGCCCTGTGTGAGGCTACCTGTGTAAATGTAAATGGGACTGTGTCCCATGCAACGGTTCCCTGTGAAGGGTGAAAACCGTGAGTGGCATATGTAGGCAAGTGTATATGGGCAAATGGGGCTAGTACCCATTCCCATCCCTGTGTAGGGAAACGTAAAGTGTAATGAACACAAAGCAAGTAGGCACATGTGTGTATAAGCTAATGGGGCTAGAACCCATAGCCATCCCTATGTAGGGAAGAATATTGTGTAAAACGTACATGTGTAAATAGAACCATGAACCCAATGCAGGTAAGTACCCAGAGTCCATACATGAAAGATGTAGCCCATGTAGGCAAACGTAATGTTAGCAATTAGGGAAGATACCCATTTCCATCCTAGTATAAGGAAACGTAATGTGTAATGAACGCAAAGTAAAAACACAAAGAAACCATGAATGTGTATGGCATAAACACTGAAACACATTAACCTTTGAAGATTGACCACGATAAAGGTGTGAATAACATCGTAGACCTGTGTCACAGTTAAAGTTCAGGGTGTGTGTGTCACCGTAGTACTGTGACACACACTAGAGATAGTAAAAGCATAAAAAATGCATTAAAAAAAACCGATAAGGCATCAAAACGGATATGTATTACAGTATTAAATTGAGTGTAAAGCAGCTCCAGAAAGTAATAACGAGTGAATTCCAGGGTGCAGTATAAGACAAAAGTCCACAAAGACTGTCAATGTTTAGTGTGAACTTCCCAACAAAGTGCTGTCAAAACATCAGGTTACAAAAGAAGAGAAGCTAGCCTCTTCCCGAGTGCCACTTGTGAGCCATCACGGCAGCATGGAAATACCTCTGGACGATTATATGATGTCTTCACTTTATTTCCGCGATGTCCCCGGTGTGATTCCATGTCCGTGGTTGGCAGGGAATGATAAAAAGAATAAACTAAGTTTACAATGGGATTCCGAAACTCCAGAGATTGTGTGCGCACTGCTGCCTGTAAAACAACAGGAAAGAACTCTGCAGCAATTCCGATGGCGGCACGCTGTGGTACGCAGTGCCGGGTGGCTCTCGTCCCGTATGGGTTTCAAAGCGTCATTCAGCAGCTATGAAAACTGCCTACCAACAATGACGACGACTCCGAGGCTCCACGCGACAATGAATGGAGGTAATCTTGCGCACGCTGCCACAGTTAAATCATTAGAATTCCAAACCGCCAAGCAGCGGTTTAACGGCTAGAGAAACCGAGTCTTTAAGCGCCAAACGCCAGAACTTCTAAGCGATGAGGAATAAAAGTCACACACAGCATTTTCTTGAGAGAGAGGACGGCGAAAATTAACCCCTCACGAACCACCATTGGTGAACTTCATCACAGACAGTTGTAGGCAATCCTTTCTTGAGAACGACATGAACAGAGTCCAAAGTGTACATTACCTTAAACGTTATCCCTCACTTAGTATACAGCAGATTTTCGACTCCCAAGCACAGAAACACTGTAGGTGAGGGGTGATTCCAGCACGATGTATGAGGCAAAGGTTGAAGCCTTTACTCAGTAGATGATGCCACAACAGAAATACGTCGTGAAACATCACAGCAGCCACACTAGTGCAACCCCAGACGAAAGTCAGCAAAATGTGCACAAGATCACACAGTGCAGGGAGCGCCGTACAACAGCGTCTGACGCACAGATCTTAGTCATACACTGGAAACTCCCATACTGTGTAATGTAGAATGAAGACAGACCTTCCACGACCACATACTCTTACCACAGTTTTGAAATCGTAGTGTAATGACAGGTGACTGAAAGTTGTAGAAGGCAGACTGTAGAGGTAATTACAATGTCCAAATAGTGTAGAGTAGAAGAGCACAGCACGCCTGGGCTAGGGCAGTCCGATGGTGAGGACACTGGTGGGGCTGAAAGGCGTAGTGCTTCATCCTTACTTGTTTCTTGTTGTCTTCTTTGGTTTCATGAGAAAGACTTGTTTCTTCTTTGATGATGTCGTAGTTGTTCATTGTGGAACACACATGTTTCTTGTTCGCAGTTATTCCTTTCCTGTGGATACCTCCTCTTGTGTACATTGTGGTTGTTGCCACTGTAGTTACAGAAGATTGCGCCATCTCTTGGTCCTCTTGTTCGTCAGGTAGCTGAGATCTGCTTGAAGCTGTAGGTTCGTCACCAACTCGTCGCCAAATTATGTAGTGATGAAGGTCCACGCAGGAAGGATGTAATTCAAGAAGTCTTTATTGTAGATAACATCATGTAAGTAAGATCTTTCAATGAGCCCCACCAGGAGCAGCCTGTGTGCTGCTCAGCCCATGCCTAACTGTCACTTCACCTCTCTGTGTCCCAACATTCCGAGGCTCATCAGACTCCAACATTCTATTGTGATAAGATCACAGGCACTGGCTAAGCAGGTGGGTGGAAAATACATTACACTACATATGCATGATACTACACCTATCCCTATAAAATTTATCAGAAAAATGTTTCTTGTCCACTTGTATTTGTTATTTTAGACAATTGTGTTCTTTTCATCTTGTCTTTTAGACCTTTTGTACATGTTCTCTTTAAACTCTTCCAATTCAATCTCTCCCATCTCCCGTTCTCTTGTTTCTCTTTCCTTATTTTTCTCATTTTCTCTTTTTGCTTTATTTTGTCCTTTTCTCCTTTTAATACACATATATGCTAATCTCAATATTAATATTATCACTACTACTAAGGTCACTGGAATTAGTATTTTCCCAATTAGAGAACTACCTATTTTGGTGAACCATTTCTTTATTGAGGAAAAACCCTTACCAAGTTTCTCCCAAGCACCTTCAACCTCCAGTGGTTCTTTATGTAAATCAGTAATGTTCTTTATATACTTCTGTATATTCTGACTTTTGTCTGGAATGTAAGTGCAACAATGTTGTACCTTCAGCATTCCACAGACTCCACCCTCTTTTGCCAAAAGAATGTCAAGGGCAAGTCGACTTTGCATTACCATAACTCTCATGGCAACCATTTCAGTATTTATCATCAAGACCCTCCAGCAGTATTCGTTGATAAACGATCTACTACTGTAGACAATTTCCGAATTTTGTATGCATTCAATGATATACCCACTGCTGGTATCAATACTCCAAAAATGTCACCTATTATCTCTGAGAAGCTTTCCCTTCTCCTACGGGTTAATGGTTTACCTATCTCGTGAATT
Source organism: Calotriton arnoldi (assembly GCA_963921515.1). Taxonomy (NCBI): domain Eukaryota; kingdom Metazoa; phylum Chordata; class Amphibia; order Caudata; family Salamandridae; genus Calotriton; species Calotriton arnoldi. The sequence continues at coordinate 967,640 of CAWUFW010000935.1, forward strand.
CCTTTCGTTCCTCTCTCCACGTGAAAAATCTTTGGAAAGACCAGGCCTAGATAGCATGTTCCATACCAATGGTCCGGCAACCTATAATAGGCTTGGTTTCCACAAATATAATAGATTCCTGGGAATACTGGATCTTTTCCTCCTTTGAATCCCCATCCCCCTAAAATTTTGTATGTATCTCGGCACTCACTAGAACCCACAAAATAGTTATCATACATAGTGTTATCTCTACTAATACACAATTTTCCCTGTTGGGGCCAATCTAAAACCATGGCTGCATTAGTTTCACTCTTGTCATAACTTCCCTCTTCAAACGCCCAAAGTGGTGTTTTTGTCTTTTCTCCCATTGCTTTTCTTTGAAACTTAACCCTTCTGCCTTCTACCATGTCTAAAAAAAACTTTTCTTCCTTTCTTAACCTACAAGTAAGGTTATGTCTAAATGCATAATCTAATGTTAATTCTTTCGTTTCTAAGAAACATTCTCCAAAAATCTTTGCAAGTTTCACCTTATTTAGTTCAGGCACTACGGGAATTTTAGCAAAAACAGCATCTGTGTCAGTGTAGTAATACTCTAATTTACCTGTTTTGTAAAATAAGCTAGCTAAAACACTACAGGTTATTCCATACGTAAAAGGAAGGTGATGATACGTCACACCTTCTGTTACAGACGCAGGTAACTGCATACATACATAACAATCTCTAACATCCATTGTCTCTACATATTCATACAAGAGTTTTGTGAAGACATTCTTGGAGAAATCAGTTATTGACTTATCCCTATGAAATTCAGTACTATCTATCAGTGTTGCAGTGTTCTTTATGTTAGATTTCTTGTCACTATTCATGTCATTCATGATTGCAGATGTATTTTCTCCAACTAATCTAAGTGGAATTATTATTGCTAAAATGAACCAAATAAGCATTAGTAAACCTGTACAATAGAAACACATTTTACACCATCTACGGAAAAACTCACATCTAGATCTTCTATTTTCAGTGCCTACCATGTTGAAAAATGCCCTTTTGCCATTTTACCCTTTCTTTTATTGTTGACTGGAACCAATCGCTTTTGGTGCTCTTTTTGGTCTTTCAGAAATGTTCTTTGACTTTATCAGTTTGTGTGTCTAGTCCGGTTTTCTTTTCTCCTCTTCAGGATGGGCGCAGTTCACTCTCTCCCACTTGTTCACAGTCTTTGTCTGGGTTTTTGTGACTGCTATCCACTTCTTTAATGTCAGGCAGTGGTATGTATACCCATTCAGGTGACTTGTATTTCAGGTTAGGTCTTTTCACTCTTTTGGGTCTCTGCAACTGTCTTTCATTTGTCTTTCTTTGTCTTTTCTGACTTGTTATTTCATTTACTTGTTCTGCATTGTCTTTGTTCAAATTTATTAACTTATATCTCAGTCTTTTAATTTCGTTGGGCCAATTGTCTCCTTTCTTGGCCTTTTTAGTTCCTTTTCCTTTTCTCCTCGTTCCGCTCTCCAAGTTCTCTTTCTTGGTCCTATTCTTTGTCTTATTTCTTCTTCACTTTCTTCAGATTCTGTCTCAGATCTCATTTCACTTTCTTTAACTTTGAACTTTATGATCTCTGTCTCTTTGTCTGAATTCGAATCTCCTTGGGTTTCTTCTGCTTGTAATTCTGAGTCTAATTCTCCTTGTGTTTCTTCCGCAACTTCCTCAATCTCTCTGTCTGAATCTGAATTTTCTTGAGTTATTTCCATAATTTCTGGAGGAATTTCCCCAAAGCTTGTACTTGGCTGTTCACCGTCACTGTCTATTGGTTCAGTTTCTCCTGTTTCAATATCAGTTCTTTGTTTTTCGGATTCTTCTTTTTGTCTTTCACTGGATTCAGGTTGGTCTGCTTCAGATGCCGAACTGGTATCTGATATTTCCAAATGTCGACTTACAGGTCGATCTTCAGGATCTGGAACTCTGATTGTTTCAGTTTCCGCTTTAGATGCCGAACTGGTATCTGATATTTCCAGATGTCGACTTATAGGTCGAGCTTCAGGATCTGGAACTCGGATAGTATGGCTGGCATGAATCCAATTTTTCACACCTGCACACTTTACTGCAGTTGTTGTCACCAGAATCACTTGACGTGGTTTGTCCCAACGTGGAACCAAGCAATTTCTTCTTCTGTGAACTTTTATGCGGATCCAGTCTCCTGGACTCAGATCATGAACTGGGTTTCTCTCAAGAGTGGTCGCATCCGGCCCAACCTGATGAAACACAGAATGCACCACATCAGCCAATCCTTCGCAATAGTCCAGTATGAGATCATCAGTTATAGTCAGCAGTTTGTTGACAGGTACGTATGCTTGTCTCATTGCTCGTCCCATTATTATCTCATGAGGACTCAGACCTGTTTTTCTGTCAGGTATGCTTCTTATGCTCATCAACACCAGGGGTAAGGCATCTGGCCATTTGAGTCCTGTGGCTTGACACATTTTCCCTAACCTATTCTTTATTGTGCCATTTACTTGCTCTACCACTCCAGAAGCCTCTGGTCTGTAGGCACAATGCAGCTTTTGTTGAATGTCTAGTGCTTCACATATTAGTTGGATAATTTCATTCTGGAAATGCGTTCCTCTATCTGTTTCTATCGTTACTGGAAAGCCATATCTAGGAATTAATTCTCTCATTAGGAGCTTAGCTACAGTAACTCCATCATTCCTACTTGTCGGATAGGCCTCCACCCAATGAGAAAACAAACAGACGACCACCAGGACATACCTCAATCTATTACTTGGGGGCATTTCAATAAAATCCAATTGCATTCTGGTAAAAGGACCTCCTTCACGTCCTATTGTTCCCAAACTCACTACTGTCTTCCTTCCAGGATTTATCTGTTGGCATATAAGGCATCTTTGGCAAAGGCTTTCCGCTATAGCCCTAAACTTTGGGTTGTACCAGGTCTGTTTGAAAAGTCTGATCATGGCATCTCTACCTATGTGTGCCTGTCCACGGTACATCCGTGCCATGTTAGAGATCATGCTATCAGGCATAACTGGTCTTTCATCTCTGTAAACCCAGACTTCATCTTCCTCTCTCCGTCTGCAACCTGATTTTATCCAAACATCTTTTTCCTCATCACTTCCCTCTTCCTGCAATTGTTTCACCTCTTCCCATGTCTCAACTGGGTTAGTAAACAGTAAGGGACATGAAACAATTTCTTTTTCCCTTCTCCGATTCATTGAGGTCATATTTCTGGCACAATATTGAGCTTTGATTGATTATTTATTTATTGTTCAGTTAGTTAAAACCATAACAATATTAAAAAACACTATTTAAAAATGAAAGAAGAGCAAATTACATAAAAGTTACATATCTCTTAAAAAAACATCGTAAAATTTATATAGTTATTAAAATATAATTCATAATTTATCCATTACTCGGATTTGGCTTTCAGTTCTCGTTCATGGAAACATAAAAATTTAACGAATTTACAGTTCATTTGGGGGTCGGTGGAATCTAGTCCTCTTATAATAGCTTTTCTGCAAGACTTTATGCCTCTATCCAGAAATGCTCGCCGTAAGATTGTAGTTCGTGCTGGTTGCAGTATCTTACAGTGGCATACAAGATGAATCAGATCTTCCTTTTTGTAGCCACAGTGCCGGCATTTTTCGTGTTCCCTTTGTACCCAATGAGGAGCTTCTGCAAGAGTAGGGAAGTGCCCAAACCTTAATGTAATTAATTTTCTTTTCCCATAGATCGAGAAAGTGGAGTCCAAATAGGCCGCTTGTTTCAATGTTTTATATGAGTTGATCACTGTCCACGAATGAGATCTTATCGAAAAATGTCTTTATCAACCAGCAGCGAAAGGAACTTTGCAGCCTTATTTAATGTTAATTTGAATGTTTGGTAGGGCATTTGCTTATTCCACAACTCGTTTGTGCAGGTAATCCTTAATGCATGTTCCAGGAACTTGTGGGCTGGCGAGTGTTTGTCCTGCTCCATTTCCTGCCATAGGGAGTCATTAAGACTGTTGACCTCTATATTTTCTTTATTTGGTACCATACTTTTATATACGAGTAGAGTCTACCCAGTGTTTCGTTTTTTAGCCCAAACTCCAGGCGCATCTGTGCTGGAGAGGCCGTCTTCGGGAGTTCGAGAACTTTTTTGTAAATGCTCGTTATCAGTCTATTTAGGGTTTCTGCGTCATTCCCATGCATTGCGGCACTGGCATACGATAGTGAAGGTAGTGCTTTAGCTGAGATTATTGTCAATATGGGTTTCAAAGATGGTCCCTCCAGTTTCTTTGCAAGTGTTTTAAGGGCAAATGTTAAAGCTCCCGCTCGCTGCGTCATATATATTATCTGGTCTCGAAAAGATAATTTATCATCGATATAGAATCCCAGATATTTGTAACATGATTCTCTCTCCAATAAAGTGCCTTTTACTCTAATGTGGTGAGTCGAGGCTGCTCAATTAGTAATAAGCATGGATTTGGTTTTTGAAAGGTTTAGTTCCAAGTTATTTATCGACAAGAATTCGGAGAGTTCATTAAGTAGTCTTGTCAGGCCTACATTGGAGAGGCTTAAAAGGACGATATCATCTGCGTAGGCAAGATGCGACAGTTGCTGATTACCCAGTTTGGGGGAGTGTGAGTTGACTCCATCAAGCTTTCCTGAGAGGTCTGAAATAAATAGATTAAATAGATGCGGTGCCAATACGCACCCCTGTTTCAGTCCTGTGCTGGTATACACTTTCCTGGATATTCTTTCTCCATTTCCGAGCTTCACGCGCACCCAAGTATCTGTATAAAACAGCAGTAAACCCTTCAATAGTTTGTCCGGTATACCCCTGGATTTTAATTTAGACCACAAAAGTTTCCGGTCTATGCTGTCAAACGCAGCTTTAAGATCGATGTAGCACAGGTGAAGATCCTGTTTTCTGCTTTTGCATCTTTCTGCGACCAGCGAAATGCACAGAATGTTTGTAATGGTTCCAATGCCCTTCCTGAATCCAGTTTGATTTTTCGGTATTAAGTTACATTCTCTAGACCAATCCTCTAGCTCTTTAAGGACTAATGTGGCAAAGTATTTGGCTTCAACATCCTGTATGGCGATTAACCGGTAGTTTTTTGGACTGGATCTGTCGACTCCTTTATAAATGGGAGTAATGATTGAACCCTGCCAACTATCCGGGATCTGGTTGTGAAGTTCAACGTTGATATAAAGTTTACCTAAGATCGAGCTCCAGTATTCGGGATCATGTTTGAAGGTCGCTTGGGGAATGCCATTCGGACCAGGAGCGCCATCGTTTTTCCCTTTCTTAATTATATTTGTTATTTCTTCAGTTGTATACGTCAATTTTTTGATCTGTGACTTCAATTCGCTTTCGGAAATCTGCTTCACATTCTGCAATTGGCAATTTTCTGTATCTTGTAGATTGTCCTCCTTAAATTTATCCCCAAGGAAGTTGACCCATTCCTGTTCTTGTATGTACGAGATTATCACGTTTCGAGGTCTTATCATCTTGTTTATTGTCTGCCAAAATTTGGAGAGGATGGAATGTCTCACATTATAGATCATTTTGAGCCAAAAACTCTCGGCCTTCAATTTTTTAAATTCCCAAACACCTTTTTTAAATTGCTTCCTGAGTTGTTGGAATGATTTCCAGCTTAACCCCTTGGATTTATCTGTTCGAAGTTTCCTTTGGGCTTTCCTCAGCTTATGCAGGTCTCTCGGTAGAATATTTGTCTGTCCATATATTTTTTCCCTATTATTTGAAGCTTTCATTGTTTCTGCTAATTTATTTAGAAATCGCGACCAAGCTTGTATTTGGTTAGTGGTTGCCATTGTTTCTTCTGCCCAGAGACTCTTTATTGTTAAAAACAAATCTGCCTTGTTTGTGTTTGACCATTTCAGACGTTTTAAATTATTTGAGGTAATTTCACCCTCTGGGGCGTTAGTAAGCTGATGTCTTGGTATATTCAGGTTAAATATGACATGCTGTATTGAGTGATCACTCAAGGTGGTAAACTTTATGTAAAAGCGAGCCAAAGATTGAAACAAAGGAAGGGTTATAAGTGTGAAGTCTAGCGTTGAATGTGCCTTTGGGCCGTGGTATGTTTTGTTCGGAGGGCGATCTTCATCGTTTCTCCCGTTAAGGACCCGCATACCTAGGAATTCAAATTCTATGACTAGTTGCTCACCAATACGGTCCGTACGACGGGTCCCTATATGATATTGTTGTGGTACACACCAGGATGAATTATCTGCTGTTAAAATATCATCTTCATCCGGTGTGAATATCAAATTTGAGTTAAAATCTCCTGTTATTATTAAGTTCCAGCTCGGCTCACTACAGCGAAGCTTAGATATTATTTTTATTAAAAGGGCGCGTTTCTCCTTTTTTATTTGCGCCTTCGGTTGAATGTAATAATTGATTAGTAAAATAGTATTACCTGTACTTGAATGTTGATCGGAGAATTTTACAATTTGTATGCTGGGATCTGGTGATTCTAACTGCTCCGTGATTATTTTTAAAGCTGTCGAAACATATACTATCAATCCTCCTACTGCCCTTCCATAATACTTGCACTTTTCCGCAGGTACTGTATAATGGATGTAACCTTCTATCGGTATTTCTTCAATCGACCAAGTTTCCTGCAGGGCTATAATTTCACATTCTTCCCATTCCTTAAGTGGGAGGCCTTCGTCAAGCAGTAGCTTAGCTCCTGCTATATTCCAAGATAGCATGTGTATTGCTTTTAATTCGAGTGTTGAGGCCATGGTTCTCTTATGTCAGACTCCATTTTGGTTGCTCAGAATACTGGGTAGCCAGTTCCATTGGCCTTGACTTTGTTCGGAAACCCCTTCTATTCTGTTTGCTGATCTAATCTCAGTATGGACAACATCACTCCTTCCTTTTGCATTATGTAAAATTGAATATTCATGTGCAGGAGGGATCTTACGATTTATTATCCTGTTCGTGATGAGCTTCTCATTTACTTTCAAGGGGAATGGGTAACGCGGTCTTACTGGTTCTTTTAATTGTATACCCCAGAAAGAAAATTGTTCTGAGCTGTTTCGTATCAACTTTACTAGCTCTGGTGTCTGCCATGTTGTCAAAGTTCGTTCTTTAGTTGTGTTGTTTTCTCCCGGGAGAAATTGGACTGCTACAAGATCAGAGGATTTTATGTGTTTAAGTTCCTCAATTTCAGCCAAGAGTTTCAGAATATTGCCCCTATTTAAAATATCACAATATCCTTGCGTTTCATACTCTGGGTACCATATTAGCTGATGATTTTCCGAGGTGCAAATTGACATTCCCTTTCCTACCTCTTCGTTCTCTATTTCCATACTCTGAATATTAGCTTGGGTGGGAATGCAATTGCTTAGTTGATAATTATAGTTATGGGGATGTTGCTGATTAGTTTGTGTTGCCTCTAAAGGTGATACTGGAGGACATTGTGCTCCCTCTTCTTTTTCTTGATGACAAGTTGAGGAAGTCATATTTACTTTGTCTGCATATGTAATTGTTCTTACAACGGGTTTCCAAGCCTTACTATTGTAAGGTTTACTAGATACCATTAGATCCGCCCTCTGATCTTGATCTCTTAGCTGCGCGCATTGTTTAACTGTCACGCAGCGTTTAAATGCACTTGAATTGTCCTCGTAGTCGTCCTTCTCCTTATGTGACTCCTCCCTTGTGTCTTTTTTATGAAGCCCTGACAGTCGTGATTGATCATAATTTCCATGCTCATTGCTGTTAATTGTGATATTTACCTTTTTGTGTAAACTTTTGCTGTCTTCTTGTTTTGCTACTCCTACAATGTGTTGTGTCTCTGGCCTAGTTTTAGTGGGGCATGTGGAGGATTCTTGCGAGCATTCCTTGATTTCCTTTGTGTTTATCTTTTTAGTATGACCGCTGGGGTCTTCCGATTTTTCCGTATTTATAACTTTGGTTTTCTTAGTAGAGGTATTTCTATCACTTGAAACACAATCTTGTAATGAATTTTCGTGTTCCTCTTCCGCTGTTGTAATAAAGATTGGATATAATTTTGTGTTTTCGCGGGGTTTTAGATCGTTTGACCTGTTTCTCGCCTTTCGTTCCTTCTTTTTCTGCCTTCTAGATTGAGGCCTAGGTTTTACAAGTTGCTCAAAAATAATACTCTGATTTATTTGTTTTAGTTCCACCCTCTCTTTAGAGGGATCTTGAGGTTCTGGCTTTAGCTCCTGGTTCATTTTCTTGGGCACCTGCACTTTATTTTGAGTTATATCTTCATCTGTTTTTGATATAATTGCGGACTCAAGATTCACAGCCGGTAAAACCAAACGCTTATTTAAACTGAGTATCTGTTCCATTATTGTCAGTAAAAACCCAATTTGTCTAGTATAGGACCACATGTACAAGTTGATTCCTGTGGTGAATAGACTGATTGTACTCTTTTATTAACTTTGTTAAATCTTCAAGTTTTGTATTTATTCCTGCTATGTATGATGCGATAATATTCATTAAATCAATCTGTATGTCCAGTTTATCCGACTGCATTATCAAGGTTGCTGTCGACATTTGCAGAGCCCGCAGTATTGATGATGAAGTTAATTCTGTTTGCCCATTTTTATTATTTTCGAGATTAATTGTCCCTTGTTCTGGTATATCTCCAGGCTTATCCGTTGAAGTCGATTGAGTTTTGATTCTGTGGACAGGGGATTTATATTTTTCGTCCACGTGATTAGATCTTTGCATATATTTATTTCCCTCTTCCCGTCCCTCGTCCTCTCCAGTTCCCGCTTGTAAATCTTCCGAGGGTTTACACATCTGTTTACTCACCCGTGAGATGGTCAACTCCGCGCCATCGTTTTCATCTACATCCACTTCCGCTTTTGACTCCGATATAGCTTCCGCATGTAAACTCGCGCATGAGACCTCCAAATTAATTGATGCTAGTCCGTTGTCTGACCAGAAATGTACTAGGTCTTCCATGTTTGAGTCCGAGTCATAATGACTAAATTCATGTCCTTGCTCAGCGGTGTGTGTGGAATATTTATTTGTTCTAACCGGAAAACCGGTTTTACACGTTGTTGCTACGCTGTAGGGCGTGCTTTCCCCGTTGCTTTCGCCGTGAATTGTACCTGAGGCTAGTCGTGGAATGATGTGTTGATGATCCACCCTAGCGCCACTATCATTTCCCTTTGCATGTACCACTGCTGTACTTACAATGATATTACGTGAAGGAGGTGTCCCAACTGGATTTTCCTTGTCTTGATTCTCTATTTCTGTTATTAGATTTCTTGACTCCTTTACCTCAATGGTGTTTTGGTTGAAGATTTCAGTTGGTTTCTTTAAGATGGATTCTTGATTTGGACCCTCCCCCCTTTGGTATATCCATTGTGCTGTCTTTTGGGGAGCCAAAGGGGTCATGAGCCCTGACGTTTCACCAAATGTGGCACATAGAGATGAACTAGGATCCTTTAGAAATTGAAGTCTTGAGTTTTGCAACTGTTTTTTATTTAGTATTGATTTTTCAAACAGAGACGCAATAGGAGAGATTAAAGGGCTCTTTGTTGCGGTTGTTCCACCTTTTCCGCTTTGTCGCCTTTTTTCCCTTTGGCAATTCCCTTTTTTATGACTGCTTTATCTCCCAGGGCCTTCCTCACCCTGCCTGATCGCATTGCTGAAGGCTTGGCTTGGCTGGTTTAAATCGAGCCGGACGGGCTACTGGCCTCTTTATCCGTCGCTTCGGTAGCTCTTATTATTCTTATTCTATTAGTCGACTCCAATTAATACTCCAATTAATACTCCCCCTTTATTTTATGCAGGTAGGGTGCTAGATTGTCCCACTCGCTAATCTTGTGAATTGCCCAACCCTCCTTGACACAGAGAGAGCCTGTGAATCGGGGTATCAAGATGTCTGTCTGTATGGCTCTCCTGGATTTTTGAAAAGTAGGCAATTACAATTTAAGTCAGTTTTCGCGATTTTCGCGGTTTTCACAATATTGCAGTATAAAACAGCATAAGTTTAGCAGCCTAGACACGGTTTATCCTGTTGCGCAGGATACTTCAACTAGTGGAAGCACTTACTAATGGGTGCACTTACCACTAACCATTAATCCCCCGGTGGGTCCTCCACGTTTGCCTGCTGAGCCACCTCTGGCAGCCAAGACTCAGCTGTCTGCCTCTGCCTGCCTCTGCTGACTCTGCAAACGCCGCTCCCCCACAGATCCACACAGCACTGCACCAGCACCAATCAGGAGCGGGAGCAGGTAACGAGCCACAATGGTCCACCCCAACTAGCCGGGGTCCGAGGGCCGGTTGAAAGAGCGAGGAAAAAAATGCAGAGGCAGGGTGCAGGCTGCTGGCTACTGGCTGCTGATACAAGGGCGAAATCCAGGCAGGGTAAGCCCGTGGTCAGGCGGCAGCAGCAGGTCTCAGCTCGTGACGAAAAGCTCCAGCAAAGCAAAGGCTCCAAAAGCACAACGGAGCATAGACAGGTTGCAGCTGGCAGTCTGCGGTTTACAGTTACCACTGAGCAGGGAGGGTGGGGGCCGCAGGGGCCTGCGGAAATTTTGCTGCGAGCCCCGAGCCAAGAAACGCGATGCCCCGGCTCCGCACAGCGTTTTTCTGACTGAAAGTCTGAGAGTCGGTCAGGCGAACTGCAAACCCAGGTCCGGATCAGCACTCCAGTGAAACATTCAAGGACCCGGCATCTAGCAGGTTGTCCAGTTAATTTGAACGGTTTCCTAGATTACGCTACCGCTGGCCTTTTCTACTTAGACCACGCCACATACTTCACAAAGATGTACAATGCTGGCCCTTTCTACGTTCAGCGCCGGTATTGAGCTATTTCATCGGCAAAATTGTTACCTACTGCAATGTAATCAGTTCCATTTTTGTGAGCAGTGCATTTTACCACCGCAATCTGTTTAGGCAGCTGTATCGCCTCAAGCAACTTCTTCACAAACTCACCATTCCTAATAGGAGACCCTGAGGAAGTCAGGAATCCCCTCTGGGACCAGATCTGTCCGAAGTCATGGACCACTCTGAAGCCATACTGGCTATCCGTGATCACAGTAATTCGGAAATTCCTTCCCAGTTTGCAAGCTCGAATCAGAGCAATCAGCTCAGCAACTTGGGCTGAACGTATTCCTCTCAAACAAGATGCTTCCATTATGGTTGCCACCGTACATACAGCATACGCAGCACTTAAAACTCCTTCATTTGTCCTCAGGCATGATCCGTCCACAAACATCACATAATCTGACTCTTTTAGAGGTTCATCTCTGATATCAGGATGGGGCTTTGTGCAAAATTCAAGCACATCCAAACAGTTATGATCAATCTCATCTTTGACCTCTGCATTTACTGCATCTGGCAGTAAGGTGGAAGGATTCACACTCGTGCATCTTACAATGGTTACATTGTCTGCACCCAAGATCACTTTTTCATACCTAGTCAGCCGACTATGTGTCATGAATTGTGTTTTTGTTCTGGTCAGAAGGATTTCAACTGAATGTGGGACATATACTCTCAAAGGATATCCCATCACAATGCCTTCACTCTGTTCCAGACTCACACAAGTAGCAGCTACTGCTTTCAGACATCCAGGCAACGCTTTTGCTACCGGATCTAAAACAGATGAAAAATCAGCTATTGGTCGTCTCATTCTTCCATGCCTCTGCACTAATACTGAAAGTGCACATCCGTCTCTCTCACTACAACACAGCTCAAATTCTTTCTCATAATCAGGCATTCCCAATGCTGGTGCTTCACACAAACTTGTTCTCAGTACCTCGAAAGCCTTCATTTCTTCTTCATCCAATGCAATCGGATCTTTGACATCACTCTTTGTCAATCGCTGTAAAGGTTTTGCAATCAATGAAAATCCACTTATCAAGTGTCGGCAATAACCAACTGTTCCAAGGAACATTCTCACCTCTCTTTGTGTCATTTGGGCTCTCATTCCTTTAATAATCCTTATTCTTTCTGTTGTCACTTTTCTTATCCCTTTCTCAATCTTATGACCTAAGTACTGTAGTTCCTATTGACAGAATTGCAGTTTTGATGGGGACACCTTGTGTCCTCCTTCTGCTAAATGATTCAGTAAAGCAATTGTGTCTGTAACACATGCTTCTCTGGTCTTTGATGCCACCAATAGGTCATCGATATATTGGACCATCACAGATTTTTCAGGCATTTTCAAACTTTCTAAGGATTTCTTCAGAATTTGATTAAAAATAGAAGGACTTTCAGTATACCCTTGAGGAATTCGACACCATGCCAAGATACGTTCTCCAAACCGAAACGCAAATAATGGCTGGCTGTCAGGGTGCAATGGAATAGAGAAAAATGCATGGCACAAATCAATAACTGTGTACCATTCTGCATCATGAGGGATTTGATACAGTATTACAGCAGGGTTTGGCACAATTGGGCAGCAAGGAGTAACAATTTTGTTCACTTTTCTCAAATCCTGTACTATTCTATATGTTCCATTTGGCTTTTTCAATCCCATTATAGGAGAATTACATGGACTGCTCATTATTTCTCTCAAAATTCCTTGTTCAATCATCTTATTAATTGCAGGTGTTATTCCTTCAATAATTTCTGGCGTCAGTTTGTACTGCGGGGTGTTTGGGTAATTTGTTCCTTCTTTTACAGTAATTTTTATAGGATCAACTTCTCTCTTTCGTCCAATGTCTTCACCTGTGAAATCCCATACATCTGACCTGACTGTTCCTTTCAATTCTGTATGGATTTTCTCTGCATCGAACACAGGAAACATATCATACATTCCTGGTTCTAGTTCTGCCATTGTCATTTTATACAGAACATAATCATCTGGTGTCTGGAAAGCAATACCATCTGGAGTACAGTAGATGGTACAATTCATTTTGCAAAGCAGATCGCGTCCTAATAAATTTACAGGGCTACAATCACACACCACCTCTACTGGTTTTGTAAGAGGGGTTTTAAGAGGGGTTTTAATTTGCCTGTTTGAAACACCTACAACTTGGATGTATTCTCCTGAGAGAGGAAGGTTTGGAATTTCCACTGATCTAACAGTAGGACGGGTAGCGCCAGTGTCCACAAGGAAAGTAACATTTACACCATTCACTTTTCCATCCACAAATGGACCTGACTGATCTACCTCTAGAGTTGCGCCAAGCACGCACTCCTCTTCCTCTCCTAGGCACCGTCATAAGCTTTGATCCGATTCATCTCCATTTTGCTGTAACCAATATTGTGAAACAGCAGCTGCGCACAGCAATTTTGTTACCTGCTCTCCTCCGTAGAATCCTGCCTCCTCCGTAGAATCCTGACTCTTTGGAAGAGGTGGTTGTGGCACCTGACACTGTTGAGTAACTACCTGCGGCTGTTGCGGCTGTTGGTAACTCACCTCATTCTGCACCTGTGGATTTAATGGTTGATTCTCGGTATTAACTCTCGCAGGTAATTTACACTTGTTTTTCCAGTGCCCTAATTTTCTGCAATTATGACATCGCCATTTCTTTTTGGCTTCTTCTATACTCATCTGACCTTTTCCCTTACCAATATTCGGTTTGAACTTGGTCTGTCCTGCGCCACTAGACTGATTATTCATCTGAGCTTCTTGCTGTTCTGCAACCTTTACTTGTGCCCACATTGCCTTTTTCTTTAGTTTACGCTGTCTGGACTCAATATCATCACTGCAATATTTTGTATACCGTAGTACCTCATCTACTGTGCTAGTCTGCCAACATAACATATGCTGCTTAATCATTTCACTTATCTCAGGTTTCAAACCATATACAAATCGATACACAAAATGACTCATGTCTTTTTCACTCAAATTCTCGTATCCACTATACTGTTTAAAAACCAAGAGCAACCGTTCATAATAAGCATGTACAGATTCCTTAGTCTCCTGAGTTGTTCTATCAATCTTTATCCAGTCCGTTTCTTTTGATGGAATCTTATTTTTCAGGAATGTAATTGCCTGTTCATATTTTCTCATTACTTCTGAACTTGGGGCTCCTGTTTTTGCATCTCTAGGATATTCTTCCTTCGGCCAGTCAATTGTAATTTTACACTCTGTCCATAAATCCGCAGGAACAACAATCTCAAACAATACATCCAGATCTTCTCACAATACTTTTGAAACCTTTACAAACCTTTTTACCTGTCTATACCATTCTACAGGCTTTTCTCTCAATCTTGGAAAATCATTTGTAAATGACAATATATCTTGTCTGGACCATGGGACGTGTACATAACCTCCTCCTGGAATTTCTCTCATTGGACATTCTAGTACCGTTGGTTCCTTTTCTTTTACTGGAAAAGCCAATGATGCTTTATCAGTTGTTCCCTCTTTTCTCCTTATCCACCTACTTCTCCACTTGTCTATGTTTCCCCATTTTCTCAGTAAAACAATTAGTTCTTTTATCTGTGTTAGTCGTCCTGAAGTGTTCAGATTTTCTATGTCCTTTTCACTAAAATCTACCCTGTACGGTTTCTGCAATCCCCTAATTTTTGCAAAATCTACTCCTTATTCGTTCGTTGTTTCTTCCAATTTTTCATGCAAGTTCCTAGCTCTCCAAGTGATGCTTTTACACATAAACATTAATTCATCATCTTGATAGGACTTCAATCGATCTGTACCAATAGTCCCTAGAATCAATTCCTCCATATCTATCTTTAATCTGACCACATCCAAAGGTTGTGGTTCGGCATTTTTTTCTGCAAGCTCCTCACCCAATCATTTAATTCCTCTGCAGTCGGACCCAGAGGGGTTTTTGTTAATTCTACCCTATTTACACTTTTCTCCGGGGTTTCAGTTGCTGACTCGGCTCCTATAGGAATCTTATTTATCGGACTCTCATTAATTGTCAAATTTACAGGTGGACTTGACCTAAATGAACCAACAGAATCTTTTGTCTCTCTATTTTCTGGAATTATTCCTTCTTTTACTTTTTGCATAGTAGAATTTAATGGAATTATTAAGGAATGTTCGTCTATATTTTGATTTTCAAATACTGGGATTACTGGCCCTATAGTTACTGGCACAGTCACAGCTTCCATATTCTTTGTCAGTTCTCTTATCTTTTCAGTCAACTCTCTTGTGGTTCTGGCTAGTTCGGCCGTATTACCATTATCATGTTTCACAGTCTGTGGTGTTTCTAGTCTATTAAATGGACTATTTATTTCAGAAAATTGTTCAGGGCTTTGATTTATTACAGTTCTCATTGGCGGTGCATTTGGTGTCACCACCACAGAATCCTGTTGATATGGAGGGGGTCTTTTATTTAAAATGTCCTCCAGCAACTCATCCTCTGTGTTGCTAACTCCATACCCATATTTCTCTGGTACTGCATGCTTCTTTTTCTCTGTACACTTTTTCCCTGTAAATTCTTCAACTGTTCTGGCAGGAAACATACCATCCGTCATCTTAGCATACCGCCATCGTCTCATCCTGTCTTCATGACTCAAACCCCGTACTCTTCCATGAATAAAATTATAATTCCTTGCACCTCTGTGTCTTTCCCTTTCATACATCTCATCTTCCCATTCACCTAAAGATTCAAACTGTGTCGGTCTAGGTCTCGGTTCAAGTCTCATCATTTTTTCTCTCAAATTTCGAAGTACAGCTGTGCTAAACGAACCATTTTCCGGAAATGCCAATACTCCATCGTCTTTGGTATATTTTGCCCAATTTCCCAACCAAATGCAAGTATGATAGCCATATTTCACCATCATATAAGATGCTGGTGTTTTCGGCGGAGGAAGTACTTCTCCTTCCCTAAACACAACCTTTTTATCTTTCTTAAAAAGATTTTTAAGCTTCGCAAACCATGACAGTTTCTCCCTATCATGTTCATTGTAATAAGCCATATTTCACTGTTGTTTTGCCGAAGCTAATTCACACAATTCTTCACCAGTCGGTTATTTCTACCGCTCGGCTATTCTGACCTATCCCAGCGTGTCTCTCACCAACGCACCAATCAGAAAGCTCTACGTCACTCTCACACTAACCTATTCCAGCGCGTCTCACACTAACGTAACAATCAGGAAACTCTTCGTTCTTCCACAACTGGCCAATACCAGCACGGTTCTTGTTGACGTCAGCTCTACTCCTGCTTCTACTGACCCCTCCTTTCCAAAATTATCGGCACTTTTCTTAACTTTTCTTTTCAACTAAATTGATTAGTTACAACGTAAAACACATTACCATTGTCTGTTTCTCTAAACAAAAGTGATAGTTTATTCCCACTTACAAGAATACTGTTTCAATCGATAAGTGTAGCACTTCTCTCTACCTTACCCTTTTCTCAAGCAAGAGGTAAACCCGTTTCTCTGGGGATAAAACACATGTGGAGACTACACTGCTCCTGAGAATTAAGGCCAAAGTTTCACAAGAAAACCTGTTGCTATTTCACTCAAATGCAATTCATACGTGAAATTTCCCTAACATAACACAGTCTTGTGTTATCTCCAAATTTGAAATCAGACAATGTATAATTCCATGTGACTTCTCTTGCCACACGTGTCCACTTCCTACTTCCCGGAAGCTTCAAAATTCTGACTACATATAACGTAATACAAACTCAACATAGAGTGTTAGACATGAAAAAATCGATAATCAATAATAACCAAACTAATCTATAGAAACCATAACTCTGCTACCAAGATATCTGATCCAGCGTGGCTAATATAAATTTTTCCTTATGACACTAATCCAGAAAAACACCTACTCAACCTTAATCATATAAAACCTATGTCGGTGGGGCCCATAACACCGCATACATACATTCACTCAATTTTCTGGATCAAACGCTAAGGAAAATGAGCTGCTGGACAAACGGGGTACCTTGTTAAAATAACAGAATTATAACCTACACAATATATACATTAACTTAGGATCCTGTCGGTTTTAAACATCAAGGTACCCCGCTATTCGGTCGATGGACCAACTACTAGAATCAGTTGATGGCGATTAAGTCCAGCTCAATCACAATTAAAACTTTTAACATTTATTAATCACAATTTTATTTAAAGAACCTCAGACTCATTTAGAGTTAGCATATCATTTTATCTAAATTCTTTGAGCAAATAAGTAAAGTTCATAATTAGGCAAATACATTTAAAATATCAGTAAGCATTTAAGTAAAGTTTTGAGAATAGAGACGGAAAATACTCATTACCCTTGGCCATAGGGCGATGACAAGAATGGTTCACCAGGAAAGAAAGATGAACCGCAGGTCACAGGATGGGACTCCCAAAACTGACTGACTGTCCCGCTAACCTCCTCGGACACAATCTCCTTCCGGGCAACTCCCGCAACAGTCTCGTTGCTTCCCCAGTCAAAGTCCGAAGTCCAAAATGACAGAGTCTCTCGCAGCATCAGGATAGAAGAAGCAAACTATGTACAACGTAAGAGCAGACTCTCTTATACCCTATTCTCTGACTCACTACACTTAAAGTTGCAATCTTTAGGGGCAGAAATCACGGTAATTGGTCCATTGGAGGGGTGGTGATGGTCACCTCATCGCCCTCCTTGTTCGAACCGCTTTGGGGACAATAAATCATACATTAATTCTCATGATCAACAATGTCCAAAGGTAATTCAATTTGTTAATGTATTTTGTAACAAACTCTGATGGTCACATATTAGTTCATCCTCTGTCGCTCGATTCTCTCATTCGTTCCCATGCATATATGCTGAACTCTTGGCACGATCCTTGTTGCAGGTCAGACTGGCCTTGACATCTCTCACTCCGGGCACAGGCCGCATACACGTGACTGGAGCATTCACTCTGCTCATGCGCGGGGGCCATTTTATTCAGCGCACGCAATCTCGTCCTTTCCAGCGCCCATTTTCGCAGCACAGCCTAGCAGGCCCGAACGAAACTAATATAAGAACAAACACAACAGAAATTAAACATGGAAAATAAGCCTTTCTGTTTACCACCTGCCATTCTAAGAACCCGTGTTAGGTATTACCTAGCAGAAGCGACATTTAAAGCCATTTTACTTACCATCTGCATACTCATGTTATTTTGCTTCACATTTGTAAATAAATTAGATTTTGCAATGCCAGCAAGTTGCCCACGTGTAATGTTTAATAAAAGGTGCATTTGTTGATTAGTTCATGCGTTTCAAATGGTTAGTATCATTAATTGTTATCGGGTCATTAACTTCCAAGGGGTACAAAAATATTTTGTTTCCCCTGCTCCATCTGAGCGGGGTGCTATAACCCTGCTGACAATAATAATCTGCGGCGTCGCCAGTCTCGGCCCGCTGATGCTGAGAGTGTAGTCAGAGCCGGACCCGCTGCCGCTGAAGCGGTCTGAGACCCTGGACTGGCGATAGGTGGCCGCATAAATGAGAAGCTTGGGGGCTTCTCCACGCTTCTGCTGGTACCAGGCTAAATAGTTGTCGATGCTTTGACTAGATTTACATCGGATTGTGATGGTTTCTCCCAGGGTCACGGCGACGACTTCTGGGGTCTGTGTCAGCACAATCTGCCCTCTGGACTCTGAACACAGAAAGGTAATTAATGACAAGAATAATCAACCAGAACCATTTACAGAGTATTAAACCTTTAGAGATAAATATACTGCCCATCACAGATATGTTTTTTATTTTGAAATAGATCTCTTTCTCTGATCAATAACCCACAGCCCGGCAGTCACGGCTCTTACCATGAATTCAGTGCAGAAGCATCAGGAAGACCTGAGTTGGTAACTTCACCTTCATCCTTCCTGATCAGTCAGGGCTTGTTTCTGAAGCCTTCAGTGCAGAAAACACCCTTATAAACAGGCAGGACAACATGGAGGGGCCTGGACAGAGAGATGCAAAATACCCACCGCTTGGTATGTAAATGTGGTCACGTGTTTAAAGCAGGAGCCGCTCAGGTATATCTTGTTTTCACCTATTTATTTTTATTGGTTTCAAATTTTCTGTATTAAAGTTATAGCTAATGTATATTTTTATGAATTTATGAGTAAAGGAACTCCTCTCTTTCATTTTCCAAGAGATGGATATTATATGAAGTGATTCCCTCAGATCGGAATGTTTTATTAAATATGTTTTTTACAGAAGAACTAAATGATGAAAACTGTGTATAGTACATCAGTGCAACATCTGGGGGCAAATGCGAGACTTGCCTTGATTAAGTGCTTACTTAATCACAAAGTGAGCTTATAGGTGCAAACAGACACAGTTTGGAAAGGGAATGGCTAGAGTGTCTTTTGCAAGTTGTGATTAGTAACACAATGTATCAATGGTTTGCAACTGTTATGTTATGTTAATGGCACTTATATAGTGCACAAATACCACTGGTCTATTGGCGCTTACCTGAAGGCTATAATAACATGTTACTCCCAAGCTTGTTTACATAGGAACATTTTCAAACTTTTCCGGAAGGGAAGGAGGGCAGTCTCTTTCTTCAAACTTTCCAGCAATCCATTCCAGACCCGAAGTATCAAGACTGAAAATGCCCTGCCGCCCATTGTTGCCTTACTAAAGCGTGAGCAGGTCAGCAGGTTCACCTCGGAAGACCATAGGCAATGACCAGGCACATAGTGTCTCAAACCTTCTTTGATGTAAACTG
The DNA here is from genome assembly GCA_963921515.1 of Calotriton arnoldi. NCBI lineage: Eukaryota > Metazoa > Chordata > Amphibia > Caudata > Salamandridae > Calotriton > Calotriton arnoldi. The sequence continues at coordinate 987,183 of CAWUFW010000935.1, forward strand.
GCACAGTGCCATACAGTGCCTTGTGCACAATACACAAGCCCTGAAACTGCAACTGCAACTTTGGTCTCAAATCATTGATTGGTTACCAATTACTCAAATGATGTGGTAACCCATTCATAAAGGGTTCCTATTGACACCCTTTTACTTTTGTAAATATAAAAAGTTTGCTTGGCAGAGATAATTGGTTCATATTGTTTTTTCTTAAATGTAGCGTTGTTTCCTTTAATAAAAGTGAGCTGTATTTCAGAAAAAATAGCTTTACATGCGATCACAGGCATGGTGGCTGCTGACCCCATCAGGCCACCATACCAGTGATGGCATCCAATCAGAGTGAGTTGCATTTTGCAACCTACCTCATGAATAATAAAATCGAATTGTGACCCACTCTGAATGGTGATTACGCAAACCAACCTAAAAGTACATAGGCCAGTTGGCACATTTAGAATCGTCAAAAGTATGTGCGCAATATGCAACCACTTTTTTCAAATTGATTCGTAGTGCATGAGGACCCTAATCTCACGGACTTTAAAATGTGAAACCTAATGCTGTAAGTCCAACTTGATGTTCTCAATTTACTTCCCTCATAATGTGCAACACTCCAGTTTCTTCCTAGCTAAATTCATGCTTTATAAATTCCAAAATGTTCACATTCAAAGCAACACTTAGGGGCTGATTACAATGGCGGACGGACTGGAGCCCGTCCGCCATCGTGGTGGAGACCGGGACCGTCCACAATACATGCGGCAGTCTCGCACACCAAATTAGGATGCGACCGCCACCATGGCGGTCGCATCTTGCATTTTAACATTGCGGCGGGTGCTGCTGACAGCAGCACCTGCCGCGAAGTTAAAATGGCATGTTGCGCATTTCACTGCACTACGTGGCAGGCACCACACGGTGCCTGCCACTTGGTGCAGTGAAATGTTGGGGGGTACCATGGGTACCTCCCCAGTGCACCCACACCTCCCCCAACACAAGGGGGGCCTGCAACGGGCCCCCGAAACCAATCTCCACCAGCCTTTCAATGGCAGTTTACCAGCCACGGAAAGGCTGGCTTCCGCCAGCATCGTAATTTGGCGGACGGTGCTGACCGCTCCGCCAGGGAATCGGAACGATTGCCTGTTGCGGTTCCGTGGCGGACGGTCTTTGCGACCGCCGCGGTCCGAAAGCGATTCCCACGCCATCATAATTTGGCAGTGGGAAAATTGCTGTCAGATGGCGGAAGGATCGCCACCGCCGGGCCGGCGCCATCGTAATCAGCCCCTTTGTTCGTGTCTTCATCACATAGGGCCTGATTCACAAAGGTAAACTTAAACTTTTGTGTAAGTTTGCTATGTTTTGCTAGTCACAAACTCTGAGTTAATAGTAAGTTTACAACTGTGGAGACACCGCAGTTGGGGCAGAGAACTCCACACATAAAAAGATAGGACAGGACTATATTGTATGTGTGGAGTTTTCCACCCTGACTGCAGAGTTATTATTACCTCTCTTCATTTTGGGTAGACCGTACCGTTCCTCAGAAGCTCCAGGTGTAAACAAGAGGCTAAGAAAAATCATTCTGTTGGCTCCCTGTTATTCAAATAATCAGCTTATCTATAACTTTCCCATTAACAGTATTCTTCGTGTTTTCAAATTAAGCAATATTTTGATAGTACTCTTCTCTTTCAAGCATGAGAACATTTGTGTTGAAGAGTTAACTCGGGATACAATAAATTATTACTAGGTGTGTGCGAAATTTGCATAATTTGCTTGCGCGTAATTATGTGAAATGAAAATCCATTAATTAGCAGTATAGAAATTTCACAAAAACAGAAGTGGTACGATCAACATCTGCGCACACTCAGGGTGTTAATGTTATTCGCAGGAAAATTTTACCATGAACAGCACCTAATTATGTGATGTGGCATAATGAGTGGCAGTTTGGGAATTTCGCATAGCAAGCATACCATGAAATTCCCAAAATTACATAAATTATGCTGGCATAATTTAACTTTGGCCCTGGCCTATTTTTTACCCTCGGGACATTCCAGCTGATTAGATATAAATGGTGCCCCTAACCTAATTATGCATTATTAGTTTATGTACATCGCAATACAGTCCACTACAACAACAATAGGAACAGTTTTATTGGCTGGATAAAAATACTCTCTGAATCAAGTAGTCACCATTAGACACCAATAAGATGTAGTTCTTTTGGTGTTTGTTTGCTTGCTCCTCATAGCAGGTCAGGAGATGTATAAAAACCATTTGAGAGTATTTGTTCCATTACGTAAAAGTGCTTTGATATGTATAGTGTGCAATCAGTATCTTTCAAATGTCAATGAACATAGTGTAAAATAGGAGTGTTATTAAAGCTGTCTCTTTATTTGTACTTTATATAGTGCCAGCATGTTTTATATAGTGCCAGAATGAGACTGCATCAAGTGAAAAGTAACTACCAGTAACAGTCCACTACAGCTCCCAGAACCCACCTACCTCTCTAATTACTCGTTAACTCTATGCTTGGCTTTACCCTGCACAGCGCTGGACTGCCTATTGGCTAGGGTTGTGCTAAGCACATAATATATACATTCAAGTTTAAATACATCTATCACTTTTATTGTCAATCTGTCTGTCAATACAAACCAGGGGGAGAAATGTAGTCTGAGAATGTTTTAAGTTGGAAAGCTCACGCACATTTGCCCTCCACCACTAGTATTTCATTGCAGAGACATACCTGGTAAGCAACAGGGTTCTGACAAGGTCAACTCTTGTCAGGGGAATACCCCCAACAGTGGCGTAGCTGGGGAAGGGGGGAGGGGCGGTCCGCCCCGGGCAACACTCTTTTTGGGGGCAGCGTAGGTGAGCCACAATGGTCCACCCCAACTAGCCGGGGTCCGAGGGCCGGTTGAAAGAGCGAGGAAAAAAATGCAGAGGCAGGGTGCAGGCTGCTGGCTACTGGCTGCTGATACAAGGGCAAAATCCAGGCAGGGTAAGCCCGTGGTCAGGCGGCAGCAGCAGGTCTCAGCTCGTGACGAAAAGCTCCAGCAAAGCAAAGGCTCCAAAAGCACAACGGAGCATAGACAGGTTGCAGCTGGCAGTCTGCGGTTTACAGTTACCGCTGAGCAGGGAGGGTGGGGGCCGCGGGGGCCTGCGGAAATTTTGCTGCGAGCTCCGAGCCAAGAAATGCGATGCCCCGGCTCCGCACAGCGTTTTTCTGACTGAAAGTCCGAGAGTCGGTCAGGCGAACTGCAAAACCAGGTCCGGATCAGCACTCCAGTGAAACATTCAAGGACCCGGCATCTAGCAGGTTGTCCAGTTGATTTGAACGGTTTCCTAGATTACGCTACCGCTGGCCTTTTCTACTTAGACCACGCCACATACTTCACAAAGATGTACAATGCTGGCCCTTTCTACGTTCAGCGCCGGTATTGAGCTAATTCATCGGCAAAATTGTTACCTACTGCAATGTAATCAGTTCCATTTTTGTGAGCAGTGCATTTTACCACCGCAATCTGTTTAGGCAGCTGTATCGCCTCAAGCAACTTCTTCACAAACTCACCATTCCTAATAGGAGACCCTGAGGAAGTCAGGAATCCCCTCTGGGACCAGATCTGTCCGAAGTCATGGACCACTCCGAAGCCATACTGGCTATCCGTGATCACAGTAATTCGGAAATTCCTTCCCAGTTTGCAAGCTCGAATCAGAGCAATCAGCTCAGCAACTTGGGCTGAACGTATTCCTCTCAAACAAGATGCTTCCATTATGGTTGCCACCGTACATACAGCATACGCAGCACTTAAAACTCCTTCATTTGTCCTCAGGCATGATCCGTCCACAAACATCACATAATCTGACTCTTTTAGAGGTTCATCTCTGATATCAGGACGGGGCTTTGTGCAAAATTCAAGCACATCCAAACAGTTATGATCAATCTCATCTTTGACCTCTGCATTTACTGCATCTGGCAGTAAGGTGGAAGGATTCACACTCGTGCATCTTACAATGGTTACATTGTCTGCACCCAAGATCACTTTTTCATACCTAGTCAGCCGACTATGTGTCATGAATTGTGTTTTTGTTCTGGTCAGAAGGATTTCAACTGAATGTGGGACATATACTCTCAAAGGATATCCCATCACAATGCCTTCACTCTGTTCCAGACTCACACAAGTAGCAGCTACTGCTTTCAGACATCCAGGCAACGCTTTTGCTACCGGATCTAAAACAGATGAAAAATAAGCTATTGGTCGTCTCATTCTTCCATGCCTCTGCACTAATACTGAAAGTGCACATCCGTCTCTCTCACTACAATACAGCTCAAATTCTTTCTCATAATCAGGCATTCCCAATGCTGGTGCTTCACACAAACTTGTTCTCAGTACCTCGAAAGCCTTCATTTCTTCTTCATCCAATGCAATCGGATCTTTGACATCACTCTTTGTCAATCGCTGTAAAGGTTTTGCAATCAATGAAAATCCACTTATCAAGTGTCGGCAATAACCAACTGTTCCAAGGAACATTCTCACCTCTCTTTGTGTCATTTGGGCTCTCATTCCTTTAATAATCCTTATTCTTTCTGTTGTCACTTTTCTTATCCCTTTCTCAATCTTATGACCTAAGTACTGTAGTTCCTATTGACAGAATTGCAGTTTTGATGGGGACACCTTGTGTCCTCCTTCTGCCAAATGATTCAGTAAAGCAATTGTGTCTGTAACACATGCTTCTCTGGTCTTTGATGCCACCAATAGGTCATCGATATATTGGACCATCACAGATTTTTCAGGCATTTTCAAACTTTCTAAGGATTTCTTCAGAATTTGATTAAAAATAGAAGGACTTTCAGTATACCCTTGAGGAATTCGACACCATGCCAAGATACGTTCTCCAAACCGAAACGCAAATAATGGCTGGCTGTCAGGGTGCAATGGAATAGAGAAAAATGCATGGCACAAATCAATAACTGTGTACCATTCTGCATCATGAGGGATTTGATACAGTATTACAGCAGGGTTTGGCACAATTGGGCAGCAAGGAGTAACAATTTTGTTCACTTTTCTCAAATCCTGTACTATTCTATATGTTCCATTTGGCTTTTTCAATCCCATTATAGGAGAATTACATGGACTGCTCATTATTTCTCTCAAAATTCCTTGTTCAATCATCTTATTAATTGCAGGTGTTATTCCTTCAATAATTTCTGGCGTCAGTTTGTACTGCGGGGTGTTTGGGTAATTTGTTCCTTCTTTTACAGTAATTTTTATAGGATCAACTTCTCTCTTTCGTCCAATGTCTTCACCTGTGAAATCCCATACATCTGACCTGACTGTTCCTTTCAATTCTGTATGGATTTTCTCTGCATCGAACACAGGAAACATATCATACATTCCTGGTTCTAGTTCTGCCATTGTCATTTTATACAGAACATAATCATCTGGTGTCTGGAAAGCAATACCATCTGGAGTACAGTAGATGGTACAATTCATTTTGCAAAGCAGATCGCGTCCTAATAAATTTACAGGGCTACAATCACACACCACCTCTACTGGTTTTGTAAGAGGGGTTTTAAGAGGGGTTTTAATTTGCCTGTTTGAAACACCTACAACTTGGATGTATTCTCCTGAGAGAGGAAGGTTTGGAATTTCCACTGATCTAACAGTAGAACGGGTAGCGCCAGTGTCCACAAGGAAAGTAACATTTACACCATTCACTTTTCCATCCACAAATGGACCTGACTGATCTACCTCTAGAGTTGCGCCAAGCACGCACTCCTCTTCCTCTCCTAGGCACCGTCATAAGCTTTGATCCGATTCATCTCCATCTTGCCGTAACCAATATAGTGAAACAGCAGCTGCGCACAGCAATTTTGTTACCTGCTCTCCTCCGTAGAATCCTGCCTCCTCCGTAGAATCCTGACTCTTTGGAAGAGGTGGTTGTGGCACCTGACACTGTTGAGTAACTACCTGCGGCTGTTGCGGCTGTTGGTAACTCACCTCATTCTGCACCTGTGGATTTAATGGTTGATTCTCGGTATTAACTCTCGGAGGTAATTTACACTTGTTTCTCCAGTGCCCTAATTTTCTGCAATGATGACATGGCCATTTCTTTTTGGCTTCTTCTATACTCATCTGACCTTTTCCCTTACCAATATTCGGTTTGAACTTGGTCTGTCCTGCGCCACTAGACTGATTATTCATCTGAGCTTCTTGCTGTTCTGCAACCTTTACTTGTGCCCACATTGCCTTTTTCTTTAGTTTACGCTGTCTGGACTCAATATCATCACTGCAATATTTTGCATACCGTAGTACCTCATCTACTGTGCTAGTCTGCCAACATAACATATGCTGCTTAATCATTTCACTTATCTCAGGTTTCAAACCATACACAAATCGATACACAAAATGACTCATGTCTTTTTCACTCAAATTCTCGTATCCACTATACTGTTTAAAAACCAAGAGCAACCGTTCATAATAAGCATGTACAGATTCCTTAGTCTCCTGAGTTGTTCTATCAATCTTTATCCAGTCCGTTTCTTTTGATGGAATCTTATTTTTCAGGAATGTAATTGCCTGTTCATATTTTCTCATTACTTCTGAACTTGGGGCTCCTGTTTTTGCATCTCTAGGATATTCTTCCTTCGGCCAGTCAATTGTAATTTTACACTCTGTCCATAAGTCCGCAGGAACAACAATCTCAAACAATACATCCAGATCTTCTCACAATACTTTTGAAACCTTTACAAACCTTTTTACCTGTCTATACCATTCTACAAGCTTTTCTCTCAATCTTGGAAAATCATTTGTAAATGACAATATATCTTGTCTGGACCATGGGACGTGTACATAACCTCCTCCTGGAATTTCTCTCATTGGACATTCTAGTACCGTTGGTTCCTTTTCTTTTACTGGAAAAGCCAATGATGCTTTATCAGTTGTTCCCTCTTTTCTCCTTATCCACCTACTTCTCCACTTGTCTATGTTTCCCCATTTTCTCAGTAAAACAATTAGTTCTTTTATCTGTGTTAGTCGTCCTGAAGTGTTCAGATTTTCTATGTCCTTTTCACTAAAATCTACCCTGTACGGTTTCTGCAATCCCCTAATTTTTGCAAAATCTACTCCTTGTTCGTTCGCTGTTTCTTCCAATTTTTCATGCAAGTTCCTAGCTCTCCAAGTGATGCTTTTACACATAAACATTAATTCATCATCTTGATAGGACTTCAATCGATCTGTACCAATAGTCCCTAGAATCAATTCCTCCATATCTATCTTTAATCTGACCACATCCAAAAATTGTGGTTCGGCATTTTTTCTGCAAGCTCCTCACCCAATCATTTAATTCCTCTGCAGTCGGACCCAGAGGGGTTTTTGTTAATTCTACCCTATTTACACTTTCTCCGGGGTTTCAGTTGCTGACTCGGCTCCTATAGGAATCTTATTTATCGGACTCTCATTAATTGTCAAATTTATAGGTGGACTTGACCTAAATGAACCAACAGAATCTTTTGTCTCTCTATTTTCTGGAATTATTCCTTCTTTTACTTTTTGCATAGTAGAATTTAATGGAATTATTAAGGAATGTTCGTCTATATTTTGATTTTCAAATACTGGGATTACTGGCCCTATAGTTACTGGCACAGTCACAGCTTCCATATTCTTTGTCAGTTCTCTTATCTTTTCAGTCAACTCTCTTGTGGTTCTGGCTAGTTCGGCCGTATTCCCATTATCATGTTTCACAGTCTGTGGTGTTTCTAGTCTATTAAATGGACTATTTATTTCAGAAAATTGTTCAGGGCTTTGATTTATTACAGTTCTCATTGGCGGTGCATTTGGTGTCACCACCACAGAATCCTGTTGATATGGAGGGGGTCTTTTATTTAAAATGTCCTCCAGCAACTCATCCTCTGTGTTGCTAACTCCATACCCATATTTCTCTGGTACTGCATGCTTCTTTTTCTCTGTACACTTTTTCCCTGTAAATTCTTCAACTGTTCTGGCAGGAAACATACCATCCGTCATCTTAGCATACCGCCATCGTCTCATCCTGTCTTCATGACTCAAACCCCGTACTCTTCCATGAATAAAATTATAATTCCTTGCACCTCTGTGTCTTTCCCTTTCATACATCTCATCTTCCCATTCACCTAAAGATTCAAACTGTGTCGGTCTAGGTCTCGGTTCAAGTCTCATCATTTTGTCTCTCAAATTTCGAAGTACAGCTGTGCTAAACTAACCATTTTCCGGAAATGCCAATACTCCATCGTCTTTGGTATATTTCGCCCAATTTTCCAACCAAATGCAAGTATGATAGCCATATTTCACCATCATATAAGATGCTGGTGTTTTCGGCGGAGGAAGTACTTCTCCTTCCCTAAACACAACCTTTTTATCTTTCTTAAAAAGATTTTTAAGCTTCGCAAACCATGACAGTTTCTCCCTATCACGTTCATTGTAATAAGCCATATTTCACTGTTGTTTTGCCGAAGCTAATTCACACAATTCTTCACCAGTCGGTTATTTCTACCGCTCGGCTATTCTGACCTATCCCAGCGTGTCTCTCACCAACGCACCAATCAGAAAGCACTACGTCACTCTCACACTAACCTATTCCAGCGCGTCTCACACTAACGTAACAATCAGGAAACTCTTCGTTCTTCCACAACTGGCCAATACCAGCACGGTTCTTGTTGACGTCAGCTCTACTCCTGCTTCTACTGACCCCTCCTTTCCAAAATTATCGGCACTTTTCTTAACTTTTCTTTTCAACTAAATTGATTAGTTACAACGTAAAACACATTACCATTGTCTGTTTCTCTAAACAAAAGTGATAGTTTATTCCCACTTACAAGAATACTGTTTCATTCGATAAGTGTAGCACTTCTCTCTACCTTACCCTTTTCTCAAGCAAGAGGTAAACCCGTTTCTCTGGGGATAAAACACATGTGGAGACTACACTGCTCCTGAGAATTAAGGCCAAAGTTTCACAAGAAAACCTGTTGCTATTTCACTCAAATGCAATTCAAACGTGAAATTTCCCTAACATAACACAGTCTTGTGTTATCTCCAAATTTGAAATCAGACAATGTACAATTCCATGTGACTTCTCTTGCCACACGTGTCCACTTCCTACTTCCCGGAAGCTTCAAAATTCTGACTACACATAATGTAATACAAACAGAACATAGAGTGTTAGACATGAAAAAATCGATAATCAATAATCACCAAACTAATCTATAGAAACCATAACTCTGCTACCAAGATATCTGATCCAGCGTGGCTAATATAAATTTTTCCTTATGACACTAATCCAGAAAAACACCTACTCAACCTTAATCATATAAAACCTATGTCGGTGGGGCCCATAACACCGCATACATACATTCACTCAATTTTCTAGGTCAAACGCTAAGGAAAATGAGCTGCTGGACAAACGGGATACCTTGTTAAAATAACAGAATTATAACCTACACAATATATACATTAACTTAGGATCCTGTCGGTTTTAAACATCAAGGTACCCCGCTATTCGGTCGATGGACCAACTACTAGAATCAGTTGATGGCGATTATGTCCAGCTCAATCACAATTAAAACTTTTAACATTTATTAATCACAATTTTATTTAAAGAACCTCAGACTCATTTAGAGTTAGCATATCATTTTATCTAAATTCTTTGAGCAAATAAGTAAAGTTCATAATTAGGCAAATACATTTAAAATATCAGTAAGCATTTAAGTAAAGTTTTGAGAATAGAGACGGAAAATACTCATTACCCTTGGCCATAGGGCGATGACAAGAATGGTTCACCAGGAAAGAAAGATGAACCGCAGGTCACAGGATGGGACTCCCAAAACTGACTGACTGTCCCGCTAACCTCCTCGGACGCAATCTCCTTCCGGGCAACTCCCGCAACAGTCTCGTTGCTTCCCCAGTCAAAGTCCGAAGTCCAAAATGACAGAGTCTCTCGCAGCATCAGGATAGAAGAAGCAAACCATGTACAACGTAAGAGCAGACTCTCTTATACCCTATTCTCTGACTCACTACACTTAAAGTTGCAGTCTTTAGGGGCAGAAATCACGGTAATTGGTCCATTGGAGGGGTGGTGATGGTCACCTCATCGCCCTCCTTGTTCGAACCGCTTTGGGGACAATAAATCATACATTAATTCTCATGATCAACAATGTCCAAAGGTAATTCAATTTGTTAATGTATTTTGTAACAAACTCTGATGGTCACATATTAGTTCATCCTCTATCGCTCGATTCTCTCATTCGTTCCCATGCATATATGCTGAACTCTTGGCACGATCCTTGTTGCAGGTCAGACTGGCCTTGACATCTCTCACTCCGGGCACAGGCCGCATACACGTGACTGGAGCATTCACTCTGCTCATGCGCGGGGGCCATTTTATTCAGCGCACGCAATCTCGTCATTTCCAGCGCCCATTTTCGAAGCATGGCCTAGCAGGCCCGAACGAAACTAATATAAGAACAAACACAACAGAAATTAAACATGGAAAATAAGCCTTTCTGTTTACCACCTGCCATTCTAAGAACCCGTGTTAGGTATTACCTAGCAGAAGCGACATTTAAAGCCATTTTACTTACCATCTGCATACTCATGTTATTTTGCTTCACATTTGTAAATAAATTAGATTTTGCAATGCCAGCAAGTTGCCCACGTGTAATGTTTAATAAAAGGTGCATTTGTTGATTAGTTCATGCGTTTCAAATGGTTAGTATCATTAATTGTTATGGGGTCATTAACTTCCAAGGGGTACAAAAAATATTTTGTTTCCCCTGCTCCATCTGAGCGGGATGCTATAACCCTGCTGACAATAATAATCTGCGGCGTCGCCAGCCTCGGCCCGCTGATGCTGAGAGTGTAGTCAGCCGCTGAAGCGGTCTGAGACCCTGGACTGGCGATAGTTGGCCGCATAAATGAGAAGCTTGGGGGCTTCTCCACGCTTCTGCTGGTACCAGGCTAAATAGTTGTCGATGCTTTGACTAGATTTACATCGGATTGTGATGGTTTCTCCCAGGGTCACGGCGACGACTTCTGGGGTCTGTGTCAGCACAATCTGCCCTCTGGACTCTGAACACAGAAAGGTAATTAATGACAAGAATAATCAGCCAGAACCATTTACAGAGTATTAAACCTTTAGAGATAAATATACTGCCCATCACAGATATGTTTTTTTATTTTGAAATAGATCTCTTTCTCTGATCAATAACCCACAGCCCGGCAGTCACGGCTCTTACCATGAATTCAGTGCAGAAGCATCAGGAAGACCTGAGTTGGTAACTTCACCTTCATCCTTCCTGATCAGTCAGGGCTTGTTTCTGAAGCCTTCAGTGCAGAAAACACCCTTATAAACAGGCAGGACAACATGGAGGGGCCTGGACAGAGAGATGCAAAATACCCACCGCTTGGTATGTAAATGTGGTCACGTGTTTAAAGCAGGAGCCGCTCAGGTATATCTTGTTTTCACCTATTTATTTTTATTGGATTCAAATTTTCTGTATTAAAGTTATAGCTAATGTATATTTTTATGAATTTATGAGTAAAGGAACTCCTCTCTTTCATTTTCCAAGAGATGGATATTATATGAAGTGATTCCCTCAGATCGGAATGTTTTATTAAATATGTTTTTTACAGAAGAACTAAATGATGAAAACTGTGTATAGTACATCAGTGCAACATCTGGGGGCAAATGCGAGACTTGCCTTGATTAAGTGCTTACTTAATCACAAAGTGAGCTTATAGGTGCAAACAGACACAGTTTGGAAAGGGAATGGCTAGAGTGTCTTTTGCAAGTTGTGATTAGTAACACAATGTATCAATGGTTTGCAACTGTTATGTTATGTTAATGGCACTTATATAGTGCACAAATACCACTGGTCTATTGGCGCTTACCTGAAGGCTATAATAACATGTTACTCCCAAGCTTGTTTACATAGGAACATTTTCAAACTTTTCCGGAAGGGAAGGAGGGCAGTCTCTTTCTTCAAACTTTCCAGCAATCCATTCCAGACCCGAAGTATCAAGACTGAAAATGCCCTGCCGCCCATTGTTGCCTTACTAAAGCGTGAGCAGGTCAGCAGGTTCACCTCGGAAGACCATAGGCAATGACCAGGCACATAGTGTCTCAAACCTTCTTTGATGTAAACTGGCACAGTGCCATACAGTGCCTTGTGCACAATACACAAGCCCTGAAACTGCAACTGCAACTTTGGTCTCAAATCATTGATTGGTTACCAATTACTCAAATGATGTGGTAACCCATTCATAAAGGGTTCCTATTGACACCCTTTTACTTTTGTAAATATAAAAAGTTTGCTTGGCAGAGATAATTGGTTCATATTGTTTTTTCTTAAATGTAGCGTTGTTTCCTTTAATAAAAGTGAGCTGTATTTCAGAAAAAAATAGCTTTTTACATGCGATCACAGGCATGGTGGCTGCTGACCCCATCAGGCCACCATACCAGTGATGGCATCCAATCAGAGTGAGTTGCATTTTGCAACCTACCTCATGAATAATAAAATCGAATTGTGACCCACTCTGAATGGTGATTACGCAAACCAACCTAAAAGTACATAGGCCAGTTGGCACATTTAGAATCGTCAAAAGTATGTGCGCAATATGCAACCACTTTTTCAAATTGATTCGTAGTGCATGAGGACCCTAATCTCACGGACTTTAAAATGTGAAACGTAATGCTGTAAGTCCAACTTGATGTTCTCAATTTACTTCCCTCATAATGTGCAACACTCCAGTTTCTTCCTAGCTAAATTCATGCTTTATAAATTCCAAAATGTTCACATTCAAAGCAACACTTAGGGGCTGATTACAATGGCGGACGGACTGGAGTCCGTCCGCCATCGTGGTGGAGACCGGGACCGTCCACAATACATGCGGCAGTCTCGCACACCAAATTAGGATGCGACCGCCACCATGGCGGTCGCATCTTGCATCTTAACATTGCGGCGGGTGCTGCTGACAGCAGCACCTGCCGCGGAGTTAAAATGGCATGTTGCGCATTTCACTGCACTACGTGGCAGGCACCACACGGTGCCTGCCACTTGGTGCAGTGAAATGTTGAGGGTACCATGGGTACCTCCCCAGTGCACCCACACCTCCCCCAACACAAGGGGGCCTGCAACGGGCCCCCGAAACCAATCTCCACCAGCCTTTCAATGGCAGTTTACCAGCCACGGAAAGGCTGGCTTCCGCCAGCATCGTAATTTGGCGGACGGTGCTGACCGCTCCGCCAGGAATCGGAACGATTGCCTGTGGCGGTTCCGTGGCGGACGGTCTTTGCGACCGCCGCGGTCCGAAAGCGATTCCCACGCCATCATAATTTGGCAGTGGGAAAATTGCTGTCAGATGGCGGAAGGATCGCCACCGCCGGGCCGGCGCCATCGTAATCAGCCCCTTTGTTCGTGTCTTCATCACATAGGGCCTGATTCACAAAGGTAAACTTAAACTTTTGTGTAAGTTTGCTATGTTTTGCTAGTCACAAACTCTGAGTTAATAGTAAGTTTACAACTGTGGAGACACCGCAGTTGGGGCAGAGAACTCCACACATAAAAAGATAGGACAGGACTATATTGTATGTGTGGAGTTTTCCACCCTGACTGCAGAGTTATTATTACCTCTCTTCATTTTGGGTAGACCGTACCGTTCCTCAGAAGCTCCAGGTGTAAACAAGAGGCTAAGAAAAATCATTCTGTTGGCTCCCTGTTATTCAAATAATCAGCTTATCTATAACTTTCCCATTAACAGTATTCTTCGTGTTTTCAAATTAAGCAATATTTTGATAGTACTCTTCTCTTTCAAGCATGAGAACATTTGTGTTGAAGAGTTAACTCGGGATACAATAAATTATTACTAGGTGTGTGCGAAATTTGCATAATTTGCTTGCGCGTAATTATGTGAAATGAAAATCCATTAATTAGCAGTATAGAAATTTCACAAAAAACAGAAGTGGTACGATCAACATCTGCGCACACTCAGGGTGTTAATGTTATTCGCAGGAAAATGTTACCATGAACAGCACCTAATTATGTGATGTGGCATAATGGTGGCAGTTTGGGAATTTCGCATAGCAAGCATACCATGAAATTCCCAAAATTACATAAATTATGCTGGCATAATTTAACTTTGGCCCTGGCCTATTTTTTACCCTCGGGACATTCCAGCTGATTAGATATAAATGGTGCCCCCTAACCTAATTATGCATTATTAGTTTATGTACATCGCAATACAGTCCACTACAACAACAATAGGAACAGTTTTATTGGCTGGATAAAAATACTCTCTGAATCAAGTAGTCACCATTAGACACCAATAAGATGTAGTTCTTTTGGTGTTTGTTTGCTTGCTCCTCAAAGCAGGTCAGGAGATGTATAAAAACCATTTGAGAGTATTTGTTCCATTACGTAAAAGTGCTTTGATATGTATAGTGTGCAATCAGTATCTTTCAAATGTCAATGAACATAGTGTAAATTAGGAGTGTTATTAAAGCTGTCTCTTTATTTGTACTTTATATAGTGCCAGCATGTTTTATATAGTGCCAGAATGAGACTGCATCAAGTGAAAAGTAACTACCAGTAACAGTCCACTACAGCTCCCAGAACCCACCTACCTCTCTAATTACTCGTTAACTCTATGCTTGGCTTTACCCTGTACAGCGCTGGACTGCCTATTGGCTAGGGTTGTGCTAAGCACATAATATATACATTCAAGTTTAAATACATCTATCACTTTTATTGTCAATCTGTCTGTCAATACAAACCAGGGGGAGAAATGTAGTCTGAGAATGTTTTAAGTTGGAAAGCTCACGCACATTTGCCCTCCACCACTAGCATTTCATTGCAGAGACATACCTGGTAAGCAACAGGGTTCTGACAAGGTCAACTCTTGTCAGGGGAATACCCCCAACAGTGGCGTAGCTGGGGAAGGGGGGAGGGGCGGTCCGCCCCGGGCAACACTCTTTTTGGGGGCAGCGGAGGTGAGCATGTCGTTTGTCGACTACCACCCCCCCGAGAACAAGTCATCTGTCAACCGCCACCGCCCCCTGCTCCTACCTGCACGGGCAGCAAACTCAGAGACCGCCCCGGGTGGCACTAGGTCTAGCTATGCCACTGGCCCCCAAGTGACAGCAGTGCTGCGGTTGTCAATGCCTGGTGCAGCCTGGGTCACAATGAGATCAAAGATACTAGTGCACTTAAAACAGATAATGAAAGAAATATAAAGAATGCAGTTCCAGAAGGAATTACTTACAGAATGTATTTGATGATACAGTAGAGACTAAGTGACTCTAAAAGCCCTGCTAAAACAAGCCATGTGCTACAAATTGGCTATTTAGAAAATGTAATCATTAGTTGTATATTGCTTGTACTTGTATATGCACCCATATACGGGGATATACAACACAATGACAATCCCTGATATATAATACAAGTGACGGCGCAGTGCAAGTGCAAATAAAGTGAAGAACAAAAATAATGACAAAAGTGTGCGCATGAACATATAAATTAACATATAAATGAATGTCTTAAAATCATGCAACAGGCAGTATGATGCCACTCAGAACCCCAAGGTGAAAAACATCCCCAGAAGTTGCAGTTTTACCCATCTATTGTGTATGGCCCCTAAAGTCATCTGTCCCTGCCTTCAACTACTGTGCAGGGGCAGAGAGAGGATAACAGGAGAGCTATACATAACATGCCCTCTCCTCCCTGACGCAAATGTGAAAAATAAATATCTTACCTACTGTCCTTAACCTAAACCCAATGCCTTCCCTGAATTCCTTCCCCCTCCAGCAGCTGTGCTTTCTACTTTTAGTCAAAGCAAAGAAGCAGATCTGAGCTGGCAGACTCTCAGAGAGCGCTGCCACCTGGCCTGGAATGACTTTGTGACATCAGTTGATAACCAGTTTAATGATCAAATATTGTGATGTCATACCAAGGAGTTATGACTTTCAGAAACTGAAATAAATAATAGAGGCTCTCTATGAGAGTCGTAGTACATAACAACATGATTATGCACAAGTTGAATAAAGTAATGCTAAGATTATCTTCTTACATGAGAATCAGTTATGAGGGGGCCATCGTCATAACATTGACTGAAATATTCCTGGGTTCAAGGTGTAAGATATTTAAATCATAGCTGAAACCTTCCACCTTGGAGCAAATTTTCCAGTATGTTTTTACATTTTCTCCTTCTTTAATTAATTTTATTCTCCTCTTTTATTTCGATTTTTTAAGAGCATACTACAGCTTTCCAGACAGTGATTACGGTCTGCTTGCTTATCTTGCATTTCATCCGCAGTGCATCGCATCCTGCAAAACAACTGTCTCTAAACCAGGTAACCATTTTAAAATGGTAATGGCTATACTATATATTTTAAATTAGCATGTTTTGTGTGGTTTCTTCCTATTTTTTGCCCTATCTGTTTTGGTGAGTCTAGAACACAGAGGTTACTCCGGTTCTGTCACTGACATACTCCCCTGACGGCCCGGATCATGGCATGTAGGACCAAATTATGCCACATGGTTTCCTTACTTATGCATAAAAAATCAAATTATTTGGTACATTCTCTGACAGTAATAGTTTCATCCATTTTAGCTAGAAACAATATGTTTTGTGAAAATCAGCAAATTTCACAAATGAGGTAGCAAAATATGTGGTAAATGCAATAAATCCATAATTATGCGCTAAACACTGCAACCACAGAATCTCATTATGTCCTGGTCCTCAAGACACCTGGCACCATTTGGGAGGTGCCCACTGCATGCCAAATTTTGTTTTCTTTTAATACCTCAGAAACTACTGAACGGATTTACATCAAATAACAAAAAGCACACTTTCTGGACCAAGAGCTACCTTTTTTCCAACTTTGGTGTAATTCCTCCAGCGGTTCGGGCTGTAGTTGTGTCTAAAATTCCTATGGGAATTAACATGGGAAACACACTTTCTTTGACCCCCACTTTTTCCTCAGCCCCCGCTTGACGGATCACCCCAAAACAAAGATTAAAGGGACGTTATAGTTAGACTGACATTTCACTCGTACAAAACCAGAGAAATTCAGCAGTAATAGTTAGTTGAGCTAACTATAACATGTGTCCCCGCAATGCACTGCTTATGACCTCAAATATTACATCACTCATGACATGATCAGAGACATCACTGATGACATCACTGATGACATCTCAAATGGCATCACTGATTACATCATCCAGTGACTGTGAGTGTTTTAAAAAAGTTTATGAGTGTTAAATAAATATACCAAGGTGTATTGGTGAATCAGTGGGTATATAAGTGCCTGTATGGATGATTCAGTGGGTGCATGACTGACTGTATACATGAGTGATTAGGTGTCTTAGTGAATGTATGGGTGAGTGACTAGGTTGTGCGAATGTCTGAATCAGTCTGTCAGTTGGTGTCTAAGTGGCTGTATGGGTTGGTGAGTGGGTATGAGAGTGGCTGTATGGGTGATTGATTGGTTGTCTGAGTACCTGTATAAGTGTCTCTGTGGGTGGGTGAGGGGGTTGTGACTGCCTGCATGCATGAGTGAGTGGGTGAGTCAGTAGCTGTATGGGTTAGTGAGTGCATCTGTTAGGGGCTGTATGGGTGACTGAGTGTGTGTATGGCTGTGTCAGTGAGTGAATGGATGTGTCAGTGGTATATGGGTGAGTAACTGCATATGTGAAAGGCAGTATAGGTGAGTGTTGGGAGTATATAAGTGACTATGTGTAACTGCGTGATTTCAAGAGTGGCCGTATGGGTGAGTGCATGCTTGTATCAGTGACTGTATAGGTGAGTGAGTATGTGTTAGTATCTGTATGAATAAGAGAGTTGATGTGTGTATAACTGAATAGGTGAGTAAGTGGCTGTGTAATTGACTCTATGGGTGAGTGACTAGGTGTGTGAGTAGCTCTAAGGGTGACTGATAGTGTGGGAGTGGATGTATTAAGAAACAAAACCCTAGAAATTCACTAAACAAAAACAAAGGTTAAAGTGATATTATATTGTTGAATTAACACAAAAACGAACCAATAGCCTTTGAACATGCACAGCAGGTGTTGGTCAGGCACTGCGGGAAACACCTTGGGGGCAGCCAACCCTCTGCTGTCCACAGTAATAGGTTAACTGACTTCAGTCATTGAATCCCGTCACTGTAAGTGACTGCATTTTGCCTGTGCAGAATTTGCACATCATATTCAAAAGTAGCACCCTCCAGTGCCAACGACTGGTGGGCCAATATGTCGTTCCCACTTGCATTCTCTTTTGCTTTTTCAACTTTTTAAAATTATTTTATAGAGGACGGGCTGCTCCCAGACACAGCTCCTGCACCCTCTCTGCGTAATGCAGTGCACCACATCCCGTGCAGGCACTGCGATCAGGGACCATCTTTAAAATGGTCTTTACAACAAGTCAAACAGGGTTGCCTGTGCATGCATCTGAATGCAAATGTAAGCGCAAACACCTTCACCAAATACATGCAGAAGAAACACAAATTGGTAAAGCTGATAGGTCAGCATCCAATGATAGACCTACTGGATTAGCCAATGCAACAAAGATGTATGTTGCTTTACCAATACTCTGTATGAATGGCTTGCTGTTCTCCTTAGAGGTCGCAGTTTGTGTAAGCTCAGATTGCACATCTAGATGCTACCCATAATTGTTCTTGCAGGACCTGGTATTTGTTGTTAGCGGCTGTCATGAGCCATGCCATTTCCTGTTTAGTTTTAGGTTTACTTTGCTTTCATCAACTACGTGGTCTTTTCTCATATGAGAGTTGGTCTAAACAAGAATACCTCAAGTGACCTGTGAAATTAATTAACACAACGTGAACATCATGTATTTCTGTGCATAAATCACATTTGGAAATATTACTAGCAGTACTAGGCCCAACCATATTAAAATGACATCAGTAGTATGCACACTTGGGAAAGATCCTACTTTACCCATCAGTACTCTTATGTGGTGCGAAACTGTGTCAGAACAAGGCCTACCCTGACAATTATTACAATTCAATACTACACAGTTATAGGGTGCACCCCAGATCACAACGATATCAGAAATGTGTACACACAGATAATTACAACGCTTTTAAACAGCACCGTGTGCCAACGGCACACAGGTAAAACCAATGTGAAAAGTAGTATTCTTTTTGGCAAGGAATCAACGTGTAAAGCAACACTGCTGTGTGGTGTAACTAATAACAAGCGGTCCTCATGCAGTCACTCCCGCACACTCACTCAGCACCGACGCGGTGCAACGGATATCAGGCAGGTCTGTATGGAGCGCACTCACAGTCACACATCACTGTAAATCAGTGCAAGTAATATCCAGCAGGTCAGTTGATAATACAAATGTGGCCCAAGCCCTCCTACACCTTTCAGCTAACCCCGACTACCCTAGGAGCAAGGGTTGGAGATAAAAAACCCTTCCCCCTGATATTGAGGCCGGAGTCACACTTAGTCAGGGTCTCAGGGAAGGAGGTGGGGTTAGGTAGCAGGGCTAATTATACAGCAGTCCACAAATGGGTGTTTGGCCACCATTCAGGAAGTTCACCCACGGTATGCAAAGCAGAAGCGGGCTGAGGGCGATAGCCTTTCAATTAAAGGGTTCCACAATTGGCCTTCCAGCACCATCCCAGTTCTGCGAAGCACAGGGGGGTCACAAAGTATCTTGACCTGCTTCCGATAGCTCTCGGAAGCGTTCCTTAGCCCAGTCAAATACTCTCACCATCCAGGCCCGATCTGGACTATAGTACCTGGCAACACAAAGTCGTTGGGGCCAGGTGAGGAGAGGGCAGATGATCTGCCACACTGAGGGCACAAAAGGAACAATTGATGAATGGGGAATGAAGCAAGGAAGCCTCTCGGAAGAAGGAGTTGCATCAAACAGGGGAAGCCCTATTACCCGAACCTGGGGCAAATTGAAAACTATAATACTAACAAAGGTTCAAGCACACGATTATACAAAACATGGATATAACAAATATTGAAAGTAATACAAATAAAGAATTATGTACACTAGAGAATCAGAAAACTATATCACAAAAAACAAATCATAGAATGTTATAAAAAAATATGATGATACCTGTACAAAATTAAGGAATATATATGACTTTTACTAAGATCAAGGTATAAAAAGACAATACAATTGTGAACTAATGGTGCTCACACAGTTACACAATAAACAATATCAAAAACACAGTTAACAGTGTAAACAAAAGAACAATGGCAGAGGCAGATAAATTAACAAAAACACTGATTGGTCAAAACACAAAACCAGGAGAGGCAAATAATGCATCCTCTTCAATATGTGCCAAAGATAGGCATCGACGGCGTTTCGACCAAACTAAATTGGTATGGTCATCATCAGGACAGACAATACAATTGACAGAGCATCCAACAGAAAATTTTGCTCAAAATCTCATTCCTGAATATGGGCCATATTTGTTATATCCATGTTTTGTATATTTGTGTGCTTGAACCTTTGTTCGTATTATAGTTCTCGGAAGAAGAAGGCACCAGGTCAGACACACGTAGATCAAAGTAGCACCCAAGCAATCCGTGCACAACAGAACATGAATCCGCTCTGCCGCCCTCCTTGGAAATGAGGCACAACATCTGGTGCGCGTTGATACGAGTCGCACTAGACAGTTCCGGTCACATACAATGAAAAGTCACAAACTCAGTACCTCCCTGGAAATGAGGCACAACATCTGGTGTGCGTTGATCCGAGTCACACCAGACAGTTCCGGTCACACACAATGAAGAGTTGCAAATTCCATACCTCCCAGGAAAAGAGGCACAATGTCCGGTGTGCATTGATACGGGTCACACCAGATCATACCAGTCACACACAATGAAGAGTCACAAGTTCTATACCTCCCTGGAAATGAGGCACCACGTCTGGTGCATGTTGATATGGGTGATACCAGACACTACCAGTCACACAATGAAGAGTTGCAAATTCCGTATCTCCCTATAAATGAGACACAACCCCTGGTGCGCGTTGATATGAGTCGCACCAGACGATTCCAGTAACACACAGGCACAAGTTTAGCAGTGCCGCATGAGGTAGAATGAGGCACTCCCACAGGTACGCCCTCCCTCCAAGGGTCGCAACCTGTGAATCAGACACCACATGCAATGAGCATACAGTTGGCGTGTCGCACGAGAGAGATGCGGCATGATTGACGAAGTGGGCCACGCTGGATCCCTCAACCAGTGAATTCTCTCACCACCAACAAGACTCTTATGTGTGTTGAGGGCCCCATGTTGTAGGGGCCACACTCCTTATATGTGGGCAATATGTTTGGGGCTCTGCACAAGGCAATCTGGTCTCCAGGTACAATACTTAGTTCCATGCTACGCTACCAGTTGGGATCCAGGATACGATGTGGGCCCTTAGGAGGTCACCACTCTCCAGGTGTCACACATAGACCGTGGGGATCCCTCGGAGGAGGTCTTTGATGTCCCTGAGACCTCCACAAGAGAACAGATGGTAAGCCAACAAGCCCTCAAAGAGCACACTTCAGGGTGCCACACAGCAGCAGGTAGTCAATCCAGGCCGGCCACTATTGAGGAAGGGAGCACAGACCCTTCCAATGGCAGTTATCCTCCTTGTGCAGATTCCTCTGGCAGTGTGCACCGCAAAGTTCCAGGATGTTCGGTCCCACGTCCCCACAAGTGTATCTCTCCCCTGCTGAAATATGACACCATTAGTTATATTGTAGTGTGGCTTTGAAGTTGGGGGTGGTTCAGAGGGTTTCCCTTTGAACCACAGATGTCTCCCCTAAATTTCAGTCCTGTCTGCCATGAGGCTGTGGAATGCAGATCTTAATCTTTAGTGGGGCCATGATCTGGCTTACCAGAGGCAAAGTGTCAAAACCTCTCCCTCCAATCTATCCAGCCAGGCCCTCAAATGGCAGAGGTCTGTCGTTCCAGTTACATGCGCAAATGTGCTCCCCAGGCCTCTAGTGTAGACTGGAGTCAAACTAGAGAGCACACAAAGAGTTTTAAAGCAGAGAAATGCCCGCTTTACAGAAGTGGCATTACTAATCTATTAATGACAAATCCACCTCTAGAGGGTTTGTCATTGGGAATCCAGTGAGAGGAAGCATTATGAGGCTGCTCTACTGCAAGCCGCTATCACAGCTTGAAGTAATTTCAACCATTCCCCCATGTTAACCTATGGGAAGAGCAAATGTCATAGATAGTGAAAACACATGGTTATTCTTCGCACATGTGTACCTGCCCTGCCTTTCACCTACCACTTGCCAACCTGAGCATAAGTGCAATTGCGCACAAACAGGCATGCAATGGCAGGCTTGACACATGTTTAAAACCATCATAGGTGCAAGTGTGCGCACACAGGCCTGCAATGGCCGGCTTGAGACATGCACATTGCATTCACAGTGGGAAAGTGCCCAGAGCCCTAAAGCCACTAAAAGAGAATCAGCAAACCCGGTGTTGTCCCATGGGAAGAGCCAACCTCCTAGGTTCACTACCTGGGCATGGAACACCCACGTGTACCTGCCCTGTCATTTGGCCTAACACTTGCTTCGCCCCTCATGGCTTACCCCAGGGGTGCTCTAGTGGTAGTGGAAGTTCCACTCAAAGTTGGCTAAAGAGATTGAAATACCAATCTGAGCATAAGCGCAACTGCGCAGCCACAGGCCTGCAATGGCAGACTTGGCACATGTTTGAAAGGTTATTCTGGTGTGTGGCACAATCAGTGCTACGTCCCACTCTTAGCCAATGCAGTACTTGCCCTGGGTATGTGGAGTACCTTTTTACAGGACACTCACAGGTACAACACCTAAACCAATCAAATAAGCACCACTACCTAACATTTATATGAAGGGCACGCACACTTTCACACTGCATTGCAGTGGGAAAGCACCCAGAGTCCTAAGGCCATGAAAAGAGAATCAGAAAAAACCAGGAGGAAAAAAAGTAAAAAGTTTTAGGGAATTCCCCTAAGAAAGGCCATGTCCAACAGCTGCCTTCCACTAATTTCCAAAAAGATTCTTCTATCAACATCTGCAGTTATACTAGTCAAAAGAAATATGAATAACTTCTTAATAACAAGACTTTCCCCAGTGAAATTGAAGAATGTATATGTATGCTCATTGCTTAATTTGGACTCACATGAGCATACCAACTGCAGAACATCTCCAGTGGGCCATTGCTTGGCTAACGTGTGGAAAGAGCAGCATTTTCCCAAATCTCTGAATTCACAGAAGTAAACCATCTACTCTAAGACTGCCAAACAGTATTCCACCCCAGGAAGAGGTCACAAATTAACTTTAATTGTGATTCAGGATGACCTAAAAACACAGTCAACATAAACAGTGTCACTGTATTACTACTACTGGAGCTTTCAGCCATTTTTGACATTGTTCCCCATAGTACTTTAATACTAAGACACAACTCTTACTTGTTTTTTTTACTTACTTACAACAGGTCATACCTGATTCATATACTCCCTTTTTCATCAAATCCTTACAAAATCAAAACAAGAGTTCCACAAGGGTCTATTATCTCACCTCTGCTTTTCATCATCGGCATAAAATTGCTACTAGACCTAATCAGCAGTTTTGAACTTACCTGATAAAACTAACATGGATGGCATGCAGATAATCCTCAAACTGAAAAAACCCTAGAACAGTGGAATACAAAAAAATAAACAGTTGGCACGGCCAGGCCTTTCTGCAGGCCCTGCGCCCAACCCCCTACAGGTGCCCAACCACCCGCAGCACTCAGCCTTTGGCCATGCACAGCATGGAGTTAGGTGCCCTACCCCTGCACTGGGCCTATTGGCTTTATCAAGAGGTCAGCACATCAACATACATAAAGAAGGTCTCTTGGCCACCCCCCTCCCCAAAATGTCAATGTTTGCCCCTGGGCATCGGATCCCCGGGGCCTCTAAGAGGCTTGGGGAGGGGGGTACAAACCCCTTCCACTAATTAGGTGTATTGGCCAAGGGAATGGGGTATGCTGGGCCTCTAAGAGTTTTAGAGAGGGGGACCTCACTTTCCTCACCCCCAAAAAATCAAAGTACTGACCCCACTGGGACTTTCCCAAAATCTTATAGTCAGTCCCAGGGTATGGGGTACCCAAGCCTCTGAGAAGCTTGAGGAGTGGGGCACCCCCTAATTAAGTATATCTGTCTAGGGGGATGGGGTATATGGGGCCTCCAAGAGGCTCAGAGAAGGGGGCCGCACGCCCCACCTCCAAACAAAAAATAAAAGCACCAACCGCTTGGGTCCTGACCCACTCCAGGGAGCTCATTTATAAAAAGGGCAAGAACCTGTCTTTTTAATATCATCACAGCAGATCCTTCATGTGTCTGCAGTGTCAGGAAACAAAATACAGTTTTTGGTGCTAGGAGGGTTCTCAATGGGAACCCACCCCATGCATAGGGGGCCATAGTTTCCCTACCCTGCCCCAAATAATTTTTTTCTAACCTTTTTGTAGGACAGTGTCCATGAGTTCTAAAATGTCGGGCTTCACAACTTTGTTGATGTGGTGGTAGCCAATCAGATCATCTGTCAGATCTGCAGATTCTTGACGGTGTGAAATATACATACATTTCTCCAAAACTGCTGAATTGATTTACACTAAAATCACAAAAAGCATGCTATCTGGTCCAAGATCTAGCTTCCAGCCAAATTTTGTGTAATTCCGTTCAGCAGTTTTTGCGGTATCGCTGTTCATTGTTCTATGGTATAACACTTCATAACTACATACTAATTTTCTTCTCACCTAACTATACATTTGCATGTATGCACAAAACTACTACTTTCACTGACTTGCAAATCATCTACATTAATGATTAATTACATGTATTATAATCCTCTACCTGACCAATTTAAACTTAATCTCCCTGATAAGAACCTAGCTGTAACACAGAATATGCATTTTGAGAATGCAGGAATATAACCAGCAAACTTCAACAGTGCATGGCAATATTAATAAAAATGATAACAGTAATACTACTACTGTTAATACTACTACTACCACTACTGCTACTGCTACTACTTCTAATAATAATAATAATAATAATAACAATAATGATAATAATAATACAAATAATAATAATAGATTAATCCACTAACCCTGTATTTTCCTCCCACTGAAAAAGCACTTCAATGCTTTGTCAGAAGTAGTACGCGCTATATATATATTCAATTACAATACAATATAATACTATTTATACATTGTCAGGTCTCTATGTAAAGATGTGATAAAGAAATTGTAATTGAAATCAACCATGCAGGAACAAGTAGCTGTAGGTGGAATACAGGAGGGAATTTGTTAGATTTGACCCTTTCTGCTGGGTCATCCCCAAACCTTTTGGCTTAATTCCTCCTATTTTTGCTGAATTCGTTTTTGTTGGCCTTTGGACTCTGTGCACTTTACCACTGCCAACCAGTGCTGAAATGTTTGTGCTCTCTGCTCTAAACGTGGCAAGATTGACCTATACCCAATTGGCATATTTAATTTACTTATAAGTCCCCAGTAAAGTGGTACTACATGTATCCAGGGCCTGTAAATTAAATGCTACTAGTGGGCCTGTAGTCTGTGTGTGTAGTTTTAAACTGCCTTTTCAGCCTGGCAAAATAAACCTTTTGCCAGGCCCAAACCTTCCTTTTTAATACCTATGGGTCATTTTTGAGGTAGGCCACGGACTGCCCAGACGGCAGGATACATTGTATTTATATAAACGTCGGACAAGTACTTTTAAGTTTTATATGTCCTGGTATTGAAAAACTCTTAAATTACTTTTTAACTACTGCAAGGCTCACCTCGCCTTTAGGATAACATTGGAGTTGCCTTATCACAGCTTTGGCGTGGACCCCTGCAAGACACATCAGACCAGGATTTAGGGTACTTTATTCAGTGGGCCTAACTGGGTCCCCATATATGGTCCATGCTCCATCATGGTCGGCCTGAACTTGTGACTTTGTCCCAGTCCAGCACAACCAATATCCAAAGCTAGCGCTTTGTGCTTGTTGGCTCTATTTTCGCTGAAGCCTTTACAATTACATATCTCCAATTCTACGGATTGGATTTTTGTCATTTTGGTCTTGTTTTATTTATTAAAATCTACTCTATTATTATGATTTGGTATGGGTTCCTTTTTGTGTGGTGTTTTCACTTTATTACTATTTGAAGTATTTCACAAATACTTTACACATTGCCTCTGAATTAAGGCTGACTGCTCTGTGCTAAGCTACCAGAGAGTTGAGCACAGGTTAATTTAGTGTTGGCTTGTGCCTGACACGGATTGTGGCTGCTGCTTGACCAGGGCTCACACCGCAGTCAACCAGTAACCCAATTCCATACAGAATTGTTACAAGTTTTTTAACAACAGGGAAACTATATAATACAACAGAATTAATAGCTCTTGAAAATTAAACTTAACAGCAAATTTCTTTCTAGAACATATTAGTTAACAATATCAAGATACTACAGGTACTGGATACTGGTGACATAGACTAATACTCCTTGATCTAGCAATGCACAGATAACAAGACATATCCTTCCGTTAGCTTTTGGTCAGAGGTGGTTTGAGGATTTTTTCATGAAGTTTAAACAGATTTTTACAAGGTCAGCAGTTAAAATGCATTTTACATCACTGACACATTGGGAAGATAGTTGGAGGGGAACCTGTTATAAAATAGTATCCAGTTCTGAGAGGAGGATGCAACTTATCAAGAAAAGATGGAGAATATATTTCAACAGAACTGAAACATAATTTTCATTATCAATAGAAAAGCTAAAAAGACAACATAATTAGTGCAATTTTTACAAAAGTTCCTTCAACAAGAGGATTGGCAGGAGAGATAGGCATGTGGGTCAGTAATGGATCTATAGACACAGAAACAGGCTTATCAATATAATTATTAAATATAAAGTGGTATTCATTGGTTCATAATGCCATCTGCATCAGTTGTTTTCCCCAATAGAAGAAGGGATGGGAACTCTAAGATCCTTAGACCTGAAGTGACCAGTATCAGTATTGACAAAGAGTGGGGCTAACATTATAACACACTCAATGTATGTCGCTTTCTCATCTAATGGGTGCTGAAGAATTAGAGAATTGGGAGAGTGAAACAGATTGCTCATACTGCTTTGAGAATACTGGAGAGTGCACCCCTAGATGGGTATTATGTCAATAAGGAAGCTCAATCAGTATCTTCGTAGAAAAAATATACGTCTTTATTTCAAACAATCCATAAGGTTTATGCAAACATCAGCCAACGCGTTTCGTTCAATGGTTGAACTTCGTCAGGGCAATCGTAATTGCTGGCAAGTAGTGGCGAATGTGGCGCCCGTTGCAAAGTGGGTCTTGGAACCCGATCCGGTCCAGAACTGGTCTGAAGTGAAGATATTAATATGTAGATCTCGAACTGCGCCTGTGCGGTGGGCCTCTTGATAAGAGCCCAGTTATTATTCCTGCAGTCACGTCGAAATTACATCTCAACTCATGGAAAAGCTTTTCCATGAGTTGAGATGTAATTTCGACGGACTGCAGGAATAATAACTGGGCTCTTATCAAGGAGGCCCACCGCACAGGCGCAGTTCGAGATCTACATATTAATATCTTCACTTCAGACCAGTTCTGGACCGGATCGGGTTCCAAGACCCACTTTGCAACGGGCGCCACATTCGCCACTACTTGCCAGCAATTACGATTGCCCTGACGAAGTTCAACCATTGAACGAAACGCGTTGGCTGATGTTTTGCATAAACCTTATGGATTGTTTGAAATAAAGACGTATATTTTTTCTACGAAGATACTGATTGAGCTTCCTTATTGACATAATACCCATCTAGGGGTGCACCTCTCCAGTATTCTCAAAGCATTGTATATCTGCCTGGCAGTTGGCATCCTACAACGGTGGGTGCAGGAGCTGATCGTGCACACTAACTTTGAATACACCACCAAATCATTACTTGGGGAACACATCGAGGAGGTGCGGCCATTGGAGTCCACCGTTGGTTCGCTATTTTTTATAGATTGCTCATACTGGGCAATGAGATTTTTGGGGTGATTCAGGCAGTTCCTCTTCCAATTCCTCAATTGATCATAGGTAAGATAGGAGGAGTTTTCTGGTAGGCCAACATCGCCTCTTCATCACCCCAGTCTCATCTTTAATCTCCCACTTCCTTGTCCCTCATTGTCCTTCCCTCTTTCTGCAAGCTGGAAGGATAACATCTGGCTAGAAAGAATATGATGTCTGTTGACTCTCTCTTGTTTTGCTAAACAAAGGTTAACCAATGGACCTAATTACAACAGGCCTTTATTTTAACAACCAAAATAAATATTGTGCAACTGTTCTTTTATTGTTGCTATTGATTCCTGACCTGAACCAATCTCTACTGTTTTGTAGATGTTTAACTATCATGTACAACACTGGAATAGCTATCAAAGATGTCTTTCAATTAATTAAATACCCAACTGGGGATTCTCCTTTAATTTGTTTACAATTATTACTTTTCATTCTGTCTGTTTTTTATAGGGCCCACCTTCTTTACTGTTTTATGTAGCACATCTCTCTCTGCTCTAGAAATGTGCTGTGGTGAATTAGCCTTTGCTGTTAATCAATATCGAGTTTAGAGGTTGATAATGGCCCTTTTAAAGATTATAGCATTCAAAAATGTTTTGAAACTCCCCTCTAAACGTCTTGGAATTCTGTTTAATCATAGGGCAATATCTAGTTAGATTGAGAAGATCAGATAGGGACTAAAGAAACTGTAAATAATTTCATTTTTAATAATTGTATTGTGTTTTGTTAGCTTTTGTTTTATGAGTTAGTAATATTTTAATGTTCAGTGTGTGTAAATATGTTATACTATAATTTTTTTATTTTATTTCTTAATATACAATGTTTCTTTTGTCCGGATTTATTTATTGGCAGGTTCTTGGGTTTTAGGAGAATTGGGTGTGAAGTGTTTTTAAAATTTGTTTATATTTGCTTATATACATTATTTAAAATATATATATTTAGCTTGATTATTAATTATAGAAACTATTTTATTTGTACATTATTTACTAGATAATTTTAAATAAAATGGTAATTAATTGTTGTAATTGAGAAGTAGTTAATTAGATTATTGATATTTTTAATTGTTTAATTAATAGTAGTCCTTTGCATCTGAACTGGTTGTATTATGTTTTTGTTGTTTAAATAATAACTATTTTGTATTGATTTTTAAATTTTTTATTGTGTATTGTATTTTTCTTTGCAGTATTTTTTTACTTTGTTTTTTTGGGTGTTGGAATTTTGAGGTAGTAGGTTGTGGAGAGTTATAAATAGTTAAATGTTTAAAAACTAGTAGGACGCTTACTTCAGCTGCTGTCTTGAAAGTTTCGGGGTGATCCATTAAGCGGGGGCCGAAAAAAGGGGGGGAGGGTCCAAAAACAAGTTTTCCCCATGTTAATTTCCATGGGAACTTTAGACGAGGCTACAGCCCGAACTGCTAAACGGAATTACACCAAATTGGGACGGAAGGTAGATGTTGGTTCAGAAAGCGACCTTTTCATGAATTGGTGTAAATTTGTTCAGTAGTTTCGGAGTTATTTAAAGTTTTTTTTAGATATACAACTGGGGATGCGAAAGGTTTGCGACCCCTCCTGATCTCGTGCTGAGAGTTGATTGGATGCCAGCATTTCAAACCAGGAAGTGTTGGCAGCCATCATGTCATAGAAATAAAAGTTTAAAAAAAAGAAAAAGGGCAGGGTAGAAACATCCTGGCCCCTTGGGCCTCTTGGGGGGAACCCACCAGGACCCCCTATGGCCCAAAAAAGCATTTTGTTAAAAATAATTTCAGCGGGATCCACGGATCTGTCCAAAATTCTACAAAAATGAAGTGCAGACTCCCGCAATTCATTAGTTAATGATCCCTATGTGGGCCAGGTCTCGGGGGCATTGTGGGGCTGCTTATTTCTTATTTCTTAATAAAAGGGGGGCCTCTCAGACCCCTCCAGGCCCTCGGGACCACCACCTCCCCAGGGCTGCATGTAAAAGTTAAATCAGGGGGGCCTTGATCACATGAGGTCATGTGATCAAGGCTCGGACGAGCCGAAACGTTATGGCGGCATCGCAAGAAATAAATTGAAATTTATGCACTGAAATTTGGTCCGTGTTGTGGCAGGATTGCTACGAGGGAAACGCGGAGTGTGGTGATATATATATATATATATATATATTTATATATATTATCTACTGGCGGTCGCCAGTAGATAGTTATAGTTAGGATCTATTATCCATAGGAAATCCGCGACATTCTATTTGCAATAACGTTGGCGCCGGTTGACGAATCTTCGCGAAAGCTTCCAACTTGTTGGGGCGCTCCGGTCCGCTCCTACCCTGAAAGTCTCGGGGTGATACGTCAAGCGGGGGCCGAGAAAAAAGGGGGGTCCCAAAACGCGTTTTCCCCATTCATTTTTCCATAGGAACCTTTAGTCGCAGCTACAGCCCGATCTGCTGAACGGAATTACCCCAAATTTGGCAAAGAGGTAGCCCTTGGTTCAGACTGGTGCCTTTTGCTAAAATGGTGTAAATCCGTTCAGTAGTTCCTGAGAAATTCACAATTAAAATCACATATATATCTATGGGCGCGTCGGATCCGCGTACCCTCCCGATCACGAGCTGCATGCTAATTGGCTGTCAACACTCCAAATCAAGAAGTGTTGGCAGCCATTTTGTCCCTCGGTAGAACCGAGGGACAGAAACAAGTGCGCAAAGCGCAAAAGGGGGCAGGGTAGAAACACCCTGACTCCCTAGGTCTGCTCAGGGGGTCCCACAAGGACCCCTGGGCAGAAAAAGCATTTTTTTTTTTAAATCGGCGGGATGCGCTTAGGGTGCGCGGATCCCGCCGAGAAAAAAAAAGAAACAAGTGCGCAAAACGCACAAAGGGAGCAGGGTAGAAACACCCTAACCCCTAGGCCTGCTCCAGGGGGTCCCACAAGGACCCCCTGGGCAAAAAAAGCATTTAAAAAAAAAAATCGGCAGGATGCGCTCAGGGAGCGCGGATCCTGCCGGAAAAAAGAAATCGAAGCGCGGTCTCCCGCGCTTTGATGTTAATTTGCCCCGGGTGGGCCAAGTCCTGGGGGCATGCTGGGGGTTTATTTTATGTATGGGGGGCCTCTAAGGCCTCCCAAGCCCCGAGGACCGCCACCCCCGGGGCTTTATTAGAAAAGTTGCGGGAGGGCTCTGAGCCCTCCCGCAACCCCGGGACCACCACCTCCCCGGGGCTTCTTTATTTATTAAATTAACCTGTGTGGGGACTTCAGCCCCCACACGCCCGGGACCACCACCTCCCCGGGGCACTAACAAAATTGAAAATGGGGGTCCGTTTTGGACCCCCAAGCCCCGAGGACCACCACCTCCCGGGGCTTTGAAAATGTGGGAGGGGGCCGCGCGGCCCCCTCCTGGAGCCAGTGATGGCCCTGGGGACCACCACCCCCAGGGCTGGCTCCTGCAGTGTCCCGGGGTGCCTACCCCGGGACACTGCTGTTTGCAATGACAGGACGGGAGCCTCGCGGCTCCCGTCCTGTCATTGCAAACTGCTTGAATTTTGGAAGCGAGAGCAGGGAAAGCTGCTCTTGCTTCCAAAATTCAAAGCAGAATTGCTTTTCCACATGGGGAGCTGCATATTAGCAGCTCCCCATGTGGAAAAGCAATGCCGCAGGAGGCGGGGAGCCAGCAGGGTCCGTGGGGAGTTGGGGTCCCCCACGGACCCCAAAAGGATAGGGCCAGCCCCGGGGATGGGGTCCCCGGGGCCTAAGGAGGCCTTAGGAGGGGGCCAGGCAGCCCCCTCCATCAAATAAAAAAAAAAGGTGGCTATGGCCCGGGGATGGGGTCCCCGGGTCGAAATTGGCCACGGGAGGGGGGCCCACGCGGTCCCCTTCCCAGTCCTTTTTTATTTTATTTTTTTTTAAAAGGGGGACAGGCCCTGGGGGATGGGGTCCCCAGGGCTCAAAAATTACTAAAAAGGGGGCCACACAGCCCCTTTTAAAAAAAAAAAAAAAAATTAAAAACGGCATCGCGAGGGAGGCCACGCCCCCTCTTTGACAGCACTCTGCAAACGCGCCCCTGGCGCGTTTGCAGAGGGGAACGAATTCCCCTTGAATACTGGGGGTCCCTGAGGGCCAACTAGCCCACCAGGAACCTCCAGTATGCGCCAGGGGCTGCGTTGCACAGAGGTGGACAGAGGCCACGCCCCTTTTTACACCTCTGTGCAACGCAGCTCTGTGGCGCTTAATGGAGGTAGCTGGTGGGCTAGTTGCACCCCAGGGACCCTCAGGATTCAAGGGAAGTTAATCCCCCGACTTAAAATGCGCCACGGGCGCGTTTGCACAGTGGTGAAGGGAGGGCGGGGCCTGAGGTGACATGTGTGCAAACAGGCCCCATGGCGCGTTTTAAGATGGGGAATTAAATCCCCTTCAATCCTGAGGGTCCCTGGTGGCCAACTAGCCCAACAGGTACATCCAGAAAGCGCCACAGAGCTGCGTTGCAGAGAGGTGTAAAAGGGGTGTGGCCTCTCTACACGTCTCTGCAACGCAGCCCCTGGCGCATACTGGAGGTTCCTGGTGGGCTAGTTGGCCCCTAGGGACCCTCATGATTCAAGGGACTTAATCCCCCAACTTAAAACGCGCCACAGGGCGCGTTTGCACAGATGTCACCTCAGGCCCCGCCCCTCCCTTCACCATTGTGCAAATATTCCTCTAAAATCTGCCGAACTACGAATTCTGATTTACTCACCTGTTATCAGGAGAGACCTCAGTGCTGCATCTTTCAGCCCAGTACTAATCCTGAAAAGTAATTTTAACCGTACTTACCAGTAACTTAAATTTCCTTCCATAGGATATCATTGCCTGCTTTTTGCTGAAAAAGTTTCTAAGTGTTGATTTTTGAAACATACAAATATTCCTCTAAAATCAGCCGAAATACGAATTCCGATTTACTCACCTGTTATCAGGAGAGACCTCAGTGCTGTATCTTTCAGCCCAGTACTGGTCCTGAAAAGTAATTTTAACCGTACTTACCAGTAACTTGAATTTCCTTCCATAGGCTAACATTGACTGGTTTCACTTGGAAATTCTTCTAAGTGTGGAGTTTTGGAACTTTAAAATATTCCTCTAAAATCAGCCGAAATACGAATTCCGATTTACTCACCTGTTATCAGGAGAGACCTCAGTGCTGTATCTTTCAGCCCAGTACTGGTCCTGAAAAGTAATTTTAACCGTACTTACCAGTAACTTGAATTTCCTTCCATAGGCTAACATTGACTGGTTTCACTTGGAAATTCTTCTAAGTGTGGAGTTTTGGAACTTTAAAATATTCCTCTAAAATCAGCCGAAATACGAATTCCGATTTACTCACCTGTTATCAGGAGAGACCTCAGTGCTGCATCTTTCAGCCCAGTACTAATCCTGAAAAGTAATTTTAACCGTACTTACCAGTAACTTAAATTTCCTTCCATAGGATATCATTGCCTGCTTTTTGCTGAAAAAGTTTCTAAGTGTTGATTTTTGAAACATACAAATATTCCTCTAAAATCAGCCGAAATACGAATTCCGATTTACTCACCTGTTATCAGGAGAGACCTCAGTGCTGTATCTTTCAGCCCAGTACTGGTCCTGAAAAGTAATTTTAACCGTACTTACCAGTAACTTGAATTTCCTTCCATAGGCTAACATTGACTGGTTTCACTTGGAAATTCTTCTAAGTGTGGAGTTTTGGAACTTTAAAATATTCCTCTAAAATCAGCCGAAATACGAATTCCGATTTACTCACCTGTTATCAGGAGAGACCTCAGTGCTGTATCTTTCAGCCCAGTACTGGTCCTGAAAAGTAATTTTAACCGTACTTACCAGTAACTTGAATTTCCTTCCATAGGCTAACATTGACTGGTTTCACTTGGAAATTCTTCTAAGTGTGGAGTTTTGGAACTTTAAAATATTCCTCTAAAATCAGCCGAAATACGAATTCCGATTTACTCACCTGTTATCAGGAGAGACCTCAGTGCTGCATCTTTCAGCCCAGTACTGATCCTCAAAAGTAATTTTAACCGTACTTACCAGTAACTTGAATTTCCTTCATAGGCTAACATTGACTGGTTTCACTTGGAAATTCTTCTAAGTGTGGAGTTTTGGAACTTTAAAATATTCCTCTAAAATCAGCCGAAATACGAATTCCGATTTACTCACCTGTTATCAGGAGAGACCTCAGTGCTGCATCTTTCAGCCCAGTACTGATCCTCAAAAGTAATTTTAACCGTACTTACCAGTAACTTGAATTTCCTTCATAGGCTAACATTGACTGGTTTCACTTGGAAATTCTTCTAAGTGTGGAGTTTTGGAACTTTATAATATTCCTCTAAAATCAACCAAAGTACGAATTCCAATTTACTCACCTGTTATCAGGAGAGAACCCAGTGCTGCATCTTTTAGCCCAGCACTGACCCTGAAAAGTAATTCTAACCGTACTTACCAGTAACTTGTATTTCCTTCCATAGGAATCCATTGTCTGGTTTTCAGCAGAAAAGTTTCAAAGTGTCGATTTTCACAAACTACAAATATTCCTTAAAATCGCCTGTATGACTTAAACGCATTCTTACAACTGTTTACAGGAGATGCACCAATGCTGGATCCAGGATCCAACACTGAGTAAGAAAAAGTAACGATAACAGTTTTTACCTGCTAAGTGAATTTCCTTCCATAGGATAACATTGGTGATTCTATGAGAAAAAGTTTCTAAGTGTCAACTTTTAAAATACAATAATATTCCTTAAAAATCACTACTGTAACCAAAACGCTTTTACTCAACTGTTTACAGGAGATGTCCCAGGACTGAATCTAGGATCCAGTCCTGTGGTTAGAAAAGTAATCCATAAAGTAACTAATTGCATTTAACTAGAAATTCACATTGAGCTGAATGTTGCATTGTGTTTGAAAATGTGTTGCCCATTGCAACAACTGTAACTACTGTACTTAAAAGTCTATTGCCTATGTGCAAAGTATTTAAACTAAAGTAATTCATTCTGAGAAAGTATTTTTGTAATGTATAATGTAATTACAATGTAATTTAAAAAATAAAATAAGTAAAAAAATTGTTTCTAAAAATGTAGTAAATCAGTATGAAAAAAATAAATATAACAATTAATACATTTAAAAATTGTCATTTACAAAACCTTTGAAATTCACTGAAAAAACCGTAGGTTTCAGACATGTTATAGTTAGGAATTAGCATTTAAAAACCTTTGAAATTCACTGAAAAAACCATAGGTTTCAGACACGTTATAGTTAGAAATTAGCATTTAAAAAACCTTTGAAATTCACTGAAAAAACCATAGGTTTCAGGCACGTTATAGTTAGAAATTAGCATTTAAAAAACCTTAGAAATTCACTGAAAAAACCATAAGGTTTTAGGGACAGTTATAGTTAGTTGGACATTGCACTCGTACAAAACCCGTGAAATTCCCCGTTATAGTTAGTTCAGGTAACTATAACTCGCGCCCCTGCAATGCACTGCTGATGACGTCACATATTACATCACTCATGACATGGTCAGTGACATCACTGATGACATCACTGATGACATCTCAAATGACATCATTGATTACATCACTGATGACATCATCCATGTGAGAATTTAATTCATCTTCTCACACCCTAATATAAGTTTTGAAACACCCACTCTAAATTACAGACTGCCATTCTCAAAACGATACACACTCCAATACCAATAAGTACATACCCACTCACTGATTCTTAGGTCTACACACACACATCTACTCACTCACCCGTACAGTCACTCATACTTACGGTCACTCAGTACAGGACTATCATATGCACTCATACACCTATATAAACACTCACACAACGCAACTCATCCATAGAGGTACTCACACACCTAGTCAGTCATGCAAATAATTAATCACACTCCAATTTACTCACCTATACAGTTATACACACCAGCTCACTTACTCATAAAAATACTAGCACATTCTTACGCTCCTATGCAATCACTGATGCAAGTACACACTCATCCATATAGCCACTCTCACAATCACACACTCTCACTTATAGCCATTTATATACTCCAACCAACATATATACTGCCTTTCACATATGTAGTTACTCACACATGTACCACTGAGATATACATTCAATCACTAACACACCCATACACACACTCACCCACCCATACAGTCCATCACAGACGCACTCTTGAAACCATGCACCCAGTGAATCACCCACTCACACATCTATGCACAGAGTCACACACACCCCACCCACACAAACACTGAGGCACCCATACAGATACTCAGAGAACCAATCCATAACCCATATAGACACTCATTTAGCTAGTCAGAAACCCATGCAGTTGCTTACACACCAACAGACAGACGGATACAGACATTCACACAGTTTAGTCACTCACCCATGCATCCAGTAAGATACGTTTAATCACTCACTTATAGACTCAGTCACGCACCTACTAAATCATCCATTCAGGCGCTTCTACACCCACTCATTCTTCAATACGCCTTTCCCTATATATATTAAACATATTTAAACTTTACAGAAACACACAGTCACTGGATGATGTCATCAGTGATGTCATCAGTGATGTCATTTGAGATGTCATCAGTGATGTCATCAGTGATGTCACTGACCATGTCATGAGTGATGTAATATGTGACGTCATCAGCAGTGCATTATGGGGCGTGAGTTATAGTTACCTGAACTAACTATAACGGGGGAATTTCACGGGTTTTGTACGAGTGCAATGTCCAACTAACTATAACTGTCCCTAAAACCTTATGGTTTTTTCAGTGAATTTCTAAGGTTTTTTAAATGCTAATTTCTAACTATAACGTGCCTGAAACCTATGGTTTTTTCAGTGAATATATATATATATATATATAATTCACTGAAAAAACAAAGGTTACAGGGATGTTATAGTTAGGCTCAGATTTCACTTGTAGAAAACAAGTGAAATTTAGCAGTTATAGTTACGTGTGTTAACTATAACTTATGCCCCCGCAATGCACTGCTTATGACCTCACATATTATATCCCTAATGACATGGGGGCCGATTCACAGAACTGATCTGAGATAAAATCCTAAACTTACTACTTTTGGTATTCACAAAAGGCATTTAGTAGTAGTAAAGTTAGGATTCCTAACTTTACTACTACTAAATGCCTTTTGTGAATACTGAAAGTCGTAAAGTTAGGATTTTGTCTCAGTTTAGTAGTAGTAAAGTTAGGAGTCCTAACTTTACTACTACTAAATGCCTTCTGTGAATACCAAAAGTAGTAAGTTTAGGATTTTATCTCAGATTAGTTCTGTGAATCGGCCCCGTAGTCAGTGACATCACTGATGACATCTCAAATGTCATCACTGATGACATCATCAAGTGAATTTAAATGTTTTTAAGAGTTATGGGTGGTAATAAAATGTATTAGCCTACTACAAAAGTTAGATTAGTATACTGGTTGTACTACTAATGAGTGATACTATCTCCCCTTGGGCCTCCAACCTTTTCTGTACTGAGAGCTACTTATGTTCGATGAAATGCATTTAGAGCTACTAAAATTAACATGTGTGTACTGAGTGGGTGTGTGACTCTGTATCTGTGTGTGAGTGGCTATATGGGTGTTTGAGTGCATGCTTGAGTGACTGCATAAGTGTGTGAAAGGATTTCTGACTAGGTCTTTAGGTCAGTGAGTGGTTGTATGGGTGTGTGAGTGGGTATATGAGTGGTATGAGTGAGGGAGTGGGCGTGTGAGTGGTTTTGTGGGTGTGTGAGTGGTTGAATGGGTGTGTGAGTGGGTGTATGAATGGCTGTATAGGTGTATAAGTAGGTATGTGAGTAGCTGTGTGGGTAGATATATATATATATATTTACTGAAAAAAACCAAAGGTTACAGGGACGTTATAGTTAGACTGACATTTCACTCATACAAAATCAGAGAAATTCAGCAGTTATAGTTAGCTAAGCTAACTATAACTCGCACCACCGCAATGCACTGCTTATGACCTCACATATTACATCACTCATGACATGGTCAGTGAAATCACAGATGACATCACTGATGACATCTCAAATATATAAAAAAGACTACATATTCCTCAGTAAAACTTGTAAATACATGGGTTTGTGGTTGAATACATCAATACTAAGCCTGGGCGGAGTTCGCAGAGTTTCACTCCGAGGGATTCTGCGGAGTTCCGCGAGCAGGCGGAGTATTGGTCAGCCACCCCTAATCACAGGGAGAGGCATTTTTGCATCCGCCCTCGCGATAGTCATATCAGCAGGCTACGACTCCGCTTCCGCTGCCCACAAACCGCCATCGACTTAGTAAAGCCTGCGTGCTGCAGCTGCTTGGTTTGAAGAGCAGAGCCATCCGTTTTCAGTTCACTATTGCCCGATAAAGTGCGGCGTAAATAATGAAAAATAAACCTGCCACAAAGTAAGCTGCTCCTGGAATGTGGCTTCCAATTAAAATGCACTCCGGATGACACCGCAAAGTGATTAGCTTCATGGACTATGATTCATTGTTTCTTCTATAAATTACTAGCTTCCTTTACGAAATGCAGCTCAAAAATGTCGCATCAACATGATGAAAGCATTCGTGTGTGCGCATTCACCGACAGAGCTATGCCGTGCTCTATACACAATAGGATGTTTTGTCACATCGTGTTTCTGTGTTTCCGGTCCTGCAGTTCAGCCTGTGAAACTGCTATGACACCCCTGTGCAAGCCAGCGAATTACCCCTCCATGCACATTTAAGAGTACATCACAAAGCAATGCTGATTTGAAAGTGTAGGATAATACGACAATGGGTCATGGTCATGGATGGTGAGAGCACAGGGGCAGTGAAAGTGGCGGAAATCGAAAAACAGAAAATACGAGAAGTTGTAGCATCTCCTTACCTTCTGCTGCTGCTCCTCGTTGTAGCAGGGCTGGACTGCGTCACTCGGCTGCAGGTCTTCCTCATCCATAATTTGAGCCTGTCCCAGGAGTGTTTCCAAACCTAATTCACTGCCCTTGAGCCAACAGTGGCAAGTGCTCCATCCTGTCACAGGGCGCACGCAAAGAGCACTGAAAACTACCATGACAGCCAGACTCCAGGGCATGATTAGCAGAGTCCTCTTGAAGTCTAAAGTGGTGTGCAGATTTAAAGGGGTACTCTGTCAGAGGCACCTCCCTCAGGGGGGTGCGCTGTCTAAGGTGTGTAGGAAGGAAGCCACAGATGGGTAGCCCTATCTCAGAGGGATGAAGTCCACGGCCGTGCCTGGGCACATTCGCAGTACGCTGTGTTCCTTCCTAGTCTAAGCCTGGGTGTGGGCCAGCCTCAGACGCGTGGGTAGTTCAGGGCGTGGACCATTCATTGCACGCTGGCGCCAGCACTCAGCCTGCACAGCCAATATAGTTGTTTTGCCTACATTTCCCAGCATGTCTCGAGCTGCCTATGTGACTTTAGATCAGTTTCACATGACGGCTGCTGCTTGCTCAGCTGCTTTCTGAGACGGACGGAGTGGTCGGGAGCCTGAAGGCAGCTTCAAGTCGCTATGCTAGTGCCAGCAGGAACCATGGATATATGGCTGTAAGTAATCCTCTCTACCCTACCCTCATCCAGTGTCCCTGCAGCAATCACCTTCCACAATTATTCAACCCCCTCACCTCAGCACTGGCAGGAAGTGGTGGGTGGCTTAGGAAGAACTGGACGGAACTCGCAGGCTCCGGTACTGTGTTGTCTTCAAAAGAGCAGAGTGTGACCGAGCCTCAGACTGCAGCAGGCAGCTGTCTGGGGGCACTGCACTCTGTTCTTCTGAACTGCACCCTGAGCTGCTGCCGTCCTTTAACAATGCACAGCACTGTTTGTTTAGGACCTCGGACATCCCTCTCGCTGCTTTGCATGGATGTACGTGATGGGTTACTGCCAATCTCTTGCGTACATTAGCCCTGAGCCTCTGTAATAGACATGAACATATTTATTTATCTGGAGTGCACCTCTGAAACGAGCCCCACTGAATTATAGCTGCCAAATGCGTGATGCGTCCAGTGGCTAAGCTGCCGACTTTGCAAACTAGAGGTCTAGGTTGCAGTCCCGGCCTTGGCTCTTAATTAGGGGTGGGTGAGTGGCGAGTGCGCACTGGTAAACTCCGCTTCGCTGGCGGTTGGCAGAGTTGCTGTACTGCGTGCTCAAAGCGGAGTGCGGAGTGATGAAAACTCCGTAAACACCGCCGGCATTGCGGAGTTTACCGCACACCCTTAATCAATACTCCCTGGATGATTGAATGAGGGCATAGGTAGTACCTAGGTGATTCCCTGAGGATACAAGTAGTGCCTAGATGATTCCCTCATTATGTCATAACTCCATGGGTCATTCCATATCTGCATACTTACTGCCTGCGTGTTTGAATGAGCATGCCATTAGTATCTGGGTGTTTGGATAAGTGCATGAGTAGAGCCTGAATGATTCAACAAGTGCGTGACTAATGCTTCAATAATTCAATACATGCACAGATACTGGTAGGATGATTAAATGAGTGCAACTCTAGTACCTGGGTGATTGCAAGAGTGCATACATAGTATACAGATGATTTATGCCATGCATGGATAGTGCATACATGATTGTTTAAGCCCATACATAGCACCTAGCGTATTGGATGAGTGGATGAATAGTGCTTCAGCGATTGGATACTGCCCATTTCTTTTTGGTTGACTGAAAAGGTAGTGCCTGGATGCCTACATAACTATATGGGTAGTGCCGGAGAATTGAATAAGTGCTGTAGTGTGGTTCCTATTTCCCTAATAGGCTCTGCGCATTGGAATAATATAACCTATAGGTTTGACATAGGACTAAGGTCGGTATGTCCCTATCGATTATATTAAACTTAATTACCTGTGCCAGCTAGCTCAGAGGCCACTAGAAACTCCTTGAGAACAAGAAGGGAGTAGTTTCTGGCAACCGAAAAACATGACAACTTTGTTTCCCTTTAGAAGCGGAACATGTCTCAGAATCGTGGAAACAATAGATAACAGTTTCACTCATTCAATCGTGCATGCTTAGTCTCTGCAGAGTTACACAGAAAGGAAAGACGGGCGTTTCAATAAAAAGGGTTTTATTGAACAGTCTTGTTTCTCGTGTAAGAGATATGTGCTGTTACGATCACAAGACAGTATACAAGATAAATAATGTACAGCGTAAGCAGTAGAAATAAATAATACTGCGCTAGCATTATCTTTTAGCATATATTCATGTACATAAATAACATGAGCTAAAAATGCGAGTACTCATACAATGCGTCTCTAAGCTAGTTCTACCCCAGTGTACCTAACCTAGCCTAGGTGTAGGGAAGAGTAGAAGTAGGTGGAGTATTCTTTAGTATGGTAGACTAAGAGTATGTTAAGTCTAGTATGCCAAGAGTCCCTCTGGGATCTAGTCAGCTCCATACCTTGAGAATGAGAGAGGTGGGAATCTCCTGCCGGATCTTGGAACTCTAACACCCCGCAAGGGGAATCAGAACACTGGAAGCTGGATAGCTGGATTCTCTGCGTGCAGGGATGACAGCGTCTTCTCAGTGCGTCAGGCCGGGATACGGGCTCCTCTGAAGTCGTGGTCTCCTCTAACTTGCTTTAGCAAGGGAAGGTATATTTATACCTGATAGGTGTCGAGGAATGTTAGCATTTACGTTAGGTCGGACAGGGAAAGACGTCAGGAATGAACCCTTAAGGTATAACGGTTCATACATAATAGATGAGTTCTTGGAGAAATCAATAGTCCTGTGCTAAGGGAAACTCCCAAGGCTTAAGGGTCTGGTTTCTAAGAACTCGTTGTGATGTTAGGGTGGACGGATGTCGGTGGCCATGCCTGTATTTGGAGTGCACGGTTAATGCCTAAATAAGGACAGGGATTTCTATGCCTATATAAGGACATGATTCAGGAAAACCTATATACGGGTACCTAAAGCGGAATACAACACCCACTCCATCTTCGAATGAACGATAATACTAAATGCTAAACATTGTAAATGGTAAACATAAAATTGAGTACCACATATTGCTAAAAACATTTCTAAAAGCATTTTAAAAGAAGCTCAAAATTGTTGAAATGCAATAGGTACTGTACATTTAAAGCATAGCTTTTCATTCAAAGCATATAACGGAAGTAAAATGCGACGTGAATGAAACAGTAATATATACATATGATGAAATGGTCGATAAGTTCTTATAATCAAAGCCATTGCATATCATGGAATTTAATGAAATTTGTTCTAGACAATTAAGGTGACATTGGGTCCCTGGAAGTATTCGAAGAAGTCCATTTTATAAGACTAGTTCTACTGTAAGCAGATTGTTCTTTTGCCATGTCATTTGAATTTTTTTTTTAAAAGTTCAATTCTGGGAAAAGTTCCAAGTTTGAAAAATATGAAGGCCAAATTTTCATTGATGCCCTCGTACACTGTGAGCCGCATTTCGGTCTGGCGTAAACATTAGATCATCTATGTTTGTAGCCAAAACATCATCCACCGAAGTTGGTGATAGTTGGAACACTTTGTGTAGAAGATTAATTGCACAAAGATGTGAAGCATCGCCGTCAACATTAGATGCCACAGCAATGTCCGCGTCCGTTGTTACCTGTGTGCCCGTTGATCCATCTCGTACCTCAGCAGCAGCCGGAAGCGTCTGTGAGATCTCAATGAATGCCGCCATCAGGATTGGAAGCCTTTGGGGACAACACACAGCATGGGCCATTATCGGGTCCAGCAGAGTATCGACAGCTGTTGGCATGACTGATGGGAGTGTTAGACAGATTTCTAGCACGCATTCTTCACCACAAAACAGGCAGCGTAGAACAGGTAAGATGCAATCTTGCCAGATTGGTCTGAATGACAGGAACCAAGTTGTATTAAGTTCCCGTAGGCGATGCATGCCAAAAAGCTGTACTATTCGCTCACCGCATTTCCGTTCAAGGAGGGCTCTCTCCACATCGCTCGGAGTGATGTTGGCGAAGAGGCTTGCCATAGCGTAGTAGGAGGAATAGAAACACAATTCCTGCAACAAGTGCTAGAATTAGTGGAACACCACCAAACACCGAATGTGCGAAGTTTGGGATGATTCCGAGGACAGCCTGGAAAGGTGCTAATAGTCCGGAACAGATGGTCTTAAATATATGTACAATTCCGCCTCTATCTGACATGTTAAAGATACGTCCTATCATTTCTACGAAATGTATAGGGCAGTTTGTACGAATTAAAGCTTGTATCTCAGCCGAAGTCCTTGCAACTTGTAGATCATAGGTTTCTTTGGCCAAGGTCAAAGGTACTGATTGTTGTATAAGCATGGCTTTCATTCTGCTTAAAGTATCAAATCGAATAAAAGAGACATTTAACGAAGGCCATAGAGGCGACTCCCTGACTGTGTCTATTGGGGCAAACAATACTTGCATACAGCAAGTGACCCTGGAGTTGACTGTTACTAGATATGGGATGCCTGGCAACATGCCACAGCAACTCTGATCATTCAACATGAGGTAACTCCCGTTAGAAAGTTGTACATACGTTGGATTAATCACAGCAGCTGGTGTACCTTGCTGGTGGCAGGACAAGTTTGCCACAGAACCGTTACAAGCCCCGTGTACGGAAATGTCCTGACAAATCAGTGAACCGCTTAGTGCACTTTCACATTGTTTACCTTTTAAAAACACTTCACGATCCCCACTCCAACATCTATGTGTGTAAGGTAAATTCCAGGATGGATGATGTCATCAGCGATTTCATTTGAGATGTCATCAGTGATGTTATCAGTGATGTCACTGACCATGTCATGAATGATGTAATATGTGATGTCATGAGCAGTGCATGCAGGGGCGCAAGTTATAGTTAGCTCAACTAACTATAACGTCTGAATTTCACTGGTTTTCTATGAGTGAAATGTCCAACTAACTATAACGTCCCTGAAACCTGTGGTTTTTTCAGTGAATTTCTAAGGTTTTTTAAATGTTTATTTCTAACTATAACGTCCCTGAAACCTATGGTTTTTTCGGTGAATTTTAAATGTTTTTTTAAATGCTGATTTCTAGCTATAACGTCCCTGAAACCTATGGTTTTTTCAGTGAATATGTATATATGTATATATATCCATACCAGCTTCGTCTCCCCAATTCGATGAAAAAACAACACGTCGTGGCCACACGAAATCCTTATGCGTGATTATTTATTTAGCAATGTCACTCTACGCGTTTCGGAGCGTCCGCTCCTTGATCACAAGTAATGTGAATGCACAAAACAAAGTTTTTTAAATTAACCATGTGACACACCTCCGTGTCGACAGTAAAGACAGACAAAATCAAGGTATACATTTTACGATGTTGACAGTGGATACAAATACATTTTACAAGTGTTATTTCACCATAATCACCTTCTCTCAGTTGATACATTTTCTACATTAACGTATAGGTTTACAGGCTTAATGCAAGTGTGTTTCTATATCTCAGTACGAACCCGTGCATTCCTATTCTAAATACCCGGTGCAGGCTATTAGTGATCTATAAAGTTTTGAATGATAAAAACTTTATTAGGGACTAAATAAAGGGCAAGACACGTTCATTCTGATTGGCTGCCAACACTCCAAACCAGAATGTGTTGGCAGCCATCTTGTGACTCGGTAACCAAGTCACAAGAAAACAATGGAAAAAACATTAAACAACAAAAAAAAGGGGCAGGGTAGAAACACCCTGACTCCCTAGGACACCCCAGGACCTCAGGACACAAGTGGACTTCATCCCCGAGCAGCAGTGCGCCAGGAGGTGCATTTGCAAAGTGGTGTAAAAAGGGGGCATGGCATCAGACCACTCTCAGCAAACCAGCTATATGAGGCTTACTGGAGGTAACAGGAGGGCTAGTTCGCCCCCAGGGACCCTCAGGAGGAAAGGGGACT
This sequence comes from Calotriton arnoldi, assembly GCA_963921515.1. Classification (NCBI taxonomy): domain Eukaryota; kingdom Metazoa; phylum Chordata; class Amphibia; order Caudata; family Salamandridae; genus Calotriton; species Calotriton arnoldi. The sequence continues at coordinate 1,032,165 of CAWUFW010000935.1, forward strand.
TCATCCCCCAACCAAGAGCGTGCCAGGAGGTGCGTTTGCAGAGTGGTGGACAAAGGGGGCGTGGCCTTTGTCCACCTATCAACAATCCCACTATCTGGGGCATACTGGAGGTATCAAGTATGCTAGTTGGCCCCTAACGATCCCCAGCAGTGAAGGGGACTTTAATCCCCATCCAAGAGCGTGCCAGGGAGTGCGTTTGCAGAGTGGTAGGGAAAGGGGGCATGGGCTGCTGTGACAACTTAGCAATCCCGTTGTGTGGGACTTACTGAAGGTAATAGGAGGGGTACTTGGCCCCCAAGGTTGTCCTTGGGGGCCAACTACATCTCCTATTACCTCCAGTAAGTCCCACACAGTGGGATTGCTAAGAGGTCTTCGGAGGCCACGCCCCCCCCTTTCTCCACCACTCTGCACCTCCTGGCACAAGACTGGTTGGGGTATGAAGTTCACTTTACTCCTGAGGGACTTTGGGGGCCAAGAAGCCCTCCTGGAGCCTCCTGTAACTCCTACGCAGTGGAATTCCTGAGCGCTAGTCGGAGGCCCAGCCCCCTTTCTGCACCACTCTGCAAATGCGACTACCAATTAAAGAAGCATTTGTAATGTAATAGGTCTCACATTTGCGAAAGTTAGAGCTATTGGCGTTGTAAATGTAAAAGATTTTTACTAACATTTTTGGGTGTAGAGTGGATGTACGTTGTGTGTAGTGGAATTATGTGGTATGTTGTGCAGTGAAATTATGTGAATAGAAAGTATGTGGTATAAACTCAATAAGACGCAAAAAAAGAAGGAACCACTGAGGAGCACTTCTGGACCTAGTTGGAGGTATGAGCAGGGCCACTGGAATTTTGTGACTGTTCGGCTGCACCAATTTTCACATAATTAAACATTTTCCACATTTGCCAAATATTCCATCATCTGCTGCCTAATCTGCAGATTTGAACAAAAAAAGCCTTGTTTCTAGCGCAAATGGCTCAAATGTTCCCAAAAATGCAGCGTCATATGTTACAGCGTGGTGGAAGGCCCTTTGCAAAGCTGGACTGGTCACGTGTTACTTATTGCAAAATGTGGGTGTTAAACTGGTACTAATGGTGCACAAACCTCTCTTCTTTCAGTGCCTCTCTTGCCTCTTTCTGCATTTCTCTTGCTTCTTTCTGCACCTTTCTTCCTCTTTCTGCACCTCACTGTCTTCTTTCTGCACTTCACTTGCCTCTTTCTGCACTTCCCTTGCCCCTTTCTGCACCTCACTTGCCTCTTTCAGCACCTCTGTTGCTTTTTTCTGCAGATCTCTTGCCTCTTTCTGCACCTCTCTTGCCTCTTTCTGTACCTCTCTTGCTCTTTCTGCACCCCACTTGCCTCTTTCTGCACTTCTCTTGCTTCTTTCTACACCTCTCTTGCCTCTTTCTGCTCCTCCTTTGCCTCTTTGTGCATTTCTCTTGCCTGTCTCTGCAGTTCCCTTGCCTCTTTCTGTACCTCTCTTACCTTTTTCTGCACCTCACTTGCCTCTTTCTGCACCTTACTCTCTTCCTTCTGCACCTCTCTTGCCTCTTTCTGCAGTTCTCGAGTCTCTTTCTGTACCTCTCTTGTCTCTTTCTGCACTTCTCTTGCCTCTTTCTACATTTATCTTGCGTCTTTCTATACCTCTCTTGCCTCTTTCTGCACCTCACTTGCCACTTTCTGCTCTTCTCTGGCCTCTTTCTGAACTTCACTCTCTTCTTTCTGCACCTCTCTTTCCTCTTTCTGCTCCTCACTTGATTCTTTCTGCATCTCTTTTGCCTCTTTCTGCACCTCTATTGCCTCTTTCTGCAACTCTGTTGCTTCTTTCTGCACTTCTCTTGCCATTTTCTGCACCCTTCTTGTCTCTTTCAGCACCTCTGTTGCTTCTTTCTGCACTTCTCTTGCTTCTTTCTGCAACCCTCTTGCCTCTTTCTGTACCCCTCTTGCCTCTTTGTGCACCTCTACTTCCTCTTTCTGCACCTCTCTTGCCTTTTTCTGCAGTTCTCTTGCCTCTTTCTGCACCTCTTTTGCTTCTTTCTGCACTTCTCTTGCCTCTCTCTGTACCCCTCCTGCCTCTTTCTGTACCTGTTGCTTCTTTCTGCACTTCTCTTGCATCTTTCTGCACCCCTCTTGCCTCTTTCTGTACCCCTTTTGCGTCTTTGTGCACCTCTACTTCCTCTTTCTGTACCCCTATTGCATTTTTCTGCAGATCTCTTGCCTCTTTATGCACCTCTCTTACCTCTTTCTGCACCTGTCTTGCCTCTTGCCGCACCCCGCTTGTCTCTTTCTGTACTTCTCTTGCTTCTTTCTACACCTCTCTTGCCTCTTTGTGCATTTCTCTTACCTGGTTCTGCAGTTCCCTTACCTCTTTCTGTACCTCTCTTGCCTTTTCCTGCACCCTTCTTGTCTCTTTCAGCACATCTATTGCTTCTTTTTGCACTTCTCTTCTTTCTGCACCCCTCTTGCCTCTTTCTGTACCCTTCTTGCCTCTTTGTGCACCTCTCCTACCTCTTTCTGCACCCCTCTTGCCTCTTTATGAACCTCTGTAGGTTCTTTCTGCACTTCTCTTGCTTCTATCTGCACCTCTTTTGCACATTTCTGTATCCCTCTTGCCTCTTAATGCACCCCTGTTCCCTCTTTCAGCACCTTTCCTGCATGTTTCTGTACCTCTCTTGCCTTTTTCTTCACCTCTGTTGCTTCTATCTGCACTTCTCTTGCCTCTTTCTTCACCCCTCTTGCCTCTTTCAGCACCTCTTTTGCTTCTTTCTGTACTTCTCATGCTTCTGTCTGCACCCCTCTTGCCTCTTTCTATATCCCTCTTGCCTCTTTGTGCACCTCTACTTCCTCTTTCTGCACCTCTCTTGCCTTTTTCTGCAGTTCTCTTGCCTCTTTCTGCACCTCTTTTGCTTCTCTCTGGACTTCTCTTGCCTCTCTCTGTTCCTCTCTTGCCTCTTTCTACACCTCTGTTGGTTTTTTCTGCACTACTCTTGCTTTTTTCTGCACCCCTATTTCAAATTTCTAAATCCCTCTTGCCTCTTTCTGCACCCTTGTTCCCTCTTTCGGTACCTTTCCTGCCTGTTTCTGCACCTCTCTTGCCTCTTTCAGCACCTCTCTTGCTTCTTTCTGCACTTCTCCTGCTTCTTTCTGCACCACCCTTGCCTCTTTCTGTTTCCCTTTTGCCTCTTTCTGCACCTCTCCTTCCTCTTTCTGCACCTCTCTTGCCTTTTTCTTCTGTTCTCTTCCCTCTTTCAGCACCTCTTTTGCTTCTTTCTGCACAGCTATTGCAAATATATGCATCCCTCTTGCCTCTTTCAGCACCCCTCTTTCGTCTTTCTGTACCTCTCTTGCCTCTGTCTGCACACCTGTTTCCTCTTTCCGCACCCCTTTTGCCTGTTACTGCAACTCTCTTGCCTCTTTCTGTACTTCTATTGCTTCTTTCTGTACCTCTCTAGTTTCTTTCTGCACCCATCTTGCCTCTTTTTGAACCCCTCGTCCCTCTTTCTGCACCTCTGTTGCTTCTTTCTGCACTGCTCTTGCTTCTTTCTGCACCTCTTTTGCAAATTTCTGCATCCATCATGCCTCTTTCTTCACCCCTCTTCCCTATTTCTCCACCTCTCTTGCTTATTTCTGCACTTCTCTTGCTTCTTTCTGCATTGCTCTTTCTTTTTTTGCACCTCTCTTGCAAATTTCTGTATCCCTCTTACCTCTTTCTGCACCCCTGTTCCCTCTTTCTGTACCTTCTTGCCTGTTTCTGCATCTCTCTTGCCTCTTTTGGCACCTCTTTTGCTTCTTTCTGCACTTCTCTTGCCTCTTTCTGCACACCTCTTGCCTCTTTAAGCACCTCTGTTGCTTCTTTCTGGACTTCTCTTGCTTCTTTCTGCACCCCTCTTGCCTCTTTCTGTACCTCTTTTGCCTCTTTGTGCACCTCTCCTGACTCTTTTTGCACCCTCTTGCCTTTTTCTTCAGTTCTCTTGCCTCTTTGTGCACATCTTTTGCTTTTTTCTGCACTTCTCTTTCCTCTTTCTGCACCCCTCATGCCTCTTTCTGCACCTCTGTTGCTTCTTTCTGCACTTCTATTGCCTCTTTCTGCACCTCTCCTGCTTCTTTCTGCACCCCTGTTGTCTCTTTCTGCACCCCTGTTGTCTCTTTCTACACTCGTCTTTCCTCTTTCTGCACCTCTCTTGCTTCTTTCTGCACTTCTCTTGCTTCTTTCTGCACCTCTCTTGCTTCTTTCTGCACCCTTCTTCCCTGTTTTTGCATCCCTCTTGCCTCTTTCTGCTGTTCTCTTGCCATATTCTGCACCTCTCTTGCCACTTTCTGCACCTCGCTTGCCTCTTTCTGAACTTCTCTTGCTTCTTTCCACACCTCTGTTGCTTCTTTCAGCAATTCTCTTGCCTCCGTCTGCACTTCTCTTGCTTGTTTCTGCACCTCTCTTGCATCTTTCTGCACCTCTGTTGCCTCTTTCTGCACGCCTCAACCCTCTTTCTGCACCTCTCTTGCATCTTTCTGCACCTCTATTGCCTCTTTCTGCACCTCACTTGCTTCTTTCTGCACCACTCTTGCCTCTTTCTGCACATCTCTCTCCTCTTTCTGCACCTCTCTTGCCTCTTTCTGCACCCCTGTTCCCTCTTTCTGTACCTTTCCTGCCTGTTTCTGCACCTCTCTTGCCTCTTTCTGTACCTCTGTTGCTTTTTTCTGCACTTCTCTTGCTCTTTCTGTACCCTTCGTGCCTCTTTCAGCACCTCTGTTGCTTCTTTCTGCAACCCTCTTGCCTCTTTCAGTACCCCTCTTGCCTCTTTGTGCACCTCTACTTCCTCTTTCTGCTCCTCTCTTGCCTTTTTCTGTACCTCTCTTGCCTTTTTCTGCAGATCACTTGCCTCTTTCTGCACCTCTCTTGCCTCTTTCTGCACCTCTCTTGCCTCTTTCCGCACCACACTTGCTTCTTTCTGCACTTCTCTTGCTTCTTTCTACACCTCTCTTGCCTCTTTCTGCTCCTCTCTTGCCTCTTTGTGCATTTCTCTTACCTGTTTCTGCAGTTCCCTTACCTCTTTCTGTACCTCTCTTGCCTTTTCCTGCACCCTTCTTGTCTCTTTCAGCACTTCTGTTGCTTCTTTTTGCACTTCTCTTCCTTCTTTCTGCACCCCTCTTGCCTCTTTCTGTACCCTTCTTGCCTCTTTGTGCACCTCTCCTACCTCTTTCTGCACCCCTCTTGCCTCTTTATGCACCTCTGTAGGTTCTTTCTGCACTTCTCTTGCTTCTATCTGCACCCCTTTTGCACATTTCTGTATCCCTCTTGCCTCTTAATGCACCCCTGTTCCCTCTTTCAGCACCTTTCCTGCATGTTTCTGTACCTCTCTTGCCTTTTTCTTCACCTCTGTTGCTTCTATCTGCACTTCTCTTGCCTCTTTCTTCACCCCTCTTGCCTCTTTCAGCACCTCTTTTGCTTCTTTCTGTACTTCTCATGCTTCTGTCTGCACCCCTCTTGCCTCTTTCTATATCCCTCTTGCCTCTTTGTGCACCTCTACTTCCTCTTTCTGCACCTCTCTTGCCTTTTTCTGCAGTTCTCTTGCCTCTTTCTGCACCTCTTTTGCTTCTCTCTGGACTTCTCTTGCCTCTCTCTGTTCCTCTCTTGCCTCTTTCTACACTTCTGTTGGTTTTTTCTGCACTACTCTTGCTTTTTTCTGCACCCCTTTTTCAAATTTCTAAATCCCTCTTGCCTCTTTCTGCACCCCTGTTCCCTCTTTCGGTACCTTTCCTGCCTGTTTCTGCACCTCTCTTGCCTCTTTCAGCACCTCTTTTGCTTCTTTCTGCACTTCTCCTGCTTCTTTCTGCACCACCCTTGCCTCTTTCTGTTTCCCTTTTGCCTCTTTCTGCACCTCTCCTTCCTCTTTCTGCACCTCTCTTGCCTTTTTCTTCTGTTCTCTTCCCTCTTTCTGCACCTCTTTTGCTTCTTTCTGCACAGCTGTTGCAAATGTATGCATCCCTCTTGCCTCTTTCAGCACCCCTCTTTTGTCTTTCTGTACCTCTCTTGCCTCTGTCTGCACACCTGTTTCCTCTTTCCGCACCCCTTTTGCCTGTTACTGCAACTCTCTTGCCTCTTTCTGTACTTCTATTGCTTATTTCTGTACCTCTCTAGTTTCTTTCTGCACCCATCTTGCCTCTTTTTGAACCCCTCGTCCCTCTTTCTGCACCTCTGTTGCTTCTTTCTGCACTGCTCTTGCTTCTTTCTGCACCTCTTTTGCAAATTTCTGCATCCATCATGCCTCTTTCTTCACCCCTCTTCCCTATTTCTCCACCTCTCTTGCTTATTTCTGCACTTCTCTTGCTTCTTTCTGCATTGCTCTTTCTTTTTTGCACCTCTCTTGCAAATTTCTGTATCCCTCTTACCTCTTTCTGCACCCCTGTTCCCTCTTTCTGTACCTTCTTGCCTGTTTCTGCATCTCTCTTGCCTCTTTTGGCACCTCTTTTGCTTCTTTCTGCACTTTTCTTGCCTCTTTCTGCACACCTCTTGCCTCTTTAAGCACCTCTGTTGCTTCTTTCTGGACTTCTCTTGCTTCTTTCTGCACCCCTCTTGCCTCTTTCTGTACCTCTTTTGCCTCTTTGTGCACCTCTCCTGACTCTTTTTGCACCCTCTTGCCTTTTTCTTCAGTTCTCTTGCCTCTTTGTGCACATCTTTTGCTTTTTTCTGCACTTCTCTTTCCTCTTTCTGCACCCCTCATGCCTCTTTCTGCACCTTTGTTGCTTCTTTCTGCACTACTATTGCCTCTTTCTGCACCTCTCCTGCTTCTTTCTGCACCCCTGTTGTCTCTTTCTGCACCCCTGTTGTCTCTTTCTACACTCGTCTTTCCTCTTTCTGCACCTCTCTTGCTTCTTTCTGCACTTCTCTTGCTTCTTTCTGCACCTCTCTTGCTTCTTTCTGCACCCTTCTTCCCTGTTTTTGCATCCCTCTTGCCTCTTTCTGCTGTTCTCTTGCCATATTCTGCACCTCTCTTGCCACTTTCTGCACCTCGCTTGCCTCTTTCTGAACTTCTCTTGCTTCTTTCCACACCTCTGTTGCTTCTTTCAGCAATTCTCTTGCCTCCGTCTGCACTTCTCTTGCTTGTTTCTGCACCTCTCTTGTATCTTTCTGCACCTCTGTTGCCTCTTTCTGCACGCCTCAACCCTCTTTCTGTACCTCTCTTGCGTCTTTCTGCACCTCTATTGCCTCTTTCTGCACCTCACTTGCTTCTTTCTGCACCCCTCTTGCCTCTTTCTGCACATCTCTCTCTTCTTTCTGCACCTCTCTTGCCTCTTTCTGCACCCCTGTTCCCTCTTTCTGTACCTTTCCTGCCTGTTTCTGCACCTCTCTTGCCTCTTTCTGTACCTCTGTTGCTTTTTTCTGCACTTCTCTTGCTCTTTCTGTACCCTTCGTGCCTCTTTCAGCACCTCTGTTGCTTCTTTCTGCAACCCTCTCGCCTCTTTCAGTACCCCTCTTGCCTCTTTGTGCACCTCTACTTCCTCTTTCTGCTCCTCTCTTGCCTTTTTCTGCAGTTCTCTTGCCTCTTTCTGCACCTCTTTTGCTTCTTTCTGCACTTCTCTTGCTTCTTTCTGCACCACTCTTGCCTCTTTCTGTACCCCTCTTGCCTCTTTGTGCACCTCTACTTCTTCTTTCTGTACCTCTCTTGCCTTTTTCTGCAGATCTCTTGCCTCTTTCTGCACCTCTCTTGCCTCTTTCTGCACCTCTCTTGCCTCTTTCCGCACCACCCTTGCTTCTTTCTGCACTTCTCTTGCTTCTTTCTACACCTCTCTTGCCTCTTTCTGCTCCTCTCTTGCCTCTTTGTGCATTTCTCTTACCTGTTTCTGCAGTTCCCTTACCTCTTTCTGTACCTCTCTTGCCTTTTCCTGCACCCTTCTGGTCTCTTTCAGCACTTCTGTTGCTTCTTTTTGCACTTCTCTTCCTTCTTTCTGCACCCCTCTTGCCTCTTTCTGTACACTTCTTGCCTCTTTGTGCACCTCTCCTACCTCTTTGTGCACCCCTCTTGCCTTTTTATGCAACTCTGTTGGTTCTTTCTGCACTGCTCTTGCTTCTTTCTGCACCAATCTTGCCTCTTTCTGTACCCCTTTTGCTTCTTTCTGCACCTCTCCTGACTCTTTTTGCACCCTCTTGCCTTTTTCTTCAGTTCTCTTGCCTCTTTTGGCACCTCGTTTGCTTCTTTCTGCACTTCTCTTGCCTCTTTCTGCACCCCTCTTGCCTCTTTAAGTACCTCTATTGCTTCTTTCTGGACTTCTCTTGCTTCTTTCTGCACCCCTCTTGCATCTTTCTGCATCCCTGTTGTCTCTTTCTGCACTCGTCTTCCCTCTTTATGCACCTCTTTTGCTTCTTTCGGCACTTCTCTTGCTTCTTTCTGCACCTCTCTTGCTTCTTTCTGTACCCTTCTTCCCTGTTTATGCATCCCTCTTGCTTCTTTCTGCTGTTCTCTTGCCATATTCTGCACCTCTCTTGCCACTTTCTGCACCTCGCTTGCCTCTTTCTGCACTTCTCTTGCTTCTTTCCACACCTCTGTTGCTTCGTTCAGCAATTCTCTTGCCTCTTTCTGCAATTCTCTTGCTTGTTTCTGCACCTCTCTTGCCTCTTTCTGTACCCCTGTTCCCTCTTTCTGCACCTTCCTGCCTGTTTCTGCACCTCTCTTCTTTCTGTACATCTGTTGCTTTTTTCTGCACATCTCTTGCCTTTTTCTGCACACTTCTTGTCTCTTTCAGCACCTCTGTTGCTTCTTTCTGCACCTCTCTTCCTTCTTTCTGCACCCCTCTTGCCTCTTTCTGTACCCTTCTTGCCTCTTTGTGCACCTCTCTTACCTCTTTCTGCACCCCTCTTGCTTCTTTCTGTACCTCTGTTGGTTCTTTCTGCACTGCTCTTGCTTCTATCTGCACCTCTTTTGCAAATGTCTGCATCCCTCTTGCCTCTTTGTGCACCCCTGTTCCCTCTTTCTGCACCTTTCTTGCCTGTTTCTACACCTCTCTTGCCTCTTTCTGGACCTCTGTTGCTTCTTTCTGCACTTCTCTTGCCTTTTTCTGCACCCCTCTTGCCTCTTTCAGCACCTCTGTTGCTTCTTTCTGCACTTCTCTTCCTTCTTTCTGCAACCCTCTTGCCTCTTTCTGTACCCCTCTTGCCTCTTTGTGCACCTCTACTTCCTCTTTCTGCACATCTCTTGCCTTTTTCTGCAGTTCTCTTGCCTCTTTCTGCACCTCTTTTGCTTCTTTCTGCACTTCTCTTGCCTCTCTCTGAACCCCTCTTGCCTCTTTCTGCACATGTGTTGGTTCTTTCTGCACGACTCTTGCTTTTTTCTGCACCTCTTTTTCAAATTTCTATATCCCTCTTGCCTCTTTCTGAACGCCTGTTCCCTCTTTCTGTACCTTTCCTGCCTGTTTCTGCACCTCTCTTGCCTCTTTCAGCACCTCTCTTGCTTCTTTCTGCACTTCTCTTGCTTCTTTCTGCACCCCTCTTGCCTCTTTCTGTTTCCCTTTTGCCTCTTTGTGCACCTCTCCTTCCTCTTTTTGCACATCTCTTGCCTTATTCTGCTGTTCTCTTGCCTCGTTGTGCACCTCTTTTGCTTCTTTCTGCACTTCTATTGCCTCTTTCAGTACCACTCTTGCCTCTTTCTGCACCTCTGTTGGTTCATTCTACACTGCTCTTGCTTCTTTCTGCAAAGCTGTTGCAAATTTATGCATCCCTCTTGCCTCTTTCAGCACCCCTCTTTCTTCTTTCTGCACCTCTCTTGCCTCTGTCTGCACACCTGTTCCCTCTTTCTGCACCCCTGTTGCCTGTTACTGCAAATCTCTTGCCTCTTTCTGCAGTTCTTTTGCCTCCTTCTGCACCTCTGTTTCTTCTTTATGCACTTGTCTTGCCTCTTTCTGCACCCATCTTGCCTCTTTTTGAACCCCTCCTCCTACTTTCTGCACCTCTCTTGAATCTTTTTGCACCTCTGTTGGTTCTTTCTGCACTGCTCTTGCTTCTTTCTGCACCTCTTTGCAAATTTCTGCATCCCTCATGCCTCTTTCTGCACCTCTCTTCCCTATTTCTCCACCTCTCTTGCTTATTTCTGCGCATCTCTTGCTTCTTTCTGCATTGCTCTTTCTTTTTTTGCACCTCTCTTGCAAATTTCTGTATCCCTCCTACCTCTTTCTACACCCCTGTTCCCTCTTTCTGTACCTTTCTTGCCTGTTTCTGCACCTCTCTTGCCTCTTTCGGCACCTCTTTTGCTTCTTTCTGCACTTCTCTTTCCTCTTTCTGCACCCCTTTTGCCTCTTTAAGAACCTCTGTTGCTTCTTTCTGGACTTCTCTTGCTTCTTTCTGCACCCCTCTTGCCTCTTTCTCTACCCCTTGTGCCTCTTTGTGCACCTCTCCTGACTCATTTTGCACCCCTCTTGCCTTTTTCTTCAGTTCTCTTGCCTCGTTGTGCACCTCTTTTACTTCTTTCTGCACTTATCTCTCCTCTTTCTGTGTCCCTCATGCCTCTTTCTGCACATCTGTTGCTTCTTTCTGCACTTCTATTGCCTCTTTCTGCACCTCCCCTGCTTCTTTCTACACCCCTGTTGTCTCTTTCTGCACCCCTGTTGTCTCTTTCTGCACTCGTCTTCCCACTTTCTGCACCTCTCTTGCTTCTCTCTGCACTTCTCTTGCCTCTTTCTGCACCTCTCTTGCTTCTTTCTGCACCCTTCTTCCCTTTTTTGCATCCCTCTTGCCTCTTTCTGCACCTCACTTGCCTCTTTCAGCAATTCTCTTGCCTCTTTCTGCAATTCTCTTGCTTGTTTCTGCGCCTCTCTTGCATCTTTCTGCACCTCTGCTGCCTCTTTCTGCACCCCTCTTGCATCTTTCTACATCCCTCTTTTCTCTTTCTGCACCTCTCTTTCCTCTTTCTGCACCCCTGTTCCCTCTTTCTGTACCTTTCCTGCCTGTTTCTGCACCTCTCTTGCCTCTTTCTGTACCTCTCTTGCCTCTTTGAACACCTCTCCTACCTCTTTCTGCACTACTCTTGCCTCTTTTTGAACCTCTGTTGGTTCTTTCTGCACTGCTCTTGCTTCTTTCTGCACCTCACTTGCCTCTTTCTGCACTTCTCTTGCTTCTTTCTGCAGCCCTCTTTTCTCTTTCTGCACCTCTCTTGCCTCTTTCTGCACCCCTGTTCCCTCTTTCTGCACCCCTCTTGCCTCTTGTTGCACCTCTGTTGGTTCTTTCTGCACTGCTCTTACTTCTTTTTGCACCGCACTTGCCTCTTTGTGCACTTCTCTTGCCTCTTTCTGCACTTCTCTTCCTTTTTTCTGCACCCCTCCTGCCTATCTCTGTACCTCTCTTGCCTCTTTGTGCACCTTTCCTACCTCTTTCTGCACCCCTCTTGCTTCTTTCTCCACCTCTGTTGGTTCTTTCTGCACTGCTCTTGCATCTTTCTGCACCTCTTTTGCACATTTCTGTATCCCTCTTGCCTCTTTATGCACCCCTGTTCCCTCTTTCAGCACCTTTCCTGCATGTTTCTGCACCTCTCTTGCCTTTTTCTTCACCTCTGTTGCTTCTATCTGCACTTCTCTTGCCTCTTTCTTAACCCCTCTTGCCTCTTTCAACACCTCTTTTGCTTCTTTCTGCACTTCTCTTGCTTCTTTCTGCACCCCTCTTGCCTCTTTCTGTATCCCTCTTGCCTCTTTGTACACCTCTACTTCCTCTTTCTGCACCTCTCTTGCCTTTTTCTGCAGTTCTCTTGCCTCTTTCTGCACCTCTTTTGCTTCTGACTACACTTCTCTTGCCTCTCTCTGTTCCTCTCTTGCCTCTCTCTGCACTTCTGTTGGTTTTTTCTGCACTACTCTTGCTTTTTTCTGCATCCCTTTTTCAAATTTCTATATCCCTCTTGCCTCTTTCTGCACCCCTGTTCCCTCTTTCTGTACCTTTCCTGCCTGTTTCTGCACCCCTCTTGCCTCTTTCTGTACCCCTCTTGCCTCTTTGTGCACCTCTACTTCCTCTTTCTGTACCTCTCTTGCCTTTTTCTGCAGATCTCTTGCCTCTTTCTGCACCTCTCTTGCCTCTTTCTGCACCTCTCTTGCCTCTTTTCGCATCCCACTTGCCTCTTTCTGCTCTTCTCTTGCTTCTTTCTACACCTCTCCTGCCTCTTTCTGCTCTTCTCTTACCTGTTTCTGCAGTTCCATTACCTCTTTCTGTACCTCACTTGCCTTTTCCTGCAATCTTCTTGTCTCTTTCAGCACATCTGTTGCTTCTTTTTGCACTTCTCTTCCTTCTTTCTGCACCCCTCTTGCCTCTTTCTGTACCCTTCTTGCCTCTTTGTGCACCTCTCCTACCTCTTTCTGCACCCCTCTTGCCTCTTTATGCAACTCTGTTGGTTCTTACTGCACTGCTCTTGCTTCTATCTGCACCTCTTTTGCACATTTCTGTATCCCTCTTGCCTCTTTATGCACCCCTGTTTCCTCTTTCAGCACCTTTCCTGCATGTTTCTGTACCTCTCTTGCCTTTTTCTTCACCTCTGTTGCTTCTATCTGCACTTCTCTTGCCTCTTTCTTAACCCCTCTTGCCTCTTTCAGCACCTCTGTTGCTTCTTTCCGCACTTCTCTTGCTTCTTTCTGCATCCCTCTTGCCTATTTCTGTATCTCTCTTGCCTCTTTGTGCACCTCTACTTCCTCTTTCTGCACCTCTCTTGCCTTTTTCTGCAGTTCTCTTGCCTCTTTCTGCACCTCTTTTGCTTCTGTCTGCACTTCTCTTGCCTCTCTCTGTTCCTCTCTTGCCTCTTTCTGCACCTCTGTTGGTCTTTTCTGCACTACTCTTGCTTTTTTCTGCACCCCTTTTTCAAATTTCTATATCCCTCTTGCCTCTTTCTGCACCTCTCTTGCCTCTTTCAGCACCTCTCTTGCTTCTTTCTGCACTTCTCTTGCTTCTTTCTGCATCCCTCTTGCCTCTTTCTGTATCTCTCTTGCCTCTTTGTGCACCTCTACTTCCTCTTTCTGCACCTCTCTTGCCTTTTTCTCCAGTTCTCTTGCCTCTTTCTGCACCTCTTTTGCTTCTGTCTGCACTTCTCTTGCCTCTCTCTGTTCCTCTCTTGCCTCTTTCTGCACCTCTGTTGGTTTTTTCTGCACTACTCTTGCTTTTTTCTGCATCCCTTTTTCAAATTTCTATATCCCTCTTGCCTCTTTCTGCACCCCTGTTCCCTCTTTCTGTATCTTTCCTGCCTTTTTCTGCATCCCTCTTGCCTCTTTCTGTACCCCTCTTGCCTCTTTGTGCACCTCTACTTCTTCTTTCTGTACCTCTCTTGCCTTTTTCTGCAGATCTCTTGCCTCTTTCTGCACCTCTCTTGCCTCTTTCTGCACCTCTCTTGCCTCTTTCCGCACCCCACTTGCCTCTTTCTGCACTTCTCTTGCTTCTTTCTACACCTCTCTTGCCTCTTTCTGCTCCTCTCTTGCCTCTTTGTGCATTTCTCTTACCTGTTTCTGCAGTTCACTTACTTCTTTCTGTACCTCTCTTGCCTTTTCCTGCAATCTTCTTGTCTCTTTCAGCACATCTGTTGCTTCTTTTTGCACTTCTCTTCCTTCTTTATGCACCCCTCTTGCATCTTTCTGTACCCTTCTTGCCTCTTTGTGCACCTCTCCTACCTCTTTCTGCACCCCTCCTGCCTCTTTATGCACCGCTGTTGGTTCTTTCTGCACTGCTCTTGCTTCTTTCTGCACCTCACTTGCCTCTTTCTGCACTTCTCTTGCTTCTTTCTACACCTCTGTTGCTTCTTTCAGCAAGTCTCTTGCCTCCGTCTGCACTTCTCTTGCTTGTTTCTGCACCTCTCTTGCATCTTTCTGCACTTCTGTTACCTCTTTCTGCACCTCACCTGCTTCTTTCTGCACCCCTCTTGCCTCTTTCTGCACGCCTCAACCCTCTTTCTGCAATTCTCTCTTGCGTCTTTATGCACCTCTGTTGCCTCTTTCTCCACCTCTCTTACCTCTTTCTGCACCCCTGTTCCCTATTTCTGTACCTTTCCTGCCTGTTTATGCACCTCTCTTGCCTCTTTCTGTATCTCTGTTGCTTTTTTCTGCACTTCTCTTGCTCTTTCTGTACCCTTCGCGCCTCTTTCAGCACCTCTGTTGCTTCTTTCTGCACTTCTCTTGCTTCTTTCTGCAAACCTCTTGCCTCTTTCTGTACCCCTCTTGCCTCTTTGTGCACCTCTACGTCCACTTTCTGCACCTCTCTTGCCTTTTTCTGCAGTTCTCTTGCCTCTTTCTGCACCTCTTTTGCTTCTTTCTGCACTTCTCTTGCCTCTCTCTGTACCCATCTAGCCTCTTTCTGTACCTGTTGCTTCTTTCTGCACTTCTCTTGCTTCTTTCTGCATCCCTCTTGCCTCTTTCTGTACCCCTCTTGCCTCTTTGTGCACCTCTACTTCCTCTTTCTGTACCTCTCTTGCCTTTTTCTGCAGATCTCTTGGCTCTTTCTGCACCTCTCTTGCCTCTTTCTGCACCTCTCTTGCCTCTTTCCGCACCCCACTTGCCTCTTTCTGCTCTTCTCTTGCTTTTTTCTACACCTCTCTTGCCTCTTTCTGCTCCTCTCTTGCCTCTTTGTGCATTTCTCTTACCTGTTTCTGCAGATCCATTACCTCTTTCTGTACCTCTCTTGCCTTTTCCTGCAATCTTCTTGTCTCTTTCAGCACATCTGTTGCTTCTTTTTGCACTTCTCTTCCTTCTTTCTGCACCCCTCTTGCCTCTTTCTGTACCCTTCTTGCCTCTTTGTGCACCTCTCCTACCTCTTTCTGCACCCCCTCTTGCCTCTTTATGCAACTCTGTTGGTTCTTACTGCACTGCTCTTGCTTCTATCTGCACCTCTTTTGCACATTTCTGTATCCCTCTTGCCTCTTTATGCACCCCTGTTCCCTCTTTCAGCACCTTTCCTGCATGTTTCTGCACCTCTCTTGCCTTTTTCTTCACCTCTGTTGCTTCTATCTGCACTTCTCTTGCTTCTTTCTGCACCCCTCTTGCCTCTTTCTGTATCCCTCTTGCCTCTTTGTACACCTCTACTTCCTCTTTCTGCACCTCTCTTGCCTTTTTCTGCAGTTCTCTTGCCTCTTTCTGCACCTCTTTTGCTTCTGACTGCACTTATCTTGCCTCTCTCTGTTCCTCTCTTGCCTCTCTCTGCACTTCTGTTGGTTTTTTCTGCACTACTCTTGCTTTTTTCTGCATCCCTTTTTCAAATTTCTATATCCCTCTTGCCTCTTTCTGCACCCCTGTTCCCTCTTTCTGTACCTTTCCTGCCTGTTTCTGCACCCCTCTTGCCTCTTTCTGTACCCCTCTTGCCTCTTTGTGCACCTCTACTTCCTCTTTCTGTACCTCTCTTGCCTTTTTCTGCAGATCTCTTGCCTCTTTCTGCACCTCTCTTACCTCTTTCTGCACCTCTCTTGCCTCTTTTCGCACCCCACTTGCCTCTTTCTGCTCTTCTCTTGCTTCTTTCTACACCTCTCTTGCTTCTTTCTACACCTCTCCTGCCTCTTTCTGCTCTTCTCTTGCCTGTTTGTGCATTTATCTTACCTGTTTCTGCAGTTCCATTACCTCTTTCTGTACCTCTCTTGCCTTTTCCTGCAATCTTCTTGTCTCTTTCAGCACATCTGTTGCTTCTTTTTGCACTTCTCTTCCTTCTTTCTGCACCCCTCTTGCCTCTTTCTGTACCCTTCTTGCCTCTTTGTGCACCTCTCCTACCTCTTTCTGCACCCCTCTTGCCTCTTTATGCAACTCTGTTGGTTCTTACTGCACTGCTCTTGCTTCTATCTGCACCTCTTTTGCACATTTCTGTATCCCTCTTGCCTCTTTATGCACCCCTGTTCCCTCTTTCAGCACCTTTCCTGCATGTTTCTGTACCTCTCTTGCCTTTTTTCTTCACCTCTGTTGCTTCTATCTGCACTTCTCTTGCCTCTTTCTTAACCCCTCTTGCCTCTTTCAGCACCTCTGTTGCTTCTTTCCACACTTCTCTTGCTTCTTTCTGCATCCCTCTTGCCTATTTCTGTATCTCTCTTGCCTCTTTGTGCACCTCTACTTCCTCTTTCTGCACCTCTCTTGCCTTTTTCTGCAGTTCTCTTGCCTCTTTCTGCACCTCTTTTGGTTCTGTCTGCACTTCTCTTGCCTCTCTCTGTTCCTCTCTTGCCTCTTTCTGCACCTCTGTTGGTCTTTTCTGCACTACTCTTGCTTTTTTCTGCACCCCTTTTTCAAATTTCTATATCCCTCTTGCCTCTTTCTGCTCCCCTGTTCCCTCTTTCTGTACCTTTCCTGCCTTTTTCTGCATCCCTCTTGCCTCTTTCTGTACCCCTCTTGCCTCTTTGTGCACCTCTACTTCTTCTTTCTGTACCTCTCTTGCCATTTTCTGCAGATCTCTTGCCTCTTTCTGCACTTCTCTTGCCTCTTTCTGCACCTCTCTTGCCTCTTTCCGCACCCCACTTACCTCTTTCTGCACTTCTCTTGCTTCTTTCTACACCTCTCTTGCCTCTTTCTGCTCCTCTCTTGCCTCTTTGTGCATTTCTCTTACCTGTTTCTGCAGTTCACTTACTTCTTTCTGTACCTCTCTTGCCTTTTCCTGCAATCTTCTTGTCTCTTTCAGCACATCTGTTGCTTCTTTTTGCACTTCTCTTCCTTCTTTCTGCACCCCTCTTGCCTCTTTCTGTACCCTTCTTGCCTCTTTGTGCACCTCTCCTACCTCTTTCTGCACCCCTCTTGCCTCTTTATGCAACTCTGTTGGTTCTTACTGCACTGCTCTTGCTTCTATCTGCACCTCTTTTGCACATTTCTGTATCCCTCTTGCCTCTTTATGCACCCCTGTTCCCTCTTTCAGCACCTTTCCTGCATGTTTCTGCACCTCTCTTGCCTTTTTCTTCACCTCTGTTGCTTCTATCTGTACTTCTCTTGCCTCTTTCTTAACCCCTCTTGCCTCTTTCAACACCTCTGTTGCTTCTTTCTGCACTTCTCTTGCTTCTTTCTGCACCCCTCTTGCCTCTTTCTGTATCCCTCTTGCCTCTTTGTACACCTCTACTTCCTCTTTCTGCACCTCTCTTGCCTTTTTCTGCAGTTCTCTTGCCTCTTTCTGCACCTCTTTTGCTTCTGTCTGCACTTCTCTTGCCTCTCTCTGTTCCTCTCTTGCCTCTTTCTGCACCTCTTTTGTGTAGTGTAGCTCCTATTTCCCTTATAGGCTCTGCGCATTGGAATAATATATCCTATAGGTTTGACATAGGACTAAGGTCGGTATGTCCCTATCGAGTATATTAAACTTAATTACTTGTGCCAGCTAGTTCAGAGGCCACTAGAAACTTCTTGACGACAAGAAGGGAGTAGTTTCTGGCAGCCGCAAAACATGACCACTGTGTTTCCTTTGCAGAATCAGGACATGTCCCAGAGTCGTAGAAACAATAGATAACTATTTCACTCAGCTCAGTCGTGCATGTCTAGTTACTCTCAAAGTTACACAGAAATAACAGACGGGCGTTTCAATAAAAGATTTATTGAACAGTCTTGTTTCTGTTGTAAGTTAGATGTGCTGTTACGATCACAAGACAGTATGCGAGATAAATAATGTACAGAGTGAGCAGTAGAAATAAATAATACTGCGTTAGCATTATCTTTTCAGCATATATGCATTTACATAAAAATGAAACAGCCTAAAAATGCGAGTACTCATACGATGCGTTTCTAGCCTAGTTCTACCCCAGTGTACCTAACCTGTCTTAGGTGTAGGGAGAAGTAGAAGTAGGTGATGTAGTCCTGACTAGAGTATACTAAGAGTATGTTAAGCCTAGTATGTCTAGTATGCCAAGAGTCCCTCTAGGTTCTAGTCTGCTCCATACCTGAAGAATGAGAGAGGTAGGAATCTCTTTCCTAGACTCGAACTCCAACACCCCGCAAGGGAAGTTAGATCACTGGAAGCTGGACTCTCTGCGTGCAGGAATGACAGCGTCTTCTCAGTGCGTCCGGCCGGGAATCGGGCTCCTCTGAAGTCGAGGTCTCCTCTGATTTACAGGGGTTTGAGAAGGTATATTTATACCTGAAAATGTTAGCATTGACGTGAGTTGGGCAGCGAAAGATGTCATAAATGAACCCCTAAGGAATAATGGTTCATGCATAATATATGAGTCCTTGAAGAAATCAATAGTCCTGGGCAAGGGAAACTCCCGCAGCCTAAGGGTCTGTTTTTTCATGAACTCGTTGTGAGGCAAGGGTGGACGGATGTCGGAATCCATGCCTGTATTTGGAGTGCATGGTTTATGCCTAAATAAGGTCTGGGATTTTATGCCTATATAAGGGCAAGTCGAATTGTGCCTATAAAAGGACATGCGTCTGGAAAGCCCGTTTATGGACACCCTAGGAAATATACAACACCCACTCCTCTTTAGTGTGTACGATAATACTAAAATGCTAAACATATAAAATGCTAAAACATTAAAATGGAGTACTGCATATAAAAACATATCCTAAAAGCAATAAAAGACATATTAAAAATGCAAAGGTTTCTGTACATCATTAAGCAATGCTTTTCATTTTCCAGCATAAAGTTCGAATAAATGCAATCGGAATGAAATATAAAAGCAATATTTACATATGACGAAAATGATCGATAAGCTTGTTCAAAATCAAAGTCATTTCCTGTCATGAAAATTAAATGAACTGTTCTAGACACACAAGATGACTAAGTGTCCCTGGAAGTACTGCCAAGTCTGTATTATAAGGCTAGTTCTACTTTAAGCAGATTGAAGTGCCATTTTCGTTCGAAAAATGGGACAAAAGTTCAAATTTGGTAGAGTTCCAAGTTTTTGAAAAATGAAGGCCAAATTGTTACTGCATCTCTGGAACACAGTATGCTGAATCAGAGTTAGTTTACGGGTCTGGGGTAAACATGAGATCATCTATTTCAATAGACAAAACATCATCCACAGTCGTTGGTGTAAGTTGGAACACCTCGTGTAAGAGATTGACCGCACAAAGATGTGAAGCATCGCTCTCAGCATAGGTCGCCGCAGCAATGTTCGCGTCGTTGTTACCTGTGTGCCTGGAGTTGTCTCTCGTACCTCAGCAGCAGCCGGAAGCGTCTGTGAGATCTCAATGAATGCTGACATCAGGATTGGTAGCCTCTGGGGACAACACAGAGCATGGGCCGTTATCGGGACCAGCACAGTATCGACGTCCTTTGGCGTAGCTGATGGATATGTTAGACAAGTGTCCAACACGCATTCTTCACCGCATAGCAGGCATCGTAGAACAGGTAAGATGCAATTTTGCCAGATTGGTCTGAATGACAGGAACCAAGTTGTATTAAGGTCCTGTAGACGAGTCATGCCCAATAGCTGTACTATTCGCTCACGGCACTTTCTTTCAAGGAGAGCTTTCTCCATTTCGCTCGGAGTGATGTCTGCGAATAGGTTGGCCATAGCGCAATAGCAGAAAGATGAGTAAAATTCCGGCAACAAGTGCGAGAATTAATGGTATGCCACCAAACACCGAATGTGCAAAGTTGGGGATGATTCCAAGTATAGCCTGGAAAGGTGCTAACAGACCGGAGCAAATGCTCTTAAATACATGTACAATTCCGGTCGTATCTGACATGTTAAAGATACGTGATACCATTTCTATGAAATGTATAGGGCAGTTTGTACGTATTAAAGTCTGTATCTCAGCCGAAGTCCTTGCTACTTGTAGATCATAGGTTTCTTTGGCCGAGGTCAAAGGCACTGTTTGCTGTAAAAGCATGGCTTTCATTCTGCTCAAAGTATAAAATCTTATAAAAGAGACGTGCAGCGAAGGCCATAAAGGCGACTCCCTGACTGTGTCTATTGGGGGAAACAATACTTGAATACAGCAAGTGACCCTGGAGTTGACCGTTACTAGATATGGGACGCCTGGCAACATTCCACAGCAACTCTGATCATTCAACATGAGGTAACTCCTGTTAGAAAGTTGTCCAAACGCTGAATTAATCACAGCAGCTGGTGTACCCCGCTGATGGCAAGACAAATTTGCCACAGACCATTACAAGCCCCGTGTAAAGAGATGTCCTGACACAAAAGTGAACCGGTCAGTGCATGTTTACAGCTGGTACCGCTAAGAAACACTTCACGATCCCCACTCCAACATCTATGTGTGTACGGTAAATCCCAAGATGTCTTAATGTATTCCTTACCCAACCTTTCATATTTGCCTGCTTGCATTTGTCTGAGGCAATACTGAAACTGAAAAGTTGTCACAGGTAATGTTATTTTGCCATGAATAACCCATTCTGTAGCTGGTTTTTCTGCCACTGTGAATGGTAATTTCTCCAGTTTTTCAATGCTTAGCACTGTATACCTTGCTCCTCTTTGTGCCAATTCGATCTGTTTATCAGTGAGATTGTATTCCGCAAACAGAGACGACGTGTTGATGAAACGCCAAGGCACATAGCCCGCTCGCAAAGATTGCAGCGTCCAGCTCAATGACACTATAGAACGTAATTGGGATTGACCTTGTAACATAGCCAAATCTTGTTCTAGAATGTCGATAGCAGAGGATACAATGCCATCCAATGAATATATTCTGGAGGACAAAGTTGTTAACCCATTGTCGACCACAGAGAGTGTTTTCTCTAAATTAATACGATCAAGTTCACGTATTCCTTCTGCGGCCTCTATCTGTGACACTTTCCATGCTTCATTATAACCAGCATAAATGCCGGCATATATGAAACGTTTTTGACGCGGTTTTCTTGGTCCAAGCAAGAATTCCCTAAGATCTGTGACTCCTGTAAGTAAGGATAAGTGTTGTTTTACATCCCGTAGTGTAGATTTATGCAGCCAATCGAGGCATAATTTTCCTACACTGTATGTTGTTACTACCCCCGGATGTTGTCTTTGGACATATCTTGGGTCTGGCCTATGAATAGTAAAGCCCTGAGTTTTGTTCAAGAACCTTTCCTGACAGTTGTTTGTGTCTATGGGCCAGATCAACCATTTTTTCCAATTTGGATCAGATCTGTTGAGTTGTAATATATTGTCAACTGTCACCACTGCCTTTGTATTATTATCACTGGCAGGTGTTGGCACAGAAGGTGATTTCATCTCTTTGATCTTGGCTAATCCAAGACAAGATGTTTGTTGGACGGTTTCATTCAAAAACAGTATTTGTTCAGGGATGATACAGGCTCTAAATAAAGCTTCTATACCCTGTACTTGCCAATCTTTACTACCCCAGACAGTTTTTGTCTCTATTGTGTCTTTCCATAAGTCGAAACCCTGTGTAGACAGTTGGGCAATAAATGCTTCAGAGTAAATCTGTTTAGTATTTGTTAACATAATTTTCAGTCCTGTTTTGTTTACATTTCTGTAGTAAAACGATTCTGGGTCAGATGTATTGTAACCTGAAAAATATGGAAATTTACTAGCAAAAGTTTTTGAACTACCTTGTGGTAGTGTAGGACAATGTTCCCATTGGTTAAACATAAACACATTTCTTGGATATGCAGTTTTATGCAAATAATGATGACCATAGTGGTTATAACAATACAGTTCTTCATAGTCTAATGAACCCTCTAAATATTCATTTTTAGAAAATGCAGCAGATTTTTCTAGATCAAACATTATGTCATGTACAGTCTCTAAGTCCCAATCATCTGAATAGGTACTGGACGTAATTAAATCACTTAGTGAAATTTTAAACAAATGTGCAATGTTCAATTGTTCCGTCGGTCCGAAAATTTCATAATCCGTTTTGTCCCACACTATACCATCCTGTATAGGAACAGCTGTGATGTTCACTGATGACAAGTCTCTCGCTTCACGATGGGAAGATTTATGAGGTTTCAAAAGTACGTTTACGTCTTTTCCTTCACTGTTCACATGGATGTATCTGCCACTTATAAGCACGCTCACAGTTGTTACCAAAGCTAGCCAGAGCAGGAAAACAAAAAGTCCAGATGTAATCCAGAGTTCAATCCATGGAGAAACCAGATAAGTCTTTTTCAGAAAGTGAATAAAGTCTTGTACTTGCTGCTTGAGTTTGAATGATGCTGGCTTCGTTTCAGGTTCACTTGGATCTTCTGAGAACGTATCAAAGTCAATGAAATAGCCAGAAGCAGTTCTGTCAATTGTTGGAATTGCATCAGGATTTGTTGAAATCACAGGAGACAGTTCTTCATGTGTCACGTTGGTGTAGACAGGTGTATTTGGACGAACTGTTGTTTGGTTGTCAAGAGGGATGAGTTCCATAGCTTGGTTGCTTAGTCCTTCATTTGTTACAGCTGAATTCTCGATCGTGATCAGTCTTTCAGTCTGAACCTCTTGAATAGTAGCGAGACGAGTGCGTCTGCTACTAGGTCGGAGTCCACGAGGCCTACTGCTTAGTATTGGCCACATACTGTGGTTTGATCAGGTCGATGGACACAAATCTTTTCTCCTTTCTTCCAGCAAGGGGTGGCAGAAGTACTGTCCTTGTTCCTTGAACAGCTAGAACAGGTACCGGTTGTCTGTAAGAAGGTCCAAATTCCTTCTTGTCCGCGATTTTTTCTCTGACTAGATCCCCAACTTTTGGAATCCAGACAGGCCTTTCTGGTATTTCCTTAGTGGTGGTTGGCTGCAGGGATACGTTGCTTTGTTTCGTTCTTAATTTGTTAAGATCCTGTAAAACAGCCAAACGATCTTTGATATCAAATGGTTTATTTTCCACCACTGTGCCTACGTGTTCTAAGTCTGGAAGCCACATTCTTGTCCCAAATAGGACCTCATATGGAGTGACCCCCCCTAGAGAACTTCTTGGCAGATTGTTGAGAGCGCGCTGTACGCTATTGAGGTGTTTGACCCACCCATCACCCGAACCTAATACCCTAGCTGTTATAGACTGCTTTATGTCCCGGTTTTTCCTTTCCACAACAGAATTTCCCTCAGGATGGAATGGAGAGGAGTACCGCAATGCAATGCCCAGACTGGCCATGGCCTCCTTGTAAGCCCTAGAGCTAAACGCAGGACCCTGGTCAGAATGTAGCGTGCCTATTGCGTATGTGCCGATAAAGACTCGCAAATCTTTTATAACAGATCGAGCGTCAGCCGAGCGCTGAGGCCATAACCATAGGAACCTAGATTCAGTATTTGCGGGAATGCCTTTGTCCAGTGGGACGCAGGCGAGTAGATAGTCTAATGCTGTCTAACAGTGGGTGTCTGTACTGGGCTGCCGCATTCGCACCATGGTGTCTGGTGGCTCGCTCGCTGTAATTTACAGTCTAAGCAGTTGTTGATGAATATGTGAATGTGTGTATTCATTCCAGGCCACCAGTACATCTCTTTTAATTTCAAAATTGTGTTTGAGATCCCTTGATGTGACAGACCCTCCCCCAAATGAGTTTCATAAATCAAAGCTGCTCTTCGTTCCATGTTTGGAATTACCCTATCCCCCACTCCAGGGATTCGAGCAAAAGGAACGTTATTCGCATCAATTACATAAGAGTACTTGAGTGGAAACTTTTTTGGTAACGCATTGACAGCCAACATTATCTCACCGTCTATTTTTGTTTTTGAACGAGTGATCGCAGCTACGGAAGCAGTCTGCACAGCCCCCTTTGCGGCTTCGTCAGCCAATGAATTCCCTGCAACGTGAACGCCATCACGCTGATGACTCAGTGTGTGAATCACGTGAGCCTTTGGTAGTTCGTTTTTCAACTGAACTACTTGTTCCCAAAGTAATTTGTGCTTTATTGTGCCACCTGTCGCATCTTTGAAACCATTTTCAAGCCAGGTTCGTATATTGTCATTATACGACTGAACACAGTAGAATGAATCGCACACGATTAGTGTGAGGAATTCTCGATCCGTACTCTCAAGTGCCAGTTTGAATGCCTGTAGTTCAGCTCGCTGAGCTGTACAATCACCTAGTGATTGAGTTTTTGTGACCATGGGTCTGAAGATGCCATTTCGCATGCAACCTTTAACGATAGCACACGCTGCACTGTAAGCTTGCTTACTCCCTGTTGCGGGCTGTGCGGATCCGTCAGTGTAAATTATGAATTCGTACTGATCGAGAGGCAGAATCTCAGTGGGCAGAGGACATTCTTGTTCATATTGGAGAAATGCTTGTGTTTTTAAATCTGGATCAAAAACATATTCAACATCAGTCGCAGCAAGAGAATTAACCCATTGTATCCATCTCGGATGTAGTGCTTTAGCATTTGGAATGCTTGCTTTTGTGACCGCTTCTAAAGCTGGTACCGGGGTTACGACAATTATGCGTTTCCCTTGGGCTAAGGCTCTTTCTTTTGCTACAGCTGTTTGAACTGCTGTTAGAATTTTTCAGTAGAACTGAATCGCATTTCCGCTTGTGTGTACAAATGTGATTTGTATGCGATTGGTACTTTCTCACCCTCATTGAAGGTTAAGTAGGTGAATCCACATTGACCCGAAATTATTCGGATCACCAAATTTCTTTGACTTACGCGTGTTTGTAAGTGTTTTGTTGCTAACATGTTAGCCTGGAGTGAACGCAAAATTTCTGTGTGTTCCTGTGTCCAGTTTTTGATTGAAAAATCAGGTTTAATTAATGCGTAGAGAGGTTTAACCCTTTCTGCATAGTTTAGTATGTATGTTCTTCCAAAATTGAGGAAACTCAGGATGGATTGTAAGTGTTTTAGCGTCTTTGGAGGTTGGAGCAGCGCACATTTCTCTAGAAAGTTAGCTGCCAAGCTCTTGCCTTCACTTGAAAGCTCATATCCCAAAAATAGGACATTGAGATGGGCAATTCGGGACTTTTTAAAGTTGAACTTGTAGCCCTCAGAGGAGAATCCCAGTATAATGGTGCTCACCCTGTTCAAGTGTTTTCCCAATTCATCGTCTGTCAGATAGATGTCATCGACATAGGACAATGCCTCGTTGTCATAAATTTGTAGTACCTCCGTTACCCTCGCTAAGAATAAACCTGGGCTGTTCTTGAACCCTTGTGGGAGTTGACAAAAGTGACGCTGGGTCCCCATTATGGAGAATGCCGTTAAGTACCTACTTTCAGGTGCTATGTTTTGACAAAAGAAACCATTTGAGATGTCTAATGTTGTTTTGTATTTTTTACGCACAATGTTATTCATTAATGCTGTGCTATGTGCATTTTGCACTGCAAAAGTTTTAGAACAAGTGTTTAAATGTCTGTAGTCCAAAACTAGACGATATGTATTGTCTGGTTTGGAGACAGGAAACAAAGGATTGTTCATTGAGGAGGTGCATGTTTCAATCACCCCTTGATATTCAAGTTGATCTAAGATCTCCCTGACCTGTTTTTTAGCTTCTTGCTTAATAGGATACTGCCTCTGTGCAGTTGGTTCATGTTTCAGATTTTTTTTATGGTGAGGTGAGTCCTCATCCCATCCTACATGATTTTTACGTCGCTTTATCTTCACTGCAGACTCTGACCTTGGAGCACTTCGGATGTACGGGAGAATAATCTAATGACCGGCAGCGAGGCAACCCCGGCGCCCACCTGTAGCGTTTTCCTTCAGTGATCCAGCTTTCTGCTTTTTTACTACTGATTCAAGTATAACTCCTGGCCATTGTTCACCCGTCATTCGCCTTCCAACATAATTATTATGGACGGCGTCTTCTAGGCTATATCGTGATCACTTACAACGTGAAATTAATAATATCCTCCATCTGACTATTCTATGTCAAAGAGAGCACTCTGCATTCTACTGGTCTCTTTCAAACGTTGAATTTCCATCTACCATCGAACCATTTGCTCAGTTTGAGGTCTCATATTACTTCCAATAACTTTAGGAGCTGCCAAGAGGTTTCAGCTATTTTCATACATGGCTTCCTGATGAAGGCACACAGCCGAAACGCGCTTAGGACACAGATTCCCAAAAGCCATGCCACAAATGATTGTCCTCTGAATGCACAAATATGATTATTATTGTCTATATGTTTGCGACATTGATTGTATTTTGTTAAATAATTTTTCATATATCAATGAATGACACTGTTTACATTATACATTCTATCTGGTCAAAATATGAATTTTTTCTTTGTCATCTGACCTCTTGAATTCAGTGTATACACACATACAGAGGACGATATGTTTTATCTTTGTTTGTGTATTTAGTTTCAACTATTTATGTATAAAATATAATAATAATAAAAAATATTTTTGATATTATTGAACAGAGGTTGCATATATATGTTTTTTATATATTGTTCAGGTCCATAACTATTTTCATTGTTCCTAAAATTGTGCTATTTACATATAGGTCATTTTCCTGATTTAGGAACTTACGTCAGGGGTACCCCTTTTCTTACACACATGTACTCATTCAAGTCCACTATCTCCAGAAGTTCCTTCAGGTTCTGGCGAGCTATTGTGACTTCTGCTGCACTGTCCAGCATTGTCTGAGCCCATTCTCCGTTCTTGAGCTGTGTTCTCAGTATTCTCGGCATGTCTTACTTTCAGACCTGCTACTTTCTTTTTGGAGAATTGAGGTTTTGCTTTAGTTTTTGGAGCGTGTTTGTCGTCTTTCGATTTCACGCGTTCTTCTCTATGTTCTGTTCGTCCTCTTCTTTCCGAAGTCTGTGATGAGACCTGAAAGGGACGAGAGGAACGTGTATCAGTATCTTGATACCTATCAGGTTTTCTCAAATTATCCCTATTCCTGAGGTTATACCTCCTTTCAGAGGGCTCCTTTGAGGAGACCTACCTCGGGATTGAGAACCTTTCTCATTTGAATTTTGTTTATTAGACTCCCACTTCTTTTTAGAGGATGTAGGAGTTTGTTTAATTGAGTCCTTCTCAGGACTTTCAGATAGTTTCGGTTTAACTGGTCTCCCACCCAAACTATCTCTGCCTAATTCTGCATAGGATTATTCTATTATTCTGGGTAGCTCTGTTTGATGTTCTGTAACATCAAATTCCCTTAACTTTTGTCGGATCGCCACTGCTGCTGCCTCTCCTTTAATATTAGATAATATTATTGTTGAGACCTGGTCGAAATTTTTCAGTAATTTCATAGCTAAATTTAAAGCAGGCTCTGCCCCGTATTCGTTTTGAATTTGTTTTAGGACATCAGGTATTACCGCAATTGACGGAATGCCGTGTGTTTTAGTGTATATGGCAGCAAAGACTGAGCCCCAAGTGGTGCAGTCTTCTAGTTGTGGTGTGATCCCCATTGGTAAACTAATGGTTAGGATTCTGTGTTTCTCATGCGGGCTAGTATTTGGAAATACTGCTTCGATTTGAGTAATTTTTGAGCTATCCAAAATGGAATTTGCTCCCGCTTAGTGGGCATTTTACCCATGACTGCGTATAGAGTCTGTGGTCTAATTTTTAGAGTATTCCCCTGGTGAGGGGTTTGATTTGGAATTGTTAATGGTGGTTGGACTGTGAAAGTCCGCATGACATATTGAACCAATTGTCTGTAGATTTTTATTAATTCTTGTATTTGAACAAGTAAGTCCTCAACTGACATTATGTCAAGTTCAGGATGAGGTGTGTAGCCGGCTAGAATCGGCCATGTTGCTCCTGGTCTACCTAGTGGACCGAGCCTGGTTATGTTTCTGTGATGATTTAGGGCGCCTTTAAACCAGAGCTGGTGCTCTTGGTATGTTAATGGAATTTCTATATCCTCGAAAGGAATGTATTCCTCTGGTGGTTCATCTTCTTTGTAGAAGTGAAACATGTGAGTTACTGGATTGGATTCAGGAAGTATTACCCATGAATAGAATACCTCTGTCTGAAAGGATTCATGTGCCTCAATCACGAAAACTGCTCTACCTCCTCTCGGTGATAGGCCATGTTTTATAAGTTTTAGAGTAATGGCTCTTCTTAAGTTTGGAGCGATGTCAATAACACCCTCCTCGGTTTCATTTAAACCGGTGTTGTTAAAAAGTGCTGGCTGGGCTGGATCAGCCGCAGCACCACCGTTTCCGGCGTCAGTGTCGGAGCCAGGCATTTAAAAAAAAAAAAAAAATGTTTAAATGTAGAACAAGTTTCAAGGAAACAAAGATAAGGTGCACAATATTGTGGAACACTGTATCCTTCAACGCTGAGCTAACCAAACAGCTAATATATAGGGTACTGCCCTATGTAGCTGTGGCGGATACTAACCCTGCCCACTCCAGACGTCTTTTGGAGTATATGGGTAGGGGTCTCTGAGAGAAAAAAAGAAGAAGCACGGCTGAGTTACTCAGTATCTAACGTTGAATTACTGCCTTACCAAACCGTTGGACGCCATGTAGTGTAGCTCCTATTTCCCTTATAGGCTCTGCGCATTGGAATAATATATCCTATAGGTTTGACATAGGACTAAGGTCGGTATGTCCCTATCGAGTATATTAAACTTAATTACTTGTGCCAGCTAGTTCAGAGGCCACTAGATACTTCTTGACGACAAGAAGGGAGTAGTTTCTGGCAGCCGCAAAACATGACCACTGTGTTTCCTTTACAGAATCAGGACGTGTCCCAGAGTCGTAGAAACAATAGATAACTATTTCACTCAGCTCAGTCGTGCATGTCTAGTTACTCTCAAAGTTACACAGAAATAACAGACGGGCGTTTCAATAAAAGATTTATTGAACAGTCTTGTTTCTGTTGTAAGTTAGATGTGCTGTTATGATCACAAGACAGTATGCGAGATAAATAATGTACAGAGTGAGCAGTAGAAATAAATAATACTGCGTTAGCATTATCTTTTCAGCATATATGCATTTACATAAAAATGACACAGCCTAAAAATGCGAGTACTCATACGATGCGTTTCTAG
Source organism: Calotriton arnoldi (assembly GCA_963921515.1). Classification (NCBI taxonomy): domain Eukaryota; kingdom Metazoa; phylum Chordata; class Amphibia; order Caudata; family Salamandridae; genus Calotriton; species Calotriton arnoldi. The sequence goes on from CAWUFW010000935.1 coordinate 1,060,879, forward strand.
CCTAGTTCTACCCCAGTGTACCTAACCTGTCTTAGGTGTAGGGAGAAGTAGAAGTAGTTGATGTAGTCCTGACTAGAGTATACTAAGAGTATGTTAAGCCTAGTATGTCTAGTATGCCAAGAGTCCCTCTAGGTTCTAGTCTGCTCCATACCTGAAGAATGAGAGTGGTAGGAATCTCTTTCCTAGACTCGAACTCCAACACCCCGCAAGGGAAGTTAGATCACTGGAAGCTGGACTCTCTGCGTGCAGGAATGACAGCGTCTTCTCAGTGCGTCCGGCCGGGAATCGGGCTCCTCTGAAGTCGAGGTCTCCTCTGATTTACAGGGGTTTGGGAAGGTATATTTATACCTGAAAATGTTAGCATTGACGTGAGTTGGGCAGCGAAAGACGTCATAAATGAACCCCTAAGGAATAATGGTTCATGCATAATATATGAGTCCTTGAAGAAATCAATAGTCCTGGGCAAGGGAAACTCCCGCAGCCTAAGGGTCTGTTTTTTCATGAACTCGTTGTGAGGCTAGGGTGGACGGATGTCGGAATCCATGCCTGTATTTGGAGTGCATGGTTTATGCCTAAATAAGGTCTGGGATTTTATGCCTATATAAGGGCAAGGCGAATTGTGCCTATATAAGGACATGAGTCTGGAAAGCCCGTTTATGGACACCCTAGGAAATATACAACAGTTGGTTTTTTCTGCACTACTCTTGCTTTTTCTGCATCCCTTTTTCAAATTTCTATATCCCTCTTGCCTCTTTCTGCACCCCTGTTCCCTCTTTCTGTACCTTTCCTGCCTGTTTCTGCACCCCTCTTGCCTCTTTCTGTACCCCTCTTGCCTCTTTGTGCACCTCTACTTCCTCTTTCTGTACCTCTTGCCTTTTTCTGCAGATCTCTTGTCTCTTTCTGCACCTCTCTTGCCTCTTTCTGCACCTCTCTTGCCTCTTTCCGCACCCCACTTGCCTCTTTCTGCTCTTCTATTGCTTCTTTCTACACCTCTCTTGCCTCTTTCTGCTCTTCTCTTGCCTCTTTGTGCATTCATCTTACCTGTTTCTGCAGTTCCATTACCTCTTTCTGTACCTCTCTTGCCTTTTCCTGCAATCTTCTTGTCTCTTTCAGCACATCTGTTGCTTCTTTTTGCACTTCTCTTCCTTCTTTCTACACCCCTCTTGCCTCTTTCTGTACCCTTCTTGCCTCTTTGTGCACCTCTCCTACCTCTTTCTGCACCTCTCTTGCCTCTTTATGCAACTCTGTTGGTTCTTACTGCACTGCTCTTGCTTCTATCTGCACCTCTTTTGCACATTTCTGTATCCCTCTTGCCTCTTTATGCACCCCTGTTCCCTCTTTCAGCACCTTTCCTGCATGTTTCTGTACCTCTCTTGCCTTTTTCTTCACCTCTGTTGCTTCTATCTGCACTTCTCTTGCCTCTTTCTTAACCCCTCTTGCCTCTTTCAGCACCTCTGTTGCTTCTTTCCGCACTTCTCTTGCTTCTTTCTGCATCCCTCTTGCCTATTTCTGTATCTCTCTTGCCTCTTTGTGCACCTCTACTTCCTCTTTCTGCACCTCTCTTGCCTTTTTCTGCAGTTCTCTTGCCTCTTTCTGCACCTCTTTTGCTTCTGTCTGCACTTCTCTTGCCTCTCTCTGTTCCTCTCTTGCCTCTTTCTGCACCTCTGTTGGTCTTTTCTGCACTACTCTTGCTTTTTTCTGCACCCCTTTTTCAAATTTCTATATCCCTCTTGCCTCTTTCTGCACCCCTGTTCCCTCATTCTGTACCTTTCCTGCCTGTTTCTGCACCTCTCTTGCCTCTTTCAGCACCTCTCTTGCTTCTTTCTGCACTTCTCTTGCTTCTTTCTGCACCACTCTTGCCTCTTTCTGTTTCCCTTTTGCCTCTTTGTGCACCTCTCCTTCCTCTTTCTGCACCTCTCTTGCCTATTTCTTCTGTTCTCTTGCCTCTTTCTGCACCTCCTTTGCTTCTTTCTGCACTTCTAGTGCCTCTTTCAGTACCACTCTTGCCTTTTTCTGCAGTTCTCTTGCCTCTTTCTGCACCTCTTTTGCTTCTGTCTGCACTTCTCTTGCCTCTCTCTGTTCCTCTCTTGCCTCTTTCTGCACCTCTGTTGGTTTTTTCTGCACTACTCTTGCTTTTTTCTGCATCCCTTTTTCAAATTTCTATATCCCTTTTGCCTCTTTCTGCACCCCTGTTCCCTCTATCTGTACCTTTCCTGCCTGTTTCTGCACCCCTCTTGCCTCTTTCTGTACCCCTCTTGCCTCTTTGTGCACCTCTACTTCCTCTTTCTGTACCTCTCTTGCCTTTTTCTGCAGATCTCTTGCCTCTTTCTGCACCTCTCTTGCCTCTTTCTGCACCTCTCTTGCCTCTTTCCGTACCCCACTTGCCTCTTTCTGCTCTTCTCTTGCTTCTTTCTACACCTCTCTTACCTCTTTCTGCTCTTCTCTTCCCTCTTTCTGCATTTCTCTTACCTGTTTCTGCAGTTCCATTACCTCTTTCTGTACCTCTCTTGCCTTTTCCTGCAATCTTCTTGTCTCTTTTAGCACATCTGTTGCTTCTTTTTGCACTTCTCTTCCTTCTTTCTGCACCCCTCTTGCCTCTTTCTGTAACCTTCTTGCCTCTTTGTGCACCTCTCCTACCTCTTTCTGCACCCTTTTGCCTCTTTATGCAACTCTGTTGGTTCTTACTGCACTGCTCTTGCTTCTATCTGCACCTCTTTTGCACATTTCTGTATCCCTCTTGCCTCTTTATGCACCCCTGTTCCCTCTTTCAGCACCTTTCCTGCATGTTTCTGTACCTCGCTTGCCTTTTTCTTCACCTCTGTTGCTTCTATCTGCACTTCTCTTGCCTCTTTCTTAACCCCTCTTGCCTCTTTCAGCACCTCTGTTGCTTCTTTCTGTACTTCTCTTGCTTCTTTCTGCATCCCTCTTGCCTCTTTCTGTATCTCTCTTGCCTCTTTGTGCACCTCTACTTCCTCTTTCTGCACCTCTCTTGCCTTTTTCTCCAGTTCTCTTGCCTCTTTCTGCACCTCTTTTGCTTCTGTCTGCACTTCTCTTGCCTCTCTCTGTTCCTCTCTTGCCTCTTTCTGCACCTCTGTTGGTTTTTTCTGCACTACTCTTGCTTTTTCTGCATCCCTTTTTCAAATTTCTATATCCCTCTTGCCTCTTTCTGCACCCCTGTTCCCTCTTTCTGTATCTTTCCTGCCTTTTTCTGCATCCCTCTTGCCTCTTTCTGTACCCCTCTTGCCTCTTTGTGCACCTCTACTTCTTCTTTCTGTACCTCTCTTGCCTTTTTCTGCAGATCTCTTGCCTCTTTCTGCACCTCTCTTGCCTCTTTCTGCACCTCTCTTGCCTCTTTCCGCACCCCACTTGCCTCTTTTTGCACTTCTCTTGCTTCTTTCTACACCTCTCTTGCCTCTTTCTGCTCCTCTCTTGCCTCTTTGTGCATTTCTCTTACCTGTTTCTGCAGTTCACTTACTTCTTTCTGTACCTCTCTTGCCTTTTCCTGCAATCTTCTTGTCTCTTTCAGCACATCTGTTGCTTCTTTTTGCACTTCTCTTCCTTCTTTCTGCACCCCTCTTGCATCTTTCTGTACCCTTCTTGCCTCTTTGTGCACCTCTCCTACCTCTTTCTGCACCCCTCCTGCCTATTTATGCACCGCTGTTGGTTCTTTCTGCACTGCTCTTGCTTCTATCTGCACCTCTTTTGCACATTTCTGTATCCCTCTTGCCTCTTTATGCACCCCTGTTCCCTCTTTCAGCACCTTTCCTGCATGTTTCTGCACCTCTCTTGCCTTTTTCTTCACCTCTGTTGCTTCTATCTGCACTTCTCTTGCCTCTTTCTTCACCCCTCTTGCCTCTTTCAGCACCTCTGTGGCTTCTTTCTGCACTTCTCTTGCTTCTTTCTGCACCCCTCTTGCCTCTTTCTGTATCCCTCTTGCCTCTTTGTGCACCTCTACTTCCTCTTTCTGCACCTCTCTTGCCTTTTTCTGCAGTTCTCTTGCCTCTTTCTGCACCTCTTTTGCTTCTGTCTGCACTTCTCTTGCCTCTCTCTGTTCCTCTCTTGCCTCTTTCTGCACCTCTGTTGGTCTTTTCTGCACTACTCTTGCTTTTTTCTGCACCCCTTTTTCAAATTTCTATATCCCTCTTGCCTCTTTCTGCATCCCTATTCCCTCTTTCTGTACCTCTCCTGCCTGTTTCTGCACCTCTCTTGCCTCTTTCAGCACCTCTCTTGCTTCTTTCTGCACTTCTCTTGCTTCTTTCTGCACCACTCTTGCCTCTTTCTGTTTCCCTTTTGCCTCTTTGTGCACCTCTCCTTCCTCTTTCTGCACCTCTCTTGCCTTTTTCTTCTGTTCTCTTGCCTCTTTCTGCACCTCCTTTGCTTCTTTCTGCACTTCTATTGCTTCTTTCAGTACCACTCTTGCCTCTTTCTGCACCTCTGTTGGTTCATTCTGCACTGCTCTTGCTTCTTTCTGCACAGCTGTTGCAAATGTATGCATCCCTCTTTCAGCACCCCTCTTTCGTCTTTCTGCACCTCTCTTGCCTCTGTCTGCACACCTGTTCCCTCTTTCCACACCACTTTTGCCTGTTACTGCAACTCTCTTGCCTCTTTCTGCACTTCTATTGCTTCTTTCCGTACCTCTCTTGCTTCTTTCTGCACCCATCTTGCCTCTTTTTGAACCCCTCCTCCCTCTTTCTGCACCTCTCTTGCCTCTTTTTGCACCTCTGTTGGTTCTTTCTGCACTACTCTTGCTTCTTTCTGCACCTCTTTTGCAAATTTCTGCATCCCTAATGCCTCTTTCTGCACCCCTCTTCCCTATTTCTCCACCTCTTGCTTATTTCTGCACTTCTCTTGCTTCTTTCTGCATTGCTCTTTCTTTTTTTGCACCTCTCTTGCAAATTTCTGTATCCCTCTTACCTCTTTCTGCACCCTGTTCCCTCTTTCTGTACCTTCTTGCCTGTTTCTGCACCTCTGGTGCCTCTTTCGGCACCCCTTTTGCTTCTTTCTGTACTTCTCTTGCCTCTTTTTGCACCGCTCTTGCCTCTTTAAGCACCTCTGTTGCTTCTTTCTGGACTTCTCGTGCTTCTTTCTGCACCCCTCTTGCTTCTTTCTGTACCCCTTTTGCTTCTTTGTGCACCTCTCCTGACTCTTTTTGCACCCTCTTGCCTTTTTCTTCAGTTCTCTTGCCTCTTTGTGCACCTCTTTTGCTTCTTTCTGCACTTCTCTCTCCTCTTTCTGCACCCCTCATGCCTCTTTCTGCACCTCTGTTGCTTGTGTCTGCACTTCTATTGCCTCTTTCTGCACCTCTCCTGCTTCTTTCTACACCCCTGTTGTCTCTTTCTGCACCCCTGTTGTCTCTTTCTGTACTCGTCTTCCCTCTTTCTGCACCTCTCTTGCTTCTTTCTGCACTACTCTTGCTTCTTTCTGCACCTCTCTTGCTTCTTTCTGCACCCTTCTTCCCTGTTTTTGCATCCCTGTTGCCTCTTTCTGCTGTTCTCTTGCCATATTCTGCACCTCTCTTGCCACTTTCTGCACCTCGCTTGCCTCTTTCTGCACTTCTCTTGCTTCTTTCCACACCTCTGTTGCTTCTTTCAGCAATTCTCTTGCCTCTTTCTGCAATTCTCTTGCTTGTTTCTGCGCCTCTCTTGCGTCTTTCTGCACCTCTGTTGCCTCTTTCTGTACCTCACTTGCTTCTTTCTGCACCCCTCTTGCCTCTTTCTGCACCCCTCTTTTCTCTTTCTGTACCTCTCTTGCCTCTTTCTGCACTCCTGTTCCCTCTTTCTACACCTTCCTGCCTGTTTTTGCACCTCTCTTGCTTCTTTCTGTACCTCTGTTGCTTTTTTCTGCACTTCTCTTGCCTTTTTCTGCACACTTCTTGTCTCTTTCAGCACCTCTTTTGCTTCTTTCTGCACTTCTCTTCCTTCTTTCTGCACCCCCCTTGCCTCTTTCTGTGCCCTTCTTGCCTCTTTGTGAACCTCTCTTACCTCTTTCTGCACCCCTGTTGCCTCTTTCTGCACCTCTGTTGGTTCTTTCTGCACTGCTCTTGCTTCTATCTGCACCTCTTTTGCAAATTTCTGCATCTCTCTTGTCTCTTTGTGCACCCCTGTTCCCTCTTTCTGCACCTTTCTTGCCTGTTTCTGCACCTCTCTTGCCTCTTTCTGCACCTCTGTTGCTTCTTTCTGTACTTCTCTTGCCTTTTTCTGCACCCCTCTTGCCTCTTTCAGCACCTCTGTTGCTTCTTTCTCCACTTCTCTTGCTTCTTTCTGCAACCCTCTTGCCTCTTTCTGTACCCCTCTTGCCTCTTTGTGCACCTCTACTTCCCCTTTCTGCACCTCTCTTGTCTTTTTCTGCAGTTCTCTTGCCTCTTTCTGCACCTCTGTTCCTTCTTTCTGCACTTCTCTTGCCTCTCTCTGTACCCCTCTTGCCTCTTGCTGCACCTGTTGCTTCTTTCTGCACTTCTCTTGCTTCTTTCTGCACCCCTCTTGCCTCTTTCTGTACCCCTCTTGCCTCTTTGTGCACCTCTACTTCCTCTTTGTACATTTATCTTGCCTGTTTCTGCAGTTCCCTTGCCTCTTTCTGTACCTCTCTTGCCTTTTTCTGCACCCTTCTTGTCTCTTTCAGCACATCTGTTGCTTCTTTTTGCACTTCTCTTCCTTCTTTCTGCACCCCTCTTGCCTCTTTCTGTACCCTTCTTGCCTCTTTGTGTACCTCTCCTACCTCTTTCTGTACCCCTCTTGCCTCTTTATGCTCCTCTGTTGGATCTTTCTGCACTGCTCTTGCTTCTATCTGCACCTTTTTTGCAAATTTCTGTATCCCTCTTGCCTCTTTCTGCACCCCTGTTCCCTCTTTCTGTACCTTTCCTGCCTGTTTCTGCACCTCTCTTGCCTTTTTCTGCACCTCTTTTGCTTCTTTCTGCACTTCTCTTGCCTCTTTCTGTACACCCTTGCCTCTTTCAGCACCTCTGTTGCTTCTTTCTGCACTTCTCGTGCTTCTTTCTGCACCCCTCTTGACTCTTTGTGCATCTCTACTTCATCTTTCTGCACCTCTCTTGCCTTTTTCTGCAGTTCTCTTGCCTCTTTCTGCCCCTCTTTTGCTTCTTTCTGCACTTCTCTTGCCTCTCTCAGTAACCCTATTGCCTCTTTCTGCACCTCTGTTGGTTCTTTCTGCACTACTCTTGCTTTTTTCTGCACCTCTTTTTCAAATTTCTATATCCCTCTTGCCTCTTTCTGCACCCCTGTTCGCTCTTTCTGTACCTTTCCTGCCTGTTTCAGCACCTCTCTTGCTTCTTTCTGCACTTCTCTTGTTTCTTTCGGCACCCCTCTTGCCTCTTTCAGTTTCCATTTTGTCTCTTTGTGCACCTCTCCTTCCTCTTTCTGCACCTCTCTTGCCTTATTCTGCTGTTCTCTTGCCTCTTTCTGCACCTCTTTTGCTTCTTTCGGCACTTCTATTGCCTCTTTCAGTACCACTCTTGCCTCTTTCTGCACCTCTGTTGGTTCATTCTGCACTGCTCTTGCTTCTTTCTGCACAGCTGTTGCAAATTTATGCATCCCTCTTGCCTCTTTCAGCACCCCTCTTTCGTCTTTCTGTACCTTTCTTGCCTCTGTCTGCACACCTGTTCCCTCTTTCTGCACCCCTTATGCCTGTTACTGCAACTCTCTTGCCTCTTTCTGCAGTTCTTTTGCCTCCTTCTGCACCTCTGTTTCTTCTTTCTGCACTTGTCTTGCCTCTTTCTGCACCCCTCTAGCCTCTTTCTGCACCCCTGTTGCTTCTTTCTGCACTTCTATTGCTTCTTTCTGTACCTCTGTTGCTTCTTTCTGCACCCATCTTGCCTCTTTTTGAACCCCTCCTCCCTCTTTCTGCACCTCTCTTGCCTCTTTTTGCACCTGTGTTGGTTCTTTCTGCACTGCTCTTGCTTCTTTCTGCACCTCATTTGCAACTTTCTGCATTCCTCATGCCTCTTTCTGCACCCCTCTTCCCTATTTCTCCACCTCTCTTGCCTCTTTCAGCACCCCTCTTTCGTCTTTCTGCACCTCTCTTGCCTCTGTCTGCACACCTGTTCCCTCTTTCTGCACCCCTTTTGCCTGTTACTGCAACTCTCTTGCCTCTTTCTGCAGTTGTTTGCCTCCTTCTGCACCTCTGTTTCTTCTTGCTGCACTTGCCTTGCCTCTTTCTGCACCCCTCTAGCCTCTTTCTGCACCCCTGTTGGTTCTTTCTGCACTTCTATTGCTTCTTTCTGTACCTCTGTTGCTTCTCTCTGCACCCATCTTGCCTCTTTTTGAACCCCTCCTCCCTCTTTCTGCACCTCTCTTGCCTCTTTTTTGCACCTGTGTTGGTTCTTTCTGCACCTCTTTTGTAACTTTCTGCATCCCTCATGCCTCTTTCTGCACCCCTCTACCCTATTTCTCCACCTCTCTTGCTTATTTCTGCACTTCTCTTGCTTCTTTCTGCACTGCTCTTTCTTTTTTTGCACCTCTCTTGCAAATTTCTGTATCCCTCTTACCTCTTTCTGCACCCCTGTTCCCTCTTTCTGTACCTTTCTTGCCTGTTTCTGCACCTCTCTTGCCTCTTTCGGCACCTCTTTTGCTTCTTTCTGCACTTCTCTTGCCTCTTTCTGCACCCCTCTTGCCTCTTTAAGCACCTCTATTGCTTCTTTCTTGACTTCTCTTGCTTCTTTCTGCCCCCCTCTTGCATCTTTCTGTACCCCTTGTGCCTCTTTGTGCACCTCTCCTGGCTCATTTTGCACCCCTCTTGCCTTTTTCTTCAGTTCTCTTGCCTCTTTGTGAACCTCTTTTGCTTCTTTCTGCACTTCTCTCTCCTCTTTCTGCGCCTCTCATGCCTCTTTAAGCACCTCTGTTGCTTCTTTCTGGACTTCTCTTGCTTCTTTCTGCATCCCTCTTGCCTCTTTCTGTACCCCTTGTGCCTCTTTATGCACCTCTCCTGACTCATTTGCATCCCTCTTGCCTTTTTCTTCAGTTCTCTTCCCTCTTTGTGCACCTCTGTTGCTTCTTTCTGCACTTCTATTGCCTCTTTCTGCACCTCTCCTGCTTCTTTCTACACCCCAGTTGTCTCTTTCTGCACCCCTGTTGTCTCTTTCTGCACTTGTCTTCCCACTTTCTGCACCTCTCTTGCTTCTTTCTGCACTTCTCTTGCTTCTTTCTGCACCTCTCTTGCTTCTTTCTGCACCCTTCTTCCCTTTTTGCATCCCTCTTGCCTCTTTCCGCTGTTCTCATGCCATTTCCTGCACCTCTCTTGCCTCTTTCTGCACCTCACTTGCCTCTTTCTGCACTTCTCTTGCTTCTTTATACACCTCTATTGCTTCTTCCAGCAATTCTCTTGCATCCGTCTGCACTTCTCTTGCTTGTTTCTGCACCTCTCTTGCATCTTTCTGCACCTCTGTTGCCTCTTTCTGCACCTCACTTGCTTCTTTCTGCACTCCTCTTGCCTCTTTCTGCACGCCTCAACCCTCTTTCTGCACCTCTCTTGCATCTTTCTGCACCTCTGTTGCCTCTTTCTGCACCTCACTTGCCTCTTTCTGCACCTCTCGCTCCTCTTTCTGCACCTCTCGTGCCTCTTTCTGCACCCCTGTTCCCTCTTTCTATACCTTTCCTGCCTGTTTCTGCATCTCTCTTGCCTCTTTCTGTACCTTTGTTGCTTTTTTGCTCACTTCTCTTGCTCTTTCTATACCCTTCGTGCCTCTTTAAGCACCTCTGTTGCTTCTTTCTGCATTTCTCTTCCTTCTTTCTGCACCCCTCCTGCCTCTTTCTGTACCTCTCTTGCCTCTTTGTGCTCCTCGCTCACCTTTTTCTGCACCCCTCTTGCCTCATTGTGCACCTCGGTTGTTTCTTTCTGCACTGCTCTTGCTTTTTTCTGCACCTCACATGCCTCTTTCTGTACTTCTATTGCTTCTTTCTACACCTCTGCTGCTTCTTTCAGCAATTCTCTTGCTTCTTTCTGCACTTCTCTTCCTTCTTTCTGCACCCCTCCTGCCTCTTTCTGTACCTCTCTTGCCTCTTTGTGCACCTCTCCTACCTCTTTCCACATCCCTCTTGCCTCTTTTTGCACCTCTGTTGGTTCTGTCTGCACTGCTCTTGCTTCTTTCTGCACCTCACTTGCCTCTTTCTGCACTTCTCTTGCTTTTTTCTATACCTCTGTTGCTTCTTTCAGCAATTCTCTTGCCTCCGTCTGCCCTTCTCTTGCTTGTTTCTGCACCTCTCTTGCATCTTTCTGCACCTCTGTTGCCTCTTTCTGCACCTCACTTGCTTCTTTCTGCACCCCTCTTGCCTCTTTCTGCACCCCTCACCCCTCTTTCTGCACCTCTCTTGTGTCTTTCTGCACCTCTGTTGCCTCTTTCTGCACCTCACTTGCTTCTTTCTGCACCCCTCTTGCCTCTTTCTGCACCTCTCTCTTCTCTTTCTGCACCTCTCTCTTCTCTTTCTGCACCTCTGTTGCTTCTTTCTGCACTTCTCTTGCCTCTTTCTGCACCTCTGACTTAGAGGTAGTTTTAATCCCCCTGCCCTATTATGTACTAGGACCTTACAGGGTAGGTCATGCCAATCACAGCGGTATCCCAACCCATAGTGTACCCTAGTGTATGTAGGTGTTTTCACTGTATTCTAAGTGTCTTTCAACATTGCACTGGCTCTGGGCCTGGTTAGTCAGAGTCAGTTACCACCAGCAAAAAGTTGGGGGCACAGGATGACTTTGCAACAAGGCTTCTTCCTGCACCTCTGTTGGTTCTTTCTGCATATCTCTTGCTTCTTTCTGCACCTTTCTTCGACTTTCTGGACTTCTGTTGCCTCTTTCTGCATTTCTCTTGCTTCTTTGTGTGCTTTTCTTCCTCTTTCTGCACATGTCCTACCTCTGTAGGCATAGTTAGAAATTAGCATTTAAAAATCCTTTGAAATTCACTGAAAAAAACATAGGTTTCAGGGACGTTATAGTTAGAAATTAGCATTTAAAAAACCTTTGAAATTCACTGAAAAAACCATAGGTTTCAGGGACATTATAGTTAGAAATTAGCATTGAAAAAACCTTAGAAATTCACTGAAAAAACCACAGGTTTCAGGGACGTTATAGTTAGTTGGACATTTCACTCATACAAAACCAGAGAAATTCGGCCGTTATAGTTAGTTCAGCTAACTATAACTCGTGCCCCCGCAATGCACTGTTGATATATATATATACATATATATATATATATATGTATATATATATATATATATATATATATTCACTGAAAATCCTTAGGTTTCAGGGACGTTATAGTGAGAAATTAGCATTTAAAAAACCTTAGAAATTCACTGAAAAAACCATGGGTTTCAGGGATGTTATAGTTAGAAATTAGCATTTAAAAAACCTTAGAAATTCACTGAAAAAACCACAGGTTTCAGGGACGTTATAGTTAGTTGGACATTTCACTCGTACAAAACCAGAGAAATTCGGCCGTTATAGTTAGTTCAGCTAACTATAACTCGTGCCCCCGCAATGCACTGCTGATATATATATATATATATATATATATATACATATACATATATATGTATATATATATATATATATATTCACTGAAAATCCTTAGGTTTCAGGGACGTTATAGTGAGAAATGAGCATTTAAAAACCTTAGAAATTCCCTGAAAAAACCACAGGTTTCAGGGACGGTATAGTTAGAAATTAGCATTTAAAAAACCTTAGAAATTCACTGAAAAAACCACAGGTTTCAGGGACGTTATAGTTAGTTGGACATTTCACTCGTACAAAACCAGAGAAATTCGGCCGTTATAGTTAGTTAAGCTAACTATAACTAGCACCCCCGCAATGCACTGCTGATGACGTCACATATTACATCATTCATGACAAGATCAGGGACATCACTGATGACATCAATGATGACATCTCAAATTACATCACTGATGACATCATCATGTGACTGTGTGTTTCTGTAAAGTTTAAATACGTTTTATATATATATATATATATACATATATATGTGCCAAGGTGTATTGAAGAATGAGTGGGTGTATAAGTGTCTGAATGGATGATTTAGTAGGTGCATGACTGACTGTATAAGTGAGTGATTAAACGTGTCTTACTGAATTCATGGGTTAGTGATTAAACTGTGTGAATGTCTGTATCAGTCTGTCAGTTGGTGTGTAAGCAGCTGCATGGGTTGGTGAGTAGCTACATGAGTGTCTATATGGGTTATTGATTGGTTGTCTGAGTATCTGTATGGGTGCCTGAGTGTCTGTGTGGGTGGGTGGGGGGTGTGACTCTGTGCATAGATGTGTGAGTGGGTGATTCACTGGGTGTATGGGTTCAAGAGTACATCTGGGAAGGGCTGTATGGGCAGGTGAGTGTGTGTATGGGTGTGTTGTTGAGTGAATGGATGTCTCAGTGGTACATGTGTGAGTAACTACATATGTGAAAGGCAGTATATGTGAGTGTTGGAGTATATAAATGACTATATGTGAGAATGAGTGATTGTGAGAGTGGCTGTATGGATGAGTGTGTGCTTGTATCAGTGATTGTATAAGAGAGTAAGTATATGTTAGTATCTGTATGAATAAGTGAGGTGGTGTGTGTATAAGTGTATAGGTGAGTAAATGGGAGTGTGATTGATTCTTTGCATGACTGAATAGGTGTGTGAGTAACTCTATGGATGTGTGACGGTATGTGAGTGTCTGTATAGGTGTATGAGTGCAAATGATAGTGCTGTATTGGTGAGTGACTGCATGTATGAGTGACTGCATGGGTGAATGAGTAGATGTGTGTGTAGACCTAGGAATCAGTGAGTGGGTATGTAGTAACTGCTATTGGTATGTCTATGGTTTCAAAATGGTAGTCTGTATTTTAGAGTGGGTGTATCAAAGGTTATATTAGGGTGTGAGGAGGTGCATCAGATTATCACATGGATGATGTCATCGGTGATGTCACTGACCATGTCATGAATGATGTAATATGTGACGTCATCAGCAGTGCATTGCGGGGGCATGAGTTATAGTTAGCTTAACTAACTATAATGGCCGAATTTCTCTGGTTTTGTATGAGTGAAATGTCCAACTAACTATAACGTCCCTGAAACCTGTGGTTTTTTCAGTGAATTTCTAAGGTTTTTTAAATGCTAATTTCTAACTATAACATCCCTGAAACCCATGGTTTTTTCAGTGAATTTCTAAGGTTTTTAAATGCTAATTTCTAACTATAACGTCCCTGAAACCTATGTTTTTTTCAGTGAATTTCAAAGGTTTTTTAAATGCTAATGTCTAACTATGTGAACAGAGGTAGGACATGTGCAGAAAGAGGAAGAAAGGCACAGAAAGAAGCAAGAGAAATGAAGAAAGAGGCAACAGAAGTCCATAAAGACGAAGAAAAGTACAGAAAGAAGCAAGAGATATGCAGAAAGAACCAACAGAGGTGCAGAAAGAGGCCTTGTTGCAAAGTCATCCTGTGCCCCCAACTTTTTGCTGATTGGTACTGGTGGTAACTGACTCTGACTAACCAGGCCCAGAGCCAGTGCTATGCTGAAAGACACTTAAAATACAGTGAAAACACCTACATACACTAGGGTACACTATGGGTTGGGATACCCCTGTGATTGGCATGACCTCCCCTGTAAGGCCCTAGTACATAATAGGGCAGGGGGGTTAAATCTACCTCTAACTCAGAGGTGCAGAAGGAGGCAAGAGAAGTGCAGAAAGAAGCAATAGAGGTGCCAAAAGAGGCAAGAGAGCTGCAGAAAGAAACAAGTGAAGTGCAGAAAGAGGCAAGAGAGGTGTAGAAAGAGGCAACAGAGGTGCATAAAGACGCAAGAGAAGTGCAGAAACGAGCAAGAGAAGTGCAGAAAGAGGCAAGAGAATTGCTGAAAGAATCAACAGAGGTGTAGAAAGAAGCAAGTGAGGTGCAGAAAGAAGCAAGAGCAGTGCAGAAAGAACCAACAGAGGTGCAAAAGAAGGCAAGGGGGTGCAGAAAGAGGTAGGAGAGGTGCACAAAGAGGCAAGAGAGGTACAGAAAGAGGCAGCAGGGGTGCAGAAAGAAGGAAGAAAAGTGCAGAAAGAGGCAAGAGAATTGCTGAAAGAAGCAACAGAGGTGTAGAAAGAAGCAAGAGAAGTGCAGAAAGAAGCAAGTAAGGTGCAGAAAGAAGCAAGAGCAGTGCAGAAAGAACCAACAGAGGTGCAGAAAGAGGGAAGAGGGGTGGAGAGAGAGAGAGAGGCAAAAGGGGTGCAAAAAAAAGGAAGAGAAGTACAGAAAGAAGTAACAGAGATGCTGAAAGAGGAGCAAAGGGTGCAGAAAGAGCAAGAGAAGTGCAGAAAGAGGCAACAGAGGTACATAAAGAGGCGAGAGAGGTACAGAAACAGAAAGGAAAGGTACAGAAAGAGGGAACAGGGGTGCAGATAGAGGCAAGAGAGGTGCAGAAAGAGAAAAGAGGGGTGTAGAAAGGGGCACAAGATCTGCAGAAAAAAGCAGCAGAGGTGCTGAAAGAGGCAAGTGAGGTGCAGAAAGGGGCACAAGATCTGCAGAAAAAAGCAACAGAGGTGCAGAAAGAGGCAAAAGGGGTGCAGAAAGATGCAACAGTGGTACAGAAAGAGGCAAGAGAGGTGCAGAAACAGGCAGGAAAGGTGCAGAAAGAGCGAACAGGGGTGCACAAAGAGGCAAGAGAGGTACAGAAAGAAAAAAGAGGGATGCAGAAAGAGGCAAGAGATCTGCAGAAAAAAGCAACAGAGGTGCTGAAAGAGGCAAGTGAGGTGCAGGAAGTAGCAAGAGAGATGCAGAAAGAAGGAAGAGACGTGCAGAAAGAAGTAACAGAGCTGCTGAAAGAGTCAAGAGAGGTGCAGGAAAAAGCAACAGAGGTGCTGAAAGAGGCAAGTCAGCTGCAGAAAGAAGCAAGCGAGGTCCAGAAAGAGGCAATAGAGGTGCTCAAAGAGGCAAGAGGGATGCCGAAAGAGGCAAGAGCAGTGCAGAAAGAACCAAGAGAAGTGCAGAAAGAAGCAAAGAGGTGCAGAAGGAGGCACGAGGAGTGCAGAAAGAAGGAAGAGAAGTGCAGAAAGAAGCAACAGAGGTGCAGAAAGAGGCACAAAGGGTGCAGAAAGTCAAGAGAAGTGCAGAAAGAAGCAACAGAGGTACAAAAGGAGGCAAGAGTGGTACAGAAAAAGGGAAGAGAGGTATAGAAAGAGGCTAGAGAGTTGCACAAAGAGGGAAGACGGGTGCAGAAAGAGGCAAGAGGGGTGCAGAAAGAGGCAAGAAAACTGCAGAAAGAGGCGAGAGAATTGCTGAAAGAAGCAACAGAGGTGTAGAAAGAAGCAAGAAAAGTACAGAAAGAGGCAAGTGAGATACAGAAACAGGCAAGAAAGGTACAGAAAGAGGGAAGGCAAGTGCAGAAAGAGACAACAGGGTTGCAGAAAGAAGCAAGACAGATGCAGAAAGAAGCATACAAAGTGCAGAATGAAGCAACAGGGGTGCAGAAAGAGGCAAGAGAAGTGCAGAAAGAAGCAACAGAGGTGCAGAAAGAGGCAAGAGAACTGCAGAAAAAGGCAAAAGAGGTACATAATGAGACAACAGGGGTGCAGAAAGAAGCAAGACAGGTGCAGAAAGAAGCATGGAACGTGCAGAATGAAGCAACAGGGGTGCAAAAAGAAGCAAGAGAAGTGTAGAAAGAAACAAGTGAGGTGCAGAAAGATCCAAGAGAGGTGCACAAAGAGGCAAGAGAGGTGCAGAAAGAGGCAAGAGAAGTGCAGAGAGAGGCAAGAGAATTGCTGAAAGAAACAACAGAGGTGTAGAAAGAAGCAAGAAAAGTGCAGAAAGAGGCAAGTGAGATGCAGAAACAGGCAAGAAAGGTACAGAAAGAGAGAAGACGAGTGCAGAAAGAGACAACAGGGGTGCAGAAAGAAGCAAGACAGGTGCAGAAAGAAGCATGGAAAGTGCAGAATGAAGCAACAGTGGTGCAGAAAGAGGCAAGAGAAGTGCAGAAAGAAGCAACAGAGGTGCAGAAGGAGGCAAAAGGGGTGCAGAAAGAGGCAACAGTGGTACAGAAAGAGGCAAGAGAGGTGCAGAAACAGGCAGGAAAGGTGCAGAAAGAGCGAACAGGGGTGCACAAAGAGGCAAGAGAGGTACAGAAAGAAAAAAGAGGGATGCAGAAAGAGGCAAGAGATCTGCAGAAAAAAGCAACAGAGGTGCTGAAAGAGGCAAGTGAGGTGCAGGAAGTAGCAAGAGAGATGCAGAAAGAAGGAAGAGACGTGCAGAAAGAAGTAACAGAGCTGCTGAAAGAGTCAAGAGAGGTGCAGGAAAAAGCAACAGAGGTGCTGAAAGAGGCAAGTCAGCTGCAGAAAGAAGCAAGCGAGGTCCAGAAAGAGGCAATAGAGGTGCTCAAAGAGGCAAGAGGGATGCCGAAAGAGGCAAACGCAGTGCAGAAAGAACCAAGAGAAGTGCAGAAAGAAGGAAAGAGGTGCAGAAGGAGGCACGAGGAGTGCAGAAAGAAGGAAGAGAAGTGCAGAAAGAAGCAACAGAGGTGCAGAAAGAGGCACAAAGGGTGCAGAAAGTCAAGAGAAGTGCAGAAAGAAGCAACAGAGGTACAAAAGGAGGCAAGAGTGGTACAGAAAAAGGGAAGAGAGGTATAGAAAGAGGCTAGAGAGTTGCACAAAGAGGGAAGACGGGTGCAGAAAGAGGCAAGAGGGGTGCAGAAAGAGGCAAGAAAACTGCAGAAAGAGGCAAGAGAATTGCTGAAAGAAGCAACAGAGGTGTAGAAAGAAGCAAGAAAAGTACAGAAAGAGGCAAGTGAGATACAGAAACAGGCAAGAAAGGTACAGAAAGAGGGAAGGCAAGTGCAGAAAGAGACAACAGGGTTGCAGAAAGAAGCAAGACAGATGCAGAAAGAAGCATACAAAGTGCAGAATGAAGCAACAGGGGTGCAGAAAGAGGCAAGAGAAGTGCAGAAAGAAGAACAGAGGTGCAGAAAGAGGCAAGAGAACTGCAGAAAAAGGCAAAAGAGGTACATAATGAGACAACAGGGGTGGAGAAAGAAGCAAGACAGGTGCAGAAAGAAGCATGGAAAGTGCAGAATGAAGCAACAGGGGTGCAAAAAGAAGCAAGAGAAGTGTAGAAAGAAACAAGTGAGGTGCAGAAAGATCCAAGAGAGGTGCACAAAGAGGCAAGAGAGGTGCAGAAAGAGGCAAGAGAAGTGCAGAGAGAGGCAAGAGAATTGCTGAAAGAAACAACAGAGGTGTAGAAAGAAGCAAGAAAAGTGCAGAAAGAGGCAAGTGAGATGCAGAAACAGGCAAGAAAGGTACAGAAAGAGAGAAGACGAGTGCAGAAAGAGACAACAGGGGTGCAGAAAGAAGCAAGACAGGTGCAGAAAGAAGCATGGAAAGTGCAGAATGAAGCAACAGTGGTGCAGAAAGAGGCAAGAGAAGTGCAGAAAGAAGCAACAGAGGTGCAGAAGGAGGCAAAAGGGGTGCAGAAAGATGCAACAGTGGTACAGAAAGAGGCAAGAGAGGTGCAGAAACAGGCAGGAAAGGTGCAGAAAGAGCGAACAGGGGTGCACAAAGAGGCAAGAGAGGTACAGAAAGAAAAAAGAGGGATGCAGAAAGAGGCAAGAGATCTGCAGAAAAAAGCAACAGAGGTGCTGAAAGAGGCAAGTGAGGTGCAGGAAGTAGCAAGAGAGATGCAGAAAGAAGGAAGAGACGTGCAGAAAGAAGTAACAGAGCTGCTGAAAGAGTCAAGAGAGGTGCAGGAAAAAGCAACAGAGGTGCTGAAAGAGGCAAGTCAGCTGCAGAAAGAAGCAAGCGAGGTCCAGAAAGAGGCAATAGAGGTGCTCAAAGAGGCAAGAGGTATGCCGAAAGAGGCAAGAGCAGTGCAGAAAGAACCAAGAGAAGTGCAGAAAGAAGCAAAGAGGTGCAGAAGGAGGCACGAGGAGTGCAGAAAGAAGGAAGAGAAGTGCAGAAAGAAGCAACAGAGGTACAAAAGGAGGCAAGAGTGGTACAGAAAAAGGGAAGAGAGGTATAGAAAGAGGTTAGAGAGTTGCACAAAGAGGGAAGACGGGTGCAGAAAGAGGCAAGAGGGGTGCAGAAAGAGGCAAGAAAACTGCAGAAAGAGGCAAGAGAATTGCTGAAAGAAGCAATAGAGGTGTAGAAAGAAGCAAGAAAAGTACAGAAAGAGGCAAGTGAGATACAGAAACAGGCAAGAAAGGTACAGAAAGAGGGAAGGCAAGTGCAGAAAGAGACAACAGGGTTGCAGAAAGAAGCAAGACAGATGCAAAAAGAAGCATACAAAGTGCAGAATGAAGCAACAGGGGTGCAGAAAGAGGCAAGAGAAGTGCAGAAAGAAGCAACAGAGGTGCAGAAAGAGGCAAGAGAACTGCAGAAAAAGGCAAAAGAGGTACATAATGAGACAACAGGGGTGCAGAAAGAAGCAAGACAGGTGCAGAAAGAAGCATGGAAAGTGCAGAATGAAGCAACAGGGGTGCAAAAAGAAGCAAGAGAAGTGTAGAAAGAAACAAGTGAGGTGCAGAAAGATCCAAGAGAGGTGCACAAAGAGGCAAGAGAAGTGCAGAAAGAAGCAACAGAGGTGCAGAAGGAGGCAAGAGAACTGCAGAAAGAGACAAGAGAGGTGCAGAAACAGGTAAAAGGGGTGCAGAAAGAGGCAAGGGGTGCAGAAATTTGCAAGAGAGGTGCAGAACGAAGCAAGAGCAGTGCAAAAGAACCAACAGAGGTACAAAAAGGGGCAACTGAGGTGCAGAAGGAGGCAAGAGAACTGCAGAAAGAGGCAAGAGAGTTGCAGAAACAGGCAAAAGAGGTACAGAAAGAGGGAACAGGTGGGCAGACTGAGGCAAGAGAGGTGCAGAAAGAGGGAGAAGGGGTACAGAAAAAGGCAAGAGTAATGCAGAAATTTGGAACAGAGGTATAGAAAGAGGCTAGAGAGTTGCACAAAGAGGGAAGACGGGTGCAGAAAGAGGCAAGAGGGGTGCAGAAAGAGGCAAGAAAACTGCAGAAAGAGGCAAGAGAATTGCTGAAAGAAGCAACAGAGGTGTAGAAAGAAGCAAGAAAAGTACAGAAAGAGGCAAGTGAGATACAGAAACAGGCAAGAAAGGTACAGAAAGAGGGAAGGCAAGTGCAGAAAGAGACAACAGGGTTGCAGAAAGAAGCAAGACAGATGCAGAAAGAAGCATACAAAGTGCAGAATGAAGCAACAGGGGTGCAGAAAGAGGCAAGAGAAGTGCAGAAAGAAGCAACAGAGGTGCAGAAAGAGGCAAGAGAACTGCAGAAAAAGGCAAAAGAGGTACATAATGAGACAACAGGGGTGGAGAAAGAAGCAAGACAGGTGCAGAAAGAAGCATGGAAAGTGCAGAATGAAGCAACAGGGGTGCAAAAAGAAGCAAGAGAAGTGTAGAAAGAAACAAGTGAGGTGCAGAAAGATCCAAGAGAGGTGCACAAAGAGGCAAGAGAAGTGCAGAAAGAAGCAACAGAGGTGCAGAAGGAGGCAAGAGAACTGCAGAAAGAGACAAGAGAGGTGCAGAAACAGGTAAAAGGGGTGCAGAAAGAGGCAAGGGGGTGCAGAAATTTGCAAGAGAGGTGCAGAACGAAGCAAGAGCAGTGCAAAAGAACCAACAGAGGTACAAAAAGGGGCAACTTAGGTGCAGAAGGAGGCAAGAGAACTGCAGAAAGAGGCAAGAGAGTTGCAGAAACAGGCAAAAGAGGTACAGAAAGAGGGAACAGGTGGGCAGACTGAGGCAAGAGAGGTGCAGAAAGAGGGAGAAGGGGTACAGAAAAAGGCAAGAGTAATGCAGAAATTTGGAACAGAGGTGCAGGAAGAAGCCAGAGCAGTGCAGAAAGAACCAACAGAGGTGCAGAAAGAGGCAAGAGGGGTACAGAAAGAGGCAAGTGAAGTGCAGAACGAAGCAAAAGAGGTGTAGAAAGAACCAAGAGAGGTGGGAAAACAGGCAAGCGGTGTACAGAAAGAGGCAGGAGTGGTGCAGAAAGAGGAAGAGAACAGCAGAAAGAAGCATCAGAGGTGCTGAAAGAGGCACAAAGGGTACAGAAAGAGACAAGACAGGTGAAGAAAGAAGGAACAGGGGTACGGAAAGAGGCAAGAGTGGTACAGAAAGAGGGAAGAGAGGTGTAGAAAGAGGCAAGAGAGTTGCACAAAGAGGGAAGAGGGGTGCAGAAACAGGCAAAAGGGGTGCAGAAAGAAGCAAGTGAGGTGCACAAAGAGGCAAGAGAGGTGCACAAAGAGGCAAGAGAGTTACAGAAAGGCAAGTGAAGTGCAGAAGGAGGCAAGAGAACTGCAGAAAGAGGCAATAGAGGTGCAGAAAGAGGCAAGTGAGGTGCAGAAAGAAGCAAGATAAGTGCAGAAAGAAGCAACAGAAGTGCAGAAAGAGGGAAGAGGGGTGGAGAGAGAGGCAAGAGGGGTGCCGAAAGAAGCAAGACAGGTGCAGAAAGAAACAAAAGAAGTGCAGAAAGAAGGAACAGAGGTGCAGAAAGAGGCAACAAAGGGTGCAGAAAGACGTAAGAGGGGTACAGAAAGAAGCAAATGAGGTGTAGAAAAGGCAACAGACGTGCAGAAAGAGGGAAGAGAGGTGCAGAAAGTACAAGAGATTTGCAGAAAGAGGCAAGAGAAGTGCAGAGAAAGAAAGAAATGTGCAGAAAGAAGCAACAGAAATGCAGAAAGAGGCAAGAGAGGCGCAGAGGGAAGCAAGAGTGGCTTGCACACCATTAGTACCAATTTAACACCCACATTTAGCAATAAGTAACAGGTGACCATTCTAGGTTTGCAAAGGGCCTTCCACCACGCTGTAACACTTGTCGCTGCATTTTTGGTAACGTTTGATCTAGAAACAAGGCTTTTTTTGTACAAGTCTGCAGATTAGGGAGCAGATGATGAATTATGTGGCTAATGCAGAAAATGTATAATTGTGCGAAAGTCGGTGCAGCCAAACAGTCACTTAATTCCAGTGGCCCTGCTCATACCTCTTACTAGGTCCACAAGTGCTCCTCAGTGATTCCTTCTTTTTTTGTCTCAATGAGTTCATAGTTGAGCTTCTATGGAAACGAGGAAGACTAAACCTGAGGTTACCACTCCACAACACAGACTACCATACCACATAATTACTCTCCATAACACATAATCCAACTCTACATAATTCCTATACACTAAATACCACATACTTTCTATCCACATAATTTCACTGCACAACATACCACATAATTCCACTACACACAACGTACATCCACTCCACTCCAAAAACATTAGTAAAAAACTTTTGCATTTACAACGCCAATAGCTCTACTTCTCGCAAATGCGAAACCTATTACATTGCAAACACTTCATTAACTAGTAGTCGCGTTTGCAGAGTGGTGGAGAAAGGGTGCTGGGCCTCCAACCAGCGCTCAGGAATTCCGCTGCGTAGGACTTACAGGAGGTACCAGGAGGGCTTCTTGGCACCCAAAGTCCCTCAGGAGTAAATTGGACTTCATCCCTCATCTCGTAGTCTGCCAGGAGGCGCGTTTGCAGAGTGGTGGAGAAAGGGGGGCATGGCCTCCAAAGATGTCTTAGCAATCCCACTGTGTGGGACTTACTGGAGGTAACAAGAGGGGTAGTTGGCCCCCAAGAACATCCTTGGGGGCCAACTACCCCTCCTATTACCTCCAGTAAGTCCCACACAGCAGGATTGCTAAGTTCTCATAGCAGGCCACGCCCCCTTTGCCCACCACTCTGCAAACGCGCTCCCTGGCACGCTCTTGGATGGGGATTGAAGTCCCCTTCGCTACTGGGGGTCCTTTAGGGGCCAACTAGCCTACCTCTTACCTCCAGTAAGCCCCACACAGTGGGATTGCTGAGAGGTGGACAAAGGTCACGCCCCCTATCCCCACCACTCTGCAAACGCATCTCCTGGCACGTTCTAAGTTGGGATATTAAGTCCTCTTCATTCCTGAGGGTCCCTGGGGGCCAACTAGCCCACCAGGTACCTCCAGTAAGTGCCACACACCTGGATTGCTGAGAGTGGTCCAAGGCCACGCCCCCTTTTTACACCACTCTGCAAACGCGGCTCTTGGCGCACTGCTGCTCAAGGGATGAAGTCCACTTGTGTCCTGAGGTCCTCAGGACACAAGTCGACCTCATTGCCCCACCAGCAGTGTGTCAAGAGGCAGAGTGGTGTAAAAAGGGGCATGGCCTCGGATCACCTCTCTGCAATCCAGCTGTGTGGTGCTTACTGGAGGTACCTAGTGGGCTAGTTGGCCCCCAGGGACCCTCAGTATTCAAGGGACTTAATTCCCCAACTTAGAATGCGCCAAGGGGCGTGTTTGCAGAGTGGTGCAGGTAGGGGGCAGGGCCTCCGGCGAGACGCTGGCTTTTTTTTAATATATATATTTTTAGAAGGAGGGCTGTGCGGCCCCCCTTCTTCTAGTATTTTTGGGGCCCTGGGGACCCCATCCCCCAGGGCCTGACCCTCTTAAAAAAAAAAAAACGGTAAGGGGGCTGCGGGGCCCCCCTCCCGAGGCCTATTTTGGCCCCGGGGACCCCATCCCCCGGGGCATGGCCTCCTTTTCTTAATATATTAATAGGGAAGGGGGGCCACGTGGCCCCCCTTCCCTGGGCCACTTTTGGCCCCGGGGACCCCATCCCCTGGGGCATGGCCTCTTTTTTAAAAAATATTTATTGGGAAGGGGGGCCGCATGGCCCCCCTTCCCTAGGCCACTATTGGCCCCGGGGCTGGCCTCTTTTAAAAAAAAAAAATTAAAGGCGAGGGGGGGCCGAGTGGCCCCCCTCCTTGGCCACTATTGGACCCGGGGACCCCATCCCCGGGGCCAGGCCTCTGTTTTTATATGTTTAAGTGCCCATGTGCGCACTGGTAGACCCCGGCGCAAATTAAGCAGTAGTTTAAAGTCTAAAATTGCCAAACTGATGTAGCAGCATGGTTGCCTCCTCCAAAAAGATGAAAGGCTGAGCGCTAGAACACGTGGTCTCTGCAGCAGGCTCTCTTCACACTAAGCTGTTCGTCCATGTGGGCTTGTGCCTTAGCATCATCACACTCGCTGGATTGTGTGTTCTGTGTTATAAAACAGAAACAGCATATTCCCTAACGAGTCTGTTACACGGCACGCCCAAAGAGTAATGCTAATGATTAAGTGCCCATGTGCGCACTGGTCGACTCCCGGCGCAAATTAAGCAGTAGTTTAAAGTCTAAAATTGCCAAACTGATGTAGCAGTATGGTTGCCTGCTCCTAAAAGATGAAAGGCTGAGCGCTAGAACACGTGGTCTCTGCAGCAGGCTCTCTTCACATTGAGCTGTCCGTTCATGTGCGCTTGTGCCTTAGCATCATCACACTCGCCGGTTTGTGTGTTGTGTGTTATAACACAGAAACAGTATATTCCCTAACAAGTCTCTTACACAGCACGCCCAAAGAGCAAGTGCTAATGATTAAGTGCCCATGTGCGCACTGGTCGACCCCGGCATAAATTAAGCAGTAGTTTAAAGTCTAAAATTGCCAAACTGATGTAGCAGCATGGTTGCCTGCTCCGTAAAAGCTGAAAGGCTGTGCGCTAGAACACGTGGTCTCTGCAGCAGGCCCTCTTCACACTAAGCTGTCCGTCCATGTGGGCTTGTGCCTTAGCATCATTACACTCGCCGCTTAGTGTGTTATAACACAGAAACAGCATATTCCCTAACGAGTCTGTTACACAGCACGCCCAAAGAGTAATGCTAATGATTATGTGCCCATGTGCGCACTGGTCGTCCCCGGCGCAAATTAAGCAGTAGTTTAAAGTCTAAAATTGCCAAACTGATGTAGCAGCATGGTTGCCTACTCCTAAAAGATGAAAGGCTGAGCGTTAGAACACGTGGTCTCTGCAGCAGGCTCTCTTCACATTGAGCTGTCCGTCCATGTGGGCTTGTGCCTTAGCATCATCACACTCGCTGGTTTGTGTGTTGTGTGTTATAACACAGAAACAGCATATTCCGTAATGAGCCTGTTACACAGCACGCCCAAAGAGCAAGTGCTAATGATTAAGTGCCCATGTGCGCACTGGTCGACCCCGGCGCAAATTAAGCAGTAGTTTAAAGTCTAAAATTGCCAAACTGATGTAGCAGCATGGTTGCCTCCTCCAAAAAGATGAAAGGCTGAGCGCTAGAACACGTGGTCTCTGCAGCAGGCTCTCTTCACACTAAGCTGTTCGTCCATGTGGGCTTGTGCCTTAGCATCATCACACTCGCTGGATTGTGTGTTCTGTGTTATAAAACAGAAACAGCATATTCCCTAACGAGTCTGTTACACGGCACGCCCAAAGAGTAATGCTAATGATTAAGTGCCCATGTGCGCACTGGTCGACCCCGGCGCAAATTAAGCAGTAGTTTAAAGTCTAAAATTGCCAAACTGATGTAGCAGTATGGTTGCCTGCTCCTAAAAGATGAAAGGCTGAGCGCTAGAACACGTGGTCTCTGCAGCAGGCTCTCTTCACATTGAGCTGTCCGTTCATGTGCGCTTGTGCCTTAGCATCATCACACTCGCCGGTTTGTGTGTTGTGTGTTATAACACAGAAACAGTATATTCCCTAACAAGTCTCTTACACAGCACGCCCAAAGAGCAAGTGCTAATGATTAAGTGCCCATGTGCGCACTGGTCGACCCCGGCATAAATTAAGCAGTAGTTTAAAGTCTAAAATTGCCAAACTGATGTAGCAGCATGGTTGCCTGCTCCGTAAAAGATGAAAGGCTGTGCGCTAGAACACGTGGTCTCTGCAGCAGGCTCTCTTCACACTAAGCTGTCCGTCCATGTGGGCTTGTGCCTTAGCATCATTACACTCGCCGCTTAGTGTGTTATAACACAGAAACAGCATATTCCCTAACGAGTCTGTTACACAGCACGCCCAAAGAGTAATGCTAATGATTATGTGCCCATGTGCGCACTGGTCGTCCCCGGCGCAAATTAAGCAGTAGTTTAAAGTCTAAAATTGCCAAACTGATGTAGCAGCATGGTTGCCTACTCCTAAAAGATGAAAGGCTGAGCGTTAGAACACGTGGTCTCTGCAGCAGGCTCTCTTCACATTGAGCTGTCCGTCCATGTGGGCTTGTGCCTTAGCATCATCACACTCGCTGGTTTGTGTGTTGTGTGTTATAACACAGAAACAGCATATTCCGTAATGAGCCTGTTACACAGCACGCCCAAAGAGCAAGTGCTAATGATTAAGTGCCCATGTGCGCACTGGTCGACCCCGGCATAAATTAAGCAGTAGTTTAAAGTCTAAAATTGCCAAACTGATGTAGCAGCATGGTTGCCTGCTCCTAAAAGATGAAAGGCTGTGTGCTAGAACACGTGGTCTCTCAAGCAGGCTCTCTTCACACTGAGCTGTCCGTCCATGTGGGCTTGTGCCTTAGCATCATCACCCTCGCCGGTTTATGTGTTGGGTGTTATAAAACAGAACCAGCATATTCCCTAACTAGTCTGTAACAAAGCAAGCCCAAAGAGCAAGTGCTAATGATTAAGTGCCCATGTGCGCACTGGTAGACCCCAGGCTCAAATTATGCACTAGTTTAAAGTCTAAAATTGCCAAACTGATGTAGCAGCATGGTTGCCTGCTCCTAAAAGATGAAAGGCTGAGCGCTAGAGCACTTGGTCTCTGCAGCAGGCTCTCTTCACACTGTGCTGTCCTTCCACGTGGGCTTGTGTCTTAGCATCATAACACTCGCCGGTTTGTGTGTTGTGTGTTATAAAACAGAAACAGCATATTCCCTAACGAGTCTGTTACACAGCACGCCCAAAGAGCAAGTGCTAATGATTAAGTGCCTATGTGCGCACTGGTAGACCCCCGCTCAAATTAAGCAGTAGTTTAAAGTCTAAAATTGCCAAACTGATGTAGCAGCATGGTTGCCTGCTCCTAAAAGATGAAAGGCTGAGCGCTAGAACACGTGGTCTCTGCAGCAGGCTCTCTTCACACTGAGCTGTTTGTCCATGTGGGCTTGTGCCTTAGCATCATCACACTCGCCGGATTGTGTGTTCTGTGTTATAAAACAGAAACAGCATATTCCCTAACGAGTCTGTTACACAGCACGCCCAAAGAGCAGGTGCTAATGATTAAGTGCCCATGTGCGCACTGGTCGACCCCGGCATAAATTAAGCAGTAGTTTAAAGTCTAAAATTGCCAAACTGATGTAGCAGCATGGTTGCCTGCTCCTAAAAGATGAAAGGCTGTGCGCTAGAACACGTGGTCTCTGCAGCAGGCTCTCTTCACACTGAGCTGTTCGTCCATGTGGGCTTGTGCCTTAGCATCATTACACTCGCCGGTTTGTGTGTTGTGTGTCATAAAACAGAAACAGCATATTCCCTAACGAGTCTGTTATACAGCACGCCCAAAGTGTAATGCTAATGATTAAGTGCCCATGTGCGCACTGGTCGACCCCGGCGCAAATTAAGCAGTAGTTTAAAGTCTAAAATTGCCAAACTGATGTAGCAGCATGGTTGCCTGCTCCTAAAAGCTGAAAGGCTGAGCGCTAGAACACGTGGTCTCTGCAGCAGGCTCTCTTCACATTGAGCAATCCCGTCCATGTGGGCTTGTGCTTTAGCATCATCACACTCGCTGGTTTGTGTGTTGTGTGTTATAAAACAGAAACAGCATATTCCCTAACGAGTCTGTTACAAAGCACGCCCAAAGAGCAAGTGCTAATGATTAAGTGCCCATGTGCGCAGTGGTAGACCCCGGCGCAAATTAAGCAGTAGTTTAAAGTCTAAAATTGCCAGACTGATGTAGCAGCATGGTTGCCTGCTCCTAAAAGATGAAAGGCTGAGCGATAGAACACATGGTCTCTGCAGCAGGCTCTCTTCACATTGACCTGTCCGTCCATGTGGGCTTGTGCCTTAGCATCATTACACTCGCCGGTTTGTGTGTTGTGTGTTATAAAACAGAAACAGCATATTCCCTAACAAGTCTGTTACACAGCACGCCCAAAGAGTAATGCTAATCATTAAGTGCCCATGTGCGCACTGGTAGACCCCAGGCTCAAATTAAGCAGTAGCTTAAAGTCTAAAATTGCCAAACTGATGTAGCAGCATGGTTGCCTGCTCCTAAACGGTGAAAGTCTGTGCGCTAAAACATGTGGTCTCTGCAGCAGGCTCTCTTCACACTGAGCTGTTCGTCCATGTGGGCTTGTGCCTTAGCAACATCACACTAGCCGGTTTGTGTGTTGTGTGTTATAAAACAGAAACAGCATATTCCCTAACGAGTCTGTTACAAAGTACGCTCAAAGAGCAAGTGCTAATGATGAAGTGCCCATGTGCGCACTGGTAGACCCCGGCTCAAATTAAGGAGTAACTTAAATTCTAAAATTGCCAAACTGATGTAGCAGCATGGTTGCCTGCTTCTAAAAGCAGAAAGGCTGAGTGCTAGAACACGTGGGCTCTCCAGCAGGCTCTCTTCACACTGAGCTGTCCGTCCATGTGGGCTTGTGCCTTAGCATCATCACACTCGCCGGTTTGTGTGTTGTGTGTTATAAAACAGAAACAGCATATTCCCTAACTAGTCTGTAACAAAGCAACCCCAAAGAGCAAGTGCTAATGATTAAGTGCCCATGTGCGCACTGGTAGACCCCGGCTCAAATTAAGGAGTAGTTTAAAGTCTAAAATTACCAAACTGATGTAGCAGCATGGTTGCCTGCTCATAAAAGATGAAAGGCTGAGCGCTAGAACACGTGGTCTCTGCAGCAGGCTCTCTTCACACAGAGCTGTTCGTCCACGTGGGCTTGTGCCTTAGCATTATTACACTCACCAGTTTGTGTGTTGTGTGTTATAAAACAGAAACAGCATATTCCCTAACGAGTCTGTTACACAGCACGCCCAAAGAGCAAGTGCTAATGATTAAGGGCCCATGTGCGCACTGGTAGACCCCAGGCTCAAATTAAGCACTAGTTTAAAGTCTAAAATTGTCAAACTGATATAGCAGCATGGTTGCCTGCTCCTAAAAGATGAAAGGCTGAGCGCTAGAGCACTTGGTCTCTGCAGTAGGCTCTCTTCACACTGAGCTGTCCTTCCACATGGGCTTGTGTTTTAGCATCATTACACTCGCCGGTTTGTGTGTTGTGTGTTATAAAACAGAAACAGCATATTCCCTAACGAGTCAGTTACACAGCACGCCTAAAGAGCAAGTGCTAATGATTAAGTGCCCATGTGCGCACTGGTAGAACCCGGCGCAACTTAAGCAGTAGTTTATAGTCTAAAATTGCCAAACTGATGTAGCAGCATGGTTGCCTGCTCCAAAAAGATGAAAGGCTGAGCGCAAGAGCACGCAGTCTCTGCAGCAGGCTCTCTTCACACTGAGCTATCCATCCATGTGGGCTTGTGCCTTAGCATCATCACACTCGCCGGATTGTGTGTTCTGTGTTATAAAACAGAAACAGCATATTCCCTAACGAGTCTGTTGCACAGCACGCCCAAAGAGCAAGTGCTAATGATTAAGTGCCCATGTGTGCACTGGTAGACCCCGGCTCAAATTAAGCAGTAGCTTAAAGTCTAAAATTGCCAAACTGATGTAGCAGCATAGTTGCCTGCTCCTAAAAAATGAAAGGCTGGGCGCTAGAACACATGGTCTCTGCAGCAGGCTCTCTTCACACTGAGCTGTCCATCCATGTGGGCTTGTGCCTTAGCATCATTACACTGGCCGGTTTGTGTGTTGTGTGTTATAAAACAGAAACAGCATATTCCCTAACGAGTCTGTTACACAGCACGCACAAAGTGTAATGCTAATGATTAAGTGCCCATGTGCGCACTGGTCGACCCCGGCGCAAATTAAGCAGTAGTTTAAAGTCTAAAATTGCCAAACTGATGTAGCAGCATGGTTGCCTGCTCCTAAAAGATGAAAGGCTGAGTGCTAGAACACGTGGTCTCTGCAGCAGGCTCTCTTCACATTGAGCAATCCCGTCCATGTGGGCTTGTGCTTTAGCATCATCACACTCGCTGGTTTGTGTGTTGTGTGTTATAACACAGAAACAGCATATTCCCTAACGAGTCTGTTACACAGCACGCCCAAAGAGCAAGTGCTATTGATTAAGTGCCCATGTGCGCACTGGTCGACCCCGGCATAAATTAAGCAGTAGTTTAAAGTCTAAAATTGCCAAACTGATGTAGCAGCATTGGTCTCTGCAGCAGGCTCTCTTCACACTGAACTGTTCGTCCATGTGGGCTTGTGCCTTAGCATCATTACATTCGCCGGATTGTGTGTTGTGTGTTATAAAACAGAAACAGCATATTCCCTAATGAGTCTGTTACACAGCACGCCGAAAGAGTAATGCTAATGATTAAGTGCCCATGTGTGCACTGGTCGACCCCGGCGCAAATTAAGCAGTAGTTTAAAGTCTAAAATTGCCAAACTGATGTAGCAGCATGGTTGCCTGCTCCTAAAAGATGAAAGGCTGAGCACTAGAACACGTGGTCTGTGCAGCAGGCTCTCTTCACATTGAGCTGTCCGTCCATGTGGGCTTGTGCCTTAGCATCATCACACTCGCTGGTTTGTGTGTTGTGTGTTATAAAACAGAAACAACATATTCCCTAACGAGTCTGTTACAAAGCACGCCCAAAGAGCAAGTGCTAATGATTAAGTGCCCATGTGAGCACTGGTAGACCCCGGAGCAAATTAAGCAGTAGCTTAAAGTCTAAAATTGCCAAACTGATGTAGCAGCATGGTTGCCTGCTCCTAAAAGATGAAAGGCTGAGCGCTAGAACACATGGTCTCTGCAGCAGGCTCTCTTCACATTGACCTGTCCGTCCATGTGGGCTTGTGCCTTAGCATCATTAAACTCGCCGGTTTGTGTGTTGTGTGTTATAAAACAGGAACAGCATATTCCCTAACGAGTCTGTTACACAGCACGCCCAAAGAGTAATGCTAATCATTAAGTGCCCATGTGCGCACTGGTAGACCCCGGCGCAAATTAAGCAGTAGCTTAAAGTCTAAAATTGCCAAACTGATGTAGCAGCATGGTTGCCTGCTCCTAAAAGATGAAAGGCTGTGCGCTAGAACACGTGGTCTCTGCAGCAGGCTCGCTTCACACTGAGCTGTTCGTCCATGTGGGCTTGTGCCTTAGCAACATCACACTCGCCGGTTTGTGTGTTGTGTGTTATAAAACAGAAACAGCATATTCCCTAATGAGTCTGTTACAAAGCATGCCCAAAGAGCAAGTGCTAATGATGAAGTGCCCATGTGTGCACTGGTAGACCCCAGCTCAAATTAAGGAGTAACTTAAATTCTAAAATTGCCAAACTGATGTAGCAGCATCGTTGCCTGCTCCTAAAAGCTGAAAGGCTGAGCGCTAGAACACGTGGGCTCTCCAGCAGGCTCTCTTCACACAGAGCTATTCGTCCATGTGGGCTTGTGCCTTAGCATTATTACACTCACCAGTTTGTGTGTTGTGTGTTATAAAACAGAAACAGCATATTCCCTAACGAGTCTGTTACACAGCACGCCCAAAGAGCAAGTGCTAATGATTAAGTGCCCATGTGCGCACTGGTAGACCCCAGGCTCAAATTAAGCACTAGTTTAAAGTCTAAAATTGCCAAACTGATATAGCAACATGGTTGCCTGCTCCTAAAAGATGAAAGGCTGAGCGCTAGAGCAGTTGGTCTCTGCAGCAGGCTCTCTTCACACTGAGCTGTGCTTCCACGTGGGCTTGTGTTTTAGCATCATTACACTCGCCGGTTTGTGTGTTGTGTGTTATAAAACAGAAACAGCATATTCCCTAACGAGTCAGTTACAGAGCACGCCTAAAGAGCAAGTGCTAATGATTAAGTGCCCATGTGCGCACTGGTAGACCCCGGCGCAACTTAAGCAGTAGTTTATAGTCTAAAATTGCCAAACTGATGTAGCAGCATGGTTGCCTGCTCCAAAAAGATGAAAGGCTGAGCGCTAGAACACGTGGTCTCTGCAGCAGGCTCTCTTCACACTGAGCTGTCCGTCCATGTGGGCTTTTGCCTTAGCATCATTACACTCGCCGGTTTGTGTGTTGTGTGTTATAAAACAGAAACAGCATATTCCCTAACGAGTCTGTTACACAGCACGCCCAAAGAACAAGTGCTAATGATTTAGTGCCCATGTGCGCACTGGTAGACCCCGGCGCAAATTAAGCAGTAGTTTAAAGTCTAAATTTGCCAAATTTATGTAGCAGCATGGTTGCCTGCTCCTAAAAGATGAAAGGCTGAGCGCTAGAACATGTGGTCTCTGCAACAGGCTCTCTTCACACTGAGCTGTCCGTCCATGTAGGCTTGTGCCTTAGCATCATTACACTTGCCGGTTTATGTGTTGTGTGTTATAAAACAGAAACAGCATATTCCCTAACGAGTCTGTTACACAGCACGCCCAAAGAGCAAGTGCTAACGGGAGGGGGGCCCGGCCATTTTTAAAAAAGATGAAGGGGAGGGGGGCCGCATTGCCCCCCTCCCGGGCCACTTCTGGCCCCGGGGGCCCCATCCACGGGGCCTGGCCTCACTGTTGGTGACCGTGGGGGGAGCCCCAATGCCCCCACGGTCCCAGCCGGCTCCACTCCTCCTGCGGGAGCCGGCATTGCTTTTGCACAAGGGGAGCTGCTAACATGCAGCTCCCCTTGTGCAAAAGCAATTCTGCTTTGGTTTTTGGAAGCGAGAGCAGGTTTCCTGCTCTCGCTTCCAAAAACTGAAGCAGAGTTTGCTATGACAGGGCGGGAGCCGGGCGCTCCCGCCCTGCCATAGCAAACAGCAATGTCCCGGGGGTGGGCACCCTGAGACATTGCAGGAGCCGGCCCTGGGGGGTGGCGGTCCCCAGGGCCATCCCAATGTTTGCAAAGCCCCGGGGAGGTGGTGGTCCCCGGGGCCGGGGGTCCGTAACGGACCCCCGTATTTAAATATAGGGTGCCCCGGGGAGGTGGCGGTCCCCGGGGCTTGGGGGGCCCGGGATGCCCCCGCCCTTATTTTATGAAGCCCTGGTGAGGTGGCGGTCCCCGGGGCTGTGGGGGGCCGCGTGCCCCAGTGAATAAATTAGAAAGCCCCGGGGAGGTGGCGGTCCCCGGGGCTGCGGGGGCCCCCACGGGCCCCCGCTACATAAACCAAATTGCCCCCGGGACCTGGCCCACCCGGGAGCTTGTAAAAACGAAGCGCGGGAGCCCGCGCTTCGTTTTTTAAATTTTCGGACGATTCGCGCACCGGCACGGCCCCGCCCGATTTTTTAAAAACAAATATGCTTTTTTTGGGCCTGGGGGTCCCTGTGGGACCCCCTGAGCAGGCCTGGGGTGTCAGGGTTTTTTACCCTGCCCCTTTTTCTTATATTTTAATGTTTCTCTGACCTTTTTGATTTTCACTCGATGCAAGGCACAAGATGGCTGCCAACACTTCCTGGTTTGGAGTTTTGACAGCCATTAGAATGAAGCTCGTGCTATTGAGGAGATGTGTGGTTAGGCTCCGCTCACATATCTATATTTCTTTTTCCTTTAATATTTCAAACACTACTGAACGGATTTACACCATTTAAAAAAAAGGGCGCTTTCTGAACCAAGAGCTACCTTTTTGCCAAATTTTGTGTAATTACGTTCAGCAGTTCGGGCTGTAGCCTGTTCCAAAATTTCCTATGGAGAAAACGCGGTATGGGACCCCCCTTTTTTCTCGGCCCCCACTTCACGAATCACCCCGAAACTGTCAACAGAGAAACTGAGAGGGCCGACCCATTAGTTTTGAAAATTTTGCGAAGATTCGTCAAACGGAGCCAAAGATATTGGCAAATCAAAAAACGCTTTTCCTATGGAAACTAGGTTCCAACTATAACTACCTACTGACGACCGCCAGTAGGTAATATATATATATATATATATATATATATATATATATATATATATATATCCAACCACTCCGTCACTTCTCGGCATTCATACCATGGACGG
This sequence comes from Calotriton arnoldi, assembly GCA_963921515.1. Taxonomy (NCBI): domain Eukaryota; kingdom Metazoa; phylum Chordata; class Amphibia; order Caudata; family Salamandridae; genus Calotriton; species Calotriton arnoldi. Next base: position 1,093,742 of record CAWUFW010000935.1, read on the forward strand.
AGACGGACCACGATGTCGTGCTGCAGTATTTTATTGCTGTTACTCGGTCTGACGCGTTTCGGCTCGGATGAGCCTTGATCACATGACACGGAAGTGAGTAAACTTTTCATTTTTAAAGTGACGAGTGCTCAGTGTATGCCATCACGTGTGCAAATCAGCAATAGACATAGAAAAAATATACAATGATAATAAATATATAAATATATATAAATACATATAGTAATAAATATGCAATCATAATAATGGTAATACAAGTCATGGCTAGTGCCTTTAGGTTCCATGTTGTAATGCGTTAAGATCAATCCATTCATTTTGATTCTAAGTGCATGGACCTGTTATCCCACTCGACTAATGTTTTTACGCATCATTTCTGTCCTATTAATTCTTTTGCTAATCGCTGTATGAACGGATGTGCAAAGGTTGTAAACTAACTCTAAAAAGTGTTAAAAAGTGTTAAAAAAACTGTGCTGGTTTGGTAGTGCTAAAAGTGCTAAAAGTGCTTAGTGCTGTGAAAGGATAAAAATTGATACAATACGCTCAGTCAGTGTGCAATATTCTAAACATTTACACATCTTTGTCTGCTGTCAGAGCTGTTGATACCTAGGATGTTCGTGTATCTTTGTACAAATGTAAAGCGTCTTTAATGTATGATGCCTTTAGCTGAATGGCAGGTAATGTTTATTCTATACGTCGTATCTTATGTGGCCATTTCATATATACTGTGTGAGGACTATTATGGTGTAAATGCCAAAATATATACATCCTGATGATATGTCCAATACTGCCGGTCTACCGCAGTGTGATAAATACTCGGGGAGGTTGGTGGATACTCTTATGGGAGGCCTCTTGTTGTTTAAAATTGTTAGATTGCCCTGTGATCTCATTAGTACTGCCTGTAGATACATAACCCAGAGTTACTCCATGTTGTTATTATTCCAGTGAATGATCAGTGTTTGACTGACAATACATGAGGTTCAAACCGTTTTAAATATGCATGTATACATGGATACTGTTATAAAAATATATATTGTAATAAATACTCTAGTAAAATACTGTAATACATATTCCCATAAAAATGTGCAAAATCCCTAAACAACTCTAAAACAATTGCCTGTTTTAATACATTTTTCATACACACATAGATTGTTAAAATGTGCAATCATATAGGCACGTCACATTTACTGTTCCATATGTAAATAATGCATAGGTCTTTTAAAGATGAACTCATTGACTCAAATAGTTGGATTAAACTTCTGTGGTTAGTTAAAATCTTCAACAGTTGTAACTATAAAAATATGCTCGTACTTAAATCTATCTCCCTTAATTAATCATAAACAAGTATACAAGTCTTCCGACATGTTCAGCCCATTTGGCTGCTTTGTATCCAACTCTATAATGTACCTAGTTTCCAGTTTTCTCAAGGTACTTTCTCTATTCCCTCCCCTTCTACTGGGAGGCACTGCTTCAATCACAAAGTATTTCAGACCCTTGCTGTTGGATTGGTGACTATCTCTGAAATGTCGGGCTACCGGATAGGTATTGTCTTGATTGCATATGGCCCTTAGATGTTGCAGCACACGCTTATGAACTTGTAGTTTCGTGCTTCCAACATATAACAAATTGCAGGGACAGGAAAGGACATACACCGCATGGTCAGTTTTACAGGTTAATAGTTTCGTTATGTTATAAACTCTAGAACTCTAAATCCTCACTCAGCCCGACCCTCTTCAACGTCTACATGAGCCCCCTCGCAGCCATCGCACGCCGACACAACCTCAACATCATCTCCTACGCCGACGACACCCAGCTGATCCTCTCCCTCACCAACGACCCCACTACCGCCAGAGCCAACCTGCACGACGGGATGAGAGACGCCGCCGACTGGATGAGGAACAGCCGCCTTAAACTGAACTCAGACAAGACGGAAGTCCTCATCCTGGGCTCATCACCCTCCGCCTGGGACGACTCCTGGTGGCCCCGGCCCCTGGGCACCGCACCCAAGCCAACGGACCACGCACGCAACCTGGGCTTCATCCTGGACTCCTCCCTATCAATGACCAAACAAGTCAACGCCGTCTCATCTTCATGCTTCAACACCCTGCGCATGCTCCGCAAGATCTTCAGATGGATCCCCACTGAAACCAGGAAGACCGTCACCCAGGCACTCGTCACCAGCCGACTGGACTATGGGAACACCCTCTACGCCGGAACCACAGCCAAACTTCAAAAGAGACTCCAGCGCATCCAGAACGCCTCCGCACGACTCATCCTGGACATCCCCCGACACAGCCACATCACCGTACACCTGAAAGACCTGCACTGGCTCCCCGTCAGCAAGAGAATCACGTTCAGACTCCTCACCCACGCACACAAGGCCCTCCACGACCTGGGCCCAAAGTACCTCAACGACCGCATGTCCTTCTACACGCCCACACGCCAGCTACGATCAACCAGCCACGCCCTCGCCACCGTACCACGCATCCGCAGAACCACCGCCGGAGGAAGATCCTTCTCCTACCTGGCGGCCAAGACCTGGAACTCCCTCCCCACTCACCTTCGGCGAACCCAGGACCATCTCGCCTTCAGGAAGCAGCTCAAGACCTGGCTGTTCGAGCAGTAACTTACCCCCTCCCCCAGCGCCTTGAGACCCTCCCGGGTGAGTAGCGCTCTATAAATGCCGTGATTGATTGATTGAATGGTGTTTGGTAGGTAGTTCTATTTTCTCCATGCTGACATGCCTTGCATGTTTTGCATTTGTAGAACACTTTGTGTTTTTGAAGCCAGCTTGTTCCCTCTATAATCTCTGGGCTTGTTACAACTAACTGATCTTTCATAGAAGGACCCCGGCTATATGTAAAGGATACTCTTTGGGGTAGATCTGATCCAATGACCGGATCACTCAGAACCAGTGGCCAATTTCGCTTAATGATGGTTTCTAGTTCTTTGTGTTGGTTACTGTATTGCATAATTAGCCTAAAGTCTTTGATGTTACGCTTATTATCGCCAATGTCTATATATATATATATCCCAAAGAGAACGCTCCTTGCGACTGCCGATGGACCCTTGAGAAGTGGCGTGCTCCCCGGCGGAGCAAGCCGGTATTGTCACTATCTTCAATCGCACACATATACACGCTCTCAGTTACCAAGAACTCTGTAGTAAAGTATCCACAAGTTGTTTAATTCACAACGCGTTTCAGGGCAAAACCCCTTGATCACGTGAAACAGTGGGTGACTAATAAAGCATTCAATGAAGTCATGGACAGGAAAGAAGGACTACTGTGTATCTGAGTCGATCGAACAGATGGCAGACATGTTGGAAAGGTATACACAAACTCGAAAACACAGATCATAATGTATAACGTAGTGTGGTACCCCCACTGCTCTGGAGCTGCATAAATGCAATGGATTGGTGTTCATGGTATTATGAATTATATCCCCAAATGCGAAAAAGAATTAAATACAAATATAATAAAATAAAATATTATATTCCTGTGTAGGGCAAGTGCCTTGATGAGACAGGAAGGGGGGGAGACGGGGGTGACATATCTGCGATGCGTGGCTGCCAAGAAAGTGAAGTCTGACCCCTACATCCCGTGCGCACTGAGCGGAGCTGTGTCATGGTACATCTTATCTACTGGTAATGCAAGGCTGGCAAGATGAATCCATAGTGTTAAATACAAAATAAATGTCACCCTGCAGGTCAGAGTGTTGCAAAATAAATCCCCCTAGGAGAGTAATTTACTACTGTACTGGGCAAGTGCCCTGTTGAGACAGATTGGGGGAAGGGGGAGATGTGAGTGGCAACGACCAACGCCATATCGAAAGGCAACAATAAATAGCTAGCAAAAAAACATAGATGGATAACGGGCAAGTGCCCAATAACGGACGAGGTGTCATGAGAGGAGTCAGGAAATATCAGACTACTGGCAGTAGTCCCCAGTCCAACATGATACTGATAGATTGCTGAGATGACATATCTATTGCAACATAGTTACCCAGTCTCAGGACCGTGACGGTGACAATAGGGGGAAAAGGGTAGGTGGCCCGTGAAAGTGATTACAGGTGAGGGGGGCCCCTTCCTTTCCTCCTGAAATAAAAGAAAAAATAGAACACATGTTAGAATCACAGGTGGTCCAAAACAATCAATAAAGTGTCAAGTTAAAAATTTAGCAAATTAGATACATTCAGATGCACACAAGGAGTAAGAAAGCTGTAAAAACAGAATACAATAGGTAAACTGGCAGCACAATTAGTTATCTTTGAGATGGATAGCCATTTCTTCGTCAAAGTTCACCCCACCCGGTGTCTTCGTTTGAAAATGCACAATCAATTTGGACTCTCTTTGTCTGAGTTTCAACACCCTGTTCCCTCCCCTGGGGTTGCCAACAATCTGTTCTAGGATGAAGAATTTAAGTAAAGACGAGTTGGAATAATGTTTCTCTTGGAAATGGCGTGCTACAGAGTATTTCACATCAAAATTAGTAATGGCCCTGCTGTGTTCAAGGACACGCTTTTTGGCCATATGTGTGGTACTCCCAATGTACCAAAGTTTACATGGACATTCAATGGCATAAATGGCAAAGGTGGTACTGCATGTGAGAAACTGGTCAATAGTTTTGTTAATCCCATTGTATGTGACCTTTTTGCGGTAGCTGCTGTTTTTACAAGCTTTGCAGTGCCCGCAAGGAAAGAAACCTTTGAGACCGTGCCTACTGGGGTATGTAGTGATGTCACTATGGACTAACAAGTCCCTGATGTTCCTACCCCTCCTGTATGTGATGTTGGGTGTAGTAGGAATACTCTCCCCGATTATGCTGTCCTGTTTAAGGATGTCCCAGTTCTTAGCAAAAATACGTTTGATATTACTGGAGTCAGAGTTGAAGGTCATGATCATCCTGGGGCTATTATCTGTGGTGTCACTGGGTTCACTGATGTTATCTGAGATGGTTTCAGTTCTGCTAACTCCATCTGCCCTCTCTTTGGCTCTGCGTAATACCCAGTAGGGATAGCCTCTAGTCTTGAACCGTTCTATCATGATCATGCTCTCTCTCTGGTACGCTTCCTCTGTATTGCAGTTTATTTTTGCCCTCAGCAGCTCCCCTTAGGGGATACTCCATTTGAGTGCCTCTGGATGGCTGCTGAGGGCATGTAGAATACTGTTACCCGCAGTGGATTTCCTAAACAGGGCAGTATGAATCTGGTTATCGACGATTTCAAGCCTGACTTTCAGATATTCTGCCTTGGAGTTGCTGATGGTGCCTGAGAGGATGATGTTGTATTCATTGTTGTTGAGTGCTTTGATGAATTCAATGGCCATCAATTCAGATCCTCTCCAAACAATGAATAGATCATCAATATATCTTCTCCACACTGCTACCTGTTCAAGATATCAGGCAAGGTATGGGTTGGTGGTCAGAGTCCCCTCCCTGTGTCCCATGAACAGATTCGCGAAACTAGGAGCGAAGCAAGAACCCATCGCAGTGCCGGTAACCTGTCTGTATAGGACCCCATTAAACATGAAGATATTGTTAGTAAGACAGTAGTCTATCATCTCCAATATCATGAGACTGTGTTTATGAAATCTAGCTGGTCTGGTCTTCAAAAATTGTCTGCAGGCATCCAGGCCCTGCTTGTGGTCAATGATGGTGTACAACGAGTGTACATCAAGAGTGATCAGAAGAAGATCCTGTTCCCACTGTAAGTCCTGGATTTTGTTCAAAAAGTCCTTAGTGTCCCTCACGTAACTCGGTAATGAGACAACAAAATCTCTGAGGAAGTGATCCAAATATTTGGAGACATGCTCCCCTACACTACCCTTCGAAGACACAATAGGACGCCCAGGTGGATTAATGGGGTCTTTGTGTAGCTTGGGTAAAAGGTAAAGGACCGGGAGTACTAGGTGGTCATTCTTTAAGTAACAGTACTCCTCCCATTCAAGGATCCCTTTGTCTCTCCATGTAATCAGTTTGTCCCATATGCCAGTAATACTGTTATTATAGGTTTCTATGTTGGTGGGAAGATAAAAATCAGTGTCACCCAGTTGTTTCATGGCTTCGGAAATGTATTGTAACCTGTCTAGAATGACCACATTCCCAGCCTTGTCAGCAGGACGGATGACAATATTGTCATCCTCAGTGAGAGATTTCAGAGCCTGTCTTTGCTGGTATGTGAGATTGTTGGTACCACCCCTGGAATGCCCCTCCTTGGTTCTGTATTTACAGAGGGCTTTACTGACACAGTCCTGAAACGTGTCTATGCTGTCGTGTGGTAAATTGGGTACAAAAGTGGATTTGGGTCTGACATCAGTGCATGCAGATGCATCAGTGGTAACACCGGGCAACTCCAGTGCTTGTGTGTTGCTGATATCCGAAGTGCAGTCCGTGTTTTCCTGATCTAGTTGTACCATGGTGATCAGAGTATCTATGTCACCTATGTTAAGATTGTTTTGTTCATTAGAGCTGAGGTTTCTCTTATTCCTATTTTTGTCGCCTAACCGTTTAAGTTTGTGCCATTTTTTTAATTTTAGTTTCCTCGCAAATTTGAAGAGATCAATTCTGGCATCAATGTAATTAAAAGAAAACGAAGGGCAAAATTAGAGTTAAAGACACAGAGTCTGTTTTTCAATGTCTGTCATGGGTCTGCTGGAAAGATTAATAACAGTTTTATTCACCATTTCTTGATCCATTAGTATGTCTTCATGGAGCGGGTCCTTCTGTTTCCCACGTTGCCCCTTCCTCTGCCTCTTCTGCCATCGTTGCTTGATTTATTTTCTTCTGTTGCGGCGTTTCCTCGTCCTCTGCCTCTTCCGCGACCCCTCTGGCCCCATGTCTTCGGCGTTGGGGTGTCTCGCACTGTTTGTTTGCTCCGGCGTAATTGCCGGTATTCGTCTAAAAAAGTAATTTGACGGGTGTTGCGTTCTTCTGTTGAGATGTTCTCCACCGAAATGTCTGATTCAGTCTCACTGACTGATGAGGCTATCGATGGCATGTTATCACTCAGTGTTGTTCTCTCCGTGGTACCTTGCTCCTTATATAGATGGTCATATTTGCGACTGAAGGTTAGAATTCTGCCGCTGTCGTAATCCTCGTAGTCCCGATCAAGTTTCCTTTCTTTCCTGGCCTTAATATCCTCCTCGTGCTTCTTGAGGCGATCCTTGATAGAAGTCATGGTTTTCTCAAAATATTCTGTCTCTGTCTGTTTCTTGAGTTCTTCCATGATCTCCTGTATTTGTTTCAAGATGTCATCTCTGTCAATCCAGGCGTATTTCACGAGGATTTCCAGCATTCTTCTGGAACTGAGCATGGAATTCTCTGACCACTCTTCGAGCATCTTAGGATTTGGTGTCTCATAGGTGGGAATGGTAAAAATACGTAAGCCTCTGGGTGCCATTCCCTGATCAATATATTTTTGAAGAGAAATGACCTCCCACCACTTTGTGATTTCATTTCTTTTCAGTTTCTCCAACTTGCGAAACTTCTCTTCAATGGGCTGAATCTGACCAGTTCTATCTTCAGTGCCCTGCCTCGGTTTGCCTGTCCTCCTGAAAATGGCTAGTGCTGCCGCTTTTCTTTCCTGCTCCTCTTCCATGTGCACAGCAACTTGTGGTAATGTCAGCTATTCAATGGAGTGCTCGCTACCCCTGAAAATAGCAGGTTCTTCTTGCTGCATGTGTCACACCAACATGCTGGTGTTTACAGAAATGGTCAGGCTATCCCTACTGGGTATTACGCAGAGCCAAAGAGAGGGCAGATGGAGTTAGCAGAACTGAAACCATCTCAGATAACATCAGTGAACCCAGTGACACCACAGATAATAGCCCCAGGATGATCATGACCTTCAACTCTGACTCCAGTAATATCAAACGTATTTTTGCTAAGAACTGGGACATCCTTAAACATGACAGCATAATCGGGGAGAGTATTCCTACTACACCCAACATCACATACAGGAGGGGTAGGAACATCAGGGACTTGTTAGTCCATAGTGACATCACTACATACCCCAGTAGGCACGACCATGGTCTCAAAGGTTTCTTTCCTTGCGGGCACTGCAAAGCTTGTAAAAACAGCAGCTACCGCAATAAGGTCAAATACAATGGGATTAACAAAACTATTGACCAGTTTCTCACATGCAGTACCACCCTTGCCATTTATGCCATTGAATGTCCATGTAAACTTTGGTACATTGGGAGTACCACACATATGGCCAAAAAGCGTGTCCTTGAACACAGCAGGGCCATTACTAATTTTGATGTGAAATACCCTGTAGCAGGCCATTTCCAAGAGAAACATTATTCCAACTCGTCTTTACTTAAATTCTTCATCCTAGAACAGATTGTTGGCAACCCCAGGGAGGGAACAGGGTGTTGAAACTCAGACAAAGAGAGTCCAAATTGATCGTGCATTTTCAAACGAAGACACCGGGTGGGCTGAACTTTGACGAAGAAATGGCTATCCATCTCTAAGATAACTAATTGTGCTGCCAGTTTACCTATTGTATTCTGTTTTTACAGCTTTCTTACTCCTTGTGTTCATCTGAATGTATCTAATTTGCTAAATTTTTAACTTGACACTTTATTGATTGTTTTGGACCACCTGTGATTCTAACATGTGTTCTATTTTTCTTTTATTTAAGGAGGAAAGGAAGGAGCCCCCTCACCTGTAATCACTTTCACGGGCCACCTACCCTTTTCCCCCTATTGTCACCGTCACGGTCCTGAGACTGGGTAACTATGTTGCAATAGATATGTCATCTCAGCAATCTATCAGTATCATGTTGGACTGGGGACTACTGCCAGTAGTCTGATATTTCCTGACTCCTCTCCTGACACCTTGTCCGTTATTGGGCACTTGCCCGTTATCCATCTATGTTTTTTTGCTAGCTATTTATTGTTGCCTTTCGATATGGGGTTGGTCGTTGCCACTCACGTCTCCCCCTTCCCCCAATCTGTCTCAACAGGGCACTTGCCCAGTACAGTAGTAAATTACTCTCCTAGGGGGATTTAGTTTGCAACACTCTGACCTGCAGGCTGACATTTATTTTGTATTTAACACTATGGATTCATCTTGCCAGCCTTGCATTACCAGTAGATAAGACGTACCATGACACAGCTCCGCTCAGTGCGCACGGGATGTAGGGGTCAGACTTCATTTTCTTGGCAGCCACGCATCGCAGATATGTCACCCCCGTCTCCCCCCCTTCCTGTCTCATTAGGGCACTTGCCCTACACAGGAATATAATATTTTATTTTATTATACTTGTATTTAATTATTTTTCGCATTTGGGGATATAATTCATAATACCATGAACACCAATCCATTGCATTTATGCAGCTCCAGAGCAGTGGGAGTACCACAATACGTTATACATTATGATCTGTGTTTTCGAGTTTGTGTATACCTTTCCAACATGTCTGCCATCTGTTCGATCGACTCAGATACACAGTAGTCCTTCTTTCCTGTCCATGACTTCATTGAATGCTTTATTAGTCACCCACTGTTTGTGCACGTTTCACGTGATCAAGGGGTTTTGCCCTGAAACGCGTTGTGAATTAAACAACTTGTGGATACTTTACTACGGAGTTCTTGGTTACTGAGAGCGTGTATATGTGTGCGATTGAAGATATATATATATATATATATATATATATATATATATATATATATATATCTTAGTGGGGGTCATTGCTGTGTAATTATAGTTAGGACCGGATTTCCATAGGAAATGGATTTATGTACTTATCTGTATTGGTTAGCATTTTCTTGTTCAACAAGAGTTATCTTCCACATTTATGTAACAAGAGGGACTCAATGTTTGTTTGTCTTTCTTCACATTATTTTATTAATAAACTTTCTCAACCATTGTACAAAATGCACCTGTCTGCTGAGGCATGAACCAAGAGTGATGTAATATGTGAGGTCATTAGCAGTGGATTGCTGGGGGCGTAAGTTATAGTTAGCTCAGGTAACTATAACTGCTAATTACTATGGTTTTGTGCGTGCAAAATCTGAACCTAACTATAACGTCCCTGTAACCTTTGTTTTGTTCTGTGAATTTCTCAGGTTTTTTCAATTCTAATTCCTAACTATAATGGTAATGCTCCTGCCAAGCCATAGCAAACAGCTATGTCATTGGGGAGGGCAGCCCGGGACATAGCAGGAGCTGGCCCTGGTGGGTGATGGTGCCCAGGCCAGGGCCATGTATGGCTCCAGGAGGGGAGGGGAGGCGATGGTCTCCGGGGTAGGTGGGGCCAAGAACCACCCCATTTATAAAATATTAAGCCCCGTGGAGGTGGTGGTCCCCGGGGTAGCGGGGTAGGCCATACAGCGTAGAACAATTTTGACTGTATGGAAATTCCAGCCCTGTCCGTCTCTCACTACTGACATAAAGCAATTGTTTTTCATTAGGTGATCATGAGTATTATTTTATTAGTACACGGTGATGACATGGGTAAGCTTATACATACACATAAATGGTTCTTACATTTTCTATCCATTGTGACCGATAATAAAGGAGGGTTATGAGTTTAAGCCATGTGATGAAAGATTCCCTCTTTAAACTTATGGGTTCCTCTCTCAACCCATTATTTAACGAAAGTGTGAGAAGTGTAGAGCAGGAGCGCACCAATGCTACCTGCAAGCAGAGTGCCACGCCAGCCCTACACCTAGACGAGGTAGCATCTTCATGCATCAGGCACATTAGTATCATCCACCTTTTTCATTTATGCCATCCACTGAAGCACTCTACACACCTACTTTAGCTCACTATATCTTGGCCCCCAAGTGAATCTTTAAGTGGCAGCGCAGGTGTCACGGAGACATACAGTAAGGAGGGGTTATCTTTGTATCCATAACTCCATTTACTGGTATCTGTACTCTATGTCTACAGAGCAATAGCTGGCAAAGGTGAAGCAGGTGCAGTGGCACCATGGTCACATTCAACAACAATGGTAGGGAATCTGTTCACACTAAATGAGGAAATGGTATGGGACTTTTTATGGGATCACAAATGTAATTTATTTCAAATATTCACCATCCTATACAATTTAAACACACCTAATTCTCACAACTACCCTCCTAAAATTAAAAACAAACATCCCTTCAATTATTTATAACACATAACATATGATAACGACAATCCACATCAGAGTCCGGTAGACTATATTTCCACCATTGAGAGCTTCCATAACATTGTTGTTGAATATGATATTGGAGAGTGCCTAGGTATAAGGAAACATAATAAGGCCACTACACTCCTTTTATATAAAGCATTGGGACCATGGCTCAGTGGTGTTAGTGGTAATGGTGTACACAAAGCTGTCTTTTATTATTGAGACGGAGCAGGAGAATCCATAGTCCTTTCTTGTAATAGGGCCCATGGCACCCTTGCTTTACCATTGCTGGTCCAAGATCATGTCAGGACATGGATGTCCACCACCCATCTGCCCACCCACACTCATGATTCAGGGAAGCTCCAATCTCTTGGGGTGGAGAGGCTGGTTCTAGTTGTGGCTCTGGTAGGAGACCCTATACCTTTTACCACCAAACAGACTGCCAGACATGACAAATGAATATGAAATGCTTTAGCATGAGGAGGCAATCTGGGAGCCCATGGGAATTGATGCCTCTCTCGCAAATACTTGTAAGAAACAAGTCCGGAGTGCTAGACATTATGGGCAACTGTTTCCAACAATGTAGATGTTTTAGAAACGCACAGCACATCACCGGACCGAACTGCCCCACAATGCGTACTTTTTAATGGGAATATATACCATTGACAATCATTTTCAGAGATGGACTCGGTTGGCAACAAACAGTTGTTGTGATAATACTGATTAGTGCAGTGCATTAGAATCCTGAAATGTCCTAAAAAGTTTACTAACAACACGAATCTGTATAAACCCCCAGAAAAAGGTTGCATTATTTCAGTCCATTAATGTTATAGGATCTCAACGGGTAGAAAAGATTTAGACACATTCTGCTGCCGAAACACCACTTCTCTCCTCCCCCTGGTTAGTGATATCCATCCCTCGTGCAAAACCGCCTCGTACTGGGTGATGGCGCTACCGTGATACTAGTGCAGGTGATGGAGCAAGGTTTCATAAATGAAGCTTGCTTGGATTCAATCTTCCTCACAGTATTAATTTATTAAAACTTGTATTGTAAATACTAACCTTTGCATTCACAAACACAAGAGGGACAGAAGCTTGCTTATGTGTTTTACTAATGAATAACGCTTGTCCGTAATCCAAAATGGCCGCTAAAGCGCGGGAAATATACTGCGCATGTCGCAACCTGATCACATGGTGTGACGTCTTTCTTTGCTTGGTGGGAAATTTCTGCTTCTGCGCAGTGTGCATTAAAATGGCTGCTTGATGTTTTCACATGCTTCAGCTTGCTCTCATGTCATTACTAAATTGTCGTTTCTTAACGCTACTAATGCGGGATAGAATTTATAATTAAATGGGAATAGAGTAGAAAAAGAGGGCATACAGTGAAACCTTTTATTCTGTGATTTTAATGTTTTCTTCTTGCATTTTATTAGCTCATAAACTTGGGCCTGGGTTGGTGACTTGAAACTCGAGAGACAGATGGTTCTGCGCATGTGTCCTGTATGCCTGCCAAGTGAAGTCAACTTGGACGTCTCCCAAGGCCACGACCTATTGGCCGAAGATGCTGTACTTTATGTTTCCTATTGACAAATCTGATACTTTTTCCCTGTAAAATGTACAATATTTGTCGTGAGACGGGTGGGAAATAAAGTGAATGTATTAATTTGAAGGGGTGGGAACCTAGAAACAATAGGCTTCACAATTTATGCCAAATTTGACATGGTGCGAGAATCCACCCCCTGTCCCTGTCCAATCAGAAGTAGTGGTCCCATATTTTAGCAACATTAATGGGAGGTACATGGGCGTAGAAGGGTATAACAGATATAGAATTAGCTAATTAGTTTAGTCGGAGGTCCTGAAGCTGGAGGAAGGAGATGCTGTAGGAGAGCAGGCGTTCACGAAGAATAGAAGAGCTCCAGGCTGCCAAGCTGATCGATTGCAGAGGTCCTGAGGAGGGGTCGGCGGAGTCCATTAGACGGGAGAGTCGAGGAGAAGCTGAGTACCAGAGAGGGGAACGGCGCAGGCGTCGTTATAGAGAGGTCACCAGTCCTGTCCTGATCCTGAAGGAGGTCTTTGCTCTTTATCCTTCCTGGGTCCTATTCTTTCCAGCTCCTTGGCTAAGGGGTTTGGTTCTCGCACTTAGGTAAATATATGCAACCTTTAGTTGCGCTGCTGTCTCTATCTTCTCTTTTCCTTAAACACCGTCATTTATTAGCAATAATTATTCTATGCTTTTACTTGGGTATTTTGATCAAGTACCGTGTCTTTCCTGTATTTTACTCTGCTAAAACTTTAGATAAACATTTTAAAACTTCCTGACTCAGTGGTTATTTCAGGATTATGTACTGTAATGAATGTCACTCATTTTAAACTTCCCAATTAGCAAAGGATCCATTGGTAAGTCATTACTCTTCAATCAGAAGGTAATTGGTAGCAGGGATTTGATTAAAAGAGTATATCTGACACCCAGCGTAAGTATTAGTGTAGTATGAATGTATGGGCCCAAGTGAGTGTTATGTGTATGAATGTTGTTTGCTGATATTGCGCTGGATCACAGGAACAGACATCACTGGTGAGTGGAAGAGAAGAGACAGTACAACTCTATGGGGAAAGGACATTTATACATTTTTATGTATTAAATCCCAAAAAAAACTAGGAGCGTTCAAGGGGAAAGCTTCTAGCACTAACCTGACATGCACATTGTGAGGAATGACAAGAGTCCATTCTGTGTATTAATTGTTTTCACCACTGTAGAAAAGTGGCTGCTTCCAGTTCTGGCAGTTTAATGTGATGTGTTGTGTTGATGTATTTGTCTGAATACCCCTGACGGCGCTTCAAACCTGCATAAGATAAAACTTTCAGGGTGTTATGGTGACGCTATATTGAATACCCTAAATAAAAATAAATAAACAATTCTTGTACGTTACACAATGCACATTAACAATTAAAAAAGAAACGATTGTGCAGTGAAGTGAAGACCGTGGCCTCAGTTATGAGAAGTAGAGTTACTCTGGTGGAATTCCATTTGACCACTTACAACAAAATGCTGGATCCTGTTGCTGGTGCATCGATTACTGGACATTAAGGGCTGACTTTATTATAATGTTGCATCGTCCTTACGTCACGCAGGGGAGAGCAAGCGAGACACAACACTAAAGTCAGATTTATTCAGCCTGACAAGGCCGCCTTGCATGGCCCTGAGTGGTTTGATAAGACTGAAGTAACGCGAGGCAGCACAAATCTCTGGCTTGCATTACTATGCCCCGGGAGATGTTCCATGGGTGGAGCATCACCCAAGGATTTGGGCACACATACCCAGATTTACCCTTGGTGGTAGACCTGGGAATGCATCAAAATGCTACGCCTCCCCAGGAGAGGCATAACGAGGAAAAATATCTTTATTTTGCTTTGTTTTTTTCCTCTCTCTACTTGCGCTGCATTCTGCAGCACACATAGACAGAGGTAAATGCCTCTGAGGATTGTTTTTGTGCAGGAAGGTTTACCTTCCTGATCAAAAACAACCCTGTCTGCAAACGAAGACACCCTTAGCACCATGGCGCAAGAGTACCTGCGTTGACGCTATGTAGCCAAAAGGGCTCAAGCACAAGGAAAGGGCAGGAATGCACTGTACAATGTTAAATACGAAGCATTCCTGCCTTTTGACGCAGCGCAGCAAGGTGGCTTGCTGCGTTGCACTGCATGAAAGTTTGATAAATCTGCCCTTTAGTGATCTGAAGTGGAGAGCTCATCTGCACTTTGGTACAGGTTATTGGTATCTAGGGGGACCTATTTGTATCAGCTGTTATTTTTTTATCTAACGATATGTTTTTCATTAGATTGCTGTCAGATGCCCATAAATTAATGCATACAAACTGAATCGGGAGACACGTTTTGTAACTGATCTCCTGGGGGATCTGTTATGTAATGCATGTTGAATGCTTTGTGTATTTATTGATTCATGTGTTCAACATATGTTATGAGGTTTTACAAGGTCGTGTGGCAGATCAAGAACAGTGAGATGAAGATGCAACGCCCAGTTCAGATTCATGAGACCTTCTGACAAATAGGTACTCAATAATCGTTCACACATAGGATGTCAAGTGCACAATACTAATTACAACTGCAACACGTCATTCGTTCAAAAATTCAATAGATGAAAAACACATTTACATATAGGGGGCTGGTCTTTTTTGCATATGTCTAGCCAGGGGCTTTCCATAGTGTTCTGTCTGGTAATAAATGGGTTTTGCAGAGAATTCTTCAGAAAATAGAAAGGGACTGTTCTGGCACAATGAAGATGAAGTTAGCAGCTCAGTTCTGGATATTTCTTTTCTGGATTCCTGGTAAGAGCTGTGACTGCTGGGCTGTTATTTATTGTTATGACATTTGTATGTACTTGATTTAAAAATACAAAACGTACCTGTGATGTTTAATATTTTCCTAAAGGTTTAATACTCTGTAAATGGTGCTGGCTGATTAATCGTGTAATTAATTGTCTTTTTGTCTTCAGAGTCCAGAGGGCAGATTGTGCTGACACAGACTCCAGAAGTCCACGCTATGACCCTGGGAGAAACCATCACAATCCGATGTAAATCTAGCACATCTATCAGCGTGTATTTAGGCTGGTACCAGCAGAAGCGCGGAGAAGCCCCCAAGCCTCTCATTTATTATGCTACGAGTCGCCAGACCGGAGTCTCAGACCGCTTCAGCGGCAGTCAGTCGGGCACTGACTACACTCTCAGCATCAGCAAGGCTGAGGCCGGCGACGCCGCTGATTATTACTGTCAGTGGAGCAATAGCTTACTGAGATAGGCCTTCCAGCAGTGAAAAACGAATTTGAGAGTTTTTCGCTACCAGGACATGTAAAACTTAAAAGTACATGTCCTGCTTTTTAAATACATTGTACCCTGCCCTTTGGGCTTTCCAGGGCCCACACTAGGAGTGACTTATTTGTATTAAAAATGAAGGTTTGGGACTGGCAAACATTTTGTTTTGTCAGGTTGAAATGACAGCTTAAACTGCACACACAGACTATGCAATGGCAGGCCCGATACATGGTTAAAGGGCTACTTAAGTGGGTGGTACAATCAGTGCTGCAGCCCCACTAGTAGCATTTAACTTACAGACCCTGAGACTTATAAGTTAAATAGATATGCCAATTGGGTATGAGCCAATATTACCATGTTTAGAGGAGAGAGCACATGCACTTTAGCACTGGTTAGCAGTGGTAAAGTGCTCAGAACCTAAGGCCAACAAAAACAAATTCAGCAAAAAGTAGGAGGAGGAAGGCAAAAGGTTTGGGGGTGACCCTGCAAAAAGGGCCATTTCGAACATGAAACCCCTACAGCCTAAAGTCAGGGGAGACTAATCAATACCTTGATGGACTTCCCTGCTTAGGCGATAGAACGTGGACAATGGCCCTGCACTGCAGGGGCATTTGTCAGTTCTACTCCTATCTGGATTCAGTTTGACCCTCTATCCAAACTCTCTTGAGCTTCTGGACTGACCCATGGGGAATACTTCTATTCATCTGTGGACCCCTCTGTGCAGCACTTAACCTTAATTTGCTCACGGATGCAGTGGGCAGATAGTACCACCATGGCCAACAAAGTGATATGGACCATTCCACCTCTTGAGTTAGACTTCTGTCACCAACCCTGCCCATAAGGATAGTAACCTACAACGGCAAGTGACAGCTGTCAATGTCAGGAGCCAGGCCTCGGGCAATGCACTGCTCGGTGGATGCCCTAAGTGGGATTGTTGGGTAGGCCTCTCTTCCAGCCTTGGGGCTGGCAAGGGGTTCCCTATGGGCTCCCGAAGTTTCTCGGACCTCTGAGGTGTCTCAGAGAAGAGGACAGTAGCCCTGCGTGCTTTGCAACCTACTTCCACTCTACCTCCCACCTGTTATGGGGTGGTATCCAGACACTGGCCAATCAGCCTAGGAGCTGTACCCTAAGGATGAACAGAGGACATGGGTGAGTTCTCCCTCACCCTACCCCTCCATCTGGGCTCCTGCACCTCTGCTTGGTAGTGGTACCACCAGAAAACTGAACTGTCAGGATGCCCTTGTCAGCCGGCCACCCCTCTCAGTTCTCCTGACATCAGTGGCAACTCATTCCCCAGAATGCAGTCAATGGACATCTGGAGACTAAATATGACCCTCCTTTGGGTTATCTTCCCATCCCACTCCAGGGATACCAGGCCCATAGAGCGGAAGAAGTCCTGCCCATGGGCCTGAGTTACCCTATACACCTGGCCGTGTACTGCTCTTGGGTAACTAGCCTTTCTACTACAATCGATATGTTGTGAGTACGATTATGTAGATGAGCCTAAATCAATAATTGTAATTATGCAGAGTTGCCTGGTCGCCCTAGGATGAAAGATAGCGATGACTCTTGTACAGAGTGTGTTAATCCTGTTATGTAAGTCATGTGCAGGGGATTTTACTAAGAATCCTCATGCATAATAAATGAGGCTAGTTTCAAGGAAACCAATCGACATTTATTCAGCACATAACTGGGTAAAAGGTCAGTGCTAGAACCGTTTTGCAGTGCAAGGTAGGACAAATGCAGGTAAAAGGTCACTTTGCTACTTAGGCCTAATTTAGGGAACATTACAAGGGAAGTCCATAAAGGTATTGATTAGTCTACCCTGGCTTTAGGCTGGAGGAGGGTTGTGTTAGACCTGGCGCTTTCTGTACGGTCACCCCCAAACCTTTTGCCTTCTTCCTCCCCTTTTTGCAGAATTTCTTTTTGTTGGCTGTCAACATGTCTCAGGCTTGTTGTTGCAGAGAATGTGTGTGATGCTATAAACTGCCATTTTGACCTGGCAAGTTAACCTACTTGCCAGCCCCAAACCTTGCTTTTTATTGCACCCAAGTCACCCCTACGGTAGCTCTAGGCAGCCCTATGTGCAGGGTGCAGTGTATTTAAATGGTAGGACATGTTGTTATATTCCCTCTTTCTTGTAATAATGATGCTAATGTTGTATTGCTTTAAGTTTCCTTGTCTTCTATTGCCATGGAGCTGTTTTTCATTAAGTTCCACTTTCTTGTGTTAATGATGTTAATGTTGTGTTGCTTTAAGTTTCCTTGTGTTCTATTGACATAGAGCTGTTTCTCTCTAAGGTCCACCTTTGGTCAGTTGCCCTAGAGAATCTGCCTGCCGCAGTCCTCTGGTACTGTGCTGCAATCAATAAAGCCTTTTATAATATATCACGCTGCTCTGGATTCCTACAAATTGGCGACGATTTTGAAGACACCTCTGTACCTTTCTTTGTCTGCGGCACAGGAGCGATCGTGTCTTCATTCTCAAGAACCTACATTGGATTTTATTACTTTGGATGTGCTACTATATTGGATTTTTTAGGAATTGTACTCCTACTCGTCATGGTTTAATACTTCTTGTATTTCATTTTTGGATTTTGAACTTTGCACTCATTTATATTGCTAATTACAACTTGTATTTTCTCACCTACTTTTCAAACGTCCGCGACTGTCCCTGCACGTTCCACCTCTCACACACGCTCTGCTCACTGCGCGCTCCTCCCTTCAGCGTCTTCATTCATACCAGAGGAGATTATTCAAGTAAGCATTATTTATTTTGAAAGACTCTGTTTTGTTTCCTGTTCCATTTTCACTATTTGGAAGATTTTGCTTAACTTTTGTAATTTTCTTTTTCTCTGCTATACACTACTATGCAATTTGAACCTCCTTCTAAGTTTCCCCAAGCTAAAGGAGAACCACCTGTGCCATGGGTCAGATGGAAGGAGGAGTTCATGACCTATCTGAAGGCTATCGCTAGAGAATGATTGGCTGCTGAAACGAAAAAAATATTTTCTTACACTGCTTGGATTCTGAAGGTCAAGTAGTGTTTAGAACTCTTCCGCAAGCTGAAGGGAGCGGAGACAGGAATGTTTTCGAAGAGGCTATGGTGCGTATTGAGACCAGGTTTAAACCTACTTCCAGTATTGCGTTGAACAGGGTTAAGTTTTATACGAGGGCTAAAGAGGATGGCGAAACATTTAATGATTTTCTTACTGGATTAAGTGCACTTTCTGTAAACTGCAATTTTGGGCCTATTACAGATTAAATGATCAGAGACCAAAGCACCGTTCATGTCAGAAGTAAAAAAGTACAGGAACAGTTATGGATTATGGGAGATCCTAACTTGCGTGATGTCATCAGTACTGCCAAAGCTATCTGAAAGGTGGATAAAGTCTTTACATAAGGACAACAAAGGAGTGATGGAGGAAGTGTGCAAGCAAAATCTGGGAATTCACATAGTGAACAAAAAGTTTATAAGAAGTTTGACAAAGATTTTCATTGTTTTAGATGCAGGAGTGTAAGTCATGGGGCATCATTTCCCAGGTGTCCCGCATTGGGTAAAGAATGCAAGAAATGTGGACCTACTGGGCATTTTGCCATCGTATGTAGAGATGTCAAAGGTAATAATCAGGCAGGATTCAATAAGAAGAAGATTTCATGTGTTAGGAGTGATGAGAATGATGATGGTGCTAGCTGTACCAGCATTGTGTTCTCCATTAGTGATGTGGAAGAATTGAATAATGAGCATGGTAGTTTGAAACCACTTAGGTGTACTGTATGTATTTTGAAAGTGAAAATAGAACTTATGGCAGATTCGGGGTCACCTTGGACAATTGTTACGGAATATTATTTTCTGAATCTCTTTGAGGGTTTGTTGTGTTTAGAAACTTTGAAGAAATCTGACATTGTTGCAAGAGCCTTTGATGGAACCAGAATTGACATGGTGGGGTATGAAGAAGTGGATGTTGAATTTAAGGGGTGCATTCAATCAATCAATCAATCAATCATGTCACTTATAAAGCGCACTACATACCCGCGAGGGTCTCAAGGCGCTGGGGGAAGAGGGGGGTGGTGCTGCTACTGATCGAAGAGCCAGGTCTTGAGGAGTCTTCTGAAGGCCAGTAGGTCTTGGGTCTGTCGGAGGTTGGTGGGGAGGGTGTTCCAGGTCTTGGCGGCGAGGTGGGAGAAGGATCTGCCGCCGGCGGTCGTTTTCCGGATGCGGGGGACTGTGGCGAGGGCGAGGCTGGTCGAGCGGAGCTGGCGGGTGGGGGTGTAGAAGCTGAGTCGTCTGTTGAGGTAGGCTGGTCCGGAGTTGTGGAGTGCTTTGTGTGCGTGGGTGAGGAGCTTGAAGGTTATCCTCTTGTTGACAGGGAGCCAGTGCAGGTCTCTCAGGTGGGGTGTGATGTGGCTGCGTCGGGGGATGTCGAGGATAAGACGTGCAGAGGCGTTCTGGATGCGTTGCAGCCGTCTCAGGAGCTTAGCCGTCGTTCCTGCGTAGAGGGCGTTTCCGTAGTCCAGCCTGCTGGTGACGAGGGCCTGGGTGACTGTTTTTCTTGTTTCGGTGGGGATCCACTTGAAGATCCTGCGGAGCATTCGGAGGATGTTGAAGCAGGATGAGGAAACGGCGTTGACCTGCTTAGTCATGGAGAGGGTGGGGTCGAGGATGACCCCTAGGTTGCGTACGTGGTCGGTGGGTGGCGGGGCTGTTCCCAGTGATGTTGGCCACCAGGAGTCGTCCCAGGCTGAAGGGTTGGAACCAAGGATGAGGACCTCCGTCTTGTCCGAGTTCAGCTTCAGGCGGCTGGTCCTCATCCATTCGGCGACGGCCTTCATTCCTTCGTGGAGGTGGGCTTTGGCGGTGTGAGGGTCTTTGGTGAGGGAGAGGATCAGCTGGGTGTCGTTGGCGTAGGGGATGATGTTGAGGTTGTGCTGTCGGGCGACGTGGGCAAGGGGTGCCATGTAGATGTTGAACAGCGTTGGGCTGAGGGAGGAGCCTTGGGGTACGCCGCAGATGATCTTGGTGGCCTTGGATCGGAAGGGGGCGAGGCGGATGCTTTGTGTTCTGCTGGAAAGGAAGGATGTGGTCCAGTCCAGGGCCTTCTCTTGGATCCCGGCGTCGTGAAGGCGTGTTCGTAGT
Organism: Calotriton arnoldi; assembly: GCA_963921515.1. NCBI lineage: Eukaryota > Metazoa > Chordata > Amphibia > Caudata > Salamandridae > Calotriton > Calotriton arnoldi. Next base: position 1,114,816 of record CAWUFW010000935.1, read on the forward strand.
GTGTGGTGGCAGACCGTGTCGAAGGCGGCTGATAGGTCCAGGAGGATGAGGGCTGCTGTTTCTCCGTTGTCTAGCAGGGTCCTGATGTCATCGGTGGCGGCGATGAGGGCGGTTTCGGTGCTGTGGTTGCTGCGGAAGCCGGACTGGGAAGGGTCCAGGATGTTGTTCTCCTCGAGGTAGCGGGTCAGTTGTTTGTTGACGATTTTCTCGGTGACCTTCACGGGGAACGGGAGCAGAGAGATGGGTCGGAAGTTCTTGAGGTCCTTGGGGTCTGCCTTGGGTTTCTTGAGTAAGGCGGTGATCTCGGCGTGCTTCCAGCTTTCCGGGAAGGTTGCTGTCTCGAAGGAGATGTTGATTATTTTCCGGAGATGGGGCGCGATGGCTGTACTGGCTTTGTTGAAGATGTGGTGAGGGCACGGGTCTAGCAGTGAACCGGAGTGGATGGTGTTCATGATCTCGCTGGTGTCCTCGTCGTTGATGTTGGTCCAGGAGAGCAGGCGGTTGGTGGTTGTGGGGGCAGTGGTCTCGGTGGTTGCCGGGGCGGTCGTGGTGTTGAAGCTGTCGTGGATGTCGGCGATTTTGCGGTGGAAGAAGGTGGCCAGTGAGTCGCACAGGTCTTGCGACGGCTGGATGTCGTTGGTGTTGGAGCTGGGGTTGGAGAGTTCCTTCACGATGTTGAAGAGCTCTTTGCTGTTGTGTGCGTTGTTGTCTAGGCGGTCTTTGAGTGAGGCCCTTTTGGCGGATCTGATGAGGTGATGGTGACTGCGGGTGGCGCTCTTGTGGGCGGCGTAGCTGTCCGCTGTCCGTTCGTGGAGCCAGATCTTCTCCAGTTTTCGGCATGTTCGTTTGGAGGCCTGGAGGTCTTTGGTGAACCAGGTGGCTTTCTTGCTGGTGTGGCTGTTGGGCGGATTCTTGAGCGGGGCGAGGGTGTTGGCGCAGTCGTCGATCCACTGTCTGAGGTTGCGGGCGGCGGTGTCGGGGTCGGAGGGTTCGGCGGGTGGGCTCAGGGCGAGGGTTGTGGTTAGCTGGTCTTCCGTGACTCTGCTCCAGCAGCAGCGAGGCATTTGTTCGATGCGGTGGTGCGTGGTGGGCTTCCTGTAGGTGAAGTGGATGCAGTGGTGGTCAGTCCAGTGGGGTTCGGAGGTGTGGTTGAAGGAGACGTGTGGGCTTGCGGAAAAGATGGAGTCTAGCGTGTGGCCGGCGGCGTGGGTGGGTGTAGTCATGAGCTGTCTGAGTCCGAGGGTGGCGAGGTTGTCGATCAGGGTGGTAGAGTTGGTGTCCTTGTTGTTCTCGAGGTGGAAGTTCAGGTCCCCGAGGAGGATGTAGTCCGTGGAGGCGATGGCGTGTGTGCTGACGAAGTCAGCGATGGAATCGCTGAACTGTGGTCGGGGTCCGGGGGTCTGTAGATGAGGGTTCCTCTGAGGGTGGTGTTGGGATCGGTGTGGATCTGGAAGTGCATGTGTTCGGCGGTGCTGAGGGTGTCGTCGGTGTTGGTTGAGACTCTGAGGGTGTTCCTGTGGACGATGGCGATGCCTCCTCCGACTCCGTTGGTGCGGTCCCTGCGGGTGATCTTGTATCCGTCCGGGATGGCAATGGCGATGTCGGGGGCTGAAGCGGGATTCAGCCAGGTCTCTGTCAGGAATGCGACGTCTGGGGAGGTTGAGTCGAGAAGGTCCCAGAGTTCGATGGCGTGTTTGCGGGCGGAGCGGGTGTTGAGGAGGATGCATCTGAGGTAGTTGGGTTCTTTCCTGGGCGGTGGTTTGGCGGGGCGGGTGCTGGCGAAGCTGCAGTTCCGGCAGGTGAAGGGCCCTTGGGTGCGCTTCGGGGTGGCCTGGTAGCAGGCGTGATCTTTTCCGGGGTTGAGTGCGTGGAGGGTGCTGGCGTCGTATCGGCGTCTGTTGATGTGGCGGGCGCGGGGGATGCCCGGACCAGGGGGTCTGGCGCTGGGCGCGGTCACGGCGCGGACGGGCTCATATTAAATTATATGTGGCAGTCAAAGGAGTGAATTTTTTGGGTTGGAGAGATCAATAGAGTTTAGGAATAATTCTCAACCCCAGGAAGGGTGATCCTGTCTTGGTAATTTCGGAAAGTGATAACAAAAGTGAAAATGTTAATCAGTTTCCCAAAGTGTTTTCTGAAGGACTTGGGAAGCTTAATAGTTTCAGTCATAACATTAGAGTAAAAAAAGGAAGTATACCTGTAAAACAGAAGCTCAGAAAGGGTACGGTGAATGTGAGAGAAGACCTAAAAAAATTATTACAAGGACTTATTGAAGAAAATATTATTGAAGAGATTGAATCTTCTGAATGAGTTTCTCCCATAGTTTTAGCGAGAAAACCGGACAAAAGTTTGAGACTATGGGCCTCATTAGGATGGCGGGCGGACTTTCGTCCGCCTGCCACCCTAGCGGTGCTGGGACCGGCCGCCAGACGTGCGGCGGTCCCGCACCACTGATTAGGATGCGACCGCCACCCTGGCGGTTGCATCCTGCATCAATGACATTGCAGCGGGTGCTGCTCACAGCAGCACCTGCCGCAATGCCAAAATGGCATGTTGTGCATTGCCATGCACAACGTGGCAGGCACCGCGCGGTGCCTGCCACCTTGTGCATGGCAATGTAGGGGGGTACCCATGAGGTGGGTACCATGGGTACCCCCCAAGTGCAGCCCCCCACTCCCCCGGGGGCCCGCAACGGGCCCCCAGAGCGATTCCCGCCAGCCTTTCCATGGCGGCATCGCCGCCATGGAAAGGCTCTGGATGCCACACATCCTAATATGGATGGCGGTGCCTGCTAGGCACCGCCACCATATTAAGCCCCCAGTCCGCCCGGCCGGCAATCGTAACGATTGCCGTCCGGCGGTAAGGTGGCGGTACCCCCGCCATAATAATATGGCGGGGGTAATTCTGGTTGCGATGGCAGGCGGATCGTCATCGTAATCAGCCCCTATGTGTGGACTTGAGGGTGTTAAATGCAAATTTGGTTGTAGATTGTCACACTCTACCTAACAGTAACGAAGTCGTTTGCATGTTGGAAGGAGCTAAAGTGTTTTCTACTTTTGATTTACGTTCTGCCTATCATTAGATAGCATTGACAGATAATTCTAAACAATGTACTGCTTTTCTCACGCCGCAGGGGCTATTTCAATATAAGAGGATGCTTTTTGGTATGGCCTCTGAAGCATCTGTTTTTCAAAGGGCAATGTACCATATTTTCAAAGACTTGGATCCTTTGTAAAATGTTTCCAAGGTGACATACTTGTCTTCTCTTGTGATCAAGAAGAACATATGGTATATGTTATTGAGATCTGCAAACGCTTGGAAACACATGGGTTAACACTTAAAGAGAACAAGTGTAAAATGTTTTGTGACTCTGTTGAATACTTAGGACACACCCTTTCTAGCAATGGGGTAGTTCCCAAAAAATCGCTTGTTGATGCTATAGTTAAAGCTCCTGCACCTGACAACAAAGAGAAACATTTGTTATTTTCTGAATTATTCAAATATTACAGCAAAATCATTAAGAATTTCGCTACCAAAACTGAGCTATTTAGAGAATTTATTAGACATAAAGCCGATTTCTGTTGGAGAGAGAGGCAAATCAGAAATGAAATTGTGCGAGCTCCGACATTTAAACCGTTTTGTGTGAACAAAATGTGCATTGTTACGGTGGATGCCAGTTTGTGTGGAGTGGGTGGAGTGTTGTCACAAAAGTGTGGCAAAGATGAGTGGCGTGCTGCGTTTGCTTCCCGTACTGTTAGTGATACAGAGAGAAGATACTCCGTTATTGAGAGAGAGCTTTTGGGATGTGTGTGGGGTGTAGAACACTTCCGTAACTATTTATGGGAAAGTAGGTTCACACTCAGAACAGATCATTACCCTTTCGTATCGATTCGGTCACCTGGAGGGGGTTGGAATGCCACAGTGGGTATAGCTAGACTCACCTCCAAATTGCAAGAGTATAACTTCTGTGTGGAGTATGTTCCAGGAAGATATCATGTAACTGCTGATTGCATTTCACGCCTTCCATGTCAGAGTGATAATAAGTTGGATGCGTGTGATGATGGAGTAGAGATTGTAGCCTCGGTAGGTAATTTTGTGTCAAAAGAGTTTAGCAGCATTTCTGAAGAAAAGTGGAATAATTGTGTCAATGAGGATGAGAAATGGAAGTTACTTAAGAAGTATATCATCGAAGGTTGGCCCAAGGGAAAAGAAGTACCTTTTGAATTGAGACCCTTCCAGCAAGTATTGTGTGATTTAGAGGTGGAAGGAGAATTAAGGAGGGTAAGTAAGTACCTCCTGAATATATGCAGGAGGAAATTTTGATACTTGCACACGTAGGTCATTCCAGTATGTCCTCAATGAGAAGAGTGGTGAGAGCTAATTTTTAATGGACGGGTATGGATAGAATGGCAGACAGAGTTGTGAGGGAGAGTAGTGAGTGCATTAGGAGTGACAAGATGTGGAAGCCTTTTCCTGCTCCATTGAAGCCTGTGCCTTGGCCACAATATCTATGGCAGAAAGTAGCATTTGACATTTCCGGTCCTTACAACTGTTTGTCACAGGATGCACATTTTGCGTTAGTTGTTATTGATTACCACTCCAAATGGCCAGAAGTTAAGTTTGTTGCTCAGGTCACTTCAAGAGTTGTTGTAGAATTTTTGAAAGAGGATTTTGCTCGTGAAGGCAGTCCTGAAGTTTTAGTTACAGACAATGGTGTACAATTGAAGTCAGGTGAGATGAAGGAGTTTTTGAGTGTCTGTGGTAAAAAGCATGTTACTACTGCATTGTATGAACCACAAGGTAATGGCCAGGTTCAGAGGTTTAACCGCGTGCTTAAAGATGGGGTAGAATGAGCAAGGACATCAGGTAGAGATTGGAAAGGTGTGTTGAGGGAAATGTTAAGATGTATCACATCATTCCCCATTCAGTTACGGAATTGAGTCCCTTTCGTTTGTTAAAAGGAAGAGAGCTTGTGTCTAAGTTAGGTCCATGGTGGATCAAAAGAAAATTGCCTGATATTAAGGCTCATGATCTGCAGGATATTTCTGTGAAGGTGAAACAGAAACAAGAGAACAAGAGAAGATGAAAGAAACATATGACACTAAGTGGAGAGTGAGAATACCTACCTTCAAAGTGGGTGATTGGGTGAGAATTATTAAACCAGGTTTGGAGGTTAAAGGAGTTTCTAAATACAACTGTCCTATTAAAGTGGTGAAAGTTAAGATGAACAGTGTGGTGACGCAAGATGGAAGAGTCTGGAATGTGAGGAGAGTTGTTAAGTGCCCTAATTGTACTAGTGAGGACGTTGAAGCCCAAAACCAGAATATGATCAAAAGGTTTGGAATTTGTGAGGATGGTTGTCCGAACTGTGACATGAATAATGAGAATTCAGGTGGTAGTGTTGATGATGATCTTGTCACAGATTCTGTGGCTTCAAGGGTTAAAGCAGGAGACAGAGCTATTAACCCTCCCGTGAAAATGAGGGACTATGTTTGATTTTGTGTTTTTTGGTTTAAGGGGAAGGATGTATTTTATTCCCTCTTCCTTGTTCTTTCTTGTGTTAATGATGCTAATGTTGTATTGCTTTAAGTTTCCTTGTGTTCTATTGCCATGGAGCTGTTTCTCTCTAAGTTCCACTTTCTTGTGTTAATGATTTTAATGTTGTATTACTTTAAGTTTCCTTGTGTTCGATTGCCATGGAGCTGTTTCTCTCTAAGTTCCACCTTTGGTCAGTTGCCCTAGAGGATCTGCCTGCTGCCAGCCCTATTACATTTCTAAGTGTAATTTCAATTGGGAAAATATAGACGTTTGGAGTTTTGTGTCTCTCGACTCACAATTTATAATCACAACTTATGGTAAAGGTGGATCTTAAGTTGTAAGTATCAAAATGGCACATTTAGAAAGTTCAAAACTTGCAATGTTTCCTTTTTTTATTTTTTTTTATTATTTTTATTGCGTGAGAAAACAAATTTTATACAAAGACAGTTCGAACTTCTAAAGAAAAACTCGCGCAAATTTTTGACAGTTTTTCCCCCCCCGCCCCAATCACTGATCAAAAACACTTTACCTGATGAGTTTTTTAAAACCTAAGGTCTAAGACATCTTTATCCACTTGCAATGTGGATTGCAAACTTGCAATGTTTCCTAACTGAAATTATTCATTCAATACTTTTCATAGGATCAAGTATTTTAATTTTCTTAATCTTTTAATGATTTTTTTCTCACTCGATGCTTTTCAAATTCATTTAAAAAACACCTCCTCATAATGACTTGGCCACATATATTTTATTCATTTTTTACAGAATCAACCATTCAGCCCCTGGTGAGAACCCCAAATGAAATATGAGGTTTGAAACGCAATGCATCGACGTCCATTCAAAGTGAGTTATTAGTAATCATTGTGACAACTGCATGCAGGCCATCCTAAAAAAGAAATTGGTAGCCTGCACTAACTAAATGCATTGGATAACCCTTACAGCTGGACTTGTAATAAGAGGTCATGAAGGAAATTAATAATAGAGATCTCACTACCAATGATATCATTTTACTGGTGCAAATGTAATATGAATATGTGAATCTATGTTCATGTTGGATATATATTTTAAGATGCTAAATGTTTTTGACCCATAGATTGGGCGCACATTAATTATGTTAAAAAGTGGTTTTGGAAATGTAATGTGCAGCCATAGAGTGCTGCAGAAACGTACCTCATACAGACATGTGGTCCGATTAATATGAGGAGGTGATTTTTAAATGTATTTGAAAAGCAAAGAATGAGAAAAGAAATCATTAAAACATTAAGAAAATTATGTTACTTGATCCTATTAAAGAAAGATGAATGAAACATTTCAGCCAGGGCCAACCCTTTTCTACGAAAACATTTAGAGTTGTCATTTTCTTACTTTAATCAATCAAAATAGCTTTATTTCGATATAAATATCATAAAAGCATCGACCAATTCATCAGGTGTATCAAAATAGAGATAAAAGATGAAAGAAGGATTTGAATACATACAGTCGATAAAAAGACATAGATAAAATTCTAATACCGTTAAAACATAAAGCTATTTTCTCGTGATTCTAAATTCCGTAAAATACAGTTTAAAATAAATACAATTATACGAGTACTAAACAGAACCAAACTCAGATGTTCTATGCTAAGGCTCCTTGGCCCTACCCGTCGGAATCGTCAACTACTCTTCGGCGGAGGTAGCTGCCCTCTGTAAAGCCCTGCACCTGCTTCACCATGCGCATCCCAAGAATTTGGCGACTCCACAGGCATACAGGGTGCTTGTGTCCGAATTCAGTATGCGTAAAGCAACTCTGTGATCTAGGGTGCCTAGTTGTTTGCATATGGGCACGAGCCACCTGGATCTAGCGCTAGCGTGTGCGGGACATGCGAACAGGAGATGGGCAACACTCTCCTTTTCCGAGCCGCACAAGGGGCATTCAGCGATGGTGCGGTAAGGTGGAAGCCATTTTGCGGTGAATTCACGAACTGGGAGGGTGCCAAACCTGAATTGGATGTACAGTGACCTGTCTCTCGGGACCTGAATGGTATCCATATATGATTCTAGGCTTCTATGGTATTTGTGTTGGAAGAACTCCTCCGTGAGTCTTCCCTTGTCAGGGTTGTTAAGTTCCTTGGCATCAAGCCAGGCCCAGTAGGACCGTTTGAGGTCCTCTTTGCTTGGTGGGGTTTGGGTGTCCCAAGAGTCCTTAAGGTCAAGTGCAGTTAATAGTGATTTGACATTGGAGATCCATTTGATCTCTTTTTGCTGTCAATACACGTTAATTCTGTAAGTGCCTCCGCATAGTTCGCCAATTCTGGGGTCCTCCTGAGACGGGCCCAGTAGAGCAGAGGTCGGAGTTTGGCCAGGTCTCTAAAGTGGCGCCTACCCAGGTCACAGAACAAAGGGGTTAGAGGAACTCCTCGTGGGAGCATGAGCAAGTCTCTGAAGAATTTGTTTTCCGATCTACTAATCTCGTCGAGGTTTTCGAAGCCCCATAGCTCGGCACCATAAAGAGCTGAGCTAACGGCCTTGGCTCCGTATACAGTAAGGGCCGGAGCAACAGGTCTGCTATAAGATGAGCGATGTTCTCGGCTCAGTGCCCCCGTAACCCTTTTATGATTTAGGAGCATTTTATCAAGGTGGGGTCGCCAGTGTACTTTTTCAGATAGACGGATCCCCAGGTAATCAAAAGTAGGAACCCTCTCTAGTCTAATCCCATCTAAGGTGAAGTTGTTCCTAAACAATTTGTGTGGGTTAAAGGTCATTAGTTTTGTCTTCGTGGTGTTTATGATTAACCCCCGGGAGTGGCAGAAGTTTTGGAACCTGTTCAGGAGGGTTTGTAAGCCTGCTGGGGTCTTAGAAATGAGCAACGTGTCGTCAGCAAACAGGAGAGTTGGCACATTTTTCCCCTGCCAGGGCAGGAGCGTCGGCCGGTACTTCTTGTAAGAAGCTAACCACCCCGTTTACATATAAAGAAAACAGGGTGGGTGCCATCCCGCAGCCCTGGCGAACTCCCCTGTTTACTGGGATCTTCCTAGTGACCTGTCCTTGGGACCCCCATCTTACCTGGGCGTAGTTTAACCACTCTGTGCCTCTGCCTGTCTCTGAATACATGTCTGGGATTGGTGACAGCTGGGCTTTGTGCATTCCCTCTAGGCAATCACACAGAATGATAGGCCATCCTGGGCAGGATGGGAGGGAGGAGCTGACACTTGCACCCGAATAGGGCTGTGTCTGTCCCCCCACAAAGAGCCCCTGTAGTAAGTCTGGAGCCAGGTCAGGAATGACGGGGACTTTATGAACGTCAAAGGCACAACTCTCTTTGAAGTCTCCCCCACTTCAAAGGCACAACTGGGTATAAGTACTGGACCTCACTTCAGTACACTTTTGGACATGAGAATACTCTGCCAGGATGAAGGACTGCTGTGCTGCCAGGAGGCATGCAAAAGAAACAATTGATGGACGGAATGCTGGACAATGCAAGCATTCACCCCCAGTCACAAGGATCTGGGTTTAATCCATCATTCTTTTGCTCACCACCCGAGTTTGGACCCAGCCATATGCAAATCAGTTTTGACCCTGTTCCTCATGGGAACAGTCCAGCCCGAACTGCCAAGCCAGGTCCTCCCTGGACTGAAAACAAGCATCCTGGGACCGGTTTCAGGGCATCACCCTTCATCAGCCAGGCTAGCTTTAATCCAGTGGTGTATTGAGCACGGGACCCATGTCTGGGCATACCCTTCCCAGTTAGGGCGACATATGCAAAAGAAACAATTGATGGACGGAATGCTGGACAATGAAACATTCACCCCCAGCAGGGACTGTCACTTTGCTGAAGTGCTTTGCTGTGTTGGCCTGCTGCCTGCTGACCTCTTGCCTGGAGTGAGAAGGATTGGACCTGCATCTCTACACCCCAGAAACTAAGTGACTTTTTTTTTGCAGTTTTATATAGCGCGAACGCGACCCAAAGGTATCAGAGCGCTTTACTTGAGCACTAGTTTCATTACAAACAGACACATTCATTTTTTCTTTTAGGCACGGGGAGATTAAGTGTTTTGCCCAGAATCACAGGATGATTGACCCACCCTCCAACCTGGTTCCCCAACTTCAAAGTCAGATGCTCTAGCCAGGCTTGCTGGCTTGCCTTCTGTTCTGAAGTCTCAAAGACTTCCAACAACCTGGGCCTTGGAAGTGGGTTTGTGGGAAGTGGGTTTTTCAGTTGTTTCTCTTCAAAACCCATGCATTGTTGACTGTGCGCCGGTTGGAACCGATGCCGATGCAGAGCTGCTTCGAGGACTCTACAGCTCTGACTGAGCGGCTCTATGATGAAGCATCAGTTTCATCTAAAAAAGGTTTGGTGGCGACGTGGCACCCGGCTGTGCTGCTCAACGACGACGCACCGCCATCATCAAGAAGGGTTTCGCGGCAACGCATCTCCTAACTTGGAGCCGACGCATCTTGCTTTTGGTCATTGACACATCCTCCAGAAAGGTACTGTTTGCAGCAGGCCCAGTGGTGCTCTTGTATCCGGCCTGTGCTCTGTCGCCGTGAGCCTGAACTTTTGGATTTACCCCGGTCAAGCACAATCACATGTCCCCGCTTAAGCGCCGTATTGCAGTTTAATCTTTAAAAATGTATATCTCTAGTCCTACTTATTGAATTTTTGTTGTTTTGGTCTTGTTTCACTAATAAAAATAGTCTCTCTTTTTCTAAACTTGTGATGTTTTCACTTTGTTACTGTAATTTAAGTTTTGCACAAATACTTTACACATTGCCTCTTAAGTTAATCTTGATTGCTCTGTGCCAAGCTACCAGAGGGTGAGCACAGGTTAATTTAGGTTGTGTATCTGATTTACCCTGGCTAGGATTGGGGTCCCTACTTGGACAGGGTGCAAACCTCTGCCAACTAGAGACCCATAAATCACACTTATATAATGTAATAAAGTAATCCCAGTGTTATCCTATGGGAGTTATAGGCCTTGCAGTAGTAAAAAGAAAAGTAAGAGTTTTTCACTACCAGGACATGTAAAACCTAAATGTACATGTCCTCGTTTTTAAATACATTGCACCCTGCCCTCTGGGTGGCTTATGTGTATTAAAAAATAAGGTTTGACAGAGGAAGAGGTCAGACATTTTATCACCTCCCTAAAATTACATAAATCCCCAGGCCCGGACGGCCTAACAGCACACTTCTACAAAACATACATCCAGGAATTGGTCCAGCATCTAACAACTTTCTTTAACAACATAGCAACAACGGGGAGGGTAACACCGACGATGAGCGAGGTGGTGATAATGGTATTGCTGAAACCAGGTAAAGACCCTTGAAATTGCAGTTCATACCGCCCCATAGCCCTCCTAAACTTGGATGCCAAACTATATTCTAAGATCCTGGCAACACATTTTGAAGACTTATTATCTGAGTTAATCCACCCTGATCTATCAGGCTTTTTAAAGGGCAGACAAACACATGAAAATGTGCGAAGGGTAATCCACGTCATCGAGAAGGTCAATAAAAAGAGGGTCCCTGCTATACTGCTAGGCCTAGATGCAGAGAAAGCTTTTGGCCGCGTAGATTGAACCTTGTCATTCAACACCCTAAAGCGGTTTGGCTTTTGCAAGCCATTCATTAAGATGATTACAGCTAACTATATGGCTCTACATTCCGGAGTAATGGTGAATGGAGTGAGCTCCGAGACTTTCCGGCTATAGAGGGGGCAGAGACAGGGGTGCCCACTTTCCCCCCTTCTATTTGCACTGAGCATAGAACCCCTAGCGGCAAAGATAAGAGCACAGCGAACAATTAAAGGCATTTTCAGGTTCAGGTTCAAAGGCATTCATTTCGGAATAACAGAACACAAAATTTCCCTTTTTGCCAATGATATTTTAATGACACTCACAGACCCCCATAACTCTCTCACTACACTACAGGAGGAACTTCAAACCTTTGAGACCATAGCTGGGTAATGCATTAACTCAACTAAATCCTCCATTCTTAACCTGACCCTATCTCGGGGAGAGATGGAACAATTAAGGTCCATTACTCCCTTTCAATGGGCCCAGAAAGATCTCATCTACCTTGGGATTAACCTGACACCCAAAATAACCAACTTTTTCTCGGCCAATTTACCCCCTCTTCTGCGTAAACTACAAGGGGACATGAAACGCTGGTGATCCAGCGCGGCTAATATAAATTGCTCCTTAGGACACCAATCCAGGTAAAACTCTTATGCAACCTATTGTTATTTACAACTTATGTCGGTGGGGTCCATGACACCGCATACATACATTCATTCAATCTCTGGATTACACGCTAAGGAGAATGTGCTGCTGGACGAACGGGATACCTTGTTAAATTCGACAGAATAATAATCTATACATTATATGCATTAACTTTGGATCCTGTCGGTTCTAAACACCAAGGTACTCCGCTATTCGGTCGATGGACCACCTGGTAGAATAAGTTGATGGTGATTAAGACCAGCTCAATCACAATTAAAACCTTTAACATTTATAAATCATAAATTTATTAAAGAAACACGGACTCAGAATATAATTTTATCAAAATTCTTCAATCAAATAAGTGAGATTCTTTATTAAACAAACACATTTAATATATCAGTAAACATTTAAGAAAGGTTTAGGAAAAGTTAAAATTATGCATTACCCTCGGCCATGGGGCGATGACAAGAATGGTTCACCAAAGGAAATAAACCACAGATCACAGAATAGGACTCGCAAACTGACTGACTGTCCCGCTAACCTCCTCGGACGCACCTCCCAGGCAGAATTTCCCGCAACGATCTCGTTCCTTCCCCAGTCAAAGTTCAAAGTCCAAAATGATAGAGTCTTTCGCAGCATCAAAGTGGAAAAATGAAAAATAAAGAAGCGGCATGGCAATAACACCAGCAGCAGTCAACCCACGTAAGAGCAGACTCTCTTATACCCTATTCTCTGGCTTACTACACATAAAAGTTGCAATCCTTAGGGGCAAGAATCACGCTAATTGGTCCATTGGAGGGGTGGTGATGGTCACCTCATCACCCTCCTTGTTCAAACTGGTTTGGGGACAATAAAACACACAATAAGTCTCATGACTCTGGGGTCAAAAGTAATTCAACTTGCCCATTCATTTTGTAGCGATCTTTGATGGTCACATTTCAGTTCATCCATTGTCAATCGGTTCTTTCCCATCCATTCCCACGAATACATGCTGAATCTCTTGGCACATTCTTCATTGTAGGTCAGATCGACCTTGACATCTCTCACTCCGGGCTCAGGCCGCATTCACGTGACTTGAACTTCTTTATTGCTTCTGCGCAGTGGCCATCTTAGTCATCTCACGTGATCTCATCCTTTCCAGCAGCCATTTTCGAAGCATGGCCTAGCAGGCCCGAACGAACTATCATAAGAACAAACACAACCGAAATTAAAACATAGAAAATAAGTCTTTCTGTTTACCACCCGCCATTCTAAAGACCTGTGTTAGGTGTTACCTAGCTGAAGCGACATTTAAAGCCATTTTACTTACCATTTGCATTCTTTGCCACAATACAAATTTACTACACAACGCAACTCATGCAATTTCACTCTAATTAATACGCAAATCACAATACTAAGGTTAATTAACCTCACAATTGTAAGTAGATTAGATTTTGCACAAATCAGCATATTACCCACGTGTAGTGTTTACTAAAAAGATGTGTTTGTTGGTTAATACATGCAATTTCAAACGGTTAGTATTATTAATTATTAAGAGGTCATTAATTTCTAAGGGGTACAAAATTATTTCGTTTACCCTGCTCCATCAAGTCCCCCCTTTGGTGATTTTTAACATCACCACAAAAACCTATCCCTACAAAATTTATCAGATAAATGTTTCTTGTCCACTTACATTTGTTAGTTTAAACAACCGTGTTCTTTTCATCTTGTCTTTTAGACCTTTTGTACATGTTCTCTTTGAACTCTTCAAATTCTATCTCTCCCATCTCCCGTTCTCTTTCTTTATTTTTCTCATTTTCTCTTTTTACTCTATTTTGTCTTTTTCTTCTTTTAATACACACATATGCTAATCCCAATAATAGCATTATTATTATTACTACTGTGACTGGTATTAGTATTTTCACAATAAGAGAACTACCTATTTCTGTGAACAATTTCTTCATTGAGGAAAAACTCTTACCAAGTCTCTCCTAAACACCTTCAACCTCCAGTGGGGCAATTTCTTTGTGCAAATCAGTAATGTTCTTTATATACTTCTGTATATTCTCACTTTTGTCTGGAATGTAAGTGTAACAATGTTGTACTGTCAGCATTCCACAGACTCCACCCTCTTTTGCCAAAAGAATGTCAAGGGCAAGTCGATTTTGCATTACCATTGCTCTCATGGCAACCATTTCGGTATTTACCATCAAGAACCCTCCAGCAGTATTCGTTGATAAACGATCCACTACTGTAGACAATTTCCGAATCTTGTATGCACAAAGATATACCCACTGCTGGTATCAATGCTCCAAAAATGTCACCTACTATTCCTGAGAAGCTTTCCCTCCTCCTACGGGTTAATGGTTTACCTATCTCGTGAATTCCTTTCGTTCCTCTTTCCATGTGAAAAATCTTTGGATGGACCAGGCCTAGATAGCATGTTCCATACCAATGGTCCAGCAACCTATAATAAGCTCTATTTCCGCAAATATAATAGATCCCTGGAAATACTGGATCTTTTCCTCCTTTAAATCCCCATCCCCCTAGAATTTTGTATGTATCTCGGCACTCACTAGAACCCACAAAATAGTTATCATACATAGTGTTATCTCTACTAATACACAATTTTCCCTGTTGGGGCCAATCTAGATCCATAGCTGCATTTGTTTCACCTTTGTCATAACTTCTCTCTTCCAGCGCCCAAGGTGGGGTTTTTGTCTTTTCTCCTGCTACCTTTCTTTGAAACTAAATTCTTCTGTCTTCTACCATGTCTAAGAAAATCTTTTCTTCTTTTCTTAACTCACAAGTAAGATTATGTCTAAATGTATATTCTAATGTTAATTCTTTTGTTTCTAAGAAAAACTCTCCAAAAACCTTTGCAACTTTTACCTTATTTAACTCAGGGATTACGGGAATTTTAGCAAAAACAGCATCTATGTCAGTATAGTAATATTCTAATTTACCTGTTTTATAAAATAAGCTAGCTAAAACGCTACAAGTTATTCCATACGTCAAAGGACCCCTGACCTTGACTGGTAGGTCGCTCCCCCACCACACAGCTCCGTCTGTGTGCCCTGCTGCTGCCCCTGATTGTGCTCGTTTTTTCCTTTCTGTGCCCCCTTGCTGCCCCGGATTGTGCTCGTTTTTTTCCTTTCTGTGCCCCCTTGCTGCCCCGGATTGTGCTCGTTTTTTTCCTTTCTGTGCCCCCTTGCTGCCCCGGATTGTGCTCGTTTTTTCCTTTCTGTGCCCCCTTGCTGCCCCTCATTGTGCTCGTTTTTCCTTTCTGTGCCCCCTTGCTGCCCCTGATTGTGCTCGTTTTTTCCTTTCTGTGCCCCCTTGCTGCCCCTGATTGTGCTCGTTTTCCTTTCTGTGCCCCCTTGCTGCCCCTGATTGTGCTCGTTTTTTCCTTTCTGTGCCCCCTTGCTGCCCCTGATTGTGCTTGTTTTTCCTTTCTGTGCCCCCTTGCTGCCCCTGATTGTGCTCGTTTTTCCTTTCTGTGCCCCCTTGCTGCCCCTGATTGTGCTCGTTTTTCCTTTCTGTGCCCCCTTGCTGCCCCTGATTGTGCTCGTTTTTCCTTTCTGTGCCCCTTTGCTGCCCCTGATTGTGCTCGTTTTTTCCTTTCTGTGCCCCCTTGCTGCCCCTGATTGTGCTCGTTTTCCTTTCTGTGCCCCCTTGCTGCCCCTGATTGTGCTCGTTTTTTCCTTTCTGTGCCCCCTTGCTGCCCCTGATTGCGCTCGTTTTTCCTTTCTGTGCCCCCTTGCTGCCCCTGATTGTGCTCGTTTTTCCTTTCTGTGCCCCCTTGCTGCCCCTGATTGTGCTCGTTTTTCCTTTCTGTGCCCCCTTGCTGCCCCTGATTGTGCTCGTTTTTCCTTTCTGTGCCCCCTTGCTGCCCCTGATTGTGCTCGCTTTTTCCTTTCTGTGCCCCCTTGCTGCCCCTGATTGTGCTTGTTTTTCCTTTCTGTGCCCCCTTGCTGCCCCTGATTGTGCTCGTTTTTTCCTTTCTGTGCCCCCTTGCTGCCCCTGATTGTGCTCGTTTTTCCTTTCTGTGCCCCCTTGATGACCTGATTGTGCTCATTTTCCCTTCTGTGCCTGTTTCCCGCCGCTGCGCCCTGCGGCCCCGCCCCCTCACTGCCCATTCGCTGCCCCATTCCCTGCTCCTCCCTCCCACCTCCCCATTTATGGCGGCCGCTGCGCGCGCCGCGCCGCTGGCGCGCCGAAGGCAAGCCCGTCTGCGCCCGTCCGCGCCGTGACCGCGCCCAGCGCCAGACCCCCTGGTCCGGGCATCCCCCGCGCCCGCCACATCAACAGACGCCGATACGACGCCAGCACCCTCCACGCACTCAACCCCGGAAAAGATCACGCCTGCTACCAGGCCACCCCGAAGCGCACCCAAGGGCACTTCACCTGCCGGAACTGCAGCTTCGCCAGCACCCGCCCCGCCAAACCACCGCCCAGGAAAGAACCCAACTACCTCAGATGCATCCTCCTCAACACCCGCTCCGCCCGCAAACACGCCATCGAACTCTGGGACCTTCTCGACTCAACCTCCCCAGACGTCGCATTCCTGACGGAGACCTGGCTGAATCCCGCTTCAGCCCCCGACATCGCCATTGCCATCCCGGACGGATACAAGATCACCCGCAGGGACCGCACCAACGGAGTCGGAGGAGGCATCGCCATCGTCCACAGGAACACCCTCAGAGTCTCAACCAACACCGACGACACCCTCAGCACCGCCGAACACATGCACTTCCAGATCCACACCGATCCCAACACCACCCTCAGAGGAACCCTCATCTACAGACCCCCCGGACCCCGACCACAGTTCAGCGATTCCATCGCTGACTTCGTCAGCACACACGCCATCGCCTCCACGGACTACATCCTCCTCGGGGACCTGAACTTCCACCTCGAGAACAACAAGGACACCAACTCCACCACCCTGATCGACAACCTTGCCAGCCTCGGACTCAGACAGCTCGTGACTACACCCACCCACGCCGCCGGCCACACGCTAGACTCCATCTTTTCCGCAAGCCCACACGTCTCCTTCAACCACACCTCCGAACCCCACTGGACTGACCACCACTGCATCCACTTCACCTACAGGAAGCCCACCACGCACCACCGCACCGAACAAATGCCTCGCCGCTGCTGGAGCAGAGTCACGGAAGACCAGCTAACCACAACCCTCGCCCTGAGCCCACCTGCTGAACCCTCCGACCCCGACACCGCCGCCCGCAACCTCAGACAGTGGATCGACGACTGCGCCAACACCCTCGCCCCGCTCAAGAATCCGCCCAACAGCCACACCAGCAAGAAAGCCACCTGGTTCACCGAAGACCTCCAGGCCTCCAAACGAACATGCCGAAAACTGGAGAAGATCTGGCTCCACGAACGGACAGCGGACAGCTACGCCGCCCACAAGAGCGCCACCCGCAGTCACCATCACCTCATCAGATCCGCCAAAAGGGCCTCACTCAAAGACCGCCTAGACAACAACGCACACAACAGCAAAGAGCTCTTCAACATCGTGAAGGAACTCTCCAACCCCAGCTCCAACACCAACGACATCCAGCCGTCGCAAGACCTGTGCGACTCACTGGCCACCTTCTTCCACCGCAAAATCGCCGACATCCACGACAGCTTCAACACCACGACCGCCCCGGCAACCACCGAGACCACTGCCCCCACAACCACCAACCGCCTGCTCTCCTGGACCAACATCAACGACGAGGACACCAGCGAGATCATGAACACCATCCACTCCGGTTCACCGCTAGACCCGTGCCCTCACCACATCTTCAACAAAGCCAGTACAGCCATCGCGCCCCATCTCCGGAAAATAATCAACATCTCCTTCGAGACAGCAACCTTCCCGGAAAGCTGGAAGCACGCCGAGATCACCGCCTTACTCAAGAAACCCAAGGCAGACCCCAAGGACCTCAAGAACTTCCGACCCATCTCTCTGCTCCCGTTCCCCGCGAAGGTCACCGAGAAAATCGTCAACAAACAACTGACCCGCTACCTCGAGGAGAACAACATCCTGGACCCTTCCCAGTCCGGCTTCCGCAGCAACCACAGCACCGAAACCGCCCTCATCGCCGCCACCGATGACATCAGGACCCTGCTAGACAACGGAGAAACAGCAGCCCTCATCCTCCTGGACCTATCAGCCGCCTTCGACACGGTCTGCCACCACACACTACGAACACGCCTTCACGACGCCGGGATCCAAGAGAAGGTCCTGGACTGGACCACATCCTTCCTTTCCGGCAGAACACAAAGCGTCCGCCTCGCCCCTTCCGATCCAAGGCCACCAAGATCATCTGCGGCGTACCCCAAGGCTCCTCCCTCAGCCCAACGCTGTTCAACATCTACATGGCACCCTCGCCCACGTCGCCCGACAGCACAACCTCAACATCATCCCCTACGCCAACGACACCCAGCTGATCCTCTCCCTCACCAAAGACCCTCACACCGCCAAAGCCCACCTCCACGAAGGAATGAAGGCCGTCGCCGAATGGATGAGGACCAGCCGCCTGAAGCTGAACTCGGACAAGACGGAGGTCCTCATCCTTGGTTCCAACCCTTCAGCCTGGGACGACTCCTGGTGGCCAACATCACTGGGAACAGCCCCGCCACCCACCGACCACGTACGCAACCTAGGGGTCATCCTCGACCCCACCCTCTCCATGACTAAGCAGGTCAACGCCGTTTCCTCATCCTGCTTCAACATCCTCCGAATGCTCCGCAGGATCTTCAAGTGGATCCCCACCGAAACAAGAAAAACAGTCACCCAGGCCCTCGTCACCAGCAGGCTGGACTACGGAAACGCCCTCTACGCAGGAACGACGGCTAAGCTCCTGAGACGGCTGCAACGCATCCAGAACGCCTCTGTACGTCTTATCCTCGACATCCCCCGACGCAGCCACATCACACCCCACCTGAGAGACCTGCACTGGCTCCCTGTCAACAAGAGGATAACCTTCAAGCTCCTCACCCACGCACACAAAGCACTCCACAACTCCGGACCAGCCTACCTCAACAGACGACTCAGCTTCTACACCCCCACCCGCCAGCTCCGCTCGACCAGCCTCACCCTCGCCACAGTCCCCCGCATCCGGAAAACGACCGCCGGCGGCAGATCCTTCTCCCACCTCGCCGCCAAGACCTGGAACACCCTCCCCACCAACCTCCGACAGACCCAAGACCTACTGGCCTTCAGAAGACTCCTCAAGACCTGGCTCTTCGATCAGTAGCAGTACCACCCCCCTCTTCCCCCAGCGCCTTGAGACCCTCGCGGGTATGTAGTGCGCTTTATAAGTGACATGATTGATTGATTGATTGATTGATTGAAGGTGATGATATGTCACACCTTCTGTTACAGACGCGGGTAACTGCATACAGACATAACAATATCTCACATCCATTGTCTCCACATATTCGTATAAAAGTTTCGTGAAGACATTCTTGGAGAAATCAGTTATTGACTTATCCTTATGAAAATCAGTACTATCCACTAATGTTGCAGTGTTCTTTATGTTAACTTTCTTGTCACTATTCGTGTCATTCACTATTACAGATGTATTTTCTACAACTAACCTAAGTGGAATTATTATTGCTAAAATAAACCAAATAAGCATTAGCAAACCTGTACAATAAAAACACATCCTACACCATCTACGGAAAGATTCACATCTAACTCTTCTACTCTCAGTGTCTACCATGTTTAAAATATAATCTAACTATATATATGTACAGAAAATGTGTTTTCCACACTTCAGAATGACTTTTCAGCCGCTCTACCTTTTAATCAGTCTCTTTTGGTGCTCTTTTTAGTTCTTTTTAGAACTTTTTCTTGTCTTTTCCAATTTATGTGTCCAGTCCGGTTTTCTTTCTTTGTCTTTCAGGTTTGGTGCAATTCACTGTCACCCACTTGTTCACAGTCTTTGTCTGGGATTTCGTGACTGCTATCCACTTTTTTAATGTCGGTCAGGGCTATGTATAGCCATTCAGGTGACTTATATTTCAAGTTAGGTCTTTTCACTCTTTTTGGTCTCTGCAACTGTTTTTCACTTGGATTTCTTTGTCCCTTTTGACTTGTTATTTCATTTACTTGTTCCGCATTATCTTTGTTCAAATTTATTATTTTATATCTCAGTCTTTTAATTTTGTTGGGCCAATTGTCTCCTTTTCTTGGCCTTTTCAGTTCACTTTCCTTTTCTTCTCGTTCTGCTCTCCAAGTTCTCTTTCTTGGTCCTATTCTTTGCTTTCTTTCCTCTTCACTTTCTTCAGATTCTGTCTCAGACCTCACTTCACTTCCTCTAACTTTGAACTTTATGATCTCAGTCTCTTTGTCTGAATCCGAATCTTCTTGTGATTCTTCTATTTGAAAATTTGATTCTAACCCTCCTCGTTTTTCTTCCGCAATTTCCCCAATCTCTCTATCTGAATCTAAATTTCCCTGTGTTTCTTCTGCTTGTAGTTCTGACCCTACTACTCCTCGTATTTCTTCCGCACTTTCCCCAATCTCTCTATCTGAATCTAAATTTTCTTCAGTTACCTTAACGATCTCTGGAGGAATTTTCCCAAAACTTGTACTTGGTTGTTCACTGTCGCTGTTTCTTCGTTCTGTTTCTCCAGTTTCAATATCAGTTCTTTTGTTTCCTGATTTTTCCTTTTGTCTTTCACTGGATTCAGGTTGGTCTGTTTCAGATGCTGAACTGGTATCCGATATCTCCAGATGTCGACTTACAGGTCGAGCTTCAAGATCTGGAACTCTAATCGTTTCAGTTTCTTCTTCAGTTGTCAAACTGGTACCTGATTCTTCCAGATGTCGACTTACAGGTCGAGCTTCAAGATCTGGAACTCTGATCGTTTCAGTTTCTGCTTCAGAGGCTGAGCTGGTATCTGATATTTCCAGATGTTGACTTACAGGTCGAGCTTCAGGATCTGGAACTCTGATGGTATGACTGGCATGAACCCAATTTTTCACACCTGCACACTTTACAGCAGTTGTTGTCACCAGGATCACTTGACGTGGCTTATCCCAGCGAGGAACCAAGCAGTTTCTTCTTCTGTGGACTTTAATGCGGACCCAGTCTCCTGGACTCAAATCATGAGCTGGTTTTCTTTCAAGAGTGGTCGCATCCGGTCCAACCTGATGAAATACAAAATGCACCACATCAGCCAATCCTTTGCAATAGTCCAATACGAGATGTTAATGTTAATGTTAATGTTAGTGTGATTTCTAAAGCGCGCGAATACCCTGGGGTGTCTTGGCGCTGAAACTGGAACGTAAACCCTGAGAATGTTGGAAGGGGGGAGCTTAGTTTAGGAATAACCAAGTTTTCAATTCTTTTCTGAAAGAGAGGAGAGAGTTGGCCTCTCTCATGTGTACAGGGAGTGTATTCCATAACTTGGCCGCACAGTAGCCGATGCAACGGCCTCCCCAGCTCGCAGTTCGGATCCTTGGTACCAACATTAATCTGGCATTGGCAGATCTTAACTGTCTGCCTGGATGGTACCATAAGAAGAGGTTTTTCAAAGGTACTGGTCCGATCTTATTCACTGCTTTATAGGCAAGGCAGAGTACCTTAAACTTAATACGTTGCAAGATCATCAGTTATAGTCAGCAGTTTGTTGATAGGTACGTGTGCTTGTCTCATTGCTCGTCCCATGATTATTTCATGAGGACTCAGACCTGTTTTCCTGTCAGATATGCTTCTGATGCTCATCAGCACCAATGGCAGGGCATCGGGCCATTTAAGCCCTGTGGCTTGACACATTTTTCCTAACCTATTCTTTATTGTTCCATTTATTTGCTCTATCACTCCAGAAGCCTCTGGTCGGTAAGCACAGTGCAGCTTTTGTTGAATGTCAAGTGCTTCACATATCAGTTGGATTATTTCATTCTGGAAATGTGTTCCTCTATCTGTTTCAATCGTTACTGGAAAGCCATATCTAGGAATGAATTCTCTCAGCAGGAGCTTAGCCACAGTAACTCCATCATTCCTTCTTGTTGGATAGGCTTCCACCCAACGAGAAAACAAACAGACGACCACCAGGACATACCTCAATCTATTGCTTGGGGGCATTTCAATAAAATCTAGTTGCATTCTGGTAAAAGGACCTCCTTCGCGTCCTATTGTTCCCAAACTCACTACTGTCTTCCTTCCAGGATTTATTTGTTGGCATGTAAGACATCTTTGACAAAGGCTTTCAGCTATAGCCCTAAATTTTGGGTTATACCAGGTCTGTCTAAAAAGTCTGATCATGGCATCCCTACCAATGTGTGCCTGCCCATGGTACATCCGTGCCATATTAGAGATCATGCTATCAGGCATAACTGGTCTTTCATCTCTATAAACCCAGACTTCATCTTCCTCTCTTTGTCTGCAACCTGCTTTTATCCAACCATCTTTCTCCTCATCATCTGCTTCTTCCTGCAATTGTTTTACCTCATCCCAGGTTTCAACTGTGTTAGTAAACAGCAAGGGACATGAAACATTCTCTTTTTCCCTTCTCCGATTCATTGAAATCATGTTTCAGGAACAATATTGAGCTAATTCGTCTGCGAATTTGTTACCCACTGCAATATAATCGGTTCAGTTTTTGTGTGCAGCGCATTTTACCACTGCAATCTGTTTAGGTAGCTGTATCGCCTCAAGCAACTTCTTCACAAACTCACCATTCCTTATAGGAGATCCTGCAGAAGTCAGGAATCCCCTCTGGGACCAGATCTGTCCAAAATCGTGGACCACTCCGAAGCCATACTGGTTATCCGTGATCACCGTAATTCGGAAGTTCTTTCCCAGTTTGCATGCTCGAATCAGAGCAATCAGTTCAGCAACTTGGGCTGAACGTATTCCTCTCAAACAGGATGCTTCCATTATGGTTGCCACCGTACATACAGCATACGCAGCACTTAAAACTCCTTCACTTGTTCTCAGGCATGATCTGTCCACAAACATCACATAATCTGATTCTTTTAAGGGTTCATCTCTGATATCAGGGCGAGGCTTTGTGCAAAATTCAAGCACATCCAAACACTTATGATCAACATCATCTTTGACTTCTACATTTACTTCATCTGGCAATGAAGTTGAAGGATTCACACTCGTGCATCTTACATTGGTTACATTGTCTGCACCCAAAATCACTTTTTCATACCTAGTCAGCCGACTATGTGTCATGAATTGGGTTTTTGTTCGGGTCAGAAGGATTTCAACGGAGTGTGAGACATATACTCTCAAAGGATATCCCATCACAATGCCTTCACTCTGTTCCAGACTCACACAAGTAGCAGCTACTGCTTTCAGACATCCAGGCAACGCCTTTGCTACCGGGTCTAAAACAGATGAAAAATAGGCGATTGGTCTTTTCATTTTTCCATGCCTTTGCACTAATACTGAAAGTGCACATCCATCTCTCTCGCTACAATACAGCTCAAATTCTTTTTCATAATCAGGCATTCCCAATGCTGGTGCCTCACACAAACTTGTTTTCAGTTCTTTAAAAGCCTTCATTTCCTCCTCATCCAATTCAATCGGATCTTTGACATCCCTCTTTGTCAATCGCTGTAAAGGTTTCGCAATTAATGAAAATCCACTTATCCACTGTCGACAATAACCAACCATTCCAAGGAACATTCTCACCTCTCTCTGCGTCATTGGGGCTCTCATTCCTTGGAAAATCCTTATTCTTTCTGTCGTCACCTTTCGCATCCCTTTCTCAATCTTATGGCCTAGGTACTGTACCTCCTGTTGACAAAATTGCAGTTTTGATGGAGACACCTTATGCCCTCCTTCTGCCAAATGATTCAATAAAGCAATTGTGTCCGTAACACATGCTTCTCTGGTCATTGATGCCACTAATAGGTCATCAATATATTGGACCATCACAGATTTTTCAGGCATTTTTAAATCTTCTAATGATTTCTTCAGAATCTGATTAAAGATTGAAGGACTTTCAGTATACCCTTGAGGAATTCGGCACCATGCCAAAACACGCTCTCCGAACCGGAACGCAAATAATGGCTGGCTGTCAGGGTGCAATGGAATAGAAAAGAATGCATGGCACAAATCAATAACTGTGTACCATTCTGCATCATGTGGAATCTGATACAGTATTACAGCGGGGTTTGGCACAATTGGGCAGCAAGGAATAACAATCTTATTTACCTTTCTCAAGTCTTGCACTATCCTATATGTTCCATTCGGCTTCTTCAATCCCATTATAGGAGAATTACATGGGCTACTCATTATTTCTCTCAAAATTCCTTGTTCAATCATCTTATTAACTACAGGTGTTATTCCTTCAATAATGTCTGGCGTTAATTTGTACTGCGGGGTATTTGGGTAATTTGTTCCTTCCCTTACAGTAATTTTTACAGGATCAACTCCTCTCATTAGTCCAATATCTTCGCCTGTGAAATCCCATACATCAGACCTGACCACTCCTTTCAATTCAATAGGGATTTTCTCTGCATCAAACACAGGAAACATGTCATTCACTCCTGGTTCTAGTTCTGCCATTGTCATTTTATACAGGACATCCTCATCTGGTGTCTGGAAAGCAATACCATCTGGGGTACAGTAGATGGTACAATTCATTTTGCAAAGTAGATCGCGTCCTAATAAATTTACAGGACTGCAATCAATCAATCATGTCACTTATAAAGCGCACTACATACCCGCGAGGGTCTCAAGGCGCTGCATCTCTTTGAATGGTCCAATTTTTACCTCTACTGGTTTTGTAAGAGGGGTTTTAATCTGCCTGTTCGAAACACCTACAACTTAGATATATTCTCCTGAGAGAGGAAGGTTTGGAATTTCCACTGATCTAACAGTAGAACGGGTAGCTCCAGTGTCCACAAGGAATGTACCATTTACACCATTCACTTTTCCATCCACAAATGGACCTGACTGATCTACCTCTAGAGTTGCGCCAAGCACGCACTCGTCTTCCTCTCTTAGGCACCGTCATAAGCTTTCATCCAATTCATCTCCATCCTGCCGTAACCAATACTGCGAAACTGCAGCTGCGCGCGGCAATTTTGTTACCTGCTCTCCTCCGTTGAATCCTGTCTCTGCACTGTATCTCTGAGGATTTACACTCTTTGCAAGAGGTGGTTGCGGCACCTGACACTGTTGAGTAACTACCTGCGGTTGTTGCAGCTGTTGGTAACTCACCTCATTCTGCACCTGTGGATTTAATGGTTGATTTTCTGTATTAGCTTTTGGAGGAAATTTACACTCGTTTCTCCAGTGTCCTAATTTTCCGCAATTGTGACATGGCCATTTCTTTTTAGCTTCTTCTATACTCATTTGACCTTTTCCCTTACCAATATTCGGTTTGGATTTAGTTTGCCCTGCATCACTAGACTGATTATTCATCTGAGCTTCTTGCTTTTCTGCAACCTTTACTTGTGCCCACATTGCCTTTTCCTTGAGTTTACGCTGTCTACTTTCAATATCGTCACTACAATATTTTGCATACCTTAATACTTCATCTACTGTGCTATTCTGCCAACACAACATGTGCTGCTTAATCATTTCACTTACCTCAGGTCTCAAGCCATACACAAATCTATACACAAAATGACTCATATCTTTTTCACTCAAGTTCTCGTATCCACTATACTGTTTAAAGACCAAAAGCAGTCTCTCATAGTAAGCATGTACAGATTCCTTACTCTCCTGAGTTGTTCTATCAATCTTTACCCAGTCCGTTTCTTTTGGTGGGATTTTATTTTTCAGAAACGTGATTGCCTGTTCATATTTTCTCATTACTTCTGAACCTGGGGCTCCTGTTTTTGCATCTCTAGGATATTCTTCCTTCGGCCAGTCAATTGTAATTTTACATTCTGTCCATAAATCTGCTGGTACAACAATTTCAAACAATCCATCCAAATCTTCCCACAACATCTTTGAAACTTTTACAAACCTTTCTACCTGTCTATACCATTCTACAGGTTTCTCTCTCAATCTTGGAAAGTCATTTGTAAATGACAATATATCTTGTCTGGACCATGGGACATGTACATAGCTTCCTCCTGGAGTTTCCCTCATTGGATACTCCATTACTATCGGTTCTTTCTCTTTCACCGGAAAAGCCAATGAAGCTTTATCAGTCGTTCCCTCCTTTCTTCTTATCCACCTGCTTCTCCACCTGTCCACATCTCCCCATTTTCTCAATAATACAATCAGTTCCTTTATCTGTGTTAACCGTCCTGAAGTGTTCAGATTGTCTATATCCTGTTCACTAAAATCTACCCTGTATGGTTTCTGCAATCCTCTGATTTTTCCAAATTCTACTCCTAGTTCGTTCGCTGTTTCTTCCAATTTCTCATGCAAGTTCCTAGCTCTCCAAGGAACACTTTTACACATAAACATTAACTCATCATCTTGGTAGGACTTCAACCGATCTTTACCAATAGTCCCTAGAATCAATTCCTCCATATCTATTTTTAATCTAATTACGTCCAAAGGTTGTGGTTCAGCATCTTTCTTCTGTAAGTTCCTCACCCATTCATTTAATTCTTCTGCAGTCGGACCCACAGGGGTTTTATTTATTTCTGCCCAACTTGTACTTCTCTCTGGGGTCTCAGTTGCTGACTCGGTTCCCATAGGAATCTTATTTATCTGACTCTCGTTAATTGTCAAATTTGTAGGTGGACTCGACCTACATGAACCAACAGAATCTCTTGCCTCTCTATTTTCTGGAATTATCCCTTCTCTTACTTTTTGCATACTAGAGTTCAATGGAATTGTCAGGGAATGCTCATCTATTCTTTGATTTTCAAATACCGGAATTACTGGCCCTATCGTTACTGGCACAGTCACAGCTTCCATATTCTTTGTTAGTTCTCTTATCTTTTCAGTCAACTCTCTTGTGGTTCTGGCTAATTCAGTTGTATTACCATTGTCATGCTTCACATTCTGTGGTGTTTCTAATTTATCAAATGACCTATTTATTTCATAATTTCGTTCAGGGCTTTGATTTCTTGCAGTTTCCATTGGCGGTGCATTTGGAGTCACCACCGCAGAATTCTGTTGATATGGAGGGGGTCTTTTATTTAAAATGTCCTCCAGCAACTCATCCTCTGTGTCGCTAACTCCATACCCATACCTTTCTGTTACTGCATGCTTCATTTTCTCCGTACACTTTCTCCCTGTAATCACTTCAACTGTTCTGACAGGAAACAAACCATCCGTCATGTTAGCATACCGCCATCGTCTCATCCTGTCTTCATGATTTAATCCCCATACTCTTCCATGGACTAAACTATAATTCTTTGCACCTCTGTGTCTTTCCCTTTCATACATCTCATCTTCCCATTCACCTAAAGCTTCAAACTGTGTTGGTCTAGGTCTCGGTTCAAGTTTCATCATCTTTTCTCTCAAATTTCGAAGTACAGCTGTGCTAAACGAACCATTTTCTGGAAATGCCAATACTCCATCTCCTTGGGTATATTTCGCCCAATTTTCCAACCAAATACAGGTATGATAGCCATATTTCAACATCATATGAGATGCTGGCGTTTTCGGCGGAGGAAGTACTTCCCCCTCCCTAGTCACAACCGTCTTGTCTTTCTTGAAAAAGTTTTTAATCTTTGTAAACCATGACGGTTTCTCTCTACCATACTCATAATAAGCCATACTTCATTTTCCTCAAGACAAATACACGAAATTCTTCACCACTCTGTTATTTCTACTGCTCGGCTATTCGGACCTATCCCAGCGCGTCTCACACTAACGCACCAATCAGGAAGCTCTTCGCTCTTCCACAACTGGCCAATACCAGTGCGGTCTTTGTTGACGTCAGTTCTACTCCTGTCTCTACTGACCCCTCCTTTACAAAAATTATCGGCAGTTTTTCTTAACTTTTCTTCTCGACAAAAATTGATTAGTTACAACGTAAAACACATTACTATTGTCTGTTTCGCTAAACAAAAGAAATAGTTTGTTCTAACTTACAAGAATACTGTTTTGTTCGATAAGTGTAGCACTTCTCTCTACTTTACCCTTCTCTCAAGCAAGAGGTAAACCCATTTCTCTGGGGATAAAACACATGTGGAGACTACACCGCTCCTGAGAATTAAGGCCAGAGTTTCACAAGAAAACCTTTTGCTATTTTACTCAAATGCAATTTCATACATGAAATGTCCCTAACATAACACAATCCTGTGTTATCACCAATTTGAAATCAGACAATGCACAATTCCATGTGACTTCTCTTGCCACACGTGTCCACTTCCTACTTTCCGGAAGCTTCAAAATTTAGATTTATACATAACATAACACAAATTCAACATAGAGTGTTAGACATGAAAAAAATCAATAATCGAAAATCACCAAACTAATCTATAGAAACCATAACTCTGCTACCAAGAAATCTGATCCAGCGCGGCTAATATAAATTGCTCCTTAGGACACCAATCCAGGTAAAACTCTTACGCAACCTATTGTTATTTACAACTTATGTCAGTGGGGCCCATGACACCGCATACATACATTCATTCAATCTCTGGATTACACGCTAAGGAGAATGTGCTGCTGGACGAACGGGATACCTTGTTAAATTCGACAGAATAATAATCTATACATTATATGCATTAACTTTGGATCCTGTCGGTTCTAAACATCAAGGTACTCCGCTATTCGGTCGATGGACCAACTAGTAGAATAAGTTGATGGTGATTAAGACCAGCTCAATCACAATTAAAACCTTTAACATTTATAAATCAGAAATTTATTAAAGAAACACGGACTCATTTTAAAGTTAGAATATAATTTTATCTAAATTCTTCAATCAAATAAGTGAGATTCTTTATTAAACAAACACATTTAATATATCAGTAAACATTTAAGAAAGGTTTAGGAAAAGTGAAAATTATGCATTACCCTCGGCCATGGGGCGATGACAAGAATGGTTCACCAAAGGAAATAAACCGCAGATCACAGAATAGGACTCCCAAACTGACTGACTGTCCCGCTAACCTCCTCGGACGCACCTCCCAGGCAGAATTTCCCACAACAATCTCGTTCCTTCCCCAGTCTAAGTTCAAAGTCCAAAATGATAGAGTCTTTCGCAGCATCAAAGTGGAAAAATGAAAAATAAAGAAGCAGCATGGCAATAACACCAACAGCAGCCAACCCACGTAAGAGCAGACTCTCTTATACCCTATTCTCTGGCTTACTACACATAAAAGTTGCAATCCTTAGGGGCAAGAATCACGCTAATTGGTCCATTGGAGGGGTGGTGATGGTCACCTCATCACCCTCCTTGTTCAAACTGGTTTGGGGACAATAAAACACACAATAAGTCTCATGACTCTGGGGTCAAAAGTAATTCAACTTGTCCATTCATTTTGTAGCGATCTTTGATGGTCACATTTTAGTTCATCCATTGTCACTCGGTTCTTTCCCATCCATTCCCACGAATACATGCTGAATCTCTTGGCACATTCTTCATTGTAGGTCAGATCGACCTTGACATCTCTCACTCCGGGCTCAGGCCGCATTCAAGTGACTTGAACTTCTTTATTGCTTCTGCGCAGAGGCCATCTTAGTCATCTCACGTGATCTCATCCTTTCCAGCAGCCATTTTCGAAGCATGGCCTAGCAGGCCCGAACGAACTATCATAAGAACAAACACAACCGAAATTAAAATATAGGAAATAAGCCTTTGTGTTTACCACCCGCCATTCTAAAGACCCGTGTTAGGTGTTACCTAGCTGAAGCGACATTTAAAGCCATTTTACTTACTATCTGCATTCTTTGCCACAATACAAATTTACTACACAACGCAACTCATGCAATTTCACTCTAATTAATACGCAAATCACAATACTAAGGTTAATTAACCTCACAATTGTAAGTAGATTAGATTTTGCACAAATCAGCATATTACCCACGTGTAGTGTTTACTAAAAAGGTGCGTTTGTTGGTTTATACATGCAATTTCAAACGGTTAGTATTATTAATTATTAAGAGGTCATTAATTTCCAAGGGGTACAAAATTATTTCGTTTACCCTGCTCCATCACTGGGCACCAATGTATTTCTCATGGATAGGAAGGATACAAGCAATCAAAATGGTAGTCTTACCTAAGTATCTCCATCTCATCCAAAGCCTGACAATCACCATGGAAAGGGACAACTTGAACTCTTTACGTAACTTCTTAACGAGATTCATTTGCCAAAACAAGAGAGCCCGACTATCCCATAAACTTCTCAGATGTCCAAGGGATGAAGGAGGTTTGGCCCTGCCAGATTTTCACTGTTACTACAAAGCAGCCCAATTACGAGTAATAATGGAATGGTCACAGAGAGAATCAGATAAACACTGGCTCCACAAGGACCGAGCAATAGCGGGCAGGGTCATCTGGGACCTCTTGTGGAAGCCAAAGGTAGAGTGCCCACACAACACATATCTCAGCACACCGACGGGAACAACACTGAAGGTTTGGGATGAGGTAGTTAAGGCAGTCGTTCCCCTCCCCAGTCACCCTGATACATTTGAATCAAGCGTTCCCGCCTGCTCAACAGCATGGGCCTTTTGAGGCTTGGAGGGAAAGAGGGTGACTCGTGCTGTCACAACTTTTTCACAATTGGGATTTGCTTACCTTTGAAAACTGCAAAAGAGAGTTCTGTTCAACAGATAGCGAACACTATCACTACCTACAACTAAGACATTGGGCCCTACAGCCAAAGGTAAGGGAGGCGGCAACAAGGGATTTGACACGAATCGAGCACTTCGTCAAAGGGGGAGCATGGGCATGATCTCCTTTATATACTCTCTACTACTACATACATTGCCTTCCCAAGACCACGTTACATGATTTTTTGGGAACAAACCTTGGGACATTATATACAAGATAGTCAGTGGAGGGCGCTATGGAAGGCCATAGTACAACACAACCGTTCTATGGGCCTGAGAGAAGGCCACTATAAATTGCTCTACGATTGTACTCACAATTGGCACATCTCTGGCCACAGGTAAGCCCCTTGTAAAAGGTACCACGGGTACCAAGGGCACTGTGACCAGGGAAGGCCTCTAAGGGCTGCAGCACCTATTGTGCCATCCTTAGAGACCCTGCACCTTAACACCCACACACTGCCATTGCAGGCTGTGTGTTGTGTTGCAGAGAAAAGTGAAGAGTCGACATGGCACACATCCCTGTGTGCTATGCCTGCAACCCACTGCCTGTGGTCTAGGTAAGTCACCCCTCTAGCAGGGTGCCCTAGAGCACAGATGATGGTACAGTCACGTGAGCCCTGTACCCCTACAGTGTCTAAGTTCATTCTCAGACATTGTAAGCGTAGTAAAGCCATAAAGAGTATATGGTCTGGTAGTTGGTCATTACAAACTGCACAGTTCCATAATGGCTTTAATTAAACCTGGGAAGTTTGGTAGCAAATGTCTCAGCACATTAAACCCACACTGATGCCAGTGTGGGATTTAATGTAAAATGCACTCAAAGGGCAACTTAGAGATGCCCCCTGAAAAGCAACCAGCCCTGGTGTTGTTCCTGAATGGCTACCTGCCATTTGCCACCACCAGACAAGTTTC
The DNA here is from genome assembly GCA_963921515.1 of Calotriton arnoldi. Lineage (NCBI taxonomy): Eukaryota > Metazoa > Chordata > Amphibia > Caudata > Salamandridae > Calotriton > Calotriton arnoldi. The sequence goes on from CAWUFW010000935.1 coordinate 1,146,112, forward strand.
TGGACCCCTGGGTTGAGGGCCTCCGCTTTTTGGGTCCAGAAACAGAGCCCATCCTGGGCAGAGGTGTCATGCCTCTTCCCCCAGGATGGGCTGGGTCCATGAAGGGGAAGCTTCAAAGGCCTGTCGCCTTTGTTAGCTGACCCTGCCTTTTGCTGCCCCCAGCAACTCGCTCCCACCGACTCTGACTTTAGACTTCGACCTGCACCCAGCGAAACCCCAGTGTGTCCATCAGCCAGCAGCCATCCAGAACCTGAAGGACCTGCCCTGTCCTTCCTAAACAGACTCTGTCTCCCGTGAGTACCAGATTTACTCAACTGAAGACTCCAATACAGAACCCGGACCCAGGCGGCTCCGCGGTTCTGCACCACTCTGCCCATGGCCAGAGTTCCAGTGGCCCAACACCATGAGGAAGTCTCCCCAGTGATCCTGACCTGGGATCTGGTGATCCCTGACCTGCCTTGACCTTCTACCCGACACCTGCAGCCTCAACCTGAGTTTTTCCCCCGACCGTGACCAGAGCTGGTAAGAACACCCAAAGACACCCCTGCACCCGATGCCCCATGGCCTTGGGTGGCACAACCAATGGTGTCCAGGCATCCCTCAACCCTCTAACTTACCTCTCTTACCAGTGGTCACCCAGGAATCCTCCTGGACCAAGCCTGCAGCACTTCTTTTGAACCGATCTCCATTGAAACCAACAGGGCTCACGACGTCTTCTTGGCACTCTGCATCCAGCCGCCTCCGTGCCGCTGGTGGTGCAGCTCTTGTGCTGATTGTTGGCTCCTGCAGTGCTGATCCTAACCCCAGGAGTCTTGCTCCCACAACCGAGTGACCTGCTCATAGGCAGCCCCTAACCGAAGGCTCCCTAGCCCCATTGGCTAACATTGGGCCCCTGCACTCTGCACCCAGCCACTCTAGTGCCGGTGGTGGTGCAACTTGAGTGCCCCTGTGAACCTTTTAGGAACCTTGGTTCTAACCCCCCCAACAACTATTCTTGAAGGCTGTTTACTTTCCTGCAAACCAATAACATTCTTTCCTCCATAGGAACCCATGTTGTGATTTTTCTTCCAAAAGGTTGTTGAACTGACTGTTGTATGGAAACCAATGTAATTTTGCTTTGAACCTAAAATTGGCTTACTTACTTGGGTTTTGTAAGGTCCATCGTGAGATATCTAGGCATTTCACCCTGAGTAGTCGAAGTAACTGAAAAGTAATCTAAAAGTAATCAAAGGTAATCTCAATGTATTCTGAACTGTTTTAAAAGCAAATACAAACCTATAACGATTCCAATTTCAACCACAAATGCATTTTCTTGTAAAGTTTTGCATTTGATAGCATATTCTACTAACCTGTGCCAAGTCCTGTTTGGTTCTAGAAATAAAATATAAGTATACCTATTTTATACTTACCTAATTGGTCTGGATTCAGTCTCTGAGTGTGTGCCATCTGTTCTTGATTGAGTGCATACAATACATGCTTAACACACCCTCCTGATAAGCCTAACTGCTCGACCACACTACCACAAATAGAGCTGTTAGAGATTATCTAATTTAGCCTCTGCTATACCTCTGGGGATCCACTGGACTCTGTGCACATTATACCTTACTTTGGTATAGTATATACAGAGCCAGCTTCCTACAGTAAAGTATGCAGTAACTTTATTATTTACAAATCTTCGTGAGACTTCCTTAGCCATTCTCCATGTTCTTCTAAATGACAACCTTACACTCTTTCAGCAGACTTGCGCCTCAGTACTCTTACTTCTTCTACAAAGTCTATTTAAGTGTGTCTGATAAGAAACGGTTCAAGTTCCTTGACAATCAGAGCCAAAATGAAATGTCTCAGTTCATCTACTAACACAGGGAATTCACTTGCATCTAGGATAAGAAATTCAATCACAGCCAGGATGAGATGTCTCAAGGCATTGATGGGCATATTTACAAAAAAATGTCTGAGAGCGGTGCTACACCGAATTTGGCAATGCTGCACTCTGACATTTTTTAAATGCGGGGATGCACCGTATTCACAAGAATACGGTACACCCCTGTGTTTCCCCTAGCGTTGGTGCAAAAAAAGCTGCCTAGCGCCAGCGCAGGCACCCTGCCACCTTGTTGCAAGGGCGCCTGGGCTGCAGAGGCGATTGCTTATGTGCAGGAAGGGACACCTTTGTGCACATAAAAATCATTCATGGTGATTTGGTCTTTCTATGTGTGCTGCAGAATGAAGCACACATAGAAAGAGCAAAAAACGAGGAGAAATGAATAATTTCTCCTCGTATCCCCGTTCTAATACCAGGTATTCCCTGGTGTTAGTTTTTGGCACTGGGGCAGCATCAAAAAGCAATGCGTGTTGCAGTGGAACACCCACTGCAACATCCATTTGCCACAGAAAACTGCGGTGGAAAGGGGGATATTTACAAGGTGGTGTTATGCCACGTTAAGTGGCTTAGCGCAACTTTGTAAATATGGGAAATGGTGCTAAGCCACCGGAGTGTCAAGCAAAAAGTGATGCTCTGGTGACGATAGGGGCTTTAACATATGCCCCTTAATATTAGCAACAAAGGAAGTTAAAAAGTAAGATTGAACTGAATATCAAGTTCCCAAAGTTTCCGTTGAATCTCCACCATTATCCCAGAATTCCCAGAACTCTCTTCCTCTGTCATTTGCAGCAAAGAAAGTCCATTTAGTAGAAGAATACCTCCGACAAGGCACTCTAGCTTGTTTTGATCTTCTGAATATAATTCCCCTCACTTCCTTCGTCACTCAGATCAGAAACCCAAAAATCTTCCGGAATAGCCTGGAGCCCACCCTCACCTTGCGGAACCAGTCTCACTCACTCCTGTCTTCTCAGCCAATGTTCTCCTGCTGCCATTCATGGTTCTACAGCACTAGGCCCTTCGTCAGGGTCTGAGTACGGTTCGGTCACAACCACAGGACTAGATTCTTTGGCTTCCACTTCAGTGACCGATTCTCCAAGACCTCCCTCAGGCTGAACAAGTGCTGTTTCAGATCCTTGCCAGACCACCTACAGCTTGAATAACCTGCTCCCGTGGTCTCTCAATCACCACTGGTGCTTCTGGGAGAGGTGCTGTTACATTATCAAGGGAGCACATAACTCGGCGAGTGTGAGCATCATGCGCTCAGCTAGAGAGACCTCTGCACTTCACGGCAGTGACTAGAATCACCTGGAAAGTGTATACCAGTGGGTCACCAGACAACTCTTTTGCACGTCCTTTTTCACCAAGACCCAGTCTCCAGGACTAAGGTCATGGCACTACCCCTGATGTGGCGGGGTGGTGGCGGCTTCAATTTGATAAGACACAGAATGCACCATGTCAGCTAATCCTTTGTAGCAGTCAAGTATCAGATCATCAGTAATGTTCACAAGAACATTTGCAGGTACAGCTGCCAATCTCATTGCCCTGCCCATAATGATTTCAACCCTGTCCAACGATCAGTTATGCTGCATAGACTCATCAACACAAGTGGAAAAGCACCAGGCCATTTCAAAGACATAGTAGCACACCCTTTTGCAAGTCTGGATTTTAAGGCCCCATTGACCTGCTCCACCAGACCTGAAGCCTCAGGTCTATAGCTACAATGCAGCTCTGTTCAGCTTATAAAGCTGCACACAGCATCCTTAAGATATCATTCTTGAAGTGTGAGCCTCATTGGATTCCATAGAAGTTGGGAATCCAAACCTAGATATTAACTCCCTCAAAAGCAGCTTTGCTACCATGAGGAGCAGGGTCAAGACTGATTTGCATATGGCTGGGTCCAAACTGGGGTGGCGTGGTAAGCAAAAAAAAAATGGATTAAACCCAGATCTCTGTGACTGGGGGTGAATGTTTTACTTGTTCAGCATTCCATCCATCATCTGTTCTTTTTGCTTTTGTCACCCTAAGTGGGAAAGGTACGTCAAGACGTGGGTCCGGTGTTCACTGTGCCACTGGATTCAAGCTGGCCTGGCTGATGAGGGGTGATACCCCGAAACAGGTCCCAGGATGCTTGTTTCCAGTCCCGGGAGGACCTGGCCTGACAGTTCAGTCTTCACTGTTCCCATGAGGAGCAGGGTGAAGACTGATTTACATATGGCTGGATCCAAACCGGGATGGCGTGGTGAGCAAAAAAACAATGGATTAAACTCAGATCTCTGTGACTGCGGGTGAATGTTTGTATTGTTCAACATTCCGTCCATCATCTCTTCTTTTTTGCTTTTGACTGTGAGGCTTTCATTCCTCCTAATTGGGTAAGCTTCGACCCATCGTGAAAAGATCTACACCACAACCAAGACATACCTCAACCCATTGCACACAGGCATATCAATGAAATCAGACTGCATCCTGTTGAAGTGACCACCTGATCTCTCTATGTGGCTCAATTCACTGCTGTTCTTTTCCCTATATTGTTCTATTGACACACAACACATTGGTGGCACAATGCTTCAGCCATCAATCGAAACCTTGAACTAAACCAAGTCTGCCTGAAGCCTGACCATGGCATCTCTCCCTTCATGAGTCAGACCCAAAACATGCCTAGCCTTTGGGGCAATAGACTGTTTGGCAAAACAGGTCTTTCCTCTCTTGAAACCCAAATCTCATCCTCAAACCTCTTAACACAACCTGCATTGACCCAGCTCTGCTGTTCTGCCTCTGATACTTCTTCCTGCAGCCTCTTCACTTCCTCTCATGCATCAGCTGTCATTAACAAAAGGTTGTAATTGATGTTGTCTGTCCCGTCATTGGTATATTCTCCATTGAAGGTACAAGCATTGTGAGCACAGTACGTTGCGACCTCATCAGCATATCTGTTTCCAACAGTTACATAGTCATGCTCCTTACAATGAGCGGCACATTCCATGACCGCAACTTAAGCAGGTAGTTGTAGTGCCTCAAGAAGCTTCCTTACTTGCTCTCCGTTTCAGATGAGTGACCCTGACGAGATCATAAACCCCCTCTGGGACCATAACGGTCTGAAATCATGAACAACACCAAAGCCATACTGACTATCAGTGAAAATGGTCACTCTCTGCTGGTCAGAAACACAGCATGCTCTAGTAAGAGAAATAAATTCAGCCACTTGTGCAAAAAACACTTGTTGGAGCCAGGACGTTTCAACTACTTCTGAAACTGTACAAACTGCGTAGGCAGCTCCTAAATTTCCTTCATGGTCTCGCAAACACAAGCCACCCACAAATAAGGCAAAATCAGATTCAGGCAGTGGCTCATCTTGTATATCTGGTCTTGGTTTGGTGCATAGTTCAGTAACATCGAGACAGCCATTCTCCACTTACTCTCGTCATTGTCATTCTCAAGAAGGGGAAACAGAGTGGCAGGGTTCAAGACAGCACACCTTTTCAAGGTAACATTCTCAGCCGCAGGTATGAGCTGCTCATACTAGGTCAAAAGGCTGTTTGTCAAGTGTTGAGTGCCAGTATGCATCAACAGTATCTCTATGGAGTAGGGCACATACACACTTAAAGGATGACCCATAGCAATGTCTTCACTTCTCTCTATGCTGGCCCCGGCAGAAGCCACAGATTTAAGACATCCGGGCAACGCTGCAGCTACTGGGTCAAGGGTAGCAGAGAAATAAGCTACGGGCACTTCCGTGAGTCTGTGGAAGCAATGAGAAAGCACAGCCCTTCCTCTCGCTGCAGAAAAGTGAAAATGCTTTGTTATTGTCAGGCATTCCTGGTGCCAGGGCATGGTCGAGACTTTCTCCCAACTCTAGGAAGATAACCAAGCAGTCATTATCCCACGGTACCGGATCCGACACATGCGTGTGTGTCAGCCTCTGTAAAGATTTGGCCACTAAGGAAAAGTTGAATATCCAATGGTGACAGTAGCCCACCATTCCCAAGAACATTCTGACTTCTTTTTGTGTTGTTGGAGGTTTCATTTGCAGAATCGCCAAAATTCTTTCCAGTGACACCTTCATGATGCCTTTCTCAATATGATGTCCAAGACACAAGATTTCTTTCAAACAGTATTGCAACTTATTGGGGGACACCTTACGTCCATGCTCAGCCAAATGGTAATAGTATATGTCTTACAAGCTTCCTGAGTGTTTGATGCAACCAGCAGGTCGTCAATAGACTGTATTAGGACAGAGTTACAGTGCATAACCAAAGACTCCAGATTATTTTTAAGGATCTGATTAAAAATAAATGGGCTCTCCGTATACCCTTATGGAACTCTGCACCATGCCAAAACACGACTGCTGAACCTAAACACGAAGTGCAACTGACTGTCCTCGTGCAAGGGTATGGAGTAGAAAGACTGGCACAAATCAATGACAGAGAACCACTTAGCCTCACATGGAATCTGAAATAAAATCACAGCAGGATTCAGTACAGCAAGGAACCGCAGTATTACTTATCTTTCGAAGATCCCGTACTATGCAGTACTTACTGCTAGGCTTCTGTAAGCCCATATTGGGTTAGATAGATGGACTCCCGATAATCTCCTTCAGAATACCTTGTTGGGTCATTGCCTCGATTACTGTAGTTATTCCAGCAACCATTTCAGGGGTCAGGTTATATTGCCGGGTTCTTGGGTACTCAGCATTTGGTTTTATTGGTATAAACAAGCTCAACTCCTTTGATGAGTCCAATGTCCTTCACTGAGAAATCCCACCCTTCTGACTTCACTGTATTTCAGAGATCCAAGGGAAACTATTCACTTGTCTTCATAGGGAACAATTCAATTGTTGGAATTTGATTAACCATTTTGAAGATGACATCTTCATCATAGGTTTGAAATTCAAATGGAGTGTGGAGTAAATAGTGCAATTCAACTTGCGCAACAAATGACGTCCCAGCAAACTTACAGGACGCTAATAACATACCACAAATTGGTGATTATCCTCAAAGTTCCCTATTTTTACAGGCACATCCTTAGTTACAAGATTTGTCATTTTATTTGCAACACCTACAGCTTGGATTCTTTTCCCTGAGTGGGGTAGGTTTGGAACTTCCACTGTTCTCACAGTAGAATGGGTAGCATAATTATCAACCAGGAATGATACGAAGTGGCCATTTACTTCACTATCTACAAATGGACCACTCTGGTCTACCACAAAGACTGCTCCAAGCACACAATCTGCCTCCCCTCTCAGGCACCGTCAGGAGGACTGATTAGAGGCATAATTGTCAACTGTGTCAAACACAGGATACTGTTGGAAAGAATTATTATTCTATTATTCTGGAAAGCATTCTGGTTCACATTCAGAGCCTGAATCTAAACAAATCTAGGACCATTATCTACTTAGTCTGGCATCGGGGGTTGTGGAACTTGCATCACTGGGGCATGTGGCACATTAACATTTTGAGACCTTGGTCTCAGCACATTTTGCTACATCAATCCCCGTACTTGGGTCTATAGAAATGCCACGACCTCTACCTTGTTGCTTAAATCCACCTTGCATTGCAGAATCTCCTTGCTGGTACTCTCCCTGCATGTTCCACACAAAAGGCTGACTTTGACCCCCCTCTGAGTAGCCTTCAGTTGCGCAACCATTAGTTTCCCCTACAATTTATTCTGCCTCATATCTATTTCATTGTTTTAGTACTTGGCATGTCTCAAAATCTCAGCAACTGAATTATTCTGCCACCAAATCAAATGCTGTTGAATTATCAAGTTAATTTTAGGCCTCAATCCTGTCACAAATCTAGACACAAAATGTCCCATAACCTTGGGCTCCAACGTTTCCATTCCACTACACTGTTTAAATGCCTGCAACAATCTCTCACAATATGCATGAATGGTCCCTTTAGGTTCCTGGGTCATTCGGTCAATCCTGACCCAGTTAATATCTTGAGGCGACACTTTGGACTTAAACCATGTCATCACCTGGTTATACTTCTTCATTACTGTAGGTGATGGACCATTTGTCAATAGGTCCCTTACTGGCTCTCTCTCGGGCCACTCTGTGGCTATCTTACATGCTGTCCAAAAGTCACTTGGGACCACGATATCAAATAAAGTATTCAAATCTGTCCACAAAACCTTCAGGATTTTCACAAATGGATAAATGTGGTTGTATCATTGTACAGGCTTATCTCTCAACCTGGGGAAATCATTGGCGAATGACACAAGATCATTCCTACTCCAAGGTACATGAACATAACCTCCACTGGGTACTTTTCATAAAGGGAAACTTGTAGCTCCGGCTCCCCCTCCCCGGGAGGAGGCGGTTCCCCCATAGATCTCTTGGGACCCTTCCTCTTTGCCCAGTTACCTTCCCACTTAACTAGGGCAATTCAAGTCTGAATGCTTTGAATTCGTTCCAGAATTTGCTACTTGATTCTTGGTATTCTCACACACTCTTTGTCCTTATTACTAAAACAGAGTTGATGACTTTTCTGTAAAGCTTTGGTCCGATCGAAATCTACTTCATATTTCTGAGCTACTTTGGACCATTTATCGTGGGCTTGCCTTGCTCGTTTGGTAACATCTTTACTCATTAACACAAGCTCACTTTCCTGATATGTGTTCAATTGGGCCAATTCGAGACTTCCACTTATCATTTCATCCTATTCAAGTTTAAATTTACCTACATCCACCGGATTTACCCTTAAAGATTACTTAATCGTTCCTTGACTCAACTCTGAGCTGCCACTCTCAGTCGAAGTGGCATTAACAACCTTCAACCATTTGTCTAATTCCTGAGCCCTAACATTTGGCTGCATTCCGGGGGCTCTAAGTACTGCCACTTCTCTAGGGGTGCTTCTGTGTGCATTTAAAGGTGGCTTCCAGGTAAGTGTACCTAGATCTGGCAATCCCAGGAATTACCTTAAAGGTCCAAACCTCGTATGGTTTATCATTGAATCTGCACTCGCACCACAGGGGGAACTCACATTCATTGGGACTAAAGGGACAAATCTTTCCACATTTGAGCTTGGGAGAGCCCCTTCTTGGGCTTTCGGCTTCACTGGAATAGCCAAATTATGTCCTACATTCCCTGTGGAACTAGGATAGTATATAGGAACCACAGGACCAATGGTAACGGGGACTGTGAGACCATCCGAGATGTAAGAAGCTGTAGAAGTGCCAGGGACACAAATCCCTGGGTTTCCTCCTAGGTGTGTGTGATTCACATTTATAGGGGTGGCTCCTGTCGTACTAGTGTTCACATTTATGGGTGCAGTAGCCACTCCAGAGTTTCCGTTTACATAAGCGCTTCCACCTCCCATTGTTTTTCGGTCTCATTATATGGAGGTGGGCATTCTGACAACAACACGTTTAGAAGACTAACACTAGATTCACTGTCACTATTTTTGTCTCTCTCATCTTGTTCCTTTTATTCCTCCCTTTCCCCTCTTCTTTTTTTCTTTTCGCGTCTCAAATTAATCACCCTTAATGCAGGGTATAACTTAGCACCCTCTATCATCGGCACCATAAACTTTAGCAGACAATTATAATACACTTTTTACATCAGCCGGGATCTTAGGCCACATTGAACCCGATAACAACTTTAACTTCTCCATGTTGAGCACCACATTAACACGATATTCAAAACACATCTGCCAAACATCAATAATTGTCAAAAACACTGCAAGCTAAGTATAAGCCATTCAACTCGCAACCCTATTGATATTCACTCCTCCGCTGTTACAACTCTGTCATGAAGCGCTGGAGCTCCGCCGATCCTCAAATCCAAAGCATGGGCTCTAGGGCTGGGGTTGGGATCTGAGCTATTCTGATATAAAGTATTCTAACTCCTCTATCTCAGGCCCTAACCATCCTCGCTCTGCTACCATCTGACAGGGCTCTGGGCCGAATATCCAACTTTCCCTGCAATTAACCTTTCTAGGTGCCTGATGAATAAAGAGGAGTAAACATGGTCCACAAGCTCAATCTACAGTGTAACCAATTTGGCCAGACAGTGATGACCCAAAGTCGATAAATGAGATTAAGTATGGGTTTATTGCAAATTCAAAGCCAAACTGGTGTATACAAGTCTCAGAAATATATTGTAGAAATATAGAATCACTACTGGTAGACCAACTCATCCAACAAAGTTCAATATCAATAACATGAAACATACAAGGAATTGGGTAATAGCAATGCAGATAATAAGAAACATTATTTGGTGTTCAGTATACGATTTACTGTCCTCCTGCCTATTATGCATGAGGAAATCCAAATCTCCTAACCTAAACTGAGCAACACTAAATTGGGGAAACCCTAATTAGATCCAGTAACATAGGATGGTGTCAGCATTGCAGTACTTCTGTAGAAGTTCTCTAATAAAGGGCATTGCATAGCACAAAGCCACACAATAGAGATATCGCAGAGATCTCTACCTCTCTAAGTCTAAAAGGAATCTGACTAAAGCTGAAGTGCGATCATCAATCAAAACCCACAAAAGAACATTCAAGAATCCCACATCACGTGTCTCATTATTTTCCACCTTCACACAGTAAAACTTGTCAACTACACTTTCAACTCCTTTCCTTTTTGCCTGCTCATCAGGACGTCCGTGGATTCCTCCCATCTCCCAATTCAGCACAGATAGTAATCCTCCCTTTGTTCATTAGTGCTTCTCATCCTTGCCAAAAGTACTCCTCTCGAGAACCACTATCTCTCACATACAAAGTGCTTTTCTCTATTCATGAGTTCTTACTACTGCACCTGCAGAGGAGAGAAAACATTGCAACCAAAGCAAATGTTCACTTTGAAGGTTAAACATAAAATTCAGATGCTAAGGCCTTTGGTCAAGTTAACATGGCAAACCTCTCAATACATGTTTAAATGCTTGGTTATAGATACATTTTCAGTTATGAAGTGAATACAGAATATTATTCAAATGAGTACGTGAATATATAACAATTAACAATATTTTTCAAACCACACAAGTTCAGATATATATGAGAACTGCAATCTGATGACACTGTAAGGCGAACATTTGTATGTGCACTCATATAAATGTTGAGATTACACAGTAAATGCACTTTCTGTATCTGTTTAAGTGCACTACATTGTGGTAATAGTATTAAATCACACAAATACATGAGACCATGTGTACACATATAGTATGGTCAAAACATAAAAGGGTGGAGCCAAACTTATGCGGCTCCAGTACTGAGTTCCCTGGACAAGCCAAATTGGTCTGTAAAAAAAGTAGAGAGGAAATCACACAGGCAATATCTCCTGGAGGACAAAGTACATATAGGTCCACTACATGCCTACAAAACAGAGGGTCACACTGCAGAGGAGGAACACTATGCGAAGGCGATTTTAGAGATTCCAATTAGAAATAAAAGGATTTTTGCAATCAAACATGAATTTTCAGATCGAGATTGCTATAAACAAGATATTATACCGCCTAAAGTTTCTAGGTGAAAATTGGCTGATTTGTTTACAACAAGGTTCATGCAATCATTTCTGATGTAAAGCTACCTTTGATTGCATCTAGGTCCGCCACAGGATGGCAACTGCTTACAGTGTGGGATTTCCGCCATGTGCCTGAACAATCTAGGTTCCTTTGGGATGATGACTGTGAACTGTCTTAGAGCAACAGCCATGTCCATCTCCTAGGGATCTCCTTTAGGTCCGTTACCACCTAGCGCATGGAGGATGTTGACTGAATACCTGTTCTCCCGGCTTTTGTTGCAATTGGTCTTTGGAGGAGGGTCAGGTTCCATGTCTGTTGAAAAAAGCTGTAGTACTTCTACTCTTGAAAAATGCAACAGCGGACCCATTAGATATACAGCACTACCTGCACCAACTTTGGTGAAAAACTACAGTTAATCTTGAAGTAAGCAGGGGCGGCTCGTCCTCACGAGCAAATGGGAGGAGCCCTGCCACCTGCGTGGTCCTACATACTCAAGATACTCGGAGTGAAAGAAGACAACTGCACCTCACTGGCACTGTACATGAAAACACGTCCATTTAAACATGCTTGTGTTTTTATGCATTTTGCAGTGTGAGTAGCAGCCTCTCTTGCTCGTTAGAGGAGTAGGAAAGAGTGAGTGGGGCTGAAGCATTCATCTTCAGATTGCCGTGTATGTTTAGTGCAATCTTGCTTGGATTGCGCATGTGTGAGGACGTAATTCAGCGACGTCCACTCACACAGGCCCAATCTATTGAATTTAACAGCTGTACTGTGCATGTCTTAATCTTCACAGTACACCTGTTAAAATGAGGGGTGTCAGGGCGCAAATCAGTGCATCCCGGCAACCAATTGGAAGACAGACATAACAGCAGGGGCGGGATTCTCATCCCTGCCCCAACTTCTGATAGGGCAGAAATTCCAGCCCTATTAGAGGACATGGGATTGGCATTTCTCATCTTAGTCCCGCCTCTGCTGTTCTATGCTGGTTTTCTATTTGCTGGTTGCAGGGTTGGGTGCCTGCATTTACGTCCGCATGGAGACGGAGTGTAGGCCTTTCTGGCTGAAGAAATTTAAAAAAATAAGGTAAGTGAAAATATTTTTTCCTTTATTGGTGGGTGCGTGCATTGCTGCGTTATTGTGTGAACATTTCCGTGTGTGTTTTCTGTGATATGGAGTGACAATCGGATGTACAGGTACCATCTAGGCCTAGCAGGACAGACATGAGCAGCGACTTCCCCATCCCCCCACAAGACCCGTCCTAGTTGTTATTGGAGTTCAAGAACAAAGAAGACTGCATGTTCATTATTATTATTATTTTTTAAAGGCGAGAGTTTTAAAGCTAAAATGAAGGAGGACAAAAAGTAAAGATGACGCCGGTTGATGGGGGACTAATAGGGCTTGGAAAGAATCTTTTTTACCAATGTGAATTTACTGTGTTACACTGAGGTGTGAGGTCAGAATTAGCAGAGGAAGTAGAGTGTTAATGTGTCTTTGAAACTCCACGTTCAAGGAGATTTGAAGTATCTGCCTTATGTCCCACCAGTGCAAGGCAGATGGTTCTCATGATTAGGGTCATGAAGTGTGTCTGCGCGTGCGCAGGTGAGTGTGCGTGCCCCATGTATCTATTTAAAACTGCTGTGTGTTCAGGACAGAGGCGGCACTTTAGGATCAGCCCTCTAGAACGCTCTCCCCAGTATCTTATTTGCACTTATTACCAAAGTGCAATACTGTTTCCCTGTTTCCCATAGCGGTAATCTGCTCATAGCAGTTTGAAGACGCATAGCAAGGTAAAGTGAAAGTGCTATCTTGTGATGCCTTAACACCCGCACTCTATGTCAAACAATTTCAAGTTACGTTCTCGTGCTCAAGGGTTAACCCATCAGGCAATGGCTCTGGAATTATTTACATCCTGTGAAGATTGTTACATGTTGCTCTGTGCTCAATTGTGTGCGATGCACTTCATTAAATAACCATTAAATACGTCAGCTAGAAGGTGAAAACAGAACATGCCCACATTTATAAAGGCACACCGATCACTGCAAACCGTGGTGCTCTGATGGTAAGAGGTCTGAGCAGGGCTTTAAGTGGGCCGGGTCTCACCGGTGCTGAGCACCGGTAGTTTTTTAAAGGAGGCCTCAAAAGGGGTCTCTATCGGGCTCTGTTTTGTGCCCTGGCACAGGCGGTCCGTTTTTTTTCCAAACTGCAGTGACCGCAGGCACATGGATGTGCGCATGCTCACACTGCTCACTACTCACTAGTGGAGAAGCTACGGCATGAGGTCATGCCAGGTGAGCGTTGTTGGGGAAGGGAAATCCTTTAAAGAGAGTAATTTTCTCTCTGGATTTCCCTTCTCTTTGTAACTCAGGAGCAGCAACATTGTTGTGGTGTCACCAGGGCTTTAAGTGGAAGCTTTTTCAATATTATATACAAGCCATAGTTGTTGCTTATTTATCTTATGCAACTAGCAACCATTGACAAAGCCAATAGTTCTGACTTGTTGTAGGTATGATGTTACTTGTTGTATCATATATCTGGATGCAATGACAGAAACCGCAAAATGCAAGTCGGGCGGCACACTATGCTAAGCGCAGATTTTTAGCTTACGTTTTTTAAACCACACCCTTAATTACATTGACCACGCCCCTTTGAGAGACCCCCCAGTTTTTTCATCCCAGTTAAAGCCCTGGGTCTGAGTATCTCAAACGCTCTTGCTGATGTTTGCTATGATCTTCAAATAAAGAGTTTGAATTTTAGCAGGGCCAGTTCAGCCCTCCATCTTTCTGAGAAAGACAAATGAAATATCAATAGGTATAGTGATAATGTAACGTCTGTTTTAAAAAAAGAAATGCTGACAACCCCAGACGTACAACATGAAACACTGTGGATAATCCTTACAGTTGGTAATGCAGCATTCGATGAAGAGAACAGTTCACGAGGAGATTCTTAGAATAAATGTCTTTAGACAATTTGTGCACAAATCGTCACAGATCCTGTAGATGTTACTCTGTTTTCTGGTGCAAGTTGCCTACTCCTCCCTGCCAGGCCCCTATGCTAAGGGAAGCGTGTTTCAGGGGCATGTGTAAGGAGGCATCTATCAACATCAAGGCTATAAGGGTGTGCTGGATGGAGAGGGCACAAAATGAGCACTAGGAAAAAGATGAGAGAAAAGAGCATGGCAGGGAGCCGATGTCAAAGTCACACCAGTGGGAACCTTGTCAAGGACTCAGGATGGTGGAGATAGATGAAGCTGTGTTTACTAGGTAGATCCCGGTATCACACATGGGTTGCCTACAGAATGGGATGTATTTATCACCTCCTCCCCATTACTCTCAAAGTGAGAGTATGAAAGGTCTCTTAGTTCATGCCATTGCGTGCTGAGCAACATTAGCTTTCTTGCCCAGGTAGTAATAATGAAGAGACTAATGACATTTATTTTGACATTACAACTGAACACAGGATTGCAGGGTGTGGTACATGAGCCAACACACCATTTAAAAGAAGATGTACATCTGTTGCTTGCAGAAATACTCTAAGGAATGGAGTGTATGTCTGCACATGCCAGCATGAGTTTCTACTATTAAAGGTCATGCTGGTGCATGACCTTTAATAGCTGCCTTTCGGAGGTCATCCAGTGGATGAAAGATAACCATCTCAGGTGTAACACGGACAAAACTGAGATCCTTTTGATAGGGAAAGACAATCCCTTTCAACCTATGGCCTGGTGGCCGGAAGATGCTATAGCCCCCCCCTCTACTGTCGAAGTAGCGGAAAATCTGGGAGTACTATTTGACGCTTCCCTCTCTTTTAAACCTCACGCACTGAAGGTGGCAGGGACCTGTTTCGGTCTAATTAAAACATTAAAAAAATTCTTCGATTTTATCCCCCTATCTGCCAGAAAGACAGTGGCTGTTGCGCTGATTCTTTCGCGCTTAGACTACTGTAATAGCCTTCTGGCGGGGATCAATAAATCAACACTGAAGAGATTACAGGTGGTCCAGCACGCAGCAGCCCGTCTGGTCCTGAAACTCCCTCGCAGGGCTTCCGCATCGGCGGCTCTGAAATCCCTCCACTGGCTCCCTTTACACAAGAGAATTCTATTTAAAATTCTCTTAATCACCTTCAGAGCAGTACGTAAACTGGGTCCAACATACCTTTCAGCAAGATTCACACCATACACCACAACTAGGACCCTCAGATCCTCCTCGGCGAACCTCCTCAAAACCCCCTGCTTCAGATATAAAACCTTGGGAGGGAAATCAATAACTGTGCTAGGAACCAAAGCATGGAACCTCATGCCAGACAAATTGAGATTCCTAGAAACAGAAACACAGTTTAGGAAGGCATTAAAGACCTGGATTTTTGGAGCATCAGATGAATTCTGCCATTCCCTTATATAGGTCCCTATTCCTCTCTGCTCTGCATGCCCTCAACTGTCCAGCGCCAGGATGCTCCTTTCGGAGTGACAGTCTGCGCTTTATAAGTTTCTTATTCAATTCAATTCAATATAAAAGAACACAATCCTCCTTCAGTACAATTGTTATTATTAACCATTATTTAATTTATTTCTTTTGAACTCCTCATTAACAGTACTAAAGAATGATCAAAATTATGTATACACAGCTGCCAGTCCTGAAGGTCTGTGAAGCATAACATTTATCAGTTCACGTTGCAGAAATAAAGATATTTGCACACATATCACAAATGCACAGTAATTTAAGGGATTTGTTAATTTGATTTCTTGCATTGTTGCCAATAACTCTTTTCTTGCAGACAGTATTTTTCCTTGGGATTCTGAAGGTCATTGCTTTCAGCTCTCTATAATTGCGGTTTGCGGTTTAACCTCTATCTGCGAGGTTTAAAAACTGGTTTTAGTTAAAGAATCCATATTTTGTTATCCAAAATGGTGCCCATATTTCATGTTGCCAGGCTGCATTGTATCATGTTTTTATCTAGGCCTGTATAATGCCCAGAGAGAATGATAGATGTAGTTAAGAAGGGTTGGAATAAAATGCAATAAAATAGTGACCAATCATTTCTAGGTAAATACAACAATTTATTTTTATGGATTGGCATTCAATGTGGGTTTGCCTTCGGATAATGAGGCACTGGCTGAATGCTATGGTGGCTGGGCTCTGTCTCTAAGTGAATGTGTTATTTCTATTGTCTGATATCTGTCATACAACTTTCAATGTAAAGATCCATTAATGGAGTGTTTGAGTATAAACATGTCCTTTTAGCTTAGCTATAGAATTAAAAACTAGGCTGCACCACAAGATCTCTCCTGCAACTAGTCATATAGTTTAAATGGCAAGAGTAGCATACAGAACTTGGTGCATGTTATATTTTATTGAGATGGTGTTAAACTTGGCAGTTGATGAATTACTGAAAATATTTCTCAAAGCGTGTCAGGGCCTTGTTGGTAACCCAACAGAACTTGCTTTGACACCTATAGTTGTTGAAACAATTTCTTTAGTAAAGGTGGTCTACATGCAAAATGCCCTTTTGTTTTCAAAGATTTATTGAGGGAGAATCCTCCAGTCGTTGCCCCTTTGGAAGATTTGGGTTTACGTGCTCATTACCAGCAAATCATGACCAGGTTTACGCCCAGTCACTTTAAAATCTCACCAGCCGCCACTGTTCAATACTAAAATTTCGAAACCAATAAAAAATGAATAGCAAGATATACCTGAGCTGCTCCAGATTTAACCCCTCCCCCTCTGTCCACATTTACATACCAAGCGGTGGGTATTTTGCATCTCTCTATCCAGGCCCCTCCATGTTGTCCTGCCTGTTATAAGTGTGTTTTCTGCACTGAAGGCTTCAGAAACAAGCCCTGACTGATCAGGAACGATGAAGGTGAAGTTACCAACTCAGGTCTTCCTGATGCTTCTTCTCTGGATTCATGGTAAGAGCCGTGACTGCCGGGCTGTGGGTTATTGATCAGAGAAAGAGATCTATTTTTAACATATTAAACATATCTGTGATGGGCAGTATATTTATCTCTCAATGATTCATACTCTGCAAATGGTGCTGACTGATGAATCGTGTCATTGTCTTTCTGTCTTCAGAGTCCAGAGCGCAGATTGTGCTGACACAGACTCCAGAAGTCCTCCCTGTGACCCTGGGAGAAACCATCACAATCAGATGTCAGTCCAGTTCATCCGTCAGCAATTACTTAAACTGGTACCAGCAGAAGCGCGGAGAAGCCCCCAAGCTTCTCATTTATTGGGCTACGAGTCGCCAGCCCGGGGTCTCAGACCGCTTCAGCGGCAGCGGGTCCGGCTCTGACTACACCCTCAGCATCAGCAGGGCCGAGGCCGGCGACGCCGCGGATTATTACTGTCAGCAGGGTTATAGCTACCCGCTCACAGTGACACAGAGCAGAGCAAAAACTGCAGCTTCCTCTTTCTGAGCTCCCAGAGATCTGCTGCTGTGCAGGACCCCGTGACATTCAGGGAACACCTGGGCAGACGGGGCTTGACTCTTCACTCATCGAAGGATTTCGAGTTATGATTTTGCGTGTAAAATTTTGCTGCAGAGAGGTCGTTTCATATGAGATATAGTTTGACTTTTCTTTAGGATTTTGCGTTTTCAGCTGAGGTTTTTCCATGTCTCATTTCTTTCTCTGTTGTGCTCAGACTGAACAATTACAAACATTGTTTGTTCATTAGTGAATGCCCTTCATAAAGTGCCAAAGTGACACTATTTAGTGCCTCAAAACACTTGAAGACCGATAAATACAGCACATGAACAGAACACGTTGAGGCAAAGCCAATAAATCTTGCTCTGTTTAAACAAGCATTGCCAACATCAGAAGGTCACAATTGGAACTGAAAATGCCAGGCAGACCAATCAGCTTTGGCACCGCTTGATCAAAATGTACACACAGTCAGTCCCAATAATTAAAATTGTGTACTATGCACCTGCCAAAGATACACGTTTGAAATGCACTGAAAATACACAAATTCCTGGCCCAAATGTTATGTTCCTCTTCCCTGGAAGCTTTGAAAAGCTGTGGTCAGCCCTTTCCTGAAGCAGGCGGGAGCACCTTCCAGATACACGTCTGCTGCTACCCTATAGAGGGGTAAGAGGGCAGGGGCATCTCAACAGATACAGCACACATCATCAAGGCTACACAAATAAATGAGCCTCATATGCATAATGAAGAGCGGCGGGAGGGCAAACATCTCCCTCCATAGGTGCCCTTCAGAAGGCTTGGATTGGAAACACACACCTCCACCTGTTCTACAGAGAGGCAGGGGAAGGGCAGCCTCCACAGGTCTGCTGTAGTGGGACCTTGCAGATGCACTCCCATCAGACGTCTGTAGCTGGTGTTGCGCTGTATAAAGGGGTTGGATGCCATGAACACCCCGTAAGATGCGTTGCAGATGGTTGGACAGAAGACTTATCTGACATGCACACTACAGATGTGGGCAAGAGCACCCTGGAATGGTCGCTATTGCAAAAGTCACACGCCAGCCGGTGCACTACGCACGAGTTGTGGGGCAGATGGACCACTGTATGAACTCTAGAGAACTGTAGAAGATTAAAAGAACTCCTGCAATAGCAACAAGATTGGAACATGGGTAGAATTTACCACATGGCAAGCTATAGAGAAGGAGGGGGCATAGATATTCCCACACCTAGACTACAGAGAAGCAGGAGCACAGACGCACCAAATCTCTCTAACTACAACATGGTGGAAGAGTAGACAGAATCCAGAGTGGTAGGAGAAAATGGACACAAAAGAGGGATAGAACGGGAGGCGAAGCTTAAAACCCACTATAGAGGCCTGGAAGGGGAAAGACAAGCCACTCCACATGGATGTCATATTCACAAAAGCTAGAAAGGTGTAAGAGTTCCCATGAAGATTCACAGGTGAGATAAAGAGCGACAGTTGAAGATATGAATTGAACTGGATAGAAGGGCCCTGCTACCAGCAGCTATTGTAGAGTGCTGGCACCACCGGTTGAGACATGTTAACTGGAAATGACAATGGCTCAGAATTTATAAAGAGAAAAGGAAGGTCTACCAATATCTAGCATCCAAGCATGCTCTGCAGGGCTAACTCTGCATTTTATGCTCACTCAGCTAATATATTGAAAGGTAGAAATACAAAAGCTCTTAACTCCAAAATGTGGGCAATAGTTGTTAGAACTGGGGGTCTCTAGTTGGTAATGGTATACACCTTTGACCAAATAGGGACCCTTGCTTCTAGTCAGGGTAAGGTGGATACACTACTAAAATAACCCCTTGCTCACCCCCTTGGTAGCTTGGCACGAGCAGACAGGCTTATCTCAGAGGCAGTGTGTTAAGCATTTGTGAACACATACAGTAATACAGTGAAAACACTACAGATGGACACTACACAGGTTTTATAAAAGTAAGTATTCTTTATATAGACTTAACACAAGACCACAAACGACAAAAATCCACAATACTGTACTCAAAATAGACTTAAAGATGGTAGAAATAACTTAGTTCAAGTTGATGGTAAATGCGACACGTTTCTCTCAAAAGTACCTGGGATGCGTAATGCAAAACAAACAAAGGGTCCGCAGGGAGGACGATGCGGCGAGCAGGCGCCTCGATGCAGTGCGACGATCCGGTGCGATGCGATGAAAGTGCGCCCTTGATGCGGTGCAACGATGTGAAGACGATGCGTGCACGCCCGACGGCCGTGCGGCGAACTCTGTATCTTTGGAGCCGCGACAGGCCCTGCGACACGCTTCTCCGGTGATGCGACGGCAGGCAGCTGCGGCGGCGACACGCTTCTCGGGGGATGCGACGGCGACCCTTGCGGTAGCGACACGCTTCCCTCTTGATGCGACGGCAGGCAGTTTGTGACGGCGACACGCTTCTACGGTGATGCGACGGTAGGCAGCTGCGATGAAGGCACGCTTCTCTGGTGATGCGGCGGCGGCCTCTGCAGCGACGACACGCTTCTCCTGTGATGCGACGGCAGCAGCTTCGCCAGCGACACGCTTCTTCTCGTTGCGTCGCGCTTCCAGCTCCCAGCGACATGCAGGCTTCTGCAGACAGAATCCCCAGCAAGGGAATTCAGGAGGGAGCTGGTGGTGAAGTCTTGTAGCCCTGAGACTTCAGCAGGAGGCAAGCTCTAGTTCAAGCCCTTGGAGAATATTCTGCAAGATGATGAAAGTTCTTTAAAAGTTCCTTCTCCTTTCCTTGGCAATGAAGACCACTGCAGGCCAACCCAGCAAAGAGCACACTGGCAGAGAGGCAGTCCAAACTCCTGCAGCTTTCTTGGTTCTTCTCCTTGGCAAAGGTTCATCTTGTTGTTTCCAGAAGTGATCTAAAGTTCTGGGGCCAGGGCCCCAATATTTATACCCCTAAATCCTTTGTCCTCTGAAGGCAGAGGGTCCTGTACCTAGTCCAAACCAGTTCTGGGTGCATCCTGCCAGTGCACACCCTCTTCCTTTGTCAGTGTGGGCCAGGGACATCAGACATACCACAGGAGGTGGAGCCAGCATTGTGGAAGGCAGGCACAGCCCTATTCATGCCCAGGTGCAACTCCTCCCACCACTCTACATGCAGATAGGTCTATTCAGCCCTGTGCTGACTCACCCTGTCTCCTGGAGCCCCCCAGCCCCTGTCACTCACAAAACCAGACATACAATACACAAGCTAGCAGAGGCAGGCTGGATGGTTAGGCAAGAAAATACCTACTTTATAAAAGTGGTATTTTCAAACACAGAATGTTAAAACCAACTTCACTAAAAGATGTATTTTATCATTCTGAGTTCAGGCATACTACATTCGTTTTTCTACCATGTTCCCTGGGTCAGTTAGGATTATAAGATGTTATAATCAAACTGCCCATTCTGGCCTATGGGGACAGGTAGCCTTGCAATAGTGAAAAACTAAAGTGGCTGTAATTCACTATCAGGACATGCTACACATACCAGGGCATGTCCTACCTTTTACATACAATGCACCCTGCCCTTGGGCCTACCTTAGGGGTGACTGATATGCAGAAAAGGGAAGGTTTAGGGACTGGCAAGTGGGTGCACTTACCAAGTCGACATGGCAGTCACAGACTGCACACAGGCTCTGCAATGGCAGGCCTGAGACACACTTTACAAGCTGCTTCTTTGGGTGGCACAACCAGTGCTGCAAGCCCACCAGCAGCATTTGATTTACAGGCCCTGGGCACACTTGGTGCACTATACTAGGGTCTGACAAGTAAATCAAATGATCCAATCATGGAGTCACTAATCAATACATAAATTTACCATAGGGAGCACTTGCACTGTGGCACTGAATAGCAGTGGCACAGTGCCCAAAGCATCTAAACCAGCAAAACATCAAAAACAGAGGAGGCAATCAGTGAAAAAATGGAAGGGAGACTCACGCCAATGGTACCAGGTCTAACAATAGTGAGGTACAAAAGGGGCATTTCTATCAACAGGTGTGATGGAGACTGTTAGACCTGGCCCTTTTGACAGGTTGATCCCCCAACTTTTTGCCTCCTATTATTCTGACCCTGTTTTCGTTGGCTATAGGATTCTGGGCACTTTACCACTGCTGACCAGTGCTAAAGTGCATATGCTCTCTGTATAAATTGTGACAATGATTGGTTATCCATGATTGGCATATTTGATTTACTGGTAAGTCCCTAGTAAAGTGTATGCTGTGTGCCAGGACCTGTAAAACAATTGCTACTAGTGGGCTTGCAGCACTGGTTGTGCCACCCACATAAGTAGCCCTGTAAATGTAGCTCAGACCTACCACTGATGTGTCTGCACGTTCAGTTGTAAACTGCCATGTTGTCCCTGGCAAGTGCACCCAGTTGCCAGGCCCAAACCTTCCCTTTCTTTACATGTAAGGCACCCTTAAGGTAGGCTCAAGGTACCCCCATGGGCAGGGTGCAGTGTATGTGAAAGGTAGGACATGTACTGGTGTGTGTGACATGTCCTGCTAGTGAAATACTGTGTATTTTGTTCTTCACTATTGAAAGGCTATCTGTCCCACAGGCTTATCATTGGGGCTGCACTGTAACATTTTTACATGTGTTACTTGCAATAGGGACAAGTTAGGAAAATGGAGTTTAGGCTCTCTGAACTTAGAATTTATTAACGCACCTTTTGGCAAAGTTAGTATTTAAATTCTGTGTTTGAAAATGCCACTTTTAGAAAGTGGGCATTTTCTTACTTTACCATTCTGTGTGCCACTGGTTGTTTGTGCATTCAGCGTCTGGTGTTTGAGTGACAGGAGCTGGGATGTGCATTCACTCTAGACAGTCACTGGGGGGGTTGAGATGTGCCCTGCCTTGCCTGGGTGACTCATCGCAGGACTGAATAGATCTGGTCTGCATTTAGAGTGGTGGGAGGAGTTTTGCTTGCACCTGAAAAGGCTGTGTCTCCTTTTTCATAAAGATGTCTCCGCCCCTGTGGTCATGCTGCATCAGAGAGGACAGGACTGGCTTGGACTGGGTTCAGAGACCCTTACAGTAAAGAGAACAATGACAAAATGTGGTATAAGGATTACACCTAAAACCCCAGGATTTCAGATTACTTCAAAGAACAAAAGGACCCTACCAAGAAGAAGAGCAGAAGGACTATGTGAGGATCGCTGCCTTTTCTGAGTGAGGGATGGGTTGGCCTGTAGTTGCAGCTTCTGTCTGTGGTGGAGGAAAAGGACTGACTCTTTTTGCCCTGCTGTGGTATCCTGCTTGGGAATAATCTCCAAGGGCTTGTGTGAGCTTGCCTCCTGTTAGTATCAGGGAGATAAAAGACTTCAAGGAAGATATTTGCTATATTCCAAAAAAACCTGCTTGGAGCAGGAGAAAGGACTGGACTGTTCTTTCCGTATTTGCCAAACAGCGCGTGGTTAGTGCTGTATTCTTTATCTGCAAAAGCGATTTTTGCCTGAAGGAAGCGCTGGATTCCATGAAGATAGCGCGTTTTGGGAGTTGCCTGTCTCCCAGCTCGTAGAGCGCCGTATTTGGCCATCTCTCCCGGGTTATTTCACTACAGCGCATGTGGAGCGCTTTGCTAGGTTGCAAAAAAGTCTAGGCCGTGGCGTGGGCTCATCCTGTCACGGTGTACGGGCTGCTCGCCGCAGCGCCGCACCACGAAATCCCCCTTCAGTGCGGTCCCCTCCCTTTGGAAAGGAAGCCTCACTGTGTGCAGCCTAAGGGAGCGGAGGAGCTCTGCTGTCATCCTGCTGTGAGCGGGTCTGGCAAGGAAGGCTGCGCCCGCCCTCCACGGCAGAAGAGGAGGAGGCGTGCCAGTTCAGCAGGAAAGGGGAGAACTCAGCGAAGTGTTCTGGTGACGTCCATGACGTGAGCCCCTCCTTCCCCCGGAGCCTGCGGTCAGAAGGTAACATGGCCCTCCGACAAACCCAATGTGGCTGGTGTCCGGGTCGCAGGGTGGATAGCTTGAGCCCGTATCGGCAACGCAAGGTCGCAGACAACCAGCCGCTGGTGAGGGAGGGGGTCTCCCCGCCAATGTGGGCATTGCGGGTGCCTCCTTTTGTTTGATTCGGCCCATACTGGGGGCACAGGGGCTTGGTCGTCAGGACGGGGGAAACCTCCACGGAGGCCCCGATTCCCTGATCTCACCTAGGCTCTTGTTTGCTGTTTTGGAAGCGGCTGCTTCTCCACCTACCTTGGGGGGTAGGAGGCCGGTACCCGCCGCATAAGGAACAGGAGCCCCGTAGGGCTTGTATTAGGAGCGCAGATGCTGCTCCTGGTGTGTGTATGATATTGATTTGGTGATCTCGCACAAAAAGATCTGGGGATTTATATGAATTTATAACTACAGCATTTTGTGCCCTAATGTTATGATTGATGGCAATTACACCTGGCAATGATAAGATGACTAGCATCCTTTTCAGAAACTGCCTACTATGTATAGTGATGGTGTAGAGTGTTGTTTTTATAATGTCTTCTTTATAACATGTGCAACTTATAAGTGCACTACCTGTTATGTTTATGACCATTGCCATAGGGCAAAGTGATTTCTAGTCTATGTCTGGTTATGACACTTGCCTGGTTGGCAAGCTGATTTATGTGAATGTGGTCTAATGTGCATTACATACTATAAAGTGAATATTGCCCAAAAAGTGATATGACATTTGCCTAGTGGCAAAGTGATTTATAATCTGTGTGATTATGACAACTGCCTAGTTGGCAGAGTAAATTATGTGGTTGTGGTCTAATATGTGTTTGATGTATAATACAAAGGATATTTTTATATAACCTTTTGTGGAGTCTCTTTTTGTGATGTGCCTAGTGTGTCACTGGTGTGTGTTGCACAAACGCTTTACACATTGCCTCTGGGATAAGCCTCACTGCTCTGCCAAGCTACCAAGAGGGGGAGCGGGGTCATCTTGGGCGTGTAAATCCCTTACCCTGACTAGAGTGGTGGGTTCTGCTTGGCTTAGGTGTATACAGGGGCGGCTCCTCCATTGGGGCGGAGGAGCGCCGCCCCACTGCTTTCTCGCAGTGCGAGAAGCAGAAAATAAAATGGTATTTTAAATACCATTTTATTTTCTGCTTCTCGCGCTGCGAGAAAGCAGAAGGCAGAGGTATGCCTGGTTGGGGGCGGGCGGGGGGATATGCCTGGTTTGGGGGCGGGTGGGTGGGCGGGTCGGGTAGGAGTGGCTTGCACCACTCTGAGTGCCCTGACTGCTTGGTCGGCACTGGGGCCGACCAAAGCAGTCATGCGCACTCTACATTTTCTCTATGTAGGCTGCATGCAGCCTACATAGAGAAAATGGCTTCCCAACAGGTGCCCGGCTGGGCGCCGTCCGGGACTCCGCACCAATCACAACGCTGCCATTGCAGCGTTGTGATTGGCTACAGGAGGGGAGGGAGCATGCCTGTTCCTGTTTAGGACCCGGCCCTGGAGCAGAGGCGGCGCGGGACCGGGATTAGGTACTTTTATTTATATTTAACCCCCACCCCATCTCCCGCGGTAACACATATTACTATGAGCGTAGCGGTAGCCGAGCGATCTAGGTTTCAAGGATTTGTTACGTGAAATGTACTCACATTTTGGAAATGGTACGCGCCTTTATAGTAGAACAACAATACACTTTTATAATGAGCAGGTGTTTGTTACCCAGTTGAATTACCGACCTTGGAAGGCCTCGCTGGAATTCAAGCTCGTGACCTGCAGAGTGCAGCAGATGCCAATGACGAGCATGTATGCACTAAGTGATGTTGCTGGCATTGACTACACGTTTGTCCTCGCTCGACCGTTTGAAAAAGGTAGTTCCGTTTGATTTTAGAACTTTCATACGAAGGGAATAAAGGTCTCGATAATCCGTTCCTGATCGTAAGGATATGCATTTATTCGGATAAGTATCCTGAGAGTGGCCCTGGGTCAACTCTGATGAGACTCTTGTGTAAGATGCATGGGATTCACTAGCTACTTAAATTCACGTCCTAAAGTTAAAGTAAAGTGACTTTTTGCAAAATGAAGCAGGTACAGAAGGCGAACACCTAGAAAGGAGAGACGTGAAGGGAATTTAGATACCAATGCAAACTGCTTTAGATCGAAACACACAACCTTTTTAAGGTGAAAAAATGGCAGGTTAATTCAACAGCAGAGCGCACTTCAAGGCTAGGCTTTGCGCAGAGTTTTTGACGGTGTTGAAACAAGTTTTCATTTTTTGTCGCCGCATGCCAGAACATTTCGCTAAATGTTTAAAAAAAAATCTGTGGAAACGTACTGGAATCCTTATGCAGTGAAGTGTGGGCTCAGTTAACACTCCGTACACATGGTCCGCATTCAGAATTTCCCATTCTCCTCCTCACTAGGTCATATTTTAGCATGCCCTTCACATTACAGCTCGGATTTCTAG
Organism: Calotriton arnoldi; assembly: GCA_963921515.1. Classification (NCBI taxonomy): domain Eukaryota; kingdom Metazoa; phylum Chordata; class Amphibia; order Caudata; family Salamandridae; genus Calotriton; species Calotriton arnoldi. The sequence continues at coordinate 1,172,283 of CAWUFW010000935.1, forward strand.
CAGCAAATACCGTGAATGCCAAATTGAATGTGACGAAAAACAGAGGCAGAAGAGTCACATATAAAACGACTCATTGTTTATAATACCCCTCTTGCTTGCTCAGGATGCACCAGGCCCTTTCCAGAAGCACTCGACCCCCCCGGGCCTGGCCTTGATTGATAAACTGTTTTAAAAGAAGCACAATCACTCTTGCTACCAAAACGGGATGTAATTAATTTACATTCCGTTTTGGAAGCAAGAGTGGCGTGCTTCTTTTAAAACAGTTTATTATGTTCACCAAAATTGTTTTTCTAGGAATATGATACGCAGTGCCTGCCTCGCTCATGAAAGTTGGCTTCTGCCTCAGTCGGGTTACAGCCAGTCTGTACCTATCTAGTTGGACAGTTGACATTTGGTATCATTTGCGAGCCTTCACTGCTATTACATTATGTATTTGCGGTGAAGCGTCAGCATAGTAGTAAGAAGAGGAATAAGCAAGAAAAGGAGTAAGAAGTGTAGGACTAATTAAAAGTATGATTTGGTGTAAATAGGACTGAGTAGGTGCAAATTTGTGTAATATGAGTAAGTAGAAGTAACTGTAGGACTAAGAGTAAATAGAGATGTGAAATATGATTAAGCGTAAGTAGGATTAAGTGCAGGGTTATGGGTAGGAGTAAGAGTGACGACGGAAAGAATGAAAGATAATGAGGGAGAAGATGAAAGGTGCGAATATATAGAATGGTTTATTAACATTCTTGCTTTCTGAAATGTGCTTGAAAATGCACCATTTGCCCGCTCCTTTTTTTAAAATTTCTCGGGGGGAGAACCCCCTGAACCTTCCTTCATAGGGTGGAGCTCGCTCGCTCGCCACATTGCACTGCCCGTGACTTTTACGCCTCACCTCTTTCAAATGTCACCAGCCGCCACTGGGTGTATACCCTACCCAACCAGAAACCCCATTTCTAACAGAGACACAGGAGAGCGAGTGGACCTCAGCTAGTGCCGGTTGATAGGTAGATTGGTTGAGGGATGCCCTGGATACTCTCACGAGTGATTGGCCACGCTCACTCGTGAGGCCTTGCTATAGAGACCCAGGAGCCACAAACAACAATGCCTCAGAGCCACAGGAGGGGAAAGACACTTAGAATGATTATTATAAAGGTATGTATAATGTTTTAGTTGGGCAGCAGACATGGGTACTAAATAAGATGTTACATAGAACTTGGGATCCTTGGGGTGCTACAGAAGGGGTAGAAGGCAAACGCACATTTAAACCAGTGGCTGAGAAACTATCAAAAGGAACAAATGGTAATGCTCGGCATTACCCTGTGGTACACAACTTCCAATTGATGATGCAAAGCATCACTTGGAGTCAGTAAAAGAGGGTCTGAAAGCAGTTGTGACCACTCCTCATCAACAAGAACCAGAGGCTTGGGGGGAGCACATAAAAACAAGGGAACAATGAAGAGGAAAAAAACAAAGTCATAAATCATCAAGGTGCAACATATCTCTAAGCAGAAGAAAGAAGTGAAGAGGGATACAGAGAAATGACCACCGATGCTGCATTGAGTGGTGCATGGACATGATCAGAGCCCTAGGACCAGTTAGCCTGAGACATCAGTGAGGTGAAAGACCCATCAGTAGAGGTTCATTTGGCTCCAGAGGTGGACGTTGCAGAATGAGAACCTTATAGGCAGTGGCTCACAATGTGAGAGGGCTATGGGAGGTACCTGCGGAAAATATGTGTATCCCAGTAAGCTTACGTTTAGTTTTCATGGATTACTGTTTAATTGAGGTATTTGCAGGGGTCCAAGGAAACATGGCTGTTAAGGGATGGGAGGAGCACACGGGGTCCAGGAGAGGTAGTAAGCACAGTGGTTAATTTCACATGGTGATGAGGAGCCAGTCGGAGAGGATATAGGGACGTTCAAGGTTCTATATGACATCAGGGAGCTAAACTATTCTTCAAAAACTGCTAGAGTGTATGCTGGGCTAGAATTAAAAAGGTGTTGCTAATCCTGTTGTAGGGAGCATAGCTAAAGAGTGGTGATGAAGGGAGATTCAGACCAAAACACTACAATATTCAGATACATGCAACAGTTACAAATTAAACATGTAGCGTAGTGATTATCTTAAGGAACACAGTGGGACTAACAGTACTTGAGGCCATGGATAGACAGGAAATATGTTTTAGAAAAATGGTAAAGGGGGCACTACATTATCACAATCGGTTCGGTATAAGGTGACAGCGCTCTGCACGGCGAGGTTCCCTCTGTTTATTTTTAATCCGCACTGATTTTTATGATGAAATGTTTTGTAGTGGTGTTTTAAATTGAAAGCTTCTATTATTTCTCTTAACTGCAGCTCACTTGCGCATTTTGCACTTCTCTCCCGCCGGTCCCTGTTCCACCGCAGCGTGTGCTGTTTGAGTGGAGGGACGTGGCTCCACCCTCTTCCCCTTCACTTCTGCTACCGGGGGCATTACATAAACAGCATGACTGACCGGCCGCGCAGCGGCCGCGCTCCGCGGGCGCGCCTCCGGCGCGCCAAAGGCAAGCCCGTCTGCGCCCGTCCGCGGCCGGTTCGCGTCCAGCGCCAGCCAGGCTGCCCGTTTGCAGGCTGAACAGGTAACCCAATGGTCTAGAATGGATCTCTTGGCCCTGAACGTTATTACATGCCCCAAACCCCACGGCTATGACCCAATGACAGACACCCCTTCCGGTTTTTGCTCGGATTTTAACTGGGCGCCGGGTGACCCTAGCTTAAGGGATGTTAAAAGGGAACAGAGTGAGTCGCTTGAACAGATCAGGGCATGCCTAATTAATTGCAGATCCTTATCAAAGCATGCAGAGGATCTGTGGCTGTTACTGGCAGGAAATGAATTTGAGGTCATGTTTTTAACCGAAACATGGCTGAAAGACGACACCTTGGCCGCTGTGGCATTAGCTATGCCTTCTGGGTTTAAAATATGTTGCGGAAACAGGAAGGGTGATAAAAGAGGAGGGGGGGTTGCGATTATTTTTAAGGATTCTTGGGACATAGTTTCCTCAGCATTACTGAATATGGGCGTGGTTGAGGGCCTAAATTTTTGTATCAAGACTAGCCCCACAACCTCGTTCTCAGGGCTGTTGGTCTATAGGCCTCCAGATTGCTTACCCACCATACATATGGAACTATGCAACTATATTGCACAGAAATCCCTCCTATTTGCCAATTATACTGTTTTAGGGGACTTCAATCTTCATGTAAATGATCCCACTTGTGCGCAGGCCATGCAGATGGTCTCATCACTGGAAGGCGCAAATCTGCTTCAGCTTGTTAAATTCCCTACCCACAAAGCAGGGCATACTCTTGACCTGATATTCTCTAATATCTCGTCTATGAAAACTGAAGTGCCAATCCAGGTGGTTTGGTCGGACCATTTTCTTATTTCTTTTATTTTCAATCTGGCAAAACCTGATATGCCTGAGAGTGCCAGATACTACCTAAAAAGAAATTGGAAGAAACTGACAGCTGAATGCTTAAGTCCAAATCTGTTAGCCAGCCGCCCACCTTTATCTTTAGACCTTAATGTTAATACGATGGCTCTTCATAACTGGATTGCTGCCGCAGTAGAAGCTACGGCACCAGCCAGAATGACCAAATCCATGAGGAAATCGCCCTCTGCTCCATGGTTCTCTGAGGAACTTAGGGCTATGAAAAGCAAGTGTAAGCGCTTGGAACGGCAGTGGAGGGTGGATTATGATGCCTCTGTCAAAATGACATATAAAAAATCTTTGAAGGTATTGCACAAATCCATGAAGGAGGCCAGGAGAGATTATATCGCCAAGAGTATTGATAACTCCGATAGACCGGACAAGGCTGTCTTTAAGGTGGTTAACTCTTTTCTCAAACCCCGTGAACTGCTAATTGACGTCCGACCCTCCCTGGCACTCTGTGAGAAAATCTCTACCTTTTTCGATGGAAAAATAAGCAAGGTCTACAACTCTTTTTCTGCCACGATGGCTATGGTTAAATCTGATGTGGTAGCCAGGACAGTACCTCTGCCTCTCCTTTCTGAATGTAATCCTATTTCTCAGAAGGAAGTATTGTCTGCAATACAGAGTTGTAAGTCAGGCTCGCCGGACGACCCATGCCCTCCTAAACTATGGAAAGAGTTGGCAGACTCCACCTGCGAAGCAATGTCCATAATATGGAACAATTCACTCTCTTTGGGCATCTTCCCTGATTTATGGAAGCACGCCACTTTACTTCCACTTAAGAAAAAATCCAGTGTGGATTCTGGGGACTTGAACAACTACAGACCTATCTCTCTGCTGGCAGCCCCTGCAAAAATGCTGGAAAAGGTAGTACAGCGGCAATTGGCCAATTTTATCGAGAGCCACAATATCCTGCACGACACCCAATCCGGTTTTCGAGCTGGGTTTAGCACAGAGACAGCTCTATTAGAGGTAGCAGACTCAATTAGAATGGCACTGGACTCAGGGGCATCAGCTATGCTGGTGCTCCTGGATCTTTCAGCTGCATTCGACACCGTTGACCATCCTATACTGATTCAACGGCTTTTGACAGCGGGGTGAATGGCACAGCCCTGGCTTGGTTGAAGTCCTTCCTCCACTTACGGACGCAAAGGGTGGCTCTACAACCATATCAGTCCACCCGAAAGCATTTATGGTGTGGGGTCCCACAGGGATCGGCCCTAAGCCCACTGCTGTTCAATATATATCTGGCCCCTTTATTTACTCTGATAGCCAACTGGGGAGTTAAGGCAATTTCTTATGCCGATGACACCCAGTTGGTTTTCCCTTTTAAAGATCAATCTGAAGATTCTTTTAAGAACTTTAAAGGCTGCTTAAAAGATATTGCAAGCTGGATGAATAATAATAAACTTAAATTGAATGCAGATAAAACCGAAGTTCTGTTCTTCGGTAAAATCCAGCCTCCGGCGGCTGACCTGTGGTGGCCTGTGGAAATGGGCTTGCCACCTGCGCCAGTGGAATGCGTTAAAAATGTGGGTGTAAAATGGCAGGCTGACCTATCTTTCTCTGCCCAAATTCAGCAGGTTACTTCTGCTTGCTTTAGCAGTTTGAGGAATTTGCGTAAGTTTATACACTTGCTGCCTGAGAGCTGCCGTCGGACCGTAGTCCACGCCACAGTAACTGCCCGCCTGGACTACGCGAATGGCCTCTATATTGGCTTACCGGCTTACCTTGTCAGGAAACTCCTAATGGTCCAAAATGCGGCTGCGAGATTAATCAAACGTGTTCCTTTTCGGCAACACATCTCTCCGCATATTCGAGAATTACATTGGCTTCCGGTAGCCAACAGAATTAAATTCAAGACCTTGACCCTTGCCTTTCGGGCCTTCCATGGTACGTGTCCTTCGTATCTAAAACAGAGACTGGGTGTTTACACGCAGACACGTGCTCTGAGATCTAACACCCAGAAATTACTTTGCACTCCACGTGTGAAGAAATCCCGACTGGGTGGCAGATCTTTCATGTTGGGGGCGTCCAAATTATGGAATTCTCTTCCAAATTCCTTGCGTCAGATCTCGTCTGAGTCACTATTCAAGAAGGCAGTTAAAACATGGCTTTTTAACCTGGCTTAATCTTTTGTTGTCCTGATCGTTGCTTGCCGCGCGCGTGTTACTTGTCACTTTAGCGCCGGGACACCTCCTTGGAGGTAGCTGTTCGCGCTCAACAAATGTCGGTATTATTATTTATTTATATGCCCATGGAGCAGTGTAATTTTGACTGCACCCTTTAATGTATGAACAGACCACATATATATATTTACACACGGCCTCATGGATTCACGTGACTTAATATCATTAACGTGATGTGGTGCACTGAACAGCTACAGAAAGTGTATTTACAATATAATCTCAATAGTTAAACATGTGTGTATACTAATTTTTCCCTTACAGTAACATTAAAATTGCAGTTCCCATATATATCTGTATTTGTTTGGTTTGAATAATGTTGTTAACTCTTATATAATCATGTATTCATTTGAATACTACTCTGCATCTATATTGTAACTGTATATGAATCCATAATCATGCATTTAACGTGTATTGAAATGCTTGCTTCGTTAACTTGACCAAAGGCCTTAAGCATTTGGATTTCTTAATGTTTAACCTTCAATGAGAAGCTTGTTCAGGTTGCAATATGCTTCTCTCCTCTGCAGGTGCAGTTGTATGATGTCATGCACAGAGAAAGGCACATTGTGTGTGAGAGATAGTGAGGTTCGGGAGTAATACTTTTGGAAGGGACGAGCAGCATTAACGAACAAAGGGAGGACTACTGTTTGTAGGGAATTGAGAGATGGGAGTAATCCAAGGACATTCTGATGTGCAGACCAAAGAATAGGAGTTTTAAGAGTAGTTGCCAAGTTTTACTGTGTGAAGGTGGAAAATAATGAGACATGTGCTATGAGATTCTTGAATGTTCTTATGTGGGGTTTAATTGGTGATCACACTTCAGCTTTAGTCAGATTTATTTTAGACTCAGAGGAGTATAGACCTCTTCACAATATTTCTGTTGTGTGACTTTATGCTATACAATACTCTTTATGTTAGAGGACTTCTTCAGAAGTTCCACTATGCTGACACCATCCTACCTTGCTGGAACTGATCAGGGATTCCCAAATCAGTGTTTTAGTTTAGGCTTAGATTAGGAGATTTAGATTTCATCGTGCAAAATAGGCAAGAAGACTGCAAACTTTATACTGATCATCAGATTTTATTTCTTATATTCTGCATTGCTATCACTGAATTCCTTGTATGTTTCATGTAATTGAGGCTAAATTTTGCAAGACAATTTGGCCTCCAAGTAGTGATCTTGTATTGTTACAATATATTCTTAAGACTTGTGTACATCAGTCTGGCTTTAAATTTATGATAAACCCATACTTAATCTCATTTACCGACTTTTGATCCACATTGTGTAGCTGAATTGGTTACACTGCAAATTGAACGTGTGGATGAAGGTAAACCCACTTTACTCCTTAGGCACCTAAAAAGATCAGTTGCAGGGAAATTTGGACTGGAGGCTGAGTGCTTTAGCAGATGGTAACAAAACTAGGATGGTTTGGTCCTGGAATAGGGGGAGTTTGGAAAAGTTGTTAGAGCAGTTCAGACCCAGTTCCAATCCTAGAGCCCAAGTCTCGATTTGGAGGATTGGCAGAAATCTCTGCAGTTTGAGAAACAGTTGTAACAGCGGAGGTGTGAGAAATTAATATGGTTGCGCGTTAAAATGGCTTGTGTTTACCTTGCGGTATTTATGAAGATTGTGTGATGTTTGGCGGTGATGTTTTGAATGTCGTTTGAATGTGCTGCTTAATGTGAAGAAGTTGTAGTTGTTATCGGGTCCGGCGTGGCCCAAGATCCCGGGATAATGTTAAAAAGTGTAGAAGACACAGTATTTGTAATTGTCTGCTAAAGTTTTGTGGTGCCTGTCATGAGACGTCGTCGACAGCACAATTGAGATAGGGACATTTATCTTTGCGGGTGAAACTGAGGTGTGATGGACGTTTTACTAATTGGGGTGAGTCCCAGCAGGTAGAGGTCTCATTCGAGTGTGTTTGGGTAGGTCGAATAGCGTTATTCCGAATTATTTCTTGTATAATTGAATACTGTTGATTTCTTTATTGGAGCAGACAAATTTATTTGTTACAATTGCTTTGTATTTTGTGTGTATACGTATTGATGAGGAGTGTGTTTGTGAATATTGTATAGGAGGGTGAGCTGCTGCAGTGAGTGAGACTGACGTCACATTGTGTCGCACTGAGATTGGTTGGTTGGGGTAACGTTGCTCTGTTATTGGTTGTCTATGTCACAGAGTACCACGCTGGTATTGGTTGTTGATGTAGAATAAGAATTGTGATTAAACTATTAGTTCTGGCTCTGCAACAAAATTCTAATTGTGAGAATTACCCTTCTTACCTGAAATGAAATGTTTTAAAGTCATATGAGATTTAATTAGGGGAGGTGTGATGATGCGCGTTAGGGAAGGAAAAGAGGCACCACCCTGGGCTGGGATACTACGGGTCATTATATGGCAATAAAGGTTGGGCTTCACACCTGTATTTGGCTTAAACAATGGCATAATGTCACTGAGAAAGAAGGTGCACTGGCATTTCGACACTATGGCACATTCAATGTGAGAATTAATGGATGATGAATTCGAGAAGGGCAAGAAAGAAAAGCAGGAAAGGGGAAAAGGGGATGAGTTAAAGGAGCAAGATGTGAAAGACAAAACCAGTGACAGTGATTCTATTGACAGTCTTCTAAATGTGTTATTGTCATAACGTCCACCTCTGTATAATGAGACCCAAATAATAGGAGGTGGAAGCGTTAAGGTAAACGGAAACTTGTGAGTGGCTACTTGCATACATAAGTGCGAATCAAACCTACCCAGGAGGAAATCCAGGGATTTGTATCTCTAGTACTTCCATCGCTCCTAATGTCCCAGATGCTATCACAGTCCTGGTTACCATTGGCCCTGTGGTTCCTATATATAATTCCAGTTCCTCAGGGAATGTAGGACATAATTTGGCTTTTCCTGCCAAGTCAAAAGCCCCAGAGAGTGCTCCACAAAGCTCAAATGTGGGGAGATTTGTCCCTTTTGTTCCAATGAACGTGAGTTGCCCTTGAGGTGCAAGTGCAGATTTGACGATGAACCAGACTGGATTTGGACATCTGAGGTCATTCCTGGGGTTGCCGGAGATAGATACGCTTACTTGGGAGCCACCTTTTAGTGCACACAGTAGCATCTCTAAAGAGGGGATAGTACCTAAGATCACTGGGATGCAGTCAAATATAGCGATCAGGAATTAGACGAATGGCTGAAGGTTGTTCATGCCACTTCAGCGAGAGAGTGGGAGCTCAAGGAATGATTAAGTCATTGTTGATGATAAATCTGGTCAATGTAGGTAAATTAAAACTTTAATTGGATGAAATGATAAGTGAAAGTCCTGAATTGGCCCAAATGGGTACTTATCAGGATAGTGAACTTGTGTTATAAGTAAGGGTGTTACCAGACGAGCAAGACAAGCTCACAATAAGTTGCCTGAAGTAGCTCAGAAATATGAAGTAGATATGGATTGGACTAAAGCATTACAGAAAAGTCATCGACTCTGTTTTAGTGATAAGGACACTGATTGTATGAGAATGCCAGGATTGAAGATGCAAATTCGAGAATTAATTCAAAGCATTCGGACTTGGAGTGCCCTAGACAAGTGGGAAGGTAAATGGGCATAGAAGAAGAGTCCCAAGAGGTCTATGGGAGAACCGCCTCCTCCCGTAGAGGGGGGAGTGAGAACTACAAGTTTCCTTTATGAGAAGTACCCAGTGGTTGTTATGTTCATGTACCTTGGCGTAGGAGTGATCTTGCATCATTCACCAGTGATTTTCCCAGATTGAGAGAGAAGCCTGTAGAATGGTATAAACAAGTTGAGCAGTTCGTAAAAGTCTCAAAGGTTTTGTATAGTGATATGAATACCTTATTTGATATTGTGGTTCCAAGTAGTTTGTGGACAGCTTGTAAGATAGCCACAGAGTGGCCTGAGAGAGAGCTGGCAAGGGACCCATTGACTAATGGTCCGTCACCCATAGTAATGAGAAAGTACGACCAGGTGATGACATGGTTTATCTATTTATTTTTTTATTGTATTTTATAAAGCGTGAATATGACCATCACAGAATCAGAGCGCTGCTGAAAGAGGGAGCTGTAGAGGGTTGTAGTACATTAAAACCACCTGACATACTATGTACAAAGAATTCGAGGAGCAAGGTATAAAACAATAGGATACAGTATAAAATAAGGAATGATATACATAGAGTTCAAAGTGCAAGGTATAAAACAATAGGATACAGTATAAAATAGGGTGAATGACAGTTTCAAAATAGTTCCATGTTTTAGGGGCTCAACCGGCAAAAGTGTGGCTATGGGTTTTCCTTACTTTGAACCTGGGTGGTTCTAGCATGAGGGATTTAACACTTCTAGAATCCCTTCTGCCTCCTGATAGTTTGATCCTAGTAGCCATGTATTTGGGACCAGAATTGTGTATAACTTTGTTTGTTATGCATGCCACCTTCATTTGGATCCTAGTTGAAGTCTAAAGTGTAGTCCCAAGTTTTTTTAGTTTTTTTCCAATTGTAAAGCACATGGCTACCCATTGCGCTTCCCAGCACTGAAATCAAGTCCTTCCTATAGCCAGCATAGTAGATAGATTACTGAAAGAGGTGGGTTTTGAGAAGCTTCCTGAATTTAATTTTGTCTTAAGGGAGAAGAGAACGAGTTCCAGAGTTTAGCTGCAAGAAAAGCGAAAGAGCGTCCACCCGTTCTCACTTTGTTGATTCGAAGTACCAGAAAGAACCTCAGATCTGTGGAATGCAGAGCTGGTTTTGGAATGTAAGGGTAAGCAATCTCTGAATTAATGGGGGGCTTTTGATTGTACATCAAATTGTGAGCCAGACAAAGGGACTTGAATTTAATTCTTTTACATACTGGCAACCAGTACAAGGAGGCAAGGGAAGAAGAGAAGAAATGGTGCTTTGGAATTTTTAACAAAGCACGCGCTGCAGCATTCTGAACTATTTGTAATCGCTTGACCACCTACTGAGGGCTTCCCAGATAGACCGAGTTGCCGTAGTGGAGGCGGTACAATATGATGCCTTGGACAACAACTCTTTGAGTGGTAAGGGGAAGCCATCTCAAGTTCAAATTCAAACAAAAGTTTATTTGGACCAATTAGTCCTTAAACAGCTAAAATCTCCATGAATACAATTTCATATAAAACATATCTTGAAAAAAATCTGGCATAAAATTCATACATATAAAATTCATTGATCATTCCATCTTTCCATTTAAAATACTATATATCATATAAATATTTATAAAAGACGAATTTCAGTTCTATTCACATTTAAGGATTATTTTAACTTTTTGGATAAAGCCACAATGATTCCATAGGAGGGCAGCAAGGACCCAATAGATAGAAATGTCAATATTTCAGAGGATAAAATAATTGAATTTTCCGCTAGCCTGTCACGGCCGAGATGCCAGACCTGAACTTTCAAAGCTGCAGTGGGCAGATACTTCTTTTTAATATTGTTTAGAATACAACATGATGTGTATGCGGCACTTGAGCCCAAGTAGCCAAAGGAGGAACTCTCAGAGCTGGAGTAGACCGGTTCTTCTGTTAGGTCTTATGCTGGAATTAAAGATGATAAATATACACAGCTTCTCAAGGAATGGCTGGTGGATAGCTCAGGTGGATAGAGTCACGTCACTGTGTTTGCTATAGAGTGGTCCTATATTGCCAAAAGAATGTATATCATGATGAGAATAACAGCGGCCCTCTTCTCCACTCCGATACTCATAGAAGGAGGCGAGCTTCCTAACCTGGACCTCCATGGTAAGATAACTGTCTATCCAGAAGCCTAAACTTTTAATTTTAGTTTTATGTGGGGGAAGTTCACCTAAATGGTTAGGCCAATGGAGTTCAGATCAGAGAGTGGGAGAATTTCCAACTACCAGGATTTCTGTTTTATCTCCATTGAGTTTTAAGTTACTGCTGGTCATTCAGTCAGCGATAACTCTTAGGCAGGCACTGAGTTTGGAGGAAAGTGCTCCTGTATCAGATGTAAGAGAGATGATGATTTGAGTATTATCAGCATATGATACTGTGCAAAAACCATGCTCTGTTATAATGTCTGCTAGGGGTTGCACATAGATGTTAAACAGAGTAGGGCTTAACAAGGATCACTGAGGTTTCCCATTTTCCTGGGGTAGAATGTCAGAGCAAAAGGATTCTTCGCTCACTTGGAAGCTTCTTTGCTCCAGAAAAGAGGTACGCCATTTAAGGGCGGAGCTGTTAATTCCTACTTGCTACAGTCTTTTAATGAGGATTTAGTGAGACAACGTGTTGAACGTGGCACTTAAATCTAGAAAGATCACTGCGCAGTTCCGTCAGAGTCTAGTATTCCTTTGAGTTCTTCCGTCATGGATAGCAGTGGTGTTTCCGTGCTATTCCCTGACCGAAAGCCTGTTTGCATAAGGTGGAGGATTCCCTGTTCCTCAAAAAATGTGGAAATCTTTTTATTCACAATTTTTTCTATCACTTTGCCCATACATGGGAGAAGAGAAATTGGTCTATAGCTATCGGGTACAGAGAGTCCAAAGAAGGCTTTTTAAGAAGTGGCTTCTGCATGGCATGTTTCCAAGCCGAGGGCACCTTGCCACACTCCAGGCAGAGGTTAAGTATTTTAACCATAATGGGGCAAATGGTATTTATCATGGCATGTTTCCAAGCCGGGGGCACTGAATGAAGGACGATTTGTTGAGCGCGATAGCTACCCTTAGGCATCCTAGCGCTGCACTTTGCCTCTCTCCGGGCAGAGGTTAAGTATTTTAACCATAATGGGGCAAATGGTATTTCCACCTTTGAGTAGAATGTTAGGAGGAGCAGCGTCTAGCGGAGACCCGGATTTGATTGAAGTAAGAAGACTTAAAATGTCCTCTAATTTAATTTGAAAAATGTAGCCTTTTGCATACTCTGTTCTGCTGCTATGTCGGGCAATACCTGTCGAAATTGAGTGGATGGTACAGGTCCTGGTCAAGATATTGGCTTTGTCAAGATTTACCAAACAACCCAGGAACCTAAAGAGACGATTCATACATATTATGAGTGGTTGTTGCAGGCATTCAAACAGTATGCTGGAATGGAAACATTGGAGCCCAAAGAGTTGGGACATTTTGTGTCCAGGTTTGGGACAGGATTGAGGCCTGAAATTATCATGATGATTCAACAGCATTTGATTTGTTAGAAGAATAAGTCGGTTGATTAGAGTTTGAGATATGCCAAATACTGTGATGACGAAATAGATATGAGATAAGAAATTGAAGGAGAAACTCATGGTGGCGCAAATTAAGGCTGCTCAGAGGGGAGGTCAAAGTCAGCCTTTTGTAGGGAATGGCCCTCCTATACAGGGAGTGTATCAGCAGGGACCTCCCACGATGCCAGGTGGAGGTAGATTTCAGCAACAAGTTGGAGGTCGTGGTGTTCCCGTAGACCCGGGTACAGGAATCGATATAGCCACATTAAAAAAGTCCAACCAGTGCCATTATTGTAATAGGTTGGGGCATTGGAAGCGGGAATGTTGTCTTAATCCTGTAAATCAAGGTCAAACTCCAGGGTTTGCCGAGCCCCAGAATAATAACTCCGTGCAGTCGCAACGCAAGATGTGCCGAGACTGAGATCTCAACATTTTAATGTACCACAGGCCCCACTGATGCAAGTTACACAACCTCCGATGCCACAGCAAGCTGCTAATGGTCCTAGATTTATTTTGAATCAGGTCCCGAATGTGAACCAGAATTATTTTCAGAATAGCAATTCTTTTCAGCAGTATCCTATGTTTGAGACGGTTGATAATTTTGGCTCTGATCAGACCTCCTGATGGTGCCTCAGAGTGGAGGAAGATTGTGTGCTTGGCGCAGTCTTTGTGGTAGACCAGAGTGGTCCATTTGTGAACAGTGAGGTAAATGGACACACCGCATCATTTTTGGTTGATACCAGTGCTACCTGTTCTACTGTGAGAACAGTGGAAGTTCTGAACCTACCCCTTTCGGGAAAAAGAATCCAAGTTGCAGGCGTTACAAACAAACAAACGACCAATCCTGTAACTGATGATGCGCCTATAAAAATCGGAAATTTTGAGGATCATCATCAATTTGTGGTTTGGTATTCGAGCCCTGTGAGTTTATTGGGACGTGACTTGGAGTGCTAGCTGAACTGCACCAATTATTGCACACCGAGAGGCGTGGAGTTTCAGGCCCATGATGAAGATGTCACCTTTAAAATAGTTAATCAAATCCCACCTACTGAGTTGTTCCCTATGATGACAAGTGAGGAGTTGCCTTTGGACCTCAGAAAAACAGTGAAGTCAGAAGTGTGGGATCGCTCTGGAAAGGACATTGGACTCATCAAAGGAGTTGAGCCTGTCTGAATACAGATAATACCAAATGCTAAGTATCCCAGAACCCCGCAATAAAACTTGACCCCTGAAACGATTGCTGGAATAACTCCAGTAACCGAGGCAATGATCCAACAAGGTATTCTGCCCCTGCACTAGGAATGACCGATTATAGCAAAGAATTTTTGCATTTCTGCAGTGAGAAGGAGGGCTGCGCTTTCTCAATGCTTACACAGACTCATTGTGGTGCCCGTAGATCCGTTGCCTATTTTTCGGCTACCCTCGATCCAGTAGCTGCAGCGTTGCCTGGATGTCTTAAGTCTATGGCTACGGCTGGTGTCAGCATAGAGAGATGTGAAGCATTGTTATGGGTCATCCTTTAACTGTGTATGTGCCCCACTCCGTAGAGATACTGTGAACACATACTCGCACTCAACACTTGACAAACAGCTGTTTGACCCGGTATGAGCAGATAATACTTGTGGCTGAGAATGTTATGCTGAAAAGGTGTGCTGTCTTGAACCTTGACATCCTGTTTCCCCTTTCTGAGAATGACAATGATGAGAGTGAGGTGACCTGCGCATGTCTGTCTCTATGTTACTGAACTGTGCACCAAGCCGAGACTGGATATACAAGACGAGCCACTGCATGAATCTGATTTTGCCTTTTTTGTGGATGCTTATGTTTGCGAAACCATGAAGGAATTTTATGAGCTGCCTACGCAGTTTGTTCAGTTTCAGGAGTACTCAAAGTTTTGTGGCTCCGAGGAGTGTTTTCTGCACAAGTAGCTGAATTGATTGCTCTTACCAGAGCATGCTGTGTCTCTGACCAGCAGAGAGTGACCATTTTTATTGACAGTCAGTAGGGCTTTGGTGTCATTCATGATTTCGGACAGTTATGGTCTCAGAGGAGGTTTATAACCTCCTCAGGGTCGCCCATCCGAAATGGAGAACAAGTTAGAAACCCCCAATGCCTGCACAAGTTGCAGTCATCAATTGTGAAGCTCATTATAAGGAGGATGATTATGTGACTGTTGGTAACAGATTTGCAGACGACATTGCAAAGTACTATGCTCATAATGCTTGCCCCTTCAATGGTGAACGAGGGAACAGACAAGACCAGCTACAACCTTTTGTTAACAACTGCTGATACTTGGGAGGAACTCAAGAGCTTCCCGACTTCTCTGGAATCTGACTGAGGCGCGCACTTCAACAATGAAATCTTGAGGATGCTGTGTGCAGCTTTACGAGTTGAACAGAGACTGCATTGTAGCTATAGACTTGAGGCTTCAGGTCTGGTGGAACAGGTCAATGGGACTTTGAAATCCAGACTTGCAAAAGTGTGTTCTGCCGCATCTTTAAAATGGCCTGATGCTTTGCCGCTTGTGTTGATGAGTCTACGCAACATACCTGATCGTAGGATAGGATTGTCCCCCCATGAAATCATCATGGGCAGGGCAATGAGATTACAAGCTGTACCTGCAAATGCGCTTGTGAACATTACTGATGATCTGATACTTGACTACTGCAACAGATTGACTGACGTGGTGCGTTCTGTGTCTCATCAGGTTGAAGCAGCCACCGCCCTGCCACATAAGAAGCAGTATCATGACCTTAGCCCCGGAGACTGGGTCCTGGTGAAAAAACATGTGCAATAGGGTTGTCTGGAGCCCTGCTGGCGTGGCCCTTTCCATGTGATTCTAGTTACTACAACTGCTGTGAAGCACAGAGATCTCCCTAACTGGGTTCATGCTCATATTCGCCAAGTTTCATGTCCCCTTAATGATGAGCAGCACCGCTTCCAGAAGTACAAGTGGTGGTCGAGAGACAACGGGAGCAGATTAGTCAAGCTGTAGGGGA
Source organism: Calotriton arnoldi (assembly GCA_963921515.1). Classification (NCBI taxonomy): domain Eukaryota; kingdom Metazoa; phylum Chordata; class Amphibia; order Caudata; family Salamandridae; genus Calotriton; species Calotriton arnoldi. The sequence goes on from CAWUFW010000935.1 coordinate 1,188,105, forward strand.
CCTGCAAGAATCTGAAACAACACTTGTTCAGCTTGAGGGGGTCTTGGAGAATCGGGAGCTGAAGCTGAAGCCAAATAATCTAGTCCTGTGGTTGTGACTGCACCAGATTTAGACCCTGACGAAGGGCCTTGTGCTGTAGAACCACGAGTGGCAGCAGGAGAACGTTGGTCGAGGAGAGAGGAAGACTGGTTTTGCAAGGGGAAGGTGGGATTCAGGCTATTCCGGAAGATAATGGAGATTCTGATCTGAGTGGCAAAGAAAGTGAGGGGACTGTACTCAGGAGATAAAAATGTGCTAGAGTGCCTTGTCAGAGGTATTGTTCCCCTGAATGTACTTACTTTGCTGCAAATGACAGAGAGGGAGAGCTCTGGGCATTCTGGGATAATCGTGAAGATTCAACTGAAACTTCGGGAGTTTGAACTTCAGTTTGATCTTAGTTTTGAACTTCCTTTGTTAATAAGATTGAGTGTCTTGAGACATCTTCTCTTGGATGTAGCTGAGTTTTCTTTTTGGGATACAAGTGAATTCCACGTGCTAGTAGATGAACTGAAACATTTCATTTTGGAACTGATTGTCAATGAACTTGAACATTTTCTTATCAGAGAAACTGCAATAGGCTTTGTAGGAGAAGTAAAAAGAGTACCAAGGCCAGAGTCTGCTGAAAGAGTGTAAGGTTGTCACTTAGAAGAACATGGAGTAGGGCTAAGGAAGTCTCATGAAGATTTGTTCATAATAAAGTTGCTGCATACTTTATGAACTTTAGTTTTGTCATTTGCACAGTTAGAAATTGACATAGAGGATTCTGTTGCTGCTATGTTCCCCCAATGGTCCGCTTGTAGGGAAGTAATGGAAGCCAATCCTAATATTAGTAGACACATAACAGCAGGCACACTAATGGTTGTAGTTATAAGACTGATCGTTTTCTTGTAGGATTATATCCATCGACATCTAATTCAGTAGAGACAAAGTCTGTAAGTAATCTCAAATCTTCACGCCCTAGAGGTAATAGCTTGTATCCATTAGATGAGTCTGAATTGCATGTAGATACATCTAGAGGCGATTATTGTGTGAATGCTTGTGTTAAACTGCTTTATAAGTATGCCCACACAATGGATGCCAGGAACTGCTAAGTATTCATGCAATTCCCTGCATCAGCTGCATAGGTATTATTAACCACCATATCCCTTTGACTTATGTTGTTACGTGTAGTATTTTAATGAGCCTTCTTTATGGGATAAAACATTTTGAATATATTTTTTTCAATCAGGATCTGGGGGCATATTAGCAGGCGTGCCGCTAACACGTTTTTTTTTTAACGCCCTATTACCAAGCTGTCGCTAACAGGCGTTAGCGACAGCTTTCCGGCGATAGCAGCCGGTTTGTTTATCGCCGTGTATGCCAGCGATAGTTATCGCTAATGACATGCAAAGTAGGCGTTCCTTCTCAAAATTCCTGGAAAACTGTCGCTAACACCACTATTAGCAATGATGGCCCGGACCCGCGAAGCGATAAAAAAAGTTGCGCTAAGGCCCTTTAGCTGCAGGAACTTAAGACCAGAAAAAAGCTGGTCTAAAAATGGTGACAAAGGGAGGTATATAAGGGAGACTAGCTCAGAACCCCATCTGAAGACCCACTGATGCCATGGAGGTACTAATCATTCAGCTCGGAGCACCACGAAGGCAACAACAAACACCACAGCCACTGCCACCTCCCCCAGGCCCACCACCGAGGCAGCGCCGAAGAAGACAGCGGGCCCTGCGCAGACGTCTCAGCCTCGCAGACCTAACGCCAGAGGATGTCATTGCCCACTACAGGCTCAAAAGGACATCCATCCAACACATCCTGAACCTGATAGCCCACAGGCTGACGCCACCAACACAGCGGAGAACCAACATCCCTCCGCAGACAAAGCTGCTGGCTGTGCCCACTTACCAGACACAACAACACAAGTAACTGTGGGAACTGTGGCTAGCTATGTAGACAAACCATCCCCAAAGGCCTAGCCCCTCCGCCACTCATTTGCAAATGCGGGGAGAGGTGGGAACCAAGTATGTGCAACTGAGGGACTCGACCCATAAGGAAAGTATGTTCACAAGGCCCAGTGTGTCGGTGTTGTGCTGGACAGTCGGGACTAAGCTGAGCGCAGACCTGCCCATGTTGGCATATAGTGTGCTTCCGTAGTCCAGCCTGATGGCAATGACTGTGTGGGTGACTGTCTCACCTGACAATGGGGGGGTCCATGTGAAGGTTGCATGGAGGATGCAGAGGCAGTTGAAGCAGCTGCAGGCCACTGCGTCGACCTGTTGGTTCATGGAGAGGGAGGAGTCAAATACGGTACCTAGGCACCTAGAGTTGGGGGGGCTGCCGAAGGCGTCGGCCCACCAGGTGATGTCACATGCTGATGGGTTGGTTACGAGGATGAGGACTCATGTCTCCTCTGCGAATAGCACCCCCCCAGCTGTTGATCATCCATGTTGCAACTTACAGCAATCCTTCCTGGAAGCCCAGTTTGGTGTGTGGGTGTATTGTTGAGGGAGATCATGAGCTTGGTGTCCTTGTAGGTGGTGATGTTTAATGGTATCCTCAATGTTGCACCAGTTCTTCTCCATGTGTCAGCAGATGCATCTGCCAACTGTGAGGTTGTTGGTGACCGAGGTGGCATTTATTGCACGCTGTATGTTGGAGTTGCATAGTGGGGCAAGTGTGTATGTGCAGTTGGAGATACATGTCTGTAAATTGCGGACTAGCGCTATTGGTGTCGACTGCAGCGTTGTGGGTGGTGCTGTTGATGGTAGTGTGTAGCATCTCCTCGGTGACTCAGCTCCACTAACTTTGTGTGGTTCCGGATGTGGTTTAGGGTGGCTTGGGGTTGACCGACGAGGAAGTGTATGCGTTTGTGGTCACTACATTTAGTGGGGTTGATGAAGTGGACGAAGTTTACACATGCGAAGAAGGTGTCAAAGGTGTGCCCTGCCTTGTGGCTCAGTGTGGTGAAGATTTGGGACAGTCTGATGTCAGCAAACATTTCCCAGAGTGTATTGGATTTTGAGTAGTCGTGGTATGTGAGTTGGAGGCTCCGCTCAGGAATGAGTTCGAAGTCCAGGGAGTGGACGGCGTGGCGTCTGATGATGTTGATGGTGTGGGTGAAGCGATCCTGCCCTCAGTGGGCCCTGCAGGCGAGGGGGCTGCTGAGTGTTGCTTTGTGGCAGGTCTGGATATGAAACTGCATGTGTTGTGCGGTGGGGCAGGTCTGGCGGCAGCGGCAGCAGCAGAACTGAACGTGAGCCGTGTCTGGTGTGGCCTATTGGCAGTTAACCGTTCTCATGGCGATGACTGCGAGGAGGGCGGATGAGTGCTATCGCTAGACGGTAGGAGAGCCAGGGTGCCTGCTGGTGTTCGTGTTAGGCCTGCGGATATGCGCAGATGGCCTTAACATTGTTGCACAGTAAGAGTGCCAGTGATGCAACCGCGCAGCGCACACAATCAAATCAGCTCGGGGGAGGGAGGATCAACTGTGAGGTAATGTAATTAGCACTGATGCTGGGAAATAGTCAGAAGCGACACATGGCTAACATGAATTCCAAAATAGCACTAATCACACACCACAAAACTATCAACACTACCAACACAGCATGCATAACCACTAATGGACACATCTCTCCATCACATGTTACAGGTGATCAAGGATATGCACTCTGCCTGTGGATGATGACACCCCTCCGAAACCCCACCACCCAGGCCCAGAGGCAGTACAATGCGGCCCACAGATGCACATTTGGCGTGCTAAAGTTACCTTTTCGTTGCCTGGACATCACAGGTGGCAGACTGCTGTACAGCCCCAAAATGGTGAACAAAATCATCATAGCATGTTGTGTATTGCACAATATATGTGTGCGCACCAATGCCCCATGGATACAAGTGCCTGCTGCACCGGACGATGACCAGGATGATGATGAAGATGAGGCAGTTGGAGCACACCCCACAGTTAATGCAGCAGGAACTGCCCGAAGGAACCGAATAATAAACAATTTCTTCACCTGAGCACGTCACATTGTGACAGTCCTTATCAAATGTATATCAGTGCAAAATGACCCCAATCACGGTTTGTGCCAATAAAAAACACAACACACATACCCTGTCTGCATGTTACTCTCCTGCATAAGTACATCACTCTGAAAAGTGTCCGTTGCACAATAAGTGCAAATAATATCACAATAGTCAATTCATGGTGGGTATGTCTGCTCAGTACAGAGATGCTTTTTAGTGTTTCAATTGTGCAAAAGTAGAGTTTTCATGGTGTAAATTGTGGTACCAAATTCAAATATTTTGCGTGTGATTTGGTGTAAATCGTGAATTATAGGGTGTCCTCTGTGCTAAATTCATAATTGTAGGGTGTCGTTTGTGGTAAATAATTTATTTGAGTGTGTCCGTTGTGTTAAATAATGAAATTTAGGGTGTGAAATGGGGTAAAAGATGAAAAATGGGCGTGAAATGGGGTAAAAGAAGAAAAATGGGTGTGAAACTGGGTAAAAGATGAAAAATGGGCGTGAAATGGGGTAAAAGATGAAAAATGGGTGTGAAATGGGGTAAAAGATGAAAAATGGGTGTGAAATGGGGTAAAAGTTGAAAAATGGGTGTGAAATGGGGTAAAAGATGAAAAATTGGCGTGAAATGGGGTAAAAGATTAAAAATGGGCGTGAAATGGGGTAAAAGATGAAAAATGGGTGTGAAATGGGGTAAAAGAAGAACAATGGGTGTGAAATGGGGTTAAAGATGAAAAATGGGCGTGAAATGGGGTAAAAGATGCTATTTAGGGTGTCATCTGGGGTGAAATATTATATTTAGGGTGTCATTTGTGTGCTAAACAAGCTTTTCATGTTGTTATTGGGCTCTGAAATTAATCTTGCTCTAAGACTGTACATCTGATAACGCGATGCTTTCTTCCTACGCTCGATGTAAAATACATCGCCAAACACATTGGACAATACAAAATATTACTCATGAGCCTATTTGCGTGCAGATTTCACCGCTTTGTCAAAAACGGGCCGCAAACACACAGGAAGTGATGTCTGAATGCTTCTTGTCTACTGGAGGAGTGTTATGCACTTTCACTTTCTCTTTTGAGCACATTGCTGGTGATTGTGGAGAGTGTTGGAGGTGTTTGGTGGTGTGTGCTGCAGTTTTGAGATTTGGAGAGTGTTGCGTGTCCTGTGTCCTGTTGATAGTGTCTGTGAAGTGTTGTGTACTGGTTTTTACGTGTTTTCTTGACTCCTGTCCTCAATCTTGTTGGGTGTTTGTCTTGGGGTAGTTAACTTTCTTTGTTGTTGGGGATATTGTTGAGGGTTCATTTTTTTTGCAGTGGGGTCACAGGTGTGCAGGGAGATGCCGGCTGTGGGCAGGGAGAGCAGGATGTCCGAGGGGGCTTTGGGGGGCTTCCTGTGGATGGTCAAATTCTACCTGCCCTTGATGTTGGAGAGGGGAGGCCGTATCCTTGCAGGATACAATGTAAGTGTGCGGAAGCTGAAGTGGGAGCGTGTGCGGGTGCAGATGCTCCGGTTCTTTGGAGTGGACCGTACCGTGCGCCAGTGGAAGCACCGCTGGCAGGATCTGCTGGCCCGTGAAGCTGACCTCCTGGACTACGCGGGAGTCATGACCGGCCTACCGGGTGGTAAGTGCAAACTCCACATTTAATCGTGAATACTGTAACGAACAAAAATTATGCCGTGTGTGACACTGGTGTCAAAGTGAAAAAAGGTTGCTGAGTGAGGTGGGAGACGTAATACGTTCACGCCTAATGTTGGCACATCTGAGACACAACGCTGCATCATATTGACAAGCATAGGGTGCTAGTTTGTGTTGCCCACTGAGCTGGAGCAACACTTAGCACTGTAGTGCCAAAGGTGGCACACATGTGCAAAAACTGCGTTCAGGATAAAGATTGTTTGTGTACAGGAAGGGTGACTGTACATGAACAATCCAAGGCATTGTTTATGGGAGCTGTGTGCTGGCCAAAAGGTAGTGTAAAAATGCTGTCCTCACAAATTGTGGTACATTAGCTATGCTGGCCTTGTACATAGTTACTGTGTGACAATGTATTTGATAGGAACAAATGCTCAAAGGAAATAGGACATCTCCAGATTGTCATACACCAACAACATCTATGAAACTGCCTTGTGCGATCTGCAGCGATGCAAGCGTACACAGAGCATGTATAACATCATGTTGCACGTATAAATGGGGCCTTGGGGATGTGTCACACAACTATTATGTGCATGTTAGCTAGCATTATTGTCTTGTTTGTCCCGACTCAGCATTCACAGGTCTGGTGTGAATGGCAGTCAAAGTGGACCCAATCATGTAGCCAACATGAAATGCAACACTACAGTTACGTAGCATTTTCAGTTATGTTGATTATTTGTATGAGGAATATGACACATATGATTTAACGTCTGATACCAACACATATTTATTTTGTTGTCTCACAGATGGTCGGCCACCAATCACACAGGGGGACATCGACAGCTTCGAGGACCCACACTCCACTGGTGAGTTTGGACATCATATATTGGCATAGTGCGGTGTCATGGATGTCTGGGTCAAATGATCAACGTTGTAGTATGCAGTATGGGTGTGTATCACATGTCCCTTGCCTACAGTGTGATGATGTATTGTGGAAGTCAGAAGTGTGTACTAATCAGTAAGTGAAGGTGGAGCAATGCATTTGTCTCACAGTTGTAACTTTGCCCATCCCCAGTCAGTGATACACATTGAAAGGAAGGTGCATATTATCAAGCCCCTATCGCCAACACAACGTCACTTTCAGTGACCTTGTGTTGGCGATGGGGGCCTCGCATTATTACAGAGGCAGCGTTAAGCCACTTCACGTGTATTAACGCTTCCTTGTTAATAAGGCACCCTTTCACGCTGTGTTTAGCGTGAAAGGGGCGTGCAGTGGGTGTTGCGGTGGGCATTCCACCGCAACACCTATTGTATTTGACGCTGCCACCTATTAACAAGGGCAGCGTTGATAGGTGGCAGCGCACAATTTAACACCAGTGAAATCCTGGTCTTAAGTTTGCGAAACGAGGATGAATGCTTTTTTCTCATCGTTTTTGCCTTTTCCATGAGTGCTTCCTTGTGCAGCACACATGGAAAAAGCAAAATGACATGGTTTTTATAAGTACAGGAAGGTGGCCATTCCTGTACAAACATAAACATCTTTTAATATTCCATATTGTAACTTTCCTGTGTGCTGCACGAAGCAGCACACATGAAAGTTACAACATGGTATTCTAGGATTGATTATGTGCAGGAAGGGGCACCTTCCTGTACATAAACAAATCTCCCCTGCACACACACACCCTTGCACTCTGGTGCAAGGGTGCCAGCGTTGGCGCTAAGTTGTGAAACTTAGCGCCATCGCAGGGAAACGCAAGTCTGCACCATATCCTTGATAATATGGTGCAGCCTTGCGTTCCAAAGTGGTGGAGAGAGGCGTTAAGCCAAGAAGGCTAACGCCTCTCTCCGCCACTTCCTTGTCAATATGCCCCTAGGTCTATGGCTTCTGTCACCACAGCACATGCATGTGGATTACAGAGCGCACTGATAGGAGAGGAGACATGTAAGTGGGGTTGCTGATGACTGTCAGATGACATGGAATGCATGTACATCCTTGACTGAGATGACTGTGCAAGTGTGCCCGATGATGCACAAGGAGGCAGTGCTTTTCAGTCCGTAAGTGCTCAGACACAGTTCAGCACTGTGAATTTGTAGGTCTGCTGCATACCAGCTTCACAGAGGTGGCAGTGCGTATCTTTGAGCCAACATATCAATGGTACGTTCCCCAAACACACAGCAAAGATGGCCCTATGAATCTCATTGGCATGTTTCGCCACTGCAATGGTGTTGTCAAGCTGTCTCCTTGGGGTCATTCCCTGATTGACTCTGGATCAGGTGTACAAACTCCTCTGTCCCAATTGGTGACATTACTCCGCACGCATTTACCACGCATGCTTTAGCTCTGCATTCATTGCTGTGCCATATATTTTACAATGCAGGGCTCTACAACGCTATTTGTGAGAAAGCATTACCCATAACAACACTATAAGCATCATGACTCCAGGGTGCCGTTACAATGGGGAATGCATTGTGACAGTTTGCGTTGTAAAGGCCTGCGTATTTTGATTTACTACGGAGTGAGATCAGCGGATACAAGACATGCATGAGTGACAATTTAGAGGAAACGATGTTTCCCCCTCTCAGCGGCAACGCCTCACATATTGTGTAGTAGTGGTGGAGAGCGGTATAGTGCCTCATGTATAAGTCAGCGTTCAGCCACACAACAGGTTTCCATGTGTGCTGCATGATGCAGCATAGTTGAAAGTGTGAGTAGGGCTGTCCCAGGATTGCTCCTGTGCAGGTAGGGTAACCTTCCAAAACATTAACAAGCCCCCCTGCCCACGGACACCCTTGCACTCTTGGGCAAGAGTGCCTGTGTTGGCGCTGACTTGATGAACTTCACACAGTTGCTGGGGGACACACAGGGCTGCACATGAGCATTGTACATATGATGCAGCACTGTGTCACAGGAGAGGATGAGGGTGGTGCTACACACGGAGGGCTAATGCCTCCCTCCTCCGATTCCTTGTACATGTCACCCTCAGTCAGGTTATGTCATGGCACCATCATTTGACACTGTCAGTCTCATTTGGTTGTGACAGTACATGTCCCATGCCATGCACTGTCATGTCAGTATCCCCAGCATGTAGTCACTGATCCAGGATTCAACATTTCCTTGTCCAGGTCACTCTCTGACTTCACATAGTTACGCTGGAGTGTAGGCTCCCATGTTGAAGTGATCTTGTATTACAGATTTGAATGGAGAACATTGACATAGTCTAAAGGACTCAAAATTCCCATTGTTGATATTTTACAGACAACATGACGCCAGCCGAACAACATGCGTTCCAGGTGAGGAAGGACCACTTCAAGCATGTCAAGAAGGTGGCAAAAGGGTACCGCAACATGGCAAAGAGGTACCAGGAGGAACGTAAAGCAGGTACATGGAAGGCGGTGCCCGAGCTTGCAACAACTGGCACACAGGCCATCCCAGGCCCCTCTGGCGTCAGTGGTCGGTCCCAGCCTGGACAGGTGTCCCATCCCCCTACGGCCACTCCCCCCAAGGGACAGTCCCACCTGCACCTGCCGATCAGGTGGTGCCATTCACAGTGAGGGAAGGAGGATCCTGCATGACAACAATGTTTTTCTGGCAGAGATCAGGCGAGAAATGGCGGAGCTGAGCAGACATATCACAGACATGAAAAAACACCTTGGACTGTCATGATGCCTGGACATGTTGGACCCCATCCCCCTCTTCTCCCTTCCCCCAATGTTTTAACTTGTGATATTAGGTAGTGTTAGGTTAGTTCTTTTAATTGTTAGGTAGTGTAGTTTTAGCATAGGTTATAGTTAGTGTTAGGTTTCAAGGTAGTTTTTAGATATGTATTATTATGCAGTATTTGGAGATAAGATTCCTTTTCCTTTGGGTGGGGGGTTGATGTCTTTTCTGTTAAAAAAATAAAAAAATCATATACAAAAAAATATATCTTTGTGTAGGTTACATGTGTAGTTAGTTTATGTATAGCTTAGTTGTCTTTGTCCTGTCTCGTGGTGTGCCTTAAGGGTGGGAGGGAGGTTGATGTCTAAGATATGTTGTTGCGTGTTTAGGATTAGTTAGGGTAGATAGTTTAGGAAATACAAATTTTCTAGTTAGTTTAGATTTTAGTAGTAGTTCTAGTGATCAGTGTTAGTTTAGGGTAGTTCATTCTTTTTACTGTTCTAATAAATGTTTACTATTTTGGATTTCGGCTTGCACTTATGTCAGGGATGATGTTGGGGAGTGTGGCTTATTCCCTTGTATGCAACTCATACCATCACTGGACAATCCATGGAATGTGTAAGTCTGGTCATGACATGTTACTTAGCAGGATGTATTGTGTCAGGATACCTTAGATGTGAGCACAGCGAACTTGCATGGATGACAGGGTGGCAAGTAGGATTTACGGCCTAGTCTAGGGACAATTGTTTGTGACGTTCTACATCTTAAGTGTGACTCACGGAGTTGGACAGCACATTGTTGCCCATTTACAACACAACCTAGGGACATGGCATTGAGAGGATATAGAATTTGCTACTGTTATCCATCATGGAGATGGATGTATGCGCCGGGTACCACAGATTCCATCACACACCGGCATATCAGATGCTCCTGGCGCTGAGTCCATCTACATTGCACAGACCTTGGCACACTTGCTGCCTAGTGCCAGTGTGTCAGCTTCCTTAGAATTATATGTTCCTGTGCATGGACGCTCAATCTCCGGGCCATGCATGATTTAGTAAATTTGTGTGTCCATTGTGAACGGCACATGGCACAACAGTGTTCCTGATTCACAAAAGTCATCTGAGAGTAAGTAATGACTTTACATTTTACGGTATTCACAAATGGCATCTAGGAGTAGTACAGTTAGGTATACTGACTTCACTTCTCCTAAATGCCTTTCGTGACTCCCTTAATTTGTCAAGTTATGATTTTGTCCCAGCTAGCGTTTTGGTGCAAGCACACTGTTCTGCTGCACACAAGGGGGGAAATGTTGCATTGCTCCCTGTAGTGACAGTGTCATAGCCACTAGTCCCACCTGTTACTTCTGGCATTGGCTCATAGTGATGCCACCCTTGAAATGTTATGCAAAGAAGTGGTTCTGTCAGGGGAGTAACAATACCTTTGCTCAATGTATGTAATACATCCTGAACTTTCAAATTTCAAAAGCATAAATTGCAAATTTAATGTTAGAAATTGGTTCAACAACACTTTTCAAGAACCAAATGGGGATAAAAGGAACACACCACAAAGACAAGATAATTTAGTCAAAAATGACGATTGTATTGCTAGAGTATTATTTACAGTGGACAATGAATATGGCTGTCAATGAAACAATACATAAACAGCGGTAAAGTGATTAAAGTGCAGGATAAGTGACTTGTGGTGATAAGTGAAGTCAAAAAGTGCTATACATATATTATACAGATGGGTAACATATAAAACAATCAAAATAACAGTTGTATTGTTCTGTCCATTCCTTAATGCATGAATACACGACCCAAGTGTAACTTTATATTGGGGTCAGGGAAACTGCATGGACTAGTGTGACTGCAACGTCGACGTTTCGACCCTAGGCGGAAGCGCAGCTAAATATGCGTCAGAGGCGGGTCTTCATCAGGACTGGGGGGTAGGGAAACAAGTGTTGACAGCCGCAAGGAATAAATGACAGGGATCCTATTGAGTAAGTGGATAGGGGTCTGAATTGATTCCGATTGGATGAACTGGTAGACCTACACCTGGAGGTTGTGGTCTGAAAAGTCGATGTTATCTCATAAGTGCTCCACCAGCCGGTTGGAGATGAGATAAAGAGTACTTCAACCAACGCTGCCCTCAGGCGATCGTTACAATGAGAAGAGATGTGACCTATTCCGTCTGCTTCTGCTCCGCAAGTGAGCATTTAGGAGTAGTACAGTTAGGTATACTGACTTCACTTCTCCTAAATGCCTTTCGTGACTCCCTTAATTTGTCAAGTTATGATTTTGTCCCAGCTAGCGCTTTGGTGCGAGCACACTGTTCTGCTGCACACAAGGGGGGAAATGTTGCATTGCTCCCTGTAGTGACAGTGTCATTGCCACTTGTCCCAGCTGTTACTTCTGGCATTGGCTCATAGTGATGCCACCCTTGAAATGTTGGCCTTGCATCTGTCTATATGCTAAGTGCAGTGCACCACACATCCCTAGACACATTGCCCGATACGCTCACAGTGGTCACAGCATGAGAGGGGTCCAAATTTGGTATGCATTGTTTGTCCAGAGGAAGGGGCTGACTGACACCTTGCACTTTGGGGTGAGTCCCTATTGGCAACTCTACTTCACTGAGGTAGACATTGTGGTTCCATATGTGTATGGTAGACATGTGCCCTTACGTGTCTTCATCAATGTGAATATGGTGTGCACCATCTTGGGATGTGACATGCAATGCGCACCATCACAACAGGCTTTGTCCACCCCGTAGAGTGTGAGTAGATATGCCAAGTGATAATTGTTTGCAATTGTTAAGGGGGACACTACTTGTGGCCTGCAACAGACTTGGACATTTTAGCACACATGCCTATTTCCTTAATGGACGTGGGGCTAGGTTGGGATATCGATAGATTATTGTTTTTGAGCAATGAGGGCACAGCTAGTTCGCACATACCCGGTCATCTCACTGCCTATCTGGATCAGGTAAAACATGTACATTGCTCGTATTTCCCTTGGTGTACCTTCTGGTGAATTCACTGTCCATACACTTTTTACAGACTTCTATACTTGATTGGTCATAGATGACACACATCTTTGTGAGTTAAAGATTTTTATTTACATTAAATGGATGAAGAGTGGACCAGTGCTTGGCCATACAAGCACACATTGCATAGATGCCCGTTAGAGGGCCAGACAGAGTCCTTTGTTGGTAACATGTCCAAGGGAAGAGGCAGAGTTCAGGCCGCAGGCTGATTGCAGTGTCATTGGTAAGAAAAAATAATATGGCAGTCCATGTGGAGGTCCAAGGTGAGTGTCGGGGGACAGTGGAAGATGATGTTCCGTGGCATGATACTAAGTCCAGAACCAAGGAGAAACAGGCCTTTTGGCATCAATGGATGCTACCGCTTTCTCCTTGTCACAAATGCACTATCATCCTCCTCTTCGTCCTCTGATCTGTCATGTGCCTCACATGTGGGTGGTGGTATAGTGGGTGCAGCACTGTGAGGCACTGACACATCAGGGGGCGGAGCTGAGGATGTAGAAGCAGCAGCAGCATTCATCGGCGCCAGACCTTGGGGCAGCAATGCAGTGATGAGCAGCTGCAGGGCATGATAGATTCCAGCTACCTCGCGCTGGTGTGAAGCCCTGGCAGCCATTTGTTGTGCCTGCATCCGCTCCATGCTCTCCATTATCTGACGGATGTTGCCCAAATCCTGGCTGACATTGCTGGAGCCACTCTGACCAGACAGTTGTTGTTGTCTCAGAATCATGACTCCAGCAATGTCAGCCATGGACCGTTGGAGAGCATCGAGCGGGCTGTGGGTGTCCGTGATCTTCTGTATGTGGCACCCGCACATGATCAGCCATCTCCCGCTGGACCTCTAGCACACGGCGTTGGAAGGCCAGATGTGGGTCCTCGAGGTCCTGGGAGCCAGCTGTGGTGGGAGGTGCTTGCTGATTGGTTTGTGCAGGGGGTGGAGTTGCCGCAATGCTGCTGGGTTGCCCTGCTCCTGGAGGTGGGGTGCTGAAGGAGTCTAGCAGATTTTGAAGTTCATCATGATTTATGGTGGGGTAATCATCCTCGTCATCAGTGAAGGTTGGGCCAGTCTGCTGTCCAGGAGGTGATGTCTCTCCCTCTGCAATGTGATAGGGGAGATACAGTTTAACAGTGTGTTTCATGTATGATCATGCATTGGATGAGTTTACAAGCAGACTGCAGGACAGTGTACATTCTGACTGTTTTTGAGGAGATGCCTATTTGTTGCGGGATAGTGATTATTTTGAGGACATCACGGATGTGATGTTGCTGTTGTACATTGTCATCTCACAGTTTACAGCTATGACAAATGTGATTGTACAATTTCTACACACAAGCGGCGCCTGTTGTGTCCTCTGTTCATTTGTGTGAGTAATGCAGTTTGTACCACATAGTAGTCAATGTTGATGAGCTCAGATTTGTATGTGTGTGCACCTCATTGTGTGATAGTGGCACCTGCAGCATTTGGTTTTACTGCCCATTATACCTTTCAGGCAGTGAGCCTTTCACTTCTGTGCATTTACAATGCTGAGATGTTGCAAGCTGGGTGGAATATGGGTCTTGGTCATAGTTGGGAGACTTGTGCATTGTTTTTCATCAAATGTCTTGTTTACATCAGGGGTTGTATGTACACGAGGATGTGTCAGAGTGTGAGCTGCTCCTTTAAGGATGTGGTCCACACTCAGCCACCTCAGTGAGGTGGCCTGCACCATGTTAATATGTTGGGCCTGCAGGCATGCTATTCATCATGCACTGTCACTTGCCTTGTCAGTGTGGCTCACGGACACGCAGCTTTGCAGGGTACTGCACATGTGCATGTGTTTTGTGCAAGATTAGTTATGTGTGAGGAAGGCCCCCTTTAGGCACATTGGCAATGAGAACCTACTTGCTGTTTCAATGTGTGCTGCACTATGTAGTACACATGGGCATCCAGGTAGCTTTGTCTATTGTGATTAGTCTTGTGTGCATGTCGTCCCTCATGTTTTATCTTGCATGCATTGCTTACTGCCCTCCTGTTGGCTTACCCGTTGTGAGTATGGTGCAGCGTGACTTACTTTTGTTGTTGCTGTCTGAACAGACAGTGTCAACACCCATTACCCTCAAGGTTGACCCCACGTGTGGTGTGTAAGTGGTCCATGCTTTGATGTATGTGCATTTCCTAATGCCTATTTATGGTGCTCAGGCCTTGTCACCGCCACCCTCACAAGAGATGCAAATGGCAGGGTGATGTGTGTTTGTGTATGTGCCACGCAGCTGCTGACATGGATGATACATGCTGTCCTGGTTCTGGTATTCAATGCCTGGCTTAGCGTGTGGGTGATAACTGCCTGACTGCATATTTGTTCACTGACACAGTTGACTTACTAAACAGATAAGTTTAATTGCACATGATGGTGTGATGGGCAACTCACATCAGGACTGATGTGGAATGCTGTTTTCTGTATGGCAGATGTGTACACTTGGGGGTGGAGGAGTACAATTTGATCTAAGGGTTGATGGTGCCATTTGGGCCTTTGTCATTAATTGTTGCAACTTTGCTATCCTTGCTTGTTGTCATACTTTGGTTGTCATACTGCTTTACAGGCACATTGTGGTTCTGTGAGTATGTCACACAGACAAGGCATGCAGTACATATTTGTGTGACACATTCCTGATCTGCATTATCCACGTACTGTGGTGTTGTAGGCATAGCCCCCCTGCTCATTGTATTCCATCGCCCTTTGAGTGAAGTCTGCTGTTTGTGTGCATTTTTGGATGTGCATCTTTTATCCAGCGGCCTACATGGTCACTTTGTTGTGACATTGCATGTGTGTCTGGTATGCAGACTCACTAGATGCTTCCCCACTTGGTGTACACAGGACTGCATCTCATGAACAGGCAAGGGGCACATTGCCTGGAGATGCAGGAGGATGTCAGAATTTCCCCTTGCATCATCACCACGCATATCCAATTCATCTGCACATTGCCACATCTCTCTGATGGAAAAATGAGGATGCACTGTGAATGTGACTGATCATGTGCACGAAGAGGCATGCCACCACCAATGTCAGCACACCTGCAACATTGTGCACGTGTGTCTCAGTTGTGTGCAGGAATGTGCATGTGCATATAGGTGGACTTTACTGCACATACACAACCTTGCACACAACTCAGACACACATGCACAATGTTGCAGGTGTGCTGACATTGGTGGTGGCATGCCTCTTCGTGCACAATGATCAGTCACATTCACAGTGCATCCTCATTTTGGCGTCAGAGAGAGATGCGTCCTTGTGCAGACGATTTGTATATGCGTGGTGATGAGGCAAGGGGGCCATTTTGCCACCCTGCCGCATCTCAAGTTAATGTGCCACTTTGCCATTTGATGTAGCACTTATTTTGTGGTCTGATGTTGATCTTGGACTATATTGGGCTTACTTTTCTGTGCACATTTTCAAGTCTGTGTGCCTGCCAATATGTGTCTTGCAATGTATTGTTTGAGGAGGGTGATATGTGTCTATGCCACCATGGACAAGGGTATCCGGGACATGATCCACAGTAATTGTGTGTATGCACTGCAAAATATTTACTTGTGCATGAGTGCCATTGGGCCCATCCACCCCCGTCCCCCCAGTCCCTGGTTGTTACTCACCCTGTTGTTGTTCTGTCTGGTCACGTTCAGCAGTATTCTGGCCCGCAACTCCGACCACCGTCGCATCACTGATGACTCGAGACACCTGCTCCTCCAACTCATCCAGCTCCTCCTGTGGCACTGGACTCCCACCTCCAGTCTGCTTTGCTGCTTTCAGGTTGGCTGCTAGTTTCTCCTTGGTCTTGCGCTTAGTATCATGCCAGCGCTTCTTGCAGTCGTCCACTGTCCTCCTCCTCTCTCCAATGGCATTCACCTTGGACGCAATGTCCTGCCATATTTCTTTTTTTCTTGCCAATGTCACTGTGGAGGTGAAAAACAGTTCTTGTTGGTGTTCAGTCACCTCCGCAATCAGGACCTGGTTTTCCTGCTGGCTGAACTTGGGATTCCTCTTCCTCTTGGCCTTCACATGGGTCTCTGGCTGGTCCTCCTGGGGATTTGTGGGGTTGTTTGTGGCCTCTGCACTGGTCCCAGCTTCATCCATGGCTCCTCTGCTATTTTCCATTTTGTTTTTTGTTTTTTTCTGCTTGGCGGGCCTTTTATAGTGCATTTTCCCGCTGAACGTGAGAAAAGCAGGCCTGGTGCCAATTAGCGATCCGATTCTGTCGCTAATTGGCCCATCGCCACTTTTTTTACGTTAGCGTGAGGCTTTTTATCGCCATCACGCTAAATCTATCGCGTCCATTTCTGCCGGAAAGGGAAGCTATCGCCTGTTAGCGGCGTGTTGCTAATACGCCGCTAACATGGCGATAGATTCCGGCGTACAACGGCGATAAAAAATCTCGCGCTAAACGCGGTTACCGATAAATATCGCCATTTGTTGCTAATATCCCCCTTAGTTTTTTGGGAGCTCCACATACTTGTGCATTTAACTCGTCACATTGACCCCAATGCTATGTTTCCTGGAATCAATAAAAGGTTCTCTAAATGCATCATGACCATAGACACTGCTTATGCTAACAGACACAATTTGAATTGTATTGTAACAGAGGTAGAGAAGACATTTTTATATTTGGTTGAGGACAGGAGGAGAAATTTGGAATCTAAGTCAAAGATAGACAAACATATTTAGAATGAACATAAGTGGACTAAGGAAGAAATAGAGCATTTAGAGGCAGGAAATCAAGCAGCATTGACTCTAGATTAGAAACATAAAGGGAAATTACGCATATTTGTGGAGAGGTCTTCATTTGACAACCACTTTGTGAGAAAGAATGAGTGTGACCATATATTTGAAGTTAGGGGAAATTGGAATTTATTCCCGATGGGTGATCACCCTGTTATTCCTGGGGTCTATTATATTTATGGAGTGCACGCCTATTTCATATTACCCAGAGGCTGATATGGAACTTGTTACCTAGGTGTAGTTCTCCCAAAGATTTGTCATGTAGAACATCTCAATGATCCCGTGTAGGTATGAATTTTAGGCCTATTTGAGGTGTTACTGCTGGAGAAGTAGCAGGGGATATTTTTGGTGTGATGATTCCATCTATGGGTGTGATTTTAAATGATATAAAAATTAGAAAGTTCCCCACCATAGTAGATAAGCCAGCTACTAGTACAACTGGAGCTTTATTAGTTGTAGATATGGAAATACGGCTATCAGGTCCATGGTATTGCAAAACCATCTTGCATTAGACATCCTGCTCGCAAAGGAGGGCGAAGTCTGCCGAATGTTCAAGGTCCATCAATGCATCTCCTACATTCCTGACAAGAGTAAGGACTTGAAGAAGTTTTTCAAGAATATTTCTGACTCGCACAAGGATTTACAGGAGTTGGAAGCGACAGGTGCTTGGGAAGCTATTGGGAATGGATTTTGTGTTTTAGGAAAATGGTTTGGAAACCTGGCAAGTGGAACTTTGGGTGCCATCTTGAAACCTCTTATGATAATTGTCGTTTGTGCAATATTCCTAGTTGTGATCTTTAAGGGATATAAATGCATGAAAGTTAAACAGGGAGTGAAGAGATAGAGGGCGGATGAAGAGTCTAGCTGAATGATGCTTAAAACCACAAGGTTTTAGGTGGTATGTCTGATACAAACTAATTGTAATCTGTGATGGCTTGATTCGCCATCAGAAGGGAGACTGGAGCAGCGTAATTTTGGCTCCAACTTTTTGCGTATGAACAGGCCGCATATAAATATTTACACATGGCCTCATGTATTTGTGTGACTTAATATCACTAACGTGATGTGGAGCACTGAACAGCTACAGAAAGTGAATTTACAGTATAATCTTGATAGTCAAATAAGTGTGTATTCTAATGTTTCCCTGACAGTAATGTCAAAATTGCAGTTCCCATATATATCTGTATTTGTGTGGTTTGAATAAGGTTGTTAACTGTTATATAATTATGTATTCATTTGAATATTACTCTACATCTATATTGTAGCTGTACACATTTACATAATCATGCATTTAATGTGTACTGAAATGCTTGCTACGTTAACTTGACCAAAGGCCTTAAGCATTTGGATTTCTTAATGTTTAACCTTCAATGAGAAGCTTGCTTGGGTTGCAATGTTTTTCTCTCCACTGCAGGTTCAGTTGTATGATTTCAAGAACGGAGAAAGGTACACTGTGTGTGAGAGATGTTGAGTTTCGGGAGTAGTGCTTTTGGCAGGGACGGGAAACCTGAACGAACAAAGGGAGGGCTACTGTTTGCATGCAATTGGGAGATGGGAGGAATCCAAGGACGTTCTGATGAGCAGACCAAAGGAAAGGAGTCTCAAGAGTAGTTGCCAGGTTTTACTGTGTGATGGTGAAAATAATGAGACACGTGATATGGGATTCTCAAATGTTCTTTTGTAGGGCTTAATTGGTGATCACATTTCTGCTTTAGACTCAGAGGGGTATATACCTCTACGCAATATTTCTATTGTGTGGTTTTATGCTATACAATATTCTTTATTTTGGAGGACGTCTACAGAGGTTCCACTATGCTGACACCTTCCTACCTTACTGGAACTGATTAAGGATTCCCCAATCAGTGCTTCAGTTCAATATTACATTAGGAGATTTTGAATTCCTCATGCATAATAGACAAGAAGTCCGCATGGTTTATTCTGATCATCATATTTTTATTTCTTATATTCTGCATTGCTATCACTGAATTCCTTGTATGTTTCATTTTATTGAGGGAAAATTTTGTGAAACGATTTGGCCTCCCAGTAGTGATCTTGTATTTTTACAATATATTCTTAAGACTTGTCTACATCAGTCTGGTTTTAAATTTGTAATAAACCCATACTTAATCTCATTTATCGACTTTAGATCCTCATTGTGTAGCTGAATTGGTTGCACTGTAAATTAAACTTGTGTATGAAGTTAACTCCCTTTTATTCATTAGGCACCTAAAAACATCAGGGAAATTTGGACCGAAGACTGAGTGCTTTAGCACACCAGATCAAGTGCAAGACCACTTCATCACTGCAACCCTTTGCAGAGGGGAGGATAATGTTGGCAGGTAGATTAGTCAATGCATGAAGGGCATGGTGTACAGATTGGGCATGCTTTATAGATCAGAGGGAAATAGACATGTCACAAGCGTAAATGGAATGTCTGGGGAGACATGGGATTGAGTTATATATGGTGGGCTGGAAGACACTGGACATTGGAAAATCAAGCACTACACCTATTTCTCATGTATTTACATATTTAGATCTAGTGGAATTGGCAGAATTGACATCATAGGGGACAATAAGATGGCTCAAGGAAGAGGCCTGCAGAACTCCCTGTGCAAAAGTTTTAAATTCAGAGTGATAGGGAGGTGTGTGCACACGCGCACGCACACACACACACACACACACGCATACACAGACACTTTCAACACGCAGTCACATGGAGAGGCAAATATAAGTCCACACACAGATACATGTGTGAGCAACAACATGGATATACACACATATAAACACAATGTCTGACGTTGAAAACATTGTGCTGGGGGGCAGATTGGCCTCAGAGAAGATGGCAGCTGAATAACTTCCTCCATCCGCGTCTGCTCCTGATTCAGACACTTTAGACAATATAATGGGAACGTGCCCTTTTTGAAAACCCACCTGTGGCTTCATTTTAAAGCCGGGACCAGGAGCAGCACCTGCGAAAGACCCCAGCAGAGCGCCTGCACACAACAACACAGCTTGCTTTTGTATATGGCGACCCCTTGGATCATTACAACGTTCAGCACCCACTGATGAGGAATGCCCCCAGACGATCAAGGGACCGGTATTCCTGCTCAGACACTCAGGAGTAAGTCGCCTTGGGGAGAGCCTCTAGCCAAGTATACCAAATGCGAAGAATGCAGGCAGGTCCACAAATATCTGACATCTGGGGCGCCCGCCCACCATAATAGCTTTCTCTTGAAAGAGACAATTAATAAAACCGAGGGCTTGCTTTCCAACAATTCTATTGGCTGCCATCTTGAATTTGGAAAAGTTACATGCTCTGTAAGTCTGCGCTGTTTCCTGGCTCTCCCATACACACCACGATTTAGTGGGGAAAGCAAGGTACTGCAGGCAAAAAAAATCCTGAGTTAACAGCACTAAACTAACTGCATAGGTTTGAACTGTAACTGACCTTATAAAAGACACTGTACTACATCAGTCTTACTCTTTCATATCACTGCTTTCACGGCTCACTCTAAACACCATAAATGCCTGGAAACAAAGGGGCTTGTTTACAAGCCCCTTGTGTCGCAGGTGCGTCACTATTAACATGGGAAAAAGTGACACACTAGCGGCGCAAGTGGCTTGTAAATAAGTCCCAAAGGATGCATGCAACTGTTATTTTCAGAAGCTTTCAGGGGCAAAGGGGAAATCTACTCACACCACCTGTGACCAGAATGTCCTCAGTCACTTTGGACACTCCCATGCAGGAACTAAATGAAATAAAAACCTCAATCAACACAATTGAAAATACCTCCTCAGAAACCATGCATGAATTGAAAAACATGGGTTCAGAAATGCCAAGCTTCAAGACGCAGCTGGATTGTTGCGTAAGTTATGACTCTGACGTAGCTCTACGAGGTTTGCTTTCCCACCCACGGATCACACAAGTGAACTTAGTTCCATGTACCAGCGTTGAATGTGAAAGAGAGGTTACAGTACTCCTGCAGAACCCCACTCGATACATAGTTAAAATGAAGTCTTTGCTTTTGGGTTACTAACAATCCCTGGAATAGGATCAGGGCCACTGTGGGAACAGTAAACCAATTTCACCCCTCACATTATCACACACACAGCACTAAGAAGGACAGAGACTTTTAACTAAAAGTATTTATTACAAGAAGGCGAACATGTTTCTTAGTACATCTAAAATAATCACACAGGATATCATAAAAACAGCAAATAGGCACATTGTAAACAACGAGAATAAAATGAAAATTTCTAACATGGTAAAAATGTCATATAAAAAGTCTAACACCCTAAAACCTACTCCTCTGCGCCACCCTATGAGAGCATGTAGTAGAGTAACTTGCAGTCTAGAGTTTCTTTGGGAGAAGTGGCACATTGCATACCTTATTGACAGGCTGTCATTATCGGAAGAGCTGTGGAGGAAGCATTCAATGTGAAAGGCAAACGAGCTGCGTTAGCAGCCTCCCTAAGGTACTTGGCTCTTATCTGCTTCAAAGTGCATTATCTTCTCTGAAACCAGTTATAACCAAGATCAACGGTTTCTTGCAGGATAATCTGGGGTGAAGTATCTGTCGCATGGTGGTACTTAAATCCAAAATATTATTAGGGAAAAAAGCCTTTGACATAATTTCTGAAATGTGGTACATAGATTACGGGCGCCAGAGAAAGGGTCCTAAACAAATCTTTAAGAAGATGAGAGATGAGGAGAGGTCAATTTAAACTACACCTCTTTGATGAATTATATAAGGATGTTTCTTGATGGCCCTGACATATTGATGAGGGAATACCTGCTCCTGACTGTGTCTCATCAGGTGTTATACATGGGTCTTTATCAGAATAACTTGACGCTCTCTCAGTTCTACGAATGATAAAGGCGGACAACATTCATGTTATTATAGTTTATATCAGATATGACAATGAAGTGACAGAATTCGAAAGGAGTGTGGTCCGAGATGGAGTTGAGGCCTGACCAGAATGGAGTCAGATTTTAGGGACTTTACGCCAGTATGTCTCTGGAAAACAGATGATGGAACTAGAAAAGAAGGTTCAAGATACTCCAGATTGGGGCACTGACCTACGGTATCTCAGGCAAAAGGTCTCAGAACTCAAGAACAGAAGTAGACGAGATAACATTTGCCTATATGGTCTACCAGAATCTGCATAGGAAGATAACATGCTTGCATCTTTATCCGGCCTGATTTTTGCCCATCCATTCCAGAGAGACCCGAAAATGATAAGTCAATAACTCACCCCTGTGGACCGCTCTCGAAAAACATGATCATTTGTTGATAGTGAAGCAGGCGCTTCACCATCAACACACCAAAATGATTCTTCAGTCAGCAGGCAACACAGTCCTCATAATTATAAAGATGGGAAACTCTCCTTTGCCACCGATTTCTCCATTGACACCCACCTTATACGGAAAAATGCCTGGCCCTGAGGCCCAAGCTGAAACACAGAGGCTTTAGATTTGGCCTCCTTGACCCAGCTATGAGACTGGTCAAACGAGATGGCAAGACAAGGGAGTATCAAGACCCGCATGGTTTGGAGGAGCTACTGGACACCATAACAGAGACTTTGATGGAAACCTCACCCCTCCCTTATCACCACAAGGCACCATCATGGTCAGACAAGCCACACTCTACTGAAACACTGAAATCCCCACTCCAACGAATAACAAGTTCAGACACTCATTTCAAGGAGACAAATAGCATGATGACCACACTCCAAGCGATAAGGACAGACCCCTTTATACCTTTCATTGGCTGAGAGTGGGAGTGGCTTACAGAAGTATCAGAAAGTTGCTCAACGGTATAAAGTAAATAACATCTTGGGGCCTTTATATTTCACCAACCTCCTGTACACTCAGGAACTTACTGCTTCTTACACTGTCTTACAGATAAATCCAGCGGAAAGCTAAATACCCACTTTTAATATCCTACTGTAAGTTATCACTGTAAATGTAGTTAGCCAATGCAGATACCTTTCCCTCCGACTTAACTACAATGCACAAAAAAAAGCACTCTAGATGTGGTCCCTTAACACCAGCGGCCTTGCAAGCTATGTGAGACAGAAAAAGGCACTATCTTACTTAGGCCCCCAAAAACCTGACATTGTCTTTCTGCGAGAAACTGATCTATCCACAACTGAGGTAGCCAACCTTACCAGAGACTGAGTAGGCCATACGATTGCAGCTTCTGTTTCAGAGACCCCACCAAATACCTTCAACACACCCTATTTGCTCTACAGGAAGAGAGGCCTTCCTTTTTCACAAAACTCTGTCAATGAAGATGCAGAAAATATAGAGAAACCCACAGAGGCGCTATGCCTTTGAAAAAGTAGTCTGCAAGGGCCATTCTTGGGCCATTAGATATATTTAGACACCAAATGCTGGAAAGGTGGTTTTCTTCACTAAACTCAACAGACTGATAATGGAAATTGGCCACACAGTGTTAGTGATCGGCAGCAACTAGCATTTCTGCATTAACCCTATTTTTGATAGATCCAGCTATACAGATATCTGCAGCAACATTGATAGGAGCCTGTTGTGATACCTTATGTCAGATCACTCTCTCTCTGAACTGTGGAGACTCAAACACTTGACAGATAGAAAATACACATTTGTTTCCAGACCCCATGGAACTGAGGCCAGTATACATTATTTCTTGATGAGTGCAATGATGTTCCATAAAATCACAAGTTGTACCATAGGCATCCAATGCATCTGAGATCATGCCTCAATTACAATGAAGATTGACTTCCAACTGCAGGTCCCTAGGGACAAGTCCTGGAGAAAAGGTACTTGGAGGTATAAACTCCCAGAGGAGAAAAGAAAACTGATTGCATACTTACAAGAATTCCTGTCTCTGAAAAAGGACTGAGTGGCTTCGATCCACACATTCTGGGCTGCAGGGAAAACCTATATAAGTTGATGAGAGAGTCTACATTAGCCGGTAAAGAGGCAGTAGTGAAAACATAGACACTAGAATCTGAAATTATTGCTCTTATTCAGGTATATTGTGAAAACTCATCTGATGCAGCACTTTGCCTTCTCACTTCAAAACAATTCAAACTTGATACGCTTCTGATGGCCAAGGTGGAAAAAACCCTGTAGAAAATTCAAAGTCGACACTATGAACACAGTGAAAAGGCGAGTAGGTTACTGGCCTTCCAATTAAAGGGACTCATGGCAAAATCATACATACTATTATTGTTAATAACAACAATATCTTACTTGAAAGTCCAGGGGACATTGCAAAAGTATTTGCATCTTTCTATACTCACTTATACACATCAGAGTTCAGGGGGCACCGTCTACGAACAGTTCGCTCTTGGAAGACTGAATATTACTAGACTATCTCCACAAGTCAGAGCTGACCTAGACAAAGAAAGAACGGATGACGAAGTAAGGTCTGCCATCAAGGAAATGCCCACAAGAAAAGCCTCAGGGGAAGATAGGTTTCCAGCTAAATATTAAAAACTGGTGTCCCCCTTCTCAGTTCCCATCTGGAGTAAGATGTTTCAGGAGATAACGAGCAACAAAGGATCACCTCATCCATACAACAGGCCCAATATAACAGTAATACCTGTAATACCAACACCAAACAGAGATCCGCTTCAATGTGGTAATTATAGGCTGCTCTCTTTATTCAACAATGAAACCAAAATTCTGGCAAAATCCTGCTACAAGAATAAAAAAAGTAATTACTGCAGTGATGCACAAAAAACAAATTGGTTTTGTTCCGAGCAGTTTTACCTGCAACCATATGCAAACTATGTTCCAAGTACTATGGAGCACAAGACATGATCTGGATGATAAAGTGACCCTCTCCCTCGACACTGAGAAGGTGTTCGACTGAGTGGATTGGGGCCACTTATTCCAAACACTTTCGGCCTGTTTTGATGACTATGATACAGTGGCTGCACCGAGATCCCACTGGTGTGATTAACTGTACCGAGTACCTGTGAGACCTGATTAATATAGATAGAGGGACTAGATGGGGTGCCACACCTCCCCCCTACTGTTTCTTCTTGCACTAGTGACTCTGGCCATAGCAATTTGCTAATCGCAAGAGGTCAAGGTATCACCACTTCTGTGGGCAAATTAAAACTGATGCTCTATGCAGATGACATCATTTTGACACTATTTTCTCCGCAAACCTCTGTGCCGGCACTCATTGAAATTATCTCTTGCTTCTCCATTTTCTCTGGCTACAAAATTAACTGGGCCTGGAGCGAAGCGCTATGCATTACTACATCTACCAACATCCATTTTCTACAGCACTTCATTTTTCGCCGGGTACAAACATGGATGAAATACCTGGGTATTTTGATTAGCAACAGCCATGTAGACAATGATTAAATAAAACATGTAGGTTTTGATCGGACAAATGCAGAAGGACTTTGCGGTTTGGAGAAGCGTGCAGCTCTCTTTCTGGGGGTGACTACAAACTGTTAAAATGATGCTAGCTTCACCCATCAACTATGTATTTAGTATGATACAATTCTGATACCCACAATTCAATTGTGCAACATAGATCGCCAAATCAAAGAATACAACTAACAAGGAGAAACTACAAGATTTTCTAGAGCAAAACGTCATGCCACCCTAACATGAAAGCCTAACTTAAAGCTATAACATATCGTCCTACCACTTTCACCTGGAGTTGGAATCACCCAACTGGGCACTACTTGTAGTTCATCTCCAGTGCGGCTCATATGTCACTCAGTCATATACAGCAAGCCCACCTAATTTGAAGATCATATTAATCCAATTTTAATAGAGCGCATTTGCAGGTGGAGAACCTGCCACAAACTACTATGGCAAAACCCATCCCTGCATATACAGGCACCCTTTATGGCACAAAGCAGACATTCTATTAACTGGAGGTGAACTTTACTGGCCACACTGGGAACATTGTGGCATCTCCTGTTTATGTTAACTCTTCTCAGAGGGGAGCTCCTGGCCATTTCAAGCCCTGACATGGCCCCCGTCGCTGCCATCGTCAGTAACCACAGACTCAATATAGTCTCCTATGCCGACGACACCCAGCTGATCCTTTCCCTCACATATGAACCCACAGCCGCCAGAATCAACTTCCACAGTGGGATGAAGGCTGTTGCCACCTGGATGAAAGACAGTTACCTCAGACTCAACTCTGACAGGACTGAAGTACTTATCTTGGGACCCACCCCCTCAGCTTGGGATGACTTCTGGTGGCCCGCCGCTTTGGGAACCTCCCACCCCCAAGGACCACGCACGTAACCTCGGCCTCAGACTGGACTCCTCGGTCACAATGAACTGCCAGATCAACGCTGTATCGTCATCATGCTTCCACACCCTCCGCCTGCTTCGAAAGACATTCAGATGGATCCCCACCGAATCCAGAAAGTCACTCACCCACGCACTCATCATCAGCAGACTCGACTACGACAACGCATTCTACACCAGCGTCACTCAGAAACTCCTCAGGAAACTACAGAACGTTCAAAACACCGCAGCCAGACTGGTCCTCAACATCCCCCGCCGCAGCCACATCACCGAACACCTTTGAGAACTCCACTGGCTCCCTGTCAACAAAAGAATCACCTTCAAGCTCCTCACACATGCCTACAAAGCCCTCCATGAGGCAGGACCAGCATATCTGAACCACTTCCTCTCAATCCACGTACTCGCCAGACACCTTCGCTCTGCCCAACTGGCCACGGATCCACAAGACCAGAGCCAGAGGAAGATCCTTCTCCTACCTCACCAAGACCTGGAACACCCTGCCTCTCCACCTCAGGCAATCCCTGTCACTGACCCAATTCAGGAAGGATCTCAAGACCTGGCTCTTCGACTGAACCCCAGAGCCCAGACAGATCAGCAGCCTCCTCTCCCTCAGTGCCTTGAGACAAACGCGGGTAAGTAGCTGCACTCTATAAAGCCCTGATTGGTTGATTGATTGAGAGATGATTTTCGCATAAACGTGAACCAATTTTTGCCAGACCTGCAGCTCAAACGATACCTCACTAACAAATTGGCTGGCCAAAAAATGCCAATAGACATATCCACCATCCATTACTCCTAATGAAATAGAGAGCTCATAAGAAATTGGTATTGGATCGCTATGACATAGGACACATTGATTGACAACTACACTCTCAACAGAGACATCTCCACAACAAGCATCAACTGCATCACAAACAAACAGCATGACGAGGACTGGAGAGAACTGATCCGGGACCATAATAAGACTTTACGAGAAGCACAGGTGAAGAGCAGCTTTTTCCAGATCCTCCACGACTGGCATTGGCTTTCTTTTCAACTATGTAGGGAAAACTCAGCCATAAGCAGGAATGCTGACATTGCGTACACCCTAAAGAAACATAATACACAACTTCTGCCTCTGCCCAC
The DNA here is from genome assembly GCA_963921515.1 of Calotriton arnoldi. Lineage (NCBI taxonomy): Eukaryota > Metazoa > Chordata > Amphibia > Caudata > Salamandridae > Calotriton > Calotriton arnoldi. Next base: position 1,215,640 of record CAWUFW010000935.1, read on the forward strand.
GATTATACTCATAATGGCACTCCGTGGCACTGCCTTCACAAAACAAGTGATTGACCTGTAAAGGCCTCCATTTATCCATTTACATAACTCTCAGGACATAGTCGGAATCACTAATCATAACAAGCATTGGTAAATGCATTAGGTTTTACCTATGTGATTAATAATAAGCTGCTTTTTGTTGTACGTTGCAGCTTGCTGAGTAGTTGTACAATATAAGTTACAGAAAGTCTGTTAAAGTGTTATGACTTGTTTATGTAAAAAAATGGCAATATATTGCGCTGTTACTAGTGGTATAGTGAGGGTAAGTAACAGCAACATTTTGAAAAATGATATGAAAGAGGGCAATAATAGATTTAATTGATGTAATAGCAATATTATGTGCTTAGAGGAGTTCTGCCAATTTTGGGCCCGGTGCCACTGCACCTGCTGCACCATTCAAATCATACCCCTAGTGCCTGCAAGATAACTACATTTGTGACTGCTGTTTAGTAGTAAAATATAGCAATATTTGGTGTTTAGTGGAGTTATGACAACTTTTGCCACTGGTGCCACTGCACCTGCTGCACTAATGAAATCATGACCCTAGTGCCTGCAAGGTAACTGCACTTGTTAATGTTTATTTAGTAGCTGAATATATAGCAATATTTGGTGTTTAGTGGAGTTCTGACAACTTTTGGACCCGGTGCCTCTGCACCTGCTGCACCATTCAAATCCTGACCCTGTTGTCTGCAAGGTAACTGCACTTGTGACTGCCTGTTTAGTAGTACAATATAGCAATATTAGGTGTTTAGGGGAGTTCACCACTGAACCTGCTGCACCATTCAAATAATGACCCTGTAGCCTGCAAGATAACTGCACTTGTTCGAGTGTACTTTGGGGATCAAACCATAATTTTTGAAACCACTCAGTCGAAATCATAACACTCAATCATTTCAGGCAAAATACTAAAAAACATATCATATCTTTAATAACATGGCATAAACATATGATTATATAAATAAAAATAGGAGCTTCACTGAACAGAAAGAGGTCTCAGAAATCAATTGAATGCATCAAGCAACAGTCCACTGTCTGAAGCAGTGAACTGAAACAATGAGAAAAAGCCAGGTCATATCAATCTTGGCTTCAAAAACCCAGTTCTGGAAGAATCAATAGTGTGTCAAACCAATACAGAGGATACAATTTTACAAACAAACAATATGGTTACATTAAAATAAACAGACACAAGAGAGTTTTCATAAGATTGAGGCCTGATGCTAGTCCTCCACCGTATTGAGTCCACTGGATATTGAGTCCAATTGCTTAATCCATTTTAGTTATTTTCTTGTTGTCAGGCTGGAGATGTAGCCTCCTCTCTGGTCTTGGCATATTTGCTTGCCACCTGTCCTCAGAGGTGTGGCCCACTAGTTGGAAATGCTGCACCAAAGGTGCTCCAGGGACATTGCACCTGAAACGGCTTCTATACTGAAGGAAGCAACTTTTCACCATCTGTGTGGCCTGACCGATATACACTAAATCACAAGGGCACAAATCTCATAGATAAAGTTACGTGAGCTACAGTTAGTGAAGCATCTTAAAGTGGTTTCCACATTCAAGTGCCTACAATCTTTGTGTTAAAGCAGTAAGTACAAACAAGACAGTGTTCACATCTATGGTGACCTACTAGGGGTGGTAATCTGGATTGTGAATCAAGGGTAGTACCGGTTGATTTGGTCAAAGTTGTGGTCTCTTTCTGTTGACTGAAGCACCTGTATTTATTTATATAATCATATTTTTAGTCCATATGGTTAAAGATATGACATGTTTTTCTGAATTTATGGCTAAAATGATTGAGTGATTCTATGATTATTGTTTGGTGCCCATAGTGCACTTCTAACCTTTAGAAATACCACATCTATGTACATTTCTTTTTAATTTTCTAAACAGGCTATTTTCTCATCTAATATCTGGTTACTTAGATTCGTTGGGTCTTCATTTTTGAACCCCAGTTTTGGCCTTAACGATTTTACAGGAGCGTGCACGTCAGGTGATGCTCCCATGGCTATTTAGCTAGCTCATGACTGCGCGCTGTAAGCACACTTTGATTCAGTCAGTGGCTTCTGGTTACAAGTAAGTTCTGCCTGCTTCCACTTGACGATAGGATAGTTTCATTTTTCACCCACCAGAGATACTGATGGTTGTTCCCCTTTTGTCTGGTTCCCCACCGAATAGTTTGACACTGGATGGCTGACTATGTTCGTGGATCATCCCATTCATTGGACATTCACCCCTTTATTCAGAGGTGAAGATCAGTAGCATTTCCATTCCATTTGTTGGGTTTTCAGTGGCAGCATGTTCTTTTGGTTCTCTGAGTCCGCTCCAATATGCTGGGCAATTACTAGATATGTATTAGCTTCATCCTGTTCTTTAATCAGCTGGGTTGTAGTATTTTTGTTACACTATTGTTAGAAGGGTCACGTACCATTTTTGACACTGTCCAGGCCAGACACTGGTGGTATTCCTGCCTAGCCACCAGTGGCTTGCAGCGTTGTGATTGGCTCAGGGGAGCCTGGGTGCTTCCTGCTTCCACAGAAGCCAGGAAGAGGACGAGAGGATGGAGTAAAGGCAGCGGCCGGCTGCATCCAGGTAAGTGGGTTTTTTAAAATGTATTTTTAATTCCCTCACCACCTCCCTCTGCTACTCCCCTCCCCCCCCCCCCCACGCCCGTTTGGTAGCAGCCGCTACTGGTGAACATTGTATAAAAATGTCAACCTTCGGAAAAAGAAAACAGCCAGTTGATTTGCTCAGAAATGCATAAAAATATACATTAACTCGATCTTCAATACTAAAACTTAGAAACCAATAATGGATGAACAGCGAGAAGTACCTGAGCGGCTCCTGATTTACACCCCTGGCCACATTTACATACCAAGTGGTGGGTATTTTGCATCTCTCTGTCCAGGCCCCTCCCTGTTGTCCTGACTGGTTATAAGGGTGTTGTCTGCACTGAAGGCTTCAGAAACAAGCCCTGACTGAGCAGGACGATGGAGGTGAAGGTACCAACTCAGGTCTTCCTGATGCTTCTGCTCTGGATTCATGGTGAGAGCTGTGACTGCCGGGCTGTGGGTTATTGATCAGAGAACTGTGATGGGCAGTATAGTTATTTCTATAGGTTTCACGCTCTGTAAATAGTTCTGGCTGATTATTCTTGTCATTAATTGTCTTTTTGTCTTCAGAGTCCAGAGGGCAGATTGTGCTGACACAGACTCCAGAAGTCCACGGTATGACCCTGGGAGAAACCATCACAATCCGATGTAAATCTAGTACATCTATCAGCATTTATTTAGCCTGGTACCAGCAGAAGCGCGGAGAAGCCCCCAAGCTTCTCATTTATGATTCCACCAATCGCCAGCCGGGGGTCTCAGACCGCTTCACTGGAAGTGGATTCGGCACTGACTACACTCTCAGCATCAGCAGAGCCGAGGCCGGCGACGCCGCAGATTACAGAGCAGAGCAAAAACTGCAGCTTCCTCTTTCTGAACTCGGCTCCCAGAGGTCTGCTGCTGTGCAGGACCCCGTGACATTCAGGGAACACCTGGGCAGACGGGGCATGACTCTTCACCTCATTGAATGAAGCTACTTCACGAGTTAGGATTTAGCGTGTAATATTTAGCTGCAGAGTGGTTGTTTCATTTGAAATCTAGTTTGACTTTTCTTTAGGATTTTGCGTTTTCATTGGAGGTTTTTCCAAGTCTCATTTCTTTCTCTGTTGTGCTCAGAAAGAACCATAGCAATTTTTTTTAAATTAGTGTATGCCCTTCATAAAGTGCCAACGTGACACTATTTAGTGCCTCAAAACACTTTAAGACCGACAAATTCAGCACATTAATAGAACAATTTGAGGCAAAGCCAATAAGTCTTGCTCTGTTTAAACAAGCATTGCCAACACCAGAAGGTCCCTATTGGAACTGAAAATGTCAGGCAGACCCATCAGCTTTCCCAACGCTTACACACGATTAAAATGCACAGTAAATACACGAATTCCTGACCCAAATGTGATAATCCTCTGCCCTGGAAGTTTTGAAAAGTTGTGGTCAGCCCATTCCTGAAGCAGGCGGGAGCAGCTTCCAGATACACGTCTGCTGCTGCCCTATAGAGTGGAAAGAAAGTAGGGGCATCTCAACAGATAGAATACACATCACCATGGCTTCACAAATAAATGAGCCTCATGTGCATAATGAAGAGCGGCTGGAGGGCAAACACCTCCATAGGTGCCCTTCAGAAGGCTTGGATTGGAAACACACACCCCCACGTGGTCTACAGAGAGGCAGGGGAAGGGCAACCTACACCGGTCTGCTGTGGTGGGACTTGACAGATGCACTCCCATCAGTGCACTATTGCTGGTGTTGTGCTACACAAAGGGGTTGGATGCCATGGAATACCCCACAAGAAAGGTTACAGATGACTGGATAGAAGACTTCCCCAACATGCAAATTAGAGATCAAATCAAATCAAATCATGGGACATTTGTAAAGCGCTCATATCACCCAAAGGTCTCATGGCGCTTACAGGCATCTCCAACTAAGAACAGCTGATAGAGAAAAAACAAACAGGGGGGTCAGTTGTCAAAAGACCATGTTTTTAGTTCCCTACGAAAACGATGATGGTCAGCCAAGGTGCGGAGGTGTAGAGGCAATTTATTCCAAAGAGATGTGGGCAAGAGCACAGTGGAATGTTCACTATTGCAAAAATCATCACACGCCAGCCAGTGCACTATACAAGAGATGTGGGACAGATGGACCATTGTGTGGGCTCTAGAGAAGGGTAGACGATTTGAGGGTCTCCTGCAAAAACAATAAGATCAGAAAGAGGGTAGAATTTACCACATGGCTAGCTATAGAGGGGGAGGGGGCCAAGGTATTCCCACACGTAGACTACAGAGAAGCAGGAGCACAGAAGCACCAACGCTATCTAACTACAAAACGGTGGAAGGGCAGACAGAATCCAGGGTGGTAGGAGAACATGGGCATTAAAAAGGGGTAGAATGAGAGGCAAAGCTTGAAAATCCACTATAGAGGCGCTGGAAGGGGAAAGACAAGCCACTCCACAGGATGTCATATTCATAAAAGCTAGAATGGTGTAAGAGTTCCCATGAAGCTTCACAGGTGAGATAAAGAGCGACAGAGGAAGATATGATATTAACTGGATAGAAGGGCCGTGCTACCAGCAGCTATTGTAGAGTGCTGGCACCACCGGTTGAGACATGTTGACGGGAAATGACAACGGCACAGAATTTATATAGAGAAAAGGAAGGTCTACCAATATCAAGCATCCAAGCATGCTCTGCAGGGCTAACTCTGCATTTATGCCCACTCAGCTAATATATTGAAAGGTAGAAAATCAGAGGCTCTTACTTCCAACATGTGAGCAATAGTAAGGTATAAAAGGGGCATTTCTATCAACAGGTGGGATGGAGACACAGGAGAGCGAGTGGACCTCAGCTCGTGCACGTTTAATGGGTAGGTTGGTTGAAGCCTGGCTACCCTCGCTGGTGACTTGCCGCACTCTACAAATCCCAGGGGTTCATTGATGGATTGATTTATAGATGGTTAAAAGGTAAAAGAGCCTTGTTATGGAGCCCTAGGAGCCCCAAACAACCACACCTCAGAGCCACAGGAGGGGAAAGGCACTTAGAATGATTATTATAAAGGTGTATATATAATGTTTTAGTTGGACAGCAGATATGGGTACTAAGTAAGACGTTACATAGGGCTTGGGCTCTCTGGGGTGCTACAGACTGGTTAGATGGAAGAGGCACATTTAAACCAGGGGCTGAGAAACTATCAAAAAGGAACAAATGGTAATGCTCGGCATGGATGTGATGCATGGACATGAGCAGAGCGCAAGGACCAGTTAGCCTGAGACATCAGCGAGGTGACAGACCCATCAGTAGAGGTTTATTTGGCTCCAGAGGTGGAAGTTGCAGAATGAGAGCCTTATTGGCAGTGGCTCACAATGTGAGAGGGCTATAGGAGGTACCTGCCGAAAATATGTGTATCCCAGTAAGCTTATGTTAAGTTTGCATGGATTACTGTTTAGTTGAGGTATTTGCAGGGGTCCAGGGAAACCAGGAAGCATGACTATTAAGGGATGTGAGGAGCACAGGGGGTCCTGGAGAGGTAGTAGGCACAGTGGTTAATTTCACATGGTGATGAGGAGCCAGTCGGAGAGGATATAGGGACATTCAAGGTTCTATATGACTTCAGGGGGCAAAACTATTTTCAAAAACTGCTAGAGTGTATGCTGGGCTAGAATTAAAAAGGTGGTGCTAATTCTGTTGAAGGAGCACACTTAAAGAGGGGTGATGCAGGGAGATTCAGACCAAAACACTACAATATTCAGATACACGCAACACTTACAAATTAAACATGTAGGGTAGTGATTCTCTTGAGGAACACAGTGGGGCTAACAGTACTTGAGGCCATGGACTGACCTCCACAGGAAATATGTTTTAGTAAAATGGTAGAGGGGGCATGAAATTATCACAATACGTTCAGTATATGCACCAAATCAAGTGCAAGACCACTTCATGACTGTAATGCTGCAGAAGGTCAAAGGCTTTGCAGTGCGGAGGATAATCTTGGGAGGTAGTACAGTCAATGCATGAAGGGCATGGTGGACAGACTGGGCATGCGTTATAGATCGGAGGGAAACAGACATGTCACACACATCAATGGAAGGTCTGGGGGAACATGGGATTGATTGATATATGGTGGGTTGTAAGACGTTGGACATTGGAAGACCAAGCACTATACCCATTTCTCATGTATTGGCATATTTAGATCTAGGAGAATTTGCAGAATTGACAACTTAGGGGACAATAGGGTACATAACCATATCTGGCCATATCTAACTCTGGCAACCATATCACTTAGAGAGTGAAGGTGGTCCTTAGAGACCGGAAATAAAGTATGGGCAGATACTTATTACCGGATAGAGCCAACAGGCGTGAGATATCCCAAGCATCCCGATAACGACACAGGGGAGGTATCATATGAGACCCTTTGGAAAATACTGTAGGCATTGGTGAGGAGGAAAATTATGCACTAGTTGCAATCACCAAGAGAACAGAGGCTTAATCAGCAGCCCTTGGTAAAAGTGTGTGAAATGTATTCAGTAAGATTGGATTGAAAAGGGAGTGACTAGGCACAATCCTAGTCCATCCCCTTCTAGTCTCCACCATCCAGTTAATTTCTTATGTTGGAAGTGTAGTGGGAGTGTGCTTGTTGCTGAGCTGCTCTTTCCCACACTCTCTCCCTTCTCCGTTCCCACCTTCAAACCTAAATGGAGCAATCTGGTAGGCAAGGTGATGGATGAGCAGGGGCTGTCATATCTACCCCTAGCCTCTCCCACAAGCTCGGTCATTGAATTGACCTCAGAGGGCCTTGTGAATTATTGCATGTGAGCGATGTCATTCATGCCATTACACACATTTTAATACAGCCGCCCAGAAAAGTCTTTTTGTGAGTTTGCTGTTGCTCAGAAGGGATCTTGTGCCTTCCACCATTCACACTATGAAGAAGAGCTTGTTACCCATCAGTGGAATAAACAAATGTAAAAAACAGCCACCAACCTATGGAGAGGATGGCTGTACAAAATGGTGTATATATACGTGATAAGTGCATCTGGACAAAACATTTATGAAAAAGCTGAACTTAAAACCCTATTGAGATTGGTGAAGGAATTGGGGAATGCCTTAGTAAAGAATTCAGGAAATGACAACATTGTGTAAATACTTTGACTGTAAGAGGATACCAAGAGGCCTTCACATCTTAATAATGCCTACACTAAATGATCAGAATTATGGCCTCCGGATATATTGACAAACGGGTACTACAGAGTGCTCATTCAAGCTAATGAATACAATAATCAAACATGCAGAAATAGAGCTTGAAAAAAACTGAGAAAATGAAAAGAACTTGAGCAAAAGCTGGAAAAGCACAAACTAATGGAGGACATCAAGAGTGCTCAAGGATCATAGATAAAAACAATTGATAAACCTGAATCAGATGTCCAAGCAAGGAATGCAAGACAATTTAATAGGAAGAGGCTTCACTACACAATAGTAGGATCTACACGTTCACCAGGATATTCGGCTCCATGACAAGCAGAAAATATATGGATAAAGCCCTAGAGCAGAGAGGCACACCAGATACTGAGGAGAGCTCAGAGGACAGCTCAGCAAATGAAGGCACGTCACCCTAGAATCTTGATTTTTTTAGGAGAAATTACACTTTACCAAGTGGCACCAGGTAAAGCGGAAAAGGGGGTCTGAACAGAAGAGGCAAAAGAAGGAAATAAATCCAGAAAAGTAAGTTAGGATGGAAAGAAAAAGCGAGGAAGAGGAGGACAGGGATAAGGAAGGTGAAAATGGGAGATAACGTAAATGCTGTGAATTACAAGGTGCTCACTAGAAATTTAACCTATTGTCCAGAGGCCAACATAGACTTAGCCAATATAAGAATTGATCTTTACAGGTATGCTAGAAAATTAAAACTAATAAAACTATTTTTACACCCATACAAAAAGAACAACACAGAAGGAACAATTGTCAATGTCAATCCTAACTGAGAGGCATCCGGTATTGTTTCCAGACAGTAACATACAGGGCCGGAAGAGAAAAACAAGGGAACCCTACTCACAACGGAACCAGGGCGTCTGAATATACCAAGAGAACAATGGTTCCTGTGGAATAGTAAATATCTATTTGCAACTATACTATTGCGCAATCGCGATATAAGGGTTATAATGATGTCACAGATAGAGGGACCAAGAACACAAATGGATTTTTGCAACACATGAATATATATTATTCACAACATATAGAAACTTTGTACAAAAGAATTATATACATTTGTGCAAGGTGTCCCAAGTGTAGTATGAACCTAACAGTTGAGTGAACAAGTGTGACAATATTTACAAGGTTTCACGTTTTTTTCTTATCGAAAGTGACCACATCTAAAAAAAATTTTTTCACTTTGTACAGCAACTATATATAATAATAAGTGCTGGATGACTGGTTCACTTTCATCAATGGTGTCGATGACGTTTCGACCCTTATGTAATGTAGGGTCTCATCAGGACCTATGATATCAGGGACATCTGAGTTGTAGGTCGCGCAGCTCTGGTGTAAAGTGCCAACCGTGGGTGAAATAAGAAGAAATATACTCACAGGGAGACCCAGTGAGTGTGAGAGCAAGCGATCACGATGTAGAGTGGAGGAAGGTCAGGATGATTGATGGTTACCGACCGTCAGCAGACAGATGCTTGCAGGCTGCTGCTAGCACGCATCCCTTGTGCTTCTTGGAACTTCCAATAGAGGATTCCTTCCTTTATCTAAGCGGTTAGAGGATACCAAGAGGCCTTCACATCTTAATAATGCCTACACTAAATGATCAGAATTATGGCCTCCGGATATATTGACAAACGGGTACTACAGAGTGCTCATTCAAGCTAATGAATACAATAATCAAACATGCAGAAATAGAGCTTGGAAAAAAACTGAGAAAATGAAAAGAACTTGAGCAAAAGCTGGAAAAGCACAAACTAATGGAGGACATCAAGAGTGCTCCAAGGATCATAGATAAAAACAATTGATAAACCTGAATCAGATGTCCAAGCAAGGAATGCAAGACAATTTAATAGGAAGAGGCTTCACTACACAATAGTAGGATCTACACGTTCACCAGGATATTCGGCTCCATGACAAGCAGAAAATATATGGATAAAGCCCTAGAGCAGAGAGGCACACCAGATACTGAGGAGAGCTCAGAGGACAGCTCAGCAAATGAAGGCACGTCACCCTAGAATCTTGATTTTTTTTAGGAGAAATTACACTTTACCAAGTGGCACCAGGTAAAGCGGAAAAGGGGGTCTGAACAGAAGAGGCAAAAGAAGGAAACAAATCCAGAAAAGTAAGTTAGGATGGAAAGAAAAAGCGAGGAAGAGGAGGACAGAGATAAGGAAGGTGAAAATGGGAGATAACGTAAATGCTGTGAATTACAAGGTGCTCACTAGAAATTTAACCTATTGTCCAGAGGCCAATATAGACTTAGCCAATATAAGAATTGATCTTTACAGGTATGCTAGAAAATTAAAACTAATAAAACTATTTTTGCACCCATACAAAAAGAACAACACAGAAGGAACAATTGTCAATGTCAATCCTAACTGAGAGGCATCCGGTATTGTTTCCAGACAGTAACATACAGGGCCGGAAGAGAAAAACAAGGGAACCCTACTCACAACGGAACCAGGGCAACTGAATATACAAAGAGAACAATGGTTCCTGTGGAATAGTAAATATCTATTTGCAACTATACTATTGCGCAATCGCGATATAAGGGTTATAATGATGTCACAGATAGAGGGACCAAGAACACAAATGGATTTTGCAACACATGAATATATATTATTCACAACATATAGAAACTTTGTACAAAAGAATTATATACATTTGTGCAAGGTGTCCCAAGTGTAGTATGAACCTAACAGTTGAGTGAACAAGTGTGACAATATTTACAAGGTTTCACGTTTTTTTCTTATCGAAAGTGACCACATCTAAAAAAAATGTTTTCACTTTGTACAGCAACTATATATAATAATAAGTGCTGGATGACTGGTTCACTTTCATCAATGGTGTCGACGACGTTTCGACCCTTATGTAATGTAGGGTCTCATCAGGACCTATGATATCAGGGACATCTGAGTTGTAGGTCGCGCAGCTCTGGTGTAAAGTGCCAACCGTGGGTGAAATAAGAAGAAATATACTCACAGGGAGACCCAGTGAGTGTGAGAGCCAGCGATCACGATGTAGAGTGGAGGAAGGTCAGGATGATTGATGGTTACCGACCGTCAGCAGACCGATGCTTGCAGGCTGCTGCTAGCACGCATCCCTTGTGCTTCTTGGAACTTCCAATAGAGGATTCCTTCCTTTATCTAAGCGGTTACCCCACCAGATTCAGGCCCGCCACTACTATCCGTCACTATCCAGTGACCCCGCACGGTTCCATATATAACACGTTGATGGGGCCACAACTGTTACTGAAATGATGACCCAGTAGACTCCCAGGCCTAAACAGAGAAAGGTTCCTCTCCTGTCTAGACTCGAAATAGGGGTCGATAATTGATACCATATCCCGAGTGACGCTTCTCGGGTCAGTCCAAAGTGACCCTAGCTGCAGTATTTCTATTGTGGGAACCAGTGTGATTCGCATCTTCCAAGATTTTGCATAGATCACTGCTTTAGGGTTCAGAACGGCTTTAATCCAGTCTAGTACTGATTTTAGAGCTGATATTTCTGCTATTGGAGTGTATAAAGTGCCAACAGGGGGGTGCCAGGGCCCAGTTTTAACAAGGATCTGAGAAAATGCTTCTCAGCCACTTGTAGTGTGTTTAGGTTTGCATAACCCCAAAGCTCGGCCCCGTAAAGTGCTGCTGTTATAGCCTTCTGTCAATAAATTTGCAATATGGTACTGATACTTTTGGCACCTGTCTTACACCTAAATTTTAAAGTTGCCCCAGAGGTCTGACTTAGAAATGTAGTTGCCTTGCGTATGTGACAATTCCTCTTCAGATCCTCAGTAAACCGTACCTCCAGATAACCGAACTGCTTAATAGGCTCTATCGGCTCTCCATGTATCCTCACATTCCCTTAAGACTGGGGGCGGTCTCAGCACCATGCTCTTTGTCTTGCTGCTGTTAATAGTCAAAGACTTCTTTTGCAGTAGTCTACAAACCTCAGTAGTAGACTATGGATTGCATCTTCAGTCTGTGCCAATAAGACTGCGTGGTCCGCAAATAGCAGTATCAGTACCTTTTTCCCTGCTTTAATGGGGACATCAATGTGGTCTTTATAAGCAGATATTCAGCTACATCATTTAGCTATATACTAAAGAGCAAAGGGGCTAATACGCACCTCTGGCGAACTCCCTTTTCTACTGGAAGGTTTCAGTGCAGTCTCCCTCCGGTCCATCCCTAATCCTAGCTGTGTTATCCTTGAGGAGTGCCACTACTGCATGTACAAATGTAGTGTCAGCCCCTAGCTCTACTAAAGAGCCCCATAGCTTCTCTCGGTCCACAAGATCGAAGGCTGCCTTAAGGTCAATGAAGGTTGGATATAAGGGAGATTTCCTTTTGATTGTACGAGATCATATTCAGGCGTATTTCCTGGATAGCCCCAACCCGAGCTCTAAACCCGGCCTGAGCCTCTGTTAGTATATTCCGACTGTCTGCCCAGTCTTGAAATCTATTTAAAAGTGCCTTCTCGAGTATTTTCCCTGCCCCGTCTAACAGAGAAATTGGGCGGTAGTTGGAGGGGTTACCATCACCTTTCTTAAATATGGACATGAGAACAGCTGAGCGCCATCCGTACTGATATCCTACTTCAGACCTGTTTGTGTTCAGCTAAGGGCTGGTTTGTCCTCCACCCGAAGCCTCTCTTGGAACTTTCTTTTATTTAACCTGCTAGAAAGCATTGAAAACTAGCCAGTATTCATGATTCCGCTGTTTGAACAAGACTGTGTTCTTGAGTTTGTAATAACACCACTTATTTTTGGAGATTTAACACTTAGTAAGAAAGAGAAAGAGAGAAAGGAATAAGAAGCAGGAAGGCAAAGATAGGAAGTCGGGACAAAAGGAGAGAGCAGGGATGATAAATAACCTGTTAGAGAAAGATAAGAAGGCAAAAAAGTAGTTTTGTGAAAGAAATAGGCACGAGGTGGAATCAAGACTACTCAGCCTTAGTATTCTGAAGCATTGACATTTGGCAGCATCAGAAGTGGTCTCCTAAGAAAATCTTTGTGCCTCCTGCACATATATTATTTTTAAACAAATTACATCCTGCTGATAAGGGAATATTACGTGATATTAAAACCCTTCCATCAAATATGTATCTAGCCTCATGTATGGACTCCCTGCTTTTAAATAACTCGTTTTGACATTCAGGAATCCCTTTGATGTTTTTGTGGGGTACTTTCAATAGCCCCCAAAGTCACCTGAGGGCATGGGCTCACTCTTCTCAACAAAGCTTTCCAAATGTGGTTTAGCTTCCCAATGTGCTCTCTATTGAATTAAATGTGGTTTGTCGATACTAGGGGGATTTCCTCTGCGTTTTGCTTTGTTTTAGCCTCTCTAGCCTTAGCATGGCCTTTCTTCTTTGGATCTGTAAATGGGACAGGCTCTAAACACCGCCTGACCTGCTGTCTGTGATGGGTTACGGGTTCAATTTCTACTTTTCCATCTGATTACTGAGAGGTGCAGTGAAACAGGGCAAGTGAAACAAGAGAGAAAAAAGTTGGGTATGAACTTGAGAAGCACTTGGGAGATGGAACTTAAGGAAGGAGCTAGGAGTGAGAGAGAAATCAGGGAGAAACAAATCTAGAGACTCAGGTACGGAGTGACATCGATTCAACATTATGTGTGGACATTTGGCATTCTGATTTTTCTATGCGGGAACTCTATGAGCTCTGGTGATTGTAAGATCCCCTTGCAGCTCTGGTATTGCCGTTTTCAAGAGCGACTCAGACCACTTTACCATGTCAGTCATTTCTGTACCCTCCGGTATTCCAACCAGGCGCAAATTAGATCGTCTGTTATAGTTCTCAAGATCTTGAAGTTTTAGCTCCAGCTGGTGTTTATTTTTTTTCAATGCTTGGAGCTCCTTTTGCATACCCACTGAGTTATCGTCTAAGACCGAGACACGATTCTCCACTTCTGTGATTCTTTTAGGGACATTTGATAAACTTTCCTCAAGCTTCGACAGTCTATCATGCAATTGTGAAATTTCAAGTGCTTGGGAAATTTTTAAGTCTCTTAATTCTTGTAAAATATTTGCAAGCATTTTTTTATTGAAAAATGTCTTTTAGGTCTTGTAGTTTCTTCACCTGCAGTCAATAAGGCGTCTTCTTCTGACTCAGATGAGGACTCAGACACTGACACATCAGTCCTGGTTTGTGTATCGCTTGTCCCTTCCTGGATTGTCTGTAAGAGTACTTGGTCAACTTGAAGGAATGAAGGGTTAAGAGACGATGTTTCTAAAAGAGATGTTTCTAAGAGAGGCTGACCTGGTTGAAGTTGTAAGGTGCGCTGATCTAATCGGTCCATTGGGTCCTCGAATCTTAGGCTCTCAACGCTGGCGTGTGGAAGGCTTTGTGGCTTACTCTGTGCGGAGTGATGCTTGCTAAAAAGAGGATATTGCTTAGGACTAAGCAAGTTATCATCTCCCCTATTAGGCTCATCACCCATTCTGCCTTCTCCACCTCTAGCTAGAGAGCTTGGATCAAGTTCAGATGAGATATCATCTTCATCCAAGAGTTGGGACTGCTTATCCTTTTCAGCCAGCGCCAATGCCTTTGCTTTTAACTCCATTCTTTGCTGCACGTTTCTTTGCCCCTTCCGTACTCCTCTAGGGGCAGGTGACGGTGTTTGCGGTGATTGCTCTGGAGGTTCTTTTCCGGTGCCTACTTTATTTTGTTTGCCGCGCAATTTCTTAGTTCTTTTTATTGCCTTTTGCCTGCCCTGAGTACCCTAAGTGCCTGAGTGCTGGATGCTCAAGTACACAAAGCGCTCCGCTGCCCCAGCACTCCAACGCACCAACACTGTGAACATTTCCTCAGGGGCTGAGCTCAAAAAAAAAAAAAAAAAAAAAAGGGGGCGCCACTCTAACCTTAGACACGCTGAGCACACTGAGCAAGCAGCAAAGAAACCCCCACAGACTTTTTCCCAGCTCGCCTCCTCTGCACTCCTCTGCGCTCTCTTTTTTACACCCCCGCTCCATTATTACCGGCTCTGCCGATCGTGCAACTGTGAGAGGAACGTCGTTGGTGCTATCACTGCCTGGTGCTGGAGCACAAATGGTGGGAGTTCACTGAGTTAAAGAGTTACAGGCAGGGTTAGAGGCAAGAGGGCAGAAAGACAGGCAGGCGGCAGCAGCGTAGAAGCTATGGAGCTATCACTGCCCGGCGCAGGAGCACTGATGGAAGGAGTTTGCTGAGTTAAGGAGTTACAGGCAGGGTTACAGGCAAGAGGGCAGATAGGCAGGCAGGTGGCAGCAGCGTAGAAGTTATGGCGCTGTAGAGCAGGCTTTTCAATGCTAGAGGTACTGGAAATGCCGGAAATGAGCAATGGCTGAAGGCTCTAGAGCAGGTAGATAGACGGGCTGAGACACGGGGTCCAGGAGCACAGAGGGGCAGGCAGCCACAGATGGCAAACAGCAGTCAATAACAACGCGAAAGCTCTCACCTAGCGCTCCAACTGCTCTGACACAAGAGATACCTCAGCAGGGTGTCACGCCTCTCCTCTGGGCCCCTTCACTCCCTCCACTTCGCACTCCGCAGCTCGGCATAACGTCGTCTCGCCAGTGTAGCCAGCGCAGCCTCGCTTCTCAGAGTGCCTCCCCGAGCTTTACACAAAGCTCAGG
The DNA here is from genome assembly GCA_963921515.1 of Calotriton arnoldi. Classification (NCBI taxonomy): domain Eukaryota; kingdom Metazoa; phylum Chordata; class Amphibia; order Caudata; family Salamandridae; genus Calotriton; species Calotriton arnoldi. Next base: position 1,231,097 of record CAWUFW010000935.1, read on the forward strand.
CACGCCTGTGCTGATTTCCGGCAAAAAAAAAAGAAGGATACAGCGAGGCCTCCAGCTGCAGCTTCAAGAGACCCCCGTTCAAAACTCAGAGTCGTCGGAGAGTCATCGGAGCTTCGAGAGAGCGGCAACCATTCCCCAGCAGCTCATCTCGTGGGCGGTACTTCGATGAACCAGTCGACGCTAACGGCTACGTGCGTGGGTCACGGAGCCATCCCCTCGCCCTTCTCGGATTATAGAGTTAAGGATAACATTTTAAGAACAGCAATAGCAAAGAGATCATTTTCCACTTCCGAGATTCAAAACTTATAAAAAAATTCCGATATGTCTGCAGCCTCTGCTCACAGACGAAAGGACTTTATTAAAATGATTGACTCCTTTAAGGCTAAAGGAGCGCAAGCATCAATCGTCCAACAGTCTAAATTGAAAATCCTGGCTAAAGGAACATTTTTCATTTTCACAGACATATCGGATGCTCAAAATTTTCTGGAAGAACTGAGCGCTGTGTAAGAAAAGGGATTTCGTAGTTATAAGTTGCCTTCTGATCTTAAAAGAAAGTATTAGGAGAACTGTTAATGATAGGAAGTCAAGGGCGGTTACGAGGTGAATCAGGAGCCGCAAAAGGATGCACCAAGATGGCATCCAGGGAAAAAAAAGGGAGAAGGAGGGAACAGTGGGATCAGTGGGGATTTCTCTCCTTCGGGGAGGGGGGAAGGTGGAGGGGGAAGCATCCAGAAAAAGAGAGTTCTTGGAAAAAGTTTTACCCTGTCAGAATACGGATAGATTTTGCAGAGAAATATATTATATATCTTAGTCTGAGAATACATTTAGGCACTTTAAGCTTTCTGTTTTTTTTTGCACTTTATATGCTTGCTGCTATCTCAAACTGCTGCTCTAGGCTAAATTTGCACACTAGATGGATAATTTTAAAGGAGTGGTTTTACAGGATGCTAAGTTGTCAGCTAAAGGACAATTGTAGAATGCAATACAGGTACCTATGCTTTACCACATGCCATGTTTTAGCCATCTTTGAGCGCTTTTGCTCAAGCATAGTTTGCACAATTTGCGTAATTTGCACTTTAGCTGCTGTAGGTATCGATGCTCTACTGCATGCTATGTTTTTGGCCGCTGCCGAGGACTGCTGCTTGAAACATAGTTTGCACAATCTGCATAATTTGCACTGTTGTTGTAGGTACCTATGTCTTCCTGCATCCTATGTTTTTGCTGCTATCAAGAGCTGCTGTTTAATGTATAATTTGCACAATTTGCACTTTAGTTGTTGTAGGTATTTACGCTCTACTGCATGCTATGTTTTTGTTGCTATCAGAAGCAGCTGTTTATTGCACAATTTGCACTTTAGCTGGTCAATTTCCAGGAAGAGATTTTATGGGAAGGATTTCTATGTGTCTCATGCCAATACTTTTATCAGGGTCAGAATTAGGAGCAGAGCCAAGGTCAGGGAGGTATGTTCAACTTGTCATGAGGAGATATGCGTCTTGTAAGCCTTTATATGATTTTAAAATATTCCATAAAGCACAAGAATGATGAATAGGAATAAATTAACAATCCTGTCCCTTAATGCTAATGGTCTTAACAACAGGCGCAAAGCCTATGCAGTAGAAAGTTGGCTCAGAGGGCATAACCCCGATGCAATTTTTCTTCAAGAGACACATTTTCGAAGTTTGTCAGATGCTAGTAAAATCTTTAAGAATTGGGCGGGTTTCTATTGCTCATCTGTCTCGGGTATTGCGCAAAGGGGTGTGGGTATTCTTTTAGGTAAGCACGTCCAATTTCATGTTAATGGATCATATTCTGATCCGGGTGGTAGATGGACGTTTTTGCATGGAAAATTAAATCAGCTAAACCTCATACTGGCTACGATCTATGCACCAGTGATAGATGATCACTCCCTATCTTACAATTAAAACAAGCTTTATCGTGCATACCTGGGGAGGAGATTTAAATGTTTTACAGGACCCCTCACTTTACTCGACAAAATTAGAACGTAAACAAAACAAACCGCAAGTTGCTATTGCTCTGTCTAACTGTAAAACTGACCTAGATATTATAGATAAATGGCGATTTAACAACCCAGTTAAACGTGGTTATTCGTGCTACTCCGCTAAATATGATACAGCATCAAGAATAGACTTTTTCTGACCTGCCACAATATTGAAGTTAGCAATTATGAACACATTTTAAGCGCCTTTTCGGATCATGTCTTAACTAAAATGGAAATTGCTGTAGGGAATACGGATAAAGGTGCAGCAAGAAGATGGTATTTCAATAAACTTAATTTAACAAATGATTTATGGTGCACAGAAATAGATAATGAGATTAGGGCCTTTTTCTCCATAAACAAAGATTCAGCCCCCATTAATGTGACCTGGGATGCTTTTAAGCCTACGTTAAGAGGCATAATTACCTCAAAAGATATCCCGCAACAAAGGGCGAAAAAAGAGGAGAGAATCATGTTGGGAACAAGACTTGCTCGTGCAAATCAGGAACATATTATGAATAGGGGCCCAAACACTAAGCAAGAATTATCAGAAGCCAAAACACAAATGAGAGAATTTTATTATGGGTTAGGTGATATGGCGAGCAGGACTTACCTGCAGACAGTCTATGAAGACAGCAAGTACACAGGGAAACTGATAGCCTGGCAGGCAAAAGAGAATCAGGTGCACAATAGGATCGAGAGTATCTGGAAGGAAGAAACTAAAACACACTCAAGTAGGACACCAGATATAGGCGAAGGTCCTTCCGGCACTATAAGGGAATTTATCAATCGGACTATAATGCACCTTCAGAATTGATTCATGGGTTTTTTCGCGACTTGCCAGTCCCTATTTTAAATATGAATTTTCGTAGGGACTTATTAGCTGATTTTACTAAGGAAGAACTTGATTTAGTCATAAGCTCCTTGCCTAATTGTAAAGCGACGGGGGAAGACGGCTTTCCCGCGGAATTTTTAAAAAATTCGCTCCAACTCTAAATACTGAAATCCTAAACTTAGCGAACTATTTACTACAAGGGGACGACCCGCCGTTATCTTTTCGCACAGCAGTAGTGGTCAGCATTTTAAAGAAGGATAAAGATAGTGAAAACGTAAACTCCTATAGGCCTATAAGCCTTTTAAATGCTGACTATAAAATATTTACAAAACTCCTCACTAATAGGCTAAATAGAATGGTAGGTTCACTTATTGAGAGGGATCAGTGTGGTTTTGTAGCTGGGAGACAGCTACATACCAACACAAATTTTTTATTGGAAGCATTGGATTTTTTTCACATAAATAAGTCTGAGGCGCAGGTCTGGTTTCTAGACGCCGAAAAAGCGTTCGATCTAGTATCATGGGATTGTCTATTTCTGATTCTAGAATAATTCGGCTTTCCAAAGGAGTTTATTCATTTAATAAGGCAGCTTTATACGAATTCTCAGGCGCAAATTTTAATTAATTCGGTGAATATAGGTACATGTCAAATAAATAGAGGCACTAGGCAAGGGTTTACTCTTTCTCCGATTTTATTTGCGTTATTTATCGAGCCACTTGCAATAGCAATTAGACAAAAAAAGGCGTATACGGCCCGCTTCACGTAATGACCAATATAAAACTTTACGCCGACGATATAGTTCTTTTTTTAAACTCAAAAACAGACACTCAGTTAGAAATCATGAAGATTTTTTCAGATTTTCAAGCAATAGGAGGTTACAAAATAAATAAGACTAAAACAGAGATTATACTGTGTAATTGCTCTGTTGACTCTCTATTGCTTGAATTTAGGCATGTATATAATACTCGCCCAAAGAGATATCTAGGGATCTTTTTTACGGAGAGAATTGAAGATCTATTCCACTTAAACTATACTCCGTTGTTGAAAAAAGTGAAATGTCTGTTAATACGATGGAACCAGCTCCCACTATCAATAATGGGTCGAGTAGCATTAATTCGCATGTGTATTCTTCCACTTTTTAATTTTCTCTTTAGTGCTGCCCCGTGCCCATTGAAAGCAGTCTATTTTAAAGAGAGAGATAGCATGTTTTCTTCTTTTTTATGGTCTAATAAGATACCGAGATTGGCACATAGCACTTTAAGGTACCCTGTTGCAGAAGGAGAGCTGTCCCTTCCAAATATTAGGAATTATTATCACGCGACCTTTGCACATCACAGTTTTAGATTTTTTATATTGGACCCCCAGGAGGCAGACAATTTTTTGGGGAAAAAGATCTTAAAGGAATATAATATTAATGATCCTACTAGAATAACCAAGTACCCTAAAAAAAGTACGCTATAAGACCCTCCAATGGACACTTAAACAAAAAAACAATTTATAAAATTTTATAATATCCCGAGACTTAATAATTCAACTAGATTGTCCCATTTTTTTACGGGGAAAGGTATTTTTAGAGCCTAGTATTTTAAAGATGTGGGAAGAAAATGGATACCTGCAGATTCGGGATTTCACTATAGGAAATTGCTGGAAGTCATGGCCAGAGATCGAAATGGGGCTATTGCACTCTAAAACAATCTTGAAGTGGTCATTCATCAGAATAAAACCCTTGCTACAAAAATTTGACATTAAAAACGCATACGTTAGAGCAAGATTAAGTGAAGCCTTTGACTCCCGATTCAACGGAAGATTAGTGCCTGGGTTAAAATTATTGATGAAAATAACCCTCCCTTGATATATGAAAAAATCCGGGATAGATGGTGGAGAAGGGAAGGGATGCAGGTCTCAAGATTTACCTGTGATAGAATAAATAAATTGAATGCATCAACTTTCAGAGGCGCAAACTTCAAACGCATGCAGTTCTATTCGAAATGGTTGATCTATAGAACCCCTTCCTTTCTCTATAAGATATACCCACAGATTGAGGACAAGTGTTTCCGTTGTGCGAAAGAGGGTGGTGGCACCTGACTACATATTGTTTGGGAATGTCCGAAGATCAGTAGTTTTTGGGAAGGAATAGAAACTTATCTCAGAACTATCCTGGACTCTTCTATCTCCCTAGATGTAGATATTGCGGTTCTGGGATGCTCTCCTAATATTACTGCACAAGAAGAATGCCTGTATATTGCAGCATTGGTAGCAAGATCTTTAATTTTACAATGTTGGCGATCAGATAAGGTACCTTCTTTTCAAGCGTGGTGAGCTAAGTTAAGCAAAATCAGAGAACTGGAAAAAAAATATGCAATAAGATCAGGCTCCATCAAAAAGTTTGAGAAACGCTGGCGTTTATTGGGGACATAGGTTATAGTTAGGGTCAGTTTCAGAACGTTGGGTCGTGCTCATCTCCTAGGAGTGAAGGTATTTCTTTCTGTATTAAATAATGTAGTAAATTATTTTACATGTTTGCTTTATCCTTCATAGACCTATGCCTATGCCTAATTGTTCAGCATGTCGCATCTTTTAGATAGTACTTCTCTTTTGCAACTGGGTGTTGTGAGAGACCGATGAGATATGTTCATTCTTAAATATTTAGCACTTTGCACTTTTGAAGGTATTTATTTCTGTATCAAATAATGTATCTGTGAGTATTCTGATCATTTTGTATCATGCATTCGTATTCAACAGTCATGTAGTTTTGTAATTTGCACGAACTCTCAATATAAATATTTTAAAAAAACATTCTGTGCGGACAGCATCTGTTCAATCTTTTTAATTAATCGTATTATATTTGAGCAGAAACCCCCTTAGGCAGACAATATAGGGGCATATTCACAAGGAGCTATCGCCGAATTAACGGCACTTTATCGCAGCCAAAGTCGTGATAAATTTACCTCCCCATTCACAAGCCGGTGTTAACAGCCCACAGCACCAGTTTACCCGCGATAGCAGCCGCAAAAAACATCGCCACAGAGGACCCCCGCAAATATCGCTAATGAGATGCAGAGTAGGCGTTCCCGTGACAAAAGCCGAGACAACAGCACACCTCAACATTCACAACGACCAGCCACATCCGCGATAAAAACACAAGACAGGCGATAAGGCGCGATAGCACCAGGAAATCTACACCTGCTCTGACCTGGTGTAAAGTCGGACGGCAGCCAGCACCCCAAAAGGGAGCACAGCCCAGGGCCACATCCGAAGGGCAACAGATGCCATGGAGCCACCCATCATGCAGCCCGGACACCCAAGAGGGCCACAACAACCACCTCCACCACCCCAGGACCCCAACCCACACCCCGAACACCCCCTCCCCTCCCCGGACCACCACAGACACAGCACAGACAAAGACAGCGGAACCCCAGGAAACGTACTCAGCCGCACAGACCCAACATCTGACAATGTCACCTTCCACTACAGGCTGAAAGGGACAACCAACCTACGCATCCTGACCATCATCGCCCAACAGGCCTACGGCAACAACACAGAGGACAACCAACATCCAACCCCACACAAAGCTGATGGCGTGGCTGCACCTGTTGGCCCCTGGGAACCCCAGCCAACACCCGCCAGAGTCAGAGGAGTCTCACAGCCAGCCACATCCAAGTCCCCCACACCTGTCCTGGACATCACCATCACCCTGGTACCCCAGTCCCCATACGTACAACACAATGCGCAGGATCCGCTGGAGACCAAGCAAGGACCATATGCCATAGCAGGATGCACGCACGTGTCGGGGGCAATACACAGCACACATGTACTACCTGTGCCCCTTGGTGACATAGCACACAATCACCGCAACAGGAAGCACACGTCTCACACCAATGTGCAGGCAACAACAGAACACCGTGGAACACCCAACAATGTTGCCTTCAAATACGCAGCCAGTGTGCATGATACCTTCATCCTCCGACAGCCCATCATCAACCAGCGTCCCCAGGATGGCAACAAGGGAAATGCACAGCCCCTTGGCAATATACGAATGAACACCCCACACACCTCAACTCCACAACCATGCAACTCACAACGCTGGCAATGGACACGTCACAAAATCACATACAACTGGCACAACAATATGCCCACCCACCAGACACGACAGAACAACTTACAATGTCCACATGGGCAAGTCCTGAACATGAGCCAGCAACGGCATGGCACCTCAGCCACATCATAGCCGAATGTGGGGAGAGATGGCAACCAGGCATGTGTGAAGGATGCAGTAGAACCATGATTGGGAAAGTACACAATGCCAAGAGTGCCGGAGATGTGCTGGACACCTCGCAGTATGCAGAACACACCCATGACCATGGCGACATACACCGCTTGCATATGGAGTGTAGTGGACAGTGGACGCCACCATGTCACCCTCAGCCAGTGGGGGACCTCATGGAAATGTTGCCTGTTACGCCCCCCCTAAGCGTCAGCGGAGTGGGATGGCCCGGCGTACGCCACGCCAGCGTAGGGGTGTGAATAAAAAGTACGTAGGCCTGGGCGTGGTCCTCTTCCGGAAAGACCCACGTCTCTGCCAGGGCAGCGCCTCCCACCTCACCACGAGGCCGACGCCATCCTCGTGAGCTGAGTCACCTGCGATGCTGTGCGCCTGCCGGACCCCGGCACGCTGGACCATGAACCCGTCAGGCCAGCCCCTTCGCAGCCAGGCCACACTGATCACCTTCCGACACCGGCGTGTGTCAAGGAGGGCCCACCACATGCCAGCGCATGCCCCAAGCCCGAGGCCCGAGATCTTGGCAGCCACCTCAGACCATCACAGCCTCCACGACACCGGCCCGCTTCATTCCTTTTCCGTTGACGTACTCCACTGCCGCCCCCGGCCTACTCTTCGGACCAGTAGGTCCCATATGTGAAACTGTGTCCTGAGTCATGAATGGCAGTGACCCCAAATCCGGGCCAGCGGCCACAGCACCAGACCCCCCCCGGTCAGTGAGGCACAGTTCCATATGGGCATCTTGTGCCACTAACCCTGTTCAACGCCAGCCGGCTACACGTGGTGCCACTGAATCTGAACTACGCAGGCCGGTGGGCCATCCAACCTATGCCGGCGACACTCGGTGAATGGGCCGTGCTGACCGCTGCCTCAGGCCTACACCACGGTCAGGTAGGTCACACATTTGGAACTGAGTCTTGATTACACCATTCCAGTGACCCGATGTCTACTGCAGGGGTGATATCACCAAACTCCCTGCTATCAGAGAAGCAAACGAATGCATCACAAGCACACAACACATGTCTGTGGGCCACTGCTGACCGCTGCCTCCGGCCTACACTGCGGTCCAGTAGGCCACAGAGTCTTGATTTGGCAATGTTGGAGTTCACATCTGTGTACCAGCATCATCGCAGACTGCATGTGCCACTACATTTGTTCCCCGACATTCATGGACACTCACTGGTCGTACATTGGTGGCGTTTGAGTCTATGGACTAGGGGCTAGTTTTCATCCTCATGTAGCTGATCCCGAATTGTTGGTGCAGACGAGGGTTGTGCTTTCCACACCTCCATTTGCTGCTTCCAGATAACATCAGACCTTCCGCATCATGCCCTGGAGGACACCTTCCACTGTCCCCCGAAACCCTCTGCAACATACACCTCGGACATTGATGGGTACCCGCTCAGGTCGCATGGCCCATCTGACTGCACCGCAAGTCACCGTCCCGTGGCTGGGTGCCTGTGCCGGCCGCAGTGCATCCGAGGCCACTAACTCTGTGCTGCTCAGGCCTGGGACCCCTTCTTCTGAGACACTGAATGGCCACTGTAGCGATGGTCTTGGGGTCATCAATGCCATGTGTCCGTGGCCCTGCGCTGTCCGCCTCCTCCGGCCCCAACTGCGGGCCACCAGGGCCCACACATGGCATCTGGTCTTGACCGGCCCGGACGTCACATCACCGCAGGAGGCACATGCCACCACCGCCAGGACCACCTTCAACGGCGGTCTGCCAGAGTCGAAAGGGTGGTCCTGACAGACCTACGGAGTTGCTCAGACCTGTCATGGATGCCATCATCGGCCTGATACACTGCTCAGCACTCCAGGTACCAGTGACTCAGTGCAACGCAAACCATTGTCAGTTGCTGATTGAGTTTTGTGCTGTTGTGAGGTTGCGCAGCAATGTCACCTCATGCAGTGGGGAAGACCTTGGACCATGAGGAGGAGGATGTGTCAAGTGTGCGGACAGGAGAAGGCACAGACAATGGGAGGGCAGGTGGCAACAGCCCCAAGGCAGGAATGCAGACTGGTGGCGGTAGTCAAGCTACACACCCGGATCTAATACTGAGTATTGCGCTGTGGACTGCAGACGCAACTGTCACCTCAGGCAGTGTGGGAGACCTGGGACGTTGATGATGAAGTTGATGCAGGTGTAACACACCCCACTGCATCTGCATCAGGGCTAACCCGAAGGGACATAACCCTGGCTATTTCTTCACATGAGCGCGCTCTTCTCTAGTGCCCCTACCTCAGTGCACTGCAACTCACGGGGCGTCCAGACTGAATATTGGGTGACCTCTGTCCTTACTCCGGATCCCTCCATGTTGCTCTGCATTTGACTCTGTTATGCTGGTGTTTTCTGTTTCCATGACACTAGTGTCCACTTTTCAGGTTGTTGCCAGCGCCAAGCACTCCGTGCGGGCTGGCTTATACTCACCCCACACACATCAAGCACAGGCGTCACTGTACATGTGGCCCTGCCAATAAAGGGGCCAGGCGCACGTGCCCGTAGCCAGTTCAACATGATATGTGCATGTGTCCCTGTGGTCTTGTTGTATGCATGGGGGCCCTGGGCCCTACGACATTACATTGTGCTGTGTACAGTGGACGCAGCGATGTCACTGCAGGCAGCGGGCTAGAACCTGGACATGTAGCTTTGTCGTCACCCACTCAATTCGTATGGGGAGTGGACTGTGCCATCGTACGCAGAGCCAACATGGGTGTGTGACTGATATGTGCGTGCCCCTGGGCGTGGTTCTGTACTGGGTATGTGCATCTGCATGTGTCTCTATGGCAGTGTGGGTCTCCTTTGTGGGGTGTGGGCGGTCCCTGAAGGGTATTGGACACCCACGTATGTGTTCTAGTTCACATTCCATGGTTTGGGCAACACCCGCATCTGCTGGGCCACCTCCTTTTGGCGTTCTGCCACCTGGCATTGGGGTGCCATGTGTGGCTGGGTGAAGTGTTGTGAGGCAGCCGTGATTGCGGGTGCTTCATGCTGTGTGGTCTGTTGCAGGGTCTGGGTACTCCTCTGTGTAGCTTGTCTGCCCTGGTGGTGGGTTGTGTGGGATGTCCATGGGCTGTTGTAGGGCGTGGGTGTTGGGGGTGTGGTGTTCGTCTCGGGCATCACTGATGGGTTGTCTGTTCTGACCTGCTGGAGGTGTTGTTTGTCCCTCTGCATTGTGAAGGGGAGGTGCATGTGTGGCATTGTGCCCATCACCCCATGTCCCCCCAGTCCCTGTTGGATCCTCACCCTGTTGTTGTTGTGTTAGGTCCTCTTGAGCTGTGTCCGTACTCCCTACTCCTTGCACCGTCTCCACACTGATGACTGTGGCCTGGGTTTCCTCCAGCTCCTCCTGTGGCGCTGAACTGCCACCGCCTGTCGCCGCTGCTGCCTTCCTGTTGGCAGCGGGTTTGTACCTGGTTTAGATTGTCACGTCCTGCCGGCGCCTCTTGGCCTCCTGGATTGGCCTCCTGGGCACTCGGACTGCATTCCAGGTGGTCTGCTTGTGGGTCAGTTCCTGGTAGTGTTCTGTCGCCTCCGTGGCCTTGGTCTTGTTTTCCTGCGGTCTGCACCCCGTCTTCCTCTCCCTTTTCTCCTTGGCCTTCCCCGACCCAGTTGTTCCTTGCTGGTGGTCTGTGGGGGTTGTGTGATTCGCGTTGCTCTCTGCGCTGGGTCAGGGTGCATCCATGTTGCTACGGACTTTGGCTTGTTTCTGGTGTGTTGTGTCTGTGGCTTTGCACGCGTGGGATTTGCAGGCCTGAGGCTGCTTTCGCTACTTTTTGTACCGCGATTGGCCTCATCGCATTATTTCTCGCGTTTCGCATTTTTTCGGCGTGGCATTGATTTTCACGCTGACATTTGACGCGTTATCTGGTGACTATCGCATGCTACCACCTTGTTGTGAATTCCACGTTGACACGGGGTTCTTTTCCCGTGATAGGCTGCTTTATTGGAAGTTGCGTTCCGCTACTCTTGTGGTAGTTATCACACGTTCTTGTGAATATACCCCATAGTTTCTGTTGATGCCCACCCATTCTGAAAAGTGGTATTTCTTGAGCGACTAAGGGTCACATGTATACAGCCTTTTTGCGTTCGCAAATGGGCAAATTCTCAGAATCGGCCCATTTGCGAACGCGAAAAAATGCTTTTCACATGTATCAAATCCTATTTTGTGATTCAATAACCTGTTACCGAATTGCAAAATGGGTTGCAATTCGGTATTTGGAAGGGGCATCTTTAGGGCGTCCCTTCCAAATACCGAATCGGAGTGGTATGTATGAATGTTTTGTGACCGTGAATGTGGTCGCAAAACATTCGCATTCTACCACCAACTTCAAATTAGTGGTAACCCATTTGCAAACAGGAACGGGGGCCCCAAGGGAACCCTTCCCCTTTCTGAATGTTTGTAAAAGCATTTTTTAAGAGCAGGCAGTGGTCCCACAGACCACTACCTGCTCTTAAAATATGAAAAGAAAACTTTTCATTTCTTTTTTTAAAAACGCAACCCGTTTTCCTTTAAGGAAAACGGGCTGCATTTAAAAAAAAAGATTGCTTTTTTTAAAAGCAGTCACGGACATAGTGGTCTGCTGACCCCACCAGGCCACCATCCCCATGATTTAAGCGATTCCTAGGGGGTCGCCAATTGTGATCTACCTCATTAATAAATAATGAGGTAGGTCAATTTGCGAGCCCCTAGGAATCGCTAAATGAACCTCTATGAGTTTCATACATTTGTAATAGCAATTAGGTAATTGGATTCTCAGAAAATCACAATTAGGCAATCGCTATTACAAAAGTTGTTACATGTAGCTCTAAGACTGAAAGATTTTTCATGAGTTTGAATCCCTAGCTGGGTCAACTCAGCATTTTATCTTGCACTGCTCAATGCAATAACTATTATTGACTTGGGCATTAAAAATACCCCTCATTTACAACCAATAGGAAGAGTAAACGTACGCTACTAGCAGCTATAAAAAAAGTACATTAATATTACAATTTTAGCAGGATAGGCTGGTGAACAATGACAGTGGTGAGGCATATAAGTAAACAGATTAAAACAGCATGGATTGTTAAACAACAACATTGGATAGACAGGCGAAATGTCAACTCTCTGCCTTTTCTACTGCACACTACAGATGCACCTCCGACCTCCACAATACATCTGTGAAGTGGCGTGCGCTGCAAAAAAACAAACCAGAGAAGAGACCTGACATTTTCTCTAAGTTAGAAAGGCATCTTTTTGCCGTGTTCACCCCCAATTTCTAGCTGACTGATACTGGTGTTAACTGACTCTGACTGTACCCTGGGCTCTGCTAACCAGGCCAAGGGCCAGTGCTATGTGTAAAAAGGTACGTGTAATAGGGTACACTTACAATTGGCAATGACAGACCCTCTAAGTCCCTCATAGATAATAAGGATAGGGTGTTCAAACTACCTCTAAGTCCCTAACAACCAAACCATGTAATAGGGCATGGACGTTTGGAGGCCCAGCAGTTTTCCTTGCATGTGTACAATGATGAGTCCCTGCTGTCATTTTAAGGGCAGCCTGACTTTGCAGACTGTCTTTAAATGTAAATTGTGTGCAAACTTGATTTTGGTCGTATGGGCATGTTAAAGGTGATAGTCTACCTAAGGTTTACATATTAGGTACCCCCAGGGTCTCCCCTAGGTGTCCCGAGGGTGGGAGGTCATGTAACTATAAGCAGGGGCCTTTTAAAAGATGTTTTATATGCCCTGGTGAGGGTAAACCTGCCCATTTCATTTTCCCCATTGTAAAATAGGTTTACATTGCAATATTCTATGTAGTTATAAATATTGCTAGAAAAGTAGTCAAAATATCATTCCTGGACTTAAAAGATTGGTATTGATACATGCAACAACTTGCCACTGATGAATTTATCATAAGTAGTACAGAAGAGAAGTTATTGAACTTTCTCTTCTGTAAGCCAAAATCCAGCCTTCTAGTGATCTCTGCCGATTGGTTAACCTTAGCAGGCTTAGCCAGGCTGCTTTGATTAGGTGATAAGTGGCCTGGCAGGAGCAGACGTTATCTGATGGAGAGCGCTCTGCAGCTGTGGAGGTTAGGTCCTAGAGAGGGGGCTGGGTCAGTCAAACTGAGCTCAAAGAAAGAGCAGATCAGTAAGGAATGGCAGGCGTACCTACCCCCACATCCTGGGCCTCAGCTAGAGGGCAGGTTTAGAATAGGAATTTGCAGTGGTCAGGAGGGGAGAGCTAATAGAAATGAGCCACACTGTGGGTTGGTTCAGCTAGCTCTTACTCCTCCGGAGAGAAGTCATCCATAATGGATTTTGGAAGTGCAGTGCATTGTGGGACAAGAAGATGCCACAGTTTGGAGGACGTTTTTATGCTTTTGGGTGGCACCCAGCATTTCATTGGAAAGAGGTGCCCCCTGCTTGTCACCACAGAACACTGAATAAATATCTGAGAGCTGCATAGTCTCTCAGATCTCCTGCCTGAAACTACGAGGAAAAGAAGAACTGCCCTGCTGGAATCTGGATTTGCACCCAAAGGCCTGCACTCTGAATGACTGCACCTACTGCACAACCTGGTACTACAGCCTTGGGGACTGTGCCTTGCTTCAAGAAGGATTAAGGAGTGGACTCCCTGCAAGCTACAGGTTAACAGATCCCACCTGCATCATCTCCACCAAGAATCCCCATCCTGCAGTGCGTCCAGTGGACTTTTAAGGATTTGGCCATGTGCATTGTGGGAATTGTCATCCAGACATCCCAGAGACCATCTAGGAGATTCCAGACCTTTAGATTGGTGTGTTGGACACTTGAACATACAAAGATACCTTCAGGGAGCACCTACTGAAGTTTGGAGAACTTTTGTGAAAAAGCTCCATGAGGTGACTGACCCGACCTTGAGAGTCAAGCCGTCTACCTTCAACCGCAACCCAGCCAGGATTTCAGGATCATCCCACTGAAAGCTCCGGAGCACCTGACTTCCAGGATTTGACCGGTGCCTCACAGAAAGTCAAGAGTGCGAACCCTCACCGAATCCGGCTTGCTGAGGAGGATTGAGCAATATCGAAAGAAAAAGCTCCAGAAAAGTTTCTAAGTGTGAAGGTAAAATTTTGGCCGAGGCCTCCCGCTTACTGCATCCGACCAGGGCTCCATCGCGGTCAGCCTCAAACTTTGAATTTGTCACGGTCAAGCGTGACCATATGTCCCACACTAGCACAATATTATTTAAGCACTATAAAGTGGTTAATCTTTAAAAATTCATATCTCTGGTTCCCTACATTGGATTTTTGTTGTTTTGGTGTCTATTTGTTCATAAAGATATTTCCTATGTTTATAAATTAGTGAGGGAATTTAATTGTGTTGTGTCTTACTTATTTGATGTATTGGTGTTTTAAATGCTTTACACTCCTGTCTTCTAAGTTAGGCCTGACTGCTCGATGTCAGCTACAAAGGGTTGAGCAAGGGACAAATTTACTGAGACCTTTACTGGACCCTATACCGTGTTGGTGGCCTTATTACTAGTGGTAGGTGCATACTTACCTCTACCAATAGCCCACTTTCCAACACCCTATCAATCCAATCATATAAATTCAGCAGTCTTGAGGTTTGCAGGATTCCAAACATTTTTCCTTTTGTGTAAAGAGCTGCATGCGCCTTTCATTTTACAACACCGATTCCTGCTGCATTTTAGTACTACACTAAGTGAAAATGCAGCAAGAGAAGCAGTAACAGAAGAAGGAAAGAAGCCCAGTGAGGACGGTCCTGGAGACGTTCTAAAGCCCAGACAGAAGGGTCACGTCAAGCACACCTATGTGCACCTACCCTGTGCTGAATTGGAAAGAGTGGGATCTGCCTAAGATTCACAGGTCTCCTATCCGCGGACTGGGCTATGCAGTGAAGCCCCAGGGACTACATTATTTTGGCACAACTGTGCTATAGCTCCAGACACCACTTTACTTGGTATGCTTTGGTAGCAGTATGGGTTTGTTCAAAGGTAAGTCCTGCAGCATAGCATCATTCGTAGACTTACATTAGCTCACACTTTCATTTACACTTCTTGAACCTTGCTGGCTGCCTGACCTTTCAGAGCAAGAGTCAGGCAAGTACTATTTAAAATTGCAAAGTTAATGATGGCAAATGTTTATTTAGGAGACGCAGATTCTCAGATGGGGGTGAAGTCCCAGTGCCCTAATAGACCGGCCAACCCTGCAAGTTAGTGCCATAGCATTTAGGGCTGCGTTCACTCTGCTTGCTTAGTCTTTTAGCATTATTCATCGTTAAAGGGGCTTGCTGGTCTGGTAACTCTGGACCCAATGTATTCACTGGAGGAGCTTGTGTTTACCCATCTGGTCATAGACTCGAATATCAGGGTCCACTCAACCACCCACCCTTCCCATGTCGATTAAAGGAGCACCACTTAAATGGCAAACAATAGATATTTTCCATCAGTGCCAATACCTCACTTTAGCAGTGATCAAGCACTTTACAATAAAGATGTAATTCTAATTAGATAATTCCAATGGCCCATCATGATTTTCCTCATTTTATTGGTAAGGTACCTGAGCCTCTACATATAACACAGTGGCTAGTCGTCCATAAGTGCTCTTCCTTCTTTTTTTCAATTTCTCCAAAATTGTGAAGTAGTGGAAAAACTGTGCAGGTCCAAACTGTTCAAGTGATGAGGGAAAAAACTGCTCTTCTGATAGGCGATTTGGCACAAGACCGGACTATCACACATGCACAGTTTGTGTTGTCTGGAGTCCTGATGTACTAGCACTCAATAAAAACAAGCATTGGCAAAGCCAATCGGTCTCGGCAATCCAAGAGCTTATGGATTGTCAATGACAATGAGTTTTAGCTATGTGTTGTGGAGTGGATGTATGTTGTGTGGAGTAGATTTATGTAGGTTGGTTTGGAATTGTCTGCCGTGAAATTGTGTTGTGTTGAGTGGAGTTATGTGGAGTGGAATTATGTGGCATGGTGTGCAGTGGAAATATGTAAATAGCAATTATGTAGTACTGAGTGTACTGGGATTATGTGAAGTGGCATTGTGTGTTATGGAGTGTAATTAAACTGGTATTTTGTGTTGTGGAGTGGTATGTAGTGTAGTTTAATTAAGTGGTGTGCTATTAAATTTTGTGGCATGATGTGGAATTCTGTGGTGTGTATAGGATGTAAGTGGTGTGTTGTTTAATTGTGCTGTTGAGTTGAATTATGTGGTTGTCGAAATGTGGTGTGGAATGGAAATGTGTGGAGTTTAATTGTGTGGCGTGGATCTGTGTGGCGTTGAATGAAATGAAAGAAATTAACATGCTGCGAGTTTCCATCCCTCAGAGACAGCAGCTGCATTATGACTTTAACGTAAGAATGCACTACGCTGTTTTTGTTTTCCTTGTTGGGGGCACCTTTGGTCTGACAGCAACACCCTGGTGGGATCCTCATCCCAGGTTGCACCACAAGCCTCCTGTTCTTCCCGCAGGGCTGCAACAAACACTGGTGGGACTCCAAGTCCCAGGGTGCCCGGCGAGCACACGCTGCTGTTTCAGGTGTGGGGGAGGCGCCCAGACCGCGCTCAAAAGTGCTAACTTTCCTCCCGCTGCGCGGGACGCACTATGCTGTTTTTTATTCCTTGTTGGGGGCACCTTTGGTCTGACAGCAACACCCTGGTGGGATCCTCATCCCAGGGTGCACCACAAGCCTCCTGTTCTTCCCACAGGGCCGCAACAAACCCTGGTGGGACTCCAAGTCCCAGGGTGCCCGGCGAGCACACGCTGCTGCTTCAGGTGTGGGGGAGGCACCCAGACCGCGCTCAAAAGTGCTGACTTTCCTCCTGCAGTGCGGGCCGCGCCCGTCATTGACAGGAAGAGGCAGGGCAGGGCCACTTCCCTTGACTTCAAGTTTTCAGCGGTCTCCAGTCGGTAAGTCTTTTTCTGGACCTTCAAACTAACTGCTTGCACCCTGCATTTTTTCATTGTATTGTATAGCTGCTAACATTTTATCCTTACCTACCTGTGGGAGCCGGTGGTGGACTCGATGAAATACATCAGCAACTCGTGAATACATCTAAGTTATGCCTCACGTGGGGCATTAGCCGAGACATTTATTTTGTGTCCACTGACACTTTGACTTCCTCTTTTTAATCATATATCTGTGTTTCTCTCCAATTAGCTCATTTGATTGTATCTTTTTTCCCAATTGCAATCCTAGCCTTGTGCCCAAGTCTCCCCTATCCTTATTTGGCCTACACTGGGGGCGGGGTGGCATTATAGCCTTCCTTGATTTGAACATGGGCAAGCGCGCTTGTGCAGTAAAAAACATCTTCAAGTGCCCATTCCTGCTCCTTTGCCCCAAACCTCAATAGACAGGATGCTCCAGAGGGCTATAGGGGTTGTAACGACTGAAATAGAGCTGACGGTGAGGCACCTGTCCTTAACCCCAGACATCACCTGGCAGGTGCCCGAGCCATCTACCTCTCAAATTACAACCCCTGGATCTATATCTAGGCCTGAGCCATCTACCTCTCAAGTTTCAACCCCTGGATCTGCATTTAGGTTAATAGAATCTACTTCTGGGCAAATAGAGTCCCTCCCACCTTCACCCCAAGTATTGTCAGTGAAGCCAGCAACTTGTAAAGGTGGCACAACTACTAGATCATCTAAAAACGGGAGTCGCAAAACAGGAACAGGGGCAGGAGCTAAGAGAAAGAAAAATATGGAGCTTACATCTAGCAGAGAGGAAGTAGCTGGCACTGGGAGAGTGAATGAAAACCCCACTAACCCCCAATCAGTGTCTGATTGCCCTTCTTGGGTGAGGAATATGATAGTGGATCTAGAAACCCAGCTCAGAGTTATCGTAAAGGAAGAGTTAGCTCATCTACTCAACCTTATAGGCACAGGACATCTAATGGGTCACAGCAGTCAGGCCAACTCCACTGATAGCACTACCCATGCCCCAGGGAAGAGGAAAGACTGTAGCTCCCAGACAGACAGCGTAGGACATCCCCCACCAGGCAAACGAGGTGCCCTGAGGGCTGTACCCCCTAACGTGCCAATGGGCTCTAGTGGGGCAGAGTATCATAACACAGAGTCAGTTGAAACTATTCTGGCACACTCAGCAAAGACAGGTATTCAGCCGGCCCAAGAGATGAGGACAGTAATTGGCCCCAGGAGCTCCACCAATGCGATTGGGAGTCACAGCCCTGCTTCGAATAATGAGGATTTAACCAGAAATAGGCCTATCCATACAGAGCACAGGGTAGTTCGGGAAAGGGTGGACCCCATAGAGGCAGATGATAGTGGACAAGGAGTACTGACCCAACCGACGATAAATTTACCCCCAGCCTCACTTCCTTACGTTATTGTACTGACAGGAGTACCCGAGATCAAAAATGGCCAGAAGGAAACGCAGCTTGACCTAAGAACAAGTGCCTCTTCTGGTTGGCTAGGCACAAGCAGTTCTCCTACGATAGGGCAGGCGAAATTTTAACGGTTCGTAGAGTTGGCTGGGTGGGTAAGAAACCAAAATCAACGCAAGGGGACTGCATAGTTATTAATTTTAGTAATCCCCTGATTGTACATATCCTAGCAGGCCAGAGGGCCTCTCCCTACGTACCACACACTGGGGTCAGAGCCTATACCCTGGACTATTTCTACTCCCATACCCACAGCCAACCTTGGACCCCAAACTCTAGGACCCCAGCTAACTGGTTCCAAGAACAACCAACTGCAGGACTACCCTCTAGACCTCTTCTATTTAACATCCCAGTTGTAAACAGATATGGGGCCCTTGAGGAGGTGGACTGACTTGCGCTGAAAGGTGGCCATGATTCTAGTTATGGGTCCAGGGGGGCTGTCATAAAATCTGGGGAGAGCAACAGTGAGCAGCAGAGCCAGAATATCCTCGGTGGCAATGGGGATGGAACAGGGGGTCAACAACTTGAAATCCATTGGGGAGCCTTAGTTTATGACGGGACCTGTGCAGATTTGCATAACTTACCAGCTTTTTCTTCTCCCGACCTTTTAATTTTTAGCCCATGTAGGAGTGGTCCCCCATTGGAAGTTGCAGAAGTAGCCCCCATGGACCAGTTGGAAATCTCTCAAAGCCTCAACCCTAACAATCGTAATCCCCTGTGTGATAATCCTAACCCCGGCCATAAAATGAGAGTCCTATCTTGGAATATCGCCGGAATAAAAAACAAACTGCACTGCCCAGATTGGGGACAATTTGAAGGCAATTTTGAGGTGTGTATGTTTCAGGAAACGTGGGCAAGGGAAGACGTTGTGAGGTTGGGCTATGCAACTTATAATGAGTTGGCTACGACGGGGGAGGAAGAGGCAGACCCTCGGGGGACTTGTGCACTTGGGTTGCTACACACCTGGACTGCACTGTGGAGCAGTTGAACACCATGTCCAATGACATTCAGTGTACCGTACTCACCTTCTCTTCTAGTATGAAAATTGCCTTTATCAACATTTATTCCCGACCGGTAAGCATTAGCCAGGAATTCCCGACCATAGATCTACTAAACACATTTATTGACACAGCCCCCCCGAATGTAAGGCTGGTTATAGGGGGAGATTTTAATTGTTAATTTGAGCCCCTCGCTGCCTCCACCGTTACATCTTCTAGTGATGAGGACAGTCTTTGGCTAATCCCTGGCCCCCAAATTCCACCGATAAAGGCCTGGACCCCATTGGCACTCCAGATTAATGCATTATTACTAACCCATTCTCTGAGAGCGTGCAATGGTCACACCAGGTCAGACCGGCCAGGGAAGTTGACCTTCAATAGAACTGGACAAACCTCCCTGTTGGACTACATTCTAGTGGAGACAAGATCATGGCAGTGGGTTGTGGAGTTTGCCGTCATGCCGAGACATGACAGTGACCACAACGCCTTGACTCTGGAGCTGGAGTTCCCAGACCTATATAATCCTACGGCCACTAGTACCCCTGCAGATAGTAACCTAAAACTTGCCAACAATAGGAGAATTAGATGGGGTACACTCAAGCAGTCACCAGACAAGGTAGCCGCAATATATTCTTTAACTATTCTGCCCTTAATGGAATTGGAGGAGGTTGTCATGGCACCGGATTCTCCCGAAACCATCACTAGAATTGAGGCACTGCACGTAGAACTGACAAATAGCCTGACTAATACTTTTAACCCTGTGACACATTTTAAGGCGAACAAGGGTGCTAAACAAACTTGGTTCGATGATACTTGCCGCAAGGCAAAGGGAGACCTCATAAATGCCATCAAAAGTAAGGATAGATTCTTAATCAAACAATTTAGGGCCCATTATCGAGACAGTATCAAGTTAGCAAAGAAGAACTGGGAGCTAGATAGATGGAATGCTATTAGAACAGCACTATCCAAAAGGGACATGAAGATGTTCTGGTCACTAGTGAGTACAAACAGTAGTGAAGAGAAGCCAGCCCTAGAGCCGAATTCGCTGCAGCCGCATGGAAGTCTCACTTCCAAGCTCTTTATTCTACTGAGGAAGTTATAGAAACAAAAGTTGAATCATCACTAGCAATTCGAGGGACTTCCCATGAAGAAGCCCAAGAGCTTACACTAGCAGAAGTCTTAAATGCAATTAGAAGCTTCCCCTTGGAAAAGCCCCCGGTCTAGACAAGACAACCAAATATATGGGGACTCTATCTGTGGGTAATTTTAAAAGCTATCCTGAGTGGTATGAAGGTCCCGGACACCTGGCTTGGGGCTGAAATTTTCCCTGTTTTCAAGAAGGGCTCACCTCTCCTGCCGACCAACTATAGGCCGATCAGCTTGATCGATGTCACTCAGAAACAGTTTGCTAGGATCCTCCTCGATCGCCTTCATTTGTGGATGGAGGAGCGTGAAATTCTGAGCGTTTATCAAGCTGGTTTTCAGAAAAATATCTCCACTATTGACCAAATTTTTAGGCTCCAATTACTATATTGGAAGACGGTGTGAATAGAGGGTGGCAGCCTCTATCCGATATTCGTCGATCTGAAATCGGCCTTTGATTTGGTCCCCCGTGATAAACTTTGGGAGGTACTTGAACAACTGGGATTTCCCCCCTACCTTTTGTCACTGATCATGCGTCTGCATGCAGGCAATTTTGCCCAAGTAAGGCATGGGAAACACGGGGAATTGACCCCCCGCTTCCCAGTCAACAGAGGAGTAAGGCAGGGGTGTGTGCTGGCCCCTACCCTGTTTTGTCTTTTTATCAACGCTCTGGTCGCCCAATTAAATGAGGTGGAGGACAACGACGCCCCAAAGTTGGTGCATAGTAAGGTGCCAGCAATGATGTTTGCAGATGACACATTGCTGTTATCTAAGTCCCCTATGGGCATACAGAGGATCCTTGACAGTTTTTCATCATTCTGTAAAAACAGGGGGCTGGAGATCAATACATCAAAGACCAAATTTATGGTCTTTAACCCAGCCAAAACATCCCGTCCAAACCCCTCTTTAAATGGCACCTTGTTAGAGAGGGTGACTGTTTTTGACTATCTTGGTGTCACTCTGTCTGAAACTTTTGAATGGGGCCCGCAACTAGCCAAAGCAAGCATGAAGCTAGCTCAGACGGTAGGGGGACTCACAAAAACCTATAGGAATTCCTCCCACTCACCGCCTAGTCCGGTGGCTGAGATATATAAAGTACAAGTCAGGAGTGCTGTAATGTATGGGGCCGAACTTTGGGGCCATCGTCCCATTGTTGGTCTGTCCAAGCTAGAGAACAAATTTATGAGACAGTTGCTGTGCCTACCGCCAAGCACCCCCCTTATCCCCCAACGCCTGGATTTAGGAATTATACCTATTGCAGATGAGGCTGGCCTCAGACTGTTAATCTTTTGGCGTAGATTGTGGGCGACCCCGGAATTAGCAGTCTACCAGTCTGAACTAAAGGGGATCCTGGGACTCCCGGGGGTGGGGAAACTACCATGGTTTTTACATAAAAGAGATGTATGCCTCAGAATAGGCATTCCCAACCTTTGGAGCAATCCTGAATTAGTGTGCCTGACAATTTCACGTCTAGAATTAGTAAGAGCCTATCGATCACTCAAGCTAACTGACATCCAGGGGAACACTAAACTTGGACACCTAACTGCTGATTTCCTTAATATCAAAGCCAAGTACTT
Organism: Calotriton arnoldi; assembly: GCA_963921515.1. NCBI lineage: Eukaryota > Metazoa > Chordata > Amphibia > Caudata > Salamandridae > Calotriton > Calotriton arnoldi. The sequence goes on from CAWUFW010000935.1 coordinate 1,253,323, forward strand.
CATTGAGCCTTTTTTGGATGACATACAACCTACTATGGCAAGGAAGTTATACATCCAGTTTAGAATAGGGACCTTGCCGCTGCGTGCACTTACGAATAAATGGCTGAAAGCCCCTTCCCTTGGATGCCCTGCTTGCACCTGCACAGATGAGTCGGACACTCATGTCCTCTTTTTTTGCCCAGGCTATAAAACAGCCAGACGGCGTTGGCTTGTACCACTTTGTAGAAATATGGGGTGCAGGCAGTGTTCGGAGGCATATAGAATACTGAGAACTGATACCCACCCTCCTGTTGTGTTTGCCGTGTCCCGATTCCTGAATTCCATGTGGCATAGTCGTAGGGTGCTTTTAAATTCACCATTGCAAGCATATTTTTTTTTTTCTCCGTACACTCTGCCATACTGTAATTATCTTTAACTCTTTTAACTCTTTTTTAACTTGTTTTTTATCATTTTTACCTCTTAAAAAACGAAAAACATTGATGAAATGTTCCTTGTCCATTTAAGGATCCAGTGTGGCCACCTGATGAAATTGTAATATTGTTGAAAATTAAGTTATCTTTGTATTTGTAATATTTACTTTTCATGGTCTACACTGACCGAAATAAAGTTTATTGGAATGGAATGGACTTTAAAATTGAACCACTGAATACAGCTCAGTGCAGTGCCCACTAGTGAATGTGCACATGTTCTGGCATGGCAGCAGAATAATTCATATAATGATTCATGGATATGGTGCCCTGCTCAGCAGAACATGAACTATCCAGGCTGGGGCACAGTGTCCACGGCGAGGAGCAAAGCCCTGAGGGGTTTGGTGCTGTGTACTAGAGTAATCTTAGCCCTAGTTTACAGTGAAGACTACTGCTTGCTAACTGGAAGAGTAACTTCACATGTTAGATTATCCCCGATCAATAAAGGCTGTGTCGCTAATTAATTTTTTATCTAGACAAGTCTTAAAAACAAATAAAAGTGTGAAGAATGGGATAAAAAGCCACAATCAAAGCAGACATATTAGGCAATACAAAAAAAGCATTTTGACACAACAAACACTAAAGCCCACACTAGTGAAAAAATGAAATCCGAGCAAAGACATTTTTTTTACCAAAAGAACGCTGTACGCTTTTCACTTGTTAAAGCTAGCACATAGACTGACAAGTTAGGGCTTTTAAAATATCTGATGAATGATGCAAAGTGGAAATACTAAAAAATTTTAAAGCTTTTGAGAGGAGTAAGTTAAACCTGCTTCACCACGAATGCAGCTTCTTGGCACATGATGATTATAAACAGGGCTTTAAGTGCTCCGGGTCCTGCTGGTGCTCAGCACCGGCAGCTTTTAAAAGCAGGTGCCGAGACGGGTCCCTATCAGGCTCTCCATTTTTACCCTCAGGGTTAAGAAAATACATCACTGCTTTTGATGTAACTTGAAAGAGACTCATTTTTTAGTTTTATATAGTGCAAACTTGCAGCGCTTTACATGAGCACCAGTTACATTGCACAAGGACAATCATTTTTTGAATCACAGGACGTCTGTTTTCTCAGCTCAAAGCAGATTTGTAGCAGTTGTAATATGTAACAGGAATATCTGTGCTTATTTTTTTGCATTTTGTGATGGTAATGTGTTTTGTAGTGTTTTTGTCTAGCATAATTGCAATGTTGTATTGTTTTGTTGAACTGTGGTTGTTATGTGGCATTTGTTTTTCCTGTTTTGTTGTGCTCTGTGTTGTTTTAGTTGTGTGTTCGCTTTGCTGTTATGTTATTGTGCTGTGTTCTGTAATTACTTTAGAGATTGTTAGAAATGGGATCTCTGGTTGGCTAAGGCTTGCGCCAAAGCCAGGCAGAGACCACCACTCTAGTCAGGGCAAGGGAGTTACACGCCAAAGATAACCCCTGCTCACCCCCTTGGTAGCTTGGCACGAGCAGTCAGGCTTATCCCGGAGGCAATGTGTAAAGCGTTTGCGCAACACACCCACAGCAACAACATACTAGGCACACCACAAAAAGGAACTCCACACAAGGTTATATATAAAAATAGCCTTTGTATAAAACACATTAGAATAGTACTCACATAATATACATCGTGCCAACTGGCGCTGGGCAGTATTTACAAGGGATTATTTACACCTGACAGGGCCAACTGGACCACTGTCAGAACCAGCACACAGCGAACTTAGTATATGTATCACTTATAATAAATGTAGAACACATCATAAACGTACAACCAGTAATCACTGGTAACCACTGTACTTAGCATCAGCCTGTAACATAAACCACATTATACACAGTATCACATTAGGCGCAAATTACATTCTGCGCCAACCTCATAAGCCTAAACACATTAGACCAGAACCTCACAAGTCTAAACGCATTCGCCCCTAACCTCCTAAGTGTAACTCACCTTAGGGGCGTAAATCACAGTAGAGAATAACTCACAACCTAAACGCATTAGGTAATAATAAAATCACAAGCATAAACATATTATGCAAAACCTCATAATCCTAAAAGACCACATTTAGAGGTATAGCACAGGGTGCATAAATCATGGTAAATGCATCACATTTCCTAGCACCACATAACTCGCATTAGCACATAACCTCCTAGTAAAAACCATATTAGAGGCATAAATCACATTTAGGGCCTGGGGCCCTATAATCCTAACAGTCCCCCTGGCCAACTGGCCATCTCAGAAAGGGGGCTCAAATGCCCTATGTCCCAAGAGTCAGGGCGCGCTGCCAAGGCAGCGAAAGTCAAGGTGCGCCATTGCGCAAACCTAAACGTAGCAGCTGCCCACTACTTGCTGGGCAGCTGGGAAAGTACAGGGCAAAGGAGTGCCTCTCACTCCTAACTTCACAAGACATGCCCCCAAAGAACTGTGCGCCTAAACGGTGCAGCTGCCCACTACTTGCTGGGCAGCTGTGAATATTGACATGAGGCCTGGACACTCCTGGTGCCCTTTGAACAATATGCCAAACGTTGCAGCTGGCCGCGCTGGTGTGGTGCAGCTGAGAACCATATAAAGGGGCCCTGGCACATCTGTGCCTCCCCATCCCCGCTGGGCTCCTTTACATAAAATTGCCCCCATCGGTGCAGGCCTGGCACTGGCACTATACGCACCGTCTGAGCCCCTCTCTGGGACTCTCTAACAAACACATGCCCCCTTGGTACAGCTGCCCTCTATCAGGCGGGGCAGCTGTAAAAAGAACAACGAAGGAATTAGGCATGGGCACCTCTGGCCCTCGGGACCCCCACTGGGGCCCTTAAACTGCTGTACCCCTCGTTGGAGCCACACGGGCTCTGAAACAATTATGCCCAAGCGTTGGAGCGGCCCGCTGCCAGACGGGGCCGCTCTAGAAAACTAAACACGGTGCCCTCACTGGCACAACCAAACTGTGCCTAGAAATGCCCCCAAGCGTTGGAGCGGCCCGCAACGGCAGGTCCGCTCAGGAGGAGGGATCCGGCACTACAACTGTGCCAAGGAATGCCCCCAAGTCCCCCCCAAGCACCGGCAACGTGCCTCGAAAGGCACCAACACACAGCAGGCGGCGGCCACTCACCGGGTCCTCTGCCACGACGCAGGACTCCTCGGGTCTCCTTCTCGCTGGAGCCGCTTCTCCTCTCCGCAGGGCTTCCCTCTACTCTCGGGAGCCCCGCGCTGCCATCGGCGGCCTCTCCACTTCACGGGAGCTCCGCGGCATCTCTCCTGTCTTCCGGTCGCCTTCCCCCTCTCTTCAGCTACGGGGGAAGGCAGAAATGGAGCCTGCGAGGCTCCGGTCACACGTCGCTGGCCCCGCCCACCGTCAGGCAAGGCCGCCTGGCTTCCGGGTCGGGCCGGCGGCTTGGCGAGAAATTTAAAAAGCGGCTCGGGCCGCTGTAGCGATGGTGATTTCGGGAATTAGAACGCGGGGTGGGCTCCCGCTAGAAAATTAAAATACACCAGCAGGGTGGGCACCCGCCACTGAAACCTCCATAAAAGCGGGGTGGGCACCCGCTCGGACTCCATAAAAGCGCCATCACGGGGGAAAGCCCTTTGAAAGGGCTGCAGCGCAGTGCTGCGCAGCCCACACGCTCCCCTCCTCCTAAGGGAAGCTCCAAGAAATAAAGCGCTCTCCAGGGCGCTAAAAGCCAGCAAGAAGGCCTGAAAGTCCTGGGAGAATGAAGGGGCAATGCAGGGCCCAGGGAGGCAAGCCCTCATGGCAGCCCCCCCTGGGCCCCCAGCAGCAGCACGCCCCGCAGGATTCAGGAACAACCACAGAACTGAACAATTTTCATGGGGTCACAGCCCCTATATTTATATTAACATTTTCCTTTGTGTCCCAGCACAGGGCTGGGGAAAACCAGACACAACTGGTTCGGGGAGCTTTGGAGCACTTTGTTTTGCTCAAGCTCCTCTTCCCTTTCACAGGACAGGCTAGGGACATCCGTCGCACCACAGGGTTGGAGCCAGCATTGTGGAGGGAAGGCACAGCCCTATTCAGGTCCCAGGTGCAACTCCTCCCTCCCATCTAGATGCAGATCTCCCTATTCAGCCCTGCGCTGACTCACCCTGCCCCTCCTGGAGCCACACACACCTCCCAGCCCCTGTCACTCAAAAGCCAGACATGCAATTCACATCAGGCAGGCAGACACAGAGCACGCATAAATGCCAACTTCTAAAAGTGGCATTTCTACACCAGTCACAATAAATCTGCGCACACCATTGCGCAGCATTTATTCTCACGAGTTCGCACATACTAAACTCGCCCCTGCACTCCTCTCACACCAGGAATTACCATGGACACACATATCCCCCATGCATTCCTATGGGAGGGCAGGACAATCTCACCACACGCACTCAGTGTGCACGCACTTTACACTGGCCCACAGTGCTAAAGTGCCCAGAGACTTAAAACTACTGACATACAAGGCAAAAAGTTTAGGGGTGAACCGGCCAAAAGGGCCAAGTCCAACACAACCCCTTCCAGCCAAAACGCAGGGCAGACCAATCACCACCGTGATGGGCTTCCCTGCTTGGAGCGATAGAACACGGACGCGGGCCCGCACGGCAGGGACACCCTCTGGTTCTACGCCACTTGGAACCCATGGAATCCATCTAAGAAAAACTCAGGACCAACTAGGCTACCCCACCGGTACTCCTTAGTTGTCCACGGCCAGGACCAGGCCCTAGGCCACCCAGATGCCACTGGTCCTTGCCAATCCAGAGTGGGGGCAGTAACCCCTGGCATACAATAGCCATTCTCCACTCTCCCTCTCAGTGTAGTTCCAAACTACCACTGATCCTTCAACCTAGGGTCCGCACCCTCAGGCTGACCAGAGGTCACGGGCGAAGCATCTCCTCACCCTACCTCTACTTCTGACGTTTCGCGCTCTCCCAGGAGAAGCACCTACCAGAACACAACTCTCCCACCAGTTCAGGACCTCTCTCCATCACTGGTCTACCACCTGGGAAATAAATTCACCGGCTGCACCGGGGTCAGAGGCGAGGACTCCTCCCTCTGCACCCCCTTCCAGAGTCCGATACCCTCCCAACTGGAGTGGTACCCCTAGAAGGCAAACCGGCCAGGACACTGATTACAGCCGCCCTGCTGTCCAGATCAGGAAACACCTGCTACTGGCTCCCCAACCCAGGGACGTACCCTTTGGTCAGATGCCTGGCGAACCAGGACTTCCGGGGAGCACGCATGCCCCCCATCCTGAAGAGCAGGGTCCCTTCACTCAAGATAGGCCCCACCTGCCCTCAAGGTAGTACTACCATACTCAGCCAGGGACCCTAAAGATCCCGGCCAGGCCTGTACCACCCCCAGAGGGTAACACATCTAATGTGTTGTGTGACAGTCTGCCGGGCACAAACCCAGGGCAGAAGTGGTGTCCCCATGGCCCCTTCTGGACCCACTGGTTTTCCCACTGGGGAACCTCTCCCCCTCTCACCCCTCAATCAGGACTTCTGCACCCTCCACTTAGGAGCGGCGCTGCCTAACACTAGGATCACTGGAGCTCTGATTACAGACACTCCATGTCCTCTAGACACTGGGAGATCCTCCTCAAATGGCCTACAAGTACAGCCTAGGCCCCCAACCTGGTGTTCCCTGAAGAAACCATCCAGGCCCTGGGACTGGGTTTCGGGCACACTCACTCCTTCTCCTCTGAGACAGGACGTGAGCCCCTACACCCCTCCCGCTACACTGGGACCTAGCTGGGCTACACTGAACCTCTTCCACAACACAGGACCGGAAGATACCCGAGGCACTCTTATTGGACTCACTCTCCCATGCAAGCTCCTTATTTCAGAGAACTCACACCCAAGTATTCAGCAAGCTCCTTATTTCAGAGAACTCACACCCAAGTATTCAGCAAGCTCCTTATTTCAGAGAACTCACACTCACTCGTCCAGTGCAACACACCATTCATCCACACACCCCCCCCCCAGACCGGTGAGACAGTATCTACTGCCCCTGAATCTCAACCTGCACCCCTCTTACTGAGCACCAGCTACCATACTCTGGGAACGGGACGGGGAATTCATGCACTGGACACACTTCTGCTGCCACCACTGGATCCCACCCTTACTGGGAAATCCAGAAAACTCACACTTCACTTAGGGGATAATCTACCCTCCCGAGCTAGTGACTCCATACCAATTAAGTCCCCACTGTAGGCCAACCCAAGAACTAGCAGACAGCACAGGGGCAGTCCCTCCCTCAGCTGCAGGCCAACCCAAGAACCAGCACAATGGCTCAAGGGCAGTCCCTCCTCCAGCTTTAGGCCAACCCAATAGCAGTCTGCACAAGGGCAGTCACTCCTCCAGATTCTCTGGTTTCTGTCCTTGGCAGGACACTCAACTCATAGTGCAACAAGAACACACATTTCAAAGAAATGACTCTTAAAACCAACTCAGAAACAATAATCCCTTTCCATGTGACTATCTAAAATGCAGAGTTTTGTAATGCAGCCAGTTGTCGCTGTGGTACTGCGCAAACGCAAGTCCTATCCCCACCGCTGACAACCAATGTTAGAAATGGGATCTCTGGTTGGCTAAGGCTTGTGCCAAAGCCAGGCAGAGACCACCACTCTAGTCAGGGCGAGGGAGTTACACGCCAAAGATAACCCCTGCTCACCCCCTTGGTAGCTTGGCACGAGCAGTCAGGCTTATCCCGGAGGCAATGTGTAAAGCGTTTGCGCACGCACACAGCAACAACATACCAGGCACACCACAAAAAGGAACTCCACACAAGGTTATATATAAAAATAGCCTTTGTATTATCATAAAACACATTAGAATAGTACTCACATAATATACATCGTGCCAACTGGCGCTGGGCAGTATTTACAAGGGATTATTTACACCTGACAGGGCCAACTGGACCACTGTCAGAACCAGCACAAAGCGAACTTAGTATATGTATCACTTATAATAAATGTAGAACACATCATAAACGTACAACCAGTAATCACTGGTAACCACTGTACTTAGCATCAGCCTGTAACATAAACCACATTATGCACAGTATCACATTAGGCGCAATTACATTCTGCGCCAACCTCATAAGCCTAAACACATTAGACCAGAACCTCACAAGTCTAAACGCATTCGCCCCTAACCTCCTAAGTGTAACTCACCTTAGGGCGTAAATCACAGTAGAGAATAACTCACAACCTAAACGCATTAGGTAATAATAAAATCACAAGCATAAACATATTATGCAAAACCTCATAATCCTAAAAGACCACATTTAGAGGTATAGCACAGGGTGCGTAAATCATGGTAAATGCATCACATTTCCTAGCACCACATAACTCGCATTAGCACATAACCTCCTAGTAAAAACCATATTAGAGGCATAAATCACATTTAGGGCCTGGCGCCCTATAATCCTAACAGTCCCCCTGGCCAACTGGCCATCTCAGAAAGGGGGCTCAAATGCCCTATGTCCCAAGAGTCAGGGCGCGCTGCCAAGGCAGCGAAAGTCAAGGTGCGCCATTGCGCAAACCTAAACGTAGCAGCTGCCCACTACTTGCTGGGCAGCTGGGAAAGTACAGGGCAAAGGAGTGCCTCTCACTCCTAACTTCACAAGACATGCCCCCAAAGAACTGTGCGCCTAAACGGTGCAGCTGCCCACTACTTGCTGGGCAGCTGTGAATATTGACATGAGGCCTGGACACTCCTGGTGCCCTTTGAACAATATGCCAAACGTTGCAGCTGGCCGCGCTGGTGCGGTGCAGCTGAGAACCATATAAAGGGGCCCTGGCACATCTGTGCCTCCCCAGCCCCGCTGGGCTCCTTTACATAAAATTGCCCCCATCGGTGCAGGCCTGGCACTGGCACTATACGCACCATCTGAGCCCCTCTCCGGGACTCTCTAACAAACACATGCCCCCTTGGTACAGCTGCCCTCTATCAGGCGGGGCAGCTGTAAAAAGAACAACGAAGGAATTAGGCATGGGCACCTCTGGCCCTCGGGACCCCCACTGGGGCCCTTAAACTGCTGTACCCCTCGTTGGAGCCACATGGGCTCTGAAACAATTATGCCCAAGCGTTGGAGCGGCCCGCTGCCAGACGGGGCCGCTCTAGAAAACTAAACACGGTGCCCTCACTGGCACAACCAAACTGTGCCTAGAAATGCCCCCAAGCGTTGGAGCGGCCCGCAAAGGTGGGTCCGCTCAGGAGGAGGGATCCGGCACTACAACTGTGCCAAGGAATGCCCCCAAGTCCCCCCCAAGCACCGGCAACGTGCCTCGAAAGGCACCAACACACAGCAGGCGGCGGCCACTCACCGGGTCCTCTGCCACGACGCAGGACTCCTCGGGTCTCCTTCTCGCTGGAGCCGCTTCTCCTCTCCGCGGGGCTTCCCTCTACTCTCGGGAGCCCTGCGCTGCCATCGGCGGCCTCTCCACTTCACGGGAGCTCCGCGGCATCTCTCCTGTCTTCCGGTCGCCTTCCCCCTCTCTTCAGCTACGGGGAAGGCGGAAATGGAGCCTGCGAGGCTCCGGTCACACGTCGCTAGCCCCGCCCACCGTCAGGCAAGGCCGCCTGGCTTCCGGGTCGGGCCGGCGGCTTGGCGAGAAATTTAAAAAGCGGCTCGGGCCGCTGTAGCGGTGGTGATTTCGGGAATTAGAACGCGGGGTGGGCTCCCGCTAGAAAATTAAAATACACCAGCGGGGTGGGCACCCGCCACTGAAACCTCCATAAAAGCGGGGTGGGCACCCGCTCGGACTCCATAAAAGCGCCATCACGGGGGAATCCCTACACCGGGGATTCCCTTTGAAAGGGCTGCAGCGCAGTGCTGCGCAGCCCACATGCTCCCCTCCTCTAAGGGAAGCTCCAAGAAATAAAGCGCTCTCCAGGGCGCTAAAAGCCAGCAAGAAGGCCTGAAAGTCCTGGGAGAATGAAGGGGCAATGCAGGGCCCAGGGAGGCAAGCCCTCATGGCAGCCCCCTGGGCCCCCAGCAGCAGCACGCCCGCAGGATTCAGGAACAACCACAGAACTGAACAATTTTCATGGGGTCACAACCCCTATATTTATATTAACATTTTCCTTTGTGTCCCAGCACAGGGCTGGGGGAAAACCAGACGCAACTGGTTTGGGGGAGCTTTGGAGCACTTTGTTTTGCTCAAGCTCCTCTTCCATTTCACAGGAAAGGCTAGGGACATCCGTCGCACCACAGGGGGTGGAGCCAGCAATGTGGAGGAAGGCACAGCCCTATTCAGGTCCCAGGTGCAACTCCTCCCTCCCATCTAGATGCAGATCTCCCTATTCAGCCCTGCGCTGACTCACCCTGCCCCTCCTGGAGCCACACACACCTCCCAGCCCCTGTCACTCACAAGCCAGACATGCAATTCACATCAGGCAGGCAGACACAGAGCACACATAAATGCCAACTTCTAAAAGTGGCATTTCTACACCAGTCACAATAAATCTGCGCACACCATTGCGCAGCATTTATTCTCACGAGTTCGCACATACTAAACTCGCCCCTGCACTCCTCTCACACCAGGAATTACCATGGACACACATATCCCCCATGCATTCCTATGGGAGGGCAGGACAATCTCACCACACGCACTCAGCGCGCACGCACTTTACACTGGCCCACAGTGCTAAAGTGCCCAGAGACTTAAAACTACTGACATACAAGGCAAAAAGTTTAGGGGTGAACCGGCCAAAAAGGGCCAAGTCCAACAGAGATGTTAGAAAATGCTGCTCCACATTTCTAGCAAAAAAGCATATCATTCTTTTAAAAGTTCGAGGAACAAAAACCTGTCTATTGAGGTAAAAAAAAACACTGCTCCAGCCCGCCAACTATTATGGACACCAATCAGCTCAAAACTCACTTTATGTCACTTGGCCCCTGAATGTTTTTCCCCTGGATCCCGTTTAACAATATGGGTCTATGGACAGGACCACTGACACAGCTGTTACGCATTGCTGCTTCAGATGTAAACCACCAACAGGGATTACAATTATTAAGATTGCTGCAAGAAGATATAGGGACATATTAACAAGCGGCAGCGATAATTATCGCTGGCCGCGCCTAGCGCGAGTTTCCCTATCACCGGCTATCGCTGGAATTCATTGCCAAGCTAGCGCTGTATTTACAACGCTTAGCGCATTGGCGATGAAAATTCCAGCAATAGCAGGGAAATGTCCCAACATCGCTGGAAAACCAGCGATGTTCCCTGCAACACAGCGACCTTGCTGATACGACCCTGTGGTCGTAACCCCACATTCCACCTCCCATGCAAAGTATGCCTAACACTGGATTTTAGCAGAAATTTAAAATCCAGCGTTAATGGCCAGTTAGCGCGATTTTGTTTATCGCTACGCCGGCCGGGGCATTTTTGTAAATATCGCGAAGCTGCCTTCACGATATTTACCCATGTAGTCTATTGAGGCACGCCTACTTTGCATCTCATTAACGGTGCGATGCAAAGCGGGTGCTAAATCACGGAAACACGCGCTAGCGTGTCCTTGCTAATATTGCGATAAAATTATCGCCGCTTTTCGGCCGAAAACGGACGCTAAAGCGGCGATAATTTTATCTCCCCCTCATGTTAATATGCCCCATACTTAGTAAAATAAAGTGTTATGCAAATGAGAATATCAATATTTTTGTACACTAGTGACATATCGAAAAAAGAACAGTTGATTAAACTGATGGGTTATGTTGTAATAAAAATACTATAATGGATAGTAAACGTCGAGTGCACCAAGTAATCGAAAGTCGAACCCTACAAAAAACTGTGCATCATAACATGCAAATTAACAGTCAGACCGTCTACAGCCTGCTTGGCAATGGAGCTGCTGTCACGCGCTACCCTGATCACTGCACGGCTGCCGCCGGGACGAATCTGCGCAATGTGATTCCTACTGGAGGCAACGGGAGCTGGCCAATGCCATGAAAGCTTAGCAACTTGTTGATAATAAATCTAATTTTGGAATTAAATAGTAATAGAATGAAAAGACAGCATTTGATATGAAAGCTCATAAGAAACGTACCTGAGTGAGTGTGAAACCTGGAATCAAGCAGAGACCGTGCAAAGGGGACCGTCAGTGCAGTTTTATATATACCCTTCGAATATGTATTCCTGATCCTAGTCTTCAGATTGTAAAGCGTCCGCTTCCTTATTTGGCAATTAAGGATTGCCAATAATCATAATAAACCGCAAAGAAAACAAGCCTTTGCAATGCAATAGGTCTCGCATTTGCGAGACTTTGAGCTACTGGCATTGTAAATGACAAACCTTTTATTTATGTGCTCGTTTTGAAAACGGATAAATAAAAGGCATTGTCATTTACAATGCCAATAGCTTAAAATGTTGCAAATGCGAGACCTATTGCATTGCAAATGCTTGTTTCCCATCCTGTTTACTTTAAAAATGGCGTAGCGGATAGGCAGCGCTTGAACCAGCTCTGGTTTGAACGCTATACCCGCCCAACTCTGTGTAATGAAGACTATGTTTAGATTCTGTGACTCAGCGAACTCCGCAAACTCAAGTTTGTGCTTTATTAGTCAGCGTGTGTTAATCAGCGTGCAGCTGAAGGAGAGAGGGGGATTGGTTTGAGTCAATATCGTGGGATGTGTTGTCGTAATGTTAGAAATGGGAACGTATTGAAGTGAAAGATTACAGGCGGCACAGAGTGCGGGACTACACTGTGGATTGAAGATACAACAATTACTATTCCTCCCTGTGAGGTTGCACGCCATAAGTTATTCTCATAAGTAGATCTGACTGGGCCTAGAATCTGGTGAGAAACGAGCAGGGGTTGTGCCGCTGTGCGCTGTCCGTGCGCAGACGGGTGAGCCTTTGGCGCAGCAGCTGCGCGCAGATGCGCGATAATCTTGTTTAAATTGCTCACTGATTATGGGTCATGGCTCCAGGTGGCATGGCTATACTCCGATGAGAAAGCGAGATCATAACAAGCGGTTGGGTTTTCAGATGATCCTCGTTAGTTTAAAGCAATTAACGAGGATCAGCTGAAAACACAAGCGCTAATTAAACAAACACACACGTTTTACAGCCTTCTACAGTTATTATAATGGGGACTGATTTCCTCACCCGAGCCACGGGGATGTTCACAGTGATGGATCCTTCCTTTTCCTCCTCCATGGCTGGGTTACTAGGTGAAAGAGGCGAAGGCAGCTGCCGGGAGAGGGAGTGGGGGTGGCGTTAGGGAGGATGAGGGTTGGCCCGATACAGGGGAAACAACATTACGGCGCTTTAATTGACAGAATATATGGAAGCATTCAAGCGGCTGACGGATGCTTTAGCTTTAATATGGCGCTCTCACGCATTTCTTTTGTTGTGTACTCGGCATACAAACATTGGTTTTAATTGAAATTGACAACACCGGCGCCTGTGTTGTCAATTTCAATAAAAAAAAAAAACACTGTTTGCGTGCCGAATACACAACAAAAGAAATGCACTTCAATTAAAGCGCGGCGGAAGGAGGCTGTGGGCGGCGGCCGTCCCCACTGTGTCAATTTCAATTAAAAAAAAAACTATTTGGCTGTGCTGATTATAAGCAAATTATAACCCACATCTGCCGCACATGTTGGCTCAATCACAATAATGAGTAATGAAGCCGGGGGGGGAGAAACAACAAGTGGGAGCATGCATAAGCGGCGCTGTAAATAAATAAAGTCTGCCTTACCCGGAGCCTTTTGATATCCTGCGTTCGTGCTCAACCAGCGATAGTGAACTCTACAGAGTGGCAGCCATTTTAAGATCAGGCACGACCAACCTGGGTGCACAACAAACCGGTAAACGACTAATGGAGCAGGGAGGGAGAAACAACGAGCGGTGCGCACAAAAGCAGCCTCCGTGCTTAAAGATCAAGCGGTGCGGCGGCTGTGCGGATTATAAACAAATTATAACCCACATCTGCCGCGCATGTTGGCTCAATCACAATAATGAGTAATGGAGCCGGGTGGGAGAAACAACAAGTGGGAGCATGCTTAAGCGGCGCTGTGCTTGAAGATGAAGCGTGGAGGCCGCTCTGATAAGTAAAATTGAACACGTGGGCATGTGCGGAAGTGAACGCAGTGCTTTCAAGTAAAACGAGAAGGAAAGAAGCGCAGCCGATATTAAAGTGAAAGCGATGGGCGCTTGTAAAAAAAAGTAGTCCCTAAAGAGATTGCTAAAGACATAGAGTGTAAGGAAACTGTAGTTGGCCGGTGCTCCTGGCTGAAAAACGGAAGTGATGTATCGGGAGCACCGGCCAATAAGGAGCTAGGAAATCGGAGTGATGGAGTTGAGAACCAATGGCAAGCAGCAGATGTAATTTCACTCGGTAGAGTGTTTACAGCAGGTCTTGCAGACAGAGCATGCGCACTGATGCTCGACCTAAAAATTAAGTTAATCCGCTCTCTTCAACAAGCCTGTTAGAACCCCAAAAAAAATCTAATTCCTTTTACATGAACTATCTCTGCAAGTTAATATAAAACTTACAATACAGGCAAGCAGTGTAACACGAAGGGGAAACGTGGAAGATGCAATAAATTGGAAGCTACGACGGGCGCCGAAGCAAGCTGAGCACACACCCAAAGGAATGTAAACTGTGTAATATGAGTAGGAAACAGACGGAAGCAGCAGATTTAAACAGGAAACTTAAAAGCATAGCTAACATCAAAATTTCATTTGATTAAAAGTTGCGTGTGAACTATTAATAACACCCATAAGCATGTTTTTGTTCGTTCTACGAGGTTTGTACTAGGCAGAAACTTACTATATGTAAAACACTGCGCAGACTGGCAGATGCTACGGCAAACGGAGTGCTGTGAATAGCCGTCAGCAACAGCCATCGCGTACATTGTGCCTCTGTCAGGTTAGACCTCTTTTGCCCAATGTGAGATTTATTGTGTACAGTTGTCCAGCGTGCAGCGGGCTAAAGTATATGTGCGGTTTTAGACAAAGCTCGTCCTTTTAAAAGAAAATGTTATTTTCCTAACATGAGCTTCTGTTAGGATGTCACCGCATAACGAGCTGTGTACTTTAAAACTGTAAAAAGAAGCAAGGGTCCTCTGCTACAGTGCTACTGAAATGTTGGTGTGTTGAGCTGTCAACTCGTATTTTTCAAGAACCAGAGAAATAAAGCTCCCTCTTGACTCAGGCTGGGAGGTTCGCTGAGGGAGGCTGTATTCCTGGGGTGCCAGCCAGGGAAACCTTGACACGCCGTTCTTCGTGAGTCCAAAGTGCACCTATGGCTATGTGCTGCCTCGGCTGCTAGGCTGGGAGCTGGAGCACGGGGTCGTGTGCAAGTCTCAAGAGTATTGAAATTAAGAAGAATCGCCGTGAACCGTGGTAGGGACGGCATGGCTGCCATCCGAAACGTCACTAAGCGCGCTTCCAGAAAAAAAAGTAGGTCGGAAACAATACACTAAATTGGCCATGCGTATTGTTAAAGAGAAGTAGGGTCGATCGCTTGGGGAGGGTTAAACTAAGCAATAGGCATGACGTATCCATGCCCTTAACAAATAGGGAGAAAGACAAATGGAGCGACGATAGTGCCAGCCAATAGGAAGCCTGTGGGTGGGCTGAAGCCCACAGCTGTAGATACAGCAGTCTCGGTTCGAGACAGCGCATGCGCGAAGTCTAGAGCCAATACCTAAAACAAGCATTGGCATAGCCAATAGGTCTCGCTTTTGGGACATTATAAGTGTTTAGCTATGCAACAGTTGATGTTGCACCAAGGATATTGTGCTGCAGAATTAAATACTTATAAGGTCCCAAAGGCGAGACCTATTGGCTATGCCAATGCTTGTTTTATATGCTGGTGAAACCTTATTGCGCACTGGGGTGAAGCTGCATTAATTGGTATACATTGGAAATAGTGTAAGTCCACTCAAACACTACATCCAGTAACATCACAGAGTGATTAAAAATGGTAACTTCGAGCTATCTGCTGGCAACACATTTTCAAGAAGTACATCTAAAAGGATGCACATTTTGGTTTCATGTAGTTGAACATATTCACATTTGCAGCAGAATGTTGTTCACCGTTTGTAAACCATTTGTAATGAGTCAGACTGGGTTTCTCCAGATGATAGTACGGAAAGAAGGGGAGAGGAAGGGAGGAGAGGGAAGAGAGGGCAAGAAATTAAGAGAAGAAGAGGGAGGGCGGGGCAGAGATACGTACTGAAAACCAGGAGATGGGGTGAGGAAAGAGGTGGATTGAGGGAAGGACAGGCAGAAAGAACTTGATTTTATATAGTGTCTCGGACTATACTGCAGTTGTTTCTAAGCGCTGTAAATAATGGGTGTTACAATTATACAATTAATAGTACTCAAAACAGAGCTTCAGGAGCAGAATGCAGTGGAAGGGATAGGGTACGAGCGTAATTTATAACAAGAGTAATGTGAGGTAGCGGAAGGGGCTGGGGAGAGGGAGGAAAGAGGAAAAAATGGACAAGAGCAAAACCAGAGGGGAGAGTGACGGGGCTGAGCATGCCAGCAAATGGCGACTGTAGAGTAAAACGATGCGCTATGAAAAGGGAGCGTGGAGAAGACGAGACAGGTGAGAGGACAAGTGCTAATGAGGGCGCGTAGATTAGAGGAGTTGGAAATTATGGGCGCCAACGACCTGGAGAAGCAGGTGCAACTAAGAAAGGAGGACGCGCGGTAAGGTGAAAGGTCAAGACAGAAGGGAAGATAAGAAGGAGAAGGTGTAAGACAGAAAGAGAGTCCGAAAAGACGTAACAAAGAATGAAGGTGACTCAATGAAGCGTCTGGCGAGTGAAAGTAGAGAAAATAGAGAGAGAAGTTAAACGGGGAAGAAGAAAGTAGGCGAGAGTTGAGAGAAAGGGGGAGGGGACAGTCACGGCGGAAAGAATACAGAAAGGAGACAGAACAGGTAGAGGACAGAAGCCACAGCACAGGGGAGGGGAGAGAAAAGGAGAGAAGAGAAAAGAGAGGAGAAAAGGCATGGGGTGGTATGAAAAGAGAAAAAAAATGTGTGACATAGAACGATGACACGAGAAGGAACAGCGGAGAAAAAAGCTGGATGATATAAATAAGAGACGCTTTGGGGTCTGAGGAGTGCAGAGGACAGCACACAGACGACACACAGGTATGTTCAGCGGGGACGAGAAACAGATGTGCAATACATATTCAGCGCAACGGGAGGGGGGGGCGAACGTACAGGCGCTCTGGGCGGCGGGAGCAGAAGGTGCTGGCTATTGTACAGTCAGACATCTGTTGACATCCAGGCGGAGAGTCGAAGGTAAGGAGTGAAAGATGAGGGTGGATAAAAAGGAGAAAGGGCAGATAGGAGGGTGAAAAGGATTTTAGGCAAAAGAGAGAAAGAAAAAAATAAAACGCACAGACAGCGGTAGATAGGGAAATGAAGGGAAGCAAAATGAAAGGTGAATGTGGAAGTCATTAGAAAAAGTAGAGAACAATAAAGGAAAATTAATGAAAATGTTTTGGGAGAGAAAAGGTGACGAAGAGACAAAGGTGAAAGCAAGAGTCTAGAAGAAACGAGGAACTGGAGAACCAAATAAAGTCAAATGCAAAAATAACTGAAAAGAGGGAGTTGGGGGAGAATATAAGAAGTAGTAAGCGAGAAGGGGTATGAACGACCAGGTGGAAAGAAAGGAAACAACCCTCCAAGAAAGCAAGATAAGAAAGAGTAAGGAACACGGAAATGGGAGAACGAAGAAAGAAAATCCGAAGATAAATAAGGATGGAAGAATAAGAAAGAAACAAGAAGAAAAGTGCAGCCGCCATTGTTGCCGATTAGGAGCGGTGTTCAAGATGTGGAAGCAGAGTTGGGCGAGCTGCACGACGGGACGTGTGGGCAAGGAAAGAGGCGCGCGCGCTTGGGAGAGCAGTCTGCTCTTTTTCAAAGCACATACTCGTGCCTGTGGCGCGCCGCTGCGCACTCCCGCAAGGCGTATGCCGCCACAAGCACGAG
Organism: Calotriton arnoldi; assembly: GCA_963921515.1. Taxonomy (NCBI): domain Eukaryota; kingdom Metazoa; phylum Chordata; class Amphibia; order Caudata; family Salamandridae; genus Calotriton; species Calotriton arnoldi. The sequence continues at coordinate 1,270,724 of CAWUFW010000935.1, forward strand.
TAAGAGCTGCACGACGGCTAAAGGTCTTCTATGCAGCGCATGCGCGCTGCGTAGGCGAGACCTAAACAGGGACCAAAAAAACATGTCGCTCAGCTCTCCGAGGTGCTTCAAAGCCAGTGACATGACTTTTATCACACTTGTAGCGGACCATCCAGGGCCTGTAACACCAAGTCATTATGCAGCTCAAGCCACCTGATAATAGACTACGGTTCCGAGCTTTCAATCATAGTGTAAGTGTGACAATGGGGCCTGCAAAAGCAGTAGGAAGCGAGTAAAATAGCACAATCTGGGTGGCAGCCAGAGTGGGACTTGGTGAAAGAGTTAGTATGTAAAAAAAAGCCTTGAATGCAGTTGGTGTGAGTGCTTGCAGGTGCATATTTGCACATGTGTACATGCTTTAGGGAGATCTTGTGATGTGCCAACCCTCTGTGGCCAGTTGATGGCCACCCTTTTCATAATGTTCAAACTAACATAATAGAACACGTCTTTTTTATTTGCAAAGAATTTAGCCATCAGCACTGCATGCACACATTGTCTACTCACAGTACAGAAAAAAATAGCTCCCTATCTGTGTCATACATAAGACAGTACACACAATTTCCCATCTTTGGTATGCCCCAGCCTTGCAGCAAGCACAGCATGTTCCGTTTCAATTATGCAGTCAAAGTCTAACCCCAGTGGCATTCCACTGATGCCAGATTTAGTCCCGTTTTTTCGGGCATCTTCAACCAAGGGAGATGTTTTTCTCCATCATTGAGTGCCACTCCATGTCCTTTTTCCACTGTTCAAAGTCCGGGGAGAGTGCTGAACCCCATCCCCTGATCACATTTCTCCTGGCCACCATGAGACCCACTTTACAAAATATCTTTGCACACCTTTGCAGCACAACTTTCCCCCAAATATCAATATTTTTTGGTTAGAGACCATTTCACGCCAATTATATCTATAAGGCACTGTTCCACCACCAGCCAAAACAATCATAACACTGGACAGGCCCAGAGTGTGTTCACAATGGTACTCCATAGGCCACCATTTCTGAGGCATTGATCTGTCGCTGCACAGCCATTCCATGCCAGCAATACCCTATTTAGGTATGCCCTGTGGAAGATCTTCAGCTGCACCAGCCTAAACCATGCACATATGGCCACTTCCCTAGGGGCAGCAAACACTTCTTCCCAGTCACCATTACTGAAAAGTGTCTGTAAAAAATTAGAACGGACATGGCGGAAAAATTATGACTTTAAGACTAAGAGTACCTACAGAGCAGCATTAAAACAATTAAAAAAACTCAGATGCCACGCCATTAGGGACTTTCTGGTTGATCAAATCACCGCCTCTGACAACTCTACCAAAGCAGTTTTTAGGATTGTCCAAGGATTTATCAAGCCAGAGGCCTTGAAATGCACCATTGCCCCTTCTGCCGCCTTGTGTGAGGACCTCTCCTGCTTCTTTCAGGATAAAACCCAAGCAATATATTCGGCATTTATCCCTACAAAAAATTCTCCCCCGCCCCCACCTAAACAACACGACTCAGTCACCTGGTGTGAATTCCACCGGTTCTGCTCTGAAGCCTCCCTTAAACAACTTGTTAAAGTCAAATCTGGATCGCCGACTGATCAGTGTCCAGCCAAGTTTTTTACTTCACTTGCCCCAATACTGAACCCCCCACTAAACCAGATTTGGAACACTTCTTTAAACACAGGCACCTATCCATCTATCTGGAAAACCGCATTAGTACAGCCCATTCTAAAAAAAGTAGATGCTGACCCGACTGAACTAAAGAGTTACAGGCCGATCTCCCTCTTGCCAGCTCCGGCTAAGATATTGGAAAAGGAAGTGCAGAAACAACTCTCAGCATACCTTGAATCGAACAATCTGCTACATGATTCCCAGTCCGGATTCAGGGCTGGTTACAGCACAGAGACAGCTCTACTGGAAGTGGCAGAAACGATACGAGAAACCCTGGATCATGGCAATTACTCTATGCTAGTGCTGTTGGACTTGTCCGCAGCATTTGACACTGTCTCACACCTGATCCTTCTGGAGAGGCTTGAGCAGTTGGGTGTAGGGGACATTGTCCTAACTTGGTTCCGCTCCTTTCTTGAGGGCTGATCCCAGAAAATCTGTCTACGTCCTCACGTATCCACCGCCCGCCCACTTATCTGTGGAGTCCCACAGGGCTCGGCCCTTAGCCCAACCCTTTTTAATGTTTACCTCGCCCCACTTGCCTCAATCATCGAGCATCATGGTGTCAAGGTGGTGTCCTACACCGACGAAACCCAGCTGGTGTTTTCTTTCAGGGACCACTCTGAGGCTGCTTTTACTAACTTTAAACAGTGTCTGATCAACATTTCATCCTGGATGACAGACAACTGCTTAAAATTGAATACGGACAAAACAGAAGTTCTGTTTTTTAACCAGCCATCACCCCCAAAAGCCGAACTTTGGTGGCCTTCGGAACTTAATCCTCCTCCTAGGCCAGTCCCGTCGGCGAGAAACTTAGGATTTAAATTTTGACTCCGCCCTCTCAGGGAAGGCCCAGATAGGCCAAGTCTCGTCCTCATGCTTCTGGAAGCTGAAAACCCTTAGGAGATTTTTATATCTCCTACCAATGGACTGCAGGAAATCGGTGGTGCACGCACTAATTACCTCTCAACTGGATTATACCAACAGTCTATACTTGGGTCTCCCAGACTACCTCATCACAAAGCTGCAGGTTATTCAAAATGCGGCCGCCAGGCTCATCAGGAATGTACCTCTCCGCCACCATATTTCCCCACATCTACGCAGCCTACATTGGTTGCCTGTAAAAAAGAGGATCCAGTTCAAGGCTCTGACCCTGGCCTTCAGATCCATCAGTGACACTGGCCCTAAATACTGAAAACTAAGATTACCCAAATATATCCAAAACAGGACACTGAGATCGAATCACCAGAGATTCCTAGCTATTCCACGCTTTAAAAAAGCTAGATTAGGCGGTCGCTCATTTTCTTTTATAACCGCCTCTCTCTGGAACTCCATGCCGGAGCATCTCCGAAAGGCCAACTCAGAACCGATATTTAGGAAGAATCTTAAAACCTGGCTCTTTAGTCTACCTTAGAGCCTCCCCCTCCAGCCTATTCACCAGGTTACCTCCCCCACACAACTCGCTATTAGCGCCGGGACACCTCCGTTGGAGGTAGCTGTTGCGCTTTACAAAATGCAATAATAATAATCTTCAAAAGAGCCCAGGTCCAACTCCAATTTCACCTTGAGTTCCTCCATGAGGTCTGGAGTGTTACGAATAATTTTTTGGTATATGAGAGCTATCGCTTTTCTCTGGAATAATGTCCAATAGCCTCTGTCCACTATTGGGAACACATTCGCTAGGGAAGTCTCCCTTGAAACCTGAGCCGCCAAGGCATTGCATAACTATATGTATTTAAATCCCTCTGAGCTCACCAGCTGACATCCCTCCTGGAGATATTCCAGGGTTTTGGGTCCAACCTTCCCCAGCGCATTTCCCAGCTTACTGATGCCAATTAGGTCTCATTTCCTAAAGCCCCACAGTTTGCCTACCTCCTGAAGCAGGTCACTCTCCCACAAAGGGGTTTCCCTTGTCAGGATCCCATTCCATTTCAGATGCCTCAATGTTCTCTCCCAGGCCTGAAGCGCCTGCTGTGTGGTCTGTAGAAGTGCAGACCGGCCAACCCACTTTTATACATCAACGCTGGGTTGCCCCTGGTACTCATTGCATGTCTGTCAACCCTCAGAGGTGGCTTGTCCGGTGGGGTGAAGGCCCACTCATTAATGACCACCAGGTGGGAGGCCCAATAGAATGCTTGTAGGTCAGGGAGGGCAATGCATCTCATACACTCCTGTGGCTACCTTCCCCAGTGGAATTGAGGTGGGTTTCCGATCCCACAACAGAGTCCACACCTCCATCTCAACTCGCTGGAGGAATTCTGCAGGCACCCAATAGGGAGTGTTCTGGAGGGCATATGAGAATTTCGTAAGAGAGGTAATTTTGAGCATCACCGCTCTTCGCAGGAGTGACAGTGGTAGGCTAAACCAATGTTTAGCATCCTGTTGGAATTTCGCCAGAATTGTGTACAGATTTTCCCAGAGGAATTCCTCCCTGTCCCTGGTGATATAAATGCCCCGGTATTTTAAGCACTCAGTGCCTATGTGAATCTGATGCCTGATGGACCCAAGCTCTGGGTACCCGATAGGGGATACAAAGTGGATTTCCCCCAGTTAATACAGAAACATGAGTAACCCCCAAATAGTTTTTGTACCTGCCTCAGGCCATCCAGAGTGAGTTCCAGGTCTGTCAGGTAAAGAAGAATGTCATCTGAGTATAAAGGATTGTTAGAAATGAGGGTCTCTAGTTGGCAATGGTTTGCACCTTTGTCCAAGTAGGGACTCTTCTTCCTAGTCAGGGTAAGAGGGATACACTTCTAAAATAACCCCTGCTCACCCCCTTGGTAGCTTGGCACGAGCGGCCAGGCTTATCTCAGAGGCAGTGTGTAAAGCATTTGCACATAATCAACAGTAATACTGTGAAAACACTACAAAAGGACACCAAAACAGTTTAGAAAAAATATCCAATATTTTTAAATATCCAAAACAAGACTAAAACAATAAGAATCCAACATACAGTACTTAAAAATATATACTTTGCAAGATATCCTGTAAAATTGTAGAAACATCTAAAAAAACACAGTTCTTCCAAGTCGTTAGCTGAGGCCGAGGCTACTGCGATACTGAAAACAACAGAATCCAAAAGTTCTGTCTGACCGCGCCGGTCGGGGGTGTCGGCAGACTCATAAACAGTACCTTTTGCATTCCGGACAACATGTTGGTGTGAGCCGGTCGTGGCAACTATCGCGGTTGCGATGTGAAGTGAAGCGGTGCAGCGTGTGGTGCCCTCAAGGTGCGGTGCCGGCAGAGGCTCGGTGACAGTCGTCCAGCAGCGTTGGTGAGACCAGGGCTACTATGCGGAGTTAGGCGGTGCTCGTTGCAGTGCTGGCTGGTCATGGTGCAAGCGACAGCCGTTAGCAGGAGCTGGCGTTGGTCGGCCCCGACCGCTGTGTGGGACGAGGCGGTGTATCGTGAAACTTACGAGCGGTGCCTCCAGCCACGATGTGGTCACGGGTGTCAAAGTCAGCAGGCAGCGACGACGTCTGTGAGACCAGGGCTTTGAAGTGAAGCGAGTGCGGAGTGCGGTGCCCACAGGTCACGGTGCAAGCAGCAGCTTGGAGGCGACGGAATCGGTCGGCGTCATCGATGAGACCATGGTTGCGGTGTGAGATGCAGTGGTACCTTCTGCGGTTTCTTCAGGACACGGAGCCAGCGACGGAGTCGGTGACAGGGTCGGTTGCTTTTCCCATCTCTGTGGCATCTGAAACAACGGTTCCAGCAGCGGTACCCAGAGGTTGGTGAAGTCTTTGCAGTCCCTGAGACTTCAGAACAGGAAGCAAGCTCTACTTCAAGCCCTTGGAGATACTCAGCACAAGTAAACAAAGTTCAGTCCAGTCCTTTCACTGCCCAAGGCAGAAGCAGCAACTGCAGGCCAACCCAACAAAGTAACAACACAGCAAAGGGGCAGTACTCCTCCTGGCAGCTCTTCCAGCTCTTCTTCCTGGCAGGTTTCTGGATTCCAGCGAGTTCTAAAATTCTTGGGTCTGGGCCCCTATATTTATACTTTAGATTCCTTTGTTCTCTCAGGCAGAGAGTGTCTGTGCTTAGTCCAAACCAGTTCTGTCCTCTCTGGCTCAGCTTCCTGGCAGGAGGTGGAGACAGCATTGTTTAAGGCAGACCAGGCCCATTCAGGTGCAAGGAAATCTCCTCCCACTACTCTAAATGGCCCAGGTCTATTCAGACCAGCCCTGACTCATCCAGGAAAGACAGGCCAGACCTCAACCCCCCCAGTGGCTGTCTGAAGAGAATGCACATCCCCAGCCCCGTCACTCCAAAGCTAGATAGTCAATCCACAACCCCAGCAGAGGCACACAGGATGGCTAAGCAAGAAAATACCTATTTTCTAAAAGTGGTATTTTCAAACACTGAACATAAAAATCATCTTTACTAAAAGATGCTTTTTTACATTCTGAGTCCAGGCATACTAAACTCCATTTCCCTATCTTGTACCAATGGGAAGTTATGCTTATAAGATGTTATAGTAAAACTCCCATTCTATCCTATGGGACAGATAGCCTTTCCATAGTGAAAAACGAAATGCACTGTAATTTACTACCAGGACATGCCACACACACCAGTACATGTCCTACCTTTAACATACACTGCACCATGCCCAAAAGGGTACTTTGGGCCTACCTTAGGGGTGACTTATAGGTAAAGGGAATATTAGGGAATATTAGGGCCTGGCAAGTGGGAGCACTTGCCAGGTAGACATGGCAGTTGCAAGCTGCGTGCAGACCCTGCAGTGGCAGGTCTGAGATACCTTTTCAGGGCTACTCATGTGGGTGGCACAATCAGTGCTGCAGGCACACTAGTAGCATTTGATTTACGGGCCCTGGCACACTCAGTGCACTTTACTAGGGGCTTACCAGTAAATCCAATATGCCAATCATGGAAGCACCAATCCATAATAACAATTTACAACAGGAGCACTTGCACTTTACCACTGAACAGCAGTGAGAAAGTGCGCAGAGACACTAAGCCAGCAAAAACAGAGTCAAAACCTGAAGGTCAGAAAGCAAAAAGATAGGGGAAACACGCCAAAAGATGCCAGGTCTAACACATGTCCCCTCCAACTGAAAGTAGGGAGAACTACCCGACTACCTAGGAATTCTCTTTACTAAGGTGGAAGAACCTGGACAGACCATCAGCGTTGGCGTGTTCTGTGCCAGGGCGGTGTTCCACCATAAAGTCCATCCCCTGTAGGGAGATGGACCACCTCAACAGTTTTGGGTTCTCACCCCTCATTTGCATCAACCATCTGAGGGGCCTGTGGTCTGTCTGAACTCGGAAGTGAGTCCTAAACAGGTAGGGTCTTAGCTTCTTCAGCGCCCAGACCACAGCAAAAGCTTCTCTTTCTAAGGCACTCCACCTCTGTTCCCTAAAGAGTAGTCTCCTGCTAAGGAAGACTACAGGCTGGTCTAGGCCCTCTTTGTTCAGTTGTGAGGGCACCGCTCCCACACCATGCTCTGAACCGTCAGTCTGCACTATGAATTCCTTGGAGAAGTCAGGTGCCTTGAGCACGGACGTCGTGCACATGGCTGCTGTCACGATTCACTCCCTGTGCTCTCGTGCCCACCACCAGGGGGCCGAATTGTGGGGCTTTCCAGTATTCAAATATGCTTCCAGACCCTCCCCTTCATGTACATACTGACTTCCAGCCCTTTAGACACTATTTGGGAATTGACATCCATTCCCAATCCATGCCGGGTTTTGTGGAAGCCATCCTGCTCATGCCTGAAACTCCATTACCCAGAATTCCCTGCTCACTGCTTTGTCTCCAGCCCTGCAGGCCAAGGATGGGTGGAGGAATTCAGTTCACCTGTGGCTGGCTGCTGCTAGCCTGCTCACACCTGCTGCATGTGATTACTGTGAGCTCTTTTAAGCCCCAGCTCCCTTCAGCCCAGTGTTGGTCATTGTAGCTGTATACCGGTGAGACCGATCCTTGTTTCCTGAGCTGTTTGGTTTCCTTGATTCCTTAGCTACAGTTAATCCTTGTTCCTTGATTCCTGATCTATAGTTAATCCTTGTTCCTTGATTCCTGAGCTATAGCCATTCCTTGTACCTGAATTAGCACTGCCTCAGTGCTACCTTGTTCCCTGAGTTCCTGAGCTATAGCTATTCCTTGTACCTGAATTAGCACTGCCTCAGTGCTACCTTGTTTCCTGAGTTCCTGAGCTATAGCTATTCCTTGTACCTGAATTAGCACTGCCTGCAGTGCTACCTTGTTTCCTGAGTTCCTGAGCTATAGCTATTCCTTGTGCCTGAATTAGCACTGCCTGCAGTGCTACCCTGTTTCCTGAGTTCCTGAGCTATAGCTATTCCTTGTACCTGAATTAGCACTGCCTCAGTACTACCCTGTTTCCTGAGTTCCTGAGCTATAGCTATTCCTTGTACCTGAATTAGCACTGCCTGCAGTGCTACCTTGTTTCCTGAGTTCCTGAGCTATAGCTATTCCTTGTACCTGAATTAGCACTGCCTCAGTGCTACCTTGTTTCCTGAGTTCCTGAGCTATAGCTATTCCTTGTACCTGAATTAGCACTGCCTGCAGTGCTACCTTGTTTCCTGAGTTCCTGAGCTATAGCTATTCCTTGTGCCTGAATTAGCACTGCCTGCAGTGCTACCCTGTTTCCTGAGTTCCTGAGCTATAGCTATTCCTTGTACCTGAATTAGCACTGACTGCAGTGCTACCTTGTTTCCTGAGTTCCTGAGCTATGGTTATTAGTTCTTGTTCCTGGGCTTCAGCTATTTCTTGGTTCTGATTTGCACTGCTTGCAGTGCTCTCTAGACTCCTTGTTTCCTGAGCTGTAGCTATTTCCGGTTTCCTTGAACTAGCACTGCCTGCAGTGCTACCTTGACTCCTGAGCCTTAGCATTCCTTGTTCCTGACCTGCAGCAGTTTCCCTTCTCCTGAACTAGCACTACCTGCAGTGCTACTTTGACTTCTGAGCTTTTGCTCAATTCTTGTTCCTGCCCCAGCATTGCCTTCTATGCTACCTTGTTTTCTTGATTCCTGAACCTGCACTATTCTAGTATACCCTTGTAGCCTCCCCTTCTGTATATCCTTTTCCAGTCCCTGCCTTTCTTTCCATTTCCTTGGTTCCAGTTCTAGTTTGCTGTCTTTCTATTTCTGCTATCTTGCTTCTGTTACCTTGTATGTGTGTTACCTGTTTTCTGCCAAGTGTGCCCTGTGATTTCCTTCCTTTCCTGTTAAGCACTCCTCCTTGCTAGCTCCTTGTCTATTGTGCTTGTGTTTAGTTCTACCCCTTTGCTGTTACTACCTTGCGTGTTCCTGTTTGATCGCCAGGATCCGTGGGCATAGCTGACTACCTAGGTGGTGTTTCTTGTTCACTGTGAATATTGTCTTTGAGTTACTGTTATAACATCACCATAGGTATAAGCTCCACAGACCCTGCCTTTGCATACATATCCTATATGTGGGTATTTTCAGTCAGTATCTGTAACAGCAATTGTGGGTGAGGAACTTACTGAGTTTCAGTCTTACCGTGTGGAGCTCCTGAGTGCTTTACCCCACACTCCCCTTTATTGTTAATGTTGTATTATATATATATGTCTTGCACGTCCGTCCGGGGTGTAGTTAGTCTGAATGCTAAATTGCCTTGTGAGTGCCCTTCCTTTCTGAGTCTTAGCCATCTTGTTCCTTTGTACAGGCTTCCCCTTTGGATCCCTTTTCTCCTCTGATTTCCTGTGTGATCCTGGGCAGCGCTGTACTCCTCTCTGTGTTCGTTTTCTACCCTGTTCCCAGTCCTTGCCCAAGTCCCTGACTGTGTTCCCGACATAGTCCCGGACAGTTCCTGACAGCTGCCTTCAGGGCATCAAAAGCTTTCTGACAGGCCTTAGTCCAGATCACCTTCTTGGGCTGCTTCCTGGAAGTCAGCTCTGTTAAGGGGGCCACAATGGTGCCATAGCCCTTAACAAATCTCCTGCAGTAACCGGTGAGATCTATAAAGGCTCTCACCTCTGTCTGGGTCTTGGGGGACTCCCAAGCCAGAATGGTGTCAATCTTGGGCTGTAGGGGCGCACTTGGCTGCTTCCTACCTGGTGTCCCAAGTACACCACAGAGCCCTGCCCGATCTGGCACTTACTGGCCTTGACCGTGAGGCCTGCCCTCTGAAGACCCTTCAACACTTCCCAGAGGTGCTGCAAGTGTTCTTCCGAGCTGGAACTGAACACTGCAATGTTATCCAGGTAGGCGGCACTGAAATCCTCCAGTCTAGTCAACACTTCATTGACCAACCTCTGAAAGGTGGCAGGGACATACTTCAATCCAAAGGTCATCACCCGGAATTGGTAATGCCCCTCTGGGGTTGAGAATGCTTATCTCTCCTTTGCCCCATCGGTTAAGGCAATCTGCCAGTACCCAGATGTCAAATCAAACGTGCTGAGGAACTTGGCAGCTCCCAACCGATCAATGACTTCATCAGCTCTGGAGATGGGGTGCGTGTCAGTCTTGGTGAAGGCATTGAGCCCACGGTAGTCCAGACAGAACAGCAGTTCTGGAGTGCCACCGGGTGCAGCAGCCTTTGGGACCAAGACCACTGGGCTGGCCCAAGGACTGTTGGAGGGCTCTTTCACCTTTAATGCCAACATCTTTGAGACCTCCTCTTTGATGCTGGCCCTGACCTGGTCAGTCAACCTGTAAATCTTGTGTTTTATGGGAGGGCTCTCGCTAGTGTCCACGTCATGGGTACACCAGTGAGTAACACCTGGGGTCATAGAGAACAGTGTGGTGAACTGTCCCAACAACTGGTGACAGTCACTCTGCTGCTCTGGGGTCAGTGTAGTGGAGAGGTTCACACCTTCCACTGACCTATCATGCTCCTTGGTAGACAGGAGGTCAAGGAGAGGTTCACTCTCCTCTTCCACCCCACCATTTGTCGCCAAGAGCATGCCACTTCGGACCTCTCAACCTGAGGCGGTTCACATGGAGGACCCTCAAAGAGTTCCTGGGAGTCTGCAAATTCACCAAGTAGGTGATGTCACTTTTGCGCTCCACCACCTCAAAAGGCCCAGTCCACTTGTCCTGCAAGGCACAATGTTCCACTGGGGCCCATGACCCACACTTTCTGGCCAGGCTGAAACTCTACTAGAGTGGCATTCTGGTCGTACCAGCGTTTCATCTTCTCCTGGCTTGCGTCCAGGTTCGCCTGAGCGAGTTTCCGGAAGCGGACAGTTTGGTTCCTGAAGGCCTGCATGTAGCTAAATACATCCTGGGGAGTTTTCCCGGGAGCTGCCTCCCAGCCTTCCTTGACCAAACTAAGAGGTCCTCTCACAGGGTGGCCATACAGAAGCTCAAAGGGACTTAACCCTAGAGACCTGTGTGGTACCTCTCTGTATGCAAAGAGAAGGCATGGCAAGATGACGTCCCACTTATGCCTCATGGGTTCTGTTAGACCCTTGATCATGCCCGTCAAGGTTTAGTTGAACCTTTCCACCAAACCATTACCTTGTGGGTGGTAAGGAGTGGTGAACTTGTAGGTTACACCGCACTCCTTCCACAGGGATGTCATATACTTGGATATGAAATTGGTCCCACGGTCAGAAACCCCCTCCATGGGAAAACTCATGTGGGAAAAGATCCCCATTAACACCAGGCCCTCCACTGGTGCCGTCACTGTTCTGAGAGGGATTGCCTCTGGGTACCGGGTGGCATGGTCCACCAAGACCAGGATGTACCTGTTGCCCATGGCTGCCATCGGGTCCAGTGGCCCCATAATGTCCATCCCAACCCTTTTAAAAGGGGTTCTGTTAGAAATGGGGGTCTCTAGCTGGCAGAGGTAGGTACCGTTGTCCAAATAGGGACCCTTGCTTCTAGTCAGGGTAAGGTGGATAAACACTCTAGATAACCCCTGCTCGCCCCCTTGGTAGCTTGGCACGAGCAGACAGGCTTATCCCAAAGGCAATGTGTAAAGTATTTGTACCAACACACACAGTAACACAGTGAAAACACCACAAAAGGACACCACACCAGTTTAGAAAAATAAAATATCTTTATCTAAACTAAACAAGACCAAAACGACAAAAATCCAACATACACAGTTAAAAATATGACTTTAAAAAGGTTTCAAGAACTTGTACTATAGGAAACTATGGATGCGTGACTTTTCACCAAAGTACCTGTTGATGCGTCAAAGTTCACAAGCCAAACAGCCGCAGCGTCTGAAAACAAAGAGATGCAACACTCCTGAGACCTTGGGGAGGCAATGCGACAGTCCTGCTGCACGCAAAGGAAGGGTTGCGTTGAATCCGGTCTGTACGGGGAGTGATGCATCGATTCTTCGTGACAGTTCCGGTCTGCGGGTGATGTGTTATAAGAACTTGCCGCACAGGTACGATGCGTGGAAATCCGGGATGCGGCGGCGATCGATGCGGCGGTGTCAAGCGGCGCCGCGTCGGTCCTCTTCAGCCACGATCCCTCGATGCGTCGATTCTTGTAGTTCTTTGAGTTTCTTCTTGCTTCCAGCTCCCAAACAGCAGCAACAACCTCCAGAGTCCCAAAACTGGCACAGGCACCTCTTGGCAGGTCAGAACTCACAACAGCAGAGTTCAGGGGAGCTGGGGTGAAGTCTTTGTGTCTCTCAGACTTCAGAACAGCAGGCCAGCACACTTCAGGCCCTTGGAGATTTCCTACAGGCAGGGGACACCGCACACAGCAAAGTCCTTCTCCTTTCCTTGGCAGAAACAGCAACTGCAGGCCAACCCCAGACACACAGCAAGGGCAGCACTTCTCCTCAGTCTCTCCAGCTCTTCTCCTTGGCAAAGATTCCTCTTGAATTCCAGGAATTATCTAAAGTCTGGGGTTTTGGATCTGATACTTATACCCCAAAATGTCTTTGATCTCTTTGTGCAAAGGGCTCTGAGCCCAGTTCAAACCAGTTCTGGGGGGCACTCTGCAAGTGCACAACAACATCCATTGTCAGTGTGAGCCTTGGCCAGCCGCGGTTCGTGCAGGTAACAGCGGTGGGGCGGTGGGGCTGTGTAAGGGGGGATTTCGAGGGACGATGCAGAGGAAAAATTAAATTTAAATAAATAATAAATGTACCCTCTGCATCGTCCCTCGAAATCCCCCCTACACGGCCTCACCGCCCCACTGCTGTTACCTGCATGGACCGCGACTGGCCTTGGCTCCACACACACCACAGGGGAGCGGAGCCAGCATTGTGGAAGGCAGGCACAGCCCTATTCAGGTACAGGTGCTACTCCTCCCACCAATCCAAATGCAGATCAGGCCTAGTCAGCCTAGCGCTGACTCATCCAGACTCCTGGAGCCACTGCACGTCCCCAGCCCTGTCACTCCAAAGCCAGACAGTCAATCCACAAACAGGCAGAGGCAAACAGGATGGTTAAACAAGAAAATAGCCACTTTCTAAAAGTGGTATTTCAAACACACAATTTAAAAACCACCTTTACTAAATGATGTGTTATTAAATCCTGAGTTCAAGGATACCAAACTCCATGATTCCATCTTATCCCTATGGGAAGATATGCTTGTAAAATGTTACAAAGCATTCCCCAATCTTTCCTATGGGGAAAGATAGCCTTTCAATAGTGAAAAACGAAATTGGCAGTATTTCACTATCAGGACATGTTACACACACCAGTACATTTCCTACCTTTCACATACACTGCACCCTGCCCATGGGGGTACCTTGGGCCTACCATAGGGGTGTCCTATATGTAAGAAAAGGGAAGGTTAGGGCCTGGCAAGTGGGTGCACATGCCAAGTCGATATGGCAGTTAACAAACTGCGCACAAGCACCGCGGTGGCAGGCCTGAGGCATTTTTTCAGAGCTACTCATGTGGGTGGCACAATCAGTGCTGCAGGCCCACTAGTAGCATTTGATTTACCAGACCTGGCACACTCAGTGCACTTTACTAGGGACCTACTGGTAAAATAAATATGCCAATCAGGGAGAACCAATCACAATAACAATTTACACAGAGAGCATATGCACTTTAGCACTGATCAGCAGTGGTAAAGTGCCCAGAGTCCTAAAGCCAACAAACACAGGTCAGGAAAAAAAATAGGAGGAAGAAGCACAAAGTTTGGGGTTAACCCTGCAAGACGGGCCATTTCCAACACAACCCACTTCTAGCCTTAAGCCAGGGTAGACCAATCAATACCTCAATGGGCTTCCCGACTTGGGGAGACAGAACATGGAACCTGGCCCGAACAGCAGGGGTCTATTCTCGTTGTACGCCTTCCTGAACCCAGTTGGATCCCTCTATCCATACTCTCAGGGCCCACTAAGCTAAACCATGGGGGACCCTTCTCCTCACCTGGGGATACCATCAGTGCAGCACCTATGCTTACCTTCCTCACAGATGTGTCCCAGCAACCAGACAGCACACATAATGCCAACACAGTAGTGTGGCCCAGTCCACCCACAGGGTGCGACTCCTGTCCCACTCCCAGGGACAACTCTGTCCACCATAACAGCAGACCATCGTGACCACTGATGCCTGTCAGTGATGAGAGCCAGGCCTCATGCTCTTCAGGCCTCTCTAACCTCTGTGGTGTCAGAAAGTAGGGGGGGAGTAGCCCCAGGTGCCTGGCACCTTTTCTCCACTTTCCCTCCCGTCAAGTCAGGTATAGCATCCTGACACGGGCCCACCAGCCCAGGGTCTATACCCTGCAGCTGGACAAGAGACTGGGGTGGGCTCTCCCACACCCTATCTTCCCCCCTGGGGCTCTGCACCCTCCCACCTGGAGCAGTACCCCAAGAAGATAACTTGGTAGGGGCACTGTTAGCAGTCGCCCCTTCCTCCAGGTCAGGGGGGACACCCTGAACCTGGTCCTCCAACCCAGGGTCTGTACCCTTAGCCTGGACCTGTGCCTGGCAACCCAGGACTTCTGGGGGAGTATACCAATCCCTCCCAAGGGAAACACACTCCTCATGAGTGGTACGAGAGTCTGCCTGGCGCAGGTCTCCAGTCTCCTGTCCACTTGACAGAGCATGAAGACCCCCAGGCCAGAAGAGGCCTCACCAGGGTCAGTCTTGGGGTGCTCTGACTTCAGAGCTGGCAACCCCTGACCCACTGGTCCTTCCACTGGGGACTGCGTCCCCCCTCACCCTTTTCTCTGGACTTATGCACCCTCCCCACTGGAGCGGTGCTGCCAGACACCAGAACTTGTGGGATGCTTGTTACAGCAGTCCCCCCTAGTCCACCTGACGCTTTGGGATCCTCCTCAGGAAATGGCCTCCCGGTACAGACTAGGCCCCCCTCCTGGTATTCCCTTATGGAACCAACCAGGTCCTTGGACTGGGTTTTGGGCACCTTGGGACACAGCCCACTCCCACTCCTTTTCCTCTGAGACAGGACGTGGGACACTATACCCCTCCCACTACACAGGGACCTATCTGGGCTACCACAAACCTCCCCTACCTCACTTGGTTGGGGAAAACCTGAGCCACCCCCTTCAGGATTACTCCCAAAAGCTTCTTCAGACCCTCTGTAATCTACCAAAAGGTCTGCCTCCAGTGCAAGCTCTCTGAAATCAGAGAACTCACACTCCACCGGGTGTTGGCGTAGCTCTGGAAAACAGGGACTTAAAATATGCTCTCCAACAATTGAATCACACAGCCCCCCACAGTTGTTAACCAAGCAACCCTTTGCCCCACCATCCAGTGCCTCACACAAGTACCCCACACCACTCTCCTGAGATTGGCAAGACAGTGTCTGACTGTCTCCGTCACTCAACCCACACTCTTCTGGGTGGTCTCCACACTCAACACACCAGGACTCCTACCATGGGAGAACCCCTCTCCCTGCACCTCTCATCTGGAGTCAGTAGAGTGTCCCTCCCACCACTAGGAATATGAACCCCGGTGTCAGTTCCCCAATCCACTTCAAGGACACTGCACACCACTTGGAGCTACCTCATAAACCTGAGCCCCCTGGTGTATGTTAACCCCCTCCTTCAAGTCAGGCGCCACATCTCTGGGTGTGTGTACTTCTCCCTCAGCACTAAACACTACATTTTTGCTGCCACCATGTGAGCTGGACTCCACCTCCAACCCAGCCAAGCTCACTTCCTGAGCTACACACATCTCTTTTTGCTTGGTTGAGACACTCAGGGCCTCAAGCCTCGCGAACTCCTCATCGAGGTCTCTCATCCTCAGCTCATATGCCAAGATCAGTTTCTTTTCTTCCAAGGCATAAGCTCTCCTGCTCTCCTCTGCCTTGGTCTGGATTTCCATTTCCATCTGCTTTGTTTTGATCCTCAGGACTTCTATCTCCTGCTCCCTGACCCTTTGGTTCTCCTCCAGTTCCTCTGGGGGAAAACTGCTAGAGGAATGGTTGCTGCAGAGCCCTAGAGGCTGCTCTTCCCACAGGCAGATCCTGTGATCTGAAACCATCCCCTTGTGCATCCTCATCCACCTCTGCATCCTCTGCCTCCCCAGCCTCTCTGGCCTCCCACCAGGCCTTTAAGGCCTTCTGTAGCTCCTCCTTCCTGGAGCTACTCTTCATGGGACATCCAAAGTTCCTGCAGAACTGCTTGAGTTGACCTACTTTGTAACTACTTAACATTTCAATATCAAACTCCAGTTCTGCAACATCACTTACTGGTTTACCCTTTTGAGACATGGTGCGTGGATACTTCAAGGGTCAGATCGAAAATAGAACCAAAAACAAAACACAGTATGTGGTTGCGTAGTGGTCTGCACTAAACTAGTGATGTACACCAATCACTGTGGGTCAAGTACAAATACAAGTTCAAACCCTCACCGCTGACCACCAATGTTAGAAATGGGGGTCTTTAGTTGGCAGAGGTAGGTACCGTTGTCCAAATAGGGACCCTTGCTTCTAGTCAGGGTAAGAGGGGTACACACTCTAGATAACCCCTGCTCACCCCCTTGGTAGCTTGGCACGAGCAGAGAGGCTTATCCCAAAGGCAATGTGTAAAGTATTTGTACCAACACACAGTAACACAGTAAAACACCACAAAAGGACACCAAACCAGTTTAGAAAAATAAAATATCTTTATCTAAACAAGACCAAAACGACAAAAATCCAACATACACAGTTAAAAATATGACTTTAAAAAGGTCTCAAGAACTTGTACCATAGAAAACTATGGATGCGTGACTTTTCACCAAAGTACCTCTAGATGCGTCAAAGTTCACAAGCCAAACAGCTGCAGCGTCTGAAAACAAAGAGAAGCAACACTCCTTAGACCTTGGGGAGGCAATGCGACAGTCCCGCTGCGCTCAGAGGAAGGGTTGCATTGAATCCGGTCTGTACGGGGAGTGATGTGTCGATTCTTCGTGACGGTTCTGGTCCACGGGTGATGCGTCGGAAGAACTTGCCGCACAGGTATGATGCATGGAAATCCGAGATGCAGCAACGATCGATGCGGCGGTGTCGAGCGGCGCTGCGTCGGTCCTCTTCAACCGCGATCCCACGATGCGTTGATTCTTGTAGTTCTTTGAGTTTCTTCCTGCTTCCAGCTCCCAAACAGCAGCAACAACCTCCAGAGGCCCAAAACTGGCACAGGCACCTCTTGGCAGGTCAGAACTCACAGCAGCAGAGTTCAGAGGAGCTGGGGATGAAGTCTTTGTATCCCTCAGACTTCAGAACAGGAGGCCAGCACACTTCAGGCCCTTGGAGATCTGCTTCAAACAGGGGACACCGCACACAGCAGAATCCTTCTCATTTCCTTGGCAGAAACAGCAACTGCAGGCCAACCCCAGACAGACAGCAAGGGCAGTACTTCTCCTCAGTCTCTCCAGCTCTTCTCCTTGGCAAAGGTTCCTCTTGAATTCCAGGAATGATCTAAAGTCTGGGGTTTTGGATCTGATACTTATACCCCAAAATGTCTTTATTCTCTTTGTGCAAGGGGCTCTGAGCCCAGTTCAAACCAATTCTGGGGGCACTCTGCAAGTACACAACAACATCCATTGTCAGTGTGAGCCTTGGCTCCAGACACACCACAGGGGGGCGGAGCCAGCATTGTGGAAGGCAGGCACAGCCCTATTCAGGTACAGGTGCTACTCCTCCCACCACTCCAAATGCAGATCAGGCATATTCAGTCTAGTGCTGACTCATCCAGACTCCTGGAGCCACTGCACCTCCCCAGCCCCTGTCACTCCAAAGCCAGACAGTCAATCCACAAACAGGCAGAGGCACACAGGATGGTTGAAAAAGAAAATAGCCACTTTCTAAAAGTGGTATTTTCAAACACACAATTTAAAAACCATCTTTACTAAAAGATGTGTTATTAAATCCTTAGTTCAGGGATACCAAACTTCATGTTTCAATCTTATCCCTATGGGAAGATATGCTTATAAAATGTTACAAAGCATTCCCCATTCTGTCCTATGGGGCAAGAAAGCCTTTCAATAGTGAAAAACGAAATTGGCAGTATTTCACTATCAGGACATGTTACACACACCAGTACATGTCCTACCTTTCACATACACTGCACCCTGCCCAGGGGGGTACCTTGGGCCTACCATAGGGGTGTCATATATGTAAGAAAAGGGAGGTTTAGGGCCTGGCAAGTGGGTGCACTTGCCAAGTCGACATGGCAGTTAACAGAGGGCCTGATTCACAGAACTAACTTACGTCAAAAACGTAAAGTTAGTACTTTTCGGTATTCACAGAATACACTTACCACTACTAACTTTATGTCCGCTCCCGGGCCAGAGATTCCGGCCCGGTGGCGGAGATTCCGGCCCTGTGGCGGAATTTCCGCCTCAGGGCCGGAATCTCCGCCTCCGGGCCGGAATACCCGCATTTAGGCCGTTCTAGCATTGCAAGTGCCATGAAACGGCCTAAATGCTGGTATTCCGGCCCAGAGCGGAGATTCGGCCCGGAGGCAGAAATTCGCCACAGGGCCGAATGTCCGCCACCAGGCCGGAATCTCCGGCCGAGAGCGGACATAAAGTCAGTAGTGGTAAGTGTATTCTGTGAATACCGAAAAGTACTAACTTTACGTTTTTGACGTAAGTTAGTTCTGTGAATCAGGCCCAAACTGCGCACAGGCACAGCGGTGGCAGGCCTGAGACATCTTTTCAGGGCTACCCATGTGGGTGGCACAATCAGTGCTGCAGGCCCACTAGTAGCATTTGATTTACCAGCCCTGGCACACTCAGTGCACTTTACTAGGGACCTACTGGTAAAACAAATATGCCAATCAGGGAGAACCAATCACAATAACAATTTACACAGAAAGCATATGCACTTTAGCACTGATCAGCAGTGGTAAAGTGCCCAGAGTCCTAAAGCCAACAAACACAGGTCAGGAAAAAAATAGGAGGAAAAAGCACAACGTTTGGGGATAACCCTGCAAAAAGGGCCATTTCCAACAGGTTCCAACAACTGGAAAAGGTTGGAGAGGAGCCTTACACTTCCTCCCACTCTTACCACTTGCCAGGCAAGTTTGGCAAGACCAGCAATGTCCATCTGACTGCCTTCGCATTTGTGGCCAAAAGAAGTGGGTGACAAGTTGGTCAAAGGTCTTGTCCCGCCCCAAATGTCCTGCCAAAGGCACGTCGTGAGCCAGACCCAGTAGGAAGGCCCTGAAGCGCTGGGGTACCACCCAGAACCAGTGGCATTAAGCTCGCTGTACAGTAGACCATTCTCCCTGTAGATCCAGTGTGATCCAGACTGATCACCTGCTGCCTGGTTTGTAGCCTTCTGCCACAAACCCTCCAGAGAAGGGAATTCTTTCTACTCCCTGCAGAATTCCTCCCTGGTGGGACCACCTTCTTGCTGCCAACGGGTCAGCTCAGATAAGTCCCCCAGTTCAGCTACCTGTTCCCCTGTAGGTACTGAGGCGTCCCCCTCGAGGTCAGCCTCCTCCCAGACCGTGGGAACTACAGGGGCGAGTTTCCCGAGCCCCCTGCCCTCTCTCTTGGCAGGAACCGGGGCCACTGTTCCAGGCTCCAGGTCCTTCTGATCACCCTTTCCAGCCGCCATTGAACGAGTGGTCACACATGCCTACTCTGGCAACACATGCATCTCCAAGTGAGACCTGGGCTCAGCATCCTTCCACAAGGACTGCTCCAGGTCATTACCTAGCAGACAATCTACAGGCATGGTAGGGCTCACAACCACCCTCAAGGGACCTGAGACCCCCACATTCAAAGGGAACCTGTGCCACCATACACTGGCGCTCAGAGTTGTCCACAGCAACTACTTGGTGGAATGCCTCAGGGACTACTTGCTCCTCAGAAACCAGGTGACACTGGACTGAGGTCACACAGTCTCCAGTATCTCTGAGAGCCTCTACCCTTTTGCCATTGATGGTCACCCAGGTGCTGTATTTTTTAGTGTTAGCAGGCACCTGGTTTCCTGAGACCATCTCACTGTCCCCTAGTGAGACAAGGGTCATTTCTGTGGGAAATGAAATGAAAAACATTTATAGATCGCGTAGCTACCCTAAGGCATCCCACCCTTCTGTGGGCACCCCTCCTCCCCAAGCTCTACACTAGCCAACACCTTGGTCTGCCCACCGGTGGGTGGCTGTGCCCTCTTGGGACACTTGGGGTCCCCCTTCAAGTGACCCACCTGCTCACAGGCATAGCACTTGAGGGGGCCGGTCTCTGCAGGCTTTCTTGAAGAGACCACTGCTTTCTGTCTCCTGGGAGATAGGAACTTTACCCTGGGTATTAGTTTGGGGCCCTTTAGAGAACTCCTGTGCTTTAGCCGTGTCTCCCCCACTCTTCTGCTGGGGACCCTGCCCACCTTTGGCTGAGTCTCCCCCAAACGCTTTCTTGTGGATCCTGGTACTCACCCAGCGGTCCGCCTCCATAGCAAACTTCCTGGGCTCAGTCAGCTTACTATCAGCCAAGTGCTGGCGCAGCTCTGCAAAACACAGACTAGACAAGTGCTCCCATTCAATCAAATTGTAGAGCCCCTGGATATCTGTCACATTACTGCCCATAACCCAGCCATCCATTGACCTGCAAAACAAATCCACACATTCCAACCAATTGTTGGCATCAGTTTTCTTACTGGACCTAAACTGATCCCTGTACTTTTCAGTAGTGAGTCCATACCTGGTGAGAAGGGCCTCCTTCATGTCAGCATACCCAATGCCACTAAAGTATCCCATGCTTCTTCTGGGAAAAGAGGCCACAATCCTGCCCCCAATTCTTCTCAAGGACCCCATTTATGTGGATAGATGCCTCATAACCCTGAAACCACCTTTGTATGTCATTCCCCTTCTTGAATTCCTTGCCTACATTCTTGGGGATGTGCACAATTCTATCTGCCTACACCGATGAATTGCTGCCACCATCTGTGCTGGGCCTAGCTCCAGTTCCTTAAGACTACGTTCATGATCTAAGATCATCTTTCTTTCCTCCATGGCTATTCTTTTGTCTTCCCTGTCATTCTCCATCCGGAGTTTTTATAATTCAATCTTCCTTGCTTCCCGCCTGTCCTCCAGCTCTTCTGGGGACAATCCACTGCTGCCTGGCCTGGAGCGTTCCCCCCCACCCTAAAGCACATCCACCCTAGGAATAGGCGCCTCCGCCTCCCCACTGAGATCTCCAGACTGACCACTGGCATGCCTGGCTGCTACCCAGGCCCTCAGTGCCTTTTGTAGCTCCTCCTTCCTGGTGAGGCCTCTGACTTGGACCTTTAGGTTTTTGCAAATAGCCTTCAACTCTTTCACGTTGTAGGATTCCAACCTATCCTCCTCAAAGGCCACTTCCAAGGATACAACAGATAATGCTCTTGATTCAGGCATGATGAAGTAGCAAGTTCAAACTTGCAAGATCAAAAATAGGCCAAAAAGAAAAAGAACCAGTATGTGGCACGTAACGGTCTGAGATTGGAGTAGTAGTGCCCACCAATCACTGTAAGTCAAGTGCAAACACAAGTCCTGTCCTATCCGCTGACAACCAATGTTAGAAATAGGGGACTCTAGTTGGCAATGGTTTTCACCTTTGTCCAAGTAGGGACCCTTCTTCCTAGTCAGGGTAAGGGAGATACACTTCTAAAATAACCCTGCTCACCCCCTTGGTAGCTTGGCACGAGCAGTCAGGCTTATCTCAGAGGCAGTGTGTAAAGCATTTCACATAACCAACAGTAATACTGTGAAAACATTACAAAAGGACACCACACCAGTATAGAAAAATATCCAATAGTTTTATATATCCAAAATAAGACCAAAACAATAAGAATCTAACATACAGTACTTAAAAATATATACTTTGCAAGATATCCTTCAAAATTGCAGAAATAGCTCAAAAACACAGTTCTTCCGAGTCGGTAGCTCCATCCGGGGCTATAGCGATACTGAAAACAACAGAATCCAACAGTTCCGTCTGACCGTGTTGGTTGGGGGTGTCGGCAGACTCATAAACAGTACCTTTCGCATTGCGGCCGACACGTTGGTGCGAGCCGGTAGTGGCAACCATCGCGGTTGCGATGTGAAGTGAAGCGGTGCAGCGTGCGGTGCCCTCAAGGTGCGGTGCAGGAGGCGGATCGGTGACAGTCGTCCTGTGGCATCGGTGAGACCAGGGCTATGATGCGGATTGAGGCGGTGCTCGTTGCGGTCCTGGCAGGTCAGGGTGCAAGCGACAGAGCCAGTTAGCGGGAGCTGGTGTCGGACGCCCCGACTGCTGTGTGGGACAAGGCGGTGCGTCGTGAAACTTACGAGCGGTGCCTCCAGCCATTGTGTGGTCACGGGTGTCAAAGTCAGCAGCAGCGATGGCGTCGGTGAGACCAGGGCGGCGAAGTGAAGTGAGATGGTGCAGAGTGCAGTGCCCACAGGTCACGGTACAAGCAGCAGTTCGGTGGCAGCGGTGTTGGTCATCGTCGAGACCAGAGTTGCGGTGCAAAATGTGGCGGTGCCTTCTACTGTGTGTTCAGGACACAGAGCCATTGATGGAGTCGGTTGCTTTTCCCTTCTCTGTGGCAACTGAAACAATAGTTCCAGCAGTGGTACCCAGAGGTTAGTGAAGTCTTTGCAGTCCCTGAGAGTTCAGAACAGGAGGCAAGCTCTACTTCAAGCCCTTGGAGATACTCAGCACAAGTAAACAAAGTTCAATCCAGTCCTTTTACTGACCAAGGCAGCAGCAGCAACTGTAGGCCAACCCAACACAGCAAAGGGGCAGTACTCATCCTGGCAGCTCTTCCAGCTCTTCTTCCTGGTAGGTTCCTTGTTTCCAGCAAGTTCTAAAATCCTGGGATCTGGGCCCCAACATTTAAACTCAAAATTCCTTTGTTCTCTCAGGCAGAGAGTGTCTGTGCTTAGTCCAAACCAGTTCTGTCTTCTCTGGCCCAGCGTCCGGGCAGGTGGTGGAGACATCATTGTTTAAGGCAGACCAGTCCCATTCAGGTGCAAGGAAATCTCCTCCCACTACTCTAAATGCAGCCCAGGTCTATTCAGCCCAGCCCTGACTCATCCAGGAAAGGCAGCCCACACCTCAACCCCCCCCCCAGTGGCTGTCTGAAGAGAATGCACATCCCCAGCACCGTCACTCCAAACCTAGACAGTCAATCCACAAACCCAGCAGAGGCCCACAGGATGGCTAAGCAAGAAAATACATACTTTCTAAAAGTGGTATTTTCAAACACAGAACATAAAAATCATCTTTACTAAAAGATGCATTTTTACATTCTGAGTCCAGTCTAACAAGGATATACGGTCCTCCCATATATGGGAGTATCAGGGCATCTTTTCGAATCCACCAAACACTGGGCTTGAATGCCAGAGCAAAAATCATTGAAGACAGGGGGTATCACTGCTTGGTCACCCTCTCGAGTGGGAAGGGCAGAGACAAAGTACCATTCATGTGGACTCTGGCCAGTGGGGACTTATACAGCAGGCTGACCCTGGTCAAACAAACTGTGCCGAAGCCCATGCAGGTCAGAACCACTCTCATATAGGGCCAATCCAGCATATCGAATGCCTTAATTGCATCTAAGGTAACACTGCCTTGGGCTTCGCTATGTCCTTGGTGTACTCCAGACAGCAAAACAGGTGTCGGTAGTTTAATTGGGTACTCCAGTCAGGTATAAAGTCTAGTTGGTCCGGGTGTATCATTGTGGAGATGCCCCATTGTAGGCGGAGGGCATGAATTCTTGCTAAGATTTTGACAACAGTGTTAAGTAGCGATATCGATCGGTAAGCGCCACAGTTCTCCATATCCTGTCCTAGTATTCCCATGGCATTTGGTTCCTCAAACATAGTAAGGAGGTGAAGCTCGAGTCCGCTGGCCAGGCCCTTGTAGAACTCCTTCCGCAATACATTTGGGCTGGCAGTTTTACCTGATGGCATGGATGCGATAGCCTCACTAATTTACCCCTCAGTCAAACTCGGTCATCAGTTTATCCTCCTGCGAGAACTGGGGAGCCCCAATGTCCTGCAAGAAGTCCTGTGTCTCCTATTCCCCCCTGGTCCCCTGTGGCGGAAAGAGAGTCTCGTAGTATTCCGCGAAGGTCTCTACGTAGTCTATGCTGTCTGTGACCCTGTCCCCGGCAACTCTTTTTAAGGACGTCACCCAAGTAGGCCCGGTGGAGCTTTGCCTACAATGGCAATACTTTGCCGGCTTTATCCCCGGCATCATAACGGCGTAGTTGTGTAGCTAAGTGCCGGGACCTGGCTTCATCCTGTGGCAGTGCATGATAGTCCCATTGCAGGGATATTACCTGGCCCTAGATCACAGTTTTGTGGACTTCAGACAGGATCAAATGGGACTGCACCGACTCCTTGTTAAACGTGAAGTAATTTTCTCTCACCTCACTTAGTTGCCCTGTCATCTGTCTGTCCTTTGGGATCCAGGGGTCTAATCGCCAGGTACCACCCAGACTCGAATTCCATCCCAAGAAATCCACCCACAAGGAGGCATGGTCCGATATCCCTCTAGCCATGTATCTAGCATTCTGAAATCTCCCTCCAGTGTGCCCGAGAGTAATGCAAAGATCTATGCGGGAGAAGCTTTGGTGAGCTCCAAAATAGGTGTACTGCCTGCTGGTGGGGTTGAGCTTCTGCCAGACCTCCACCAGTTCCATGGTGACCAGGATCCTGGCCATGTCTTCTAAGGTATCCCATAACCACCCCGTTTGATCTTGCTCCCTAACCCGTTGAAATTCCACAAAAGGATGCTCAATAGCTGCCACTCCTCAGCCCCATGCGATTCCACTATTGAGTCTCTCAGACATTAACAGTTGCTGCATGGCGGGCCAATCTTTTGTGGTCACATTCCGTTTCAAGGCCTTGAAAATTCCTGTTGTGTTTCAGTGTGTGCAGCAATAAACATTTCCCACACAACTGTCCCAGCGCCCCTCTCTGCAACACTGCGCTGCCAGCTTCAAACAGCCTGCAACCAAAATTCCCAGGAAGTCTGTCACTCCACCCCTCCCTTAACCATTATCAACAATTACCTTCAACCCAGGAATGGTCTCTTGTAAAGCAAGATAAGCCACAATGTTGCTGCCCCAGATGCAACGAATGAGTAGTAAGACCACAGATATTCCATATATTAGGCACAGTTACCACATGGTTATTTGGCAGTCTTGGAGGTGACAGAGTCCTCATGCCTGTATTCTACCTCCACAGTTGTAGGCTGGAGATGTTTGGTGTCCCATGAAGACATGGCCACCAATCTGGCACCTCGATTTCTCCCAGACAGCAGTTTCCAGGAGTCATGTTATCCAGCTCAACTGGTGTGTCCGCCGACGAAGATCATTTCCTCCATTGAGGTTGCTCCTCCACCCAATTCTATACCTTTTCAGGCATATCAAAGTATAAAGTTTTATCTTTGAAGATCACTTTTAGGCATGCCAGGTAGAAAAGCATGTACTTCAGTTGGCTCGCCTACAATTTCTGTTTCACAATGGCGAAGGAGCAACGTTCTTGCTGCAACTTTAAGGTGTAGTCAGGGAACCCCATGACCCTTGCCCTCCACAGCTCAGGTCTCTCTTTAGACGTGCTGCCCGCAGAATAATATGCCTATCTGTATAAGGCAATAATGTGTCGCAGAGGTGTCCTGGGTGGAGACTGGGCAGACAAATCCATGTGTGCCCGCTCCACAAGGAAAAAAGGGAGACGTCACCCGCCAGGACCCAAGTCTTTAGCCAGTGCATGACAAACTTTGTCGGGGCTGGTTCTTCAGTACCCTCCAGAATTCCAATGATCCTGATATTGCGTGTGGACCGGACACAGACTATTCAGGTGTAAGTGAGGTTGCGATCAGCTTCTCCCTTCCATCCTGCCAGAGATGGCCTATTGAGACACACCAAAGCTCCCATTGTGTGTGGCTGTCTGGGAGGAATACACACAGGCCAACTGCCAACTACACCCAGTCATGTGATCAAAGGCAGGCTATAGGCACCAATGGCTAAAGTAAGAAAATGCCAACTTTCTAAAAGTTATATACAAAAATATATATCTAGTTGCTGGGTTCTCTGGAAAAATTCAACAAATAACGGGCCAATCTCATCTGGTCACTGGCTCGTGTGGTTTATCCCACTTTTCTTTTAAACTTATTCAAAAGAAATTCAACATGTAATCGACATGTCATAAAACGGACAACACAGATTACATTTACATAAAACACATAATCATAACATTTACATGAAAGATATGACAATACATGAATAAAGCAATTATATACAATGAGTTACATAACGTAAGCCACCAGTCCTTGACTGAAAAGTAACAATGATGACACTTAGGCGGAGAAACAACAAATTGGAAGGGCACTTAATGTGTGATAACTCCTGCCTGTGTGTACAGCTCTGGGACTTGAAATTATAGTGTTATCAAAAGGAGAGCATTAATTATACACTTTCTCCTAAACACTCTAGACGCATTTTTGTCCCAGATGCTGCGGTCGACGCGTTTCCAACCCCGTAACCATTATGGGGTTTTCATCAGGACCTGGACATGGTGATATCTGTTACAAAAAACAAAGACAAGGTGTATGTTACTTACACCTGTTTGGATGATAGTGAACAGTTATTATTTCTTCCACTGTTTATACTACAATAGTTACCTATATACCTCATTTGGGATGTGTCCTCTTTTGTAGGATGAGGGTTGAAATAAAAGTCAGACCTGCCAAAAAGATATGCGAATGAAAATTTTTAAACAAAGTGATATGGACCATTCCACCTCTTGAGTTAGACTTCTGTCACCAACCCAAGGAACATTCTGCCCATAAGGATACTAACCTACAACTGCAAGTGACAGCTGTCAATGTCAGGATCCAGGCCCCGGGCAATGCACTGCTCGGTGGAGGCCCTAAGTGGGATTGTTGGGTAGGCCTCTCTTCCAGCCTTGGGGCTGGCAAGGGGTTCCCTATGGGCTCCAGAGGTTTCTCGGACCTCTGAGGTGTCTCAGAGAAGAGGGCAGTAGCCCTGCATGCTTTGCAACCTACTTCCACTCTACCTCCCACCTGTTATGGGATGGTATCCAGACACTGGCCAATCAACCCAGGATCTGTACCCTGAGGATGAACAGAGGACATGGGTGAGTTCTCCCTCACGCTACCCCTCCATCTGGGCTCCTGTACCCTCTGCTTGGTAGTGGTACCACCAGAAAACTGAACTGTCAGGATGCCCTTGTCAGCCGGCCACCCCTCTCAGTTCTCCTGACATCAGTGGCAACTCATTCCTCAGAATGCAGTCAATGGACATCTGGAGACTAAATATGACCCTCCTTTGGGTTATCTTCCCATCCCACTCCAGGGATACCAGGCCCATAGAGCGGAAGAAGTCCTGCCCATGGGCCTGAGTTACCCTATACACCTGGCCGTGTACTGCTCTTGGGTAACTAGCCTTTCTACTACAATCGATATGTTGTGAGTACGATTATGTAGATGAGCCTAAATCAATAATTGTAATTATGCAGAGTTGCCTGGTCGCCCTAGGATGAAAGATAGCGATGACTCTTGTACAGAGTGTGTTAATCCTGTTATGTAAGTCATGTGCAGGGGATTTTACTAAGAATCCTCATGCATAATAAATGAGGCTAGTTTCAAGGAAGCCAATCGACATTTATTCAGCACATAACTGGGTAAAAGGTCAGTGCTAGAACCGTTATGCAGTGCAAGGTAGGACAAATGTAGGTAAAAGGTCACTTTGCTACTTAGGCCTGATTTAGGGAACATTACAAGGGAAGTCCATAAAGGTATTGATTAGTCTACCCTGGCTTTAGGCTGGAGGGGCATTGTGTTAGACCTGGCTCTTTCTGTACGGTCACCCCCAAACCTTTTGCCTTCTTCCTCCCCTTTTTGCAGAATTTCTTTTTGTTGGCTGTCAACATGTCTCAGGCCTGTTGTTGCAGAGAATATGTGTGATGCTTTAAACTGCCATTTTGACCTGGCAAGTTAACCTACTTGCCAGCCCCAAACCTTGCTTTTTATTGCATACAAGTCACCCCTAAGGTAGCTCTAGGCAGCCCTATGTGCAGGGTGCAGTGCATTTAAATGGTAGGACATGTTGTTATATTCCCTCTTCCTTGTTCTTTCTTGTGTTAATGATGCTAATGTTGTATTGCTTTAAGTTTCCTTGTCTTCTATTGCCATGGAGCTGTTTTTCATTAAGTTCCACTTTCTTGTGTTAATGATGTTAATGTTGTGTTGCTTTAAGTTTCCTTGTGTTCTATTGACATAGAGCTGTTTCTCTCTAAGGTCCACCTTTGGTCAGTTGCCCTAGAGAATCTGCCTGCCGCAGTCCTCTGGTACTGTGCTGCAATCAATAAAGCCTTTTATAATATATCACGCTGCTCTGGATTCCTACAAATTGTCGATGATTTTGAAGACACCTCTGTACCTTTCTTTGTCTGCGGCACAGGAGCGATCGTGTCTTCATTCTCAAGAACCTACATTGGATTTTATTACTTTGGATGTGCTACTATATTGGATTTTTTAGGAATTGTACTCCTACTCGTCATGGTTTAATACTTCTTGTATTTCATTTTTGGATTTTGAACTTTGCACTCATTTATATTGCTAATTACAACTTGTATTTTCTCACCTACTTTTCAAACGTCCGCGACTGTCCCTGCACGTTCCACCTCTCACACACGCTCTGCTCACTGCGCGCTCCTCCCTTCAGCGTCTTCATTCATACCAGAGGAGATTATTCAAGTAAGCATTATTTATTTTGAAAGACTCTGTTTTGTTTCCTGTTCCATTTTCACTATTTGGAAGATTTTGCTTAACTTTTGTAATTTTCTTTTTCTCTGCTATACACTACTATGCAATTTGAACCTCCTTCTAAGTTTCCCCAAGCTAAAGGAGAACCACCTGTGCCATGGGTCAGATGGAAGGAGGAGTTCATGACCTATCTGAAGGCTATCGCTAGAGAATGATTGGCTGCTGAAACGAAAAAATATTTTCTTACACTGCTTGGATTCTGAAGGTCAAGTAGTGTTTAGAACTCTTCCGCAAGCTGAAGGGAGCGGAGACAGGAATGTTTTCGAAGAGGCTATGGTGCGTATTGAGACCAGGTTTAAACCTACTTCCAGTATTGCGTTGAACAGGGTTAAGTTTTATACGAGGGCTAAAGAGGATGGCGAAACATTTAATGATTTTCTTACTGGATTAAGTGCACTTTCTGTAAACTGCAATTTTGGGCCTATTACAGATTAAATGATCAGAGACCAAAGCACCGTTCATGTCAGAAGTAAAAAGTACAGGAACAGTTATGGATTATGGGAGATCCTAACTTGCGTGATGTCATCAGTACTGCCAAAGCTATGGAACATTCTGAAAAGTGGATAAAGTCTTTACATAAGGACAACAAAGGAGTGATGGAGGAAGTGTGCAAGCAAAATCTGTGAATTCACGTAGTGGACAAAACGTTTATAAGAAGTGTGACAAAGATTTTCATTGTTTTAGATGCAGGAGTGTAAGACATGGGGCATCATTTCCCAGGTGTCCCGCATTGGGTAAAGAATGCAAGAAATGTGGACCTACTGGGCATTTTGCCATCGTATGTAGAGATGTCAAAGGTAATAATCAGGCAGGATTCAATAAGAAGAAGATTTCATGTGTTAGAAGTGATGAGAATGATGATGGTGCAAGCTGTACCAGCACTGTGTTCTCCATTAGTGATGTGGAAGAATTGAATAATGATCATGGTAGTTTGCAACCACTTAGGTGTACTGTACGTATTTTGAAAGTGGAAATAGAACTTATGGCAGATTCGGGGTCACCCTGGACAATTGTTACGGAATATTATTTTCTGAATCTCTTTGAGGGTTTGTTGTGTTTAGAAACTTTGAAGAAATCTGACATTGTTGCAAGAGCCTTTGATGGGACCAGAATTGACATGGTGGGGTATGAAGAAGTGGATATTGAATTTAAGGGCGCATTGCTCATATTAAATTATATGTGGCAGTCAAAGGAGTGAATGTTTTGGGTTGGAGAGATCAATAGAGTTTAGGAATAATTCTCAACCCCAGGAAGGGTGATCCTGTCTTGGTAATTTCGGAAAGTGATAACAAAAGTGAAAATGTTAATCAGTTTCCCAAAGTGTTTTCTGAAGGACTTGGGAAGCTTAATAGTTTCAGTCATAACATTAGACTAAAAAAAGGAAGTATACCTGTAAAACAGAAGCTCAGAAAGTGTACGGTGAATGTGAGGGAAGAACTAAAAAAATTATTACAAGGACTTATTGAAGAAAATATTATTGAAGATATTGAATTTTCTGAATGAATTTCTCCCATAGTTTTAGCGAGAAAACCGGACAAAAGTTTGAGACTATGTGTGGACTTGAGGGTGTTAAATGCAAATTTGGTTGTAGATTGTCACCCTCTACCTAACATTAACGAAGTTGTTTGCATGTTGAAAGGAGCTAAAGTGTTTTCTACTTTTGATTTACGTTCTGCCTATCATTAGATAGCATTGACAGATGATTCTAAACAATTTACTGCTTTTCTCACGCCGCAGGGGCTATTTCAATATAAGAGGATGCCTTTTGGTATGGCAGCTGAAGCATCTGTTTTTCAAAGGGCAATGTACCATATTTTCAAAGACTTGGATGCTTTTGTAAAATGTTTCCAAGGTGACATACTTGTCTTCTCTTGTGATCAAGAAGAACATATGGTACATGTTATTGAGATCTGCAAACGCTTGGAAACACATGGGTTAACACTTAAAGAGAACAAGTGTAAAATGTTTTGTGACTGTTGAATACTTAGGACACACCCTTTCTAGCAATGGGGTAGTTCCCAAAAAATTGCATGTTGATGCTATAGTTAAAGCTCCTGCACCTGACAACAAAGAGAAACATTTGTCATTTGCTGAATTATTCAAATATTACAGCAAAATCATTAAGAATTTCGCTACCAAAATTGAGCTATTTAGAGAATTTATTAGACATAAAGCTGATTTCTGTTGGAGAGAGAGGCAAATCAGAAATGAAATTGTGCGAGCTCCGACATTGAAACCGTTTTGTGTGAACAAAATGTGCATTGTTTCGGTGGATGCCAGTTTGTGTGGAGTGGGTGGAGTGTTGTCACAAAAGTGTGGAAAAGATGAGTGGTGTGTTGCGTTTGCTTCCCGTACTGTTAGTGATACAGAGAGAAGATACTCTGTTATTGAGAGAGAGCTTTTGGGATGTGTGTGGGGTGTAGAACACTTCCGTAACTATTTATGGGGAAGTAGGTTCCCACTCAGAACAGATCATAAACCTTTGCTATCGATTCGGTCACCTGGAGGGGGTTGGAATGCCACAGTGCGCATAGCTAGACTCACCTCCAAATTGCAAGAGTATAACTTCTGTGTGGAGTATGTTCCAGGAAGATATAATGTAACTTCTGATTGCATTTCACGCCTTCCATGTCAGAGTGATAATAAGTTGGAAGAGTGTGATGATGGAGTTGAGATTGTAGCCTCAGTATGTAATTTTGTGTCAAAAGAGTTTAGCAGCATTTCTGAAGAAAAGTGGAATAATTGTGCCAATGAGGATGAGAAATGGAAGTTACTTAAGAAGTATATCATCGAAGGTTGGCCCAAGGGAAAAGAAGTACCTTTTGAATTGAGACCCTTTTAGCAAGTATTGTGTGATTTAGAGGTGGAAGGAGAATTGAGTTTTGAGGAGGGTAAGTAAGTACCTCCTGAATATATGCAGGAGGAAATTTTGATACTTGCACACGAAGGTCATTCCAGTATGTCCTCAATGAAAAGAGTGGTGAGAGCTAATTTTTAGTGGACGGGTATGGATAGAATGGCAGACAGAGTTGTGAGGGAGTGTAGTGAGTGCATTAGGAGTGACAAGATGTTGAAGCCTTTTCCTGCTCCATTGAAGCCTGTGCCGTGGCCACAATATCCATGGCAGAAAGTAGCATTTGACATTTCTGGTCCTTACAACTGTTTGTCACAGGATGCACGTTTTGCGTTAGTTGTTATTGATTACCACTCCAAATGGCCAGAAGTTAAGTTTGTTGCTCAGGTCACTTCAAGAGTTGTTGAAGAAGTTTTGAAAGAGGATTTTGCTCGTGAAGGCAGTCCTGAAGTTTTAGTTACAGACAATGGTGTACAATTGAAGTCAGGTGAGATGAAGGAGTTTTTGAGTGTCTGTGGTACTAAGCATGTTACTCAGTCAATTGAAAAAAATTAGATCTGGATCCCGTTGGATCCATGTCCCATAAGGCTTTTAACTCACTTGCCCTTTGATTAACCCTTCTTTGAATCAGCTCTGGAATACCTCACTTACATCTGGCACATACCCGTCTATTTGGAAAACTGCAATTGTCCAACCTATCCTTAAAAGGAGAATGCAGATCCTACAGTACTAAAAATTTTTAGACCTATCTCCCTTCTGCCAGCACCCGCTAAAATCCTTGAGAAAGAAGCACAAAAGCAGTTATCCCACTTCCTAGAAATTAATAATTTACTACACGACTCTCAGTCTGGATTCAGAGCTGGCTATAGCACTCGAGACAGCTCTGTTGGAGGTAACTGAAACTATCCGGGAATCCTTAGACAAGAACAACTGTGCAATGCTGGTGCTGTTGGACCTGTCAGCAGCATTTGACACTGTGTCACATAAGATCCTTCTTGACAGGCTAAAACAATTGGGAGTTTTGGAACTACATTGGCCTGGTTCAGCTCTTTTCTTGAAGGGCGGTCCCAGAAAGTAAGGCTGCACCCTTATGTCTCATCACCAAGAATGGTGAAATGTGGAGTTCCTCAGGGGTCGGCTCTCAGCCCTACTCTTTTAACATTTACCTCGCGCCCCTGGCTACTCTTATAGAGCAACATGGCGTGGATGTCATCTCATATGCTGATGACACCCAGCTAGTGTTCTCGTTTAAAGATCACTCAGAGGCTGCATTCACACATTTTAAGGAATGTCTGATTGACATATCCACCTGGATGACAAAGAATTGTCTGCAGCTGAATGCCGACAAAACTGAGGTTTTGTTTTTAATCAGCCTTCCCCCCACTCTGATCTCTGGTGGCCTTCCCTGCTCAATCCCCCTCCACAGCCAGTGTCCTCAGCGAGAAATCTGGGTTTCAAGGTGGATAACACTCTTTCATGCAAATCCCAGATAAGTCTCGTGACATCGTCCTGCTTCTGGAAAATGAAGGCATTACGTAGATTTCTTCATTTTCTTCCGATAGACTGCAGGAAAACTATTGTTCATGCATTGATAACCTCAAGATTAGACTATTCCAACAGTCTATATCTTGGTATGCCAATGTATCTTCTAATGAGACTGCAGATAATTCAGAACGCAGCCGCAAGGCTTATTAGAAATGTGCCTTTAAGACATCATATCTCTCCCCATTTGCTAAGTCTTCATTGGCTGCCCGTGAGGAAACGTATAGAATTTAAGGCGCTTACGATTGCCTATCGGGCAATAAATGGCAGTGGCCCCTTCTATCTTCGAAAAGAATTCACAAATCCCATCAGGCAAGAAACCTAAGATCTAATCATCGTGAACTTCTGACCATCCCTCGTTTTGCTAAGGCAAGAATGGGAGGAAGATCCTTCACCGTTAGAACCTCAACTCTGTGGAACTCTTTGCCCTTGTACATCAGAAAGGCTAACACAGAGCTAGGCTTCCGGAAACTTTTGAAAACATGGCTCTTTAGTCTTCCTTAACACCTGTGAAGTCACTACTTTCTTTTCCCTCCCACCTCCCCTTCTGTCTTAGCGCTGGGACACTCCCGTTGGGAGTAGCCGTGCGCTCTAGAAGCTACATAACATAACATAACAAGGTAATGGCCAGGTTCAGAGGTTTAACCGCGTGCTTAAAGATGGGGTAGAATGAGCAAGGAAATCAGGTAGAGATTGGAAAGGTGTGTTGAGGGAAAGGTTATGATGTATCACATCATTCCCCATTCAGTTACGGAGTTGAGTCCCTTTCGTTTGTTAAAAGGAAGAGAGCTTGTGTCTAAGTTATGTCCATGGTGGATCAAAAGAAAATTGCCTGATATTAAGGCTCATGATCTGCAGGATATTTCTGTGAAGGTGAAACAGAAACAAAAGAACAAGAGAAGATGAAAGAAACATATGACACTAAGTGGAGAGTGAGAGTACCTACCTTCAAAGTGGGGGATTGAGTGAGAATCATTAAACCAGGTTTGAAGGTTAAAGGAGTTTCTAAATACGACTGTCCTATTAAAGTGGTGAAAGTTAAGATGAACAGTGTGGTGACTCAAGATGGAAGAGTCTGGAATGTGAGGAGAGTTGCTAAGTGCCCTAATTGTACTAATGAGGACGTTGAAGCCCAAAACCAGAATATGATCAAAAGGTTTGGAATTTGTGAGGATGGTTGTCCGAACTGTGACATGAATAATGAGAATTCAGGTGGTAGTGTTGATGATGATCTTGTCACAGATTCTGTGGCTTCAAGGGTTAAAGCAGGAGACAGAGCTATTAACCCTCCCGTGAAAATGAGGGACTATGTTTGATTTTGTGTTTTTTGGTTTAAGGGGAAGGATGTATTATAATCCCTCTTCCTTGTTCTTTCTTGTGTTAATGATGCTAATGTTGTATTGCTTTAAGTTTCCTTGTGTTCTATTGCCATGGAGCTGTTTCTCTCTAAGTTCCACCTTTGGTCAGTTGCCCTAGAGGATCTGCCTGCTGCCAGCCTTATTACATTTCTAAGTGTAATTTCAATTGGGAAAATATAGACGTTTGGAGTTTTGTCTCTCGACTCACAATTTATAATCACAACTTATGGTAAAGGTGAATCTTAAGTTGCAAGTATCAAAATGCCACATTTAGAAAGTTCAAAACTTGCACTGTTTCCTAGCTGAAATTATTCATTCAATACTTTTCATAGGATCAAGTATTTTAATTTTCTTAATCTTTTAATGATTTTTTTCTCACTCCATGCTTTTCAAATTCATTTAAAAAAACACCTCCTCATAATGACTTCACCACATTCATTTCATTCATTTTTTACAGAATCAACCATTCAGCCCCTGGTGAGAACCCCAAATGAAATATGAGGTTTGAAACGCAATGCATCGACGTCCATTCAAAGTGAGTTATTAGTAATCATTGTGACAACTGCATACAGGCCATCCTAAAAAAGAAATTGGTAGCCTGCACTAACTAAGTGCATTGGATAACCCTTACAGCTGGACTTGTAATAAGAGGTCATGAAGGAGATTAATAATAGAGATCTCACTACCAATGAAATCATTTGATTGGTGCAAATGTAATATGAATATGTGAATCTATGTTCATGTTGGATATATATTTTAAGATGCTGAATGTTTTTGACCCGTAGATTGGGCATACATTAAATATGTAAAAAAGTTGTTTTGGAAATGTATGTGCAGCCATAGAGTGCTGCAGAAACGTACCTCATACAGACATGTGGTCCGATTAATATGAGGAGGTAATTTTTAAATGTATTTGAAAAGCAAAGAATGAGAATAAAAATCATTAAAACATTAAGAAAATTATGTTACTTGATCCTATTAAAGAAAGATGAATGAAACATTTCAGCCAGAGCCAACCCCTTTCTACGAAAACATTTAGAGAGTGGTCGTTTTCTTACTTTAACCACTCTGTGCCTCTGCCTGTCTCTGAATACATGTCTGGGATTGGTGACAGCTGGGCTTTGTGCATTCCCTCTAGGCAATCACACAGGCTGATAGGCCATCCTGGGAAGGATGGGAGGGAGGAGCTGACACTTGCACCCGAATAGGGCTGTGTCTGTCCCCCCACAAAGAGCCCCTGTAGTGAGTCTGGAGCCAGGTCAGGAATGGCGCGGACTTTATGAACGTCAAAGGCACAACTCTCTTTGAAGTCTCCCCCACTTCAAAGGCACAACTGGGTATAAGTACTGGACCTCACTTCAGTACACTTTTGGACATGAGAATACTCTGCCAGGATGAAGGACTGCTATGCTGCCAGGAGGAATGCAAAAGAAACAATTGATGGACGGAATGCTGGACAATGCAAACATTCACCCCCAGTCACAAGGATCTGGGTTTAATCCATCATTCTTTTGCTCACCACACCACCCGAGTTTGGACCCAGCCATATTCAAATCAGTTTTGACCCTGTTCCTTATGGGAACAGTCCAGCCCAAACTGCCAAGCCAGGTCCTCCCTGGACCAAAAACAAGCATCCTGGGACCGGTTTCAGGCATCACCCTTCATCAGCCAGGCTAGCTTGAATCCAGTGGTGTATTGAGCACGGGACCCATGTCTGGGTATACCCTTCCCACTTAGGGCGACATATGCAAAAGAAACAATTGATGGACGGAATGCTGGACAATGAAACATTCACCCCCAGCAGGGACTGTCACTTTGCTGAAGTGCTTTGCTGTGTTGGCCTGCTGCCTGCTGACCTCTTGCCTGGAGTGAGAAGGATTGGACCTGCATCTCTACACCCCAGAACCTACGTGACTTTTTTTTTGCAGTTGTATATAGTGCGAACGCGACCCAAAGGTATCAGAGCGCTTTACATGAGCACCAGTTTCATTACAAACAGACACATTAATGTTTTCTTTTAGGCACAGGGAGATTAAGTGATTTGGCCAGAAACACAGGATGTTTGACCCTCCCTCCAACCTGGTTCCCCAACTTCAAAGTCAGACGCTCTAGCGAGGCTTGCTGGCTTGCCTCCTCTTCTGAAGTCTCAAGGACATCAAGGACTTCCAACAACCTGGGCCTTGGAAGTGGGTTTTTCAGTTGTTTCTCTTCAAAACCCATGCATTGTTGACTGTGCGCCGGTTGGAACCGGTGCATTTCCTTCGATGCCGATGCAGAGCTGCTTCGAGGACTCTAAGCTCTGACTGAGCGGCTCTACGATGAAGCATCACTTTCATCTAAAAAAGGTTTGGTGACAACGTGGCACCCGGCTGTGCTGCTCAACGACGACGCACAGCCATCATCAAAAAGAGTTTCGCGGCAACACATCTCCTAACTTGGAACCGACGCATCTTGCTTTTGGTCTTTGACACATCCTCCAGAATGGTACTGTTTGCAGCAGGCCCAGCGGTGCTCTTGTATCCGGCCTGTGCTCTGTCGCCGTGAGCCTGAACCTTTGGATTTACCCCGGTCAAGCACAATCACATGTCCCCGCTTAAGCGCCGTATTGCAGTTTAATCTTTAGAAATGTATATCTCAAGTTCTACTTATTGAAATTTTGTTGTTTTGGTCTTGTTTCACTAATAAAAATAGTCTCTCTTTTTCTAAACTTGTGATGTTTTCACTTTGTTACTGTAATTTTAGTTTTGCACAATTACTTTACACATTGCCTCTTAAGTTAATCTTGATTGCTCTGTGCCAAGCTACCAGAGGGTGAGCACAGGTTAATTTAGGTTGTGTATCTGATTTACCCTGGCTAGGATTGGGGTCCCTACTTGGACAGGGTGCAAACCTCTGCCAACTAGAGACCCATAAATCACACTTATATAATGTAATAAAGTAATCCCAGTGTTATCCTATGGGAGTTATAGGCCTTGAAGTAGTAAAAAGAAAAGTAAGAGTTTTTCATTACCAGGACATGTAAAACCTAAATGTACATGTCCTCTTTTTTAAATACATTGCACCCTGCCCTCTGGGTGGCTTATGTGTATTAAAACATAAGGTTTGACAGAGGAAGAGGTCAGACATTTTATCACCTCCCTAAAATTACATAAATCCCCAGGCCCGGACGTCCTAACAGCACACTTCTACAAAACGTACATCCAGGAATTGGTCCAGCATCTAACAACTTTCTTTAACAACATAGCAACAACGGGGAGGGTAACACCGACGATGAGTGAGGTGGTGATAATGGTATTGCTGAAACCAGGTAAAGACCCTTGAAATTGCAGTTCATACCGCCCCATAGCCCTCCTAAACTTGGATGCCAAACTATATTCTAAGATCCTGGCAACACACTTGGAAGACTTATCTGAGTTAATCCACCCTGATCTATCAGGCTTTATAAAGGGCAGACAAACACACGACAATGTGCGAAGGGTAATCCACGTCATCGAGAAGGTCAATAAAAAGAGGGTCCCTGCTATACTGCTAGGCGTAGATGCAGAGAAAGCTTTTGGCCGCGTAGATTGAACCTTGCCATTCAACACCCTTAAGCGGTTTGGCTTTTGCAAGCCATTCATTAAGATGATTACAGCTAACTATATGGCTCTACATTCCAGAGTAATGGTGAATGGGGTGAGCTCAGAGACTTTCCGGCTATAGAGGGGGCAAAGACAGGGGTGCCCACTTTCCCCCCTTCTATTTGCACTGAGCAAAGAACCCCTAACGGCAAAGATAAGAGCACAGCGAACAATTAAAGGCATTCATTTCGGAATAACAGAACACAAAATTTCCCTTTTTGCCAATGATATTCTAATGACACTCACAGACCTCCATAACTCTCTCACCACACTACAGGAGGAACTTCAAACCTTTGAGACCATAGCTGGGTAATGCATTAACTCAACTAAATGCTCCATTCTTAACCTGACCCTACCTCGGGGAGAGATGGAACAATTAAGGTCCATTACTCCCTTTCAATGGGCCCAGAAAGATCTCATCTACCTTGGAATTAACCTGACACCTAAAATAACCAATTTATTCTCGGCCAATTTACCCCCTCTTCTGCGTAAACTGCAAGGGGACATGAAACGCTTGGCACCAATGTATTTCTCATGGATAGGAAGGATACAAGCAATCAAAATGGTAGTCTTACCTAAGTTTCTCCATCTCTTCCAAAGCCTGGCAATCACCATAAGAAGGGACAACTTGAACTCTTTACGTACCCTCTTAACAAGATTCATTTGGCAAAACAAGAGAGCCCTACTATCCCATAAACTTCTTAGATGTCCAAGGGATGAAGGAGGTTTGGCCCTGCCAGATTTTCACTGTTACTACAAAGCAGCCCAATTACGAGTAATAATGGAATGGTCACAGAGAGAATCAGATAAACACTGGCTCCACAAGGACCGAGCAGTAGCGGGCAGGATCATCTGGGACCTCTTGTGGAAGCCAAAGGTAGAGTGCCCACAGAACACATATCTCAGCACATCGACGGGAACGACACTGAAGGTTTGGGATGAGGTAGTTAAGGCAGTCGTTCCCCTCCCCAGTCACCCTGATACATTTGAATCAAGCGTTCCCGCCTGCTCAACAACATGGGCCTTTTGAGGCTTGGAGGGAAGGAGGATGCCTCGTGCTGTCACAACGTTTTCACAATTGGGATTTGCTTACCTTTGAAAACTGCAAAAGAGAGTTCTGTTCAACAGATAGCGAACACTATCACTACCTACAACTAAGACATTGGGCCCTACAGCCAAAGGTAAGGGAGGCGGCAACAAGGGATTTGACACGAATCGAGCACTTCGTCAAAGGGACGGGGGAGCAGGGGCATGATTACCTTTATATACTCTCTACTACTACATACATTGCCTTCCCCAACACCACATTACATGATTTTTTGGGAACAAACCTTGGGACATTATATACAAGATAGTCAGTGGAGGGCGCTATGGAAGGCCATAGTACAACAGAACCGTTCTATGGGCCTGAGAGAAGGCCACTATAAATTGCTCTACTATTGTACCCACAATTGGCACATCCCTGGCCACAGGTAAGCCCCTTGTAAAAGGTACCCCGGGTACCAAGGGCACTGTGACCATGGAAGGCCTCTAAGGGCTGCAGCACCTATTGTGCCATCCTTAGAGACCCTGCACCTTAACACCCACACACTGCCATTGCAGGCTGTGTGTTGTGTTGCAGAGAAAAGTGAAGAGTCGACATGGCACACATCCCTGTGTGCCATGCCTGCAACCCACTGTCTGCGGTCTAGTTAAGTCACCCTAGACCACAGATGAGGGTACAGTCACATGAGCCCTGTACCCCTACAGTGTCGAAGTTCATTCTCAGACATTGTAAGCGTAGTAAGCGTAGTAAAGCGTAGTAAAGAGTATACGGTCTGGTAGTTGGTCATTACAAACTCCACAGTTCCATAATGGCTTTAATGAAACCTGGGAAGTTTGGTAGCAAATGTCTCATCACATTAAACCCACACTGATGCCAGTGTGTGATTTAATGTAAAATGCACTCAGAGGGCAACTTGGAGATGCCCCCTGAAAAACAACCAGCCCTGGTGTTGTTCCTGAATGGCTACCTGCAATTTGCCACCACCAGACAAGTTTCTGGACCCCTGGGTTGAGGGCCTCCGCTCTTTGGGTCCAGAAACAAAGCCCATCCTGGGCAGAGGTGTCATGCCTCTTCCTCCAGGATGGGCTGGGTCCATGAAGGGGAAGCTTCAAAGGCCTGCCGCCTTTGTTAGCTGACCCTGCCTTTTGCTGCCCCCAGCAACTCGCTCCCACCGACTCTGACCCCACTTTAGGTGGGAGAATTGGCGGGAAAACCAAGGTAGGGAGAGAGGTGTGCCCACCTTTGCCAACCCCACCCCTCAGGTGGGGGAGGCAAGGTGAAACACACATCTCAGTCCCCTCCATCTCGAAGAGGAGGGGACCCAGCCAACCAGAGATGGGCTCATGACCCCCTCCCGCTGGAGGGTGGCATAATAAGGGGTGTACTCACCCCAAGGAATAGACCTGTTGGTCCCAAACTGAACACCCCTGTAATGCCCCTAAATTTAGTATTAGGGGGCAACCCTGAACCTTGCTTCCTCAGATTGAAGAAGAAGAAAGAAGAAGGACCGAAGAGCCATGCTGAAAGAGAAAGTAGAGGACGATTACTGCTTTGGCCCCAGCGCTACCGGCTTGTACCGGCTTCGACCTGCACCCAGCGAAACCCCAGTGTGTCCATCAGCCAGCAGCCATCCAGAACCTGAAGGACCTGCCCTGTCCTTCCTAAACAGACTCTGTCTCCCATGAGTACCAGATTTGCTCAACTGAAGACTCCAACACAGAACCCAGAACCAGGCGGCTCCGCGGTTCTGCACCACTCTGCCCATGGCCAGAGTTCCAGTGGCCCAACACCATGAGGAAGTCTCCCCAGTGATCCTGACCTGGGATCTGGTGAACCCTGACCTGCCTCGACCTTCTACCCGACACCTGTAGCCTCAACCTGAGTGGTTCCCCCGACCGTGACCGGAGCTTGTAAGAACACCCAATGCCCAAAGACACCCCTGCACCCGATGCCCCATGGCCTTGGGTGGCACAACCAATGGTGTCCAGGCATCCCTCTACCCTCTAACTTACCTCTCTTACCAGTGGTCACCCAGGAATCCTCCTGGACCGAACCTGCAGCACTTCTTTCGAACCGGAGATCTCCATTGAAACCAACAGGGCTCACAACATCTTCTTGGCACTCTGAATCCAGCCGCCTCCGTGCCGCTGGTGGTGCAGCTCTTGAGCTGATTTTTGGCTCCTGCAGTGCTGATCCTAACCCCAGGAGTCTTGCTCCCACAACCGAGTGACCTGCTCATAGGCAGCCCCTAACCGAAGGCTCCCTAGCCCCATTGGCTAACATTGGGCCCCTGCACTCTGGACCCGGCCGCTCTAGTGCCGGTGGTGGTGCAACTTGAGTGCCCCAGTGAACCTTTTAGGAACCTTGGTTCTAACCCCCCCAACAACTATTCTTGAAGGCTGTTTACTTTCCTGCAAACCAATAACATTCTTTCCTCCATAGGAACCCATGTTGTGATTTTTCTTCCAGAAAGGTTGTGTTGAACTGACTTTTGTATGGAAACCAATGTAATTTTGCTTTGAACCGAAAATTGGCTAACTTACTTGGGTTTTGTAAGGTCCATTGTGTGATATCTAGGCATATCACCTTGAGTAGTCGAAATAACTGAAAAGTAATCTAAAAGTAATCAAAAGTAATCTCAATGTATTCTGAACTGTTTTAAAAGCAAATACAAACCTATAACGATTCCAATTTCAACCACAATTGCATTTTCTTGTAAAGTTTTGCATTTGATAGCATATTCTACTTACCTGTGCCAAGTCTTGTTTGGTTCTAGAAATAAAATAAAAGTATACCTATTTTATACTTACCTAATTGGTCTAGATTCAGTCTCTGAGTGTGTGCCATCTGTTCTTGATTGAGTGCATACAATACGTGCTTAACACACCCTCCTGATAAGCCTAACTGCCCGACCACACTACCACAAATAGAGCTGTTAGAGATTATCTAATTTAGCCTCTGCTATACCTCTGGGGATCCACTGGACTCTGTGCACACTATACCTTACTTTGGTATAGTATATACATAGCCAGCTTCCTACAGTAAAGTATGCTGTAACTTTATTATTTACAAATCTTCGTGAGACTTCCTTAGCCATACTCCATGTTCTTCTAAATGACAACCTTACACTCTTTCAGCAGACTCGGGCCTCGGTACTCTTAGTTCTTCTACAAAGTCTATTTAAGTGTCTCTGATAAGAAACGGTTCAAGTTCATTGACAATCAGTTCCAAAATGAAATGTCTCAGTTCATCTACTAACACAGGGAATTCACTTGCATCTAGGATAAGAAATTCAATCACAGCCAGGATGAGATGTCTCAAGGCATTGAGGGGCATATTTACAAAAAAATGTCTGAGAGCGGTGCTACACCAAATTTGGGAATGCCGCACTCTGACATTTTTTAAATGCAGGGATGCACCGTATTCACAAGAATACGGTACACCCCTGTGTTTCCCCTAGCGTTGGCGCAAAAAAAGCTGCCTTGCGCCAGCGCAGGCACCCTGCTGCAATGTTGCAGGGGCGATTGCTTATGTGCAGGAAGGGACACCTTCGTGCACATAAGAATCATTCATGGTGATTTGGTCTTTCTATGTGTGCTGCAGAATGAAGCACACATAGAAAGAGCAAAAAACGAGGAGAAATGAATAATTTCTCCTCGTATCCCCGTTCTAATACCAGGTATTCCATGGTGTTAGTTTTTGGCACTGGGGCAGCATCAAAAAGCAATGGAAAAAGCAACAAGCCCACTGCAACACCCATTGCACACCCCTTTGCCACAGAAAACTGCGGTGGAAAGGGGGATATTTACAAGGTGGTGTTATGCCACATTAAGTGGCTTAGCGCAACTTTGTAAATATGGGAAATGGTGCTAAGCCACCGGAGTGTCAAGCAAAAAGTGATGCTCTGGTGGCGATAGGGGCTTTAACATATGCCCCTTAATATTAGCAACAAAGGAAGTTCAAAAGTAAGATTGAACTGAATATCAAGTTCCTGAAGTTTCCGTTGAATCTCCACCATTATCCCAGAATTCCCAGAACTCTCTTCCTCTGTCATTTGCAGCAAAGAAAGTCCATTTAGTAGAAGAATACCTCCGACAAGGCACTCTAGCTTGTTTTGATCTTCTGAATATAATTCCCCTCACTTCCTTCGTCACTCAGATCAGAAACCCAAAAATCTTCCAGAATAGCCTGGAGCCCACCTTCCCCTTGTGGAACCAGTCTCCCTCATTCCTGTCTTCTCAGCCAATGTTCTCCTGCTGCCATTCATGGTTCTACAGCAGTAGGCCCTTCGTCAGGGTCTGAGTACGGTTCGGTCACAAACACAGGACTAGATTCTTTGGATTCCACTTCAGTGACCGATTCTCCAAGACCTCCCTCAGGCCGAACAAGTGCTGTTTCAGATCCTTGCCAGTCCCCTACAGCTTGATTAACCTGCTCCCGTGGTCTCTCAATCACTACTGGTGCTTCTGGGAGAGGTGCTGTTACATTATCAAGGGAACACATAACTCGGCGAGTGTGAGTATCATGCGCTCAGCTAGAGAGACCTCTGCAATTCACTGCAGTGACTAGAATCACCTGGAAAGTGTATACAAGCGGGTCGCCAGACAACTCTTTTGCACGTCCTTTTTCACCAAGACCCAGTCTCCTGGACTAAGGTCATGGCACTACCCCTGATGTGGCGGGGTGGTGGCGGCTTCAACTTGATAAGACACAGAATGCACCATGTCAGCTAATCCTTTGTAGCAGTCAAGTATCAGATCATCAGTAATGTTCACAAGAACATTTGCAGGTACAGCTGCCAATCTCATTGCCCTGCCCATAATGATTTCAACCCTGTCCAATGATCAGTTATGCTGCATAGACTCATCAACACAAGTGGAAAAGCACCAGGCCATTTCAAAGACATAGTAGCACACCCTTTTGCAAGTCTGGAATTTAAGGCCCCATTGACCTGCTCCACCAGACCTGAAGCCTCAGGTCTATAGCTACAATGCAGCTCTGTTCAACTTATAAAGCTGCACACAGCATCCTCAAGATATCTTTGTTGAAGTGTGAGCCTCATTGGATTCCATAGAAGTTGGGAAGCCAAACCTAGATATTAACTCCCTCAAAAGCAGCTTTGCTACCATGAGGAGCAGGGTCAAGACTGATTTGCATATGGCTGGGTCCAAACTGGGGTGGCGTGGTAAGCAAAAAAAGAATGGATTAAACCCAGATCTCTGTGACTGGGGGTGAATGTTTTACTTGTTCAGCATTCCATCCATCATCTGTTCTTTTTGCTTTTGTCACCCTAAGTGGGAAGGGTATGTCAAGACGTGGGTCCCGTGCTCACTGTGCCACTGGATTCAAGTTGGCCTGGCTGATGAGGGGTGATACCCCGAAACAGGTCCCAGGATG
This sequence comes from Calotriton arnoldi, assembly GCA_963921515.1. NCBI lineage: Eukaryota > Metazoa > Chordata > Amphibia > Caudata > Salamandridae > Calotriton > Calotriton arnoldi. Next base: position 1,315,368 of record CAWUFW010000935.1, read on the forward strand.
CTTGCTTCCAGTCCCAGGAGGACCTGGCCTGACAGTTCAGTCTGAACTGTTCCCATGAGGAGCAGGGTGAAGACTGATTTACATATGGCTGGGTCCAAACTGGGGTGGCTTATGAGCAAAAAAACGATGGATTAAACTCAGATCTCTGTGACTGGGGGTGAATGTTTGTATTGTTCAACATTCCGTCCATCATCTCTTCTCTTTTTGCTTTTGACTGTGAGGCTTTCATTCCTCCTAATTGGGTAAGCTTCAACCCATCGTGAAAAGATCTACACAACAACCAAGACATACCTCAACCCATTGCACACAGGCATATCAATGAAATCAGACTGCATCCTGTTGAAGTGACAACCTGATCTCTCTATGTGGCTCAATTCACTGCTGTTCTTTTCCCTATATTGTTCTATTGACACACAACACATTGGTGACACAATGCTTCAGCCATCAATCGAAACCTTGAACTAAACCAAGTCTGCCTGAACAGCCTGACAATGGCATCTCTCCCTTCATGAGTCGGACCCAAAACATGCCTAGCCTTTGGGGCAAAAGACTGTTTGGCAAAACAGGTCTTTCATCTCTAGAAACCCAAATCTCATCCTCAAACCTCTTAACACAATCTGCATTAAACCAGCTCTGCTGTTCTGCCTCTGATACTTCTTCCTGCAGCCTCTTCACTTCCTCCCATGCAACAGCTGTCATTAACAAAAGGTAGTAATTGATGTTGTCTTTCCCGTCATTGATATATTCCCCATTGAAGGTACAAGCATTGTGAGCACAGTACGTCACGACCTCATCAGCATATCTGTTTCCAACAGTTACATAGTCATGCTGCTTACAATGAGCGGCACATTCCATGACCGCAACTTAAGCAGGTAGTTGTAGCGCCTCAAGAAGCTTCTTTACTTGCTCTCCGTTTCAGATGAGTGGCTCTGACGAGATCATAAACCCCCTCTAGGACCATAACTGTCTGAAATCATGAACAACACCAAAGCCATACTGACTATCAGTGAAAATGGTCACTCTCTGCTGGTCAGAGACACAGCATGCTCTAGTAAGAGCAATAAATTCAGCCACTTGTGCATAAAACACTTGTTGGAGCCATGAAGCTTCAACTACTTCTGAAACTGTACAAACTGCGTAAGCAGCTCCTAAATTTCCTTCATGGTCTCGCAAACACAAGCAAAATAAGGCAAAATCAGATTCAGGCAGTGGCTCATCTTGTATATCTGGTCTTGGTTTGGTGCATAGTTCAGTAACATCGAGACAGCCATTCTCCACTTACTCTCGTCATTGTCATTCTCAAGAAGGGGCAACAGAGTGGCAGGGTTCAAGACAGCACACCTTTTCAAGGTAACATTCTCAGCCGCAAGTATGAGCTGCTCATACTAGGTCAAAAGGCTGTTTGTCAAGTGTTGAGTGCCAGTATGCATCAACAGTATGTCTACGGAGTAGGGCACATACACAATTAAAGGATGACCCATAGAAATGTCTTTCATCTCTCTATGCTGGCCCCGGCAGAAGCCACAGATTTAAGACATCCGGGCAATGCTGCAGCTACTGGATCAAGGGTAGCAGAGAAATAAGCTATGGGCACTTCTGTGAGTCTGGGGAAGCAATGAGAAAGTACAGCCCTCCCTCTCGCTGCAGAAAAGTGAAAACGCTTTGTTATTGTCAGGCATTCCTGGTGCCAGGGCGGTCGAGACTTTCTCTCAACTCTAGGAAGATAACCAAGCAGTCATTATCCCACGGTACCGGATCCGACACATGCATGTGTGTCAACCTCTGTAAAGGTTTGGCCACTAAGGAAAAGTTGGGTATCCAATGGTGACAGTAGCCCACCATTCCCAAGAACATTCTGACTTCTTTTTGTGTTGTTGGAGGTTTCATTTGCAGAATCGACAAAATTATTTCCAGTGACACCTTCCTGACGCCTTTCTCAATATGATGTCCAAGACACAAGATTTCTTTCAAACAGTATTGCAACTTATTGGGGGACACCTTACGTCCATGCTCAGCCAAATGGTAAAAGTATATGTCTTACAAGCTTCCTGAGTGTTTGATGCAACCAGCAGGTCGTCAATATACTGTACTTGGCTCAACGCGGCCTAAGAGTGCCCCCGTAATCACCACAAATAATAATAAAAGAGTCAAATGGCCACTAATTCTGGCTGATCCAAGTGTCCTCCCTAAAATCTACTCTGAGGTTGAGCATACTCTCCTGGACCTGAGTAATACTGCTATCAGCATAGATAACACTATGACCATATTTCAGCAATTAAATACCACATTAAGACCACTTTTTTATAAACAGGGCAACAAAGATCTAATTGTGAGGAAAACCGCCCCGTGGTTTAATAAGGCCTGTAAGGAAGCTAAAGATGACTTAATAGTGGCGGTGAAAGCCAAAGTTCCGCTAGATATTAAAGTCAGTAGGAAGCTATATAAACAGGAACAAGAGAAGGCAAAAAGAGATTGGGAGTCAGGAAAATGATGTTCACTCGTAGAGGCCTCAAAGCAAAAGAATAGCCAATTGTTTTAACATCTCATATCAAAGGGGTCACCCGAAATTAAAGCAGAAACAGATTTTTACATACAGCCCCATGTATGGGAGGAGTATTTTAGGCAACTATACGTAGGTAAAAGTGTTGCTTCTGAATTAGGCCCACTAGCGAGATCCCCAGGCCCTGTATTAACTGAGGATATTCTTATCTCATTAAATGAAACCAATATAGCCATAAATTCATTACAGAATGGGAAAGCTCCGGGCTTAGGCAAGCTTCCTGGGGACATGTATAGGGCTGAGCCTGAGATATGGGGACCCCTGCTTCAAGTGGTTTTTAGCGCTATTATGTATGGTGGTGAAATTCCGGCAACATGGAGAGGCGCTGAAATCATTCCTATTTTTAAAAAGGGAGACAAAGGATCTCCTGCGAATTACAGGCCTATTAGCCTTATAGATGTCTCCCAAAAGATTTTTGTAAAATTATTTTAACCAGGATACAAAACTGGATTGAGGAATGTAATGTTTTATCAAACCTGCAGGCAGGATTTAGGGCCTCCACAAGCACCATAGATCAAGTCTTTAGATTTCTCTTGTTAATATGGAAGGGAGTGACCATTAGAGGAGGTCACTTGTACGTTGTATTTGTGGACTTAAAAATGGCCTTCGATTCGATAGAACGTACCAAACTATGGCTTGCCCTAAGAGAACTAGGACTCCCATCTTATCTATGAGATATCCTGATCCGCCTGCATTATGACACCTATGCAAAGGTTTGGTGGAACTCTGATCGTAGTCTTACAAACGATATTCCGGTGCACAAAGGTGTATGCCAAGGTTGTGTACTTGCCCCAACATTATTCACCTTATATATAAATGGTCTAATAGGAGAGATGTATGACTGTGGGGGTGACCCTCCTAAACTACCAGGTAGCTCGGTGCCTTGTCTGCTTTTTGCAGACGATATGCTCCTCCTAGCAAGGACTCCAAAGGGGATTCAGAACATTCTAAATAAATTTGACAAAGCTTGCAAGGACAGGGGATTGGAAATAAACTGCTTAAAGACCAAATACATGATATTTAACCCCTATAAATCCCATAAAGGTAGTCTAATGCTGGGCCAGCAAACATTGGAGCAGGTCAAGTATTTTGACTACCTGGGAGTGCGAATTAGCGATAGGTTGGCTTGGTCACCACAAATAGAAAAGAGTACTCTGTCCATACAGCATGCTGACTGCGCTATAGCAAAGAGGGCTAGGGCGTCCCCTTACCGACCGCTCTCGCCCATCTTGGAACTTCATAGGCCCAAAGGTGCAGGAGCAGCCCTCTACGGGGCAGAGTTATGGGGGTTGGAAAACCTCCATGACCTTGACCTTGCTGAAAACAAATTTATTAGGACGATTTTAAACCTACCGGTGAACACTCCCCTCCTGCCGCTCAGACTTGATCTTGGTCTTAAACCCATTAATCATTTTGCTACTCTCAGGGCTCTCCTGTTCTGGATAAGAATATGGACTAGTAACACTCAAGTCCCGGTGAGGGAGGCCCTGGAAGAGTTAATGATATTACAAAAACTAACAGGACAAATAAAGTGGCTTAACAAGATCAAGGACTGGCTTTGTAAACTAGGGCTTGGGAGTCTGTGGGAGGACCTGGGGTCTATAACAAAAATGATGGTTCCCTCTTTTAAAAAAAGGTTTTGGGAATACATGGATACACAAACCATCGAAGGATATGTACATGGCATTTTGACTTCTAGTTTCATAGACATGAAAAGTCGTTTTGGACTTGAAATGTTTATGGACGACATTGAACCCCCAGGCAAGAGCTCTGTACATACAATTTAGATACGGAGCTCTCCCATTAAATTCTAGAAGAAGTAACTGGGAAAATGCTTCTGTATCGTCTGTGTGCCCCTTCTGTCATTCTTGTCCCGAGACCGTAAATCACTTATTTTTCTTTTGTCCCTCTTATATTGACTCTCGGAAAACCTGGATAATCCCAGCTTGGCGTTTATTATCGTTTACACGCCCTAGAGATGCTTTACGTATTTTTAAGTCAGGCATGACAAGGTGGCTAGTGTTTGCAATTTTGAGATTCCTCCTCTTTGCCTGGTGGAAGAGATCAAAAACGATGAAAAATTTCCCTGAGACTCTGGCATAAAATTGTACATTATTTGGATGCTGACCTACCATTTTGCTTTTAGAGTCTTGACCTATGTAACGTCACTAGCACATATTTGCTCATGTATATGTAAATAAGTTCTTTTTAAAATTTACAATCTAGGATGTAGATCTTAGGTAATACTTTAAAAAGGGGAAATGTGAGATGCTGTGACAGCTAGTTTTTTATATATACATTTTTTAATGTGGATTGTAATGTATATTTTAACATTTTTATGTCTCAAGTTTATGAAATGTTTTTTATGTCCCAAGTTTATGAAATGTTTTACGATGTAAATGATCATAAAATTGGTCAAATAAAATATATATATACTGTACCAGGACAGAGTTACAGTGCATAACCAAAGACTCCAGATTCTTTTTAAGGATCTGATTAAAAGTAGATGGGCTCTCCGTATACCCTTATGGGACTCTGCACCATGCCAAAACACGACTGCCGAACCTAAACACGAAGTGCAACTGACTGTCCTCGTGCAAGGGTATTGAGTAGAAAGCCTGGCAGAAATCAATGACAGAGAACCACTTAGCCTCACATGGAATCTGAAATAAAATTACAGCAGGATTCAGTACAACAGGACAGCAAGGAACCACAGTATTATTTATCTTTCGAAGATCCTGTACTATGCAGTACTTACTGCTAAGCTTCTGTAAGCCCATATTGGGTTAGATAGATGGACTCCCCATAATCTCCTTCAGAATACCTTGTTGGGTCATTGCCTCGATTACTGGAGTTATTCCAGCAACCGTTTCAGGGGTCAGGTTATATTGCTGGGTTCTTGAGTACTCAGCATTTGGTTTTATTGGTACAAACAAGCTCAACTCTTTTGATGAGTCCAATGTCCTTCACTGAGAAATCCCACCCTTCTGACTTCACTGTATTTCAGAGATCCAAGGGAAACTATTCACTTGTCTTCATAGGGAACAATTAAATTGTTGGAATTTGATTAACCATTTTGAAGATGGCATCTTCATCACAGGTTTGAAATTCAACACCTCGCAGTGTGGAGTAAATAGTGCAATTCAACTTGCGCAATAAATGACGTCCCAGCAAACTTACAGGACTCTAATAACATACCACAAATTGGTGATTACCCTCAAAGTTCCCTATTTTTACAGGCACATCCTTAGTTACAAGATTTGTCATTTTATTTGCAAAACCTACGACTTGGATTCTTTTCCCTGTGTGGGGTAGGTTTGGAATTTCCACTGTTCACACAGTAGAATGGGTAGCATAGTTATCAACCAGGAATGATACGAAGTGGCCATTTACTTCACCATCTACAAATGGACCACTCTGGTCTACGACAAAGACTGCTCCAAGCACACAATCTTCCTCCCCTTCAGGCACCGTCAGGAGGAGTGATTAGAGGCATAATTGTCAACTGTGTCAAACACAAGATACTGTTGGAAAGAATTATTATTCTATTATTCTGGAAAGCATTCTGGTTCACATTCAGAACCTGAATCTAAACAAATCTAGGACCATTATCTACTTAGTCTGGCATCGGGGGTTGTGGAACTTGCATCACTGGGGCATGTGGCACATTAACATTTTGAGACCTTGGTCTCGGCACATTTTGCTACATCAATCCCCGTACTTGGGTCTATAGAAACTCCACGACCTCTACCTTGTTGCTTAAATCCACCTTGCATTGCAGAATCGCCCTGCTGGTACTCTCCCTGCATGTTCCACACAAAAGGCTGACTTTGACCTCCCCTCTGAGTAGCCTTCAGTTGCGTCACCATTAGTTTCCCCTACAATTTCTTCTGCCTCATATCTATTTCATCGTTTTAGTACTTGGCATGTCTCAAAATCTCAGCAACTGAATTATTCTGCCACCAAATCAAATGCTGTTGAATTATCAAGTTAATTTTAGGCCTCAATCCTGTCACAAATCTAGACACAAAATGTCCCATATCCTTGGGCTCCAACGTTTCCATTCCACTAGCCTGTTTAAATGCCTGCAACAATATCTCATAATATGCATGAATCGTCCCTTTAGGTTCCTGGGTCATTCGGTCAATCCTGACCCAGTCAATATCTTGAGGCGACACTTTGGACTTAAACCATGTCATCACCTGGTTATACTTCCTCATTACTGTAGGTGATGGACCATTTGTCAATAGGTCCCTTACCGGCTCTCTCTCGGGCCACTCTGTGGCTATCTTACATGCTGTCCAAAGTCACTTGGGACCACGATATCAAATAAAGTATTCAAATCCATCCACAAAACCTTCAGGATTTTCACAAATGGTTAAATGTGTTTGTATCATTGTACAGGCTTATCTCTCAACCTGGGGAAATCATTGGAAAATGACATAAGATCATTCCTACTCCAAGGTACATGAACATAACCTCCACTGGGTACTTTTCATAAAGGGAAACTTGTAGCTCCAGCTCCACCCTCCCCGGGAGAAGGCGGTTCCCCCATAGATCTCTTGGGACCCTTCCTCTTTGCCCATTTTCCTTCCCACTTAACTAGGGCAAATCAAGTCTGAATCCTTTGAATCAGTTCCAGAATTTGCTACTTGATTCTTGGTATTCTCACACACTCTATGTTCTTATCACTAAAACAGAGTTGATGACTTTTCTGTAAAGCTTTGGTCCGATCCAAATCTACTTCATATTTCTGAGCTACATTGGACCATTTATCGTGGGCTTGCCTTGCTCGTTTGGTAACATCTTTACTCATTAACACAAGCTCACTTTCCTGATAAGTGTTCAATTGGGCCAATTCGAGACTTCCACTTATCATTTCATCCTATTCAAGTTTAAATTTACCTACATCCATCGGATTTACCCTTAATGATGACTTAATGGTTCCTTGACTCAACTCTGAGCTTCCACTCTCAGTCGAAGTGGCATTAACAACCTCCAACCATTTGTCTAATTCCTGAGCGCTAACATTTGGCAGCATTCCGGGGGCTCTAAGTACTGTCCCTTCTCTAGGGGTGCTTCTGTGTGCGTTTAAAGGTGGCTTCCAGGTAAGTGTACCCAGATCTGGCAATCCCAGGAATGACCTTAAAGGTCCAAACCTCGTATGGTTTATCATTGAATCTGCACTCGCACCACAGGGAGAACTCACATTCATTGGGACTAAAGGGACAAATCTTCCCACATTTGAGCTTGGGAGAGCCCCCTCTTGGGCTTTCGGCTTCACTGGAATAGCCAAATTATGTCCTACATTCCCTGTGGAACTAGGATTGTATATAGGTACCACAGGACCAATGGTAACGGGGACTGTGAGACCATCCGAGATGTAAGAAGCTGTAGAAGTGCCAGGGACACAAATCCCTGGGTTTCCTCCTAGGTGTGTGTGATTCACATTTATAGGAGTGGCTCCTGTCATACTAGTGTTCACATTTATGGGTGCGGTAGCCACTCCAGAGTTTCCGTTTACATAAGCGCTTCCACCTCCCATTGTTTTTTGGTCTCATTATATGGAGGTGGGCATTCTGACAACAACACGTTTAGAAGACTGTCGCTGGAATCACTGTCACTATTTTTGTCTCTCTCATCTTGATCCTTTAATTCCTCCATTTCCCCTTTTCTTTTTTTTCTTTTCGCTTCTCAAATTAATCACCCATTAATGCAGGGTATAACTTAGCGCCCTCTATCATAGGCACCACAAACTTTAGCAGACAATTATAATACACTATTTACATCAGCTGGGATCTTAGGCCACATTGGACCCGATAACAACTTTAACTTCTCCATGTTAAGCACCACATTAACACGATATTCAAAACACGTCTGCCAAACATCACATAATTGTCAAAAACACTGCAAGCTAAATATAAGCCATTCAACGCGCAACCCTATTGATATTCACTCCTCCGCTGTTACAACTCTGTCATGAAGCGCTGGAGCTCTGCCGATCCTCCAATGCAAAGCATGGGCTCTAGGGCTGGGGTTGGGATCTGAGCTATTCTGATATAAAGTATTCTAACTCCCTATCTCAGTCCCTAACCATCCTTGCTCTGCTACCATCTGACAGGGCTCTGGGCCGAATATCCAACTTTCCCTGCAATTAACCTTTCTAGGTGCCTGAGGAATAAAGAGGAGTAAACATGGTCCACAAGCTCAATCTACAGTGTAACCAATGTGGCCACACAGTGAGGACCCAAAGTCGATAAATGAGATTAAGTATGGGTTTATTGCAAATTCAAAGCCAAACTGATGTATACAAGTCTCAGAAAAATATTGTAGGGATATAGAATCACTACTGGTAGACCAAATCATCCAACAAAGTTCAATCTCAATAACATAAAACATACAAGGAATTCGGTAATAGCAATGCAGATAATAAGAAAGAGTATTTGGTGTTCAGTATGCGATTTACTGTCCTCCTGTCTATTATGCATGAGGAAATCCAAATCTCCTAACCTAAACTGAGCAGCACTAAATTGGGGAAACCCTAATTAGATCCAGTAACATAGGATGGTGTCAGCATTGCAGTACTTCTGTAGAAGTTCTCTAATAAAGGGCATTGCATAGCACAAAGCCACACAATAGACATATCGCAGAGATCTCTACCTCTCTAAGTCTAAAAGGAATCTGACTAAAGCTGAAGTGCGATCACCAATTAAAACCCACAAAAGAACATTCAAGAATCCCACATCACGTGTCTCATTATTTTCCACCTTCACACAGTACAACTTGTCAACTACACTTTTAACTCCTTTCCGTCTGCACATCAGGTCGTCCGTGGATTCCTCCCATCTCCCAATTCAGCACAGATAGTAATCCTCCCTTTGTTCATTAGTGCTTCTCATCCTTGCCAAAAGTACTCCTCCCGAGCATCACTATCTCTCACATACAATGTGCTTTTCTCTATTCATGAGTTCTTACTACTGCACCTGCAGAGGAGAGAAAACATTGCAACCAAAGCAAATGTTCACTTTGAAGGTTAAACATAAAATTCAGATGCTAAGGCCTTTGGTCAAGTTAACATGGCAAACCTCTCAATACATGTTTAAATGCTTGGTTATAGATACATTTTCAGTTATGAAGTGAATACAGAATATTATTCAAATGAGTACGGGAATATATAACAATTAACAATATTTTTCAAACCACACAAGTTCAGATATATATGAGAACTGCAATCTGATGACACTGTAAGGCGAACATTTGTATGTGCACTCATATAAATGTCGAGATTACACAGTAAATGCACTTTCTGTATCTGTTTAAGTGCACTACATTGCGGTAATAGTATTAAATCACACAAATACATGAGACCATGTGTAAACATATAGTATGGTCAAAACATAAAAGGGTGGAGCCAAACTTATGCAGTTCCAGTACTGAGTTCCCTGGACAAGCCAAATTGGTCTGTAAAAAAAGTAGAGAGGAAATCACACAGGCAATACCTACTGGAGGACAAAGTACATATAGGTCCATTAAATGCCTACAAAACAGAGGGGCACACTGCAGAGGAGGAACACTATGTGAAGGCGATTTTAGAGATTCCAATTAGAAATAAAAGGATTTTTGCAATCATACATGAATTTTCAGATCGAGATTGCTATAAACAAGATATTATACCGCCTAAAGTTTCTATGTGAAAATTGGCTGATTTTTTTACAACAAGGTTCATGCAATCCTTTCTGATGTAAAGCTACCTTTGATTGCATCTAGTCCGCCACAGGATGGCGACTGCTTACAGTGTGGGATTTCCGCCATGTGCCTGAACAATCTAGGTTCCTTTGGGATGATGACGGTGAACTGTCTTCGAGCAACAGCCATGTCCATCTCCTAGGGATCTCCTTTAGGGCCGTTACCACCTAGCGCATGGAGGATGTTGGCTGAATACCTGTCCCCCCCGCTTTTGTTGCAATTGGTCTTTGGAGGAGGGTCAGGTTCCATGTCTGTTGAAAAAAGCTGTAGTACTTCTACTCTTGAAAAAAGCAACAGCGGACCCATTAGATATACAGCACTACCTGCACCAACTTTGGTGAAAAACTACAGTTAATCTTGAAGTAAGCAGGGGCGGCTCGTCCTCACGAGCAAATGGGAGGAGCCCTCCCACCTGCGAGGTCCTACATACTCCAGATACTCGGAGTGAAAGAAGACAACTGCGCCTCACTGGCACTGTACATGAAAACACGTCCATTTAAACATGTTTGTGTTTTTATGCATTTTGCCAGTGTGAGTAGCAGCCTCTCTTGCTCGTTACAGGAGTAGGAGGGAGTGAGTGGGGCTGAAGCATTCATCTTCAGATTGCCGTGTATGTTTATTGCAATCTGGAGATGCATGCTTGGATTGCGCATGTGTGAGTGCGTAATTCAGCGACGTCCACTCACACAGGCCCAATCTATTGAATTTAACAGCTGTACTGCGCATGTCTTAATCTGCACAGTACACCTGTTAAAATGAGGGGTGTCAGGGCGCAAATCAGTGCATCCCGGCAACCAAATGGAAGACAGACATAACAGCAGGGGCGGGATTCTCATCCCTATCCCAACTTCTGATAGGGCAGAAATTCCAGCCCTATTAGAAGCTGGGAGAGGACTTAGGGTGGCATTTCTCATCTCGGTCTCACCTCTGCTGTTCTATGCAGGTTTTCTATTTGCTGGATGCAGGGTTGGGGGCTGCATTTACGTCCGCATGGAGACGGAGTGTAGGCCTTTCTGGCTGAAGAAATTTAAAAAAATAAGGTAAGTGAAATCATTTTTTTCTTTATTGGTGTGTGCGTGCATTGCTGCGTTATTGTGTGAACATTTCCGTGTGTGTTTTCTGTGATATGTAGAGATAATCGGATGTACAGGTACCATCTAGGCCGAACACGACAAGCAGCGACTTCCCCATCCCCCCACAAGACCCGTCCTAGTTGTTATTGGAGTTCAAGTACAAAGAAGACTGCATGTTCATTATTATTATTATTTTTTAAAGGCGAGAGTTTTAAAGCTAAAATGAAGGAGGCCAAAAAGTAAAGATGACGCCGGTTGATGGGGGACTAATAGGGCTTGGAAAGAATCTTTTTTACCAATGTGAATTTACTGTGTTACACTGAGGTGTGAGGTCAGAATTAGCAGAGGAAGTAGAGTGTTGATGTGTCTTTGAAACTCCACGTTCAAGGAGATTTGAAGTGTCTGCCTTATGTCCCACCAGTGCAAGGCAGATGGTTCTCATGATTAGGGTCATGAAGTGTGTCTGCGCGTGCGCAGGTGAGTGCGCGTGCGCAGGTGAGTGTGCGTGCCCCATTTATACATTTAAGACTGCTGTGTGTTCAGGTCAGAAGCGGTACTTTAGGATCAGCCCTCTAGAACGCGCTGCCCAGTATCTTATTTGCACTTATTTCCAAAGTGCAATACTGTTTCCCTGTTTCACATAGCGGTAATCTGCTCATAGCAGTTTGAAGACGCATAGCAAGGTAAAGTGAAAGTGGTATCTCGTGATGCCTTAACACCTGCACTCTTATGTCAAACAATTTCAAGTTACGTTTTCGTGCTCAAGGGTTAACCCATCAGGCAATGGCTCTGTAATTATTTACATCCTGTGAAGATTGTTACATGTTGCTCTGTGCTCAATTGTGTGCGATGCACATCATTAAATAACCATTAAATACGTCAGCCAGAAGGTGAAAACAGAACATGCCCACATTTATAAAGGCACACAGATCACTGCAAACCGTGGTGCTCTGATGGTAAGAGGTCTGAGTATCTTAAACGCTCTTGCTGATGTTTGCTATGATCTGCAAATAAAGAGTTTGAATTTTGGCAGGGCCAGTTCAGCCCTCCATCTTTCTGAGAAAGACAAATGAAATATCAATAGGTATAGTGATAATGTAACGTCTGGTTAAAAAAAAGAAATGCTGACAACCCCAGACGTACAACATGAAACACTGTGGATAATCCTTACACTTGGTAATGCAGCATTCGATGAAGAGAACAGTTCAGGAGGAGATTCTTAGAATAAATGTCTTTAGACAATTTGTGCACAAATCGTCACGGATCCTGTAGATGTTACTCTGTTTTCTGGTGCAAGTTGCCTACTCCTCCCTGCCAGGCCCCCATGCTAAGGGAAGAGTGTTTCAGGGGCATGTGTAAGGAGGCATCTATCAACATCAAGGCTATAAGGGTGTGCTGGATGGAGAGGGCACAAAATGAGCACTAGGAAAAAGATGAGAGAAAAGAGCATGGCAGGGAGCCCATGTCAAAGTCACACCAGTGGAAACCTTGTCAAGGACTCAGGATGGTGGAGATAGATAAAGCTGTGTTTACTAGGTAGATCCCGGTATCACCTGTGGGTTGCCTACAGAATGGGATGTATTTATCACCTCCTCCCCATTACTCTCAAAGTGAGAGAATGAAAGGTCTCTTAGTTCATGCCATTGCGTGCTGAGCAACATTAGCTTTCTTGCCCAGGTAGTAATAATGAAGAGACTAATGACATTTATTTTGACATTACAACTGAACACAGGATTGCAGGGTGTGGTACATGAGCCAACACACCATTTAATAGAAGATGTACATCTGTTGCTTGCAGAAATACTCTAAGGAATGGAGTGTATGCCTGCACATGCCAGGGTGAGTTTCTACTATTAAAGGTCATGCTGGTGCATATAAAAGAACACAATCCTCCTTCAGTACAATTATTATTATTAACCATTATTTAATTTATTTCTTTTGAACTCCTTATTAACAGTCCTAAAGAATTATCAAAATTATGTATACACAGCTGCCAGTCCAGAAGGTCTGTGAAGCATAACATTTATCAGTTCACGTTGCAAAAATAAAGTTATTTGCACACATTGCACAAATGCACAGTAATTGAAGGGATTTGTTAATTTGATTTCTTGCATTGTTGCCAATAACTCTTTTCTTGCAGACAGTATTTTTCCTTGGGATTCTGAAGGTCATTGCTTTCAGCTCTCTATAATTGCGGTTTGAGATTTAACCTCAATCTGTGAGATTTAAAAACTGGTTTTAGTTAAAGAATCCATATTTTGTTATCCAAAATGGTACCCATATTTCATGTTGCCAGGCTGCGTTGTATCATGTTTTTATCTAGGCCTGTATAATGCCCAGAGAGAATGATAGATGTAGTTAAGAAGGGTTGAAATAAAATGCAATAAAATAGTGACCAATCATTTCTAGGTAAATACAACAATTTATTTTTATGGATTGGCATTCAATGTGGGTTTGCCTTCGGATAATGAGGCACTGGCTGAATGCTATGGTGGCTGGGATCTGTCTCTAAGTGAATGTGTTATTTCCATTAAGTCTGATATCTGTCATACAACTTTCAGTGTAAAGCTCCATTAATGGAGTGTTTGAGTATAAACATGTCCGTTTAGCTTAGTTATAGAATTAAAAACTAGGCTGCACCACAAGATCTCTCCTGCAACTAGTCATATAGTTTAAATGGCAAGAGTAGCATACAGAACTTGGTGCATGTTATATTTTATTGAGATTGTCTTAAACTTGGCAGTTGATGAATTGCTGAAAATATTTCTCAAAGTGTGTCAGGGCCTTGTTGGTACCCAAACAGAACTTGCTTTGACACCTATAGTTGTTGAAACAATTTCTTTATTAAAGGTGGTCTACATGCAAAATGCCCTTTTGTTTTCAAAGATTTATTGAGGGAGAATCCTCCAGTTGTTGCCCCTTTGGAAGATTTGGGTTTACGTGCTCATTACCAGCATATCATGACCAGGTTCACGCCCAACCACTTTAAAATCTCACCAGCCGCCACTGTTCAATACTAAAATTTCAAAACCAATAAAAAATGAATAGCAAGATATACCTGAGCTGCTCCTGATTTAACCCCTCCCCACCCCCCTCTCCCCGTGTCCATATTTACATACCAAGCGGTGGGTATTTTGCATATCTCTATCCAGGCCCCTCCATGTTGTCCTGCCTGGTTATAAGTGTGTTTTCTGCACTGAAGGCTTCAGAAACAAGCCCTGACTGATCAGGAAGGATGAAGGTGAAGGTACCAACTCAGGTCTTCCTGATGCTTCTGCTCTGGATTCATGGTAAGAGCCGTGACTGCCAGGCTGTGGTTTGTTGATCAGAGAAAGAGATCTATTTTTAACATATTAAACATATCTGTGATGGGCAGTATATTTATCTCTCAAGGATTCATACTCTGTAAATGGTGCTGGCTGATGAATCGTGTAATTAATTGTCTTTCTGTCTTCAGAGTCCAGAGCGCAGATTGTGCTGCCACAGACCCCAGAAGTCCTCGCGGTGACCCTGGGAGAAACCATCTCAATCAGATGTCAGTCCAGTTCATCCGTCAGCAATTACTTAAACTGGTACCAGCAGAAGCGCGGAGAAGCCCCCAAGCTTCTCATTTATAGGGCCATCTATCGCCATTCCGGGGTCTCAGACCGCTTCAGCGGCAGTGAGTCCGGCTCTGACTTCACTCTCAGCATAAGCAGGGCCGAGGCCGGCGACGCCGCGGATTATTACTGTCAGCAGAGACAGAGCTGGCCTACAGAGCAGAGCAAAAACTGCAGCTTCCTCTTTCTGACCTCAACTCTGACAACCATCGCTGCTGCTGCTGTGCAGGACCCGTGACATTCAGGGAACACCTGGGCAGACGGGGCATGACTCTTCACTCATTGAAGGAAGCTACTTCACATGAGTTATGATTTTGTGTGTAATATTTAGCTTCTGAGAGGTCGTTTCATTTGAAATCAAGTTTGACTTTTCTTTAGGATTTTGCGTTTTCAGCGGGGGTTTTTCCTTGTCTCATTTCTTTCTCTGTTGCGCTCAGAAAGAACCATAACAAACATTTTTTTTTTTTTTTTTTTAATTAGTGTATGCCCTTCATACAGTGCCAACGTGACACTATTTAGTGCCTCAAAACACTTTAAGACCGGCAAATACAGCACATGAACAGAAAAAGTTGTGGCAAAGCCAATGAGTCTTGCTCTGTTTAAACAAGCATTGCCAACACCAGAAGGTCACTATTGGAACTGAAAAATGCCAGGCAGACCCATCAGCTTTGGCAACGCTTGTTCAAAATGTACACACAGTCCCAATAATTAAAACTGTGTGCTATGCACCTTCCAAAGACACACTGAAAATACACGAATTCCTGACCCAAATGTCAAGTTCCTCTGCCCTGGAAGCTTTGAAAAGTTGTGGTCAGTCCATTCCTGAAGCAGGCGGGAGCACCTTCCAGATACACGTCTGCTGCTGCCCTGTAGAGGGGTAAGAGGGCAAGGGCATCTCAACAGATAGAATACACATCACCAAGGCTACACAAATAAATGAGGCTCATATGCATATTGAAGAGTGGCAGGAGGACACAAACACCTCCATAGGTGCCTTTCAGAAGGCTTGGATTGGAAACACACACCTCCACGTGCTCTACAGAGAGGCTGGGGAAGGGCAACCTCCACAGGTCTGCTGTAGTGGGACCTGACAGATGCACTCCCATTAGAGGTCTGTAGCTGGTGTTGCGCTGTATAAAGGGGTTGGATGCCATGACCACCTGTAAAATGCGTTGCAGATGGTTGGACAGAAGACTTATCCGACATGCACACTACAGATGTGGGCAAGAGCACCCTGGAATGGTCGCTATTGCAAAAGTCACACGCCAGCCTGTGCACTATGCACGCGTTGTGGGGCAGATGGACCACTGTATGAACTCTAGAGAACTGTACAAGATGAAAAGAACTCCTACAATAGCAACAAGATTAGAACAGGGGTATAATTGACCCCATGGCAAGCTATAGAGGTGGAAGGGGCATAGGTATTCCCACACCTAGACCACAGAGAAGCAGGAGCAAAGAAGCACCAAATCTCTCTAACTACTACATGGTGGAAGAGTAGACAGAATCCAGGGTGGTAGGAGAAAATGGGCACAAAAGAGGGATACAACGTGAGGTGAAGCTTGAAAACTCACTATAGAGGCGCTGGAAGGGGAAAGACAAGCCACTCCACATAGATGCTATATTCTCAAAAGCTAGAAAGGTGTAAGAGTTCTCATGAAGCTTCACAGGTGAGATAAAGAGATATGATATGAACTGGATAGAAGGGCCGGTGCCACCAGCAGGTATTGTAGAGTGCTGGCACCACCGGTTGAGACATGTTGAAGGGAAATGACAACGGCACAGAATTTATACAGAGAAAAGGAAGGCCTACCAATATCAAGCATTCAAGCATGCTGTGCAGGGCTAACTCTGCATTTTATGCCCACTCAGCTAATATATTGAAAGGTAGAAATACAGAGTCTCTTACTTACAAAATGTGGGCAATAGTAACGTATAAAAGAGGCATTTCTATCAACAGGTGTGATGGAGGCGGTAAACAGACAGAATATCGAGTTTTTATTGTCGACTTGCACTAATATCGAGTGCAAAATATCGTGATACAAAAATATCGACTGTCAGAATATCGTGGTCAAGAATATAAGGTAAGTAATATCATTTTTAACAATATCGAGTCATTAATATCGTTTGCAAAAATATCTGTCATTAATATCGTTTGCAAAAATATAGTTGTTAAAAATATCGTTTTTTTAGTTAGTGTTATGTATTTTAGTATGTATTTTAAATGTATGTGTTCTATTTTTTTGTCTAAGTATTGCATTTCTTTTTTTAATATATGTGTTAAATTTTTAGAAGTTATTAATTTTATTTTAAGTAAATTTTGCGTTTTAGTTTTGTAGCGGGTTGTGGGTTTATAGGGGAATAGGGTGGGAAGTAATTTAATTATAATTAACTTATTAATATTTTTATTAATTAATATCTATGGGGTCCATTACGATAACCGGCGGTAAAAATACCGCCAACCGCCATAGCCTGAAAAGACCGCCAGCCTGCTACATGGGAACACCGACCGAGCAATTATGATTACGCGAAGCAACCACCGCCCGCAGCGGAAAAAAACAACAGAATACCGCCCGTCCATGCCAAAGACCAAGACAATCCGTCCGCCACGGATGCAATACCGCCCGAAACCACCAAATACGACCGCGCGGGCGGACTACACACCGGCCGACAAATTATGATCTCCCCGACATGATGGCGGGAAACCAACACATCTACCGCCCGCAACGGTGAACAACAGAAATGAATAACTGACAAGGCGAAGGCCTGGCGGCCACGTCCGTGCACGCAAATCAGTGGCGGAACAAACACATACACACAACACGGCCAACAAGTCCACACAGTAAACGGCGCCAAAATACCCAGACACACAACCCATCCCAAGGACACATCCCCCTGCCAAAAAAAGTGAATGAATCACAGGACACCACGCCCAACACACCTGAAAACAACAGACCATCATGACACACCCACATAGGTGAGTACAAAAGCAGCCCTCTCACAGACCACAAAGCCTTGCACCACGACAAAGCCAACACCACAGCAGAGAACACGGAGACACAGAGGAAAGCAGTAGACCACACGCACACACACATCACATCCATCACCACAACCACCACCACCACCACCACCCAAACACCGGCACCACAAACCCCCTGCACATCACACACCAAACACACTTACGACGGCCATACTGCAGCGCCGAGGACCGTTTCATGCGTGGATGCTGCTATCTACAGCATGCCACAGGCTGTTGAATACGCAGCCTAAGATTCAAGCACGAAGCTTGATTTAATCGTGCTCTTTTTGATATTGTTGGAACTTTCCTTCATTTATATATTCTATATCCCAGCCATAATAAGGCTGGGACGGAAGTACAACCAGTCAGAAGGCTTGAAATATTGGGCCAGTCAAATCAAGCCCTGAAGAAGTCGCGGGTGTCTTGTCCCGAGCGACGAAACACGTGTTGGCTGGAGTTTTTACAAGGAAATAATAAAACTATTTTAATGTTGATATATTTTATTATTGATAAAAGTTGTATACTTATGATACTGTACATATGAGTGCCAGGGTTTGATGATATTAATGTTGTATAGACCTGTGTTCTGTACTGTGGGGGGTTGGATGATTACCTCCTCCCTGGGCACCTAATCATATACGTATTTAACCAAATAATACCGTTCAAAGAGAGCGCCATTACCACCCAGGGCACAATCATCCCAACTAGTTTCACCAAACACACCACACCAGCACCACAAAAACTACACTACGCACCATGGCAACACACCGGATGCCCAAGTTCACTGCCACAGAGTTGACGGTCATGGTCGATGAGGTCATCAAGGTGCACCCACAAATTTATGGGAACCAGGTCCAACAGACACCAATAGCCACCAGGAACACGATGTGGAGAAGGATCGTAGACCAGGTGAATGCAGTTGGGGACGTGCCACGCAACCGAGCCGAAATAACTAAGAGGTGGCAGGACCTCAAAAGCGTGGTACGAAAGAAGGAGGCCAAGAACCGTGAGCTGGCTGCCACAACTGGCGGAGGAAATCCCGCGCTATTCAAGACCTTCAAGGCGTGGGAAGAGAAGGTGCGAGGCATTCTGCATCCGGAGAGTCTCACCGGAATACCAGGGGGAGTGGAGGCTGGTAAGTACAAACAAATGTATACCAGCACACCGCTACGTACTGTCATGCACTACCAGAGTGAAATAGCACCGAGGGCCAAACACCCCCATGTCCAGTACACAATACACAAGACATCTCTCACACATGCAACACACACTCCCACACACTCAGCCCAAAGGTACCAACAAACAAAATCATGGGGGCATGTGTACAGTCAGCCAGCACCACAACTCCCACCAGGTCCCTCTGTACTCCAGATGTGCCGGAAGGAGCACTCCCCACACCCACACCCATGTGTCAGCCATAGCTGGACCAACCAACAAGTAACAGGTAAGTAGCCGTACCACAGACTACGAGTATCGGAGGGGGGACTGCAGAAGTACCCCCCCTGGGCCCCACTCCTACAGCGCAGCAAGATGGAGCACTCCCCACACCCATGTGTCAACCATTGCAGTGCACACCTACACCCGACAGGTAGATATGTCACCCTACATGGAGGGCTGTCTGTGGATGGTAACCCATCACCACGACTCACAACACGGCCCCCACACCCACAGACCAGCAAGATAGAGCACCCCTCCCTCTCACAACCATGTGGCAGCCACTGCATTTCACCCTCAAAACCAACAATTAGGTAGACTACTGTACTGGGCGGGGT
Source organism: Calotriton arnoldi (assembly GCA_963921515.1). NCBI lineage: Eukaryota > Metazoa > Chordata > Amphibia > Caudata > Salamandridae > Calotriton > Calotriton arnoldi. Next base: position 1,335,137 of record CAWUFW010000935.1, read on the forward strand.
GTCTGTAGGCATGAGGACCGTACTACAACTAACATGTGGGACATGTCACCTAGCAGAGCAACAGGTAGCACTGCTCCCTGTCACAAACATGTGACCAATGTGCACCCGGACATCACTTACAGAGTCATAGCCCACATGAGCCATCTCAAATGCAGTAACACGTAACGAGTCACGTCTGCATGCACAAGTCTAACTGGAGTACTGACCCACATGGCGTGCACTGTGTCAGTCATCACACACATCAGCAACACCATCCAAGTCTTGTCCATGTAGTCGTGTCAGCCTCTACCCTTGACATAGTATAACATCACCCATGTAAGTCTATCCCGTCCAAATGTAACATAGTAGAACCCCGGTAATGTCACATACACCACTGGACCCATGAACCACACAGCTACACAATGCACATACACAATCTCAGCCATCTCATCATCCAGCCCCAGTGTCATGAAAGGTATATCATCTAAACAGTTGCCCCATAGACAGTAGTACTGCAAATAGTCCTGCCGATGACCAATAATGTGTCTGCTGTGTCTGAAGCGCCCGTCACACTGTGAGTAACAACATACAAAATGTAGTCAACACCCCAAGAGCACTGCATTGCTGCACATGGGTGAGAGTAGCACGCACACCAAGGAATTGTACCATCTGCAATACGTCGTGTGGCATACAACCATCACACACTCACCACAATGCATGCTGTGGAATGCCCTTAAATGACAACAGTGAGCAGATATGCTGGCTAAATCAGACATACACACACCTACGTCTCTGTAGTGTCGTGTGGTCAAAACACATGTCCCCTTCTGCACCCATATGTCACAGTATGTACCACAGCACCATATACCAACACCAAACCGTCCATGGCGCTGTACCCCGTTCCCACCAAAGCCACAAATTGGAGGGGTACAGCAACACACACCAATTGGCATTTCAAATCCGTCCCATGCCAGATGCACCCATCACACTATTCCATTGCCTTGACCACGCACACACATAGCAGAGACATACACACGCATCCGGCAAATCAGTGCACAACTGTGCACAAACTGTGCATTTCACACATCTAACACAAACCCTGCAAGGTGCCACACAATAACATATCCTCTCCGCCCCACAGGTGACGAACAGCATGATGCTGAGGATGGAGACACCAGCCATCACAGCCAGTCCACAAGCCCCCCACACGGACTCACGGATGTGGAAAGCCTGGACACCTCTACGGACGAGGACCCCGCGCCTGGCACATCTGTCGCGGCAGGGCGCAACAGCACCCCACGACCCCTCCTACACACCAACCCATCTCCCAGGGCTGGTGACCAGTCCCAGGCCCCTGCTGCCACGGTCATTGCGGCCAACACCACCGCCGCAACCACCACCACCACCACCACGGCCTCCCTGACCACTCAGCCATCCCAAGAGGTGGCACGAACCACAACATCCACCCTGGGAGCCAGGAGGAGGACCCGTGTGACCAATGTGGCGAGTGGGCCGGTCAGTGGCAGCAGTCCAGGTGGGAGGAGCAGGGTCAGGCCAAGGCCAACAGAGCCTGGGAGCCAAGCCCTGCCGCAAATAGCCAGAGTCCTTGGGGCCTATGAAGAGGCACAGGGACAATGGGCCAGGTCAGCATCCGACACCAGGGAAGTCCTCGGGGTGTTGAGGTCCATGGACGCCCACATGGGCCGACTTGCGGACCTCATGGGCCAGCTAGTGGTGGAGGTGAGGGCCCACTCAAGGCCAACAACACCACCTACGCCAACACCTGCTGGGGTGCAGGGACGTGCAACATCCAGTTCCCCTGCGTCCACAGCGAGTGGGCAATCCTCAGCCACCACCAGCAGTCCACACCCACGAACCCCTCCCTCCAAACGTGGAAGGGGCCGTCCGAAGAGGAGCCAGATGTCCAGGGAGGACTTTGCACGCTCCAAACGCCAGTGAGTCAGCCAGCCATGGTGGCCCCCCCCTGCATTCACTTGGACTACCATCCTACCCCACACTGCCAGTCGAGTGGCTAATGTCTGTTGGACCCAGGACCCAGGAAAACATGGGTACACCTTGACCATCACGCGGAAATGACCGTCAACTCATTGTACAGCATGCACCACCCACTTGATCACCTGTACCACAATAACATGTCACCTTTTAAATAAATACACTTGAATCACATCCTATGTCATCTGCTACGTTCATTACCAATGGTGCACAAACGCCAGCATGTAACGAAATTCATCTGTAGTGTGTTCTGTCGCTAGGCCAGGAGAGGCTGAAGGGACCTAGGGGTGACAAACAGAACAAGAGTCCATTGACTGTGTGTGTCACACACTCATCACACAGTACTTGTCATCAGGCCTAAGCAATGTACACACATCTCACAGAGCAACAGGGCACAATGTCACAGCCACTCTCAGTGGCATACCACCCTGGACATGGACCATTGACACACAGCACTCAGTGGACAATAGGCCGCCCTGACAATGCACACATACACAACTACAGCGACATCATCCGACGTACATGGTCACTCACCGTCAAGTGAAGTAGCGGGCGATGAGCTGCTGACGCTCATTCACTGCTTCCTCCTCTCCACTGTCCTCGTCACTGGACACGGCTTGGCCTGCAGGCGGGGGCCCTGGCTGATCACCGTCATCCACTATCAGGGGGATCTGCCTGCGAATCGCAAGATTGTGCAGCATGCAGCATGCCACAACTATCTGGCACACCTTCTGTGGGGAGTATGCCAGTGCACCCCCGGTGCGGTCCAGGCATCTGAATCTGGACTTCAGGAGTCCAAAAGTCCGCTCCACCACACGTCTGGTCCTCCCATGTGCCTCATTGTATCTGACATCAGCTGGTGTACGAGGATTGCGTAGTGGACTTAACAGCCAAGGACCATTAGGATATGCAGAGTCACCAACAATCCATGCACGGGCCGGTTGCAGATTGGTCATCAGACGTGGGAGGATGCTGTGGCGCATGATGTGCGAGTCATGGGTGGAACCGGGAAACTTCGCACACACGTGTGTGATTATCATGTCCGCCAGGCACACCACCTGCACATTCAGGGAGTGGAAATGTTTCCAGTTACGATAGATGTGCTCCATGGCCTGTGGAGCAACAAGGCCAACATGGGTGCAATCAATTGCACCAACAACCTGGGGGATGCGTCCAAGTGCATAGAAAGCACCCTTCACCGCTGGCAAATCACGAGCCCTGGGGAATCGGATGTACCGGTTCCTGTACAGCATCATAGCTGACAGGACATCCTGTAGCACCTTGCTGAACATGGGCTGGGACATCCCACCTCCACTGCCCACTGTGTGTTGGAATGAACCGGTTGCGAAGAAATGCAGTGCAGCCATCACCTTAGCCGTGGGGGTGAATGCTGTAGGATACACCCTGCGAGGACGAAGGTGGGGTTCCAACATGGCACATAGGCGATGCAGGGTGGGCGGGTCCAGACGGAACTTCCTTATGACCTCCACATCCTCCATGGCTGCCAGCAATTGGTAGGGGCGATGTATGTTTGGTAGGACAGATGGAAGTGGACACATGTCAATGCAACACACAACATGGTATTTACGCATACACAAATCAAAGATCACTGACAAAGCAATAGTAGCAACGAACAGCTGAGAAGTAGGGACAGCACAGCAACATTACTCTTACACAGGTCCCCTTACCAATAGCAAGGTCTACTGACACATACCATTGCTGTGAGCATGCACATGGGGATTAAGGCCATATTAGCTTGATAGGCATGATGATGGATTCAGACTGCATATGTGGGTAGCAGCAACACCACGGCAATATACCTAGCTGCTGTGCCTGACACCGCTTCCGAGGCTGGGTGAGTATGGCACACACCAACAACACAACGTACACAGGCTGAGCGGAACACCAATCGCAGCAGCTTGGACATGCAGGAACAGGACCAAGGGGGCTATATCAGTGTGGGAGGGTGACAGGCATCACCACAGCTTCCAGGGACTGCTGACTGCCACCCCTCAACAACACCTGCTGCTACTGCCACCTGTCCACCTTAATGTCCACGACTCTGATGATATGTCCAGGTCCACTCACCAGCGAGGAGCTGCAGTCCCTGGATTCCGAGCTCCACGCACACTGCCCAAGGCGAATACCGACAAAAGTCATGTGTGTGTAAGACAACTACAGTGTGTGGGAGTGCATGTGGGGGACACACATGTCGTTCATCCGCAGCACATTGAGACTGAGCCTGTGGGGTTCCAACATGCACCGCTTGCCATGCTAACATCAGGTGGATGGGGCATGTAGGCTCTCTGGTGTTTCCCCATGCATGTCCCTCCCGAGTGGTGGCACATGGCATTTCCATGTCAGACACCCAGTGACGCAGACACTTGGCAATGCATGATTCTGGGCAGCTATTGCTTGTGTGAATGGCTGGCTGGCTCCCTGCTGGCCTTCTCAGTCTCGGCAGACCTGGGCTGCACATTGACCGCCCAATCCTAGTAGGAAACTACACTGACTGCACAGTGGGTTACATGTGTCATCATCTCACGACTCACAGGAAATGCGCTAACTCAGCCCTGTCGATTGAACACTCCAGGCCTTGTGATGGGGATGTGTGTGAGAGAGGGTGGCACTGAATGTGACCTCCATTGTGGGGTGAGCCATTCACAGGGCGAGTACGTTGAGGGCTGCGCAGTGTAGGACACAGTGAGTCCACCCACCAGATGTGTAGCCATGTGAGCTATGTGTCGGTCTTTCTGACAATGGACAGTAGATGTGGGCAGACTACACATTGCTCGAAGTGCTGGCATCCTGAATACATTGGGATGGACAGGCACTGTGTACACACTCCCACCAGCATGCATTCACGTGTGGTGTACACATGCTGTCAGGCCATGTCCCATACCGTCTTGGCTCTGTTACACGTCTCTGGTCATGTAGGATGGGTCAGCATTATGCCACTGTTGTTGGTGGATGTGGGAGATGCTGAGAGGAGTATGTGTGATATTCCAACCCTCATGTGTACCATCCCTGCTGTTGGAAGTCCACCAGCCCAGGGCCTTGTGATGAGCCATTGCATCCAAGTCGATGCTACTGTGTATGTGTGACCGACAGTGCAGCCAATCCCACGAAGAGGGTGACGTCATCTACCGGATGTGTGACCATGTTGCGGCGACTAATAGGGGGGTGCTCCCTCGTATTGTCAGGTTGGCACGGCGCTGCATTTCACCACTGATGGTCTGCAATTGACAGTCACACAGCCTATGGCGGGTGCACGTTTGTAGGGGCATCAGCTGCAGGCAGGTGTACAGTACTGTGGGATTGTGTCTTTTGCTGCGAGAGGCAGCATGTGTCCACAGCCTACCCATGTTCTGAGTTATGTGATGGTAGTTGTGTGATGCAGTGGGTATTGAGTGTACTCTGTGCTGGGTGCATCATACATGCATATGCGATTCCTGAGGGTCAAGATGTAATTTGGGCACTCTGCATAGTCAATGCGTTCAGAGTCGTAGGCCTCAGGGACAGCCTGTAGTCAGCTGGTGTGGCACGTCACATGTATGTTTGTGGCACTGTGCATACTCTGATTTCGTCCTCAACACATGTGTGCGATGCCTCACCTCATATTCCTGATACTCACACATCCGGCACACTGTGCAACAGTAGTTGTGTACGTGCGATGGACAGTTGTCAGGCATGGGCTCATAGCCATTGTGGACTGTCATGTTGCAGTCAGTGTGTGTGGTGACACATTCTGCTCCATGCAGGTTTGTCCTTGGCCTAATTATGTAGTGGTCATCCTTAACAGTATCAGGGGAGTGGGTGTGTACACAGCGATGAGTGGCTATGGCCGCAGGGTGACAGTCCGGGTGTTGTTCCATGTGCACAACACATGTGTCACTTATTGGCGGGTACATTACCTGTACGACAGCCATTACGTGTTGATTGTGGTTGCTGTATACATTTGCACAGGTATCATGCAACATGTGCACTTGGGAATGTTCTGTGCTGGCTCCCTTGCACATGTCTGTGGATTTGATGCCACATGAGTGAGGCCACCTCACTCTCCCTCATGTGTCACCTACCATGTGTGCTGCGGGACAGGGGACGGTCAACAGTGGTGAGGCATTGGATGGTGCAGCTGCACAGGAGCTGGGTGAGACTAATGTGACCCGCGCATCGGAGGGGGCAGACGTGGGCTGGATGACTCACAGGCCCATACGACAATTGCTGCGTCTTCTGAGTGCAGAGGTCATGTGTCCATGTCTGCTGGCACAGGGGACGTGCACTCTAGCTCCTCTGCAGCCACGCGGAGGCAAATGCCCGCCCTCCCAACTACTTCCACTGGTGCAACACGTGTCGGCACAAGGATGACGGATAGAGTGTCTTTCACACCAGGCACAGCTGCCCCTGCGACCCCTGCTGCACTCAGTCCCGGGTCTGTTGGGCATGTGCGGCATCTGTGCGTGGGTCAGTCAGCCTCCCTCAATGACTACATTGCCCATGCCAACACCTTTCCGCAGTTGACATAGTTCATGGAGGGCCTGCATTAGCGCGTGGGTGGGCTACACCAGTATGTCCAATAGTTGTCCCCCCAGTCATGGTGGTCCTTGAACTGGGCCACTGTCAGGCTGACATACCTGTCCTTCCCCCACCCTCCGGACAGTGGCGCATCTGACAACAGCAGGGCACGAGTCCTGACAGAAGAGGTGGTGGCACGCAGACGTCATGACAGGTAGTGACGTCACGGAAGATGGCCTGCACCATCAGACTCATTGCCTCCCCTCGCCCACCCCACTGATGCGATTGCATCATGGGGGCACGCGCGTGTGCAGCAGCTCCAATCTCTCCCCAGAGAGGCCAAATAGTGTATGTGTGGCTCCATTCGCTCCAGTCACCGAGCTCACGGGACGAGAGGTGGGGGGACGCCGTACAGCCGCATGGTACCCCGACTCGTGCCCTGGACAACAGTGACGATGCATGGCTGACTCCGGAGTCCGGATACACCACATGCAACACACAGCAGCTGTGGCTGCCCTAGCGGCCCATGCCGCATGCACCATCCCAGACGACATGTCGTCACACCCCGGCGCGCAATGTCATAGCATCCGCTGCCATTGGCAAGGGACCCATGGTGTGTGATGTGGGCCTCCTGGTGAGGTGCCTCCGAGCCATCCACCGCCAACGGGTGTCATGCAACTCACACACTTCGCTTGAACATTAGGTAGCTCTGCCTGCACACCAGGGCTCGAGTCCGGGTACCATGCGGGTGTATGGCGTCCCCCACCTATCGTCCCGTGAGCTCGGTGACTGGAGCGAATGGAGCCACACATACACTGTTTGGCCTCTCTGGGGTGAAATTGGAGCTGCTGCACACGCGCGTGCTTCCATGATGCAATCGCATCAGTGGGGTGGGCGAGGGGAGGCAATGAGTCTGATGGTGCAGGCCATCTTCCGTGACGTCACTACCTGTCATGACGTCTGCGTGCCACCACCTCTTCTGTCAGGACTTGTGCCCTGCTGCACACTGAGAATGTATTGCCTGCGAGATGTGACCAGGTGCAGGGTGCCATGACCTGCCACCCACCAAGCTCAACTGCCATCCCATGCCCTGGGTAGCCTGTGCAGGTGGACGATGTAGGGGGTACACCTGAAGGCCAGGGGTGTACATGTCTCGGCACGGGCCTGGCTGACGCACAGCAGTATCCAGCATGTGCCCAGAGGGAGGGCCAACGTCCACACCTGATGCAGCATGGGTCGTGTGCCCACCTGTTGTGCACACACTAGTCCACATTCATCCCCAGACAGCTGGTCTTTCCACATACCCAGAACAGTGATAATGTACCCCGCCGGGTTCGTCCCCACACAGTCTGTGTCGAAACTGCATGTGTGCACCCGCCCGTGCCACAGACCCACCTGTGCCAAGAGGCCCTCCCGCTTCACATGCCACATGTGTGTATTCCACAGTTGTGCTTCTCTCTCAGGGGCGGACATCCTATGTCACTTGACTACATGGTAATCTCACGAGTCCCGTGTACTTCTCACACTCTCATCCTCTCTCATTCGCACTTGTCTACGATCAATAATTATCCAGAGTCAGATATTGGCTTTAAGGCATGTATTTAAGCTTACTTCCTCTGTGATGCAGGATGTGGACACTACTGGCAGCGTAATGCATGTGGAGGATATACTTAGCATGGTTACACATTCATAAGGGGGTACAGGTAGATGTGATAAGTCGTTAATTTTAGAAATAAGGCTTTAGAGTTAAGCATGCCCTGCCCTTGCTATGCTACAGTACATTAGCTCATTACTGAGGTGCCCTAGGCTGTGACACAGACAGTATTGGTTTACCCTACCAGACAGCTTGACATCATGAGCACAGTACATCTAAGTCCCATGGTACAGTTTTGCGACAATAGTGACTCCGACACACCTGCGTCAGCGGTGGCATCAGAGCATGAGCCTACATGCATGCAGCATAGTCTCACATGTTGTTGCGATATGGTGGCTACTGTACATGACTCAATGCCCAGGGAGATGTTGTGGGGTGTTGCATTTGTTGTCCATGCAAATGTCCTTGCACGGAAGTTCAGGAGGTGTGATGACAGTTCTCAAGTTATTCAGCAGACAGATCAGCGTGCACTTACAGGTGCCTGTGTTCAGGTGCGCGGCATGCATATTGTTGCAATGTGGTTCGTGCAATGTTGGCCATGTGGTCACTGTACACAGGTCCCATTCCTCAGCCTCCCCGTGGTCATGCAGAGACACGGGATGTGGTGATGGACAGGGTGCATGTCCCGGTAATGTCAGGTGTCATGACGGTGGTGTCGATGGTCAGATGTTTGTTTCCGTGTGCATGGTATGGTTGTTGCACAGCTGACTGGCCTCTGCGTGCGGACGGCAAGCATGGGTAGGGTGTTGCACATGTATGTTCAATTGTGGGTATTGATTCGGGGACCCATGAATTGACAGGTTGTCAGGTATGCGATACCTTCCTGCAGTGCATCCCTCGCATTGGTGGTATTTGTGGTTGACATCCAATGAAGCGGATGGTGGGTTGCAACGTGTTCCTCGTAGGTTGTCCCTTGTAGGATCCTGATGGGACATGTCGGGTGACATTCGATGAAACTGTGATCCAGCATACGTTGTGCAGAGGCACACTGGTTCCATTGCAGTGTGTGTCCTATTGCAGCCACAAACGCCATGCCCCCATGCACTGAACAGTTCCTGTCGTGGGCGTCCAGGGGTGAGAACAGGTGTACCAGGTCCCCAATTGGACATGCCGGGTTGGAGAGACATAGATCCACAGGCCAGTGGTACGGGCACCTCCGACAGTAGAAAACGGGGATGACGCAGCTGAACATTTCAATGCGGTAAGTTACTCGATAACTTACATTCAGCATAGCCAGATTTGCACAGCCCACTGTCTGTATCAAGCTGTTGCTGTACAGCTGCATCTGTCTGGTGTAGGTGTATAGTACTGGTGCCCCGTCCATTTTGCTGCTGGGTGCTGTGGTGGCCTGCTCCGGCTGCCTGGGCTGTCTGCTGTGTGCGACCTCGGACGGTGCTGTGTGTACTTGAATGGATGTTAGGCGGCAGGACTTTGTTTATGGCTTGGGAGGCGGCCACAGGCCCTCATCCCACATGCTCCTATGAATGGTCAAGGCCAGTGGTGTCTGACTCCTTCCTGATTACTTGCATTTGAGCCACAAGGCGCAGTGGTATAATTGTATTTTGTGGTTTTCTCTTTCTTTCATGTTCGGCCTTATCTGCCAGGGGATGGTTGACTCAGCATGGCTATGTTTGGGTTGTGGTTGTTCCAATGGCTCCGTTCTCCTGCAGGATATGTTGCAATGTGATTTGGCTGTGGGAATGGAAGGACATTCACTGCTATCTGCTCTCCCGTGTGTGGGTGGGTCACTTCTTTCCCGCTGTACATTGGGACTTGTGTGTGGGCTCCCTGATTGTGAACACCTGTTCGCAGGCAGCAGCATTTCTCTATTTTGGACATGGCATGGCTTGTTGTTGCCTGCATGATGGTATAGATGTTGTTTGTTGTGACTGGCGTGCCTTTTGCGGTCAATGTCCATTGTTTGTGGAGTTCTGTCGCAGCTGCCGTGTGCTTCTCCATGTTTTGCACACAGGTGTGTGTCCTCTTCCGACGTCACTTTGCTCCCCTGTTCGGCACACTTGTGTGACTACGTTTTGGCAACTGTGAGTTGTCGGTTGTGGTCATGGTTGACGCAGGGGGACCACGTGACTTGTGCCTTCAGGGTGGGGCTGGTGTGTGTGGTGTGTTGTTGCGACCCTGCGGTGTTTGTGTGCAGCCCATGCGTGGCGCTGTCGTTGGCCTCTGCGTTGTGCGCATGTGCGTCATCGCTTGGGCGCTGCGGTGCCGTGCCGGGTACATCACCTCCCGGTCCGGGGTATTGGGTGCCCAGGATGTTGCGGGTTGGTTATATTTTACAGGTGGGATGTGTGTGGGTACAGTGTGGAATGTGTCCTGTCCCAACAGGGGTGTTTCGGGGACCCGTGTACTGTTTTTCTGCCCTTGCATTGTGTGCGGTGTTTGCATGCCCTTGTTGTGTGTCCGCCTACCTGCGTCGTCGTTGCGCGTTCACTCCTAGGTGCTGCATCAGGTACAGCATTGGGATGGCCTGGAGAGCAGGATTCATGTCGGAGTTGGCCGGGTTGGTGTTTCTGTGGTCAGCGATGTGGTTTCCGCCTCCTGTTCTCGTGCGGTGTCTCTTTGCCGTTTTGGCTGTTTGGTTGTGTCATCGTAATTTGTACGCCGGGCGGTACGTCATTTCGTAGGACGGTGTGCCTCCGTTGGCTGGTGCCGCTGCGTAAACGGGCGCACTTTGATGGCGGGCGGCCTTGCAAGCTTGCGGGCGGTATTTGCCTGTCTTTTCACATCATAATTTTGCGGGAGTGCGAGCAGTTGCTGGCGGACGGTAACTGGCGGTTTTTGCCTCCGACCGCACGGCGGTTGTGTTTCCGCCCGCCATCGTAATGGGCCCCTATGTATTTAATATTTAATATTGTTAATTGTGGGATTTAATTTATTATTAATTATTTATTCATTGATTGTAAATTATTATTAATTAATTGGTAATTATGTTGTGTCATTTTTTTAGGAGCGGGTTGTGGGTTGATAGGGGAGTAGGGTGGGAAGTAATTTAATTATATATATATTTATATATTTAATATTTTATATTGTTAATTGTGGTAATTAATTTAATATTAATTATTTATTAATGTGTTGTTAATTATTATTAATTAATTGGTAATTATGTTAATTGTGTCATTTCTTTAAGAGCGGGTTGTGGGTTGATAGGGGAGTAGGGTGGGAAGTAATTTAATTAGAATTAATTAATTATTTTTTTATTAATTAATATTTATTTCTTTAATATTTTATATTGTTAATTGTGGTAATTATTTTATTATTATTTATTTATTAATTGGTTGTCAATTATTATTAATTAATTGGTAAATATGTTAATTGTGTAATTTTTTAGGAGCGGGTTGTGGGTTGATAGGGAGTAGGGTGGAAAGTAATTTAATTTTAATACATTTATTATTATTTTTTAAATATAATATTTAATTAATTTTATTCTATAGTGTTAATTGTGTGAATTAATTTATTAATAATTATTTATATTTTGCTTGTTAATTGTTATCAATTAAACAATTAATTGATAATTAATTATGTTAATTGTGTTATGTTTTACAAAATTGGTGGTGGCATTTATAGGGGGATATGGTGGGAGGTAAATTATTTATAATTAACTAATTATTTGTAAATTAATGCTAATTAATTAATTATTAAATATGCTAATTGTGTAATAATTTTGATGTGTGAGTTATGGGGATTATAGAGGTAAATGTTGGGAAGTAATTTTTTTAAATTATTTAATCATTTGTTGTTAATTGTTATTAATTTATTAATGTAAGATTAGTTATGGAAATTGTGTAAATATATTTTTGGTGTGTACTTTGGTGTTTATTGGGGTAGAGGGTGGAAAGTAATTTATTTAAAATAAATTAATCATTAGTTGATCATTAATATTCATTTATTTATTGATAAATATTTTTGGTAATTGTTTTGTTTTTATTTTGTTTTGGGATTTATGTTCCAAAGCTGTAATGTTTGGTTTTATCCCTCCGCTATCCAACACTTTCCCTACTGTTGCACTTGCTGGATTGGGAATAGTAAATTATTCCCTCCACTATCCAATACTTTCCCTACTGTTGCACTTGCTGGAGTGGGAATAGTAAATTATTTCCTCCGCTATCCAATACTTTCCCTACTCTTGCACTCACTGGAGTGGGAATAGTAATTTTTACCCCTACGCTATCCAACACTTTCCCTACTGTTGCATTTGCTGGAGTTGGAATAGTAAATTATTTCCCTCCGCTATCCAACACTTTCCCTACTGTTGCACTCACTGGAGTGGGAATAGTAATTTTTACCCCTACGCTATCCAACACTTTCTCTACTGTTGCACTCCCTGGAGTGGGAATAGTAATTTTATCCCCTCCGCTATCCAACACTTTCCCTACTGTTGCACTCATTGGAGTGGGAATAGTAATTTTTGTCCCTCCGCTATCCAACACTTTCCCTACTGTTGCACTTGCTGGAGTGGGAATAGTAAGTTTTACCCCTCCGCTATCCAACACTTTCCCTACTGTTGCACTCCCTGGAGTGGGAATAGTAATTTTATCCCCTCCACTATCAAACACTTTCCCTACTTTTGCACTCATTGGAGTGGGAATAGTAATTTTTGTCCCTCCGCTATCCAACACTTTCCTTACCGTTGCACTCATTGGAGTGGTAATAGTAAATTATTCCCCGCTGCTATCCAACACTTTCCCTACTGTTGCATTCTTTGGAGTGGGAATAGTAAATTATTCCCCTCCATAATGCAACACTTTCCCTACTGTTGCACTCGCTGGAGTGGGAATAGTAATTTATTCCCCTCCGCTATCCAACACTTTCCCTACTGTTGCATTTGCTGGAGTTGGAATAGTAAATTATTTCCCTCCGTTATCCAACACTTTCCCTACTGTTGCACTCGCTGGAGTGGGAATAGTAATTTTTACCCCTCCTTTATTCAACACTTTCCCTACTGTTGCACTCGCTGAAGTGGGAATAGTAAATTATTTCCTCCGTTATCCAACACTTTCCCTACTGTTGCACTTAATGTAGTTTAAAAAAATTATAAATATTTTAATATTTTAATTTATAAAATATATATATATATATTTATTTTTATGTTACAGGTGTATGTATATATATGTATTTATAATTTTTAATATATTTCTAACATTTTATAATTTATTAAAAAATTATTTACTAATTATTATTAGGTAAATATATATATTACATTTTATATATGTATGTTTAATTTATTTTTACATTATATTTATTACTTATAATTGTTAACATTTTCTAATAATTCAAAAAACAAATTTAAGTTATATGTATTATTTAATTTATTTTACATTATTTTTTATACATTTAAAAAAAGGACAGTTTGTGCTTCGATATTTTTAACAACTATATATTTTTTCTCGATATTTTTGTACTTACCATTATGAAGATAGGATGTCGATATTTTTGACATCGATATTTATGTCCCGATATTTTGGGAACACGATATTTTGTCACTCGATATTATGTCAGTAATCCGATGGAGACACAGGAGAGCGAGTGGACCTCAGCTTGTGCCCGTTTGACGGGTAGGTTGGTTGAAGCCTAGATACCCTCGCGGGTGATTAGCCGCGCTCTACAAATCCCAGTTGATTGATTGATTGAGTTGTAGATGGTTGAACGGTAGAAGAGCCTTGTTATAGAGCCCCAGGAGCCATAAACAACTACGCCTCAGAGCCATAGGAGGGGCAAGACACTTACAATGATTATTATAAAGATATATATAATGTTTTAGTTGGACAGCAGATATGGGTACTAAATAAGATGTTACATAGAACTTGGGCTCGCTGGGGTGCTACAGAAGGGGTAGAAGGAACAGGCACATTTAAACCAGTGGCTGAGAAACTATCAAAAAGGAACAAATAGTAATGCTTGGCATTACCCTGTGGCACACATTTTCAAATTGATGATGCAAAGCATCATTTGGAGGCAGTAAAAGAGGGTCCGAAAGAAGTTGTAATCACTCCTCATCCACAAGAACCGGAGGCACCGAAGAGCACATAAAGCAAGGGAACAAGGATGAGGAAAAAAACAGAAACCTAAATCATCAAGGTGCGACACATCTCTAAGCAGAATGAATGAATGAATGAATAGACACTTATAAAGCGCATGGCTACCAAAGGCTTCCCAGCGCTAAAGACAGAGCCCAAACCACGAAAAACAGAAAAATCAGGAGAACAGAAAAGTTTTCAAACGTTTACGAAATAAAAGGTGGTTAGCCTCAAGCCGAATAAGATCTGGTAGCTGATTCCAGCATTTTGCAGCGATAACAGAGAATAGACGGCCACCGCTCCTAGCTCGGTTGACTTTGGGAACATTAGCAAGATGTTTTTTCTCAGAACGAAGGGATCTTTTAGGAAGATACGGGGAAATAATGGATCTTAAAATAGGAGGAGCACTATCCGACATTGATTTATGGGCAATACATAAGGCCTTAAATTGGATTCTTTCGGCTACTGGCAGCCAATGCAGAGAAGTAATATAGGGTTTGGCAGACTCCCTATTGCTGGCCTGCATAAGGAGTCGAGCTGCACAGTTTTGAACTGTTTGAAGTTTCTTTATAGTCGAGCAGGGGGAACCAAGATAGAGCACATTGGCATAATCAAGTCTTGAGAGAATAAGGGCTTGTACCAACAGTTTCCTGGCGTTAAAAGGCAGGAGGGGCAAATCCTCCTAATCATTTTCAAGATTCCATAGCAGGTACCTGCCACCCTATTAGCCTGTACCCTAAAGTTCAAGTTATGATCCAGCCAAACTCCGAGGCTTTTTATTTGATCTTTAGGGGGGCATAGCCCCTAGGCATTTGGGCCATAGAGCGCCACTCTCCAAGTTGGTAGTCTTACCTAAAAACATGAGTTCAGTTTTAGCAGCGTTCAGCTTTAGGAAAGAAGAGTCCATCCATGCTGAAACCTTTTCCAAACAATTGGCCAGCATAGACTTATTGTTGTCTAAAAGCTTAAGGGACACAATAAGCTGAGTATCATCAGCATACGTGACGATCTTGACCCCAAAAGGCTCAACCACCTCAGCCAAAGGGCGCATGTAAACATTAAAAAGTGTGGGGCTCAGGGAGGAGCCCTGAGGAACCCCACACTGCAACGGCATCCATTCTGAGGTGGCATCGTCCTCAAAAACTTGAAACAACCGACCTGTCAAAAAAGACTCAAGCCATTTAAGAATAGTTCCAATCACCCCATTCTCTCTGAGTCTTGCTATCAGCAATTGGTGATTGACCGTGTCGAAGGCCGCGCTGAGATCAAGCAATATAATAGCTGCGGACCCTCTGACATCAAGTATCTTCCTTGATTCTTCAATATCCGCAAGCAGGGCTGTTTCAGTGCCTTGCTGGGGTCTAAAGCCCGTTTGGGAGAAATGAAGACGATCATTCGCCTCCAAAAAGGCGGAGAGAATGCAGTTCACGTATTTTTCGCTTATTTTAGCAATCCCAGGCAAGAGAGAAATCGGGCGGTAATTAGCGAAGACCTCGGGATCCAGGGTAGGCTTCTTCAGAAGGGCTCTAACCATGGCCCGTTTCCATAGGGAGGGGACAACCCCCGAAGAAAAAGAGCTGTTGACCAGATCCAGAATAACGGGGGCGACGGAATCAAATACCTGGTTGAGAATACTCGGGGGGGCAGTATCACATGGGGAGCCAGATTTCAAACGATCCAAGTGCATTTTTAAAACTTTCATATCCATAAATGGAATGGAATCAATAGAGGGGTTTAAAAATTGGGATTGATCCTCAGTCAAGGGGGGGCTTGCCAAGGCCGATAGGGGAGGGAAGGCAGTGTAAATGTCTTCAATTTTCTTATAGAAAAAGTGGGCCAAATTACTACACCGTCCTAGGGAATCCGCTGGGGGCAAAGGGGGCTCAGGAGGTTGCAGGAGTGATTTAGTTATTTTAAAAATTTCACGGGGGGAATTAGAGGCTAAGATAATTTTCTTTTCATAATAGCCAGATTGAGCAGTTCTAATTTCTGCCTTATAAGCCTTCACGGCATCTCTATATTTGGTTTTCTCACAAGTGGAGAAGTCCTTTCTCCAACTTCTCTCGAGACGCTTACACAGCTGTTTCAACTCTCTAAGTTTAGGAGAGTACCATGCTGCGCCGTGCCCCACTTTTTTGCTGGAAATCCAGTTTTTGGGGATTAAAGTATCTAATGACATCTCGAGCCATTGTTTCACCTTAATGTTGTTGGATTCAGGGTCAATACCAAGCACAGGTCTCATATTGTCAAGGGTAGACGCCCAGGCCTCCATGGAAAGTTTAGACCAATTTCAGTTCCTGGATTTTACCCTTTCCCGTGGATGTCCACCCTCCTGTGGGTTCCAAACGAAGGGAACCACATAGTGGTCGGACCAGGGAATAGGCATAGGTTTATCCACTATAAGGCTATCAATATTAGAGAAGAGCGGGTCAAGGAGGTGTCCTTTGATGTGGGTGGGACCGGCGACTTTTTGCTTAAGGGCCAAAGCCTCCAAATAGTCAGTTACAACCTCAACGTCAGGGGAGGACGCCAAGTCAAAATGGATATTGAGATCGCCCAATAATGAAAAATTAGAAGAGGAGCTCACAGAAGAAAGATGCAAAGAGGGATACAGGGAAATGACCACAATGCTGCATCGAATGATGCATGGACATGAGCAGAGCACTAGGATCAGTTAGCCTGAGACATCAGCGAGGTGACAGGCCCACCAGTAGAGGTTTATTTGGCTCCAGAGGTGGAAGTTGCAGAATGAGAGCCATATAGGCAGTGGCTCACAATGTGAGAGGGCTATAGGAGGTATCTGCGGAAAATCTGTGTATCCCAGCAAGCTTATGTTAAGTTTGCATGGATTACTGTTTAGTTGAGGTATTTGCAGCGGTCCAGGGATACCAGGAAGCATGGCTATTAAGGGATGTGAGGAACACTGGGGGTCCAGGAGAGGTAGTAAGCCCAGTGGTTAATTTCACATGGTGATGAGGAGCCAGTCGAAGAGGATATAGGGACATTCGAGATTCTATATGACATAAGGGGGCAACAATATTCTTCAAAAGCTGCTAGAATGTATGCTGGGCTAGAATGAAAAAGGTGGTGCTAATTCTGTTCTAGGAGCACACCTAAAGAGGGGTGAAGCAGGTAGATTCAGACCAACACACTACAATATTCAGATACACTCAAAACATACAAATTTAAGATGTAGGGTAGTGATTCTCTTGAGGAACACATTGGGGCTAACAGTACTTGAGGCCATGGATGGACCTCCACAGGAAATATGTTTTAGTAAAATGGTAGAGGGGGCATGAAATTATCACAATACTTTCAGTATGTTCACCAATTCAAGTGCAAGACCACTCCATGAGTGTTATGCTGCAGAAGGTCAAAGGCTTTGCAGTGGGGAGGATAATCTTGGGAGGTAGTTCAGTCAATGCATGAAGGGCATGGTGGACAGACTGGGCATGCTTTATAGATCGGAGGGAATCAGACGTGTCACATGCATCAATAGTAGGTCTGGGGGGGACATGGGATTGATTGATATATGGTGGGTTGGAAGACATTGGACATTGGAAGACCAAGCACTATACCTACTTCTCATGTATTGGCGTATTTAGATCTAGGGTAATTTGCAGAATTGACAACTTAGGGGACAATAGGGTACATAGCCACACCTGGCCATATCTAACCCTGGTGAACATATCAATTAGAGAGTGAAGGTGGTCTTAGAGATCGGAAATAAAGTATGGGCAGATACTTATTACAGGATAGAGCCAACAGGCATGAGATATCCCAAGCATCCTGAACGACGACACAGGGGAGGTATCATATGAGACCCTTTGGAAAATACTGTAGGCATTGGTGAGGAGGAAAATGATGCCACTAGTGGCAATCACCAAGAGAACGGAGGCTGAATCAGCAGCCCTTGGTAAAAGTGTTTGAAATGTATTCAGTAAGAGGGGATTGAAAATGGAGTGATTAGGCACAATCCTAGTCATAGTCCATCCCCTTCTAGTCCCCACCATCCAGTTCATTTCTTATGTTGGAAGGGTGGTGGGAGTGTGCTCATTGCAGAGCTGCTCTTCCCCATACTCTCTCCCTTCCTCCTTCCTACCTTCAAACCTAAATGGATTAGCTTGGTAGGCAAGGTTAGGGATGGCCGGGGGCTGTCATATCTACCCTTATCCACTCCCACAAGCTCGGTCATTGAATGGACCTCGGAGGGGCTCGTGAATCATTCCATGGTCCAACCGTTATGTGAGCGATGTCATTCATGCCATTACACACATTTTAATACGACGCCCAGAAAAGAACACCGGGCCATCTCTTTGGGAGTTTGCTTTTGCTCTTAAGGGATCTTGCGCCTTCCACCATTCACCCATTCACACTATGAAATAGAGCATGTTCCCCATCAGTGGAATAAACAAATGTAAAAAAAAACAGCTACCAGCCTATGGGGAGGATGGCTGTACAAAATGGTGTATATATACGTGATAAGGGCATCTGGATAAAACATTCTTATGAAAAAGCTGAACTTGAAACCCTATTAAGATTGGTGAAGAAATTGGGGAATGCCTTCGCATAGAATTCAGGAAATCAGAACAATGTGTAAATACATTGACTGTAAGAGGATACCAAGAGGCCTTCACATCTTGATAACGCCTACACTAAATTATCTGAATTATGACCTCCTGAAACATTGACAAACGGATACCTCAGAGTGTTCTTTCAAGCTAATGAATACAATAATCAAACATGCAGAGAGAGAGCTTGAAAAAACAACTGAAAAAATAAAAGAACTTGAACAAAATCTGGAAAAGCACAAACTAATGGAGGGCATCAAGAATGCTCCAAGGACCATAGATACAAAAAATTAATAAACCTGAATCAGATGTCCAAGCAAAGAAGGCAAGACAATGTAATAGGAAGAGGCTTCACTACACAATAGTTGGATCTACACGTTCACCAGAATATGCGGCTCCATGACAAGCAGAAAATATATAGATAAAGCCCTAGAGCAGAGAGGCATACCAGATACTGAGGAGAGCTCAGAGGACAGCTCTGCAAATGAAGGCACATCACCCTCGAATATTTTTTTTTTTTTGGGGAGAAATGAAACTTTGCCAAATGTCACCAGGCAAAGCGGAAAAGGGGGCATGAACAGAAGAGGCAAAAAGAGGAAACAAATCCAGAAAAGTAAGTTAGGATGGAAAGAAAAAGTGAAGAAGAGGAGGACAGAAATAAGGAAGGTGAAAATGGGAGATAACATAAATGCTGTGAATTACAAGGTACTCACAAGAGATTTAACCTACTGTCCAGAGGCCAACATAGACTTAGCTAATATAAGAATTCATCTTTACAGGTATGCTAGAAAAAAACAACTAATAAAGCTATTTTTACACCCATACAAGAAGAACAACACAGAAGGAACAATTGTCAATGTCAATCCTAACGTTTATAGGATATTCCCCATATGGAAGCTCCATATGCTTGGAGAAGGAATCAAATAGAAGGATGGATTTAGTATTGGTGCAGAATATGTCAGACCTGGAACTGAGAGGCAGCAGGTATTGTGACAAGGAAATCAGGCAAGAGTGGATGTAAACTCAACTCGTCCTTCTGCCAACAGCTGCAGGAATTACATTGATATATTCCAAGAAATATTCATTAAAGAGATCAATCAGATGGCAAAGATGGAGCAAACACAAAGACATTTCATTATGACAAAGAGAAATTGGCGAGCTGTAAAAGACTTAAAAGCGCTCTGATGCCTTTGGGTGTAGCTAGTGCTATACAAAACTCTAAAAATAAATAAAAGATGATCAAAATATAATTATAAAGGCCTCTGACAAAGGTGGAAACAATATTATTCTGGATCACTCCAAATATATATTGAAAGCAGAGAGACAACTGAGAGTGTAGCAACACTAAAGCAAAGTGAATAAAGACCCCACCAAGGAATATGCTGCAGTGTACCACCAAAAACTGATATTATGGGGGGAAAGTGATTTGATGAATGATTATATATTCAGATATCTGAAGAAAGAATACTCAGTAACTCAAGCTATCTACTTCCTCTCAAAGGTTCATAAGAGTATGGAGAATACCCCAGGTCATCTCATTGTGAGTTCAATTGGCTTCCTGTTGGAAAATACCTCAAGGTTTATTGACAATTTATATTTCAATATATCACCATTTTGTCTTCTTATTGGAGAGATTAAATTGAGTTTGTGAACAAAACAAAAGAATGACAATTATCTGAAGGGCACTTTTGATGTAGTGTCCTTGTTCAACTCGATCCAGCATACACAAGGTATCTGCGCATGCAGATATTTCTTAAGATCCATGTCTGTGTGTTCCATGGAACAAGCTGGAATGCTGTCTAAATCGCAGTGTATTTATCTTCAATGGTTCCAATAGCTTACAAAAACAAGGTACTGCCATGGGCACCTCCTTCTCCCCCACATATGAAAATTTGATGACGGGGTGGTCAGAAATGGATATAGTACAGACAGAGCAAAATCTCCACAACAAGCGCAACTGCATCACAAACAAACAGTATGACGAGGAGGACTGGAGAGAACTGATCCGGGGCCAAAAGAAGAGTTTACGAAAAGCACAGGTGAAGAGCAGCTTTTTCCAGATCCTCCACGACTGGCATTGGATTTCTTTTAAACTATGTAGGGAAAACTCAGCCATAAGCAGGAATGCTGACATTGTGTACACCCTAAAGAAACATAATACACAACTTCTAGCTCTGCCCACGATTACACTCATAATGGCACTCCATAGCACTGACTTCATAGAACAAGTGATCTACCTATAAAGTCCTCCATTGAACTAGCTCTTTTATATAACTCTCAGGACATAGTCGGAATCACTAATCATAACAAGCATTGGTAAATGCATTAGGTTTCACCTATTTGATTAATAATAAACTGCTTTTTGTTGTAAGTTGTAACTTGTTGAGTAGTTGTACAATATAAGTTACAGAAAGTCTGTTAAAGTGTTAAGACTTGTTTATGTACAAAAAGGCAATATATTGCACTGTTAATGGTGGTATAATGCGGGTAAGTAATAGCAAAATTTTGAATATTGAAATGAAAGAGGGAAATAATAGAATTAATTGTAATAGCAATATTATGTGTTTAGAGGAGTTCTGCCAACTTTTGGGCACGGTGCCACTGCACCTGCTGCACAATTCAAATGATGCCCCTAGTGCCTGGTGGTTTGGTGGAGTTATGACAAAGTTTGCCCCTGGTGCCACTGAACCTGTTGCACCATTCAAATCATGACCCTATTGCCTGTAAGGTAACTGCACTTGTGACTGCCTGTTTAGTATTAAAATATTGCAATGCTTGGTGTTTCGAGGGGTTCCTAGAGCTTTGGGCCCCGGTGTCGCTGCACCTGCTGCACTATTGAAATCATGACCCAGTGCCTGCAAGGTAACTGCACTTGTGACTGCTTATTTAGCAGTTAAATATAGCAATATTTGGTGTTTAGAGGAGTTCTGACAACTTTTGGCACTGGTGCCACTGCACCTGCAGCACCATTAAAATCATGGCCCTAGTGCCTGCTAGATTTTTGCACTTGTAACAGCCTGTTTAGTAGTAAAATTTATTTTGCAATATTCTGCGTTTAGTGTGGTCACTAGAGCTTTTGGCCCTGGTGCCACTGCACCTGCTGCACCATTCAAATCAAGCCCCTTTTAACTGCAAGATAACTGAAAATCTGTCTGCCTGTATAGTAGTAAAATATAGCAATATTAGGTGTTTAGAGGAGTTCTGACAACTTTTGGGCCAGGTGTCTCTGCACCTGCTGCACCATTCAAATCATGACCCTGTTATCTGCAAGGTAACTGCACTTGTGACTGCCTGTTTAGTAGTAACATTTAGCAATATTAGGTGTTTAGTGGGGTGCCTAGAGCTTTTGGTCCTGCTGCTGCTGCACCTGTTGCACCATTCAAATCATGGCCCTATTTCCTGCTAGATAAATGCACTTGTGACTGTTTTGTTTAGTAGTAAACTTTTGCAATATTCTGGGTTTAGTGGGGTCCCTAGAGCTTTTGGCCCCAGAGCCACTGCACCTGCTGCAACATTCAAATCAAATCCCTTTTAACTGCAAGGTAACTGCATGTGTGATTGCCTGTTTAGTAGTCAAAAATAGCAATATCATGTGTTTAGAGGAGTTCTGACAACTTTTGGGCATGGTGTTACTGCACCTGCTGCACCATTCAAATCCTGATCCGGTTATCTGCCAGATAACTGCACTTGTGGTTTGCCGGTTTAGCAATATAATTTAGCAATATTAGGTGTTTAGTGGGGGGCCTGGAGATTTTGATCCAAGTGCCACTGCACCTGCTGCACTATCGAAATCATGAACCTAGTGCTTGCTAGATAACTGCACTTATTACTGCCTGTTTAGTTGTACAATGTAGCAATATTTTGTGTTTAGAAGTGTTCTGAAAACTTTTGGAACCGGTGCCACTGCACCTGCTGCACAATTCAAATAATAACTCTGTTGCCTGCAAGATAACTGCACTTGTGACTGCCTGTTTAATAGTAAACTTTAGCAATATTTGTTGTTTAGTGGAGTTAAGGCAAATGTTGGCCCCCGGTGCCACTGCACCTGCTGCACCATTTAAATCAAGGCCCTTCCAATTGCAAGGTAACTGCAATTGTGACTGCCTGTTTAGTAGTAAAATATAGCAATACTAAGTGTTTAGAGGAGTTCTGACAACTTTTTGGTCTGGTGCCACTGCACCTGCTGAACCATTCAAATAATGACCCTAGTGCCTGAAAGATAACTGTAGTTGTGACTGCCTGTGTAGTTCTAAAATATAGAAATAATCAATGTTTGGTGGGGTGTCTGGAGCTTTTGGTCCCAGTGCCACTGAATCTGCTGCACTATGGAAATCATGACCCTAGCGCTTGCTAGATAACTGCACTTGTGACTGCCTGTTTAGTTGTAAAATATAGCAATATTTGGTGTTTAGAGGAGGTCTGACAACTTTTGGCACTGGTGCCACTGCAACCGCAGCACCATTAAAATCATGGCCCTAGTGCCTGCTAGATTTCTGCACTTGTAACAGCCTGTTTAGTAGTAAAATTTATTTTGCAATATTCTGCGTTTAGTGGGGTTGCTAGAGCTTTTGGCCCTGGTGCCACTGCACCTGCTGCACCATTCAAATCAATCCCCTTTTAACTGCAAGATAACTGCAAATGTGTCTGCCTGTATAGTAGTAAAATATAGCAATATTAGGTGTTTAGAGGAGTTCTGACAACTTTTGGGCCAGGTGTCGCTGCACCTGCTGCACCATTCAAATCATGACCCTGTTATCTGCAAGGTAACTGCACTTGTGACTGCCTGTTTAGTAGTAACATTTAGCAATATTAGGTGTTTAGTGGGGTGCCTAGAGCTTTTGGTCCTGGTGCTGCTGCACCTGTTGCACCATTCAAATCATGGCCCTATTTCCTGCTAGATAAATGCACTTGTGACTGTTTTGTTTAGTAGTAAACTTTTGCAATATTCTGGGTTTAGTGGGGTCCCTAGAGCTTTTGTTTGAATGTTGCACCTGCTGCAACATTCAAATCAAATCCCTTTAACTGCAAGGTAACTGCATGTGTGATTGCCTGTTTAGTAGTCAAATATAGCAATATCATGTGTTTAGAGGAGTTCTGACAACTTTTGGGCATGGTGTTACTGCACCTGCTGCACCATTCAAATCCTGATCCGGTTATCTGCCAGATAACTGCACTTGTGGTTGGCTGTTTATCAATATAATTTAGCAATATTAGGTGTTTAGTGGGGGGCCTGGAGCTTTTGATCCAAGTGCCACTGCACCTGCTGCACTATCGAAATCATGACCCTAGTGCTTGCTAGATAACTGCACTTGTTACTGCCTGTTTAGTTGTACAATGTAGCAATATTCTGTGTCAAGAAGTGTTCTGAAAACTTTTGGAACCGGTGCCACTGCACCTGCTGCACAATTCAAATAATAACTCTGTTGCCTGCAAGATAAATGCACTTGTGACTGCCTGTTTAATGGTAAGCTTTAGCAATATTTGTTGTTTAGTGGCGTTAAGACAAATGTTGGCCCCCGGTGCCACTGCACCTGCTGCACCATTTAAATCAAGGCCCTTCCAATTGCAAGGTAACTGCAATTGTGACTGCCTGTTTAGTAGTAAAATATAGCAATACTAAGGGCATATTAGCAAGACCGGTGATAAAATTATCGCCGCTTTAGCGGCAGGAAACTGCCGCTAAAACGGCGATAATGGGCTTGCTAATATGCGTTATGGAATTCAATAGAAGCCCAGGTTAGATGTCCTGCACATCTAACCTGGGCTTCTATTGGAATTCTATAACGCATATTAGCAAGCCCATTATCGCCGCTTTAGCGGCAGTTTCCTGCCGCTAAAACGGCGATAATTTTATCGCCAGTCTTGCTAATATGCCCCTAAGTGTTTAGAGGAGTTCTGACAACTTTTTGGTCTGGTGCCACTGCACCTGCTGAACCATTCAAATAATGACCCTAGTGCCTGAAAGATAACTGTAGTTGTGACTGCCTGTGTAGTTCTAAAATATAGAAATAATCAATGTTTGGTGGAGTGTCTGGAGCTTTTGGTCCCAGTGCCACTGAATCTGCTGCACTATGGAAATCATGACACTAGCGCTTGCTAGATAACTGCACTTGTGACTGCCTGTTTAGTTGTAAAATATAGCAATATTAGGTGTTTAGAAGAGTTCTGATAACTTTTGGGCCCAGTGCCACTGCACCTGCTGCAGCATTCAAATAATGACCCTGTTGCCTGCAAGATAACTGCACTTGTTCGAGTGTACTTTGGGGATCAAACGATAATCTTTGAAACCACTCGGTTGAAATCATAACACTCCTTTCAGGCAAAAATTCGAAAGAACATATCATATCTTTAATAACATGGCATAAATGTATGATTATATAAATAAAAGTAGGAGCTTCACTGAACAGAAAGAGGTTTCAGAAATCAATTGAATGCATCTAGCAACAGTCCACTATCTGAATCAGTGAAATGAAACTATGAGAAAAGCCAGGTCATATCAATCTTGGCTTCAATAGCATGTCAGAACAATACTGAGGATACAATTTTACAAAGAAACAATATGGTTACATTTAAATAAACAGACACAAGAGAGTTTTCATAAGATTGAGGCCTGATGCCAGTCCTTCATCGTATTGAGTCCCCTGGATATTGAGTCCAATTGTTTAATCCATTTTAGTTATTTTCTTGTGATCAGGCTGGAGATGTAGTCTCCTCTCTGGTCTTGGCATATTGGCATATTTGCTTGCCAGCTGTCCTCAGAGGCGTGGCCCACTAGTTGGAAATGCTGTAGGAAAGGTGCTCCACGGACATTGCACCTGATACGGCTTCTATGCAGGATGCACCCTTTCACCATCTCTGTGGCCTGACCAATATACACAAAATCACAAGGACACCAAATTGCATAGATAAAGTTAAGTGAGCTACAATTAGTGAAGCATCTTAAAGTGGTTTCCACATTCAGGCGCCCACATTTTTTGTGTTAAAGCAGTAATTACAAACAAGACAGTGTCCACATCTGTGGTGTCCTACCAGGGGTGGTAATCTGGATTGTGAATCAAGGGTAGTACTGATTGGTTTGGGTAAAGTTGTGGTCTGTTTCTGTTGAATGAAGCTCTTGTATTTTTTTATATCACCACATATTTATGCCATATGGTTAAAGATTTGGCATTTTTATTGAAATTCATGGCTAAAATGATTGAGAGATTCGATTTCAACCGATTGGTTTCCAGGATTAATGTTTGTTGCCCATAGTGCACTTCTAAACGTTGGAAGCACCACCTCTATGTACATTTCTTTTTGATTTTCTAAACAGGCTTTTTTCCCATCTAATATCTGGTTACTTAGATCCGGTGGGTCTTCATTTTTAAACCCCAGTTTTGGCTTGAACAGTTTTGCTGGAGTATGCAGGTTACGTGAATCGCGCATGGCTATTTAGAGCTTAATAACTGTGCGCTGTAAGCACACTTTAATTCAGTCAGTGGCTTCTTGTATCAAGTAAGTTCTACCTGCTTCCACTTGACGACAGGATAGTTTCATTTTTCACCCACCAGAGATACTGATGGTTGTTCCCCTTTTTAGGTCGAGCATTCGAGACCTCTTGTATATTCTTTAGTATATACTTATATACTTTAGTATATACTTATATGTGTATGCACTTTGTGGGCTCTGGAGATCAGCCCTAGGACTTGTCTGCTTCTGCTTAGGGACTTTTTTTCTATTCAACTGCCTCTCTTTAACTGTGTTGATAAAAAACGACCAGCAGAGGTCAGTAAAATACCAGAATTGTGTTGTGATGATTCGTAGACAGTTTCAGGAGAAACACAGCTTTATTCAAGTTAGGCAGAGCACAGAGAGCGTGGTCCCTCCAACGCCAGCCACAGTACAAACTGTCGTTGGTGGAACCCACGCACGCAGCTAACAATGGGAAAGAACACTGGGGAAAAACTCCATGGGAAAAGAAGCACTGCTACAAGCAAGTGCAGCATTACAACACCCCCCCCTCCCTTCTACCCAAAAGTCAAGAAGAGAAAACAAGAGAAAACACAAAGGAGCAGAATAAGAAGGAAAGGAAAAGAAATCAAGTCTGAACAAAATCCTCCAAATAACGAGGAGGTCTCCGTAACCGGGGAGGTCGGGAAACACCCACGCCACCACCAGAAGGAAGATCAGAGGAAAAGAACAAGAAGCATCCCCAGAACCCATTTCTCTTCTAATCTGAGAACCAGAGGAAGACAGTTCAGCATCACTCATCAACATAAAACCATTGAGATGATCATCAGAATGAACAGAGGTAGGTTCATGTGCGACAGAATCCACCCCAACACCCCTGCGATACAAAGCAATCTTGCGTTTATTCCATTTGTTGCCATTGTCCAGAAGAACATAAGTGTCAAACACTTGCTTGACCCAAAAGGGGCCCCAAAACTTAGATAACCCTTTGCAAGGTCTGCCATGTCTCACTTTGACCCAATCTCCTACATGTACACCACCATGGTTGGCTTTGTTGTTCGCCACCTGGGAGATTTGCGGCTTGGGAGAGACCAACCAAGATGGTAGGAGTTTAGTACCAGGCTTTCTTCCACGCATCCTTTCAAATGGTGTGGCACAAGTGACAGAATTGACAGTTGTGCGATGAGCCCAAACCATCTCACAGACCATCACGCCAACATCCTTACCACTCTGAATAGCCATGGCTATGGTCCCCTTTACCATCCTGTTGGCACGCTCAACCATGCCATTGGCTTGAGGGTTATAGAGCGCCGTGCGATGATGAACAATACCACACTTAGCCAAGAAATCCTTCATCTCATGCGAAACCAGCTGGGTACCATTATCTGTGATCAGAGTATGAGGAAGACCCTCCTCATGAAAAATTGCTCTCAGTTGCTCAATGGTGCTCTTCGTAGTGATATCAGACATGAACTTGACAATGAGCCACTTAGAATAAACATCAATCAAAACCAAAGCATTCCTCAAACTTTCCTCCACACCATGCATTGGCCCAATGAAATCAAGACAAACAGTACTCCACGGAACACCTGGATCATCAATGTGACACGGGGAGACATGACAACCAGTCTTGAGCCTCTTCTCGCTTTCTCTGCAAACCTCACACCCTACCACCCAAGAAGTGATTTGCTCGTCCATACCAGGCCACCAGAAATCCTCCCGCACCCTTTTCTTAGTTAAAGTTTGGCCGAGGTGGCCTTCATGTGCCAGCCCTATAATCCTGGATCTTAAACCCTCAGGAGGCACAAACTTATCATTCCTCATAAGGACTTTTGCCCCATTCATGCTCAGCTCGTCCAAAATCTTAACATAAGGTCTCACAGAAGGTGCCAGAGTGCTCTCCCTACGCTCCCCCTGAACCAACATTCTTTTGACACATTTAAGGATATCATCCAAATCCATAAAATGACACCAATCTGCAGACGAGAAGACAGAAGCAACACACTCCTCAACATCACACAAAGTGGCCACAGCGCCATCAGAATCCTTACAAACCTCTGAATTGACATCACTAGATACTCTAAGAGAAAAACGAGACAAACAGTCTGCTTGAGCATTCTTCCATCCAGGAATGTGAGAGACAGTGTACCGATATTCTTGTAGTCTAGAAGCAAGTCTGGCCAGCCTTGCAGATCCTTTACCAGCACCACCAGGACTGAGTACCTTGACTAAGGGTTTATGGTCTGTATGAATACAGAAGTCAACACCCCACAAAAAGGTCCTGAAGTGCTCAACCGACCAGGCAGCAGCCAGAGCCTCATGCTCGATGACCAAATAATTGCACTCGCACTCAGACAGAGAGCGTGAGGCAAAAGCCACAGTTCTCTCACCACCTAAGTGCACTTGAGAGAGCACCGCACCCAGTCCACATGCGCTAGCATCCACAGTCAAAAAGGTCTTTAAAAGTGTGTCAAAGGGAGCCAGAACGTTGGCATCGCAAATGTCCTTCCTAATAAGATCAAACGCTCTTTGCTGGGCATCACCCCAAACAAATGAACACCCCTTCCTCAACAAGGTCCTTAGAGCTTCAATTTTAGAGGCAAAACCTTTTACAAATTTTGAATAGTACTCTATCAATCCCATAAAAGACCTCAATTGGTCTTTATCGGAAGGAACGGGAGTACATCTAATTGCTTCTAAAAGATCTAACTTTGGCCGGACACCCTGGCCGGAGATGGTGTGTCCCAAGTACTCAATTTCTTCCACCAGAAACTTGCACTTTTCCCTCCTGAGGGTAAGGCCAGCCTCCCTCAGCCTACTCAGAACCTCCCTCAACATTTTGTTGTGTTCAACCACAGACCCTCCAAAAACCAGAATGTCATCCTGGAAGAACTTCACATTTTCCAGGCCCTTAAAAATACCAGACATAATGCGCTGAAAGACACTGGCAGCGGACGAAAGTCCGAAAGGTAGTCTGGTAAAACGAAAAGTACCCTCCATTGTTATGAAGGCCGTGAGATTTTTTGAGTCATCGTGAAGTTTGATCTGGTGGTAAGCACTCTTCAGATCAAGTTAAGAAAAGTACTTACCACCTTTTAACAGAAGTAACAATTCGTTAATGTTTGGGAGAGGAAAGGTGTCCGCAACAACATGCTGATTTAAGATACGAAGGTCCACACAGAACCTGAGCTTGCCATCGCTCTTCTTTGTAATAACGACAGGAGAGACCCACTCTGATGCCTCAACGGGTTCAATAACCCCTTCATCAAGCATATCATTCAACAATTTCTTTACATCGTCCCTACCCACAACAGGAACTCTTCTCAACTTGTGTTTCACCGGAATAGTGCCCTCCTGTAACACTATTCCATGAGTATAACCCTTCAGAACACCCAAGTTTTTTTTAAAAACAGCATCCATTTCTGCAAGGATACTGTCCGTGGCAGACTCATCAGGCACACACAAAACATGACCAGGAACATGAGGATCAATAACAATGTGAAGATCGAATTGATGACACCAACCTAGGACGGGTGGGCCATCTTCTGCCACATAAATTTTCCCTTGAACTTGTCTAGATTTGAAGGCAATAGTAGCAGAAAAAAAACCTAACACGCTTATTCTCTCCCCCTGGTAACCCCTAGGGTCAATGTCCTTGGGAAGAAGAGAGACCTGGGGCCACTCCTTCTCCCACATCCATTTAGGCACAATGGTATACAAAGACCCACAGTCCACCATCAACTCCACTTCTTTGTCTAAGATCTTGAAAGATGCTTTGGGGCGGCTCCTCCTCTCCAGGGCCTCAGTGTCCGATAGAACCATTAAGAGACGGTCGTCAGAATCTTCATCGATACTGAAGTCCTCCGTAACAGCCACCCTGGATTTACTGAAGTCCCTGCACATACGGGCATAGTGACCCTTGCGGCCACATTTTCTGCAATCTTGTTTAGAAGCAAAACACCATTTTGCATCACTAGAGTGGAAGGAGCTGCCACACCTAGAACATCCTTTGGACTTGAACGATTTTTGTGGTTTGGTATTAGACTTATTGCTTGACGATTTGCTGGGTTCTTCCCTCTTCCCTATGGCTGCAACGGCTCCATCAGGATTTTCCACTTTGTTCAACTCCTTCATGCATCGCTCAGACTCCTCAACAACTTTTGCAATGGAAATGGCATCTTTCAAGGAAGGATTCTTTGCTGGCCATAGATGTTCCTGAGTCTTTTTACTGTGGCAATGAACAATGAGTTGGTCCCTTATTAGTTCATCAGTCATCTGACCAAACTTGCACTTTATTGACAACTCCCTAAGTACTGATATAAATTCATCAAGTGTTTCACCCTGTTTTTGAGGCCTCGTGTAGAATTTGTACCGTGACATAACTATATTTTCTTCTTTTGCGAATCTCTTCTCCAAACGAAGTTTAGCTTCAGTAAAAACATCCTCAATGGGGTTATTATCATTCATTACCTAACATTTGAGGTGTGTACTTGAAAATGCGATGGGCTTCTTTGCCTATGGTGCCTAACAGCAAGGCTTTCTTCCTTTCTGGTGAAAATTCAAGTCCATCCAAGGCTATGATGTAGTTATCAAAAACATCAACCCATTCTTCCCAAAGCATTGAAGGTTGACCAGGTTGGGAAAGAAAAGGTGGTGGAATGACAATGGCAGACACAGCCATGTTGTCAGTGAAATGTTCTGAAAATATACTACTTAAAACTCGTTCTTAAATGCTTGAATGCAGCTGCTTTGAATCACATATGAAAGAGACACTGAATGAATACGGATTGCAAATTCATAGAAGGCAAGCAGGGGGCGATCTACACAAAATCAACTTAACAGCAAGAGGACCTTTCTTCTAATGATCACGTGATGCAAGTTCAGTCTTGGGCGAGCAAGGCGGTAGTAAGTAAGTAGTGTGGTTGAATAAGGTAAGGTGAAATCTGTTATTATTAAGCCACCGAGTTGTAGTTAGAAACGTGAGCACACGATGCTCCCAACGTTCGCTAACCTGTGCGGGCAAAATAATTTAAATCGCGCTGCTCAACAAACCGTAACGTTGTACTGACAGCGTGAGCATACGGTGCTCCCAACGTCTGTCATGCGTTACGAAAACGCTGCAGCAATGCGGACACACAAAGCTAATGAGGAATACAAGCTCTGCGCAAGACGGACTTCCTGCGCGAGCGCCACACAAGATTCCTCTAGACGAGCAGCCTCAAATAACTTATAAACTGGAGAGGGGCAAAAATATGGCTGAAATCCTTGCGCAGCATCGTGGGCGATCTGGGTTAATAAGCTGGCACATACGCGCTGAACGCAGGCTCCTCACCTCAACGCAGATCTGGGATAATCAGCTGGCAGCATACGCGCTGAACGTAGGCTCCTCACCTCGACGCAGCTGTTCAACGGCCCCTCTCAGCTCTTCTCCGTCACAGCCACTGCACGTTCACGGGACCCGCTCTGTAGCTCCGCTCTGAGTTCCTCTGTAGACACCACCTGTGGCTGGCAAGCGTCGCCAAAAATGTGGTGATGATTCGTAGACAGTTTCAGGAGAAACACAGCTTTATTCAAGTTAGGCAGAGCACAGAGAGCGTGGTCCCTCCAACGCCAGCCACAGTACAAACTGTCGTTGGTGGAACCCACGCACGCAGCTAACAATGGGAAAGAACACTGGGGAAAAACTCCATGGGAAAAGAAGCACTGCTACAAGCAAGTGCAGCATTACAACAAATTGCTTTCTGCTGAGGGACTTTCTTTTTATATTTTTCTGGCAACTGCCTCTATTTAACTTTCTTGATAGAAAACGACCAGCAGAGTTCAGTAAAATACCAGAATCACTTTAGCATTCTCTAGAATCCAGTTCATAGAAATTGTCTTCCACGAGCACCCGTAGACAATAAACTTTTTTTCAAATCTTGTATTTTCAGTGATATGACCACCGAAGGCCCTGATTTTATAATAAAATACCATTTCCCACTGAACGGCAATGTTTCTCTTCATGTGTTCCCATACCTGGTGTTAGAAATGGGATTTCTGGTTGGCTAGGGCATGCGCCTAAGCCAGGCAGAAACCACCACTCTAGCAGTAGCGGCTCCCCCATAGGGGCGTGGGGGTGTCGCCTCACTGCTTTCTCGCAGTGCGAGAAGCAGAAACATAAAATGGTAAAACTACCATTTTATGTTTTTGCTTCTCGCATTGCGAGAAAGCAGAAGTGCCTGGAGTGCCTGGTTGTGGGAGGGAGGGTGGGCGGTCCCGCTCGAGGGCAGGGAGGGAGTGGCTTGCCCACTGTTGTGGGTACTGACTGTTTGGTCGGCTCCAGGGCCGAACAAAGCAGTCATGCGCACTCCCCCTTTTTCTCTATGTAGGCTGCTGCATGCAGCCTACATAGAGAAAATGGCCCGGCTGGGGCGCTCTCCGCTGCGCCTCACCAATCACAACGCTGCCATTGCAGCGTTGTGATTGGCTTGGGTAGGGGAGGGAGGCTCCCTGCTGGCTGCTTCCTGTTCCTGCAGCAGGAACGCGGGACCGGCTGCACGATTACACCGTGACCTGGCAGTAAGGTACGTTTTGTTTTTATTATTTTATTCCAACCCCCGCACCCCTCTCCCGCGAGCATGCCGGCCGCCGCGTAGTCTCCAAATTACTACTGTGGCAGAGACGGCATGTTGTGCTATTTGTATGCCATAATATCACCCGTCTACCGTTGCCAGGGCCCCGACTTGATGTCGAACATAACGGTCTAGCCCATGTTTGAACTCTACTGTTTCGGATGGGCGAGCGCAGTGTACGTGGTCTGGACTCGTCCTCACGTACCCTGCCTGCTGTTCACTGGGAAGGCGCTCACTCATTGTAAAATGTTTGCTGCTAACAATGAAAGTCTACTTGCTAGTATATTAAAGTGGCACACCGTAGAGGCACACATTACTGGTTTTATTAGCACAACTAAATTTTGCTGTTATCTGTGGAAGCCAGTTTGTATTTTCTCCCTAGAGACGATGCAACAATTGGGCAATGTTTTAAAAAACTCATCAGAGAAGTAGGATGCCAAGCGGCCAAATTTACGTGGTGTCTGAGCTCAAAATGCTGCCTTTGCATTTAGATATGGTGATGACCGGCAGATAACGCTGCAGCACTGTACTTGTCAGAAACGAGTCAAACTGCTGATCAATGGATAACTACACAGCAATATTCAACGGTGATTTAACTGCGAATGGGACGCTGGGTACATTGGGGTGATTTAAAAACTGCGCATCTATAAATTCAAGAGTGTGCTGGCCCAGAGTTCACTGGATCATTCATTACCAAGGGCCGGATCTTTCTTTCACGGCGAGTTGAGCACAAAGCGGCGGGCCGCGGCTGGTTTCATGGTTTTACAAAAAACATGAGACACACTGGGCTTGCCAATCGTTGTTTGACAATTTTGTGAAGTTGAGATTTCAGGAAATAGGGAGAACGGACTGGTAATACTGATTCTCTCCAACATTAAAGTGACCTGACTCATCCTGAGCTGCGACTTACAATAGCCTCAAGTTTGTACTGTGTCAGATAGCCTCACCTCACCCTACTACCGAAAACACAGTGTAGAGCTACACCAGTGGTAAGAAGCGCAATAGAAGTGGTACCGCTGAGTTTAGCAGCAGAACAGAAGCAATTATGGAGGGAGACGTTGTGGTTTATTAAAAGCAGGCTAAGAAAAATATATCTCCCAAAGAATCGCTTTAAATAATTTAATAGTAATTAACGTTTGTGGATTTGCAGGCACATGCATCAACATAAATACCGGTCGCAAACGGGCCGATTCGCAGAATTGGCCCCTTTGCGACCAGTATTTAGGCAATTGGGATGCATCAACCCAAAACCCATTCGCAATATAGGTAATCGCAAATTTTGCAATTACCTAAACTGCAAATGCTTTTAGGGAATCGCAAATTGCGATTCCCTAATTGGGATGCATCAAAGCCTTTCCTAAATGCGACTTCGCATTTAGGAAACGCTAATTACCATCAACTGCAAGTTGATGGTAATTTGCAAAACTTTGAAAAATGCACAAAAGTGCATTTTTCAGTAATATATGGCGCACACATATGCCCTTAGGGCATATGTGTGCGCCACATGAGCACAGATGCCAAATTTGGGGGTGCAGCAGGGTGGCCTTTAAGGCCCCATAGCACCCTTCAATTGCATTTGCAATTTGCGAATACCTATTTGGTACTCGCAAATTGCGAATGGCTTCCCATTCATTCCTATGGGCCTCTAGGCCCATAGGAATGAATGGGAATGAATGGGAAGGCATTCCTTAATTGCGAATCGCAGTGTGCGATTCGCAATTAAGGAATGTGTAGGAATCGCAAATATTTTTGCAAAACCTAAATGCATAGGCAAGTGCGATTCCTTAATAGCGATTCCTTAATAATCGCTATTAAGGAATAGCAATTGCCAGCTTGATGCATGTGCCCCTTAGACCCCTGTGTGGAAAAAAAGATTTACATTTATTTCTGTTTCAAAGTTGTGTCACCAGCATAACAGATTGCTAATGCTGTTAGGCCTGCGCATGTCGAACACTGATGAATTGAACTTTACACGTCAGCAAAATATTTCTGTAATCAAAGGCTTAAGGAGACCATTTGGCAAGAGGCCCGCTCTGCGTCCCCGCCACAGCAAAACAAGCAGGTGTAATGGAAACAAACAAAGCGCATGTTTCCGAAGCAATCAATAATCCGCAGCGCCAACAGCCTGCTGCAGGTGGAACACGCATGTGTCACCTGGATTAGTATCTGACTGCCAGTATGCGACCTGTCAGTGTCAGCCGCTTTCATTACCGCAACTATCAATCCACAGCACAGACTGCTGAAACCTCCTGCTTTTAAAGCCAGACAAGAGTTAAACACTGCCTAGCTCGGGTTGTCCCTCTTCGGTGTTAAGTAGCCTGTGCGGGCCCCCTTTGCCTGCCTGTTGTGATGCTTGCGTTTTAATATCCTGAGCTGAATGGGCATGATGCTGAGGGTGTGTGGGCACTTTGGAGCTTTCACGGAGACTGGGCATTACGAACAGCATTTGGTCATTAATTAAAGTGAGCCTGGGCATTTTCAGGAGCAGAGTATATGTAAATATCCAGTTTTTATATAGTGCTGGATACCGTCGATTGATCCAAACACTCCCAATTCTGGCGATAAGGGAACCGAGGGACAAGGAAATCAATGGGAGTTCACAAGGTAAAACAATGTGATCAAGTGAAGAAACCAGGATTAAAACTCAGGACTTCATGTTCCATTGTCAACAAACCAGTCTCTCGAGTCTGTCTACTTCTGATTAGCTGAGAAGTTTGCT
The DNA here is from genome assembly GCA_963921515.1 of Calotriton arnoldi. Taxonomy (NCBI): domain Eukaryota; kingdom Metazoa; phylum Chordata; class Amphibia; order Caudata; family Salamandridae; genus Calotriton; species Calotriton arnoldi. The sequence goes on from CAWUFW010000935.1 coordinate 1,370,680, forward strand.
GAATATAGTTACATGCATGGATTGAGATTTATACAGTGAAAGCCTAGTTGCTAAGCAATGGCCGGCACATGCTATGTGTTATGCTTTGAACTGATATTTGTATAGGGCACAGGCTGCCACTAGTATGTCATTGCAGCACTTTCAGGAGTTTCCCAATGGTTCTGAGGTTTTTATTGACCCCCGACTAGGATTCAGCTTGAGAGGATTGCTGTGTTCCTGGGTTAGCTACAAGAGACAGGATCTGCAGTCAAGGCTGACGGCTCTTCGACACTCCTCAGTCTTTGAGATGTCAAAACAGTCAAATACATCATATCTATAGGCCGTGCAGTATCATTCACTGTGATGTCATCAGGGCCAGACCTTGTTTGCAGTTTCACTTCTTGTGAAGTCATCAGATCCCAGGGGGATATCTTTCCATTCTGGGATAACAATGTAGTAGGTCAAACAGCGCATTTTCCTCTCATGCCATCAAGGTTGGGAATTCTGTCAGTATGAAAACTGAAACAATTCTACAGCTGTTTCACCCAGAATGCTTGCAACCTTGCAAAATGAGCACTGTATATTGTGTCTTCTATTCTCAATACTTTGCCGCTGTGTGTTTTTTACACTACAAATCCTTTCTGTGTAGAACTTGGCCTACAAAGACCTCACCTCCATTCCTGCACAGCTCCTCTGCCTACCAGCTATTTTCGCCCATCCATGGTTAAACGTTTCTGTGAGTGCTGCCACCTGTTAAGGGCGGTGCTGGGTAAACTGTTAAACATTACTGAGAGCGGTGCTGTATTGAAGATCTGTGGTTATATTGATAAGCAGCAACCTACATTATATTATCATACAAAATCTCTATATTGATGTAATTGCTACACTTTCCCAATTGCTTTATTAACATTCTTGCTTTCTGAAATGTCCTTGAAAATGCACCATTTGGCCGCTATTTTTTCAAAATTTTCCCGAACCCCCCTTCTTACGTTCAGTCTCGCTCGCTCCGCTCGCTCGCCACAGTGCGCTGCCCGCAACTTTTACGCCCACCACTTTCAAATGTCACCAGCCGCCACTTCACTCTAGTTAGGGCAAGGGAGTTACACGCTGAAGATAACCCCTGCTCACCCCCTTGGTAGATTGGCACGAGCAGTCAGGCATATCCCAGAGGCAATGTGTAAAGCGTTTGCGCAACACACACACACAGCAGCGACACACTATCCCCCTTTCTCTGCAGAAACTCTTTAACTCTTCCTCAGTGTACTCCCAAAAGTCATCCTCATTATAGAATAACCCCATCTTGGCAAGATACACAACCCACAGTGCAACACAATGACACTTTTGAGAAGAAAAAATAATCAGGAGAAATAATCCCCAAACCTGTGATTATCTAAATGGAGAGTTTGTAGTGCAACCAGTTGTCACTGTGGTACTGCGCAAACGCAAGCCCTTTCCTCACCGCTGACAACCAATGTTAGAAATGGCATTTCTGGTTGGCTAGGGCATGCACCTAAGCCAGGCAGAAACCACCACTCTAGTCAGGGCAAGAGAGTTACACGCTGAAGATAACCCCTGCTCACCCCCTTGGTAGCTTGGCAAGAGCAGTCAGGCTTATCCCAGAGGCAACGTGTAAAGCATTTGCGCAACACACACACACAGCAGCGACACACTAGGCACACCATAAAAGAAACTCCACACAAGGTTATATAAAAAATAACCTTTGTATTACTCACAAACACATTAGAATCATAATCACAAATGTACACTGTTCCACCTGGCACTAGGCAATACTTTACAGGGGATTATATACATGACAGGGCCAATCGGGCCACTGTCATCACCATCATAACACACATGTAGTGAAAATAAAACCACCAATAACCACTGGTAATGTTGCACTTAGCATAACAGATCAGGCAAACATCCTAATAATCATTAGTGCGCCACAGTAACACCTGCCATGGTGCACATCTCTTGAGGCATAAACATCAGGACAGTATTTGGCATTACACTCAGCATAACATAAGTAGCAGTAGTGCAGTACATCAAACCCACCTTAGGCCTACCCCTCAGCAGTGCAAACAGCCAGCAACTACTGGCAACACTGCACCTAGCAAGAACACCTTAGGCATACATCTTACTTAATGACATTTCCTAGAAGAGCATTTCACACTTCTTACAATCACATCAGGGCATAACATCTTAGGTATGCACGTGATCCACAGTGCATCTTAGTCATGACCCGCCAGGCATAGTATCCCTGACTCACCAGGCACCTCCCTGGTCGTGCAAGTATTGCCCCATAGGGGGTAGTGGGGAATCCATTGGCCTCCTTCTGCACGAGGCTTCCAAATTAGCCCCCCAGCTGCAGACGCAGCAACGACAATGCCCCCAACAGGTCCACAGTGTAGTCAGGGGGCGGGTTGCAACTCAGCCTTGTCTCCGGAGAAAAAGGCAATTCCCCCCTGTCAGTGGAGAGACTGCCCTCTGTCCCTTTCCCACCAGCAAAGAAAACAATGGCCAAAGAGCGGCCGCCCGCTACTCCGCGGTGCGGCGGCCTCAGTGTAGGTAAGGGGTTGACTCCCCCCTCTGGTCACTCCCTCCGGACTCACCCTCACTCTAGGGAGCCTGGGAAGCATCTCCACGCGGTGTGGGTCGGCCTCTCCTGAGGTCCCGCACTCCCTGCGTCCTCTGTAGGATCCTCACTCGTCGGCTGCATACGGGGCTCTCCGGTTCTTTGGATAGAGTCCCGCCCACAATCAGGCTTCACCTGCCTGGCTTCTGCTGGCTCCTCGTTGCATCAGCCTCGCCCCAGGCCAGGCATCGGCGCCTGACTTCCTCTGAGGCAGGAAGAGCCCGCGATGCTCCGTCTCTCCTGCCGGCCGGCCACGCCCACAGTCAGGCTCAGCCTGGCTTTCGTTGCCTGACGTCCTGGCAGATCGAGAACACTGAGCGAAGTCTCCGTCGGGCTCAGGTCCCGGTCCACCCCACTGGCGTGCTCTTTTCGGCAGAGCCAGGAGCCTTGGGGAATTAATCTCTGCATGTTTCTCGCCCCAAGTGGGCACACTCGCTGGAGGTTAGAGAGGGGGGGAGCACTTCTCTGTCACAGCTCCTCCCTCCGCTGGCAAGTATCTGCACCTCACCGGCACTCCCAAGGCACGAGCAGCGCTGCGCGCACTCACTCCAAGACTTTATGCCTTAGCTCTCCTTGCGCTCCTCTCCGCGCTCACCATCAGCTGGAAAGTTTACCATCCAAAGTGCCCACCACGTGCTTCAGGTACAGGGCAAGCCACCAGGTCATTGGGGTTCACAGGAGCACACCAGCAAGGTGTCCCCAGGTAGGCCAGCACAGGGGTTCATCCAGGCAGGGTAGTAGTCCAGTCCCCTGGCAGTTCCTCCTGGCGGTCCAGCAGCCTGCCGGCCACCAGTCCACGTCAGCACATTCACATGGGGCCAATATTTATATGGCAATTCTCTTTGCTCTGCCCTGGCACAGGGCTTGGGGAACCAGTCTCAACTGGTTCTGGGGGGTACTGGAGCACTTTGTGTACAGTGCTCACACCCTCCTTTGTCAGGTGGGGGCTTGGTCATCAGACACACCACAGGGGGGCAGAGCCAGTATTCACCCAGGCAGGCACAGACCTATTCAGGGTCAGGGGACTACTCCTCCCACTACTCCAAATGCAGGTCTCCTATTCAGCCTAGCGCTGACTCACCCTGCCCTCCCTGGAGCCACACACCTCACCAGCCCCTGTCACTCCAGAGCCAGACATGCAATACACATCAGGCAGGCAGACACATAGCACACAGAAATGCCAACTTCTAAAAGGGGCATTTCTAAAATAGTTATCATAAATCTGTGCACACCATTATGCAGCATTTATTATCACTGTTCCAAACATACCAAACTTGACCACGCTGCTCCTCTCATATCAGGAATTACCACTGAAACACTTATCAGGGAATCCCCAATGCATTCCAATAAGAGGGCAGCCTCACAGCAGTGAAAAACCAAAATGGCTGTTCGTCACTACCAGGACATGTCACACACTTAAGGTACATGTCCTACCTTTTACCTACAATGCACCCTGCACAGAGGGCTAGCTGGCCTACCTTAGGGATGACTGACATGCAGTAAAAAGGGGGGTCACAGGAGTGGCACGCACTTTAGGTGCCACGTCACAGCGGCAGTAACACTGCGCGCACAGGCCTTGCAATGGAAGAGGCCTGAGACAGGTTTGAAAGGCTACTTTGGCGGGTGGCGCAAGCAGCGCTGCAAGCCTACCAGTAGCATTTAATTTACTGGCCCCGGGTATATGAGATACCACATTACTGGGGACTGATAGGTAAATTAAATTAGCCAAACAGGTGTAGACCAATCTTACCATGCTTTACCATAGAGAGCACATGCACTTTACACTGGACAGCAGAGATAAAGTGCCCAGAGTCCTAAAACCACCAACACCATGTCAGAAAAAATACTAGGAGGAAGGCAAAAAGTTCAGGGATGACCCTGCAAAAAGGGCCAAGTCCAACACCTGGCGTGTCACGCAGTTTGGTGCTTACTTTCCATCCGTGTTAAAGAACAGTAGATGTTTCAGCTCCCAGGTTAATGTGCTGCATAGCTAAATACATATAAGGTCCCAAAGGCGAGACCGATTGCATTGCAAATGCTTGTTTCTGGTTCCAGACTGAATAGTTTGACACTGATTGTATTACAATGTTCGTGGATCATTCCATTCATTGGACATTCACCCCTTTTATTCATATGTGGGGATGAGTAGCATTTCCATTCCCTTTCTTGGATTTTCAGTGGCAGCATGGTCTTTTGATTCTCTGAGACTGCTCCTATATGCTGGTCACTTACTAGACATGTATTAGCTTCATCCTGTTCTTTAATCAGCTGGGTTGTAGTATTTTTGTTACACTAATGTTAGAAGAGTCACGTACCATTTTTGACACTGTCCAGGTCAGACCATGGTGGTATTCCTGCCTAGCCACTCAACAATACAATTTGCGGTGAGAGATTTATTTTAATTTTAATTTTACTCAATTTTTTCACGTATGAGAACAAAGCCCTTCGATTCTGTGATATGGTCAGGCTACATTCTGGTGGGCTTGTTCTACCAATGCATGCTCTTAGGTCATTTGTCCTAGATAAATTGCAACAAATTACTTACCATTGGCTAATCGATAAATGATGTATTTTTCCATTGAAAATGTACTTTTTTATCCATTTCTGCTTGCTGATTTATACCCCTGACTCTCTCAGAATTATTTTGGCACGTGCAACATACACATTAGGAGTATATTTTATTGTGCAAAGCTGAGATAGCTGTGCCTCATTAGTTTTCTATTTTTTGTAAGTGTTTACAATCAGTCCTAATGAAGACTCCTCCCAAGTATCTGATAGGGGTCCGAATGTTGACATTTTAACATGTAGAATGCCATTTATTTTTATTCTCCTGAAACGCACTCTAATTGGAAGACAAAATTGAAAATAGCATCGCAAATGTGTCTATATACTTTTTATTCTGTTTGTTCACAATTTTGGCGCACAGCTATTCACAGATGTCACTTTCATTTGGGCTGTCTCAAAAAAATAGTTTGGAAACACCCCAAAAGATGATCCTCCGGGAGAACATTTTGGTTTTGCTTCTCTTCTTTTTCTCCAGGACCCACTCTTTCATCCTGAATCCCTGAAAATATGTAATATTCGATCTTGGGAAGGCCTCCTGTGTTAGCAGAGGTAACTTATAGGTCCTAACAATGGATAGTTCAGTACATTTTTCAATTATCTAATTTGATCCTCTTTAACAATTCAGCAATTAACTTTTCAACTGAGGGTTTCTTTACTACCCACTACAAAATATTAATTTGACTATGGGGATATAGTTTCCATGCACTCCCTTCCGTGGGCCAGTCTTTTAGGTCAAGCCTTGACAGCGCATGCGCTGTCTGCAAGACTTGTAGTAATCTATAAAACCACTCTATTCCCGCCTCCTGGTTCCTATTGGTTCATTTCAGCGTCTCTCTTATTTGCTGCCTCCTGTCTCGTTCCCCGAGCCGATAGCTCATTTCCTTCGAGGGCTCAGGAGCACCAGTAAAGTACAGTGTAATTACGCTCGCCATTGTTATCTCCTGTGTACAAGAACTTTTTCAGCTTTATTTATTGATGCTTTTGGTGTCGCTGCTTTCCCAATTTCTGATTCATATTTGCGTTATAAGCCCTACCCCCACCCTCCGAGCATACACACGCCCTGCAGCAGTCGTCTTTTCCTGTGTGTAATAACTTTTTTTATCTTCATTGTTGATGTTTTTGGCGTTGCTGCTTTCCTACTTTTGAGCCCTCCCCCCACCCTCCGAGCATACACAGCCCCTGCAGCAGTCTTTTTTTGGCCCATCCCCGTTTTCAATCCCCTTCAAGTTATAAGCCCTCCCACCACCCTCCGAGCGCACACAGCCCCTGCAGCAGTCGTCTTTTCCTGTGTGTAATTTTTTATCTTTGTTGTTGATGTTTTTGGCGTCGCTGCTCTCCCACTTTTGAGCCCTCCGCTCACCCTCCGAGCATACACAGCCCCTGCAGCAGTCATCTTTTGCCCTGTCGCCGTTTTGAATCCCCTTCACATTATGAGCCCTCCGAGCACACACAGCCCTGCAGCAGTCCTCTTTTCCTGTGCATAATAACTTTTTTATCTTTATTGTTGATGTTTTTGGTGTCGAGGCTTTCCCACTTTTGATACCTCTTTGCGTTATAAGCCCTCCCCCCACCCTCTGAGCATACACAGCCCCTGCAGCAGTCTTATTTGGCCGTCATCCTTGGGGCACAAAAGGTCTGACATTTTTTTTTATTTTTTTTTGAAAGTTTTATATAGCGCTGGCTAGACCCAGAGGTATCAGAGCGCTTTACATGAGAAGATAATATAACGCAAACACGGCATACAAGTAGATAAAAAGATAAAGAAACAACATGTGAAATATACAAAACAAAATAAATATACAGGTGCAAGAGCTATACACTTCAAGTAACTAGGTATATGATGTTCGGGGGATGGACAGATAGTACTGGACAAAATGTAACATGGTGATTGGAGATCAGGTGCAGGTCACAGGTTAGGACCCCCAATGATAATTGGGCCAAACATGGCGTTTAAGTAGATAAAAGATAATGACAATAACATGTGAAATATACAAATCAAGTAGATAAACAAATCAAACAGTTGGATAAATGAATCAAATAGAATAAACAGGGGCAGGAGCTATACATATCAAGTAATTAGGCCGATGATGTACATGAAATGGACAAAAATTAGTGGACTAATATGACATGGTGAGATTGGAGATCGAGTGCAGGTCACAGGTTAGGATCCCCAATAATAATTGAGGAGGTGGATTTTGAGGTCTTTTTTGAAGCTGAAATAGGAGGGGTTGCAGCGCAGGTTTTTTGGGAGGGCATTCCAGATGATAGGGGCATTCCCAGAGAAGGAGCGTGATTGTGTGGCTTTCTTTTTATGCAGTGGTGGTATAAGGAAGAGGGAGTTGGTGCTTCTCAGGGGTCGTGTGGTGCCCGCAATGAGGAGTTTATTGGAGAGGTACTGCGGATTGTTTTGGTGGAGCACTTTATGAGTGATGCAGGCAGTTTTGTATGCAGATCTGCCTTCAATAGGGAGCCATTTAAGAGATTTGAGAGCCGGGGATATGTGATCGAAGCGTTTGCAATCTGTAATGAGCCTGGCGGCAAGGTTGAGCACAGCTTTGATTGGAGCAAGGTGGACCTTGGGGATTCCGTTGAGGATGGCATTACCATAATCAATACGTGAAAGAACAAGTGACTGAACTACAAGTTTAAAATCATCGGTGGGTATAAAGGGTTTGATTTTCTTGAGGTGACGGAGAGTGAGGAGGGCTCCTTTAGCAGAGTTTTTGATGTGGACGTTATGGGTTAGGGTGTTGTCGATAGAAATACCAAGAGATTTGACGGAGTTGGACAAGGTGAATGAGCAGTTGAGTGCGTTAAGGTCAGAGATCCATGATTGAACGGGGAGAGGGTTGTTTTTAGGGGAGAAGAGAATGATTTCAGTTTTATTAGGGTTAAGTTTGAGATGATTGGAGTGGAACCAGGTTTGGATTTTGGTGAGGGTGTTGTTCAGGTGTTAGATGTCGGCATGAGTTTTAATCTTGTAATAGATTTGGGTGTCATCGGCGTAAAGGTGGTAGTTGATGCCTGCTTGTTTAAGAATGAGGGTGAGGGGTTCCATAAAGAGGTTAAAGAGGGAGGGAGAGAGAATAGACCCTTGGGGGACTCCAAGGGAGACAGGAGTGGGATTAGAGAGACAGTTTTGAATTTTGATTTGCTGAGTTCGGTGTTGTAGGTAGGAGACGAACCATTTGTAGGCAGTATCATTGAGGCCGAAACGGGTCCTAAGCACATTGAGTAGGGCTGAATGGTTGACTGTATCGAACGCTGCGGAGAGATCAAGGAGGATAAGAAGGCAGGTCTCGCCATTATCAAGTGAGTGGTGGATGTCATCGACGACATTGAGCATTGCCGTTTCGGTGCTGCAGCCTTTCCTGAAGCCTGATTGAAAGGGATCAAGTAGGTTGTAGTTTTCGATGTGTTTGTCTAGTTGTAGTAGGACACATTTTCAAGGACCTTTGAGAGAAGTGGGAGGTTAGTGATGGGGCGGAGATTGTTTAGGTCATTGGGGTCAGCATTGGGGTTTTTGATTATGGGAGAGATTTGTCCAAGTTGAAGGGAGGTGGGGACACAGCCAGTGGAGAGAGAGGTGTTGATGATTGTGGTCCAGTATGGGGTGATGATGTGCTTAAGGGCAGGGACAAGGTTAGAGGGTAAGGGGTCTTTTGTGTGGGAGGACGGTTTAAGATTACCAATTATTTTAAGGACTTCTAGCTCAGTCACGGGGAGGAAGTTGAGCAAGGAGGCATTGTTCTTTAATTGTGAGTTAGGGGAGTTGGTTTCCAGAGAGGTAGCAGGGTCAGCTGGTCGAGGGGATGTGGGGTAGGCATTAGAGGTGAGGACGGGTTTGCATTGGGAGTTGGAGGGGAGCTGTGTGGAGCGGAAGGATTGATCAATTTTGGCTATTTTTTCTGAGAAGAAGTGGGAAATTTCTTCACATCTGGCTGAGGAGGCGGTCAGATTTGGAGGTGCGGGGGAGGTTTGGTTATGAATGATTTTGAAGAGTTCCCTAGGTCTGTGTTTGGCATGATCAAGTTGAGTGCGGAAGAAGGATGCCTTTTCCTTGAAGATGTGTTTTTTGTACGTGGATCTAGCATGTCTGAGGAGTGCAAGATGGGCGGGAGAGGGATGGTGTCTCCAGGTTCTTTCCGACAGTCTGAGTGACCGTCTTTCGTTATTAAGCTCGGTATTAAACCAAGAGTTGGAGGGGTGGTTCTTTGGTTTTTGAGTTTGGGCGGGGCTAATTGGTCAAGAATACCAGTGACAGTATTGTTAAAGTGTTCAGTGAGCTCATTGGCATTTTGTGAGGGGGAATGAGAAGAAGTTGAGCTTGGAGTTTAGACTCAAGAACACCTGGGGGGATATGTTTTAGATTTCTGGTCAGTTTCTTAGGTCTGTTAATTTTGGAGGTGGGGAGATTTGCATTGGTAGCAATGGTGACCAGTATAAGGTGATGGTCGGACCAGTCAATGGGGACGATATTGGTCACGGAGGCCAGATCTTCGTTGGAAAGAATGGCGTCAAGGATGGCTCCTTTGGTGTGAGTCGGGGACAGGCATAGTTGTTTGAGTTCATTGATCTCAAGTAGATTGGTGAGGAGGGGGATAGTGGGATCATCCAATGGAGGTTGAGATCCCCAAGAAAGAGATTTTTTGAGTTGGATAATGAGGATTGTGTCAGGAGCTCAGATAAGTCCTCGATGAAGGGCTGGGGGGGCCCCGGAGGGCGATAGATGTTGTGTAGCCGAATTGGGTGGGTATTTTGGGTTGTTAGTTCAGCTTCCAGGTATTCGCAGGAGGAGTAGCCAGAATTATTGACAAGGGATAGCTGAAGTTCATTTTTAAAGATAATGGCTAGACCACCCCCAACTCTGTCAGGTCTATCTTTTCTCAGAATAGAGTATCCCGGGGGGGAGAGTAGGTCAAGTATGCTCGTTGAGTGGTCTTTGAGCCAGGTTTCTGTGAGGAATGCAATGTCAATGGATTCACTCAGGATAGTTTCCGAAATTTCCGTGGCATGTTGGACTGCGGAGCGACAGTTGACAAGAATACATGTAAGTGGTGTGGGGTTGCATATGGTGGGTGGGCAAGTGTGGATCGACGTGAGTTGAGGCGGTGGTCTGGGGGAAGCGGGGGAGGAGGGGATTCTATTAGTCCCTAAGATAACAGGGATGTGGGAGTAGGGGAGTGGAGAATTGGGGGTTGGTAAGCTGGGATGGTAAGAGTTGCATAGGTCAGAGAGGTCGGACGGGGAGAGATGGTTCGAGGTGCGGTGAGGTCTATGTATACGGCAGCGGAGAGGAGTCGATCTCCAATGATTGTGTTTGGTGTTAGGGATTTTTGGGGGGAATTTTTGGGGGGGATTTTTGGGCAGGGCGGGGTGGGGATTTTATGGTGAGGAAGGGTTCTGGAGCTGTGGGAGATAAAGTCTTTCCTGAATTGAGAGAATTTAGTAATCAAATTAGATAGGTCAAGTTCGATGTTGTGTAGGCTCTGGGCAATTAAGGTGAGGGGAGGTACCGAGGGGGGTGGTCTGGGTTAGTTACGGAGGGTGGATTGATGTGTGAGGGGGGAGATAGGGAAGTGAGTGTGGAATGAGGGGTGACGGTGCTGTTAGATGGGAGGGGTTCAGTAATCAATTTAGATAGGTCGAGTTCACTGTTGTGTAGGTTCGGGGCAATTAGGGTAAGGGGAGGTATTGAAGGGGCGGGGTGAAGGGAATGATCTAGGGGTAGGGAGTGCTCTGGGTTAGTTGCGGAGGGTGGACTGAGGTGTGAGGGGGAGATAGGGTAGTGGGTGTGGAGTGAGGGGTGTCGGTGCTGTAATCGTGTGAGGGGTTGGGCTGGGTTAGACATGAGGTTAAGAACTTCGGAGATGTGGTCAGAGAGGATAAAAGGGCATAGAGTGAGTGGAGAGCGGATATATTGGGGTGGAGGGGTTGTGTATTTATCGGGGGTTGGGATAAAGGATTGGGAGGCTGAGTTAGGAGGGCCTGACGGGGCAGGATAGGGGGGATGGGGAGGAGAAGAGGGTGTACGGGATGGGTAGGAGGAGGGGGGTGAGGAGTTGTGTTAGGGGATTGAAGGGCAAGGACGGTGGAGTACGTGAGTAGTTGGGTAGGGGGGAGAGAGGTTGTGGGGGCAGGCAGAGGCGGGGTTGTGGGAGGGGAATGATAAGTAGATGGTAGGGATTGGGGGCAACCGTTTTTAGTGGAGGGGTCCGAGGAGTGTGAGTTCCGGGTGTTAGGTGGAGAGAGGAAAATTAGAGGGGGATGAGAAATAGGTAATGTTGGTTGGGGGATGCCATTTGCTGTAGTGAGGTCCAGGGAGGGTGATGGTGAAGTCGATTGTTGGAGGATGGTGTTAGCTGGATGGTTGAGGGTGGAGGTGAAGTGAGGGGGAAGGGGGAGGGAGAGGTTGGAGGGGTGTTATTCAGTAGGGGAGAAGGAGTGTTAGGCGCTGAGTGGTCAAGGCGGAGAGACATAATGCTGAAGTGGTGCTCGAAGATGGAAAGGTGGGATACTGTGGCTTGTATGAGGATGTTACCTGTTTTGAAGATGGAGATAACAATATCACCAAGAAAGGCTGGGGAGGGAGTGGTGGATATTTTGAATCCATATGGTATTTTGATTGATTTAGAGATTGGGAGGTGTTGTAGGAAGATGCTTTTCCATTTGGAAGGGCGTTTGGAGTAAAAGATGTAGTTGGTTATAATGGGGGAGGTGAGGCTGAGGTAGTTATCAACAATGAGTGTTTCAGGGTTACGGATGAGTAGTTTATGTTTGAAGTTTTTCTTAGCATGTTTGGAGAGATTGGGGGGGTAGAGAATGGTCCATGAGTTGGGGCCATGTTTGGAGAGAGTAGGGTCCTGGGGGTGGTGGTCAAGGCTGTGAGGGGGCATGTTGGGTAAATGTGAGAGTGAGAGAGAAGAGGAGAGAGGGAAGTTTTGGGAAATGGGGGTAGAGCAGGAGAGGAGGATTGGGAACCAAGGGGGCACTGGGAGAGTGGGGGTACACCTAAGGGGGATAGCCAAGGAATAGGGTAGATAGACGAGGAATTATAATCGGCAAAAAGGTGCAGATCAATAGATAGACAATTATATCGACAACATGTAGCAAATCAAATAGATAAACAATTGGCAAAATGGAGCAGCTCAATATATCAGCAGAAAAGATTGCGATCAGATAGATGGACAATCGGCCAATAAGAGCAGATCAGTATAAAACAACAACAATGCTTTCAATGGCGAGGAGTGTTTAAATTAGAGAGGGAATACTGGAAGAGAGAGACAGCCTAGAGTAGAACGGGGCGGCAGTCGCTGGAGGGGCCACGCCAGCCGGGGTCCGAAGGTGTGGAGGACTCGTCACGACTAACCTCTGGGGGTGAGGTCACAGCGAGAAGTGGCCCGGAACAATAGTTTATGGGTCGTCCAGTACCGTCCGGCCAGTATCGTGTGTCGATCCCGGACACTGTCCGTGGAGTACGTTGAGAGGTCTGTTTATCTCATGTTCGTGCAAAGGGCGTTCGGTGACCCATATGAATAACTCAGTCCATGGGACATGAAAGAAGCAGGCGGGCCGAGTTTGACAGAATATGTTCTTAGAGGAGAAAGCGGTTGTGTAAAAGCACAGTCCTCACGAAGTGTAGGGGCTGCAACGCTACCAGTGATTACACGCCTGGATTACCATTCTTGCAGTATCTAGAGAGGATGAGACGATAAGGATGTCTTTGTGCCGCCGCCATTTTGAGGTCAGGCCATGAACAGTGCACACAGTGTCTATAGACTGCCGCCATTATTAGAGACGGACGCTGTTCGGTGTGTTAGTCCGGGGAAGCTGTAACTGACCTTGTTATTGAGCTCTTTGAGCCGCCAGCAGAAACTGACCTCAATATTGAGAGCTGTGTGCTTCCGCTATTTTAAGGACACGCATTGTAAAGTATGGGCCGAGTCTTCATACCATCGCCATAATACAGTCAGGCACTGTTCGGAATGTAAGATGTAGGGATATTGGAACTGACCTCTTTGTTGAGTTGTTCTCAGGCTGAAGTGCACTGCTAACATAGCGCTTCGTTTCCCTTGTTTGTTTCAGGCTTCAGCACAAGACCGGTAAACATGTACAGAAATACATTGCAAGGACTCCGCCTTGCTTATGGGGCCGCCATCTTGGGAACCGGCATCGTTCAGCCCACCACCGTTATCGTAGACGGCAAAACAGGTGAAAGCGGTGAAAATGCCTGGGCGAGGATATGTCTGGTTGTAGCCTGAGGATTGGATTTTAAGTGCGGCACCCTCAATCCCCGTGTGGAAACAAGGCTGGAGGTTGAGTGCTTAATTCCCTACACTTCTGACCCAGTCATCGAGTATTTAAGAGGCTCGCATACTGTGGGGTCTCACCGGGAACTTCAGTTGACCCACCAGTGATTTCAGGATGACTGAGTTCTCGGGGTCCCAGGGTGGCTTCCGTTGCTTTGGACCTACGCTTCGGACCCGGTCGTCAGGAATTTAAGTGGCTCGCCACCTGCGGCAGGGGTCTCCCCGGGAACTTCTATTAGACCACCGGTGATTTCAGGATGAGGGAGCTCCCAGGGTCCCAGAGTAGCTTCCGGCGCCGTGGAGGACCTGGTTAAAAACGGCGGGTCTTTTATTAAAAACGGCTGGTCTTTTATTCCCAGTACCACAGTCGTTCAGATTTCTCCGGTGATGTGTGGAGTTAGGGCTCCGGACGGGTCGACTTCTTAGGGGTCCTCGATACTGCAGCACTGTCTAGGACTCTGTGTGTGATCCTGGCTCGCACCCTGCCCTGGTGCTCTCTCTGGGAAACTCAGGTCTGTCTACAAGCCTCCTGTCGCGGGAGTTCTCCTGGGGACCCACGGTCCACTTTGGGTGATGTGGATGAGCTTAGACGGACAGCGGCCATCTTAGGAACCGGCATCGTTCAGCCCACCACCGTTATCGTAGATGGCAAAACAGGTGAAAGCGGTGAAAATGCCTGGGGGAGGATAGGTCTGGTTGTAGGTACTGTTGAGTGCTTAATTCCCTACACTTCTGACCCAGTTATCGAGTATTTAAGAGGCTCGCATACTGTGGGGTCTCACCGGGATCTTCAGTTGACCCACCAGTGATTTCAGGATGACTGAGTTCTCGGGGTCCCAGGGTGGCTTCCGTTGCTTCGGACCTACGTTTCGGACCCGGTCGTCGGGAATTTAAGTGGCTCGCCTCCTGCGGCAGGGGTCTCCCCGGGAACTTCTGTTGGACCACCGGTGATTTCAGGATGAGGGAGCTCCCAGGGTCCCAGAGTAGCTTCCGGCGCCGTGGATGACCTGGTTAAAAACGGCGGGTTTTTTATTCCCAGTACCACAGTCATTCAGTTTCCTCCGGTGATGTGTGGAGTTAGGGCTCCGGACGGGTCGACTTCTCAGGGGTCCTCGATACTACAGCACTGTCTAGGACTCTGTGTGTGATCCTGGCTCACACCCTGCCTATGTGCTCTCTCTGGGAAACTCAGGTCCGTCTACAAGCCTCCTGTCGTGGGAGATTCTCCTGGGGACCCACGGTCCGCTTTGGGTGATGTGGATGGGCTTAGACGGACAGCGGGTCATAAACAACGCGGGCTCCGTTCCAGCCTCCGGGAGTACTGTCGTCCGATTCCGGTAAGATTCCTAACGAGGCTGTTGTTGCCGCTGCAGCAAAGTTTCCTTTGTCCCTGAATTAGTTGGCGGGGCTGGTGTGGGCTAAAACAGGGATATATCGATCAGTTTCAATCCCCAGCCTGCGGAGCTCACTCCTACAACTCCTCACCAGACGCCATCTTGGGTGTCCAGAGGTGTCCAAATACATGCTTGTCTACACATTTGTGACACAGTTAATTTTAGCAGTTACTTCTCGTTTACACTACATTGCACACGAAAGGCACAACAAATACCGTTATTGGCATGCTTGCACAATGCGCCCTCTCAGAAGCGTTTTGTGTATTCATGCCCATGTATCATTTTTTAAAGCCGATTTTACAGCAAAACATTTCTATTTTGCGCACATCACAGAATCGAGCAACAGAATACACAAACAGTCATGTCCACGCCCCCACCACTCTGCCTTCTTTTTAGTGATCTGAGGAGCAGTTATGCCCGCCAGGCAGAAACCAGATTGTTCATCAGCCTTGAAGTGGGGATTTTTCATTGGATTTGCTGTTTCTCAGAAGCGACGTAGTGCGATGTGTTAACTAGTCATTCATTTTATTCTTATATAGAACACGTTACAAGTTAAATAACAAGTCATGACCTACGAGTTGCTTCATCCTCGGACCTAAAAAAACACGCTGTGGTTAGTCAACTGTCTAATACTTCTTTCTAGCAACAAAAGCCTAATTTTTTAGGTCGAGTGTGAGCCAGCGCGCCAGCGCTGCTCTGCAAAGATCTGTGGTAGTTCAGTTGTAGGTAGAGTACGGAGGAGAAGCCCCACCCATATTTTTCATTGGCTTGTGTCTTTGTTCTTCGTAAATGCTGGTGTTTGATTCCTTAATAGGCTTGTTAGTCCCTCCTTCCTACGGCCATGTCGTCATTTGTAACCTCCCATGGCTACTGGCCCCTTTACTTCGCTTGTTACACAGTACGTGTTATCTCGTTTTGTAAACACTGTTTTCTTCATTGACTTTTTTTTAATGCAAGCACAATGTGCTTTGCTTACAGAGCGTGCTATGCGCACTTTCACTTTTTAAGCAGCCGGGACAATGGCGGCCACGCCATAGGTCTCGCATTGCAAATATTTTTGAAACATGTTAGAGCAAGCCCCACGTTGGCGTATGCATTTTGGTATAGCGTTGTGATATACATCAGGCACTTAATAAATAAAGACCGTTCGACAGGCGCAGTTAGTTAAAAAGAACTTGCAAAGTAATACCCTGTGTCCGTGTCTCATTTAGGGCGATCACACGGGCGCCATTCTACGCCCATAACTGGCACGAGTGACTTAGCTTTCCCTGGAGGCTAAAAGTGGACGAGACTAACTCTGGCCGCAGGCGAGGAGACCTCTCTGGAACTATGGCGACCCTAAGACAGAGGATGGGGAAATGCGTGCCATATGTGATGGGACTTTTCCGCGGTAACGGGGCTGCCCTTGAGACATGGAATGGGATTAATCACGAGCCCATTTGATAGCGCGCCCATTGCCACAGTTGAGTCCCCCGGAGTCAGTCAGTGACATACCAAGAGTGACATGAGCTTGGGCAAGCTTGGGAAACTCACTCTCCTTGTCTCCCAGTTAAAAGGCATAACGACGATAGAAAGTAACATAAGAAACACCACTTGGGAACAGTGCATGGACTTCCATGAACATGGGGGTGATCCAGTGCCAATCAGGGATCGATAATCAATAATAACACAACACAGGCCCATACACACTTACACCACATAATCCACTGAATGACGCTGTATTGTTCAGTTATCAAGACTAAAATGAACACTAATGAATCAGTTGTTCATTATACAGGCTCGTATCTATTACTCTAAATACCTAACTGAGCCTGCATGTCAACTTCTTTCCTCTGGTCGATGGACCTAAAGTCGAGAAGTTGATGGTAATAATAATACTATCTATCTATCTATCTCACTAAATAACCACAAACTCATGTAAGGTTAATAGTGTTTATCACCAAATAATGTAAATATAAGAGCTCAAACATGTACAGAATCACAAGGCAAACAATGCACTAATCACGGAGAGAGTGAGAGAAAATATATCAATGCAAAACAGTGTCAAACTCATATCAAAATGAATAAATGCACATGAAGGAGTGGATAGGCGAAGAGACAAAAGTTTCAGAGACAAAATACATTTGCAAATTATTATTATGCAAAGTACGGATCATTTCGCTAATACTAACCTAAGGAAAATATGGAAATACCACTCCCTGGCCACGGAGACAGTAGAGGGTCCCCTGAGACAGATTCAGGGAACAAAGAGTATCAGGATACTGGTAACAGGACAGGAACAGGAAACAGGTAGGCCTCAGCAAAACCGACGGACAGCGACGATCTCCCTCTAAGCTTCTTCCCCAAGGCGCCTCAGCTACCTTAACCACACCCCCTAGGGTACCCCAGTTGTACCCTAAAACCTACATGTCCAACCCACAGTAGTCGAAACATTTACGAAAACTCAGTCTCTCATTGGCTGATTCGGGGGGTGTTCTATCACACCATCATAGTCATGATCATGTTTTCTTAGTGTTCTTTGTCTAATACACTTTCTCATTACACTATCCGCACATTTCCTCGAGAAGGCAACATGTTACAATTTTTCTACATCTTTATTATTCAGCACTGCCGCTTTCAACGGAAGAAGTTTGTACACATCCTTTCATTCTCATAGCCGTCTTTTCGTTACTTGGCAGACACGCAACGTTCTTTTTGAAGGTCAACAGCATTAGCCTCCGCCACTTCTCTCCGCTCTCTGTCATAGCTCGATTTTCAGCATTTTATTTCATATGTGTTCATTTAACTCTTAGCATTCATGCAGAAATATAGGCCAGTACTTTTCTCTAAAATGAATGGAACACAGACATTATTAATTTCACAATATGTACTTCTCACTGTTTACCTCCCACCATTGCACTAACCTAATGTTATGTTTTCCTAGCAAGAGCATTAACGTGCAGAAGCAGCATTATTTTTATTAAATTTAGAAGCAGAATATAAATGCGGCCTTGTCTTTCATGCATTAGTACACGCATGTGCAAAGCATTTCCCAATGTATTCGTGTTGGTGCATATTATTTTTACAGCACACTATTAGTAAATGTTACTGGGGAGTTAATTCGAGCAGGTTTTATTTTCTCAAAACCCTGCTCTATCAATTCCCCCCTTTGATGGCATTTTTGAGCCATCACAAAATACCCATCATACCAATTGTCACCTTTATTTTATCTAAAGATCTGTACTCTTTTCTCTTCATCATTCTTTCGACTAAATCTTTCATTATATCATAATAGTTTCCTCTCATATCTTCCAATTCTATCTCTTCTCTCTTTCTCTTTCTGGCTTTACGTTTGTTGTCTGACTCTATCATCTTCTTCTTTCCACATCTACACTTACAACATTTATATGTCATTATTATTAATAATATCACTGTAGCTATTGAAATAATTGGTATTAGTATTTTCCCTAATAAGCTACTTCCAAATGTAGAAAAACATTTACCCACAGAGGAACAACTCTTACCAAGTTTCTCCCAAACACCATCAACCTCTAGTTGGGTCAAATCTTCATGTAATTTTGTAATATTTTTAATATACCCCTCAAGATTCTTACTTTTGTCAGGAATATAAGTACAGTAATGTTGGATTTTCAACATGCCACAGACTCCAACCTCTTTTGCCAGTAGAATATCAAGGGCAAGTCGATTTTGCAAAACCATTGATCTAATTGCAACTATTTCAGTATCAATCATTAAGAACCCACCAGCGGTATCTGTTGATAAACGGTCAACCACTGTAGACAATTTTTGAATTTTATGCAAATTCAGAACGACCCCAACTGAAGGTATCAGTGCTCCAAAAATATCTCCTACTATCTCTGAAAAACTTGCTCTCTTTTTGCATATTAGTCAATGCTTTATTTAATTAATTTTATTATTTCTGTCTACATGGTACACTTTGGGAAATACGATCCCAAAATAACAACTACCATACCAATGTGCAGGCAACCTATAATAGGCACTTTTACCACACACATAATAAACTCCTGGGAAAACAGGATCAGTTCCTCCTTTCAATCCCCATCCACTAGTTATTAAGAAAGTATGTTCACATTCACTAGTACCAATAAAATAGTTCTTATAGTCAGCTTTTAGTCTAAGCAAACAAAGTTTCCATTTATGATACCAATCCAGAGCCATTGCAGCATAAGTCTCACACTTTTTGTAATTTCCCTCTCTAAAAGCCCACTGTAGTACATGTGACTTCTGTTCAGCAGCTTTTCTATGAAAATCCTGTCTTCTATCTTCTACCATATTAATAAAATCCTTTTCTACAGTCTGTAGACTCCAAGTAAGATTATGTCTGTGAGCATATACTATATCCAAAGTCTGAGTAACATGGAAAAATTCTCCCATGTATTCCGCTTTTCTACCACTATACACCTTATTCATATCTTTTCTAATAGGAATTTCTGAAAATACTAAATCTAGATTTGAATAGTAGAACTCCAACTTTCCCGTTACATAGAACAGGCTTGTTAGTACACTACACGTCACACCATACGTTAAGGGTAAGTGATGATAAGTAACTCCCTCCGAGACAGTCGAAGGTAATTGCATGCAGACGTAACAATCACTCACATCCATTGTGTCTACATATTCATAGAGTAGTTTTGTAAAGACATTTAACGAAAAATCATTAATCGATTTATCTTGATGATAAATACTTTCATCTATTTGTTCTATATTAGTATTAGGTGTTTCTTTAGTAACAGCATTCACTCTTTCACTTATTACATCATTAGTATTATTTTTGTTATTAGTCACCATTAGAACAGGGACAATAACAGTCAGTATTAACCACATCAACATTAGTAGTAGGACACTACATAAGCAAGCTTTAATACATCTACGTTTTAGACTAGGTTTTGGATGTTCAGACACTGTAACTTCTGCAATTTTATATACTATAAAAAAATATAAAAAGTAGAAAAATATCAAAAAATCTAAGAAAAAACTCTAATAACTTTCTAGGGACTCCCCCAAAAAAATCCACCAATTTAGTGTATCCAAACACTTCAAGGCTTTCTTCTTACCCCCCACTTTTTCTTTCTTCTTTTTTTTTTTTTTTAAATCTTCTCAAGTCTTCTTCAGATCTTCTTGATCTTCCAATTTATTTTGACTGGAATTATTACACCTTAACTTTTTCGCAGTTCTTTTTAAGGCGGTTTCAATTTGCTTTCATCAACTTGCTCAGTACCATTTCCAACTTCTCTCTTCATTTGATCAGTGCTTTCAATTTCTTCCAGTATCACGTATGTCCATTCTAGAGCTGTATATCTCTTGCTCGGAATTCTTACTCTTTTTGTTTTTTGTACTAATTCTTTCTCTGATTCCTCTTGTTCAGTTTGACTTGAGACCTCATTTATCTGTTCTGGCTTTCTCTTTTCAAGAGTGTATTTTATTCTTTTCACTCCACTTGGCCAATTATCTCAGTTTCTCGCTTTCTTAGCTTGAACCTCTTCTTCACCTTCTTTTTCAGGTTCACAAGTTCTTTTATTCAACCCTTCTCTTTGTTGTGCTTGCTCTTCATTTTCAGAAACTTTCTCTTTTTCTTGTTCAAAAGCAGTCTTACGAGACCCAGTAGCTGGTGCCCACTTTACTTGGCTTGTGATTGGTTGTTCATCATCCACAGGATCATCAGAATCTGTTACTCTAGATTCTTTGGCTTCACAACCTCTAGCTTCTAGTTTCTTCTTTTTATTGACCAGTTGCTGCTCACCTTCTTCAAGTGGACTTGGGACTCTTCTTGTATGACTTGCATGAATCCAGTTTGGCAAGCCACCACACTTCACTGCTGTCATTGTCACCAGAATAATCTGATATGGTCCGTGCCACCTGGGTTCTAAACACGACTTCCTCACATGTTTCTTGATAAGAACCCACTCTCCTGGACTCAAATCATGTGCTTGATCCGGCTGTGTTGTGGTTGCAATTTCTCCAACCTGGTGAGACACAGAACGCACCAGATCAGCCAATCCTTTGCAATAATCAAGCACTAGAACATCAGAAATATTCATCAGATTGTTTGCTGGCACAATCGCTTTTCTCATTGCTGTTCCCATTAGGACTTCATGAGGACTCAATCCAGTCTTTTTATCAGGAATGCTTCTAAGACTCATTAATACGAGGGGTAAAGCGTCAGGCCATTTCAGTGTTGTGGATGCACACACCTTTCCCAATCTAGACTTTATAGCACCATTGATTTGCTCCACTATTCCAGAAGCCTCTGGTCCATAGGCACAATGCAGCTTTTGTTCAATTTCTAATGCTGCACAAATCATCCAAATTATTTCATTATTGAAATGGGATCCCCTAACTGTTTCTAAAGTGACTGGAAATCCGTACCTTGGGATCAATTCTCTCAGAAGCAGTTTAGCTACGGTAAGGTTATCATTCCTTCTTGTGGGATAAGCCTCAACCCAGCGGGAAAACAGACAACAACTAACACATACTTTAGTCCGTTACATGGGGGTAACTCGATAAAATCAAGTTGGAGCCTTGTAAATGGTCCTGCTGCTTTTCCAATTCGTCCCCAACTAACAACTGTCTTTCTACCTGGATTTTGCTGTTGACAGGTGACACACCTCTGGCATAGACTCTCTGCAATGACTCTGAATTTTGGGTTATACCATGACTGCTTGAAGAGCCTAATCATTGTATCTCTTCCAACATGTGCAATTCCATGGTATACCCTTGCCATTTGGGAAAGTAAACAATCTGGCATGACTGGCCTCCCGTCTGTGTACACCCATACTTCATCTTCTGCTCTCCTTATACAACCTGATTTTATCCAAAGCTCTTTCTCTTCGTCACTTGCCTCATCCTGCAACTGCCTAATTTCATCCCAAGTTTCGAAAGATGAAAACATCAAGTGGCAATTGGCATTTTTCTTTTCCACCCCTCTGTTGATGGCAATTGAATTTTGTGCACAGAAACGCGCTACTTGATCAGCGTATCTGTTGCCGTTCGTTACATAATCATTTCCTGACTTATGTGCAGAACATTTGACCACTACAATCCTTTTGGGCAATTGTAAGGCATCCAATAAGTCTTTCACATTTTGTCCATTTCTAATAGGAGAACCTGAAGAAGTCAGAAATTCCCTTTGCATCCATAGCTGCCCAAAATCGTGGACCACCCCAAAAACATATTGACTGTCTATAAATATGGTTACTCTCAAATTTTTGCCAATTTTGCAAGCTCTAATCAGAGCAATTAGTTCAGCAATTTGTGCAGATTTTACCCCAATTAGACAGGATGCTTCTAGAACTGCAGCCACTGTACATACTGCATAGGCAGAACTCAATACACCACTTTCATTTCTCAGAGATCCATCAACAAACATCACGCTATCTGATTCTTCTAGTGGTGAATCCTTGATGTCCAGCCTTGGTTTTGTACACAACTCTGTCACATCCAAACAATCATGATCTGCTTCCTCCTTCACTTCCTCACAAAATGGACTAGGTAACAATGTTGCTGGGTTTATGGTCTTACACCTCACTACTGTCACATTTTCAGCACCCAAAATTACTCTTTCATACCTAGTCAGCCGACTATAAGTCATGTGCTGAGTCCGCGTTCTTGTCAAAAGAATCTCAACAGAATGTGGCACATATACTTTAACTGGATGTCCCATCACAATCGCTTCACTCTGTTCCAGGCTCACACAAGTTGCAGCAACTGCTTTCAAACAACCTGGTAACGCTGCAGCCACTAAATCCAAAGTAGCAGAAAAATATGCCACTGGACGTCGTGCCATTCCATGTTTCTGGGTCAAAACTGATAATGCACACCCATCTCTCTCACAACAGTATGATGCAAAATCCTTTCCATAATCTGGCATTCCCAGTGCTGGTGCTCGACAAAGACTGTCTCGCAACTCAATAAAAGCTTTCATACTCTTATCATCCAACTCAATCGGATCAGTCACATCTTTGTGTGTCAACCTCTGTAAAGGTTTTGCAATCAGTGAAAAGCCACTGATCCACTGTCGGCAGTATCCAACCATTCCAAAACACATTTGCACTTCCTTCTGAGTCTAGGAGGACTCATTTGCTGAATCACACTGATCCTTTCTGGTGTCACTTTCCTGACTCCCTTCTCTATTTTATGTCCCAAATATTGGACATCCTGTTTACAGAATAGTAATTTTGCTGGTGATACTTTATGTCCACCTTCGGCCAAATGGTTCAGTAAGGCAATTGTATCTGTCACACATTCCTCTCGTGTTTTTGAAGCCACCAGTAGGTCATCAATGTACTGAACCAAAACTGATTTTCCTGGCATGATCAAGGTCTCCAAACATTTTTTCAAAATCTGATTAAAAATTGAGGGACTCTCTGTGTACCCTTGAGGAACTCGGCACCATGCCAAAACACAGTCTCTGAACTGGAAAGCGAATAAATACTGGCTATCCGGATGTAAAGGAATTGAGAAAAATGAATGACACAGATCAATTACTCTATACCATTCTGCATCGCAGAAAGAATCACTGCTGGGTTTGGCACTATTGGACAACAGGGTTCCACAATTTTATTAATCTTTCGTAAATCCTGTACTATTCTATATTTTCCATTTGGCTTTTTAATTCCCATAATAGGCGAATTACAAGGACTGCTCAGTATTTCTCTTAATATACCCTGCTCAATCATTTGGTCAATCACAGGAGAAACTCCTGCTATTATCTCGGGACTCATCTTATTTTGAGGTGTATTTGGATATGTTGCACCAGGTTTCACTGTAACCTGAATAGGATCCACACCTTTCATCAGACCAATTTCTTTTACTGTAAAGTCCCATACATCAGACCTTACTGAATCTCTCAGCTCTGCAGGCAAATCTTGTTCAGTGAGAAGTGAAAACAACTCATCCACTTCTGTCCCTTGCTTTGCTAGCATCATCTTAAACGCAACATCCTCATCTTGTGTTTGAAAAGCAATACCATCAGGCGTACAATGGATGGTACAGTTCATCTTACAGAGCAAATCTCTCCCTAAAAGATTCACCGGACTCGTGTCACATACTACGAATCGATGCATGTCTCTGAATCTTCCAATATGAACCTCTATTGGCTTTGTGATCGGAGTTTTAATATGCTTATTAGATACTCCGACAACTTGGATAGTTTCTCCCGAGAGGGATAGGTTTGGAATTTCTGCTGCTCTCACAGTAGAACGGGTAGCACCAGTATCCACTAGGAATGTCAAATCATTACCTTCCACTTTTCCATTAACAAATGGATGTGACTGATCTACCTCTAGAGATGCACCAAGCACGCACTCTTCCTCCCCCCTCAGGCACCGTCATTGAGGTGAGTCTGAATCACTCTCATTGCATTGCAACAAATATTGCGAAACCATTTGTATATTTTGATTCTTATCAACTTGTTCACCCGCGTGAAATCCAGTGTTCGCATGGTACCTCTGTACTTGAGCATTCACATTATTTGGCATAGGAGCTTGTGGCACCTGTAATTGTGGAGTAACTACCTGCTGCTGCTGTTGCTGTTGTTGCTGAGTCACAACAACCTCATTCTGCATCTGTGAATTTAAATTTTGATTCACCCCATTATTTTTCAAAACAGATCTACACTTGTTATTCCAATGTCCAAACTTTCCGCACGCATGACAAGGATATTTCTTTTTCAAATCATCTTTATTCATTTTTTCTCTACCTCTGCCACCACCAGATACCTGACCATTCTGGTTCTGACCCTTCATCTGATAATCTGTTTGAGAACAATTGATTGATTGATTGATTGATTGATTGATTGTGAGATTTATATAGCGCTCGAATGTCCAAGGGCGTCTAGGTGCTGCATCGGAGGAGTCTGCCAGCAACATGAAAAAAGAGGTAAGAATTAGTTTGAAAAAAGCCAAGTTTTTAGTGATTTTCTAAAAGAGAGTAGAGTTGGGCAATCTTTAATGACTAAAGGAAGCATGTTCCACAATTTTACAGTGTTCAGGATAAAGCTGCTTTCTCCCCAGCGAACTTTCTTAAATTTGGGTGTCTGGAGGAGTTTACTCTGAGCTGAGCGTAGCATTCTGCATGGATGATACCATGAAAAGTGCTGTTTCAGGAACGCAGGTCCTGTTCCATGCACAGCTTTGTACGCTAGACATAGAGATTTAAATTCTGTCCTCTTTTTTACTGGGAGCCAGTGGAGTCTTTTTAAGCCTTGGTAAATGGACTGGAACTTGGGAATGTTCAGCAACATTCTGGCGGCAGCGTTTTGCACCCGCTGAAGTTTAAGCATGTGCTGTTTCTGAATGCCCAAATAAAGGGCATTTCCGTAATCCAGTCTGGCCATGGCTAAGCTCATCACCAGTGTTTTTACTGTGTCTGAGGGGATAAAGGCTCTCACTTTCTGGATTGACTTTAGTGTTAGATAAACCTGAGAGGCGACCTTGTTGATCTGATGTTGAAAGGTAAGTCTGTCATCAAAGATGATGCCCAGATTCTTGACCTTATGCACTGGGGTTGGAAGAGTTCCCATATCCAGAGACCACCAGTTCTGTGACCAAAAGGAGGTGTCGGATCCTAACAGGAGAACCTCTGTTTTGCTTCCATTTAGCTATAGGCAGTTTGCACTCATCCATTGGTCTACGTGGGACATACATTGATTAAAGCGAGCAGCGGTTTCTTCCGGATTACTTGAGATGGACACAGCTATCTGGGTGTTGTCCGCGTAGGAAACCAGCGAAAAGCCAAACTGCCTGATGATATTAGCTAAAGGAGTCACATATAGATTGAACAAGGTAGGACTCAGTGAGGAGCCCTGCGGCACCCCACATGGAAGTGTGAACTGTTCTGAACAGAAATCACCAATCTGAGCATATTGCAACCTATTGTTTAAATAGGATTTGATCAGATTTAGAGCAGAGTTCTTAACTCCCACCTTTTGGAGTCTTCTTATAAGAATATCATGGTTCACAGTGTCAAAAGCCGCCGATAGATCCAATAGGATCAGGGCGGCCCTTGCACACGTGTCCAGCGTGGTATGAAGCTCCTCTGCTGCCATAACCAGGACGGTCTCCGTACTGTGCCCTTGTCGGAAACCATATTGTGAGGAATCCAGCAGGTCTTCAGAGGACACAAAGGCGGTAAGTTGGGTGTTTAGAATTTTCTCCAGGACCTTAGCCGGAAAAGGGATCCTCGCGATAGGTCTATAGTTGTTATGGTCGCTGGGATCCAGATTGGGTTTTTTTTAGTAGAGGGAGGATTGAGACTGTTTTCCACACATCTGGGAAAATGCCACAACTGATAATCTCTTTGAAAAGTAAACTGAGTTGCTCACTGATACTATCATTTGCCAGTTGGAATATTTTAGGGGGGCATGGATCTGATGGTGCTCCAGATTTTATTGCTCTAACTATATGTGAGATCTATTCTGCATTAGGTGAGACGAAGGAATCCAGACCATGGACAGAACGCGAAGGAGATGTAGTGGGGGTGTCCACTGGGAGGTCGGTACCCTTCTCTGTAAGGGAATAAAAGATGGACTGCATTTTGTCCTTAAAAGACCCTGCAAGTTGGTTGTAGAATACCACACTGCCGTCCTCTATTAGTGGTGCCGGTAGTTTTACTAATTCTTTTAGGGTCGCAAAAAGTATTTTACTAGAGTTGCCTGCCTGATTTTCTCTGAAAAGTAATTACTTTTCTTGTCCAGGATAATTTTTTATATGTGCTCAGAGATTGTGCTTATAAAGTTTTCTCAGCTTCAGTATAGTTTTTTCTCCAGCGTCTCTCAGATTTTCTAATGAGTTTCTTCTGAGTACGCAGTGTGTCACAGAACCAGGGTTCTGATTTCTTCATGCGCTTGCTAATGAGGGTTTTTTCTGGAGCTAGTGTATTTACTGCCGCTTCAACCCAGTTGGTGAAACTATCAGTTGCCGAGTTTACTTCGGACAATAGGTACGGTTTAGAGGATGCTAGTGCTAATTGCATCTGCTGCGGGCAGATATTCTTCCAATTTCGCCCTTTAAGTATCCTGTAGGTGGTATGAGGGCGAGGTATATGGTGGGTGGAGGTAACTACAACAAAATGGCCTTGTGATCTGACCATGGGATTGGCAGAACCTCCTGTACTTTCAGATGGGAATTGCATGTGAAAATTCCATCTAGAGTGTGACCTGCATCGTGACTTGAATGCTTGACCATCTGTTGCATCGAGGCACTGGCCATCATCTCTGAAAGAGAAGCTGTATTTTGGTCAATTGTTTGCTTCTTGCTGTTCTGCTACCTTCATTTGTGCCCACATCATTTTCTCCTTTAACTTTTTATGTCTCGACTCAATATCATCACTACAATATTTAGCATACCTCAGAATCTCATCAATCGTCTTGCTCTGCCAACAAATCAAATGTTGCTGAATCATGTTACTAATCTCTGGTCTCAAACCGAACACAAAACGATATACAAAATGCCCCATATCTTTATCACCGATATTCTCAAATTCACTGTACTGTTTGAACACCTGTAGCAACCTTTCATAGTATGCATGTACTGACTCTTTTGGATCTTGTGTTGTCCTGTCTATTTTAACCCAATCCGTTTCCTTTGGGGAAATTTTACTCTTCAGGTAAGTTATTACCTGATTGTACTTTTTCATCACTTCATCTGAAGGTGCTCCTGTTTTTGGATCTCTTGGGTATTCTTCTTTAGGCCAATCAACAGTAATCTTACATTCAGTCCAAAAATCAGCTGGAACAACAATCTCAAACAATCCATCTAGATCCTTCAACAAAACCTTTGAAACTTTCACAACCCTCTCTACCTGTTTGTACCATTCAACTGTTTTTTCCCTCAGTCTAGGAAAGTAATTTGTAAAGGACAATATATCCTATCTATTCCTAGGAACGTGAACCTATCTACCACCTGGAACTTCTCTCACCGGACACACCCTTTCGGCTTGTCCTGTCTCCCTCAACGGAAACATAGACGCACCTTTATCAGTGTTCATTTCATCTTTCTTTTTCGCCCATCTACCTTTCCACCGTTCTACATCTCCCCATTTCTTCAAAATATTCATCAATTCTTTTATTTGCAACCTTTTACCAGACGCATTCAAACTCTCTAAATCCTTTTCAGTAAAATCCAATCTATACGTTTTCTGTAACACCTTTGATTTCTCTATATCTATTCCATATTCACAAGCAGCCTCTGTCAATTTCTCATGAAGATTCCTTGCTCTCCAAGTAATATTTTTACACAAAAATAACAACTCCTCATCTTTTTGCTGTTGAGGTTTTTGTTTTTCCATTCCCTTATCCAGTCATCTAACTCATCTGGCAAAGGACCCATTGAACTCCCTGACGCTGGAGTAACATTCTGCACTATTTTCCTTGGCTCTATTTGCGCACCTGTTTTCGGAGTTTCAGTTATCAACTCACAAACTGGAAGATCAATCAATGAAGCATTTGCCTCAACTTGTTCAGCCTGATCAGCTACTGTTACCACCTCATTCCTAACACCATTCATTGGAACCGTCAGTGCATGTACTCTAGATATATTTTGTTTATCTCCATACAATGGAACTATAGGGCCAATTGTTACCGGTACTGTCAATGCTTCCGCAGTCAGACTCAATTGATTAATCTTCTGAGTCAACTCCTCTCTTGCCTTTGTCAACAAATCCATTTCACTCTCTTGCACTACTCTAGTAACTACCGGGACTTGTGGAGCCTGCGGAATTAGTGGTGTTCCTATTAATGGTGCATTCAGGACTGACTCCTTTGGACTTTCTTGATATGGTGGAGGTCTTTTCGTCAATATATCATCTAACAATTCGTCATCAGAATCATTTAGGTCAAAATTTAATGCAGATGTCTCTACATTTTTCTTTTTCTCTTTACATTTGCCTCCAGTTGATTTGTCAGCAACTAAAACTGGATATAAACCCTCTGTTACTACAGCTCTCCTCCATCTTTTCATTCTTTCTACCCAACTTTCAAAAAGATATCAGGACATTATGTTTCTGTATCTTCTTCCACCTCTATACTTCTCTCCTCAAACGCCTCATATTCACATTCCTCAAGCGCTTCATACTGAGTAGGTCTAGGTTTTGGTTCTAAAGAATTTATTCGATCTCTCAGATTCTGTAGAATCCTTACATTGAATGTATCATGCTCTGGAAAAGCTAAAACACCATCATCTTCTGTGTATTTCATCCAATTCTCTAACCAAGTACATGTATGGTAACCACATTCCAACATCATAAAAGAAGCATGCGTTCTTGGAGGTGGAATAAGAATTCCCTCTCTAGTCACTATTGCTTTATCTTTTTTAAAGAAACTCTTTATCTTATTAATCAGCTTCATTTCTCTGACTCTCTACGCTAAACACAATTCAATAAACAAACAACAAACACCTCGTACTTCTGCAATTTTTATTTGTTAATGATCGTCCTATACCAGCGCGACTCACACCAACCAACCAATCAGAGCACCACTACGTAAGCAATATCTCGGCCAATACAAATGCAGCTCACGAGAATCAACCAATCACTGCTCTCTACGCTCCGGCTATCTGACCAATGCCAGCGCGGTCTTTTCTGACGTCAGTATTACTCCTTCTACTGACCCTCCCTTTACAGAATGATACGGCAATGTATTTTCTAGGTTTTTCTTAACTAAATTTTTGTTAATAACAACATAAAATAATGCTACCTTGTCTGTTCCACTAAATAAAGAGATAGTTTTTCACTTCAAAACGAGATTCTTTCACTTCGAGTAAAACAACGAAAAGCGCTATTCTACACTCAAACAAGCTACAGGAGGACTTGGTACTCCTCTAGGGATACTAGCCAAAGTTTCGGAAGAGGACTTTCACGTAGAAAGAGGTCTTGGTACTCCTTTGGGGATGTAAGGCCAGAGTTTCGGACGTGGGCCTTTCGCTATTTTACACAAAATCTACTCCCATACGAATAGTCCCTAATATAACACCTACAGCCTTTCGCCATTCAGTATTATAACAACAGACAAAGTACTTCTCCAGTGTGATACGTTATCCACACTCTTCTTCTGCCTACTTCAGGCTAAAACATTATTATCCCGGGATCTTAGGTAACTCCGTACCCGCATTTCCAGACAACATAAAACAAAACACTAACTCTTCATGTTAGAAAAACAAATAATCAATCATCAATAGTTATTACCAAACTAATCAATAATTAACCGTCCTCTGCTATCAAAAACTGATCCAGCGCCAATCAGGGATCGATAATCAATAATAACACAACACAACACGGGCCCATACACACTTACCCTACATAATCCACTGAATGACGCTGTAAAGTTCAGTTATCAAGACTAAAATGAACACTAATGAATCAGTTGTTCATTAGACAGGCTCGTATCTATTACTCTAAATACCTAACTGAGCCTGCATGTCAACTTCTTTCCTCTGGGTGATGGACCTAAAGTTGAGAAGTTGATGGTAATAATAATACTATCTATCTATCTCACTAAATAACCACAAACTCAGTGTAAGGTTATTAGTGTTTATCACCAAATAATGTAAATATAAGAGCTCAAACATGTACAGAATCAAAAGGCAAACAATGCACTAATCACGGAGAGAGTGAGAGAACATATATCAATGCAAAACAGTGTCAAACTCATATCAAAATAAATAAATACACATGAAGGAGTGGATAGGCGAAGAGACAAAAGTTTCAGAGACAAAATACATTTGCAAATTATTATTATGAAACGTACGAATCATTTAGCTAATACTAACCTAAGGAAAATATGGAAATACCACCACCTGGCCACGGAGATAGTAGAGGGTCCCCTGAGACAGATTCAGGGAACAAAGAGTATCAGGATACTGGTAACAGGACAGGAACAGGAAACAGGTAGGCCTCAGCAAAACCGACAGATAGCGACGATCTCCCTCTAAGCTTCTTCCCCAAGCGCGCCTCAGGTACCTTAACCACAACGCCTAGGGCACCCCAGTTATACCCTAAAACCAACATTTCCAACCCACAGTAGTTGAAACATTTACGAAAACTCAGGGGCATATTCTCAAGGATCTATCGCCGAGTTATCAGCACTTTATCACAGCCAAAGTCGCGATAAATTTACCGCCCCATTCACAAGCTGGTGCAAACAGCCGACATTACCAGTTTACCTGCGATAGCAGCCGCAAAAAACATCGCCACGGATGACCCCGGCAACTATCGCTAATGAGATGCAGAGTAGGCGTTCCCGTGCAAAAAGCCGCGACAACACCACACCTCAACATTCTCAAAGACCAGCCACATCGGCGATGAGAACACAAAACATGCGATAAGGCGCGTTAGCTGCAGGAAATTAACACCTGCTCTGACCTTGTGCAAAGTCGGACTACAACCTACACCATCAAAGGGAGCACAGCCCAGAGCCACACCTGAAGAGCAACAGATGCCATGGAGCCAACGATCATGCAGCTCGGACACCCAAGAGGGCCACAAAACCCACCGCCACCCACCCCCGTACCACCCCCCACCTCCCCCGGGGCCCCACCCCGGGCACCCCCCACCTCCCCCGGACCAAGAGATTGCACATCAACGTCACAAAATCATGAACAAAATCATTCGCCTGATGCCGCAGAATCACAACAACTAACAGTCATGTGAGTACAGAAAAAGCAGAATCAATCATTCACCATTGAGAGTTCAAACAAAATATCACAAACACATTTCACACCAAATAACTATTTGGAAGAGTCATGGCGGTTCATCCCTGGACAATCTGTAAGTGACAGCCTGCAAGACAATATCCCAGATAAGAAGGTGTGTCAGGCACTCATCAAAGGACAGAGAGAGAGAGAAAGAGAGAGAGACTGAACAAGGAGCGCAAGGACAATCGGGCCCTTGGCACATACATGCCAACTGTTGCGTGTGTCTCGCAATTGGTGCACACAAAATCTAAGGCCTGGCAACAAACTCAGCGCGAAGGCCACATCACATTTCAGAAATGCAAGCAGTAGTCAGACTAAAATCAGGCATGAAAGCTCCTTTGTCTCAATACACATGGTGGAAGGACATCTGAACCTCCGACCTTGGTCTCCAATGCGCCCGGCACCCCCTGAGTGAGATACCATGCCAGACTCTGGCGACTTCCACACCACGAACTGCGCTAATGAAAGAGCAACGTGTCCACACCCCACACACACTTGTCCCTGCTCGAGCTACACCTGCATGGCATGCCCCCAACACATCGGTAAAAAAGACAACCCATACGTCCAAACGTTGAACACACATACGACTCATTACTCCGAGCCGTGGCATATCGTCCACAGAACTGCCGCCGGTCTGAGGAGTGCCGGTGGTACGAGACCAACAAACGCAATGGCAGGCAATCCCAGGCACATGCACAACCCCAGTCACGTGGAACTGTACCGTGCACGAATGCTGCATCTGTTGGGAGCTCTGCCAATGGCAGTTTTGTGAATCAGTCTGAGTTTCCGGCTTGCGTACATCACATGCGTCCAGCCATGGTTCCACTGTCGATCATGCACATTCGAGTGGCCCATGGAGGTCTGCCTATCCAACACAACGGTAGCTGAACTGGATTATGACTTGTGTGTGCGCTCCCTGTTGGCCCACGAACAGGAGTGCAACCGGGATACCCGGGCATGGGATGCCTTGATATGTGGTGTCTGTGCCGGCAGCAGTGGATGGGAGATTGCACAAGTCATCGTGTGCAGTGACCACATCGAGGCGCTCCCCTATTGGGCTGTTTTGCGGATTGGTGAAACTGCGTGGTCGGAACACATCTGTTCGGACCAGTTAATGGATTGGCTCTCCCTCGTGTTCCTTGAATTCGAGAACAACGTACTTCTGGAACTGATTGCCTATGAAGCAGTGCTCGCATTCATGGACGAGTAACTACCGTCCTGCAGCCACAACTGATTGACACCCAGAGCACAGGTCCCAACACCGTGTTGCATCATGGAGGAATGGTCCCATAAGCCAGTACAACAGTGGACATGTCTGCATTCGCTCAGACTCAGAATGCATGTGCGTGCACTTACGTGTGTTGTCACACACCTGTGCAAGGTGCTGCAGCCCCATGGGCGGAGCTGCACAGCGTCGTTTGGCAAAGTTCCTAAATCTGACATACTGCTGGAGGGAAACTACACACATGGCAATGTAGCACGACATGTGACCTTGTTGGTCCCTTTCACCTGCTCACTGTCAGCAGAGCACACAGTCAGCACAGTCCGGTGGCACAGCTCCATGCAGATCCCATGGGCTGTGAGTTGTGTCCCATGACACGGGGCAATGAGCAGACGCCAAACATCACATGACTCGACCAGCAAGGCAAGGTGGGCTGAGACCGTTGCCAACCGTAAGGATATGTGTTCATTTTTGCCACCCCATTCCTTGCACCTCGACACGGTCCCATCCTGCCTGTAAGTCCCTTAAGCATTTGTCTGCCTGTTGTGGCCCATCACTTGCCCGTACTGACACGCACATGCTAATAAAGTCTATGCAACTTCACCAGTGTACAACTGTGATGAGTGTTGATTAGTATGACAAATCGTGTGCCTCAATGAGCATTGTCCGTACACAGGGAGGGACAGACTGCCTCTGGTACATAGGTGGTGGATCCCTATTGGCAGCTCCACCTCTGTGAGCCAGACATTGTGTTTGGGATAGTTGCTGGTGAACCTGTGCTCTTACGTGTCTTCAGCAATGTGAGTATGGTGTCCAACTTCTTGCCATGTGGATCAATATGATCCATTCAAACAGACTGTGTCCACACTGATGTGTGTGAGTACGTCATGCGAAGAGATGTTCTGTAGCCACATGCGATGGGGGACACTACTTCAGGCGTGCTACCGATTCTGACATTTACACACACAGCCTTATATGATACATGGACGTGGGGCTACGTTGGGGGATGTGAGATTGTTGTTCATGTGCAATGAGGCCACAGCTAGTTCACACCTTCACATTCAACTAATTGGCCATGTGGGTCAGGCTCAAACATGCGCATTGATGACATTTACCAGGGTGTACCTCTTAGTGCAATCAACGTCCCTATATTCCTCTGTACTTGTACACGTGAGTGAACATAGACATGACACATCTGTGTGATTTGGAATGATTATTCACATTCTGGGGAGTCTCGGAGCTGGAGGGGTACATGGCCAGTTCAAGCCCACATTAAGTGGTTGCCCAGTGGTGGGCCAACCAGAGTCCTTGGGGGAATGCAAAGTTAATCTGTAGAAGAAGAGTACAGTCCTCAGCTGGATTGCTGTGTCATTGGTACAAGAGCAGATATGGCAGTCCATGTCGGGGTCCAGGTGAATGTTGCAGAGTGTTCTGGGGGACAGTGGGAGGTGTTGTTCAAGGGCATGATGCACAGGGCTGAACCATGCAGGGACAGGCCATGTGGCGGGTACGGATGCTACTGCCTCCTTCCTCACACAGTCATTACCCTCCACATCTTACTCCTCTGAGACGTCTTCTCTGTCCGGTGTGTCAGGTGTGTGTGGTGGTGTTATGGCTGCATCACTGTGGGCAAGTGACACATCAGGGTGCGGAGGTGTAATGGCCGCATCACTGTGTGGCAATGACACATCATGGGTCGGAGGTGTAATGGCCACATCACTGTGTGCCAATGACACATCAGGGGGTGGAGATGTGTCTGTCGAAGTTCCTGCAGCAGTCATCTGGTACAGGCTCTGTAGCAGCAACGGCAAGATGAGGATCTGCAAGGCTTGGAAGATCCCAGATACATGTCGCTGCTGTTCAGCCGTGGCAGCCCTACTTCCAGCCTGCATCCGCTCCATGGCCTCCATTGTCCTCCGCATCTGTGCCAACTCTGTGCTGTCATCGCTGGAGCCTGTCTAACTAGACAGTTCTTGTATCCCAGTAATGGCCCCAGCGAGGTCAGCCAGGGATTGTCGGTGAGCATGGTGCGGACAGGGGGTGTCCGTTAGGGACTGTACGTGGTCCCTGATGGGACTCAGACACCCACGTATGGCATCGAGTTTGGCTGCCACGAGGTCGAAACCCACCCGCAGCAGATCAGCCAACTCCTCCTGGCACGCTAACACACGGCGTTGGAATTCCATGTGTTGGTCGTGTGGGTCCTGTGGGCCAGCCGTGGTGGTGTGTGCTTCCTGCTGTGTGGTCTGTGCAGGGTGTGGGCTCACTGCAATGCAGCTGGGCTGCCCTGCTCCTGGGGATGGGGTGCGGAGGCTGTCCACGAGCCGTTGGAGGGTGTCTGGGTAAATGTGCAGGGTGTCCTCTTCATCATCACTGTAGAGATGTGTGGTCTGCTCTGCAGGAGGTGTTGGTTGTCCCTCTGCAATGTAACAATGCCAGATGTGATTGGCCATTTTCTATGCACGAGCGGCATCAGTTGTGTCCTCTGTCCTGTTGTGTAAGTGTTGCACTTTGTACCACATTGTCGTCAATGTTGATGTGCTGTGATTGCTATGTGTGTGTGCTGCATTGTTGGCGAGTCGGACCTGCAGCTCTGATTTGGTGGCCCTTCATCCCTTTGAGTCGGTGTGCCTTTGACTTGTGTGCTTTTCGGGTGCTGTGATGTTTGCGACTTGGGTCATTTGTGCTCTTGGACATATTTTGTACTCTTGTGCATTGTTTGACTGCAGATGTGTTTTTGACGTCATGGGTTGTAGGTGCACGTGGATGTGTCAGAGTGTGACCTGCTCCTTTGCGGATGTGGTCCACACTCAGCCACCTCAAAGTCGTCTTGTGCACCATGTCATGTATTGTGACTGCAGCCATGCTATCTGTCATGCAGTGACACTTGCATAGTCCGTGTGGCTCACAGAGCCGCTGCTTTTCTGGATTCAGCACATGTGCATGGGTAGGTTGTGGCATTGGTGATATGGAGGGGGGCCCCTTTGTGCACATAGTGGCCTACTTGGTGTTTCTATGTGTGCTGCAGTGTGCCAAGGGTATCAGGGACATGTTCCACACTCATTGTGGGTGTGCAGTGTGCTGCGCATGATTGTGCATGTGTGCCATTGTGCCCATCTCCCTCCGGCCCTGGTCGTTACTCACCCTGTTGCTGTTGGGTCAGGTCATATCGAGCTGTGTCCAGTCCACCAAATCCTTGCACCGTCTCCGCACTGATGACTGTGGCCACCATTTCCTCCAGCTCATCCAGCTCCTCCTGTGGCGCAGGAGTCCCACCTCCAGTCGCCTTTGCTGCCTTCCTGTTGGCAGCGAGTTTCTCCTTGGTTTGGCTGTGCACTTCATGCCAGCCCCTTGACCTCCTCCATTGACCTCCTCGACACTCCAACTGCATTCACGTTGTTGACGATGGACTGCCATGTTTCCGTTTGTGTTGCCAATGACGTAGTGGAGGTGAACAGTTGTTGGTAGTGTTCTATCACCTCCGTGACGAGGATCCGGTCTTCCTGTGGATTGAACCCCGTCTTCCTCTTCCTCTTCTCCTTGCCCTTCCCCGAGCACGGGGTTCCTGGCTGGTCCTCCGTGGGGCTTGTGGGGTTCGGGTTGTCCTCTGCACTCGGTCCGGGTGCATCCATGGTGCTACGCAGTTTGATTTGGTTTTGGTGTGTTCTATTTCTTTTCCTTTTGTAGTGCATTTTCCCGCATGACGCGTGGGAATTGCAGGCCTGTGGCTGGTTTTCGCTGATTTTTGTATCGCGCTTGGCCTCATTGCTGCTTTTTTTGCGTTCGTGTTTCGCATTTTTGCGGCGTCGCATTGACTTCCTCGCGGACATTTGACGCGTTATCGTGGGCCTATCGCATGGTGCCGCCGGCTTGGGAATGCCGCGTTACCACGGTGTTATTTTCCCGCGATGGAATGCGATGTGGAGAGTTGCGTTAAGCTACTTTTGCGGTAGTTATCACACGTTCTTGAGAATATCCCCCTCAGTCTCTCATTGGCTGATTCGGGGGGTGTTCTATCACACCACCATAGTCATGATAATGTTTTCTTAGTATTCTTTGTCTAATACACTTTCTTATTACACACACTATCCGCACATTTCCTTGAGAAGGCAACATGTTACAATTTTTCTGCATCTTTATTATTGAGCACTGCCGCTTTCGACGGAAGAAGTTTGTACACTTCCTTTCATTCTCATAGCCGTCTTCCCGTTACTTGGCAGACACGCAACGTTCTTTTTGAAGGTCAACAGCGTTAGCCTCCGCCACTTCTCTCCACTCTCTGTCAGAGCTCGATTTTCAGCATTTTATTTCATATTTGTTTATTTAACTCTTAGCATTGATGCAGAAATATAGGCCTGTACTTTTCTCTAAAATGAATGGAACACAGACATTATTAATTTCACGATATGTACTTCTCACTGTTTACCTACCACCATTGCACTAACCCAATGTTATGTTTTCCTAGCAAGAGCATTAACGTGCAAAAGCAGCATTATTTTTATTGAATTTAGAAGCAGAATATAAATGCGGCCTTGTCTTTCATGCATTAGCCTTAGCATTAGTGCACGCACGAGCAAAGCATTTCCCAATGTATTCGTGTTGGTGCATATTATTTTGACAGCACACTATTAGTAAATGTTACTGGGGAGTTAATTCGAGCAGGTTTTATTTTCTCACAACCCTGCTCCATCAGGAGCGGCGTCACTATTACATAGAGAGACTGTGGCTTCCCTTACACAGAAGGCACAAGGCTTCCCCTAAACACAAAAGATTGGGGGTGGAGTGGCGCTTTATCCAAGCTGCAGCTCGCCCCTCGGATCCCCGTGTTCACTTTTACAATGCAAGAGCCACGCCAAGAGTAAACAGGGAGGGTCTGCTTCACATCAATGCATTGCACAAAAATGCTCTTGTTTTTTTACGGATTTATATAGCGCAAAC
Source organism: Calotriton arnoldi (assembly GCA_963921515.1). NCBI lineage: Eukaryota > Metazoa > Chordata > Amphibia > Caudata > Salamandridae > Calotriton > Calotriton arnoldi. Next base: position 1,408,428 of record CAWUFW010000935.1, read on the forward strand.
TCGACCCGACGGTATTGAAGCGCTTTACATGAGAGTCAGTTGCATTGCACAAGGACGCATTTTAAGGAGCAGATGTAAATTGCAAATATGTGTGATGCATACACACAGAGTCCTGTCTCATTTGCACTATTTTGAATAATCTCTCAGGCCTCCCTATATGTGTAGCGCAAGGTGCTCCTCCCCTTACTGGGTTTGTGCAACAAAAATATACCAGTGCATGGTAAAATGATTAATGATGTGATTACCAGTCGACGTAAATTTATCCAGTGTTACATCTTAATTTCTAGCAATGTACTTTTGATATTAATTCTGATTAACTAGTCTTTTTTTAAAACAGTTTTGTTTTGGACAAACACATATTGATCTACTGTCACCCAGTTAGTGGACGGAGGGAGCCACATAGCGTTTCATTACTTTTCATGCAGTTGTATGTTTTTACGCAAGACGCCTGCGATTTTAAATCAAAAGGATAGCTGTTTTTTTTTACTTAAGGTAGCTCAGTGGGTTTGTGCTTTTGGTACAGAACTTCGTACCTCACCCGGCAGGTCACTGATCTAAATTTCGGGCAGGCCCACTCCGACTATCATTTGTCAGGGTTGATAGAATGAGTTTTATTAGATTGGACAAGAGTGCCAGCAAGTTCTACTGAAAACATCGCTTTAAATCGGTTTAACACTACTTCTAGACTTCTAACTACTCCCTGCATGCTTTTAAAACTGATACATTTTCAGAACCCCACGATGAAAGAGTAGAAAGCTTTTTAATGGTCTATATTAATATTTCCTGAAGGTTTTCTCACTTTATTATGCACTCACGGTTGTCGGACTGGGTGGTGTAATTTTATTGTATGTTCATGCTAGGCTGGATAATACGTCCATTTGCTGCTCTCCCAGACAGTGTCAACAGCCCCATTACCTTAAAATAAACACATCCCTTCAGTTAGATTAATGCACGCATCTCCTCTGCAAGGAAGTGGGGGCGCGCTTAGCTCTGTCTACCCATAAAGTGCAAAGTAAATGTGTTTTGGAAAGGAAATCTCTGCCCGTACCGAACACATAAGTATGCATGTTCTCTCTCTGTCTGTCAGTCCCCTCCATTTCGCACGACAGGCTACCCATGTATCTGTGTGTCGGTATGTCTGTCTACCTTGTCTTTTCCTTCCTATTTCCAGTGCTTTTATACGTGGGTGCAGGCAGTGCTTTAAATGGGCCGGTGCTGTCCGGTACGCAGTACCGGCACTTTTTTATTTTGAGAGGGAGAGTACCTGCACTTCAAGAAACACGTTATACTTTTAATTGGAGAGTACCAGCACTTCTCAGAACCAAGCAGGCACTCTGTCATAGAGTACCTAAACTTCTATTTTTCCACTTTTAGCACTGGGTGCAGGTGCAATAACCATGTATTTTGGATTGCCGCAGCCAGTGTTGTTATCACCAGTTAATTGGGCACAGCGCCAAAAGACAACTATATACTGTTCACACGCTTTATAAGTAAGAATAACATCACACGGTATTCCTCTTTTTCTTTCTCCTCTTTCTGTCTTGAATGTCTCACTCTCACAGACCCCGTGACTTTCTGACTTACCTGTTAGCCTTGCACTATGAATGCTTCATGGCAGAAAGCAGCATTTTCTAGAGTTGTGACTATGGTAAAGTTTTAGAACGTTTTCGCCATGTTAATGATCTCTTGGCGCTGGAGAGGTGTGGTGCAGCGGCCAGGGCAGCTGACTTTGGAGCACAGGGCTCACGGTTCGATCCCCGGCTCCGGCGGCAGCTCAGCTCAGCACCTTGTGACTCTGGGCAATAGCTCACTTAATTTCCACGACGGCCCGCAGCGCCTTGAGACCCGTAAGGGTGAGTAGTTCGCGCTTTACAAATACGGATTTTTTGGCGCTAAGACATCACACAACAAAACTACTGGGCGTCCCACTACTACTTCTTTGATTCTGTGACAGCTGTGATGTAATATTTCTGTGAGTGGTAATTTACAAAACAGACTTGAAGAGATGCACAGATCTGTTCTGTGCCGGTTTGTTTCCTTTGATTATCAGTGCTCAGGTCCCTGTTTCATAAAGGTGTTCTGCGCACTGTAATGGATCAGCTAAGCCTAAGTGTCAGTACGAAGAGAAGCTTCGCCCACTCCCGGGCCCTTATTTTTCATTGGCTTGTGTGTTTGTCCTTTGTAAATGCTGTCTTCTGATTGATTGTGAGGCTTGTTAGTCCCGCCTTAGTATGGCCATGTCATCATTTGTAACCTCCCATGGCTACTGGCCCCTTTATGTGGTTGTTACATGATACGAACACATGGAAAAAAGTAGTGACCTGATATTTACTGAGTCTTGGGCGCACTGCACAGAACCATAATGTATATAATTAAGAAGATCGCAACACCTTTAAGCCAATTAAGAAACTCTTCCCCCCTCCGACAACGACAAAACACTGAATTGAGCCACACTACCTAGAATTAATTATTCCACGCCGCTCAATGTGGTAACAACCCTTCTAGAATTACTGACCTCTAGGGTGACCCCTTTCTTGAACTCAAGTAATCCTTTCTTACTTTTGCACTATTTAAAGCACTAGTGTGTGTGGGAGTGCAAGTGCAACCTATGCCCTGAGGGCTCTCTAAGAGCCAAAGCTACCTTACCTGATGCAGGGGGAGGTGCGACACTAGGTGAGGAGGAAGGTACAGGAAGCAGTTTTTGTTGTTTGTGAACCTTAGACATAAGGCCGATACTCCCCCCAGAACCCCACCACCCAGCATCCTCCAACGGCCAACTAGAGGCGAAGGTATCCCTAATACAGCAAAGTACAGGCATTCACTGACGACTGATTCCAGCATGATCAGAGATCCTGCTTTGGAGAGAACTTACTCCCCTGCACGCACCTGCACTGCCGCAGAGCTGACCAGGGCTATCGAGACACTCCGCACCAGGGACGTCTGTGCTCCGCATTTCATCAAAATGCGCAAGCCTATTATTTTCTATTTTGTATGGAAAGCCTCGAGGGCGGAGGGGTTGGTGTTCGACTCGGGAGCTGCTGATCTCACTGCCCGTATCTCTGGTGTTGGGGTGTTCTTCTGGGAAGTGGTGAGCTGCATTGCTGGGGAAAGGAAGTGTGGAGTAGCGTTAGGTGTCATCTGCTGAGTTCTAACTTTTTTCCAGAAACATGCGTGAGGATCTTTCTCGTGCTTTGCCTATGTTTTCTGGGACTTGTAGTCTTGTTTTATGTCATTATAAAATCAGGACTACAAGATCCAGAATGCAAAGTTAGAAACCTGGGCTAGATGAGCTTGTCACACACAGACCGGGAAAATGTGGGAGCTCAGCATCACAATGGTTTTCGTGGGGGTGATTTTACGCCTGTCGCCGATTTCTTCAATCTACAGCTCTAAGATTGCTGCGTCTTGTAGTTGCACCTTTCGCTTTATATACATATTTTGTACAGTTACTACCAGGGCTTTAAGTGGGATGAAAAAACTGGGTGGGGGGTGTCTCTTAAAGGGGCATGGCCTATGTAATTATGACGTGGCTTAAAACACCTAAGCTAACAAGCATTTACAATGCAATAGGTCTCGCAATTACGCGAGTTTGAGCTATTGGCATTGTAAACGACAATGCCTTTTTTTTGTTTTGCTTTTTAAAACATAAATAAAAGGCATTGTCATTTACAATGCCAACAGCTTAAACTCGTGTAAATGAGAGACCTATTGCATTGCAAATGCCTATTACTTACAATTGCAGTCCAACAAACGCCGGTCTTCCTCCCCAGTAACATTATAGGCACGCAGCAGGGCTTTTTTACAATTTCCAGCTCGTTTTCACATCCGTGCTCCTGTGGCAATTTGATTATTGTTTGCCTTTGCCTATAAAATGTTCTCATTTGTTAAGGTTAGAGCTGTTGACTTTATAAATACCAATGGCAATACTGCTTTGCAAATATAATTATTCCACTGCAAATTAAAAACAAAAGTAAAACAATTGTCATTTTAAACGCCAACAGCTCTAACTTTTACAAATGCGAGACCTATTGCATTGCAAATGCTTGTTTAGTGTTTTCTAGTCATTCAATTATCAACATCTTTGAGTCTCTATTCCACCTGAGCAGTTCTATTAAAGAATTGTTCCAACTCATCATCCGGGCATATCAATTGCATCTTCGTTTCCCCAAGGAGATATTTTTGGAAGTTCTTTCACTTTGTTAGTCTTTTACATTCTATAAAACTGGTCTTTACTAGTTTTAATTTAATAGGGAACTTGTAGGTACCTCTTCACTTTACTGCTTTGGGACTTCACCTTCACTAGGTTCCCTTGTGGAATAAAGACTTGGGAACACTGAGCTCTCAGACACAGTGTCTGAAGCATCACTTGTTTCAAAATCTGGTTTTATGAGGGGAGAATTCAACAGGTTCATAAATTGTAGAAAAACATATTCTTTCCGCCGGGGGGGGATGGTGGAATCCATCTCTTGGCTATCATTTTGTCTTGGGTTGGAGCTGGGCAGACTCTTAAATGATGAAATATATAAGGTTATAATAGAGGAAGGACTCACGAGTTGTTCCCCCTTAACCTGTGTCATCCACTATCCAGGAAAATATTAATGTTAGTGATATGCTCCCACACAATTAGTTTCCTCTCATCTCTGAATCTGCCTGATGAGACTTACCTAAATGGGAATACTGTGAGACTCCTACGCCTCTTGTCCCCTGGCATTACATTTGACTTTAGCATTAAGTTCCATAAACCCCCAAGGGGACTGGTTATTGACTACAACCAAGTCATTTCCTGTATTTGGTAGGGTCTCTTTGCTCTTGTCACAAAGGTAAGTAGCCCCCTCTCCCTGGAGTAGGGTGCAAACTGTAAAACGTATGGCCAAGCCTCAATTCAACTATGTCTCGAATAGGCTTCCATTGCAGTTGTCAAAATCATCGCTCTAATAATAGTAATGATAAAGTGCTATGTGTGGAGAACACAATAATGACCATGTCTAAGCATTTCAAACTAGCAAGTGGCAACAACCTCTGTGGTCTCTGGCTCCCCCACATGAACTAGTCCAACACAGCGAATCATCTGGCACATTTAGCACACTTCTTTCCTATACAGTTAGAGACCCTGGATTGGTTCTTTATAGAGTCATTTGAAAAGAGACATCATGACATCAGCACGCACGTACAATGCAGCATCTCATTCCTAATCCATACTCAAAGAAACTGAGCATGCTGGGGTGAAAGAGCACACATTTCTACATATGAGTGGTTTCATACATGGGCAAGCATCAACCTGGAATAGCGCTACCATACGTGTTGACGGACTAACAATATTCTGCAAAGCCTCGTCAGCTTTTACGAAGTACTGCATGGCTAGCACTAGTCACTGCAAGAACTCAGTTTGGTAAATATGTCCACATCTTCAAACTGCTGACAATGTGGGGGCTCTGAGGGAGACATGCTGCATCTGCCATGGTAATGCCTCACCATACACAGCATGTAACAGAAAGTGGTGCCAACAATAAATACTAATGGTGGGGTTTATGTGGACTTTTGTCTAAGACTAGTTTTATAGCATTATGTGACCGATTTGTCCAGACTGACTCAACGCTTAGAGAGGTGGGTAGATACATATACAGCAGTGGTGATAAAATGTGCCTTTAATGGTGGTGGCAGCAAATCTCTCCAACATCCTATGAAAACTGGCTCCAGGAGATGCCTGCAATTGCATCTTATAAGAATCTAATCTGAAAATCTTAAATCTTAAAATCTTAGAAAAAAGAAGGATGTGCGTAACATCACCAGAAATAGCATGACACCCGCACTCTCTTCAACACCCCTCCAATTGTCAGGTAATCCTGACATAGACTCAGTAAGCTTTATTAGTTGGCTATCATCAGCCCTGGTCATGGTTGCCCCCCTCAGATCTGCCACCTCGTCTAGACAGAGACCATCAGCCCCCTGGTTCTCTCCTGAGCTCCGTACTGAGAAAAGCCACTGCAAAAAACTGGAGCGCGTTTGGCGATTATCCTATGACCCCGTGGCTAAGATGGCATATAAAAAAGCCCAACATTTTTTCACAAACTAAAACGCACTATTGTGTGAGACTATTTCACTAATAAGATCCACTTAGCGGGGAACTCAACTAAAACTCTTTTTAAAATAGTACAAGAATATACCAAGCCAGCCGCCACTGCCAGTACAGTTCTCCCTTCCATGCCCTTGTGTACGGGACTATCAGATTTCTTTCAGGACAAAATCCAAGATATATATTCCACCTTTGCCCCCCCACAATCAACTCCAGAGCCCACGGCTGTGTTGGTCAGCAATGATATTATGACCACTTTCCGTCCTCTTTCTCTCGAAGTTTCACTCCAAAAACTCCTAACCTGCAAATCTGGGTCACCTGGCACCGTGCATCAACGCCCCACTGAACCAGATCTGGAATTCTTCGTTGTGTTCTGGAACTTTCCCTGTAGTGTGGAAGTAGGCCTATCTTTTGCCGATCCTCAAAAAACCAGATGCTGACCCTGCTGTTTTTAAAAATTATAGCCCCATTTCCCTCCTACCGGCACCAGCAAAAATTCTTGAACGAATAGTTCATGAGCAACTCTCCAATCACCTGGAATCTAGAAATCATTTTTATGACTCTCAGTCCGGATTCAGAGCGGGCTACAGCACAGAGACTGCCCTCCTCGAAGTTTCTGAGAGTATACCCGAGAGCGTTGATTTGGGCAAAGCAGCGATCCTGGTGCTACTCGATCTGTCTGCGGCGTTCGATACGATTGCCCACCCCATTCTTATGGATAGGTTAATAGACCTGGGTATTCAGGGCACAGCCCTGTCCTGGATCCGGTCCTTCCTGGGAAACCGGTCTCAACAAGTTTTTCTTCATCCTTTTATCTCTGACGAGAAACCCTTGGTCTTCGGGGTTCCACAAGGCTCTGCTTTGAGTCCTCTCCTTCTTAACGCCTACCTCTCACCTCTTGCGGCGTTGGTAGAATCCTGCGGGGTGAGGGTGATCTCCTATGCGGATGACACCCAATTGGTGTTCTCTTTCGAAGAGCATTCCGAAGCTGCTTTTTCCAACGTTAGAAACTGCCTGAGTAACATCTCGGCCTGGATGTCATTGAACTGTCTCAAGCTTAACTCGGACAAAACCGAGGTACTCTTTTTTTAACCAAAAATCTCCGCCCCCCGCTGCGCTCTGGTGGCCGTCGGAGATAAATTCTCCTCCTGAGCATGTTGACACGGTGAGAAATCTCGGCTTCAGACTAGACAATGAACTTTCCTGCAAAACCCAAATTAGACAAGTCTCCTCCTCGTGCTTTGGGAAGCTTCGCACACTATGGAAATGTCTCCACTTTCTTCCCTTGGAGTGCCGCCGAACAGTAATCCATACTCTGATTACATCCCACTTGGATTACGCCAACAGTCTCTAGCTGGTTGTTCTCGCTTATGTAACTCAGAGTCTGCAGATAATACAAAACGCTGCTGCCAGATTGATTTGTAAAATACCTTTCCGCCACTCGATTACCCCCCACCTGAGGAATCTTCACTGGTTACTGGTGATTAAACGCATCGAATTCAAGGCCCTTACACTGGCATTCAGAGCATTCTGGGGATTAAACCCGGCGTACCTGAGAGCTACACTCCAGCACTACCATCACGACCGGACCCTAAGATCCAACCACCAGTGTCTCCTTGCTATTCCCCGTTTTTCGCAAGGCAAGAACTGGTGGCAGAGCCTTCGCTGTTAAAACCTCTAAACTTTGGAATGCTCTGCCACTCTCCATCCGCTCATCGGAGTCAGAACTAACATTTCGGCGTGCTCTGAAAACCTGGTTGTTTACCAGCATCTAGTTCTCTTCTCCATGCCTGTTATCTGCTGTCTGCCTCAGCGCCAGGACACCCCTGTTGGGGGTAGCTGTGCGCTCTACAAACTCCTAAATAATAATAAATAATAATAATGGTGGACCAGCAACGTATTTTTCATGCAATATGGACTGTTTCTTTCTGATTCTACTATATGAACTTTCCATGATGTTGTTTGTCATTGACAGTTGTCAGAGAGGTTTCTATCTCTAGAAGTGATATGGTGTGAGCGGTTTGTGGTATGTAGTACATAGACCTATTGCTTAATATAGATATTCTACTTTGTTTCTCACAATTTGGAAAGGACACCCTAAGCTTGCCCCTTCTAATTTACACATCGGTAGCAATATCTAAACCCATTTTGTGATTCACTAAGCACTGAATCAAGACAACGCTCCCAGCTGCCTCCGGGTGTTGCATGAAGGTACAACACACAGTTCTGATCATTCAGTGCTCTGTATAAAGCATAGTTATCAAAAATGTACATGTGAACATTGCATAAATATATCAACCTTCGGAAAAAGAAAACAGCCAGTCCATTTGCGCAGAAATTCATAAAAATATACATTAACTCGATCTTCAATACGAAAACCTAGAAACCAATAATGAATGAACAGCGAGAAGTACCTGAGCGGCTCCTGATTCACACCCGTGGCCACATTTACATACCAAGCGGTGGGTATTTTGCATCTCTCTGTCCAGGCCCCTCCATGTTGTCCTGCCTGGTTATAAGGGTGTTTTCTGCACTGAAGGCTTCAGAAACAGCCCTGACTGATCTGGAACCATGAAGATGAAGGTACCAACTCAGGTCTTCCTGATGCTTCTGCTCTGGATTCATGGTGAGAGCTGTGACTGCCGGGCTGTGGGTTGTTGATCAGAGATCTGTGATGGGCAGTATAGTTATTTCTATAGGTTTCACGCTCTGTAAATAGTTCTGGCTGATTATTGTTGTCATTAATTACCTTTCTGTCTTCAGAGTCCAGAGCGCAGATTGTGCTGACACAGACTCCAGAAGTCCTCGCCGTGTCCCTGGGAGAAACCATCACAATCAGATGTCAGACCAGTTCAACCGTCAGCAATTACTTAAACTGGTACCAGCAGAAGCGCGGAGAAGCCCCCAAGCTTCTCATTTATTATGCCACCAGTCGCCAGCCCGGGGTCTCAGACCGCTTCACTGGAAGTGGATCCGGCACTGACTTCACTCTCAGCATCAGCAGGGCCGAGGCCGGCGACGCCGCGGATTATTACTGTCAGCAGGGTTATAGCTACCCGCTCACAGTGACACAGAGCAGAGCAAAAACTGCAGCTTCCTCTTTCTGACCTCATCTCTGACAACCATCGCTGCTGCTGTGCAGGACCCCGTGACATTCAGGGAACACCTGGGCAGACGGGGCATGACTCTTCACTCATTGAATAAAGCTACTTCACGAGTTGTGATTCTGTGTGTAATATTTAGCTGCAGAGTGGTCGTTTCATTTGAAATCTAGTTTGACTTTTCTTTAGGATTTTGCGTTTTCAGCTGAGGGTATTCCATGTCTCATTTCTTTCTCTGTTGTGCTCAGAAAGAACCATAACAAATATAAATATTTTTTAAATTAGTGTATGCCTTTCATAAAGTGCCAACGTGACACTATTTAGTGCCTCAAAACGCTTTAGGACCGACAAATACAGCACATTAATAGAACAAGTTGAGGCAAAGCCAATAAATCTTGCTCTGTTTAAACAAGCATTGCCAACAACAGAAGGTCACTATTGGAACTGAAAATGCCAGGCAGACCCCATCAGCTTTGGCAACCCTTGTTCAAAATGTACACACAGTCCCAATAACTAAAACTGTGTGCTCTGCACCTGCCAAAGACACACGATTGAAATGCACTGAAATTACACGGATTCCTGACCCAAATGTTATGTTCCTCTTCCCTGGAAGCTTTGAAAAGCTGTGGTCAGCCCATTCCTGAAGCAGGCGGGAGCACCTTTCACATACACGTCTGCTGCTGCCCTATAGAGGGGTAAGAGGGCAGGGCATCTCAACAGATAGAATACACATCACCAAGGATACACAAATAAATGAGCCTCATGTGCATAATGAAGAGCGGCGGGAGGGCAAACACCTCCATAGGTGCCCTTCAGAAGGCTTGGATTGGAAACACACACCTCCACCTATTCTACAGAGAGGCTGGGGAAGGGCAGCTTCCACAGGTCTGCTGTAGTGGGACCTGACAGATGCACTCCCATCAGAGGTCTGTGGCTGGTGTTGCGCTGTATAAAGGGGTTGGATGCCATGGACACCCCTTAAGATGCGTTGCAGATGGTTGGACAGAAGACTTATCCGACATGCACACTACAGATGTGGGCAAGAGCACCCTGGAATGGTCGCTATTGCAAAAGTCACACGCCAGCCGGTGCACTACGCACGAGTTGTGGGGCAGATGGACCACTGTATGAACTCTAGAGAACTGTAGAAGATTAGAAGAACTCCTGCAATAGCAACAAGATTAGAACAAGGGTAGAATTTACCACATGGCAAGCTATAGAGAAGGAGGGGGCATAAGTATTCCCACACGTAGACTACAGAGAAGCAGGAGCACAGAAGCACTAAATCTCTCTAACTACAAAATGGTGGAAGGGTAGACAGAATCCAGAGTGGTAGGAGAAAATGGACGCAAAAGAGGGATGGAACGGGAGGCGAAGCTTGAAAACCTACTATAAAGGCCTGGAAGGGGAAAGGCAAGCCACTCCACATGGATGTCATATTCACATAAGCTAGAAAGGTGTAAGAGTACACTTGAAGCTTCACAGGTGAGATACTCAGATAATATATTGAAAGGTAGAAATACAAAGGCTCTTACTTCCAAAATGTGGGCAATAGTGAGGTACAAAAGGGGCATTTCTATCAACAGGTGTGATGGAGACTGTTAGACTTGGCCCTTTTGACAGGTTTATCCCCAAACTTTTTGCCTTTTTGCCTCCTATTATTCTGACCCTGTTTTCATTGGCTATAGGATTCTGGGCACTTTACCACTGCTGACCAGTGCTAAAATGCATATGTTCTCTGTATAAATTGTGACAATGATTGGTTATCCATGATTGACATATTTGATTTACTGGTAAGTCCCTAGTAAAGTGTACGCTGTGTGCCAGGACCTGTAAATCAAATGCTACTAGTGGGCGTGCAGCACTGGTTGTGTCACCCACATAAGTAGCCCTGTAAATGTAGCTCAGACCTACCACTGAAGTGTCTGCATGTGCAGTTGTAAACTGCCATGTTGCCCTGGCAAGTGCACCAACTTGCCAGGCCCAAATCTTCCCTTTCTTTACATGTAAGGCACCCTTAAGGTAGGCCCAAGGTACAACCATGGGCAGGGTGCAGTGTATGTGAAAGGTAGGACATGTACTGGTGTGGGTGACATGTCCTGATAGTGAAATACTGTGTATTTTGTTTTTCACTATTGAAAGGCTATCTTTCCCACAGGCTTATCATTGGGGCTGCACTGTAACATTTTTACACGTGTAATCTGTAATAGGGACAAGTTAGGAAAATGGAGTTTAGGCTCTCTGAACTTAGAATGTATTAACGCACCTTTTGGTAAAGGTGGTATTTAAATTCTGTTGAAAATGCCACTTTTAGAAAGTGGGCATTTTCTTACTTTACCATTCTGTATGCCACTGGCTGTTTGTGTATTCAGCATCTGGTGTTGAGTGACAGGAGCTGGGATGTGCATTCCCTCTAGACAGTCACAGGGGTTGAGATGTGCCTTGCCTTGCCTGGGTGACTCATTGCAGGACTGAATAGACCTGGGCTGCATTTAGAGTGGTGGGAGGAGTTTTGCTTGCACCTGAAAAGGCTGTGTCTCCATTTTCATAATGCTGTCTCCAGCCCCTGTGGTCATGCTACACCAGAGAGGACAGGACTGGTTTAGACTGGGTTCAGAGACCCTTACAGCAAAGAGAACAATGACAAAATGTGGTATAAGGATTACACCTAAAACCCCAGGATTTCAGATTACTTCCAAGAACAAGAGGACCCTACCAAGAAGAAGAGCAGAAGGACTATGTGAGGAGCGATGCCTTTTCTGAGTGAGGTATGGGTTGGCCTGCAGTTGCAGCTTCTGTCTGCGGTGGAGGAAAAGGAGTGACTCTTTTTGCCCTGCTGTGGTATCCTGCTTGGGAAGAATCTCCAAGGGCTTGTGTGAGCTTGCCTGACTAGTGTGGTGGGTTCTGCCTGGCTTAGGTGTATGCCCTAGCAAACCAGAAATCCCATTTCTAACAGAGACACAGGAGAGCGAGTGGACCTCAGCTAGTGCCCGTATGATGGGTAGGTTGGTTGAAGGATGCCCTGGATACCCTCGCGGGTGATTAGCCACGCTCTACAAATCCAAGTAGAAGTGCCTTGCTATAGAGACCCCCCAGAGCCACAGGAGGGGAAAGACACTTAGAATGATTATTATAAAGGTATGTATAATGTTTTAGTTGGGCAGCAGACATGGCTACTTAATAAGACGTTGCATAGAACTTGGGATCCTTGGGGTGCTACAGAAGGGGTAGAAGGCAAAGGCACGTTTAAACCAGTGGCTGAGAAACTATCAAAAAGGAACAAATGGTAATGCTTGGCATTACCCTGTGGTACACAACTTCCAATTGATGATGCGAAGCATCACTTGGAGTCAGTAAAAGAGGGTCTGAAAGCAGTTGTGACCACTCCTCATCAACAAGAACCAGAGGCATGGGGGAGCACATAAAAACAAGGGAACAATGATGAGGAAAAAAACAAAGACATAAATCATCAAGGTGCAACATATCTCTAAGCAGAAGAAAGAAGTGAAGAGGGATACAGACCACCGATACTGCATTGAGTGTTGCATGGGCATGAGCAGAGCCCTAGGACCAGTTAGCCTGATACATCAGTGAGGTGAAAGACCCATCAGTAGAGGTTCATTTGGCTCCAGAGATGGACGTTGCAGAATGAGAATCTTATAGGCAGTGGCTCACAATGTGAGAGGGATATAGGAGGAACCTGAGGAAAATATGTGTATCCCAGTAAGCTTACGTTTAGTTTTCATGGATTACTGTTTAGTTGAGGTATTTTCAGGGGTCCAAGGAAATCAGGAAACATGGCTGTTAAGGGATGGGAGGAGCACAGGGAGTCCAGGAGAGGTAGTAAGCACAGTGGTTAATTTCACAGGGTGATGTGGAGCCAGTCGGAGAGGATATAGGGACATTCAAGGTTCTATATGACATCAGCAAGCTAAACTATTCTTCAACAACTGCTAGAGTGTATGCTGGGCTAGAATTATTAAGGTGTTGCTAATCCTGTTGTAGGGAGCATAGCTAAAGAGGGGTGATGCAGGGAGATTCAGAACAAAACACAACAATATTCAGATAAAGGCAACAGTTACAAATTAAACATGTAGGTTAGTGATTCACTTGAGGAACACAGTGGGACTAACATTATTGAGGCCATGGATAGACAGGAAATATGTTTTAGAAAAATGGTAAAGGGGGCACTACATTATAACAATCGGTTCGGTATATGCCCCTGGAGCAGTGTAATTTTGACAGCAGCCTTTAATGTATGAACAGGCCACATATATATATTTACACCCAGCCTCATGGATTCGCGTAACTTAATATCATTAACATGATGTGGTGCACTGAACAGCTACAGAAAGTGTATTTACAGTATAATCTCAATAGTTAAACAGGTGTGTATACTAATTTTTCCCTTAAAGTAACATTAAAATTGCAGTTCCCATATATATCTGTATTTGTTTGGTTTGAATAATGTTATTAACTCTTATATAATCATGTATTCATTTGAATACTGCTCTGCATCTATATTGTAACTGTATATGTATCCATAATCATGCATTTAACGTGTACTGAAATGTTTGCTTCGTTAACTTGACCAAAGGCCTTAAACATTTGGATTTCTTAACGTTTAACCTTCAATGAGAAGCTTGTTCAGGTTGCAATGTGTTTCTCCCCTCTGCAGGTGCAGTTGTATGATGTCATGTACAGAGAAAGGCACATTGTGTGTGAGAAATAGTGAGGTTCTGGAGGAAGACTTTTGGAAGGGACGAGCAGCCTTAACGAACAAAGGGAGGACTACTGTTTTACAGAATTGGGAGATGGGAGGAATCCAAGGACGTTCCGATGTGCAGACCAAAGAAAAGGAGTTTTAAGAGTAGTTGCCAAGTTTTACTGTGTGAAGGTGGAAAATAATGAGACACATGCTATGGGATTCTTGAATGTTCTTTTGTGGGGTTTAATTGGTGATCACACTTCAGCTTTAGTCAGATTTATTTTAGACTCAGAGGAGTATAGACCTCTTCACAATATTTCTGTTGTTTGACTTTATGCTATACAATGCGCTTTATTTTGGGGAACTTCTACAGAAGTTCCACTATGCTGACATCGTAATACCTTCCTGGAACTGATCAGGGATTCCCAAATCAGTGTTTTAGTTTAGGCTAAGATTAGGAGATTTAGAAATCATCATGCATAATAGGCAAGAAGACTGCAAACGTTATACTGCTCATCAGATTTAATTTCTTATATTCTGCATCTGCTATCTCTGAATTCCTTGTATGTTTCATGTTATTGAGGCTAAATTTTGCAAGATGATTTGGCCTCCAAGTAGTGATCTTGTATTTTTACAATATATTCTTAAGACGTGTGTACATCAGTCTGGCTTTAAATTTATGATAAACCCATACCTAATCTCATTTACCGACTTTTGATCCACATTGTGTAGCTGAGTTGGTTACACTGCAAATTGAACGTGTGGATGAAGGTAACCATTTTACTCCTTAGGCACCTAAAAAGATCAGTTGCAGGGAAATTTGGACCGGAGGCTGAGTGCTTTATCAGATGGTAGCAAAACTAGGATGGTTAGGTCCTGGAATAGGGGGAGTTTGGAAAATTTGTTTGAGTAGTTCAGACCCAGTCCGAATCCTAGAGCCCATGTCTCGCTTTGGTGGATTGGCAGAAATCTCCGCAGTTCGAGAAACAGTTGTAACAGCGGAGGTGTGAGAAATTAATAGGTTTGCGCGTTCAAATGGCTTGTGTTTAGATTGCTGTGTTTATGAAGATTGTGTGATGTTTAGTGGTGATGTTTTGCATGTCGTGTGAATGTGACGCTTAATGTGAAGAAGTTGAAGATGTTATCGGGTCCGCCGTGGCCTAAGATCACAGGATAATGTTAAAAAGCGTAGAAGACACTGTGGGCCAGATGTACGACGGTTTTTAGCGCGTGCAAACGGGTCTTAGACCCGTTTGCGCACACTAAAAACCATGGGCCCATGCACAAACAGTATTTTGCAAGTCGCAAATAAATTGCTACTCGCAAAATACTGTTTTGCAACTCGGTATTTGGAAGGGGCGTTCCCTTTCAAATAGCGACTCTATAGCCATGTACAAATGTTTTGCGGTTGCAAAACACTTGCAAATTACCACCTACTTCAAGTAGGTGGTAATGCATTTGCAAATGGGAAGGGGACCCCTTTCCCTTTGCAAATGCATGCAAAAAATGTTTTTAAGGGCAGGCAGTGGTCCGAGGGACCACTGCCTGCCCTTCAAAAATGAAACGAAAACGTTTCATTATTTTTTTTAAATGCATCCCGTTTTCCTTTGAGGAAAACGGGCTGCATTTAAAAAAAGATAAGCTGCTTTATTTAAAAGCAGTCCCAGACATGGTGGTCTGCTGAGCCCAGCAGGCCACCATCCCTGGGAGGGCCAGCCATTCCAAATGGGGTCGCAAAATGCGAGTGGCTCATTAATATTCATGAGCCTCGTATTTTGCGAATCGCGAACAGTGTACAAGACACTGTTGTACCTGCCAAATAGCAACGCAATTTGCGAGTCGCTATTTGGCAGGTGGTACATCTGGCCCTGTATTTGTAATTGTCTGCTAAAGTTTTGTGGTGCCTGTATGAGACATCGTCGACAGCAGAATTGAGATAGGGACATTTATGTTTGCGGGTGAAACTGAGGTGTGATGGACGTTTTACTAATTGGGGTGAGTCCCATCATATAGAGGTCTCTTTCGAGTGTGTTTGGGTAGGTCGAAAAGCGTTATTCCGAATTATTTCTTGTATAATTGAATACTGTTGATTTCTTTATTGGAGCAGACAAAGTTATTTGTTACAATTGCTTTGTATTTTGTTTGTATACGTATTGCTGAGAAGAGTGTGTTTGTGAATTTTGTAAAGAAGGGTGAGCTGCTGCAGTGAGTGAGATTGACGTCAAATTGTGTCGCACTGAGATTGGTCGGTTGGGGTAACTTCGCGCTGTTATTGGTTGTCTATGTCACAGATTACCACGCTGGTATTTATTGTTGATGTAGAGTGAGAATTGTGATTAAACTATTAGTTCTGGCTCTGAAACTAAATTCTAATTGTGAGTATTACCCTTCTTACCTGAAATGAAATGGTTTAAAGTCATATGAGATTTAATTAGGGAGGTGTGAAGATGAGCGTTAGGGAAGGAAAAGAGGCACCACCCTGGGCTGGGATACAGCGGGTCAATATATGTCAATAAAGGTAGGGCTTCACACCTGTATTTGGCTTAAACAATGGCATAAGGTCACTGAGAAAGAAGGTGCACTGGCATTTCGACACTATGGCACATTGAATGTGAGAATTATTGAAAATGTAAGGAGGTTATTGTATGAGATGAAACCACAGCCTAGATCTACACCCCATTGGGAATCGCGAACAGTGTCCAAGACACTGTTGTACATGCCAAATAGCGACTCGCAAATTGCGAGTCGCAAAACCGACGCAATTTGCGAGTCAGTATTTGGCAGGCGGTACATCTGGCCCTGTATTTGTAATTGTCTGCTAAAGTTTTGTGGTGCCTGTATGCGACATCGTCGACAGCAGAATTGAGATAGGGACATTTATGTTTGCGGGTGAAACTGAGGTGTGATGGACGTTTTACTAATTGGGGTGAGTCCCATCAGATAGAGGTCTCATTCGAGTGTGTTTGGGTAGGTCGAAAAGCGTTATTCCGAATTATTTCTTGTATAATTGAATACTGTTGATTTCTTTATTGGAGCAGACAAAGTTATTTGTTACAATTGCTTTGTATTTTGTTTGTATACGTATTGCTGAGAAGAGTGTGTTTGTGAATATTGTAAAGAAGGGTGAGCTGCTGCAGTGAGTGAGATTGACGTCAAATTGTGTCGCACTGAGATTGGTCGGTTGGGGTAACTTCGCGCTGTTATTGGTTGTCTATGTCACAGATTACCACGCTGGTATTTATTGTTGATGTAGAGTGAGAATTGTGATTAAACTATTAGTTCTGGCTCTGAAACAAAATTCTAATTGTGGGTATTACCCTTCTTACCTGAAATGAAATGGTTTAAAGTCATATGAGATTTAATTTGGGGAGGTGTGATGATGCGCGTTAGGGAAGGAAAAGAGGCACCACCCTGGGCTGGGATACAGCGGGTCATTATATGGCAATAAAGGTAGGGCTTCACACCTGTATTTGGCTTAAACAATGGCATAAGGTCACTGAGAACGAAGGTGCGCTGGCATTTCGACAAGATGGCACATTGAATGTGAGAATTATTGAAAATTTAAGGAGGTTATTGTATGAGATGAAACCACAGCCTAGATCTACACAGTTTGAAGCACTTAATGCTTGGGAGAGTGTGGCTCATGCTCAAGAGAAGGAGAGGTACCAGAGGAGAGCTAAAAAGGCATTATGCACTTATGCTGATGCGAGATGGGATGCAGAACAGAGGGGGTGGAGAATGGATATGATAGAAGGAGCTAAGTTGTACCCTACATTAATGGGTGATGAATTCGAGAAGGGAAAGAAAGAAAAGCAGGAAAGAGGAAAAGGGGATGAGTTAAAGGAGCAAGATGTGAAAGACAAAACCAGTGACAGTGATTCTATTGACAGTCTTCTAAATGTGTCATTGTCATAACGTCCACCTATGTATAATGAGACCCAAATAATAGGAGGTGGAAGCATTAAGGTAAGCGCAAACTTGTGAGTGGCTACCTGCATACATAAGTGCGAACCCTAGTATAATGGGACCCACCCCTATAAATGTGAATCAAACCTACCCAGGAGGAAATCCAGGGATTTGTATCTCTGGTACTTCCACCGCTCCTAATGTCCCAGATGCTCTCACAGTCCTGGTTACCATTGACCCTGTGGTTCCTTTAAATAATTCCAGTTCCACAGTGAATGTAGGACATAATTTGGCTTTTCCTGCCAAGTCATAAGCCCCATAGAGGGCTCCACAAAGCTCAAATGTGGGGAGATTTGCCCCTTTTGTCCCAATGAAAACGAGTTCTCCTTGAGGTGCAAGTGCAGATTTGATGATGAACCAGACTGGATTTGGACCTCTCAAGTCATTCCTGGGGTTGCCGGAGATAGATACACTTACTTGGGAGCCACCTGTCAGTGCACACAGTAGCACCTCTAAAGAGGGGATAGTACCTAAGACCACTGGGATGCAGTCAAATTATAGCGATCAGGAATTAGACGAATGGCTAAAGGTTGTTCATGCCACTTCGAATGAGAGTGGGAGCTCAAGGAATGATTAAGTCATTGTTGAGGGTAAATCCGGTAAATGTAGGTAAATTAAAACTTGAATTGGATGAAATGATAAGTGAAAGTCATGAATTGGCCCAATTGGACTCTGAACAGGAAAGTGAACTTGTGTTACAAGTAAGGATGTTACCAGACGAGCAAGGCAAGCTCACGATAAGTTGTCTGAAGTAGCTCAGAAATATGAAGCAGATTTGGATTGGACTAAAGCGTTACAGAAAAGTCATCAACTCTGTTTTAGTGAGAAGGACATAGATTGTATGGGAATACCAGGATTGAAGATGCAAATTTGAGAATTAATTCAAAGCATTTTGACTTGGAGTGCCCTAGACAAGTGGGAAGGTAAATGGGCATAGAAGAAGAGTTCCAAGAGGTCTATGGGGGAACCGCCTCCTCCCGTAGAGGGGGGAGCGAGAACTACAAGTTTCCTATATGAGAAGAACCCAGTGGTGGTTATGTTCATGTACCTTGGCGTAGAAGTGATCTTGCATCATTCACCAGTGATTTTCCCAGATTGAGAGAAAAGCCTGTAGAATGGTATAAACAAGTTGAGCAGTTTGTGAACGTCTCAAAGGTTTTGTGGAGTGATATGAATACCTTATTTTATATTGTGGTTCCAAGTAATTTGTGGACAGCTTGTAAGTGTGGCCTGAGCGAGAGCTGGCAAGGGGCCAATTGACTAATGGTCCGTCACCCATAGTAATGAGAAAATACGACCAAGTGATGACATGGTTTATCTATTTATTTATTTATTGTATTTTATAAAGCGTGAACATGACCATCACAGAATCAGAGCACTGCTGAAAGAGGGAGCTGTAGAGGGTTGCAGTACATTAAAAACACCTGACATACAATGTACAAAGAATTCGAGGAGCAAGGTATAAAACAATAGGATACAGTATAAAATAAGGAACGATGTACATAGAGTTAAAAGTGCAAGGTATAAAACAATAGGATACAGTATAAAATAGGGTGAATGACAGTTTCAAAATAGTTCCATGTTTTTGGGGCTCAACCGGCAAAAGTGTGGTTATGAGTTTTCCTTACTTTGAATCTGGGTGGTTCTAGCATGAGGGATTTAACACTTCTAGAATCCCTTCTGCCTCCTGATAGCTTGATCATAGTAGCCAAGTATTTGGGACCAGAATTGTGTATAACTTTGTTTGTTATGCATGCCACCTTAATTTGGATCCTAGTTGAAGTCTAAAGTGACGTCCCAAGATTTTATTTTTTTCATTTATAAAGCACATGGCTATCCATTGAGCTTCCCAGCACTGAAATCATGTCCTTCCTATAGCCAGCATAATAGATAGATCACTGAAAGAGGTGGGTTTTGAGAAGCTTCCTGAATTTAATTTCGTCACTGGTCAGTCTTAAGGGAGAAGAGAACGACTTCAAGAGTTTAGCTGCAAGAAAAGCGAAAGAGCATCCACCCGTTCTCACTTTGTTGTTTCGAGGTACCAGAAAGAACCTCAGATAGATCTGTGGAATGGAGAGCTGTTTTTGGAATGTAAGAGGTAAGCAATCTCTGAGTTAATGGGGGCTTTTGATTGTACTCATTTTGTGAACAAGACAAAGGGACTTGAATTTAATTATTTTACATACAGGCATCCAGTACAAGGAGGCAAGGGAGGAAGAGAAGAAATGGTGCTTTGGAATTTTTAACAAAGCGCGTGCTGCAGCATTCGGAACTATTTGCAATCGATTGACCACGTGCTGAGGGCTTCCCAGATAGACCAAGTTTCTGAAGTCGAGGCGGGACAATATGATGCCTTGGACAACAAGTCTTTGAAAGGTAGGGGGAAGCCATCTCAAGTTAAAGTTTAAGTTCAAACAAAAGTTTATTTGGACCAATTAGTCCTTAAACACCTCAAATCTCCATAAATACAATCTCATATAAAACATATCTTGAATAAAATCTGGCATGCTATTCATACATATAAAATTCATTTACCATTCCATCTTTCCATTTAAAATACTATATATCATATAAATATTTATAAAAGACGAATTTCAGTTCTATTCACATTTAAGGATTATTTTAACTTTTTGGATAAATTTCCCCATGGCACATGCTATATCTAAATTATTCATTTCAGTTAGAAGATCTACCGCTTGTAGCCTATTTTTAATACCATATTTTTTTTTTTTAATTGGTCATAAAATATTTTCCTTATATCCAAAACCTTCCGACAGTCCAATAAAATGTATAATATGTTGCATGTGGTTCCTAGATTGCAAACACATTTCCTTTTGTTATCAATCATTGCTCTTTTTACCCTGTCATTAGCATAACAGGGGTTAATACCAATTCCTAACCTTAGTAGTTCTCTTCTTATCCAACGACAGGGGAGTATATCAATATATGGGAAATGTTGTTCATTTTGCCATGAATTAGCCATAAAGCGTACCGACTTTTTTCTCATGAGATATTCTTGATCAAGATCTTGAGAGATTTCCCTCCCATGAGCCCTGAGTTCCCTCTTGTCTGCCTCAATTTGTAAATTTTGTGGGCACAACTTGATCCTCATGACTCTACAGGCTTTAGTTATGGCTTCCCTTGTCCCCTTTGCCCACTTAAGCTCACTCTACAGTATCTCATTTCTACACCACTGTGATATTTTTTACGAAAAACTCCAAACCGCGGCTGACCACAGGTTCAGCACATCACTCCTTGTTACACAATTATAAGAGTCCTGTGCAATTCGCCTATAAAACCCGCCGCAGTTGGGATTCACTGGAATCCAGACAAGAAGGTTTTAGATCATAGAAGGTGCACCAGGAAAGAAGTCACACTCTGTTAAGCAAGTCCTTTAGGTTTCTTTTATTCGTCTTTGTAAAACAAGCGATAAGGCATCAGCCAACGCGTTTCGTTCCTATCAAAGGAACTTCATCAGGGCTGAAACAATTGACGTAAGACAGCACATAAATAACCACAACACGTAAATGTACTACAATAATTCAACATAAAAATTAAACAAATACATACACATGTTACGAAAATCATAGTCACAAAGAATAGTATTCTTATATCATACTGACCAATAAAAACAACATATAACCCGAGACACATTACTAAGAATATATCCACAAACATCACACTGTACAATAGCCCACAGTTAAAATAAAGTGACATAAATACCTACAAAACTACAAATATACATATATATTGTAACAAGTGGAGTATAATAAATTTCATTTTCAAATTGCAAAAATCCATCTAGTTGAAGAGTGAAAAAAGCAAAATAGAAGATACTGGGAAAGAATCATAAAATAGACAAAAATTAATTAGACAAGGAGAGACTGAGAAAGACTGAGAAGAATAAACAGGTGAAGACTGCAGTTACAGAACAAAAGAATATAAATAAGTAATCTCACCTATATATGCTAGGTGAACTGATCCAAGATTTTTAGTGTATTCACGATAAGATTCAAGATTATTAAAAGAAGAAGCCCCACAATAAGGGTTCAGAAAAGTCAACTCCAGCCACGACGATCTGAAAGGTAGCATAACAAAATCCAATCATAAACACATAGTTGGGACCAGAAATCTCTGTCAGAAAGCAATCATCTCCCACGTAAATCTGCTCCCCTAAGAAGCCCTATTCATTGGCTTATAATTAACAAGGGGGCAAACAAGGGAAGAACTATGTGATAATGTAGTCCCATGCCAACGCAAATAAGGCATACAGAAAAATAATATAAATATATATAGTCCCATGTCAGCGCCACTAAGGCATAAAGAAGTTCCAAGGTAACACCACGTTGGAATATCCCAATTTGAGTCAGTCAATACCTAACATGGCGAGGAGCTCCGTACACCATGGACGCTCTTTGCCAGAATGGTCAATGTTAAACAAGAATAACGTACAATATGACCGCTAATCGCGTGTGGCATTTCACATCCCTATGGTGAAACAGAAATCATGATAACACTGTAAGTAAGGCATGCAGAAGTTATAGATGTAACACCTATTGCAATATCCCAATTTCAGGCAGTCAAAACCTAACATGGCAGAGAGCTCCGTGCACTATGGAAGCACTTTGCCAGTATGGTCAGTGTTGAGCAAGAGTAATATACCATACGACCGCTAGTGGCATGTGGCATTCCACATCCCCATGGTAAAATCAGAATCATAATCGCATTGTGCACAAATAATAAGCAAGAGAAACTCCTGTGATCTTATGCCCCCACTCACGCACATATTCACTAAATGGGCTCCGGGGGTTGCTAACAGTTAGAAGGCTACCTGTGAGCTAGATTATTAAAGCCCATTGTACCAGCAAGGGGAACTCAGCATGGTAATGCATATATTCCAGTTTGATTCCGTGCAAGTCGAAAAGCGACGCAGTAACCAACCCCCCAACCCACAAATAGACTTGCCTGGAGACTCTCCTTCTTACGAACGGCAGGTATGCCCGACAATAGTGTAAACCGGGCGCCATCACGGTACCGCGATTTGAACCGCCGCGTGGCGTCCTAACGTGATGACGTCACGATTCAAGTTCGATAATCCCTATTCCATTAAGCCACGGAGGCGCCATCTTTGAATGGACCCAATGTGGGTTAATGCAAGCCGAGTAGTTGCCGGAAACGATCTTTATTGGTATAAGCCTAAACAAACTGCCCAATTCAGGTATGCCCGGTTTACACTATTGCCGGGCATACCTGCCGTTCGTAAGAAGGAGAGTCTCCAGGCAAGTCTATTTGTGGGTTGGGGGGTTGGTTACTGTGTCGCTTTTTGACTTGCACGGAATCAAACTGGAATATATGCATTACCATGCTGAGTTCCCCTTGCTGGTACAATGGGCTTTAATAATCTAACTCACAGGTAGCCTTCTAACTGTTAGCAACCCCCGGAGCCCATTTAGTGGATAGACTGAAGGTAAGTGGTATTGGGGGCACGGTGCTCAGATGGTTTTCTTCCTTCCTGGAAAGCCGCCAGCAAACAGTCTGGTCTCCTCCTTTCTCAGCACTCATTCCTCCGCTGAATGTAGGGGTTCCACAGGGTTCTGTTTTAAGTCCTACCCTGTTTAATATCTACATGGCCCCCCTCGCTCCACTAGCGGAACAACATGGGGCAAAAATTATATCGTACGCCGATGACACTTAGTTGCTATTTACCTGTGAGAAGGATGAGGCGCTCAACGGTAATGAAGTCAATGTTTGCCTTACCAAGGTTTTGCCTGGTTCAGGCAAAATCATCTACTTTGCAACTCCGACAAGTCGGAAATCATTTTCTTTGGATATACTCCAGGCGACAAATGGCGTCAATGGTGGCCACAAAATGTATCCCCCCCCGAAAGCCCAGTTTCCATCGCAAAAAATGTAGGAGTGAAATTTGACTCTGACATGACCATGAAGTCCCAGGTCCAATCGGTAGCTGGCACCTGTTTTGGGTTACTAAAAATGATGAGGAATTTCCTCCCCCTGCTTCCTATCCCTCATAGAAAAACTGTGGTCCAAGCACTCATCACGTCAAGACTGGACTACGTAAATGTGTTGTATCTGGGCCTTCCGGACTACTTATTGAACCGCCTCCAGGTAGTTCAAAATGTTGCAGCAAGGGCCGTGTTTATGGCCGGACCCAGGTCACACATGTCTTCCCATCTTAGATCCCTGCACTGGCTTCCCGTGAAAAAAAGGGTCAGTTTTAAATCCCTGGTGCTGACTTTTAAGGCCCTAAATAACATTGGGGCCCCGTACCTCAGGAAAAAAATTCCAGCCTTATAAACCATCCAGTACCCTGCGGTCATCAACCCAGCAACTGACAATTGTGCCAAAGTTTTGTCGTTCTCGCAAAGGAGGACGCTCCTTTCAGGTAGCAACCGCAAAATTATGGAACAACCTCCCACTCTCCCTTAGACAAGAACGTGACCTCCTCAGTTTTAGGTGAAGCTTAAAAACCTGGCTCTTCCAACAGTAGACTAGCCGTTTTTTGGCTGCTAGGTCTTTCATATGCTCTGTCCAGGGGTCAAGATAGCGCCGGGACACTCCCTGGAGTAGCCGCACGCTCAACAAATACCCTATAACATAACATAACATAACATAACATGTGCATGAGTGGGGGCATAAGATCACAGGAGTTTCTCTTGCTTATTATTTATGCACAGTGCGATTATGATTCTGTTTATACCATGGGGATGTGGAATGCCACATGCCACTAGCGGTCGTATGGTATATTACTCTTGCTCAACACTGACCATACTGGCGAAGTGCTTCCATAGTGCACGGAGCTCTCTGCCATGTTATGTTTTGGCTGCCTGAAATTGGGATATTGCAATAGGTGTTACATCTATAATTTCTGCATGCCTTACTTACAGTGTGATCATGATTTCTGTTTCACCATGGGGATGTGAAATGCCACACGCGATTAGCGGTCATATTGTACGTTATTCTTGTTTAACATTGACCATTCTGGCAAAGAGCGTCCATGGTGTACGGAGCTCCTCGCCATGTTAGGTATTGACTGCCTCAAATTGGGATATTCCAACGTGGTGTTACCTTGGAACTTCTTTATGCCTTAGTGGCGCCGACATGGGACTATATATATTTATATTATTTTTCTGTATGCCTTATTTGCGTCGGCATGGGACTACATTATCACATAGTTCTTCCCTTGTTTGCCCCCTTGTTAATTATAAGCCAATGAATAGGGCTTCTTAGGGGAGCAGATTTACGTGGGAGATGATTGCTTTCTGACAGAGATTTCTGGTCCCAACTATGTGTTTATGATTGGATTTTGTTATGTTACCTTTCAGATCGTCGTGGCTGGAGTTGACTTTTCTGAACCCTTATTGTGGGGCTTCTTCTTTTAATAATCTTGAATCTTATCGTGAATACACTAAAAATCTTGGATCAGTTCACCTAGCATATATAGATGAGATTACTTATTTATATTCTTTTGTTCTGTAACTGCAGACTTCACCTTTTTATTCTTGTTTTTCCTCTTATTCTTCTCAGTCTTTCTCAGTCTCTCCTTGTCTAATTAATTTTTGTCTATTTTATGATTCTTTCCCAGTATCTTCTATTTTGCTTTTTTCACTCTTCAACTAGATGGATTTTTGCAATTTGAAAATGAAATTTATTATACTCCACTTGTTACAATATATATGTATATTTGTAGTTTTGTAGGTATTTATATGTCACTTTATCTTAACTGTGGGCTATTGTACAGTGTGATGTTTGTGGATATATTCTTAGTAATGTGTCTCGGGTTATATGTTGTTTTTATTGGTCAGTATGATATAAGAATACTATTCTTTGTGACTATGGTTTTCGTAACATGTGTATGTATTTGTTTAATTTTTATGTTGAATTATTGTAGTACATTTACGTGTTGTGGTTATTTATGTGCTGTCTTATGTCAATTGTTTCAGCCCTGATGAAGTTCCTTTGATAGGAACGAAACACGTTGGCTGATGCCTTATCGCTTGTTTTACAAAGAAGAATAAAAGAAACCTAAAGGACTTGCTTAACAGACTGTGATATTTTGTGTTCTTCCCCACAGCCCAGGCGCTGCCAGAATCTTAATAGCGTCATGCATGCCATTATATCCCATGATATCATTCCGGTTTCCAGTCTTACTGCCTGTACCATTAAGGACTTGGGCAACGATAATACATTTTCCAAACATTTCCCTCTTCGGCATCCCATCTGTTTTTACCACTCAGATATAGCAATTCTGCTCCATATTGAAACTGTGGTGGTATCATGGCTATATTAGCTTTTAAAACCGGTCTGTCAGACATATCGCCATAGACTCTGTTACATTTTTTCAGACCACTGTCAGAAGCGTGAGCCCTTACTCTTAATGCATCTAGGTGGGTATGCCAATTCAGATTTTTCTCAAACCACATCCCTAGGTACCTATATTTGTTTACCTTTTCCAACTTCGTGGAACCCAAGAACCAATTGAACCTTATTATTCTTTTGACAAAGCTCAATACCTTTGTCTTATCCATAATTACTACAAGTTTTTTTAAGACTGCAATATTCATTAAACGTATTCAACTTTCTTTGCAGACCTATCTCTGTTTGATCTATTATTACAAGATTATCTGCATTCAGTAAACATGCAATATGTTTTCCATTTAGCTTTGGGCTGGCACCCCTGGCAGCACCCAAAACTGAAGGTAAATCTGCTGTAAATAAGTAGAAAAGTAGGGGGGCCAACACGCAGCCCTGTCTTAACCCATTTCTAATTGGGATTCTCTGCGATAGGCTCCCCTCTATATCCAAAATAATCTGCACCCAATTACAAGTATGTAGTGCTTGAATTATCATCAGCAGATCTTTTGGGATGTTGTATCTAATCAACATTTCCCGCAGCTTCTTACGGTCCACTAGCTCAAATGCTGTGTGAAAGTCTACGAAGCAGCAGAACAAACTGCCCCTCTGCTCCATAGACTTCCACGCAATGGACTAGAGCACAAAACAGTGATCAACTGTAGAGTGGCCCTTCTTAAAACCCACCTGTTCCGGGGGCACAATCTGATTTACTTCTACCCAGTCCTTGAGTCTTCCCAAAATTATTTTAGCAAATACCTTTTCCCCTACGTCCAGTAGGGTAATTAATCTATAGTTCTTAGGTGCTTTTATATCTCCCTGTTTGTGAATAGGTCTTATAATTGCTCCTCTCCAATTTTCTGGTATATGGCCTGAGTGAAGTATACCAAGGAACATAATTTTAAAAGAATTCTTCCCACCACTCTGGCCTGGTGTTTATAATCCCTGCTGGGAGGTTGTCTGGGCCTGCGGCTCGAGTCAAGGTTAAATTAGATATAATTTTTGTAACATTACTAGTTGTGAAGTGATCCTTAATATCCTCCTTCCCACCTGGCCAGAATGTAGTTCTCAACCTCTCTGTTAGGGGCCATTTTCCATATATTTCCCCCAAGTGCCTTACCCAATCGTCTTCTGGTACTAAGCAATTCAAGGACCCCTGTATTTTGCCAGAACTGTCTTGGACCAACTTCCAAAATCCTTTTGTATCTTTGGATTCTATTGCTGCCAATAATTATACCCCAACGGGTAAACGTGCCTACAAGGGATTCTTTTCTCTACTTATTCTAATATTTTTAAGCAAACATCGGTCGTAAGCTCTATATAGTAGCTTACATCAAGTTATTTCAGAAGTTGAATTCACTTATTTCAACATGAACAAATCAGCCCAAAATTTTTTCAAACAGGTGTATGCTTTTTTGAAACACAAATTTATGATGGAAACATATTGAAGGGTACAGAAATTTTTTACATAAATGAACATCCATCAACACATAGTAACTGAGATTCAAGAATTATTTGTTATTATAAGCATCTCATTGTCACTAATGTGGACCCATATTTCAAACAATATTTACAACAGGAAATTGTGACTGATTAGGCAGAAAACAAATCCTTTAGTGAAATAATTCACATAGAAAATAGGTGTAATTGTCGACGTTTCGGTCTAGGTAGTGAAGCCATTTGTTAGACCATCTTCAGGACAGTAAATTCATATGTTGAATGACCCTATATAAATGGAATAATCCAAAGAACACATATCAGTGAAAGATAGATGAAAAAGATAGTGCACAAGGAAAAAGAAGAGTGGCATGACAAGCTCCAAACTTAATGAGATAAAAATTGGATGCAGAGTCATCCAGGGATAGAGCCAATAATTATCCACTGAAAGGTGAAATATTAACCAGAGTAAGTGAGGAAAATATCACCTAGAAATAGATTAAAAAGTAAGTTGCTAAGACTTACTTAGAGGACTACATAGGTGACTTTAGAATTGTGGATGTAGTCTAGTTCGTAAAATCATATACTCGACGTCAAAATAATAGCTAATGAATAGCTGGCGATAATCTAGGAAGGTCCCTGTTTGAAAGAGATATCAAAAGTGACCTATCTAAAATAGCCAGCAGATTATCTGATTATAAAAAGGAGGCTAAATGCACGTACCCCTAAACCAGCAATTGATATAATGCATGCAACTCCAGCACAGCTGTTAATGATTAAAATCTATGTTTACATATATAATTCTTAGCTGGATTCACTCATATTAGGCCATATATAAGAGATATGCATACTCAGCGAATAAGAGGACGTCAGTTGTTCCATCTAATGCGATGTGTCATAGCGTGCTAATGCCTGCCATGCGGGACTGTTATCTCGGTAACAAGAATAGGGAGTACTCAAGTGCTAACAATCATCCAGCGATGTAATGGTACAAAAGTTGTTTGAAAGTGTCGCCAAGCACTTCGTTTCTAAAAAGGGAACGGACAGGGATGGTATGTTTATCAGAAAAAGTGGGGGCTTGTACTATCTAAAATTCACTCACAATTTCAAGAGGTTCAATGCACGTGATACCGGCATATCTCTTAATGAAATCCTCTGTTTTTAGTCTTGTATCAATAATTAACTGAATGTACAACAAACGTGACCGTCAACTATGGCCTAAGTTGCGCTGCAGGTTAGCGTGCTAGTTACAGCCATGCTTGACTGTTAGTATCTGTTACCCAAAATGTGAAGCACAAAGGTGCTTTCAATGCTTCAGCGATCCAAACGAACAAACGTTTTCAAGTGCCGGGTGGCCGATCACTTAGTATCTATAAGGAAGTAATGAGGGATTGAGATAACCAAATACCACTACTATCTATACATTCATCACAGAAAGGACATGAAGTTTACTCACAATATCCAAGAACGGGCACTGCTCCGTATAACGATCCGCTGTCTCCCCAGTCGGCATCTAGAAGCATGTCTGCGAACCTGTGTTAATAAAGATACTTCAGAGGGCACATGGTCCATTAGACATCGAGAGGGGACTACGGTAACACTAACTGATGCGTTGACTCAAACACGGAGGCCATGTTGGTAAAGACCCAATGTCTTCCAGGATGATAATAGGCAGCAGTGCAATCCGGATTTGCAAAATCATTTAAAAATCCTTATAACCAAAAGAAATTAATCACGGCAAATAAGATGGACTTTCACAAAATCAAGAGTTAATCTAATATTAAAGCTAAGTTAATTTGTAACGTGGAATGTAATTGACTTCCAGGTGCCATAGACTGGCTATTAGAGGGATGCTATACTGGCTAGACTGTTTTGATACCGTCTAAGCTTACAAAAAATGCTGATCCTCGGTGGAAGAACAGACACATAAGGCAATTGGCGTGTCCACCTAATCATATCAAGAAGGTGTAGTAGCTCATGCAAGGAGAAATAGAGCGATATCACATTACCAATAGAGGTTATTCACCCAGTTGGTTGTTAGTATAATAGATGTGGCAGAAGTCAACAAATCGAAAAACAGCACTTCTAAGCAAATGTTCCAAAGGGGTAAGGGTTGTTACAATTGGTTATGGAACCATATTTCTGATATATTTTGATCAACGTTGTCATTTAGATTCTTAGTGCCAAAAGAATACCATTTTTATCTTAACACAACAAAACAAATAATATGTTACATTGTTGCCATAGGGTAACTTTCAACAAACCAGTAATTTATATACAGTGCCAAATTGTACAGACACATGTGCTTGTATAAGTGAATATTGGCATAGAATATGTCTATCATGCATCAGCAATTGTGGTCAAAAATTAAATCTGGAAAAACTAGTCAGTCATGTATAAAACCAGATGGTCCAAACAAATATACAGGTATAAAGGGATATTCGGCACTTAGTGCAACGTAACTTAAGATGGTGTTATTTACCGTCGCTGTTCTTTTACATGTAAAGTTAGATAAAGGAACTATAGCATACATGTCAAAGTATGCCACTCTACTGCTGAATTCAGGCCTTTAGCTATATTATCAGTGTGACAGATCCATCGATTTTCTTTAAGTTTGAGCACCTGATCCACATTTGGTTGTCTTTTAGAAGGTTTAACCACTTCAATCACCCACCATGACATTTCTTTTTCTGAGTGTTTGAGATTCGTATAATGTTCAACAAGGGGGGCATTTTCCACCTTACAGCGGATTCGTGACTGATGTTGAAGAATCCGTTTCTTCACAATTTGCGTGGTTTTACCTATATAGTGTAAGCCACATGGGCACCTGATGCAATAAACTACCTTACTGGTGTTACAGTTAGAAAAGTGTTTAAGCACAACCTGCTGTCCGTTAATCTGAAAAGTCTTGACGGTCTGGGTAGTGCCACATGCTGTGCACATGTTACACTTGTAATGCCCCACTACAGGTGACAGTTGTACCATATTTTCTACAGTGTTAGTGCTGGATGTTTCATAGGTGTGAACTAAACGGTCCTTGAGATTAGAACCCCTCTTAAAGGAAAACATGGGTTTCTCTTTAAGTTCTGGTAATCCTCTAAAGAGGGTCCAATGTTTGTTTATTATTTTCTTGATCTTGTTAGAGTGAGTTCCAAAAGTAGACACACATACCAATTGTGGTTGGTTCGAACGTTGCTTAACCTCCAAGAGGGCCTCTCGATTGTTCTACCATGCACGTTTTAAAGATCTTTTGAGTAGTCTTGCAGGGTAACCTCGTGCTTTAAGTTTTTCTTTGAATTTTTTGGCTTCAAAGAAGTAATCTTCTTTGCGAGTACAATTTCTGCGTAAACGCAGAAACTGTCCAAATGGTAACCCATCTTTGAGTGCCTGCGGATGGTGGCTGTTGTACTGGAGTAGTGTGTTTCTAGCCGTTTGTTTGGTATATAATGTGGTATATAACTGATTGTTTTCATCTACCTTAATGGGGATGTCAAGAAAGTTCATACTGTTTTGGTCAGATTCCATCGTGAATTTTAAGTTAGGATTGCGGGAATTGAGCCATTGGTAAAAGGTGTTAAGGTGGTCTTCGCTCCCCCTCCATATGAAAAACACATCATCTATATATCTCAACCCCGAATGATGTTAGATGAAAAAGGATTAGATACATCATTAGGGCTGGGCGTAGTTGGCATAGCGCCACTACGCAGAATTTTGGAAAAAATGTGTGGAAAACGAACGCACGTCCTGAGGGTCCATGTGCCCGGGACAGGGGTCCCTCGTGCCTGGGCAGGCTCCCCGATCTCCCCGGCCTGGCTGGGTTGAGAAGCAGGGACCAGCCCCGGGGACTGCGTTTCGGTCAGGGCCTGGGGTTTGGGAGCCCCCGTCCTGCCGCCTGCCAAGTGTCCATCTGCCCGGGACAAGGGTCCCTGGTGCAGAGCCCCGGAGACCTGCAAGGGCAGGTGGGAGCCCTACCACTATGGCACAGCTCGGGGCGGGCAGATGGCAGTCCTTTCGGTCCCGGCCATCTGGTCGCACCTCTCCCCTCGGCCATCTGGTCGCATGCATTGCTTTCCAATGGGGCGACCAGATGGCCGGGCCGCCCTGGAAGTCCCGATGAGGGCTCATTTGCCTCCCGGATCCCAGCCAGGGCTCCAGGAGGTCGGGCACGTTCGTGCCCAGGGTCCCCTGAGCCTCGCGGTGCACACGGATTCCCAGAAAGCGGGGTAGCCTTCCTCCGGATTACTAGGGGCAGGGTATGCCGGGACACCCCTCCTGGGCTGGCGGTTCTCTGCAGGGGACCAGATGGGCTATGCCCGGACAACACCTCCCGAGGCATCCGGGGCTCCCTCCTCCGGCCCACGGCGTGGCAAGGTGCCCGGGACGGGCTCCATGGGTCCCGGGCAGTCCTCCCCGGGCGCCCGGGCCCGAGAGCTCCGGTGGTCCTCCCCGTGCATGCGGCCCAGCCGGGGTCCCCGAGCCCCTGGGAAGCGGAGCCCCCGAGCCCTGCGTGGGCAGGCGGGAGCCCTACCGGGAAGGCTCGGCTCGGAGCAGCCATATGGGAGTCCTTTCGACCCCGGCCATCTGGTCGCACCTTTCCCCTCGGCCATCTGGTCGCACGCAATGCTTTCCAATGGGGCGACCAGATGGCCGGGCTGCCCTGGAAGTCCCGATGAGGGCTCATTTGCCTCCCGGATCCCAGCCAGGGCTCCAGGAGGTCGGGCATGTTCGCGCCCAGGGTCCCCTGAGCCTTGCGGTGTGCACGGATTCCCAGAAAGTGGGGTAGCCTCCCTCCGGATTACTAGGGGCAGGGTATGCCGGGACACCCCTCCCGGGCTGGCGGTTCTCTGCCGGGGACCAGATGGGCTATGCCCAGACACCACCTCCCGAGGCATCCGGGGCTCCCTCCTCCGGCCCACGGCGTGGCAAGGTGCCCGGGACGGGCTCCATGGGTCCCGGGCAGTCCTCCCCCGGGCCCAAGAGCTCCGGTGGTCCTCCCCGTGTATGCGGCCCAGCCGGGGTCCCCCAGCCCCCAGGAAGCGGAGCCCCCGAGCCCTGCGTGGGCAGGCGGGAGCCCTACCGGGAAGGCTCGGCTCGGGGCAGGCAGATGGGAGTCCTTTCGACCCCGGCCATCTGGTCGCACCTTTCCCCTCGGCCATCTGGTCGCACGTAATGCTTTCCAATGGGGCGACCAGATGGCCGGGCCGCCCTGGAAGTCCCGATGAGGGCTCATTTGCCTCCCGGATCCCAGCCAGGGCTCCAGGAGGTCGGGCACATTCGCGCCCAGGTTCCCCTGAGCCTTGCGGTGCGCACAGATTCCCAGAAAGCGGGGTAGCCTTCCTCCGCATTACTAGGGGCAGGGTATGCCGGGACACCCCTCCCGGGCTGGCGGTTCTCTGCCGGGGAACAGATGGGCTATGCCCGGACAACACCTACCGAGGCATCCGGGGCTCCCTCCTCCGGCCCACGGCGTCTCAAGGTGCCCGGGATGGGCTCCATGGGTCCCGGGCAGTCCTCCCCCAGGCGCCCGAGAGCTCTGGTGGTCCTCCCCGTGCCTGAGGCCCAGCCGGGGTCCCCGAGCCCCCCAGGACGCGGAGCCCCCGAGCCCTGCATGGGCAGGCTGCCCTGGTTGGGGTCCGGCAGGCTCGGGGCACCTCCCCCTCCTGGGCTGGGTCCAGGGGCCCCGGGGAGTGCGGCCTCCCCACCCCAGGGTCTGTCCTCGGTCCTGCTGAGTGGCAGGATGCCCGAACGAGGTCCCGCGGGCCTGGGGAGCCTCCCCCTGCTCGGCTGGGTTCAGCGGCTCCCAGGGGCCCCGGGGAGGGCGTCCTCCCCACCCTGGAGCTCCGTCCTTGGTCCTGCGCATGGCAGGGTGCATGGGACGGGGTCCGGCGGGCCCGGGGAGGCTTCCCCTGCGCCTCTGGGCCTGGGAGCCCCGGCTGGGTCCAGGGGCCCCGTCGGGCCCCGGGTCGGGTGCTCCAACCCTGGGCCCTGTCCCCCACCCTGCTGCACTGCCAAAGGCCCGGAATGGGGTTCCGTTGTGCCCGGGGAGCCTCCCCTTGCTTGGCTGGGTTCAGGAGCTCCGGCCGGGGCCCCTGAGGGCCCCGGGGAGGGCAGCCTCCCCACCCCGGGCTCTGTCCTTGGTTCTGCCGCGTGGCAGGGTGCCCGGGACGGGGTCTGGCGGGCCAGGGGAGGCTTCCCCTGCGCCTCTGGGCCTGGGAGCCCCAGCTGGGTCCAGGGGCCTCGTCGGGCCCCGGGTCGGGGGCTCTGGCCCTGGGCCCCGTCCCCCAGCCTGCCGCACTGCCAAAGGCACAGGACGGGGTTCCGTTGTGCCAAGGGAGCCTCCCCTGGCTTGGCTGGGTTCAGGAGCTCCGTCCGGGGCCCCTGAGGGCCCCGGGGAGGGCGGCCTCCCCACCCCGGGCTC